>CM055116.1:409408928-411808928 GCA_029206835.1 Rana muscosa | reverse complement strand
AAACTATTTTGCTGAACCATATTTCCAATCCTTGAGTTGAGGGACAGAGAGGTACAGTGAGTGAAACTGACAGTGTGCTATTCTGTTCTAAATCAATTTTGCTGTTCCATATTTTCAATCCTTGAGTTGAGGGACAGAGAGGTACAGTGAGGGAAACTGACAGTGTGCTATTCTGTTCTAAAACTATTTTGCTGAACCATATTTTCAATCCTTGAGTTGAGGGACAGAGAGGTATAGTGAGGGAAAGTGTCAGTGTGCTATTGTGTTCTAAAACTATTTTGCTGAACCATATTTTCAATCCTTGAGTTGAGGGACAGAGAGGTACAGTGAGTGAAACTGACAGTGTGCTATTCTGTTCTAAATCAATTTTGCTGTTCCATATTTTCAATCCTTGAGTTGAGGGACAGAGAGGTACAGTGAGGGAAACTGACAGTGTGCTATGCTGTTCTAAAACTATTTTGCTGAACCATATTTTCAATCCTTGAGTTGAGGGACAGAGAGGTACAGTGAGTGAAACTGACAGTGTGCTATTCTGTTCTAAATCAATTTTGCTGTTCCATATTTTCAATCCTTGAGTTGAGGGACAGAGAGGTACAGTGAGTGAAACTGACAGTGTGCTATTCTGTTCTAAACCAATTTTGCTGTTCCATATTTTCAATCCTTGAGTTGAGGGACAGAGAGGTACAGTGAGGGAAAGTGTCAGTGTGCTATTGTGTTCTAAAACTATTTTGCTGAACCATATTTTCAATCCTTGAGTTGAGGGACAGAGAGGTACAGTGAGTGAAACTGACAGTGTGCTATTCTGTTCTAAATCAATTTTGCTGTTCCATATTTTCAATCCTTGAGTTGAGGGACAGAGAGGTACAGTGAGGGAAAGTGTCAGTGTGCTATTGTGTTCTAAAACTATTTTGCTGAACCATATTTTCAATCCTTGAGTTGAGGGACAGAGAGGTACAGTGAGGGAAAGTGTCAGTGTGCTATTGTGTTCTAAAACTATTTTGCTGAACCATATTTTCAATCCTTGAGTTGAGGGACAGAGAGGTACAGTGAGGGAAAGTGTCAGTGTGCTATTGTGTTCTAAAACTATTTTGCTGAACCATATTTTCAATCCTTGAGTTGAGGGACAGAGAGGTACAGTGAGGGAAAGTGTCAGTGTGCTATTCTGTTCTAAACCAATATTGCTGTTCCATATTTTCAATCCTTGAGTTGAGGTACAGAGAGGTACAGTGAGGGAAAGTGTCAGTGTGCTATTGTGTTCTAAAACTATTTTGCTGAACCATATTTTCAATCCTTGAGTTGAGGGACAGAGAGGTACAGTGAGGGAAACTGACAGTGTGCTATTCTGTTCTAAAACTATTTTGCTGAACCATATTTTCAATCCTTGAGTTGAGGGACAGAGAGGTACAGTGAGTGAAACTGACAGTGTGCTATTCTGTTCTAAATCAATTTTTCTGTTCCATATTTTCAATCCTTGAGTTGAGGGACAGAGAGGTACAGTGAGGGAAACTGACAGTGTGCTATTCTGTTCTAAAACTATTTTGCTGAACCATATTTTCAATCCTTGAGTTGAGGGACAGAGAGGTACAGTGAGTGAAACTGACAGTGTGCTATTCTGTTCTAAAGCAATTTTGCTGTTCCATATTTTCAATCCTTGAGTTGAGGGACAGAGAGGTACTGTGAGGGAAACTGACAGTGTGCTATTCTGTTCTAAAACTATTTTGCTGAACCATATTTTCAATCCTTGAGTTGAGGGACAGAGAGGTACAGTGAGGGAAAGTGTCAGTGTGCTATTCTGTTCTAAAACTATTTTGCTGAACCATATTTTCAATCCTTGAGTTGAGGGACAGAGAGGTACAGTGAGTGAAACTGACAGTGTGCTATTCTGTTCTAAATCAATTTTGCTGTTCCATATTTTCAATCCTTGAGTTGAGGGACAGAGAGGTACAGTGAGGGAAACTGACAGTGTGCTATTCTGTTCTAAAACTATTTTGCTGAACCATATTTTCAATCCTTGAGTTGAGGGACAGAGAGGTACAGTGAGTGAAACTGACAGTGTGCTATTCTGTTCTGAACCAATTTTGCTGTTCCATATTTTCAATCCTTGAGTTGAGGGACAGAGAGGTACAGTGAGGGAAAGTGTCAGTGTGCTATTGTGTTCTAAAACTATTTTGCTGAACCATATTTTCAATCCTTGAGTTGAGGGACAGAGAGGTACAGTGAGTGAAACTGACAGTGTGCTATTCTGTTCTAAATCAATTTTGCTGTTCCATATTTTCAATCCTTGAGTTGAGGGACAGAGAGGTACAGTGAGGGAAACTGACAGTGTGCTATTCTGTTCTAAAACTATTTTGCTGAACCATATTTTCAATCCTTGAGTTGAGGGACAGAGAGGTACAGTGAGTGAAACTGACAGTGTGCTATTCTGTTCTAAATCAATTTTGCTGTTCCATATTTTCAATCCTTGAGTTGAGGGACAGAGAGGTACAGTGAGTGAAACTGACAGTGTGCTATTCTGTTCTAAACCAATTTTGCTGTTCCATATTTTCAATCCTTGAGTTGAGGGACAGAGAGGTACAGTGAGGGAAAGTGTCAGTGTGCTATTGTGTTCTAAAACTATTTTGCTGAACCATATTTTCAATCCTTGAGTTGAGGGACAGAGAGGTACAGTGAGTGAAACTGACAGTGTGCTATTCTGTTCTAAATCAATTTTGCTGTTCCATATTTTCAATCCTTGAGTTGAGGGACAGAGAGGTACAGTGAGGGAAAGTGTCAGTGTGCTATTGTGTTCTAAAACTATTTTGCTGAACCATATTTTCAATCCTTGAGTTGAGGGACAGAGAGGTACAGTGAGGGAAATTGTCAGTGTGCTATTGTGTTCTAAAACTATTTTGCTGAACCATATTTTCAATCCTTGAGTTGAGGGACAGAGAGGTACAGTGAGGGAAAGTGTCAGTGTGCTATTGTGTTCTAAAACTATTTTGCTGAACCATATTTTCAATCCTTGAGTTGAGGGACAGAGAGGTACAGTGAGTGAAACTGACAGTGTGCTATTGTGTTCTAAACCAATTTTGCTGTTCCATATTTTCAATCCTTGAGTTGAGGGACAGAGAGGTACAGTGAGGGAAAGTGTCAGTGTGCTATTGTGTTCTAAAACTATTTTGCTGAACCATATTTTCAATCCTTGAGTTGAGGGACAGAGAGGTACAGTGAGTGAAACTGACAGTGTGCTATTCTGTTCTAAATCAATTTTGCTGTTCCATATTTTCAATCCTTGAGTTGAGGGACAGAGAGGTACAGTGAGGGAAACTGACAGTGTGCTATTCTGTTCTAAAACTATTTTGCTGAACCATATTTTCAATCCTTGAGTTGAGGGACAGAGAGGTACAGTGAGTGAAACTGACAGTGTGCTATTGTGTTCTAAATCAATTTTGCTGTTCCATATTTTCAATCCTTGAGTTGAGGGACAGAGAGGTACAGTGAGGGAAACTGACAGTGTGCTATTCTGTTCTAAAACTATTTTGCTGAACCATATTTTCAATCCTTGAGTTGAGGGACAGAGAGGTACAGAGAGGGAAACTGACAGTGTGCTATTCTGTTCTAAACCAATTTTGCTGTTCCATATTTTCAATCCTTGAGTTGAGGGACAGAGAGGTACAGTGAGGGAAAGTGTCAGTGTGCTATTCTGTTCTAAAACTATTTTGCTGAACCATATTTTCAATCCTTGAGTTGAGGGACAGAGAGGTACAGTGAGTGAAACTGACAGTGTGCTATTCTGTTCTAAAACTATTTTGCTGAACCATATTTTCAATCCTTGAGTTGAGGGACAGAGAGGTACAGTGAGTGAAACTGACAGTGTGCTATTCTGTTCTAAACCAATTTTGCTGTTCCATATTTTCAATCCTTGAGTTGAGGGACAGAGAGGTACTGTGAGGGAAACTGACAGTGTGCTATTCTGTTCTAAACCAATTTTGCTGTTCCATATTTTCAATCCTTGAGTTGAGGGACAGAGAGGTACAGTGAGGGAAACTGACAGTGTGCTATTCTGTTCTAAAACTATTTTGCTGAACCATATTTTCAATCCTTGAGTTGAGGGACAGAGAGGTACAGTGAGTGAAACTGACAGTGTGCTATTCTGTTCTAAACCAAATTTGCTGTTCCATATTTTCAATCCTTGAGTTGAGGGACAGAGAGGTACAGTGAGGGAAAGTGTCAGTGTGCTATTGTGTTCTAAAACTATTTTGCTGAACCATATTTTCAATCCTTGAGTTGAGGGACAGAGAGGTACAGTGAGTGAAACTGACAGTGTGCTATTCTGTTCTAAATCAATTTTGCTGTTCCATATTTTCAATCCTTGAGTTGAGGGACAGAGAGGTACAGTGAGTGAAACTGACAGTGTGCTATTCTGTTCTAAAACTATTTTGCTGAACCATATTTTCAATCCTTGAGTTGAGGGACAGAGAGGTACAGTGAGGGAAAGTGTCAGTGTGCTATTGTGTTCTAAAACTATTTTGCTGAACCATATTTTCAATCCTTGAGTTGAGGGACAGAGAGGTACAGTGAGTGAAACTGACAGTGTGCTATTCTGTTCTAAACCAATTTTGATGTTCCATATTTTCAATCCTTGAGTTGAGGGACAGAGAGGTACAGTGAGGGAAAGTGTCAGTGTGCTATTGTGTTCTAAAACTATTTTGCTGAACCATATTTTCAATCCTTGAGTTTAGGGACAGAGAGGTACAGTGAGTGAAACTGACAGTGTGCTATTCTGTTCTAAAACTATTTTGCTGAACCATATTTTCAATCCTTGAGTTGAGGGACAGAGAGGTACAGTGAGGGAAAGTGTCAGTGTGCTATTGTGCTCTAAAACTATTTTGCTGAACCATATTTTCAATCCTTGAGTTGAGGGACAGAGAGGTACAGTGAGTGAAACTGACAGTGTGCTATTCTGTTCTAAACCAATTTTGATGTTCCATATTTTCAATCCTTGAGTTGAGGGACAGAGAGGTACAGTGAGGGAAAGTGTCAGTGTGCTATTGTGTTCTAAAACTATTTTGCTGAACCATATTTTCAATCCTTGAGTTGAGGGACAGAGAGGTACAGTGAGGGAAAGTGTCAGTGTGCTATTGTGTTCTAAAACTATTTTGCTGAACCATATTTTCAATCCTTGAGTTGAGGGACAGAGAGGTACAGTGAGTGAAACTGACAGTGTGCTATTCTGTTCTAAACCAATTTTGCTGTTCCATATTTTCAATCCTTGAGTTGAGGGACAGAGAGGTACAGTGAGGGAAAGTGTCAGTGTGCTATTGTGTTCTAAAACTATTTTGCTGAACCATATTTTCAATCCTTGAGTTGAGGGACAGAGAGGTACAGTGAGTGAAACTGACAGTGTGCTATTCTGTTCTAAATCAATTTTGCTGTTCCATATTTTCAATCCTTGAGTTGAGGGACAGAGAGGTACAGTGAGGGAAACTGACAGTGTGCTATTCTGTTCTAAAACTATTTTGCTGAACCATATTTTCAATCCTTGAGTTGAGGGACAGAGAGGTATAGTGAGGGAAAGTGTCAGTGTGCTATTGTGTTCTAAAACTATTTTGCTGAACCATATTTTCAATCCTTGAGTTGAGGGACAGAGAGGTACAGTGAGTGAAACTGACAGTGTGCTATTCTGTTCTAAATCAATTTTGCTGTTCCATATTTTCAATCCTTGAGTTGAGGGACAGAGAGGTACAGTGAGGGAAACTGACAGTGTGCTATGCTGTTCTAAAACTATTTTGCTGAACCATATTTTCAATCCTTGAGTTGAGGGACAGAGAGGTACAGTGAGTGAAACTGACAGTGTGCTATTCTGTTCTAAACCAATTTTGCTGTTCCATATTTTCAATTCTTGAGTTGAGGGACAGAGAGGTACAGTGAGGGAAAGTGTCAGTGTGCTATTGTGTTCTAAAACAATTTTGCTGAACCATATTTTCAATCCTTGAGTTGAGGGACAGAGAGGTACAGTGAGTGAAACTGACAGTGTGCTATTCTGTTCTAATTCAATTTTGCTGTTCCATATTTTCAATCCTTGAGTTGAGGGACAGAGAGGTACAGTGAGGGAAACTGACAGTGTGCTATTGTGTTCTAAAACTATTTTGCTGAACCATATTTTCAATCCTTTAATGGAGGGACAGAGAGGTACAGTGAGTGAAACTGACAGTGTGCTATTCTGTTCTAAACCAATTTTGCTGTTCCATATTTTCAATCCTTGAGTTGAGGGACAGAGAGGTACAGTGAGGGAAAGTGTCAGTGTGCTATTGTGTTCTAAAACTATTTTGCTGAACCATATTTTCAATCCTTGAGTTGAGGGACAGAGAGGTACAGTGAGTGAAACTGACAGTGTGCTATTCTGTTCTAAACCAATTTTGCTGTTCCATATTTTCAATTCTTGAGTTGAGGGACAGAGAGGTACAGTGAGGGAAAGTGTCAGTGTGCTATTGTGTTCTAAAACAATTTTGCTGAACCATATTTTCAATCCTTGAGTTGAGGGACAGAGAGGTACAGTGAGTGAAACTGACAGTGTGCTATTCTGTTCTAATTCAATTTTGCTGTTCCATATTTTCAATCCTTGAGTTGAGGGACAGAGAGGTACAGTGAGGGAAACTGACAGTGTGCTATTGTGTTCTAAAACTATTTTGCTGAACCATATTTTCAATCCTTTAATGGAGGGACAGAGAGGTACAGTGAGTGAAACTGACAGTGTGCTATTCTGTTCTAAACCAATTTTGCTGTTCCATATTTTCAATCCTTGAGTTGAGGGACAGAGAGGTACAGTGAGGGAAAGTGTCAGTGTGCTATTGTGTTCTAAAACTATTTTGCTGAACCATATTTTCAATCCTTGAGTTGAGGGACAGAGAGGTACAGTGAGGGAAAGTGTCAGTGTGCTATTGTGTTCTAAAACTATTTTGCTGAACCATATTTTCAATCCTTGAGTTGAGGGACAGAGAGGTACAGTGAGGGAAAGTGTCAGTGTGCTATTGTGTTCTAAAACTATTTTGCTGAACCATATTTTCAATCCTTGAGTTGAGGGACAGAGAGGTACAGTGAGTGAAACTGACAGTGTGCTATTCTGTTCTAAACCAATTTTGCTGTTCCATATTTTCAATCCTTGAGTTGAGGGACAGAGAGGTACAGTGAGGGAAAGTGTCAGTGTGCTATTGTGTTCTAAAACTATTTTGCTGAACCATATTTTCAATCCTTGAGTTGAGGGACAGAGAGGTACAGTGAGTGAAACTGACAGTGTGCTATTCTGTTCTAAATCAATTTTGCTGTTCCATATTTTCAATCCTTGAGTTGAGGGACAGAGAGGTACAGTGAGGGAAACTGACAGTGTGCTATTCTGTTCTAAAACTATTTTGCTGAACCATATTTTCAATCCTTGAGTTGAGGGACAGAGAGGTACAGTGAGTGAAACTGACAGTGTGCTATTCCGTTCTAAACCAATTTTGCTGTTCCATATTTTCAATCCTTGAGTTGAGGGACAGAGAGGTACAGTGAGGGAAAGTGTCAGTGTGCTATTGTGTTCTAAAACTATTTTGCTGAACCATATTTTCAATCCTTGAGTTGAGGGACAGAGAGGTACAGTGAGTGAAACTGACAGTGTGCTATTCTGTTCTAAAACTATTTTGCTGAACCATATTTTCAATCCTTGAGTTGAGGGACAGAGAGGTACAGTGAGTGAAACTGACAGTGTGCTATTCTGTTCTAAACCAATTTTGCTGTTCCATATTTTCAATCCTTGAGTTGAGGGACAGAGAGGTACTGTGAGGGAAACTGACAGTGTGCTATTCTGTTCTAAACCAATTTTGCTGTTCCATATTTTCAATCCTTGAGTTGAGGGACAGAGAGGTACAGTGAGGGAAACTGACAGTGTGCTATTCTGTTCTAAAACTATTTTGCTGAACCATATTTTCAATCCTTGAGTTGAGGGACAGAGAGGTACAGTGAGTGAAACTGACAGTGTGCTATTCTGTTCTAAACCAAATTTGCTGTTCCATATTTTCAATCCTTGAGTTGAGGGACAGAGAGGTACAGTGAGGGAAAGTGTCAGTGTGCTATTGTGTTCTAAAACTATTTTGCTGAACCATATTTTCAATCCTTGAGTTGAGGGACAGAGAGGTACAGTGAGTGAAACTGACAGTGTGCTATTCTGTTCTAAATCAATTTTGCTGTTCCATATTTTCAATCCTTGAGTTGAGGGACAGAGAGGTACAGTGAGTGAAACTGACAGTGTGCTATTCTGTTCTAAAACTATTTTGCTGAACCATATTTTCAATCCTTGAGTTGAGGGACAGAGAGGTACAGTGAGGGAAAGTGTCAGTGTGCTATTGTGTTCTAAAACTATTTTGCTGAACCATATTTTCAATCCTTGAGTTGAGGGACAGAGAGGTACAGTGAGTGAAACTGACAGTGTGCTATTCTGTTCTAAACCAATTTTGATGTTCCATATTTTCAATCCTTGAGTTGAGGGACAGAGAGGTACAGTGAGGGAAAGTGTCAGTGTGCTATTGTGTTCTAAAACTATTTTGCTGAACCATATTTTCAATCCTTGAGTTGAGGGACAGAGAGGTACAGTGAGTGAAACTGACAGTGTGCTATTCTGTTCTAAAACTATTTTGCTGAACCATATTTTCAATCCTTGAGTTGAGGGACAGAGAGGTACAGTGAGGGAAAGTGTCAGTGTGCTATTGTGTTCTAAAACTATTTTGCTGAACCATATTTTCAATCCTTGAGTTGAGGGACAGAGAGGTACAGTGAGTGAAACTGACAGTGTGCTATTCTGTTCTAAACCAATTTTGATGTTCCATATTTTCAATCCTTGAGTTGAGGGACAGAGAGGTACAGTGAGGGAAAGTGTCAGTGTGCTATTGTGTTCTAAAACTATTTTGCTGAACCATATTTTCAATCCTTGAGTTGAGGGACAGAGAGGTACAGTGAGGGAAAGTGTCAGTGTGCTATTGTGTTCTAAAACTATTTTGCTGAACCATATTTTCAATCCTTGAGTTGAGGGACAGAGAGGTACAGTGAGTGAAACTGACAGTGTGCTATTCTGTTCTAAACCAATTTTGCTGTTCCATATTTTCAATCCTTGAGTTGAGGGACAGAGAGGTACAGTGAGGGAAAGTGTCAGTGTGCTATTGTGTTCTAAAACTATTTTGCTGAACCATATTTTCAATCCTTGAGTTGAGGGACAGAGAGGTACAGTGAGTGAAACTGACAGTGTGCTATTCTGTTCTAAATCAATTTTGCTGTTCCATATTTTCAATCCTTGAGTTGAGGGACAGAGAGGTACAGTGAGGGAAACTGACAGTGTGCTATTCTGTTCTAAAACTATTTTGCTGAACCATATTTTCAATCCTTGAGTTGAGGGACAGAGAGGTATAGTGAGGGAAAGTGTCAGTGTGCTATTGTGTTCTAAAACTATTTTGCTGAACCATATTTTCAATCCTTGAGTTGAGGGACAGAGAGGTACAGTGAGTGAAACTGACAGTGTGCTATTCTGTTCTAAATCAATTTTGCTGTTCCATATTTTCAATCCTTGAGTTGAGGGACAGAGAGGTACAGTGAGGGAAACTGACAGTGTGCTATGCTGTTCTAAAACTATTTTGCTGAACCATATTTTCAATCCTTGAGTTGAGGGACAGAGAGGTACAGTGAGTGAAACTGACAGTGTGCTATTCTGTTCTAAACCAATTTTGCTGTTCCATATTTTCAATTCTTGAGTTGAGGGACAGAGAGGTACAGTGAGGGAAAGTGTCAGTGTGCTATTGTGTTCTAAAACAATTTTGCTGAACCATATTTTCAATCCTTGAGTTGAGGGACAGAGAGGTACAGTGAGTGAAACTGACAGTGTGCTATTCTGTTCTAATTCAATTTTGCTGTTCCATATTTTCAATCCTTGAGTTGAGGGACAGAGAGGTACAGTGAGGGAAACTGACAGTGTGCTATTGTGTTCTAAAACTATTTTGCTGAACCATATTTTCAATCCTTTAATGGAGGGACAGAGAGGTACAGTGAGTGAAACTGACAGTGTGCTATTCTGTTCTAAACCAATTTTGCTGTTCCATATTTTCAATCCTTGAGTTGAGGGACAGAGAGGTACAGTGAGGGAAAATGTCAGTGTGCTATTGTGTTCTAAAACTATTTTGCTGAACCATATTTTCAATCCTTGAGTTGAGGGACAGAGAGGTACAGTGAGTGAAACTGACAGTGTGCTATTCTGTTCTAAACCAATTTTGCTGTTCCATATTTTCAATTCTTGAGTTGAGGGACAGAGAGGTACAGTGAGGGAAAGTGTCAGTGTGCTATTGTGTTCTAAAACAATTTTGCTGAACCATATTTTCAATCCTTGAGTTGAGGGACAGAGAGGTACAGTGAGTGAAACTGACAGTGTGCTATTCTGTTCTAATTCAATTTTGCTGTTCCATATTTTCAATCCTTGAGTTGAGGGACAGAGAGGTACAGTGAGGGAAACTGACAGTGTGCTATTGTGTTCTAAAACTATTTTGCTGAACCATATTTTCAATCCTTTAATGGAGGGACAGAGAGGTACAGTGAGTGAAACTGACAGTGTGCTATTCTGTTCTAAACCAATTTTGCTGTTCCATATTTTCAATCCTTGAGTTGAGGGACAGAGAGGTACAGTGAGGGAAAGTGTCAGTGTGCTATTGTGTTCTAAAACTATTTTGCTGAACCATATTTTCAATCCTTGAGTTGAGGGACAGAGAGGTACAGTGAGGGAAAGTGTCAGTGTGCTATTGTGTTCTAAAACTATTTTGCTGAACCATATTTTCAATCCTTGAGTTGAGGGACAGAGAGGTACAGTGAGTGAAACTGACAGTGTGCTATTCTGTTCTAAACCAATTTTGCTGTTCCATATTTTCAATCCTTGAGTTGAGGGACAGAGAGGTACAGTGAGGGAAAGTGTCAGTGTGCTATTGTGTTCTAAAACTATTTTGCTGAACCATATTTTCAATCCTTGAGTTGAGGGACAGAGAGGTACAGTGAGTGAAACTGACAGTGTGCTATTCTGTTCTAAATCAATTTTGCTGTTCCATATTTTCAATCCTTGAGTTGAGGGACAGAGAGGTACAGTGAGGGAAACTGACAGTGTGCTATTCTGTTCTAAAACTATTTTGCTGAACCATATTTTCAATCCTTGAGTTGAGGGACAGAGAGGTACAGTGAGTGAAACTGACAGTGTGCTATTCCGTTCTAAACCAATTTTGCTGTTCCATATTTTCAATCCTTGAGTTGAGGGACAGAGAGGTACAGTGAGGGAAAGTGTCAGTGTGCTATTGTGTTCTAAAACTATTTTGCTGAACCATATTTTCAATCCTTGAGTTGAGGGACAGAGAGGTACAGTGAGTGAAACTGACAGTGTGCTATTCTGTTCTAAATCAATTTTGCTGTTCCATATTTTCAATCCTTGAGTTGAGGGACAGAGAGGTACAGTGAGGGAAAGTGTCAGTGTGCTATTGTGTTCTAAAACTATTTTGCTGAACCATATTTTCAATCCTTGAGTTGAGGGACAGAGAAGTACAGTGAGGGAAAGTGTCAGTGTGCTATTGTGTTCTAAAACTATTTTGCTGAACCATATTTTCAATCCTTGAGTTGAGGGACAGAGAGGTACAGTGAGGGAAAGTGTCAGTGTGCTATTGTGTTCTAAAACTATTTTGCTGAACCATATTTTCAATCCTTGAGTTGAGGGACAGAGAGGTACAGTGAGTGAAACTGACAGTGTGCTATTCTGTTCTAAACCAATTTTGCTGTTCCATATTTTCAATCCTTGAGTTGAGGGACAGAGAGGTACAGTGAGGGAAAGTGTCAGTGTGCTATTGTGTTCTAAAACTATTTTGCTGAACCATATTTTCAATCCTTGAGTTGAGGGACAGAGAGGTACAGTGAGTGAAACTGACAGTGTGCTATTCTGTTCTAAATCAATTTTGCTGTTCCATATTTTCAATCCTTGAGTTGAGGGACAGAGAGGTACAGTGAGGGAAAGTGTCAGTGTGCTATTCTGTTCTAAAACTATTTTGCTGAACCATATTTTCAATCCTTGAGTTGAGGGACAGAGAGGTACAGTGAGGGAAAGTGTCAGTGTGCTATTGTGTTCTAAAACTATTTTGCTGAACCATATTTTCAATCCTTGAGTTGAGGGACAGAGAGGTACAGTGAGTGAAACTGTCAGTGTGCTATTCTGTTCTAAATCAATTTTGCTGTTCCATATTTTCAATCCTTGAGTTGAGGGACAGAAAGGTACAGTGAGTGAAACTGACAGTGTGCTATTCTGTTCTAAATCAATTTTGCTGTTCCATATTTTCAATCCTTGAGTTGAGGGACAGAGAGGTACAGTGAGGGAAACTGACAGTGTGCTATTCTGTTCTAAAACTATTTTGCTGAACCATATTTTCAATCCTTGAGTTGAGGGACAGAGAGGTACAGTGAGGGAAACTGACAGTGTGCTATTCTGTTCTAAACCAATTTTGCTGTTCCATATTTTCAATCCTTGAGTTGAGGGACAGAGAGGTACAGTGAGGGAAAGTGTCAGTGTGCTATTGTGTTCTAAAACTATTTTGCTGAACCATATTTTCAATCCTTGAGTTGAGGGACAGAGAGGTACAGTGAGTGAAACTGACAGTGTGCTATTCTGTTCTAAATCAATTTTGCTGTTCCATATTTTCAATCCTTGAGTTGAGGGACAGAGAGGTACAGTGAGGGAAACTGACAGTGTGCTATTCTGTTCTAAAACTATTTTGCTGAACCATATTTTCAATCCTTGAGTTGAGGGACAGAGAGGTACAGTGAGTGAAACTGACAGTGTGCTATTCTGTTCTAAATCAATTTTGCTGTTCCATATTTTCAATCCTTGAGTTGAGGGACAGAGAGGTACAGTGAGTGAAACTGACAGTGTGCTATTCTGTTCTAAACCAATTTTGCTGTTCCATATTTTCAATCCTTGAGTTGAGGGACAGAGAGGTACAGTGAGGGAAAGTGTCAGTGTGCTATTGTGTTCTAAAACTATTTTGCTGAACCATATTTTCAATCCTTGAGTTGAGGGACAGAGAGGTACAGTGAGTGAAACTGACAGTGTGCTATTCTGTTCTAAATCAATTTTGCTGTTCCATATTTTCAATCCTTGAGTTGAGGGACAGAGAGGTACAGTGAGGGAAAGTGTCAGTGTGCTATTGTGTTCTAAAACTATTTTGCTGAACCATATTTTCAATCCTTGAGTTGAGGGACAGAGAGGTACAGTGAGGGAAAGTGTCAGTGTGCTATTGTGTTCTAAAACTATTTTGCTGAACCATATTTTCAATCCTTGAGTTGAGGGACAGAGAGGTACAGTGAGGGAAAGTGTCAGTGTGCTATTGTGTTCTAAAACTATTTTGCTGAACCATATTTTCAATCCTTGAGTTGAGGGACAGAGAGGTACAGTGAGTGAAACTGACAGTGTGCTATTCTGTTCTAAACCAATTTTGCTGTTCCATATTTTCAATCCTTGAGTTGAGGGACAGAGAGGTACAGTGAGGGAAAGTGTCAGTGTGCTATTGTGTTCTAAAACTATTTTGCTGAACCATATTTTCAATCCTTGAGTTGAGGGACAGAGAGGTACAGTGAGTGAAACTGACAGTGTGCTATTCTGTTCTAAATCAATTTTGCTGTTCCATATTTTCAATCCTTGAGTTGAGGGACAGAGAGGTACAGTGAGGGAAAGTGTCAGTGTGCTATTCTGTTCTAAAACTATTTTGCTGAACCATATTTTCAATCCTTGAGTTGAGGGACAGAGAGGTACAGTGAGGGAAAGTGTCAGTGTGCTATTGTGTTCTAAAACTATTTTGCTGAACCATATTTTCAATCCTTGAGTTGAGGGACAGAGAGGTACAGTGAGTGAAACTGACAGTGTGCTATTCTGTTCTAAATCAATTTTGCTGTTCCATATTTTCAATCCTTGAGTTGAGGGACAGAAAGGTACAGTGAGGGAAACTGACAGTGTGCTATTCTGTTCTAAAACTATTTTGCTGAACCATATTTTCAATCCTTGAGTTGAGGGACAGAGAGGTACAGTGAGGGAAAGTGTCAGTGTGCTATTGTGTTCTAAAACTATTTTGCTGAACCATATTTTCAATCCTTGAGTTGAGGGACAGAGAGGTACAGTGAGTGAAACTGACAGTGTGCTATTCTGTTCTAAATCAATTTTGCTGTTCCATATTTTCAATCCTTGAGTTGAGGGACAGAGAGGTACAGTGAGGGAAAGTGTCAGTGTGCTATTGTGTTCTAAAACTATTTTGCTGAACCATATTTTCAATCCTTGAGTTGAGGGACAGAGAGGTACAGTGAGTGAAACTGACAGTGTGCTATTCTGTTCTAAATCAATTTTGCTGTTCCATATTTTCAATCCTTGAGTTGAGGGACAGAGAGGTACAGTGAGGGAAACTGACAGTGTGCTATTCTGTTCTAAAACTATTTTGCTGAACCATATTTTCAATCCTTGAGTTGAGGGACAGAGAGGTACAGTGAGGGAAACTGACAGTGTGCTATTCTGTTCTAAACCAATTTTGCTGTTCCATATTTTCAATCCTTGAGTTGAGGGACAGAGAGGTACAGTGAGGGAAAGTGTCAGTGTGCTATTGTGTTCTAAAACTATTTTGCTGAACCATATTTTCAATCCTTGAGTTGAGGGACAGAGAGGTACAGTGAGTGAAACTGACAGTGTGCTATTCTGTTCTAAATCAATTTTGCTGTTCCATATTTTCAATCCTTGAGTTGAGGGACAGAGAGGTACAGTGAGGGAAACTGACAGTGTGCTATTCTGTTCTAAAACTATTTTGCTGAACCATATTTTCAATCCTTGAGTTGAGGGACAGAGAGGTACAGTGAGTGAAACTGACAGTGTGCTATTCTGTTCTAAATCAATTTTGCTGTTCCATATTTTCAATCCTTGAGTTGAGGGACAGAGAGGTACAGTGAGTGAAACTGACAGTGTGCTATTCTGTTCTAAACCAATTTTGCTGTTCCATATTTTCAATCCTTGAGTTGAGGGACAGAGAGGTACAGTGAGGGAAAGTGTCAGTGTGCTATTGTGTTCTAAAACTATTTTGCTGAACCATATTTTCAATCCTTGAGTTGAGGGACAGAGAGGTACAGTGAGTGAAACTGACAGTGTGCTATTCTGTTCTAAATCAATTTTGCTGTTCCATATTTTCAATCCTTGAGTTGAGGGACAGAGAGGTACAGTGAGGGAAAGTGTCAGTGTGCTATTGTGTTCTAAAACTATTTTGCTGAACCATATTTTCAATCCTTGAGTTGAGGGACAGAGAGGTACAGTGAGGGAAAGTGTCAGTGTGCTATTGTGTTCTAAAACTATTTTGCTGAACCATATTTTCAATCCTTGAGTTGAGGGACAGAGAGGTACAGTGAGGGAAAGTGTCAGTGTGCTATTGTGTTCTAAAACTATTTTGCTGAACCATATTTTCAATCCTTGAGTTGAGGGACAGAGAGGTACAGTGAGTGAAACTGACAGTGTGCTATTCTGTTCTAAACCAATTTTGCTGTTCCATATTTTCAATCCTTGAGTTGAGGGACAGAGAGGTACAGTGAGGGAAAGTGTCAGTGTGCTATTGTGTTCTAAAACTATTTTGCTGAACCATATTTTCAATCCTTGAGTTGAGGGACAGAGAGGTACAGTGAGTGAAACTGACAGTGTGCTATTCTGTTCTAAATCAATTTTGCTGTTCCATATTTTCAATCCTTGAGTTGAGGGACAGAGAGGTACAGTGAGGGAAAGTGTCAGTGTGCTATTCTGTTCTAAAACTATTTTGCTGAACCATATTTTCAATCCTTGAGTTGAGGGACAGAGAGGTACAGTGAGGGAAAGTGTCAGTGTGCTATTGTGTTCTAAAACTATTTTGCTGAACCATATTTTCAATCCTTGAGTTGAGGGACAGAGAGGTACAGTGAGTGAAACTGTCAGTGTGCTATTCTGTTCTAAATCAATTTTGCTGTTCCATATTTTCAATCCTTGAGTTGAGGGACAGAAAGGTACAGTGAGGGAAACTGACAGTGTGCTATTCTGTTCTAAAACTATTTTGCTGAACCATATTTTCAATCCTTGAGTTGAGGGACAGAGAGGTACAGTGAGGGAAAGTGTCAGTGTCCTATTGTGTTCTAAAACTATTTTGCTGAACCATATTTTCAATCCTTGAGTTGAGGGACAGAGAGGTACAGTGAGTGAAACTGACAGTGTGCTATTCTGTTCTAAATCAATTTTGCTGTTCCATATTTTCAATCCTTGAGTTGAGGGACAGAGAGGTACAGTGAGGGAAAGTGTCAGTGTGCTATTGTGTTCTAAAACTATTTTGCTAAACCATATTTTCAATCCTTGAGTTGAGGGACAGAGAGGTACAGTGAGTGAAACTGACAGTGTGCTATCCTGTTCTAAATCAATTTTGCTGTTCCATATTTTCAATCCTTGAGTTGAGGGACAGAGAGGTACAGTGAGGGAAACTGACAGTGTGCTATTCTGTTCTAAAACTATTTTGCTGAACCATATTTTCAATCCTTGAGTTGAGGGACAGAGAGGTACAGTGAGGGAAACTGACAGTGTGCTATTCTGTTCTAAACCAATTTTGCTGTTCCATATTTTCAATCCTTGAGTTGAGGGACAGAGAGGTACAGTGAGGGAAAGTGTCAGTGTGCTATTGTGTTCTAAAACTATTTTGCTGAACCATATTTTCAATCCTTGAGTTGAGGGACAGAGAGGTACAGTGAGTGAAACTGACAGTGTGCTATTCTGTTCTAAATCAATTTTGCTGTTCCATATTTTCAATCCTTGAGTTGAGGGACAGAGAGGTACAGTGAGGGAAACTGACAGTGTGCTATTCTGTTCTAAAACTATTTTGCTGAACCATATTTTCAATCCTTGAGTTGAGGGACAGAGAGGTACAGTGAGTGAAACTGACAGTGTGCTATTCTGTTCTAAATCAATTTTGCTGTTCCATATTTTCAATCCTTGAGTTGAGGGACAGAGAGGTACAGTGAGTGAAACTGACAGTGTGCTATTCTGTTCTAAACCAATTTTGCTGTTCCATATTTTCAATCCTTGAGTTGAGGGACAGAGAGGTACAGTGAGGGAAAGTGTCAGTGTGCTATTGTGTTCTAAAACTATTTTGCTGAACCATATTTTCAATCCTTGAGTTGAGGGACAGAGAGGTACAGTGAGTGAAACTGACAGTGTGCTATTCTGTTCTAAATCAATTTTGCTGTTCCATATTTTCAATCCTTGAGTTGAGGGACAGAGAGGTACAGTGAGGGAAAGTGTCAGTGTGCTATTGTGTTCTAAAACTATTTTGATGAACAATATTTTCAATCCTTGAGTTGAGGGACAGAGAGGTACAGTGAGTGAAACTGACAGTGTGCTATTGTGTTCTAAAACTATTTTGCTGAACCATATTTTCAATCCTTGAGTTGAGGGACAGAGAGGTACAGTGAGGGAAAGTGTCAGTGTGCTATTGTGTTCTAAAACTATTTTGCTGAACCATATTTTCAATCCTTGAGTTGAGGGACAGAGAGGTACAGTGAGTGAAACTGACAGTGTGCTATTGTGTTCTAAACCAATTTTGCTGTTCCATATTTTCAATCCTTGAGTTGAGGGACAGAGAGGTACAGTGAGGGAAAGTGTCAGTGTGCTATTGTGTTCTAAAACTATTTTGCTGAACCATATTTTCAATCCTTGAGTTGAGGGACAGAGAGGTACAGTGAGTGAAACTGACAGTGTGCTATTCTGTTCTAAACCAATATTGCTGTTCCATATTTTCAATCCTTGAGTTGAGGTACAGAGAGGTACAGTGAGGGAAAGTGTCAGTGTGCTATTGTGTTCTAAAACTATTTTGCTGAACCATATTTTCAATCCTTGAGTTGAGGGACAGAGAGGTACAGTGAGGGAAACTGACAGTGTGCTATTCTGTTCTAAAACTATTTTGCTGAACCATATTTTCAATCCTTGAGTTGAGGGACAGAGAGGTACAGTGAGTGAAACTGACAGTGTGCTATTCTGTTCTAAACCAATTTTGCTGTTCCATATTTTCAATCCTTGAGTTGAGGGACAGAGAGGTACTGTGAGGGAAAGTGACAGTGTGCTATTCTGTTCTAAAACTATTTTGCTGAACCATATTTTCAATCCTTGAGTTGAGGGACAGAGAGGTACAGTGAGGGAAAGTGTCAGTGTGCTATTGTGTTCTAAAACTATTTTGCTGAACCATATTTTCAATCCTTGAGTTGAGGGACAGAGAGGTACAGTGAGTGAAACTGACAGTGTGCTATTCTGTTCTAAATCAATTTTGCTGTTCCATATTTTCAATCCTTGAGTTGAGGGACAGAGAGGTACAGTGAGGGAAACTGACAGTGTGCTATTCTGTTCTAAAACTATTTTGCTGAACCATATTTTCAATCCTTGAGTTGAGGGACAGAGAGGTACAGTGAGTGAAACTGACAGTGTGCTATTCTGTTCTAAACCAATTTTGCTGTTCCATATTTTCAATCCTTGAGTTGAGGGACAGAGAGGTACAGTGAGGGAAAGTGTCAGTGTGCTATTGTGTTCTAAAACTATTTTGCTGAACCATATTTTCAATCCTTGAGTTGAGGGACAGAGAGGTACAGTGAGTGAAACTGACAGTGTGCTATTCTGTTCTAAATCAATTTTGCTGTTCCATATTTTCAATCCTTGAGTTGAGGGACAGAGAGGTACAGTGAGGGAAACTGACAGTGTGCTATTCTGTTCTAAAACTATTTTGCTGAACCATATTTTCAATCCTTGAGTTGAGGGACAGAGAGGTACAGTGAGTGAAACTGACAGTGTGCTATTCTGTTCTAAATCAATTTTGCTGTTCCATATTTTCAATCCTTGAGTTGAGGGACAGAGAGGTACAGTGAGTGAAACTGACAGTGTGCTATTCTGTTCTAAACCAATTTTGCTGTTCCATATTTTCAATCCTTGAGTTGAGGGACAGAGAGGTACAGTGAGGGAAAGTGTCAGTGTGCTATTGTGTTCTAAAACTATTTTGCTGAACCATATTTTCAATCCTTGAGTTGAGGGACAGAGAGGTACAGTGAGTGAAACTGACAGTGTGCTATTCTGTTCTAAATCAATTTTGCTGTTCCATATTTTCAATCCTTGAGTTGAGGGACAGAGAGGTACAGTGAGGGAAAGTGTCAGTGTGCTATTGTGTTCTAAAACTATTTTGCTGAACCATATTTTCAATTCTTGAGTTGAGGGACAGAGAGGTACAGTGAGGGAAATTGTCAGTGTGCTATTGTGTTCTAAAACTATTTTGCTGAACCATATTTTCAATCCTTGAGTTGAGGGACAGAGAGGTACAGTGAGTGAAACTGACAGTGTGCTATTCTGTTCTAAATCAATTTTGCTGTTCCATATTTTCAATCCTTGAGTTGAGGTACAGAGAGGTACAGTGAGGGAAAGTGTCAGTGTGCTATTGTGTTCTAAAACTATTTTGCTGAACCATATTTTCAATCCTTGAGTTGAGGGACAGAGAGGTACAGTGAGGGAAACTGACAGTGTGCTATTCTGTTCTAAAACTATTTTGCTGAACCATATTTTCAATCCTTGAGTTGAGGGACAGAGAGGTACAGTGAGTGAAACTGACAGTGTGCTATTCTGTTCTAAACCAATTTTGCTGTTCCATATTTTCAATCCTTGAGTTGAGGGACAGAGAGGTACTGTGAGGGAAAGTGACAGTGTGCTATTCTGTTCTAAAACTATTTTGCTGAACCATATTTTCAATCCTTGAGTTGAGGGACAGAGAGGTACAGTGAGGGAAAGTGTCAGTGTGCTATTGTGTTCTAAAACTATTTTGCTGAACCATATTTTCAATCCTTGAGTTGAGGGACAGAGAGGTACAGTGAGTGAAACTGACAGTGTGCTATTCTGTTCTAAATCAATTTTGCTGTTCCATATTTTCAATCCTTGAGTTGAGGGACAGAGAGGTACAGTGAGGGAAACTGACAGTGTGCTATTCTGTTCTAAAACTATTTTGCTGAACCATATTTTCAATCCTTGAGTTGAGGGACAGAGAGGTACAGTGAGTGAAACTGACAGTGTGCTATTCTGTTCTAAACCAATTTTGCTGTTCCATATTTTCAATCCTTGAGTTGAGGGACAGAGAGGTACAGTGAGGGAAAGTGTCAGTGTGCTATTGTGTTCTAAAACTATTTTGCTGAACCATATTTTCAATCCTTGAGTTGAGGGACAGAGAGGTACAGTGAGTGAAACTGACAGTGTGCTATTCTGTTCTAAATCAATTTTGCTGTTCCATATTTTCAATCCTTGAGTTGAGGGACAGAGAGGTACAGTGAGGGAAACTGACAGTGTGCTATTCTGTTCTAAAACTATTTTGCTGAACCATATTTTCAATCCTTGAGTTGAGGGACAGAGAGGTACAGTGAGTGAAACTGACAGTGTGCTATTCTGTTCTAAATCAATTTTGCTGTTCCATATTTTCAATCCTTGAGTTGAGGGACAGAGAGGTACAGTGAGTGAAACTGACAGTGTGCTATTCTGTTCTAAACCAATTTTGCTGTTCCATATTTTCAATCCTTGAGTTGAGGGACAGAGAGGTACAGTGAGGGAAAGTGTCAGTGTGCTATTGTGTTCTAAAACTATTTTGCTGAACCATATTTTCAATCCTTGAGTTGAGGGACAGAGAGGTACAGTGAGTGAAACTGACAGTGTGCTATTCTGTTCTAAATCAATTTTGCTGTTCCATATTTTCAATCCTTGAGTTGAGGGACAGAGAGGTACAGTGAGGGAAAGTGTCAGTGTGCTATTGTGTTCTAAAACTATTTTGCTGAACCATATTTTCAATCCTTGAGTTGAGGGACAGAGAGGTACAGTGAGGGAAATTGTCAGTGTGCTATTGTGTTCTAAAACTATTTTGCTGAACCATATTTTCAATCCTTGAGTTGAGGGACAGAGAGGTACAGTGAGTGAAACTGACAGTGTGCTATTCTGTTCTAAATCAATTTTGCTGTTCCATATTTTCAATCCTTGAGTTGAGGTACAGAGAGGTACAGTGAGGGAAAGTGTCAGTGTGCTATTGTGTTCTAAAACTATTTTGCTGTTCCATATTTTCAATCCTTGAGTTGAGGGACAGAGAGGTACAGTGAGTGAAACTGACAGTGTGCTATTCTGTTCTAAACCAATTTTGCTGTTCCATATTTTCAATCCTTGAGTTGAGGGACAGAGAGGTACTGTGAGGGAAACTGACAGTGTGCTATTCTGTTCTAAAACTATTTTGCTGAACCATATTTTCAATCCTTGAGTTGAGGGACAGAGAGGTACAGTGAGGGAAAGTGTCAGTGTGCTATTGTGTTCTAAAACTATTTTGCTGAACCATATTTTCAATCCTTGAGTTGAGGGACAGAGAGGTACAGTGAGTGAAACTGACAGTGTGCTATTCTGTTCTAAATCAATTTTGCTGTTCCATATTTTCAATCCTTGAGTTGAGGGACAGAGAGGTACAGTGAGGGAAACTGACAGTGTGCTATTCTGTTCTAAAACTATTTTGCTGAACCATATTTTCAATCCTTGAGTTGAGGGACAGAGAGGTACAGTGAGTGAAACTGACAGTGTGCTATTCTGTTCTAAACCAATTTTGCTGTTCCATATTTTCAATCCTTGAGTTGAGGGACAGAGAGGTACAGTGAGGGAAAGTGTCAGTGTGCTATTGTGTTCTAAAACTATTTTGCTGAACCATATTTTCAATCCTTGAGTTGAGGGACAGAGAGGTACAGTGAGTGAAACTGACAGTGTGCTATTCTGTTCTAAATCAATTTTGCTGTTCCATATTTTCAATCCTTGAGTTGAGGGACAGAGAGGTACAGTGAGGGAAACTGACAGTGTGCTATGCTGTTCTAAAACTATTTTGCTGAACCATATTTTCAATCCTTGAGTTGAGGGACAGAGAGGTACAGTGAGTGAAACTGACAGTGTGCTATTCTGTTCTAAACCAATTTTGCTGTTCCATATTTTCAATTCTTGAGTTGAGGGACAGAGAGGTACAGTGAGGGAAAGTGTCAGTGTGCTATTGTGTTCTAAAACAATTTTGCTGAACCATATTTTCAATCCTTGAGTTGAGGGACAGAGAGGTACAGTGAGTGAAACTGACAGTGTGCTATTCTGTTCTAATTCAATTTTGCTGTTCCATATTTTCAATCCTTGAGTTGAGGGACAGAGAGGTACAGTGAGGGAAACTGACAGTGTGCTATTGTGTTCTAAAACTATTTTGCTGAACCATATTTTCAATCCTTTAATGGAGGGACAGAGAGGTACAGTGAGTGAAACTGACAGTGTGCTATTCTGTTCTAAACCAATTTTGCTGTTCCATATTTTCAATCCTTGAGTTGAGGGACAGAGAGGTACAGTGAGGGAAAGTGTCAGTGTGCTATTGTGTTCTAAAACTATTTTGCTGAACCATATTTTCAATCCTTGAGTTGAGGGACAGAGAGGTACAGTGAGTGAAACTGACAGTGTGCTATTCTGTTCTAAATCAATTTTGCTGTTCCATATTTTCAATCCTTGAGTTGAGGGACAGAGAGGTACAGTGAGGGAAAGTGTCAGTGTGCTATTGTGTTCTAAAACTATTTTGCTGAACCATATTTTCAATCCTTGAGTTGAGGGACAGAGAGGTACAGTGAGGGAAAGTGTCAGTGTGCTATTGTGTTCTAAAACTATTTTGCTGAACCATATTTTCAATCCTTGAGTTGAGGGACAGAGAGGTACAGTGAGGGAAAGTGTCAGTGTGCTATTGTGTTCTAAAACTATTTTGCTGAACCATATTTTCAATCCTTGAGTTGAGGGACAGAGAGGTACAGTGAGTGAAACTGACAGTGTGCTATTCTGTTCTAAACCAATTTTGCTGTTCCATATTTTCAATCCTTGAGTTGAGGGACAGAGAGGTACAGTGAGGGAAAGTGTCAGTGTGCTATTGTGTTCTAAAACTATTTTGCTGAACCATATTTTCAATCCTTGAGTTGAGGGACAGAGAGGTACAGTGAGTGAAACTGACAGTGTGCTATTCTGTTCTAAATCAATTTTGCTGTTCCATATTTTCAATCCTTGAGTTGAGGGACAGAGAGGTACAGTGAGGGAAACTGACAGTGTGCTATTCTGTTCTAAAACTATTTTGCTGAACCATATTTTCAATCCTTGAGTTGAGGGACAGAGAGGTACAGTGAGTGAAACTGACAGTGTGCTATTCCGTTCTAAACCAATTTTGCTGTTCCATATTTTCAATCCTTGAGTTGAGGGACAGAGAGGTACAGTGAGGGAAAGTGTCAGTGTGCTATTGTGTTCTAAAACTATTTTGCTGAACCATATTTTCAATCCTTGAGTTGAGGGACAGAGAGGTACAGTGAGTGAAACTGACAGTGTGCTATTCTGTTCTAAATCAATTTTGCTGTTCCATATTTTCAATCCTTGAGTTGAGGGACAGAGAGGTACAGTGAGGGAAAGTGTCAGTGTGCTATTGTGTTCTAAAACTATTTTGCTGAACCATATTTTCAATCCTTGAGTTGAGGGACAGAGAGGTACAGTGAGGGAAAGTGTCAGTGTGCTATTGTGTTCTAAAACTATTTTGCTGAACCATATTTTCAATCCTTGAGTTGAGGGACAGAGAGGTACAGTGAGGGAAAGTGTCAGTGTGCTATTGTGTTCTAAAACTATTTTGCTGAACCATATTTTCAATCCTTGAGTTGAGGGACAGAGAGGTACAGTGAGTGAAACTGACAGTGTGCTATTCTGTTCTAAACCAATTTTGCTGTTCCATATTTTCAATCCTTGAGTTGAGGGACAGAGAGGTACAGTGAGGGAAAGTGTCAGTGTGCTATTGTGTTCTAAAACTATTTTGCTGAACCATATTTTCAATCCTTGAGTTGAGGGACAGAGAGGTACAGTGAGTGAAACTGACAGTGTGCTATTCTGTTCTAAATCAATTTTGCTGTTCCATATTTTCAATCCTTGAGTTGAGGGACAGAGAGGTACAGTGAGGGAAAGTGTCAGTGTGCTATTCTGTTCTAAAACTATTTTGCTGAACCATATTTTCAATCCTTGAGTTGAGGGACAGAGAGGTACAGTGAGGGAAAGTGTCAGTGTGCTATTGTGTTCTAAAACTATTTTGCTGAACCATATTTTCAATCCTTGAGTTGAGGGACAGAGAGGTACAGTGAGTGAAACTGTCAGTGTGCTATTCTGTTCTAAATCAATTTTGCTGTTCCATATTTTCAATCCTTGAGTTGAGGGACAGAAAGGTACAGTGAGGGAAACTGACAGTGTGCTATTCTGTTCTAAAACTATTTTGCTGAACCATATTTTCAATCCTTGAGTTGAGGGACAGAGAGGTACAGTGAGGGAAAGTGTCAGTGTGCTATTGTGTTCTAAAACTATTTTGCTGAACCATATTTTCAATCCTTGAGTTGAGGGACAGAGAGGTACAGTGAGTGAAACTGACAGTGTGCTATTCTGTTCTAAATCAATTTTGCTGTTCCATATTTTCAATCCTTGAGTTGAGGGACAGAGAGGTACAGTGAGGGAAAGTGTTAGTGTGCTATTGTGTTCTAAAACTATTTTGCTGAACCATATTTTCAATCCTTGAGTTGAGGGACAGAGAGGTACAGTGAGGGAAAGTGTCAGTGTGCTATTGTGTTCTAAAACTATTTTGCTGAACCATATTTTCAATCCTTGAGTTGAGGGACAGAGAGGTACAGTGAGGGAAACTGACAGTGTGCTATTCTGTTCTAAAACTATTTTGCTGAACCATATTTTCAATCCTTGAGTTGAGGGACAGAGAGGTACAGTGAGTGAAACTGACAGTGTGCTATTCTGTTCTAAATCAATTTTTCTGTTCCATATTTTCAATCCTTGAGTTGAGGGACAGAGAGGTACAGTGAGGGAAACTGACAGTGTGCTATTCTGTTCTAAAACTATTTTGCTGAACCATATTTTCAATCATTGAGTTGAGGGACAGAGAGGTACAGTGAGTGAAACTGACAGTGTGCTATTCTGTTCTAAACCAATTTTGCTGTTCCATATTTTCAATCCTTGAGTTGAGGGACAGAGAGGTACTGTGAGGGAAACTGACAGTGTGCTATTCTGTTCTAAAACTATTTTGCTGAACCATATTTTCAATCCTTGAGTTGAGGGACAGAGAGGTACAGTGAGGGAAAGTGTCAGTGTGCTATTGTGTTCTAAAACTATTTTGCTGAACCATATTTTCAATCCTTGAGTTGAGGGACAGAGAGGTACAGTGAGTGAAACTGACAGTGTGCTATTCTGTTCTAAACCAATTTTGCTGTTCCATATTTTCAATCCTTGAGTTGAGGGACAGAGAGGTACAGTGAGGGAAAGTGTCAGTGTGCTATTGTGTTCTAAAACTATTTTGCTGAACCATATTTTCAATCCTTGAGTTGAGGGACAGAGAGGTACAGTGAGTGAAACTGACAGTGTGCTATTCTGTTCTAAACCAATTTTGCTGTTCCATATTTTCAATCCTTGAGTTGAGGGACAGAGAGGTACTGTGAGGGAAACTGACAGTGTGCTATTCTGTTCTAAAACTATTTTGCTGAACCATATTTTCAATCCTTGAGTTGAGGGACAGAGAGGTACAGTGAGGGAAAGTGTCAGTGTGCTATTGTGTTCTAAAACTATTTTGCTGAACCATATTTTCAATCCTTGAGTTGAGGGACAGAGAGGTACAGTGAGTGAAACTGACAGTGTGCTATTCTGTTCTAAATCAATTTTGCTGTTCCATATTTTCAATCCTTGAGTTGAGGGACAGAGAGGTACAGTGAGGGAAACTGACAGTGTGCTATTCTGTTCTAAAACTATTTTGCTGAACCATATTTTCAATCCTTGAGTTGAGGGACAGAGAGGTACAGTGAGTGAAACTGACAGTGTGCTATTCTGTTCTAAACCAATTTTGCTGTTCCATATTTTCAATCCTTGAGTTGAGGGACAGAGAGGTACAGTGAGGGAAAGTGTCAGTGTGCTATTGTGTTCTAAAACTATTTTGCTGAACCATATTTTCAATCCTTGAGTTGAGGGACAGAGAGGTACAGTGAGTGAAACTGACAGTGTGCTATTCTGTTCTAAATCAATTTTGCTGTTCCATATTTTCAATCCTTGAGTTGAGGGACAGAGAGGTACAGTGAGGGAAACTGACAGTGTGCTATTCTGTTCTAAAACTATTTTGCTGAACCATATTTTCAATCCTTGAGTTGAGGGACAGAGAGGTACAGTGAGTGAAACTGACAGTGTGCTATTCTGTTCTAAATCAATTTTGCTGTTCCATATTTTCAATCCTTGAGTTGAGGGACAGAGAGGTACAGTGAGTGAAACTGACAGTGTGCTATTCTGTTCTAAACCAATTTTGCTGTTCCATATTTTCAATCCTTGAGTTGAGGGACAGAGAGGTACAGTGAGGGAAAGTGTCAGTGTGCTATTGTGTTCTAAAACTATTTTGCTGAACCATATTTTCAATCCTTGAGTTGAGGGACAGAGAGGTACAGTGAGTGAAACTGACAGTGTGCTATTCTGTTCTAAATCAATTTTGCTGTTCCATATTTTCAATCCTTGAGTTGAGGGACAGAGAGGTACAGTGAGGGAAAGTGTCAGTGTGCTATTGTGTTCTAAAACTATTTTGCTGAACCATATTTTCAATCCTTGAGTTGAGGGACAGAGAGGTACAGTGAGGGAAATTGTCAGTGTGCTATTGTGTTCTAAAACTATTTTGCTGAACCATATTTTCAATCCTTGAGTTGAGGGACAGAGAGGTACAGTGAGGGAAAGTGTCAGTGTGCTATTGTGTTCTAAAACTATTTTGCTGAACCATATTTTCAATCCTTGAGTTGAGGGACAGAGAGGTACAGTGAGTGAAACTGACAGTGTGCTATTGTGTTCTAAACCAATTTTGCTGTTCCATATTTTCAATCCTTGAGTTGAGGGACAGAGAGGTACAGTGAGGGAAAGTGTCAGTGTGCTATTGTGTTCTAAAACTATTTTGCTGAACCATATTTTCAATCCTTGAGTTGAGGGACAGAGAGGTACAGTGAGTGAAACTGACAGTGTGCTATTCTGTTCTAAATCAATTTTGCTGTTCCATATTTTCAATCCTTGAGTTGAGGGACAGAGAGGTACAGTGAGGGAAACTGACAGTGTGCTATTCTGTTCTAAAACTATTTTGCTGAACCATATTTTCAATCCTTGAGTTGAGGGACAGAGAGGTACAGTGAGTGAAACTGACAGTGTGCTATTCTGTTCTAAATCAATTTTGCTGTTCCATATTTTCAATCCTTGAGTTGAGGGACAGAGAGGTACAGTGAGGGAAACTGACAGTGTGCTATTCTGTTCTAAAACTATTTTGCTGAACCATATTTTCAATCCTTGAGTTGAGGGACAGAGAGGTACAGAGAGGGAAACTGACAGTGTGCTATTCTGTTCTAAACCAATATTGCTGTTCCATATTTTCAATCCTTGAGTTGAGGTACAGAGAGGTACAGTGAGGGAAAGTGTCAGTGTGCTATTCTGTTCTAAAACTATTTTGCTGAACCATATTTTCAATCCTTGAGTTGAGGGACAGAGAGGTACAGTGAGGGAAAGTGTCAGTGTGCTATTGTGTTCTAAAACTATTTTGCTGAACCATATTTTCAATCCTTGAGTTGAGGGACAGAGAGGTACAGTGAGTGAAACTGACAGTGTGCTATTCTGTTCTAAACCAATTTTGCTGTTCCATATTTTCAATCCTTGAGTTGAGGGACAGAGAGGTACAGTGAGGGAAAGTGTCAGTGTGCTATTGTGTTCTAAAACTATTTTGCTGAACCATATTTTCAATCCTTGAGTTGAGGGACAGAGAGGTACAGTGAGTGAAACTGACAGTGTGCTATTCTGTTCTAAATCAATTTTGCTGTTCCATATTTTCAATCCTTGAGTTGAGGGACAGAGAGGTACAGTGAGGGAAACTGACAGTGTGCTATTCTGTTCTAAAACTATTTTGCTGAACCATATTTTCAATCCTTGAGTTGAGGGACAGAGAGGTACAGTGAGTGAAACTGACAGTGTGCTATTCTGTTCTAAATCAATTTTGCTGTTCCATATTTTCAATCCTTGAGTTGAGGGACAGAGAGGTACAGTGAGGGAAACTGACAGTGTGCTATTCTGTTCTAAAACTATTTTGCTGAACCATATTTTCAATCCTTGAGTTGAGGGACAGAGAGGTACAGAGAGGGAAACTGACAGTGTGCTATTCTGTTCTAAACCAATATTGCTGTTCCATATTTTCAATCCTTGAGTTGAGGTACAGAGAGGTACAGTGAGGGAAAGTGTCAGTGTGCTATTGTGTTCTAAAACTATTTTGCTGAACCATATTTTCAATCCTTGAGTTGAGGGACAGAGAGGTACAGTGAGGGAAAGTGTCAGTGTGCTATTGTGTTCTAAAACTATTTTGCTGAACCATATTTTCAATCCTTGAGTTGAGGGACAGAGAGGTACAGTGAGTGAAACTGACAGTGTGCTATTCTGTTCTAAATCAATTTTGCTGTTCCATATTTTCAATCCTTGAGTTGAGGGACAGAGAGGTACAGTGAGGGAAAGTGTCAGTGTGCTATTCTGTTCTAAACCAATTTTGCTGTTCCATATTTTCAATCCTTGAGTTGAGGGACAGAGAGGTACAGTGAGGGAAAGTGTCAGTGTGCTATTGTGTTCTAAAACTATTTTGCTGAACCATATTTTCAATCCTTGAGTTGAGGGACAGAGAGGTACAGTGAGTGAAACTGACAGTGTGCTATTCTGTTCTAAATCAATTTTGCTGTTCCATATTTTCAATCCTTGAGTTGAGGGACAGAGAGGTACAGTGAGGGAAAGTGTCAGTGTGCTATTGTGTTCTAAAACTATTTTGCTGAACCATATTTTCAATCCTTGAGTTGAGGGACAGAGAGGTACAGTGAGTGAAACTGACAGTGTGCTATTCTGTTCTAAATCAATTTTGCTGTTCCATATTTTCAATCCTTGAGTTGAGGGACAGAGAGGTATAGTGAGGGAAAGTGTCAGTGTGCTATTGTGTTCTAAAACTATTTTGCTGAACCATATTTTCAATCCTTGAGTTGAGGGACAGAGAGGTACAGTGAGTGAAACTGACAGTGTGCTATTCTGTTCTAAATCAATTTTGCTGTTCCATATTTTCAATCCTTGAGTTGAGGGACAGAGAGGTACAGTGAGGGAAACTGACAGTGTGCTATGCTGTTCTAAAACTATTTTGCTGAACCATATTTTCAATCCTTGAGTTGAGGGACAGAGAGGTACAGTGAGTGAAACTGACAGTGTGCTATTCTGTTCTAAACCAATTTTGCTGTTCCATATTTTCAATTCTTGAGTTGAGGGACAGAGAGGTACAGTGAGGGAAAGTGTCAGTGTGCTATTGTGTTCTAAAACAATTTTGCTGAACCATATTTTCAATCCTTGAGTTGAGGGACAGAGAGGTACAGTGAGTGAAACTGACAGTGTGCTATTCTGTTCTAATTCAATTTTGCTGTTCCATATTTTCAATCCTTGAGTTGAGGGACAGAGAGGTACAGTGAGGGAAACTGACAGTGTGCTATTGTGTTCTAAAACTATTTTGCTGAACCATATTTTCAATCCTTTAATGGAGGGACAGAGAGGTACAGTGAGTGAAACTGACAGTGTGCTATTCTGTTCTAAACCAATTTTGCTGTTCCATATTTTCAATCCTTGAGTTGAGGGACAGAGAGGTACAGTGAGGGAAAGTGTCAGTGTGCTATTGTGTTCTAAAACTATTTTGCTGAACCATATTTTCAATCCTTGAGTTGAGGGACAGAGAGGTACAGTGAGTGAAACTGACAGTGTGCTATTCTGTTCTAAATCAATTTTGCTGTTCCATATTTTCAATCCTTGAGTTGAGGGACAGAGAGGTACAGTGAGGGAAAGTGTCAGTGTGCTATTGTGTTCTAAAACTATTTTGCTGAACCATATTTTCAATCCTTGAGTTGAGGGACAGAGAGGTACAGTGAGGGAAAGTGTCAGTGTGCTATTGTGTTCTAAAACTATTTTGCTGAACCATATTTTCAATCCTTGAGTTGAGGGACAGAGAGGTACAGTGAGGGAAAGTGTCAGTGTGCTATTGTGTTCTAAAACTATTTTGCTGAACCATATTTTCAATCCTTGAGTTGAGGGACAGAGAGGTACAGTGAGTGAAACTGACAGTGTGCTATTCTGTTCTAAACCAATTTTGCTGTTCCATATTTTCAATCCTTGAGTTGAGGGACAGAGAGGTACAGTGAGGGAAAGTGTCAGTGTGCTATTGTGTTCTAAAACTATTTTGCTGAACCATATTTTCAATCCTTGAGTTGAGGGACAGAGAGGTACAGTGAGTGAAACTGACAGTGTGCTATTCTGTTCTAAATCAATTTTGCTGTTCCATATTTTCAATCCTTGAGTTGAGGGACAGAGAGGTACAGTGAGGGAAACTGACAGTGTGCTATTCTGTTCTAAAACTATTTTGCTGAACCATATTTTCAATCCTTGAGTTGAGGGACAGAGAGGTACAGTGAGTGAAACTGACAGTGTGCTATTCCGTTCTAAACCAATTTTGCTGTTCCATATTTTCAATCCTTGAGTTGAGGGACAGAGAGGTACAGTGAGGGAAAGTGTCAGTGTGCTATTGTGTTCTAAAACTATTTTGCTGAACCATATTTTCAATCCTTGAGTTGAGGGACAGAGAGGTACAGTGAGTGAAACTGACAGTGTGCTATTCTGTTCTAAATCAATTTTGCTGTTCCATATTTTCAATCCTTGAGTTGAGGGACAGAGAGGTACAGTGAGGGAAAGTGTCAGTGTGCTATTGTGTTCTAAAACTATTTTGCTGAACCATATTTTCAATCCTTGAGTTGAGGGACAGAGAGGTACAGTGAGGGAAAGTGTCAGTGTGCTATTGTGTTCTAAAACTATTTTGCTGAACCATATTTTCAATCCTTGAGTTGAGGGACAGAGAGGTACAGTGAGGGAAAGTGTCAGTGTGCTATTGTGTTCTAAAACTATTTTGCTGAACCATATTTTCAATCCTTGAGTTGAGGGACAGAGAGGTACAGTGAGTGAAACTGACAGTGTGCTATTCTGTTCTAAACCAATTTTGCTGTTCCATATTTTGAATCCTTGAGTTGAGGGACAGAGAGGTACAGTGAGGGAAAGTGTCAGTGTGCTATTGTGTTCTAAAACTATTTTGCTGAACCATATTTTCAATCCTTGAGTTGAGGGACAGAGAGGTACAGTGAGTGAAACTGACAGTGTGCTATTCTGTTCTAAATCAATTTTGCTGTTCCATATTTTCAATCCTTGAGTTGAGGGACAGAGAGGTACAGTGAGGGAAAGTGTCAGTGTGCTATTCTGTTCTAAAACTATTTTGCTGAACCATATTTTCAATCCTTGAGTTGAGGGACAGAGAGGTACAGTGAGGGAAAGTGTCAGTGTGCTATTGTGTTCTAAAACTATTTTGCTGAACCATATTTTCAATCCTTGAGTTGAGGGACAGAGAGGTACAGTGAGTGAAACTGTCAGTGTGCTATTCTGTTCTAAATCAATTTTGCTGTTCCATATTTTCAATCCTTGAGTTGAGGGACAGAAAGGTACAGTGAGGGAAACTGACAGTGTGCTATTCTGTTCTAAAACTATTTTGCTGAACCATATTTTCAATCCTTGAGTTGAGGGACAGAGAGGTACAGTGAAGGAAAGTGTCAGTGTGCTATTGTGTTCTAAAACTATTTTGCTGAACCATATTTTCAATCCTTGAGTTGAGGGACAGAGAGGTACAGTGAGTGAAACTGACAGTGTGCTATTCTGTTCTAAATCAATTTTGCTGTTCCATATTTTCAATCCTTGAGTTGAGGGACAGAGAGGTACAGTGAGGGAAAGTGTCAGTGTGCTATTGTGTTCTAAAACTATTTTGCTGAACCATATTTTCAATCCTTGAGTTGAGGGACAGAGAGGTACAGTGAGTGAAACTGACAGTGTGCTATTCTGTTCTAAATCAATTTTGCTGTTCCATATTTTCAATCCTTGAGTTGAGGGACAGAGAGGTACAGTGAGGGAAACTGACAGTGTGCTATTCTGTTCTAAAACTATTTTGCTGAACCATATTTTCAATCCTTGAGTTGAGGGACAGAGAGGTACAGTGAGTGAAACTGACAGTGTGCTATTCTGTTCTAAACCAATTTTGCTGTTCCATATTTTCAATCCTTGAGTTGAGGGACAGAGAGGTACAGTGAGGGAAAGTGTCAGTGTGCTATTGTGTTCTAAAACTATTTTGCTGAACCATATTTTCAATCCTTGAGTTGAGGGACAGAGAGGTACAGTGAGTGAAACTGACAGTGTGCTATTCTGTTCTAAATCAATTTTGCTGTTCCATATTTTCAATCCTTGAGTTGAGGGACAGAGAGGTACAGTGAGGGAAACTGACAGTGTGCTATTCTGTTCTAAAACTATTTTGCTGAACCATATTTTCAATCCTTGAGTTGAGGGACAGAGAGGTACAGTGAGTGAAACTGACAGTGTGCTATTCTGTTCTAAATCAATTTTGCTGTTCCATATTTTCAATCCTTGAGTTGAGGGACAGAGAGGTACAGTGAGTGAAACTGACAGTGTGCTATTCTGTTCTAAACCAATTTTGCTGTTCCATATTTTCAATCCTTGAGTTGAGGGACAGAGAGGTACAGTGAGGGAAAGTGTCAGTGTGCTATTGTGTTCTAAAACTATTTTGCTGAACCATATTTTCAATCCTTGAGTTGAGGGACAGAGAGGTACAGTGAGTGAAACTGACAGTGTGCTATTCTGTTCTAAATCAATTTTGCTGTTCCATATTTTCAATCCTTGAGTTGAGGGACAGAGAGGTACAGTGAGGGAAAGTGTCAGTGTGCTATTGTGTTCTAAAACTATTTTGATGAACAATATTTTCAATCCTTGAGTTGAGGGACAGAGAGGTACAGTGAGTGAAACTGACAGTGTGCTATTGTGTTCTAAAACTATTTTGCTGAACCATATTTTCAATCCTTGAGTTGAGGGACAGAGAGGTACAGTGAGGGAAAGTGTCAGTGTGCTATTGTGTTCTAAAACTATTTTGCTGAACCATATTTTCAATCCTTGAGTTGAGGGACAGAGAGGTACAGTGAGTGAAACTGACAGTGTGCTATTCTGTTCTAAACCAATATTGCTGTTCCATATTTTCAATCCTTGAGTTGAGGTACAGAGAGGTACAGTGAGGGAAAGTGTCAGTGTGCTATTGTGTTCTAAAACTATTTTGCTGAACCATATTTTCAATCCTTGAGTTGAGGGACAGAGAGGTACAGTGAGGGAAACTGACAGTGTGCTATTCTGTTCTAAAACTATTTTGCTGAACCATATTTTCAATCCTTGAGTTGAGGGACAGAGAGGTACAGTGAGTGAAACTGACAGTGTGCTATTCTGTTCTAAACCAATTTTGCTGTTCCATATTTTCAATCCTTGAGTTGAGGGACAGAGAGGTACTGTGAGGGAAACTGACAGTGTGCTATTCTGTTCTAAAACTATTTTGCTGAACCATATTTTCAATCCTTGAGTTGAGGGACAGAGAGGTACAGTGAGGGAAAGTGTCAGTGTGCTATTGTGTTCTAAAACTATTTTGCTGAACCATATTTTCAATCCTTGAGTTGAGGGACAGAGAGGTACAGTGAGTGAAACTGACAGTGTGCTATTCTGTTCTAAATCAATTTTGCTGTTCCATATTTTCAATCCTTGAGTTGAGGGACAGAGAGGTACAGTGAGGGAAACTGACAGTGTGCTATTCTGTTCTAAAACTATTTTGCTGAACCATATTTTCAATCCTTGAGTTGAGGGACAGAGAGGTACAGTGAGTGAAACTGACAGTGTGCTATTCTGTTCTAAACCAATTTTGCTGTTCCATATTTTCAATCCTTGAGTTGAGGGACAGAGAGGTACAGTGAGGGAAAGTGTCAGTGTGCTATTGTGTTCTAAAACTATTTTGCTGAACCATATTTTCAATCCTTGAGTTGAGGGACAGAGAGGTACAGTGAGTGAAACTGACAGTGTGCTATTCTGTTCTAAATCAATTTTGCTGTTCCATATTTTCAATCCTTGAGTTGAGGGACAGAGAGGTACAGTGAGGGAAACTGACAGTGTGCTATTCTGTTCTAAAACTATTTTGCTGAACCATATTTTCAATCCTTGAGTTGAGGGACAGAGAGGTACAGTGAGTGAAACTGACAGTGTGCTATTCTGTTCTAAATCAATTTTGCTGTTCCATATTTTCAATCCTTGAGTTGAGGGACAGAGAGGTACAGTGAGGGAAAGTGTCAGTGTTCTATTGTGTTCTAAAACTATTTTGCTGAACCATATTTTCAATCCTTGAGTTGAGGGACAGAGAGGTACAGTGAGGGAAATTGTCAGTGTGCTATTGTGTTCTAAAACTATTTTGCTGAACCATATTTTCAATCCTTGAGTTGAGGGACAGAGAGGTACAGTGAGTGAAACTGACAGTGTGCTATTCTGTTCTAAATCAATTTTGCTGTTCCATATTTTCAATCCTTGAGTTGAGGGACAGAGAGGTACAGTGAGGGAAACTGACAGTGTGCTATTCTGTTCTAAAACTATTTTGCTGAACCATATTTTCAATCCTTGAGTTGAGGGACAGAGAGGTACAGTGAGTGAAACTGACAGTGTGCTATTCTGTTCTAAACCAATATTGCTGTTCCATATTTTCAATCCTTGAGTTGAGGTACAGAGAGGTACAGTGAGGGAAAGTGTCAGTGTGCTATTGTGTTCTAAAACTATTTTGCTGTTCCATATTTTCAATCCTTGAGTTGAGGGACAGAGAGGTACAGTGAGGGAAACTGACAGTGTGCTATTCTGTTCTAAAACTATTTTGCTGAACCATATTTTCAATCCTTGAGTTGAGGGACAGAGAGGTACAGTGAGTGAAACTGACAGTGTGCTATTCTGTTCTAAACCAATTTTGCTGTTCCATATTTTCAATCCTTGAGTTGAGGGACAGAGAGGTACTGTGAGGGAAACTGACAGTGTGCTATTCTGTTCTAAAACTATTTTGCTGAACCATATTTTCAATCCTTGAGTTGAGGGACAGAGAGGTACAGTGAGGGAAAGTGTCAGTGTGCTATTGTGTTCTAAAACTATTTTGCTGTTCCATATTTTCAATCCTTGAGTTGAGGGACAGAGAGGTACAGTGAGGGAAACTGACAGTGTGCTATTCTGTTCTAAAACTATTTTGCTGAACCATATTTTCAATCCTTGAGTTGAGGGACAGAGAGGTACAGTGAGTGAAACTGACAGTGTGCTATTCTGTTCTAAACCAATTTTGCTGTTCCATATTTTCAATCCTTGAGTTGAGGGACAGAGAGGTACTGTGAGGGAAACTGACAGTGTGCTATTCTGTTCTAAAACTATTTTGCTGAACCATATTTTCAATCCTTGAGTTGAGGGACAGAGAGGTACAGTGAGGGAAAGTGTCAGTGTGCTATTGTGTTCTAAAACTATTTTGCTGAACCATATTTTCAATCCTTGAGTTGAGGGACAGAGAGGTACAGTGAGTGAAACTGACAGTGTGCTATTCTGTTCTAAATCAATTTTGCTGTTCCATATTTTCAATCCTTGAGTTGAGGGACAGAGAGGTACAGTGAGGGAAACTGACAGTGTGCTATTCTGTTCTAAAACTATTTTGCTGAACCATATTTTCAATCCTTGAGTTGAGGGACAGAGAGGTACAGTGAGTGAAACTGACAGTGTGCTATTCTGTTCTAAACCAATTTTGCTGTTCCATATTTTCAATCCTTGAGTTGAGGGACAGAGAGGTACAGTGAGGGAAAGTGTCAGTGTGCTATTGTGTTCTAAAACTATTTTGCTGAACCATATTTTCAATCCTTGAGTTGAGGGACAGAGAGGTACAGTGAGTGAAACTGACAGTGTGCTATTCTGTTCTAAATCAATTTTGCTGTTCCATATTTTCAATCCTTGAGTTGAGGGACAGAGAGGTACAGTGAGGGAAAGTGTCAGTGTGCTATTGTGTTCTAAAACTATTTTGCTGAACCATATTTTCAATCCTTGAGTTGAGGGACAGAGAGGTACAGTGAGGGAAAGTGTCAGTGTGCTATTGTGTTCTAAAACTATTTTGCTGAACCATATTTTCAATCCTTGAGTTGAGGGACAGAGAGGTACAGTGAGGGAAAGTGTCAGTGTGCTATTGTGTTCTAAAACTATTTTGCTGAACCATATTTTCAATCCTTGAGTTGAGGGACAGAGAGGTACAGTGAGGGAAACTGACAGTGTGCTATTCTGTTCTAAAACTATTTTGCTGAACCATATTTTCAATCCTTGAGTTGAGGGACAGAGAGGTACAGTGAGGGAAAGTGTCAGTGTGCTATTGTGTTCTAAAACTATTTTGCTGAACCATATTTTCAATCCTTGAGTTGAGGGACAGAGAGGTACAGTGAGTGAAACTGACAGTGTGCTATTCTGTTCTAAACCAATTTTGCTGTTCCATATTTTCAATCCTTGAGTTGAGGGACAGAGAGGTACAGTGAGGGAAAGTGTCAGTGTGCTATTGTGTTCTAAAACTATTTTGCTGAACCATATTTTCAATCCTTGAGTTGAGGGACAGAGAGGTACAGTGAGTGAAACTGACAGTGTGCTATTCTGTTCTAAATCAATTTTGCTGTTCCATATTTTCAATCCTTGAGTTGAGGGACAGAGAGGTACAGTGAGGGAAACTGACAGTGTGCTATTCTGTTCTAAAACTATTTTGCTGAACCATATTTTCAATCCTTGAGTTGAGGGACAGAGAGGTACAGTGAGTGAAACTGACAGTGTGCTATTCTGTTCTAAATCAATTTTGCTGTTCCATATTTTCAATCCTTGAGTTGAGGGACAGAGAGGTACAGTGAGTGAAACTGACAGTGTGCTATTCTGTTCTAAACCAATTTTGCTGTTCCATATTTTCAATCCTTGAGTTGAGGGACAGAGAGGTACAGTGAGGGAAAGTGTCAGTGTGCTATTGTGTTCTAAAACTATTTTGCTGAACCATATTTTCAATCCTTGAGTTGAGGGACAGAGAGGTACAGTGAGTGAAACTGACAGTGTGCTATTCTGTTCTAAATCAATTTTGCTGTTCCATATTTTCAATCCTTGAGTTGAGGGACAGAGAGGTACAGTGAGGGAAAGTGTCAGTGTGCTATTGTGTTCTAAAACTATTTTGCTGAACCATATTTTCAATCCTTGAGTTGAGGGACAGAGAGGTACAGTGAGGGAAAGTGACAGTGTGCTATTGTGTTCTAAAACTATTTTGCTGAACCATATTTTCAATCCTTGAGTTGAGGGACAGAGAGGTACAGTGAGTGAAACTGACAGTGTGCTATTCTGTTCTAAATCAATTTTGCTGTTCCATATTTTCAATCCTTGAGTTGAGGGACAGAGAGGTACAGTGAGGGAAACTGACAGTGTGCTATTCTGTTCTAAAACTATTTTGCTGAACCATATTTTCAATCCTTGAGTTGAGGGACAGAGAGGTACAGTGAGTGAAACTGACAGTGTGCTATTCTGTTCTAAACCAATATTGCTGTTCCATATTTTCAATCCTTGAGTTGAGGTACAGAGAGGTACAGTGAGGGAAAGTGTCAGTGTGCTATTGTGTTCTAAAACTATTTTGCTGTTCCATATTTTCAATCCTTGAGTTGAGGGACAGAGAGGTACAGTGAGGGAAACTGACAGTGTGCTATTCTGTTCTAAAACTATTTTGCTGAACCATATTTTCAATCCTTGAGTTGAGGGACAGAGAGGTACAGTGAGTGAAACTGACAGTGTGCTATTCTGTTCTAAACCAATTTTGCTGTTCCATATTTTCAATCCTTGAGTTGAGGGACAGAGAGGTACTGTGAGGGAAACTGACAGTGTGCTATTCTGTTCTAAAACTATTTTGCTGAACCATATTTTCAATCCTTGAGTTGAGGGACAGAGAGGTACAGTGAGGGAAAGTGTCAGTGTGCTATTGTGTTCTAAAACTATTTTGCTGAACCATATTTTCAATCCTTGAGTTGAGGGACAGAGAGGTACAGTGAGTGAAACTGACAGTGTGCTATTCTGTTCTAAATCAATTTTGCTGTTCCATATTTTCAATCCTTGAGTTGAGGGACAGAGAGGTACAGTGAGGGAAACTGACAGTGTGCTATTCTGTTCTAAAACTATTTTGCTGAACCATATTTTCAATCCTTGAGTTGAGGGACAGAGAGGTACAGTGAGTGAAACTGACAGTGTGCTATTGTGTTCTAAACCAATTTTGCTGTTCCATATTTTCAATCCTTGAGTTGAGGGACAGAGAGGTACAGTGAGGGAAAGTGTCAGTGTGCTATTGTGTTCTAAAACTATTTTGCTGAACCATATTTTCAATCCTTGAGTTGAGGGACAGAGAGGTACAGTGAGTGAAACTGACAGTGTGCTATTCTGTTCTAAATCAATTTTGCTGTTCCATATTTTCAATCCTTGAGTTGAGGGACAGAGAGGTACAGTGAGGGAAAGTGTCAGTGTGCTATTGTGTTCTAAAACTATTTTGCTGAACCATATTTTCAATCCTTGAGTTGAGGGACAGAGAGGTACAGTGAGGGAAAGTGTCAGTGTGCTATTGTGTTCTAAAACTATTTTGCTGAACCATATTTTCAATCCTTGAGTTGAGGGACAGAGAGGTACAGTGAGGGAAAGTGTCAGTGTGCTATTGTGTTCTAAAACTATTTTGCTGAACCATATTTTCAATCCTTGAGTTGAGGGACAGAGAGGTACAGTGAGTGAAACTGACAGTGTTCTATTCTGTTCTAAACCAATTTTGCTGTTCCATATTTTCAATCCTTGAGTTGAGGGACAGAGAGGTACAGTGAGGGAAAGTGTCAGTGTGCTATTCTGTTCTAAAACTATTTTGCTGAACCATATTTTCAATCCTTGAGTTGAGGGACAGAGAGGTACAGTGAGTGAAACTGACAGTGTGCTATTCTGTTCTAAATCAATTTTGCTGTTCCATATTTTCAATCCTTGAGTTGAGGGACAGAGAGGTACAGTGAGGGAAACTGACAGTGTGCTATTCTGTTCTAAAACTATTTTGCTGAACCATATTTTCAATCCTTGAGTTGAGGGACAGAGAGGTATAGTGAGGGAAAGTGTCAGTGTGCTATTGTGTTCTAAAACTATTTTGCTGAACCATATTTTCAATCCTTGAGTTGAGGGACAGAGAGGTACAGTGAGTGAAACTGACAGTGTGCTATTCTGTTCTAAATCAATTTTGCTGTTCCATATTTTCAATCCTTGAGTTGAGGGACAGAGAGGTACAGTGAGGGAAACTGACAGTGTGCTATGCTGTTCTAAAACTATTTTGCTGAACCATATTTTCAATCCTTGAGTTGAGGGACAGAGAGGTACAGTGAGTGAAACTGACAGTGTGCTATTCTGTTCTAAACCAATTTTGCTGTTCCATATTTTCAATTCTTGAGTTGAGGGACAGAGAGGTACAGTGAGGGAAAGTGTCAGTGTGCTATTGTGTTCTAAAACAATTTTGCTGAACCATATTTTCAATCCTTGAGTTGAGGGACAGAGAGGTACAGTGAGTGAAACTGACAGTGTGCTATTCTGTTCTAATTCAATTTTGCTGTTCCATATTTTCAATCCTTGAGTTGAGGGACAGAGAGGTACAGTGAGGGAAACTGACAGTGTGCTATTGTGTTCTAAAACTATTTTGCTGAACCATATTTTCAATCCTTTAATGGAGGGACAGAGAGGTACAGTGAGTGAAACTGACAGTGTGCTATTCTGTTCTAAACCAATTTTGCTGTTCCATATTTTCAATCCTTGAGTTGAGGGACAGAGAGGTACAGTGAGGGAAAGTGTCAGTGTGCTATTGTGTTCTAAAACTATTTTGCTGAACCATATTTTCAATCCTTGAGTTGAGGGACAGAGAGGTACAGTGAGTGAAACTGACAGTGTGCTATTCTGTTCTAAATCAATTTTGCTGTTCCATATTTTCAATCCTTGAGTTGAGGGACAGAGAGGTACAGTGAGGGAAAGTGTCAGTGTGCTATTGTGTTCTAAAACTATTTTGCTGAACCATATTTTCAATCCTTGAGTTGAGGGACAGAGAGGTACAGTGAGGGAAAGTGTCAGTGTGCTATTGTGTTCTAAAACTATTTTGCTGAACCATATTTTCAATCCTTGAGTTGAGGGACAGAGAGGTACAGTGAGGGAAAGTGTCAGTGTGCTATTGTGTTCTAAAACTATTTTGCTGAACCATATTTTCAATCCTTGAGTTGAGGGACAGAGAGGTACAGTGAGTGAAACTGACAGTGTGCTATTCTGTTCTAAATCAATTTTGCTGTTCCATATTTTCAATCCTTGAGTTGAGGGACAGAGAGGTACAGTGAGGGAAACTGACAGTGTGCTATTCCGTTCTAAACCAATTTTGCTGTTCCATATTTTCAATCCTTGAGTTGAGGGACAGAGAGGTACAGTGAGGGAAAGTGTCAGTGTGCTATTGTGTTCTAAAACTATTTTGCTGAACCATATTTTCAATCCTTGAGTTGAGGGACAGAGAGGTACAGTGAGTGAAACTGACAGTGTGCTATTCTGTTCTAAATCAATTTTGCTGTTCCATATTTTCAATCCTTGAGTTGAGGGACAGAGAGGTACAGTGAGGGAAAGTGTCAGTGTGCTATTGTGTTCTAAAACTATTTTGCTGAACCATATTTTCAATCCTTGAGTTGAGGGACAGAGAGGTACAGTGAGGGAAAGTGTCAGTGTGCTATTGTGTTCTAAAACTATTTTGCTGAACCATATTTTCAATCCTTGAGTTGAGGGACAGAGAGGTACAGTGAGGGAAAGTGTCAGTGTGCTATTGTGTTCTAAAACTATTTTGCTGAACCATATTTTCAATCCTTGAGTTGAGGGACAGAGAGGTACAGTGAGTGAAACTGACAGTGTGCTATTCTGTTCTAAACCAATTTTGCTGTTCCATATTTTCAATCCTTGAGTTGAGGGACAGAGAGGTACAGTGAGGGAAAGTGTCAGTGTGCTATTGTGTTCTAAAACTATTTTGCTGAACCATATTTTCAATCCTTGAGTTGAGGGACAGAGAGGTACAGTGAGTGAAACTGACAGTGTGCTATTCTGTTCTAAATCAATTTTGCTGTTCCATATTTTCAATCCTTGAGTTGAGGGACAGAGAGGTACAGTGAGGGAAAGTGTCAGTGTGCTATTCTGTTCTAAAACTATTTTGCTGAACCATATTTTCAATCCTTGAGTTGAGGGACAGAGAGGTACAGTGAGGGAAAGTGTCAGTGTGCTATTGTGTTCTAAAACTATTTTGCTGAACCATATTTTCAATCCTTGAGTTGAGGGACAGAGAGGTACAGTGAGGGAAAGTGTCAGTGTGCTATTGTGTTCTAAAACTATTTTGCTGAACCATATTTTCAATCCTTGAGTTGAGGGACAGAGAGGTACAGTGAGGGAAAGTGTCAGTGTGCTATTGTGTTCTAAAACTATTTTGCTGAACCATATTTTCAATCCTTGAGTTGAGGGACAGAGAGGTACAGTGAGTGAAACTGACAGTGTGCTATTCTGTTCTAAATCAATTTTGCTGTTCCATATTTTCAATCCTTGAGTTGAGGGACAGAGAGGTACAGTGAGGGAAACTGACAGTGTGCTATTCTGTTCTAAAACTATTTTGCTGAACCATATTTTCAATCCTTGAGTTGAGGGACAGAGAGGTACAGTGAGTGAAACTGACAGTGTGCTATTCTGTTCTAAATCAATTTTGCTGTTCCATATTTTCAATCCTTGAGTTGAGGGACAGAGAGGTACAGTGAGTGAAACTGACAGTGTGCTATTCTGTTCTAAACCAATTTTGCTGTTCCATATTTTCAATCCTTGAGTTGAGGGACAGAGAGGTACAGTGAGGGAAAGTGTCAGTGTGCTATTGTGTTCTAAAACTATTTTGCTGAACCATATTTTCAATCCTTGAGTTGAGGGACAGAGAGGTACAGTGAGTGAACCTGACAGTGTGCTATTCTGTTCTAAATCAATTTTGCTGTTCCATATTTTCAATCCTTGAGTTGAGGGACAGAGAGGTACAGTGAGGGAAAGTGTCAGTGTGCTATTGTGTTCTAAAACTATTTTGCTGAACCATATTTTCAATCCTTGAGTTGAGGGACAGAGAGGTACAGTGAGGGAAAGTGTCAGTGTGCTATTGTGTTCTAAACCAATTTTGCTGTTCCATATTTTCAATCCTTGAGTTGAGGGACAGAGAGGTACAGTGAGGGAAAGTGTCAGTGTGCTATTGTGTTCTAAAACTATTTTGCTGAACCATATTTTCAATCCTTGAGTTGAGGGACAGAGAGGTACAGTGAGTGAAACTGACAGTGTGCTATTCTGTTCTAAATCAATTTTGCTGTTCCATATTTTCAATCCTTGAGTTGAGGGACAGAGAGGTACAGTGAGGGAAAGTGTCAGTGTGCTATTGTGTTCTAAAACTATTTTGCTGAACCATATTTTCAATCCTTGAGTTGAGGGACAGAGAGGTACAGTGAGGGAAAGTGTCAGTGTGCTATTGTGTTCTAAAACTATGTTGCTGAACCATATTTTCAATCCTTGAGTTGAGGGACAGAGAGGTACAGTGAGGGAAAGTGTCAGTGTGCTATTGTGTTCTAAAACTATTTTGCTGAACCATATTTTCAATCCTTGAGTTGAGGGACAGAGAGGTACAGTGAGTGAAACTGACAGTGTGCTATTCTGTTCTAAACCAATTTTGCTGTTCCATATTTTCAATCCTTGAGTTGAGGGACAGAGAGGTACAGTGAGGGAAAGTGTCAGTGTGCTATTCTGTTCTAAAACTATTTTGCTGAACCATATTTTCAATCCTTGAGTTGAGGGACAGAGAGGTACAGTGAGTGAAACTGACAGTGTGCTATTCTGTTCTAAACCAATATTGCTGTTCCATATTTTCAATCCTTGAGTTGAGGTACAGAGAGGTACAGTGAGGGAAAGTGTCAGTGTGCTATTGTGTTCTAAAACTATTTTGCTGAACCATATTTTCAATCCTTGAGTTGAGGGACAGAGAGGTACAGTGAGGGAAACTGACAGTGTGCTATTCTGTTCTAAAACTATTTTGCTGAACCATATTTTCAATCCTTGAGTTGAGGGACAGAGAGGTACAGTGAGTGAAACTGACAGTGTGCTATTCTGTTCTAAATCAATTTTTCTGTTCCATATTTTCAATCCTTGAGTTGAGGGACAGAGAGGTACAGTGAGGGAAACTGACAGTGTGCTATTCTGTTCTAAAACTATTTTGCTGAACCATATTTTCAATCATTGAGTTGAGGGACAGAGAGGTACAGTGAGTGAAACTGACAGTGTGCTATTCTGTTCTAAACCAATTTTGCTGTTCCATATTTTCAATCCTTGAGTTGAGGGACAGAGAGGTACTGTGAGGGAAACTGACAGTGTGCTATTCTGTTCTAAAACTATTTTGCTGAACCATATTTTCAATCCTTGAGTTGAGGGACAGAGAGGTACAGTGAGGGAAAGTGTCAGTGTGCTATTGTGTTCTAAAACTATTTTGCTGAACCATATTTTCAATCCTTGAGTTGAGGGACAGAGAGGTACAGTGAGTGAAACTGACAGTGTGCTATTCTGTTCTAAATCAATTTTGCTGTTCCATATTTTCAATCCTTGAGTTGAGGGACAGAGAGGTACAGTGAGGGAAAGTGTCAGTGTGCTATTGTGTTCTAAAACTATTTTGCTGAACCATATTTTCAATCCTTGAGTTGAGGGACAGAGAGGTACAGTGAGGGAAAGTGTCAGTGTGCTATTGTGTTCTAAAACTATTTTGCTGAACCATATTTTCAATCCTTGAGTTGAGGGACAGAGAGGTACAGTGAGTGAAACTGACAGTGTGCTATTCTGTTCTAAACCAATTTTGCTGTTCCATATTTTCAATCCTTGAGTTGAGGGACAGAGAGGTACAGTGAGGGAAAGTGTCAGTGTGCTATTCTGTTCTAAAACTATTTTGCTGAACCATATTTTCAATCCTTGAGTTGAGGGACAGAGAGGTACAGTGAGTGAAACTGACAGTGTGCTATTCTGTTCTAAATCAATTTTGCTGTTCCATATTTTCAATCCTTGAGTTGAGGGACAGAGAGGTACAGTGAGGGAAACTGACAGTGTGCTATTCTGTTCTAAAACTATTTTGCTGAACCATATTTTCAATCCTTGAGTTGAGGGACAGAGAGGTATAGTGAGGGAAAGTGTCAGTGTGCTATTGTGTTCTAAAACTATTTTGCTGAACCATATTTTCAATCCTTGAGTTGAGGGACAGAGAGGTACAGTGAGTGAAACTGACAGTGTGCTATTCTGTTCTAAATCAATTTTGCTGTTCCATATTTTCAATCCTTGAGTTGAGGGACAGAGAGGTACAGTGAGGGAAACTGACAGTGTGCTATGCTGTTCTAAAACTATTTTGCTGAACCATATTTTCAATCCTTGAGTTGAGGGACAGAGAGGTACAGTGAGTGAAACTGACAGTGTGCTATTCTGTTCTAAACCAATTTTGCTGTTCCATATTTTCAATTCTTGAGTTGAGGGACAGAGAGGTACAGTGAGGGAAAGTGTCAGTGTGCTATTGTGTTCTAAAACAATTTTGCTGAACCATATTTTCAATCCTTGAGTTGAGGGACAGAGAGGTACAGTGAGTGAAACTGACAGTGTGCTATTCTGTTCTAATTCAATTTTGCTGTTCCATATTTTCAATCCTTGAGTTGAGGGACAGAGAGGTACAGTGAGGGAAACTGACAGTGTGCTATTGTGTTCTAAAACTATTTTGCTGAACCATATTTTCAATCCTTTAATGGAGGGACAGAGAGGTACAGTGAGTGAAACTGACAGTGTGCTATTGTGTTCTAAACCAATTTTGCTGTTCCATATTTTCAATCCTTGAGTTGAGGGACAGAGAGGTACAGTGAGGGAAAGTGTCAGTGTGCTATTGTGTTCTAAAACTATTTTGCTGAACCAGATTTTCAATCCTTGAGTTGAGGGACAGAGAGGTACAGTGAGTGAAACTGACAGTGTGCTATTCTGTTCTAAATCAATTTTGCTGTTCCATATTTTCAATCCTTGAGTTGAGGGACAGAGAGGTACAGTGAGGGAAAGTGTCAGTGTGCTATTGTGTTCTAAAACTATTTTGCTGAACCATATTTTCAATCCTTGAGTTGAGGGACAGAGAGGTACAGTGAGGGAAAGTGTCAGTGTGCTATTGTGTTCTAAAACTATTTTGCTGAACCATATTTTCAATCCTTGAGTTGAGGGACAGAAAGGTACAGTGAGTGAAAGTGTCAGTGTGCTATTGTGTTCTAAAACTATTTTGCTGAACCATATTTTCAATCCTTGAGTTGAGGGACAGAGAGGTACAGTGAGTGAAACTGACAGTGTGCTATTGTGTTCTAAACCAATTTTGCTGTTCCATATTTTCAATCCTTGAGTTGAGGGACAGAGAGGTACAGTGAGGGAAAGTGTCAGTGTGCTATTGTGTTCTAAAACTATTTTGCTGAACCATATTTTCAATCCTTGAGTTGAGGGACAGAGAGGTACAGTGAGTGAAACTGACAGTGTGCTATTCTGTTCTAAATCAATTTTGCTGTTCCATATTTTCAATCCTTGAGTTGAGGGACAGAGAGGTACAGTGAGGGAAACTGACAGTGTGCTATTCTGTTCTAAAACTATTTTGCTGAACCATATTTTCAATCCTTGAGTTGAGGGACAGAGAGGTACAGTGAGTGAAACTGACAGTGTGCTATTCCGTTCTAAACCAATTTTGCTGTTCCATATTTTCAATCCTTGAGTTGAGGGACAGAGAGGTACAGTGAGGGAAAGTGTCAGTGTGCTATTGTGTTCTAAAACTATTTTGCTGAACCATATTTTCAATCCTTGAGTTGAGGGACAGAGAGGTACAGTGAGTGAAACTGACAGTGTGCTATTCTGTTCTAAATCAATTTTGCTGTTCCATATTTTCAATCCTTGAGTTGAGGGACAGAGAGGTACAGTGAGGGAAAGTGTCAGTGTGCTATTGTGTTCTAAAACTATTTTGCTGAACCATATTTTCAATCCTTGAGTTGAGGGACAGAGAGGTACAGTGAGGGAAAGTGTCAGTGTGCTATTGTGTTCTAAAACTATTTTGCTGAACCATATTTTCAATCCTTGAGTTGAGGGACAGAGAGGTACAGTGAGGGAAAGTGTCAGTGTGCTATTGTGTTCTAAAACTATTTTGCTGAACCATATTTTCAATCCTTGAGTTGAGGGACAGAGAGGTACAGTGAGTGAAACTGACAGTGTGCTATTCTGTTCTAAACCAATTTTGCTGTTCCATATTTTCAATCCTTGAGTTGAGGGACAGAGAGGTACAGTGAGGGAAAGTGTCAGTGTGCTATTGTGTTCTAAAACTATTTTGCTGAACCATATTTTCAATCCTTGAGTTGAGGGACAGAGAGGTACAGTGAGTGAAACTGACAGTGTGCTATTCTGTTCTAAATCAATTTTGCTGTTCCATATTTTCAATCCTTGAGTTGAGGGACAGAGAGGTACAGTGAGGGAAACTGACAGTGTGCTATTCTGTTCTAAAACTATTTTGCTGAACCATATTTTCAATCCTTGAGTTGAGGGACAGAGAGGTACAGTGAGGGAAAGTGTCAGTGTGCTATTGTGTTCTAAAACAATTTTGCTGAACCATATTTTCAATCCTTGAGTTGAGGGACAGAGAGGTACAGTGAGTGAAACTGTCAGTGTGCTATTCTGTTCTAAATCAATTTTGCTGTTCCATATTTTCAATCCTTGAGTTGAGGGACAGAGAGGTACAGTGAGGGAAACTGACAGTGTGCTATTCTGTTCTAAAACTATTTTGCTGAACCATATTTTCAATCCTTGAGTTGAGGGACAGAGAGGTACAGTGAGGGAAAGTGTCAGTGTGCTATTGTGTTCTAAAACTATTTTGCTGAACCATATTTTCAATCCTTGAGTTGAGGGACAGAGAGGTACAGTGAGGGAAAGTGTCAGTGTGCTATTGTGTTCTAAAACTATTTTGCTGAACCATATTTTCAATCCTTGAGTTGAGGGACAGAGAGGTACAGTGAGGGAAAGTGTCAGTGTGCTATTGTGTTCTAAAACTATTTTGCTGAACCATATTTTCAATCCTTGAGTTGAGGGACAGAGAGGTACAGTGAGTGAAACTGACAGTGTGCTATTCTGTTCTAAACCAATTTTGCTGTTCCATATTTTCAATCCTTGAGTTGAGGGACAGAGAGGTACAGTGAGGGAAAGTGTCAGTGTGCTATTGTGTTCTAAAACTATTTTGCTGAACCATATTTTCAATCCTTGAGTTGAGGGACAGAGAGGTACAGTGAGTGAAACTGACAGTGTGCTATTCTGTTCTAAATCAATTTTGCTGTTCCATATTTTCAATCCTTGAGTTGAGGGACAGAGAGGTACAGTGAGGGAAACTGTCAGTGTGCTATTCTGTTCTAAAACTATTTTGCTGAACCATATTTTCAATCCTTGAGTTGAGGGACAGAGAGGTACAGTGAGTGAAACTGACAGTGTGCTATTCTGTTCTAAATCAATTTTGCTGTTCCATATTTTCAATCCTTGAGATGGGTGACAGAGATGTACAGTGAGGGAAACTGACAGTGTGCTATTCTGTTCTAAAACTATTTTGCTGAACCATATTTTCAATCCTTGAGTTGAGGGACAGAGAGGTACAGTGAGTGAAACTGACAGTGTGCTATTCTGTTCTAAACCAATTTTGCTGTTCCATATTTTTAATCCTTGAGTTGAGGGACAGAGAGGTACAGTGAGGGAAAGTGTCAGTGTGCTATTGTGTTCTAAAACTATTTTGCTTAACCATATTTTCAATCCTTGAGTTGAGGGACAGAGAGGTACAGTGAGGGAAAGTGTCAGTGTGCTATTGTGTTCTAAAACTATTTTGCTGAACCATATTTTCAATCCTTGAGTTGAGGGACAGAGAGGTACAGTGAGTGAAACTGACAGTGTGCTATTCTGTTCTAAATCAATTTTGCTGTTCCATATTTTCAATCCTTGAGTTGAGGGACAGAGAGGTACAGTGAGGGAAACTGACAGTGTGCTATTCTGTTCTAAAACTATTTTGCTGAACCATATTTTCAATCCTTGAGTTGAGGGACAGAGAGGTACAGTGAGTGAAACTGACAGTGTGCTATTCTGTTCTAAACCAATTTTGCTGTTCCATATTTTCAATCCTTGAGTTGAGGGACAGAGAAGGACACTCGTAGAAATTATCAGTGTGCTATTCTGTGCTAAATCTTGTTTGTAGGGAGGGACAGAGTAGGACAGTGAGGGAAAGTGTCAGTGTGCTATTCTGTTCTAAAACTTTTTTGCTGAACCATATTTTCAATCCTTGTGTTTAGGGACAGAGAAGGATAGGCAGGGGACAGTGTCAGTGTCATTGTTGCTAAGCCTCCTGCACAATATACACCTGAAGGTAGCCCTTATTGCTGTTTTTCCCATCTCCCTGCAGGCCATCCATTAAAATGTCTGGAAGGCAACCAAGGAGAGGCAGACAGTCAGGAGGCAAAAAAGAGGGCAAGCAGGCTCTGTGTCTGGGGGCAACAGTGCTGGTCGTGTACGCGGTGCATTGTCATCAGCACATGGCCATGGGACACGCTTGTCCTTGTTTTCGGCAGCTGGACATGTTGAGCCACATCATGCCGAAGACTTGGTAGAGTGGATGACCAAGCCCACCTCATCCTCCTCATCCTCTCTCACCCAGGCTCAGGGTACTGGCAAAGCAGCTGCCAAAGCGTCCTCTTCTCTGGTATCATTATCTTCATTAGTCAATCCTTCCCTAGACCCACCATGCCCTCCTCCTGAGGAGTCCCCCGAACTGTTTGAGCACAGTGTTGGGTACATGCTCAAGGAGGATGCCCAGCGTTTGGAAGGATCTGATGATGATACCCAGCTAGAGGAAGGCAGCAGTGTGAGAGCAGAGAGAGGGGATGCTCAAGAAGGACACCAATCTGGCAGTCATGTTCCAGTAGCTGCAGCATACTGCCAGATTGGTTCCAGTGATGAGGAGGGAGGGGATGATGAGGTCACTGACTCCACGTGGGTGCCTAATAGGAGAGAGGAGGAGGAGGAGGATGAGGAGGAGGCACATCTCCAACGAGGCAGGATGCCCTTGAGTGGCCAGCGTATGGGCAGCACACCGACGGAATCACACCGCAGAGCTCCGCCTGTGCAGGGCGCTGCCTCTGCCCGTCATTCAAAAAGTTCTTTGGTGTGGGCCTTTTTTGAGGCGAGTGCATCAGATCGCACAGCTGCTGTTTGCAACATATGTCTCAAGCGTATATCGCGTGGCCAAAACATCAGCCGCTTGGGCACCACATGCTTGATCAGACATATGTTGACCTGCCATGCAGCTCGTTGGCAAGCCTACCTTAAAGACCCACACCAAAGAACAAAGCTGACCTCTTCTTGCACCGCATCAGCTGGGATCTCCAACCCCACTATACCTTCACTCCTCTCTGAAACCTGCTCTGAGAGGAATGAAGGTGTAGAATTAGGTGTGTCACAGGCAAGTACTTGCGGGCACTCTGCTAGCAGTACACCAACGTCCGATTCTAGCAGGCAAATTTCCCTGCCCCAGCTGCTGGACCGTCGAAAGAAGTTCACTCCCAGCCATCCACATGCCCAGCGGTTGAATGCTAGCTTGGCTAAATTGCTAGCGCTTCAACTGCTGCCTTTTCAGTTGGTAGACTCGGCCCCCTTCCGTGAGTTTGTGCAATGTGCGGTTCCTCAGTGGCAGGTTCCCAAACGACACTTTTTCGCACGGAAGGCTATTCCGGCTCTCTACAGGCATGTGGAAGGCAATGTCTTGGCCTCGCTGGACAGGGCGGTCAGCGGTAAGGTGCATATTACCGCTGACTCATGGTCCAGCAGGCATGGACAGGGACGTTACCTTTCTTTCACGGCCCATTGGGTCACTCTTTTGGCAGCTGGGAAGGATGCAGGACAAGGTGCAGTAGTGTTGGAGGTTGTTCCACCGCCACGCCTCCAAAATGCTACTACTGGATGTGACACACCTCTCTCCTCCACCCCCTCCTCTTCTTCTTCCTCCATGGCCTCTTCCTGTGGTTTGTCCTCGGAACCAGCGGTGCTCCGTAGGCGTTCAAGGGGCTACGCAAGTACGCAGGCAAAAAGATGCCATGCCGTGCTTGCGCTGGTGTGTTTGGGGGACAGGAGCCACACTGGGGCAGAGGTCCTGTCTGCTCTGCAGGGGCAGGCCGAGAGGTGGTTGACGCCACACCAGCTTAAGCCAGGAATGGTGGTTTGCGACAATGGCACCAACCTCCTCTCCGTCCTCCGAGAGGGACAACTGACCCATGTGCCCTGTATGGCTCACGTCCTTAACCTGGTGGTGCAGCGGTTCTTGGGCAGGTACCCGGGCTTACAGGATGTCCTGAGGCAGGCCAGGAAAGTCTGTGTGCATTTCCGCAGATCTTATAATGCCAGTGCTCGCCTGGCTGAGCTTCAAAAGGAGTTGAACCTGCCCAAGAACCGCCTTATATGTGACATGCCCACCAGGTGGAACTCAACGTTGGCCATGCTGCAGCGGCTGCACACGCAGCAGAGGGCCATCAATGAGTACCTGTGCGACTACGGCACCAGGACAGGGTCAGGGGAGCTCGGGTTTTTTTCACCACGCCAGTGGGGCATGATCAGGGATGCATGCACTGTCCTGGCACCATTTGAGGAGGCCACGAGGATGGTGAGCAGTGACAGTGCATGCATCAGTGACACTGTACCTCTTGTCCACCTGTTGGAGCACACGCTGCGTGGAATAATGGACAGGGCACTTGAGGCAGAACAGAGGCAGGAAGAGGAGGACTTCCTTGCCTCTCAAGGCCCCTTTTACCCAGACAGTGTTCCTTCTGTCCCACCCATCGCACAGGAAGAGGAGGAGGAGGAGGAGGAGGATTGTGTCAGCATGGGGGTGGAGGCTGACACTCAGCATCATCAGCAGCAGTCTTTTAGGGATGATTTACAGTCCCAAGAAACCAGTGGACTTGTACGTGGCTGGGAGGAGGTGGCTGCGGATCATGTCGTCCTTAGTGACCCAGAGGACTCCGGACTGAATGCCTCAGCTAACCTACGCTGCATGGCCTCCCTGATCCTGCAAAGTCTGCGGAAGGATCCTCGTATTCTTCAGATCAAGGAGAGGGACCATTACTGGCTGGCCACTCTCCTTGATCCACGGTACAAGGGTAAGGTTGCGGACCTTATCGTACCGTCGCAGAGGGAGCAGAGGATGAGACAACTCCGGGAGGCCTTGCAGAAGTCTGTGCAACGCGTTCCCAGAGACTGGGAGGTTACAAACTCCTGGTCCTGGACAACGAGTTGCTGAGGCTTCGGGCAGTCAAAGAAGGCGCGGTGGGGAAGGTGGCCGTCTGACCGATGCGTTCAGACAATTCTTTAGTCCGCAGCCCCAAAGTATGATCGGTTCCAGCAACCATCGCCAGCGTCTGATATACATGGTGCAGGAATACCTAGGGGCAAGGTCAGACTTGGACACCTTCCCCACCGAAAATCCTCTGGCTTACTGGGTCTTGAGGATGGATCACTGGCCAGAGCTTGCACAGTATGCAATTGAGCTACTGGCCTGTCCTGCATCCAGCGTTCTTTCAGAACGCACATTCAGTGCTGCTGGAGGATTTGTCACGGATCACAGGGTGCGCCTGTCCACCGACTCGGTTGATCGACTGACTTTCATCAAGATGAACCAGTCTTGGATCACCACCAGCTACCACACACCAGATGCTGATATAACAGACTAATTGATTTTAAAATGTCACATCCCTTCAAGACTGATGCTGATGCTGAGTGCCTGTGCTGTTATGTTGACTGGCTATCCTCCTCCGAGTCCTCAATGATACGATTAACGATGATAGCTTGGAAGATCATTTTGGTTTATGGGTGACGCCACCAGTGGCTAAGGCCCAATTTTTCAGCCCCTGTTTAACAGGGGCGTGTAATTAAAATCTTTGATGCAATACTTTGCAACAGGCCTCATTGCTGTGCTCCAAGTACAGTATCTGTGAGGGGTTGCAGTGTTGTGCCACCAGTGCCTAAGGCCCAATTTTTCAGCCCCTGTTCAACAGGGGCATGCAATTATAATTATTGATCTAATAATTCACAGCAGGGACCATTGCTGCGCCCACCAAGAGTAACTGTCAGGCCTTACAGTGTTGTGGCACCAGCACCACCATCACCACCACCACCACCACCAAAGGCCCAATTTTTCAGCCCCTGTTCAACAGGGGCATGCAATTATAATTATTGATCTAATAATTCACAGCAGGGAGCATTGCTGCGCCCACCAAGAGTAACTGTCAGGCCTTACAGTGTTGTGGCACCAGCACCACCATCACCACCACCACCACCACCAAAGGCCCAATTTTTCAGCCCCTGTTCAACAGGGGCATGCAATTATAATTATTGATCTAATAATTCACAGCAGGGAGCATTGCTGCGCCCACCAAGAGTAACTGTCAGGCCTTACAGTGTTGTGGCACCAGCACCACCATCACCACCACCGCCACCACCAAAGGCCCAATTTTTCAGCCCCTGTTCAACAGGGGCATGCATCTATAATTATTGATCTAATAATTCACAGCAGGGAGCATTGCTGCGCCCACCAAGAGTAACTGTCAGGCCTTACAGTGTTGTGGCACCAGCACCACCATCACCACCACCACCACCACCAAAGGCCCAATTTTTCAGCCCCTGTTCAACAGAGGCATGCAATTATAATTATTGATCTAATAATTCACAGCAGGGAGCATTGCTGCGCCCACCAAGAGTAACTGTCAGGCCTTACAGTGTTGTGGCACCAGCACCACCATCACCACCACCACCACCACCAAAGGCCCAATTTTTCAGCCCCTGTTCAACAGGGGCATGCAATTATAATTATTGATCTAATAATTCACAGCAGGGAGCATTGCTGCGCCCACCAAGAGTAACTGTCAGGCCTTACAGTGTTGTGGCACCAGCACCACCATCACCACCACCGCCACCACCAAAGGCCCAATTTTTCAGCCCCTGTTCAACAGGGGCATGCAATTATAATTATTGATCTAATAATTCACAGCAGGGAGCATTGCTGCGCCCACCAAGAGTAACTGTCAGGCCTTACAGTGTTGTGGCACCAGCACCACCATCACCACCACCACCACCACCAAAGGCCCAATTTTTCAGCCCCTGTTCAACAGGGGCATGCAATTATAATTATTGATCTAATAATTCACAGCAGGGAGCATTGCTGCGCCCACCAAGAGTAACTGTCAGGGCTTACAGTGTTGTGGCACCAGCACCACCATCACCACCACCACCACCACCAAAGGCCCAATTTTTCAGCCCCTGTTCAACAGGGGCATGCAATTATAATTATTGATCTAATAATTCACAGCAGGGAGCATTGCTGCACCCACCAAGAGTAACTGTCAGGCCTTACAGTGTTGTGGCACCAGCACCACCATCACCACCACCACCACCACCAAAGGCCCAATTTTTCAGCCCCTGTTCAACAGGGGCATGCAATTATAATTATTGATCTAATAATTCACAGCAGGGACCATTGCTGTGACCACCAAGAGTAACTGTCAGGCCTTACAGTGTTGGGGCACCAGCACCACCATCAAAGGCCCAAATTTTACTACCACTGATCAACAATTATATGTTATTACAATTCCTGATATTATACTTGACAGAAGGGCGTTCCAGCACCCACCAAGAATAACTGTGAGTGCTTTCAGTGTTGTGCCAACACCAACACCTAAGGGGCCAATTTCTGCAGAGTATATACGGAAGGTCCCTACTTTCAAACATCCAACTTACAAACTACTACTACTTGCAAACGGAAGAAGACAACAGGAAGTGAGAGGAAATCTACCCCTTGGAAGGAAAATTCTCTCCTGTAAGAATTAATATGGGAGAAAGGTGTCTCCTCTCTACTGATGCTTTATCACCAATCCTTGTTTCAATAAAAACACCACATTTCAAAAACAGTTGTCATTGGGACGCAAAGTGAGGTGAAATGTTCTGAACAGGGGCACAGACAGCAAAAAAAATGTGACAGGGGTGATAACCGTTCCCTATGTTTTACAAAAAACTAAAAAAAAGGAATTTGCCATGGAGCTCCACTTAAACAATGCAGCTGTTCAAAATTATAAACAGATTCTACATAAGAACAAACCTACAGTCCCTGTCTTGTATGCACCGCCTGTATACGGCTGTTCAGAGTATATAGGTCCTTTTTTATTTTGTGTGCGGGGTTCCCCTTAATATCCATACAAGACCCAAAGGGGCTGGTAATGGGCTGGGGTAGGGGGGGGGGGTTGATGGGGTAGCTATGCCATTTTTCCTAAAGATTTTCATCCATATTACCGGGAACAGACATTGCATTAAAGCCGCAAGCAGTTTTAAATGACTTTTTTCCCTTTAGAAATGTTATTTTGTGCAGGGACAGTTCTAAACACGGGAAACACGTGGCACTTCACAGGCATACTTTAGACACCCCCCAGGTACAATATTTAAAGGAATATTTGACTTTTTTTTTTTCACTTTATGCATCATTAAAATGACTGCTCCCGGAAAACGTCAGTTTTTAAAACTTCTTTTTGCATTGATACATGTCCCCTGGTGCAGAAGCCGGGTTCCCAAACTCTGTTTCGGACAATAACATGGATAATAGTCGTTATAATTAGCACTTTAGAATCCGAACGTTCGCATCCATTGTATTTAATAGGGTTCTAATGTTCGCTGCGAACTTTCGGTCCGTTCGCGGGTTCTGGTGCGAACCGAACCCGGGGGTGTTCGGCTCATCACTAATGACAGCCTCCTCTAGTTTGCCGTGTGGTGACAGCCCAGGGCCAAAACACATCGAGACCGACATTTGTAAATGGAGGTTCTGTGCTGAGCTGCAGGGAGGTTAGCCATTTTCTGAGTTTGAAACATGCCGCAAAGCTTTCAACAAGTGATGCATTTAAAAATAATTCTACTCACGAGTCTCTTGGCTCCCACTATCCAGAATCCAGCTGCACGTATGGCTCCTTCCATGAACAAACGCCCTTGGTGCTTAGTCTGTACGTGATAATGTTCCACAAGTAGAGAATCAATATGGTGACATGGGATTACTACTGGATTGCTTTCACCACTTTCAAGTCTTGCGTTGGAAATGCGCCCTCCAACTTTCAACAGCCCTTTACTGTCTACAACGGGATCGAGTTTCCTTAGAGGACAGTCTTTTGGAACATTCTTGTGATTTTGGAGGCATTATAGTGTTAGTGCATAAGTCTCTTGTTGAACACAATGGATGATAAAAAATTTAGCTTGTGTGAGCTCATCCACTGTGTATGCCTTGCGACAATAGTGCCAACCTTTGCAAGGTCTTGATCGTGTAGGTGTGGCTTTAAGAGATCTGGCTTTGTGAATTAAGCAGGCTATAGCTCTGTGTAAAGACTTTCTAGTGGAGAATCTATGAAAGCGCTTGGATCCCATCAATTTGTTGGAAACTATTGTGTGTAATGCAGAAACTTGAGGGCGGATTTCTTCATCAGATTCAGGCTCCATCAGTACATATGTGCTTTTTTCAGCAGTGCTAGCCACTGGTTTGTACAGGATGGGTGGTCCTGTGAGCCATGTAGTATCTCTAAGGTGGGATGCTGGCACAGCCCTTGTAGCATGATCTGCTGGGTTATGATCAGTTGAGACATAATGCCACTGAGTAGGCTGTGATGACTTCCTGATCCTCAGGACTCTGTTATGTACATAGACGTAGAATCCCCTGCTCTCATTGTAAATGTAGCCCAGCACTAAGGATGAGCTTCGAGTTCGACTCAAACATTGCCTGTTCGCCCGTTCGCCGAACAGCGAACAATTTGGGGTGTTCGCAGCAAATTCGAAAAGCCGCGGAACACCCTGTAAAAGTCTATGGGAGAAATCTAAAGTGCTAATTTTAAAGGCTTATATGCAAGTTATTGTCATAAAAAGTGTTTGGGGACCCGGGACCTGCCCCAGGGGACATGTATCAATGCAAAAAAAGTTTTAAAAACTGCAGTTTTTTCGGGAGCAGTGATTTTAATAATGCTTACAGTGAAACAATAAAAGTGAAATATTCCTTTAAATTTCGTACCTAGGGTGTGTGTATACTATGCCTGTAAAGTAGCGCTTGTTTCCTGTGCTTAGAACTGTCCCTGCACAAAGTGTCATTTCTGAAGGAAAAAAAGTAATTTAAAAGTACTCGCGGCTATAATGAATTGTCGGCTCCCGGCAATACAGAGAAAAGTCATTGATAAAGAAAAAAAATGGTAGGCCTTACCAATTCACATAGAGGGGCCGGGATCTGGGGGTCCCCTTTGTTAAAGGGGTCTTCCAGATTCCAATAAGCCCCCCGCCCGCAGACCCCCACAACCACCGGGCAAGGGTTGTGGGGATGAGGACCTTATCCCCATCAACATGGGGATATGGTGCTTTGAGTGGTCACAGACCCCCAAAGCATCCTCCCCATGTTGAGGGCATGTGGCCTGGTATGGTTCAGGAGGGGGGGCGCTCTCTCTCCCCCCTCTTTTCCTGTGGCCTGCCAGGTTGCGTGCTCGGATAAAGGGTCTGGTATGGATTTTTGGGGGGAACTCCACGCCATTTCTTTTTAAATTTGGGGTGGAGTTCCCCTTAAAATCCATACCAGACCTGAAGGGTCTGGTATGGATATTTGGGGGAACCCCACGTCATTTTTTTTTTAATTTGACACAGGGTTCCCCTTAATATCCATACCAGACCTGAAGGGCCTGGTAATTGAATTTGGGGGGACCCCCACGCATTTTTTTTTTTATCAATGACTTTCAATAACTTTTCTCTGTATTGCCGGGACCGGCAATTCATTACAGCTGCGAGTACTTTTAAACTACTTTTTTTCCTTCAGAAATGACACTTTGTGCAGGGACAGTTCTAAGCATGGGAAACAAGCGCTACTTTAAAGGCATACTATACACACCCCCTAGGTACGAAATTTAAAGAAATATTTCACTTTTATTGTTTCACTTTAAGCATTATTAAAATCACTGCTCCCGAAAAAAACTGCAGTTTTTAAAACTTTTTTTTGCATTGATACATGTCCCCTGGGACAGGACCCGGGTCACCAAACACTTTTTATAACAATAACTTGCATATAAGCCTTTAAAATTAGCACTTTAGATTTTTCATGTTCGAGTCCCATAGACTTTAACGGTGTTCGGATGTTCAAACTAATTTATTGCATGTTCTGATGCAAACCGAACTGGGGGGTGTTCGGCTCATCCCTACCCAGCACTACCTTGCTGTCTGTATGTTAAGATGGTTTTCCCTCTGTGATCAGTCAAACTTCAAGTGTTCCAGAAGTAAGGTAATTTATTTCAAATGTACCGGTACAAATGGATGAGCCTTTCATGCTAGGAGAAAAAGCAGAAGTCACATACTGACACGAGGTGTGTGACCTTTTTATAGAGTCAACAGGAAGATTATTATTGGCTAAAAGTTTCACTGGTGGCTCATGACGCAAAACAGCTTTATTGCCAATCACAGTGTCTTTTTACAATTCGTAGCAAAGCTTATGAATTTAGGAAGTAAGTTGAAACAATTGAACAATACAGGTTAGAAGCAACGTGTTTTTAGAAGCCTTTTTATAAATTGGAATCCATTTTAAATTCCTACAAATAGTCACACAATAGACATAAAAAACTTTCCCAACACTGTATAAAACTCTGTGTCCTCAAGGTCTACATCTATTTCAGATGTAATCAGTTCTGCTAGCTCCACTGCTAGAACAGCAGCACAAAGTTCTAGTCTTGGAATGGTGGTCTCAGGACATGGTGCTAGCTTGGCCTTACCTATTACAAATCCAATATGGACTTAATCTTTGATGTCCACTGACTTAAGGTAGGCTACCGCAGCTATTGCCTTTACTGAAGCATCACAGAATACACATAGCTTTCTGTACTGAACTTCTGCAGGGGAAATGTGAGCATATGGCCTATGTATGTGTAAGTTAAATAATGCCTTTAAAGAGTCTCTCTATGTTACCCATAATGTCTCTTTCTCAGGAGGAAGTGGAGAATCCCAATCACATGTGTCTGCAGTAAGCTCTCTAAGCAGCATCTTATCTTGGACGGTCACTGGTGCCGCAAACCCGAGTGGGTCATACAGACTGTTTATTGTAGACAAGACACCTCGCCGTGTGAAAGGCTTTGGCTCCTGGTCAACCTGGAAGGTGAGGGTGTCAGACTTGAGATCCCAATTGAGTCCTAGGCTGCGCTGCATGGGTAGCGAGTCTGTTGCCAAGTCTAGGTCTTTCAACTCACTGGCATAATCTTGAGAGAGGAAGGCCTCCATAACAGCCTTGCTGTTTGAAGCTATCTTATGCAACCTAAGGTTTGAACAGGCAAGTGTGGTTTGGGTCCTCTTAAGTAGTCTGATTGCAGCCTCAGACGATGGAAGTGACTTCAGGCCATCATCTACATAAAAGTCTCTCTCAATGATCTGTCTAACATCTTGCCAATAGTCTTTTTCACCTTCTTGGGCAGATAGCTTAAGTCCATAGATAGCAACAGCAGGGGATGGGCTATTGACAAAAACATGCACTTTCATGCGGTATTCTATAACGTCTTTAGTGGGGTTGTTATCCCTAAACCAGAAGAATCTCAGAAAGTTCCTGTGTTCTTCCTTGACTTGAAAACTGTGAAACATTTGTTGTATGTCAGCAACTATGGCGATGGCTTCTTTGCGGAATCTGATGAGAACGCCAAGAAGTGTGTTGAGTTTTGGTCCTTTTAAGACTTTGTTGAGAGAGATTCCTTCAAACTGGGAGCTGGAGTCAAATACTACTCGGATTTTCCCTAGTTTCTTGGGGTGGTAAACACCAAAGATAGGTAGGTACCAGCACTCTTCTTTCTCTTTCAGTGGTGGGGCTACCTCTGCATGGCTGTCTTCAAACATCTTACTCATGAACGAGAAGAAATGCTCTTTCCTTTCTGGTTTCCTTTAAAAATTGCACCTGAGAGAAGAAAAGCGTTTTGGAGCATGTAGTCTGTTGTTAGGAAGACACAGTCTCTGTGTTTTGAAAGGCAGGGGTGCTACCCAGCTGTACTTCGCATCATTTTTGTAGAATCCCTGTTCCATTACCTTCAAGAAGATATGATCTTCAATAGATAGGACAATTTTGTGGTCTTCTTTTGTCTTTTGGAAAACCAAGCATCCCAACTGATCTTTGTCTTCATCGCAGGGAAAATTGCTAATGTAAAGGTTGGAATGTATGACACTGGCAGAGTGGCAGGTTTCTCTTTTATGATGAATCTGTTGGGCAAGGTTGGAAAAGGGAAGGAAGCCCGTTCTCTAAAGTCTTTGTAAAAAGAGAGTTCACACTGGTTGGCTTGTGAGCATTTCCTAGGCAAACATTGCCTATAATGACCCATCCTAGGTCCATCTTCTGAGTGTAAGGAGAGTTGTGGGGGCCATTGAGTTGTTTTCTCACCTTGTGAACTCTGATGATATCTCTCCCAAGCAAGAGCGCTATCTGAGCCTGAGGATCAAGCGTAGGGATGAAATGTGCTATGCCCTTCAGATGTCTGTGATGGAACGCCACTTCAGGTGTAGGGATCTCCCCTCTTTCATGATCACTGTAACAGCAATGTTTTGAAATGTTATGAATGGGTTACATTCATAACAGCTGTGATTACTAGTGATCTGTGATTGCCTACAGCTACTCATATGGTACAGGGTGCTGTATGGCGCAGGTACTATGTGATAGATGTGGGCCAATGACAGCATCACTATAGAAATCACAGCTGTTATGAATGAAATTCATTCATAACAGATTTTTGACATTGTGATCATGTGATTGCATAGCGATCCTAACCCGGAAGAGACAGGATGACGTATATGTATGTGATCCTGCCTGCCCGTTCCACTCTGCTGCCGGGCAGAAAGCGGTTAAGTTCTTTTTATAATCCTGCTCCAAATAAACAATAGCAAGAAAATAAATTGTTTTTTTTTTTTATATTTTTGATATGCTGTGTGAATGGGAACACAAACACAAAACAAACATATAGTAGAGGTTTCTCCAATTTGACTGCAAAGGTGGAAATACACTTTCATCTTACAGTGACACTAAATTATATCCTTATTAACTAAAATCCACAGTCATGTGATGTCAATGTCCCAAGCCCTACTCTCTATGTGGGAAGTAGGTTCTTCAAGTGTCCACATCACTGCCCACATGACATGACATGGACACTTTCTATTCGTTGCCAGGCGCAGGGTTCCTTTCAGGATCCAGACAAAAGTATGCAGGTGACGATATGCGGGAGGACAATTGGGGACCAGCTGCCATGGACCCATCTGCAGTGCTGGATTACTGGTCCCATGTACCAACAAGGTTCCTAGATCAGATGAGTAAAGCACTTCTTTACTTGGGTATTTAAAAAAACATGGGAGGGGTGGGGGTGATGGGTAGGGGTTTCATTTTTGTATATGGTACCTTTAATGTCTGAACATTGGCTCTTGAATAAGGATGAGCTGAGAGTTCAGTCCAAAATTAAGTTTGCACCAAATTTTAGCTGTTCTGACATTTAGACAAAATCTGAAGTCTCATAATGCATTGAAAACAACAGTCATTGAACCTGGCATCTGGTCAGGTGCAAGACTTTGGCCAATGATGGTTGCAGCCCTTCGTCAGTGTGTTGGGAGTTTGGCTTGAGGGACAGCTGATGAATGTCAAGAGTTGAGTGTTGCTATTGAGAGTTGCTAGTGTGGTGTGCTACTACAGCTATACAGTGCAATATATACAGAACTACATTGCTGTATATTTTCACAGATAATTTGCAGTAAATTGCAGATTGTGTGGCTATGGAGAGTGCAGTGTTAGCTGACCTGACTTCATTGTGCTTTCATTATACCCACTAGTTTCTATACAAAAAAAAAATTGGGGCATGTATCTCAGCTGTTTGTTTGTTTGTTCTTTTTTTTTTTTTTTGCTAGACCAACAAAAAAAGCTTTTTAGTTTCTGTTATAATATTTTGCAAATACGTAATTTTTCTTCTTCACTGATGGCGGTGATGAGGCTGCACTGATGGGCGCAGATGAGACTGCACTGATAGCCATTGGTGAAGCTACAGTGATAGGCACTGGTGAGGCTATACTAATGGGCACTGGTAAGACTGCGCTGATGAGGCTGCACTGATGGGCAGTGATGAGGCTGTACTGATAGGCACTGGTGAGGCTATACTAATGGGCACTGGTAAGACTGCGCTGATGAGGCTGCACTGATGGGCAGTGATGAGGCTGTACTGATTGGCACTGGTGAGGCTATACTAATGGGCACTGGTAAGACTGTGCTGATGAGGCTGCACTGATGGGCAGTGATGAGGCTGCACTGTTGGACACTGGCGAAGCTACACTGATGGGCACTTGTGAGGCATGGTTCCTGCTCAGAGTGGGATGAGTTTTTACACAAGTGTTGAAGTGTCACTTTGATAGTGTGTGCAAACCCTGCCCAAACACAGGGCAGATTGGCTCATCACCACTCTGCAAGAATATTTTTACTTGCATTGGTGATTAATGTAAAGGCAAATCCACTTTGCACTACAAGTGCAAAATACAAATGCAAAGTGCACTTGAAATTGCACTGAAAGTACACTTGGAAGTGCAGTCGCTGTAGATCCGAGGGGGACATGCAAGGAAAATAAAAAACAGCATTTTAGCCTGCACATGATTGGATAATAAAATCAGCAGAGCTTCCCCTCCTTTCAGATCTACCCCTCAGATTTACAGCGACTGCACTTCCAAGTGCACTTTCAGTGCAATTTCAAGTGCACTTTGCACTTGTAGTTTTCACTTGTAGTACAAAGTGGATTTGTCTTTCGTAAATAACCCCCTATGTCTCTGCATTGTTCTCTTTAGTTTTGAAAATGTTCTGACTTTCATGCAAGCTTTATCATGTTGTTTGTATTCATCTTATAATTCGATTTTGCTCAGCTGTTCCGTATGATTTATAAATTAGGTATTTGAAAAATTACAATGAAATTGAATACAATTGAAACAGTGTCTTCAAAAAACTATTTATTTTTGCCTGAAATATGACTTCTCCCAGGTTCTAGAATTTTCTTGGATTAAAAAAGGTGTGTTTCTGTGCATCAAATCTGTTAAATCTTTATATATTATTTGAGGAACAACATTTTCATTTCGTATATCTGTCTGATAATTGCCTACTCCCTGCCACTCAAAATGAATATTAAAAAGGATAACATTCAGTCCCTCAAATGTGTACAATGTTTATACAGTGTCTATGGGAAAAATATCCCATACTGGCTGAATAGATTGTAGTGTCGGCGGTTCTCCCTGGGATGCTGAACGTTGGCACTACAATCTATTCAGCCAACATGGCATGTGTGATGTTTACACGGCTCTAATCAATTGTGGAGTCCCCTCACTACAGCTGTGTTCGTATGCAACCCACACATCTCTTGAATCCCATGGAAGATTTATATACCATGGTGTGTTACTTTGCCCTGACTTGTATGAATTTTACCATCTGTCTCCTTGCCTCCCTTTCTGTTGGTATCTCTCACATGATGATACTTTGCCTGCCGCCCTCCTTGCCTCCTTGATACTCCGGTGCCCTTCTAGGGGGCATACTCACTGACTGTGCACAAGTATGTAAGTTTTCATTGCTTTTCTTCTCATTTGTTCTGAAGAAGCAGAAATGGGAAACACGTCAACCTGTGAGGACTTATTTCCACTCAACAGTTTTTATAATGCAACCAGCTGTTGTGTGAATATATTGTATGACATGTAATGTGCTAAACAAGTTGCAGTGGGTTATTGAGCTGTGCAGTCAAGTATATCTTGTTTTTGTTTGACCCTTTTCTTTTGCGTGGATGTTCTCTTTTTGACTCTCTTCCTCAGAAAAAGCATCCTGGCAAAAAAAAAAAAAAAAATAGGATTACAAGCTTAACAGCAAATTTGCCAATCTTTTATTAATTCAGTCTGCAAAAAAGGAAGCTTTTTTTTTGCTCAAGGATGCAATCTGCTTTCACCCTCAGAAATTGTGGACTATTCTAATAAGCAATTGAAAATGTGGTACACTTATTTTCAATTTGTATATTTTCAATTGTGCACAAAAATAACAACTATGTTTTGTTCCTGATGCAATATGCATGCTCTGTTGCTCAGCCTGGCCATACAGGCTTGATATCCATTGGGCAAATCTCTGACATTTTCTTATCTTTGATCTCTTAACCACTTAAGGACCGGCTCACAAGGAAATACGTCGGCAGAATGGCACGACAGGCAAATCAACGTATATTTACGTCTCTTTGAATTTGCAGCCGCGCAGGCACGCGCGCGCCTGCCGCGAGCTCCGTGACCGTGCCCGCGGGACCCGCGGACTCTATATCCGCCAGGTGCTTGCGATCGTTTCACAGAGCTGAAGAACGGGGAGATGCCAGTGTAAACACAGCATCTCCCCATTCTGCCTAGTGACATGTCAATGATTGTCTGTTCCCTCTCATCGGGAGCAGCGATTAGTGACGTGTCACTTGTAGCCACGCCCTCTAACAGTTAGAATTACTCCCTAGGACACACTTAACCCCTTCCTAGCCCCCTAGTGGTTAACCCCTACACTGTCAGTCACATTACAGTAACCAGTGCATTTTTATAGCACTGATCGCTGTATAAATATGAATGGTCCCAAAATAGCGCCAAAAAGTGTCCGATGTGTCCGCCATAATGTCGCAGTCATGATAAAAATCGCTGATCGCGCCATTACTAGTAAAAACAAAATTATTAATAAAAATGCCATAAAACTATCCCCTATTTTGTAGACGCTATAACTTTTGCGTAAACCAATCAAAAAAACGCTTATTGAGATTTTTTTCACCAAAAACATGTAGAAGAATACGTATCGACATAAACTGAGGAAAAAATGTGTTTTTTTATAGATTTTTTGGGGATATTTATTATAGCACAGCGTCCCTCGACCCCAAATTGGCACCTATTTTTTTAGTCAAAACCCCGGATCACCCCGGCACCATGACGTCACCAACGACACAGCCCTAATACTAGACAACACAACTCAATTGGAAGTTGTGAATCTTTCATCCATCTCTTTAAGCCAAGATGAAATTGATGTTCTTAAATTGGGTCTCACTTTTTGTCCTCTGGCTAGTAGTGATAAATTTCAAATGATAAAAGATGTGCATCTATTTGCACGTAAACTCATGTTTAAAGTTATATATGACAGACCGTCGACTGACTGTACAACCACTTCTGACTCTCTTTCTTTTGAACAACGGAAATTAGATCTTGATGAAATCCAAGCCATTGAAGACTTGATGGAACTTTGGGAGGAGGGGCGGACTGACCAGGAGGGCTCTGTGCCCTCCTCTGTGGAGGGCATTTGTGCCCCCGGTGTTATGTTCCCCCCCCCCCCTCCGTCGTATAAGCCAAAGTCAACAAACTTTCCCCTCTTAAGTAAAAATGCGAGTATATGGTCGTATGTTGAACAAAGTACTAGAGAAATAGACAAGTTAGATCTTGGTATAGATTACTCCATTAATAATCTTTCTTTGAAACATAAGAAAGCCCTCCAATCTCTTCAGAACAACAGGCATATTACAATCAAGCCAGCCGATAAAGGCGGCAACGTAGTCATCATGAATACAGCAGACTACGAAACTATGTGTCTTAAGATTCTTCAAAACAAAGAATGGTACCGTCCCATCTCTAAAACTTTCATCTCTAGTTTTATTTCAGAATATTACTCTCTTATCACTAAAGCATTCCATACTGGACTTATTGATAAAGATACGTGGAACTATCTAAACATCCAAGAGCCTAGAATACCTACTATGTATGCACTCCCTAAATTGCATAAATCCATGACCAATCCACCTGGTCGACCTATCGTATCTGGGTGTCAGAGCCTCACAGAGCACACCAGTGCACTGGTTGATCGCTACCTCTACCCACATGTAACATCATTGACATCCTATATCAAAGACACAATTGACTTACTACAAACAATCGAGGGGACATGCGTCCCCCCCAATACTTGGTTAGTGGCAATTGATATAGAAAGTCTTTACAACACAATCCCCCACACCAAGGGTATTGAGGTTGTGGAAAATCTTTTGAAAGACAGAGGCAGTTCGGCACACAAATATAATGCATTTATTTTGGATCTTCTAAAATTCATTTTGACCCGCAATGTGTTCCTTTTCGGACTCTCCCACTACCTCCAGGTGCAGGGGGTTGCCATGGGAACCAAGTGCACCCCATCTTATGCCAACCTGTACCTGGGGGGGTGGGAGAAGGAACTTTTTGCACGCAAGGACATACCGATGTACCTGTCCCACGTCCTTTCGTGGTACAGGTACATTGATGATGTCCTACTCCTCTGGTCTGGTAGCAAGAATGAATTGACGCAGTTCATGACTATTCTAGCCACGAACACGTATAATTTAAAATTTACCATGGAATGTAGCCAGAACTGTGTTAATTTTCTAGACCTAACAATCTCTATAGATAAAGATGGCCTTCTATATTCTTCATTATACCGTAAGCCATCATCTGGCAACACCATTTTACATGCATCCAGCGGACATCCCCAATCTCTAATCAGAAGTATTCCATATAGCCAATACATTAGACTAAAAAGGAACTGTGCTCATGTTGATGATTTTGAAAAGGCAGCTAAAAACCTGTATTATAGACTCAAAGACAGAGGCTACAGCCACAAAATCCTGAAGCGTGCATATAATAAAGCTTCCAAATGTAATCGTAATGAATTAGTTTTTCCTACCAGAACCAAATCTTCCCTTCAACCAATTCGACTAATTACGCAATACTCCAAACACCATGCATCCTTTAGAAACATTCTGACACAATATTGGCCCTTATTACTAGCGGACAGCTCTGCTGGCAAATACATCAATAATCGTCCAGACATCACTTATCGACGTGCTCCCTCCCTTAGGGATAAATTGGTCCAAAGCCATTTTGACCCCACAGACTCTACACGCAGTACACAGACGGGTACTTTCTTTTGTAACAAATGTGACATATGTTCTTTTATCCTAAATGGCCAGACTGTAATTCTTCCTAATGGCCTCACACATTCCATACATCATAGAGTATCCTGTCAAACCATTGGTGTTGTGTACTTGGCAAAATGTCTTTGCGGCTGTTTCTATGTGGGAAAAACCAAAAGGCCCTTTTTCAAACGTATAAAAGATCATATCGGTCCTATTCGCAAATGACTAATGACCACTGCCATCAGCCGTCATATAGGCAGTGAACATGACTTTGAGGCAGGAATGATCACATTCACAGCCCTTGAACACGTACCCACACATGCAAGAGGAGGCGGCATTGACCGCAAACTTTTGCAACTTGAAACCAAATGGATCCACCAATTAAAAGCAACTCGCTATCCTGGCTTAAATGAATATATCAGTTTTAAATCTTTTCTTTAGGATACCAATATAAACATTGTTGCACAAATATTTGTTTTAAGACTGCATTGGATATTTTACTATATTCATATTGCGGATCCACTGGTTCTCTACCCCTATTTTCCATCAGGGACTTAAGCCAGGCTTTTTCTGTGTCCTACACTCTCTTTACCTTACTTCTTCTATGTCCTTTTCTCTTTTCCCTTTTTCATTTTCCCATCTTTTCTGCTATTCCCCTTCCCCCCCCCTCTCTTGTCGATTGTTGAGAAATTAATTAACTTTCTATTCATATATATGTAATAAACTTTATAAATTTGCTGACATTATGTACACCATATGCTATGCAATAGAGAACTGTAAATTATTACTTTGTTTTGTTTTTGTATGTGTTTTCATTGTGTTTTCTTTAATTCAGGTACAGGAGCCCATTGTTTTCCTTTTCCGGCCCAGTGCATGATATTACACATGCGATTCTCAGGCATATCCCCTTTTTTTCCAGATGTCACACTTCCTATACTGCTGTAGCGCGCATTGTGGGTCTCTTTGTCCATGCTGTATGGACACCCAAGGGCTTCTGCAGCATAGAAGCCCATCTTTGTGCTTTCACTCCTCTGCTTAAGTGGTACATCTTTACTGACCCTTCCATCTCCTTCTCCGCCCTCTTCGGGCTGACATGTACTCGCCCTAGTGCCGCCCACCAGCTTCGGCCATCTCCTGTGACACTGGCTTAATCATTCTCGCCGCTGTCACCACGGCGCATGCGCGCGCCGCTTAGGATTCTGGGGATCGTAGTTCCTTGGCGGTCCTTCTCCTTTTGCATAGGAGTGAGCACCTCGTTGTCCTCACTCGTTCGGTGACGTCAGCACGCCCGAACGAGCGGGGGGTTTAAAACGCCAGCATCTTGCCATTCCATCTTCGGCTGTTAGATGGAGGCGACCTAATTTTGAACCTCCTGGGTTAAGGTAATATACCCGTGGGATTTGGAAGGCTTCTTGCTCTCCTTATATGCTGCTTGACGATGGCACACTATATTTCTAATGCGCCCTGTATATCAGCAGTGCAGTGTGTTGTATTTTAGTATATCCAGCTACTTGTTATGTGGCAATTCCCTTTTCTTATGGATGGCAATTCATCTAACCAGGCATTAACACTCATGTCTGGAATAAAACCTTTTTCGCGAGTTCACTATATATACATAATAAACATTTATTTTTTAATTTTTAATTTTTATCTTGATTTTTTAGGATATACCATATTGCTGGATAGACCTTTGTTGTGATCTTTTCCAGCTATACTATGGAAACTGTTCATCTGGTCGCCTCCGTTTGCCTATTTTTTCCCTAAAGCATTTTGAACAGAGTAAGTTATTTTTGGAGCCTGCTGGCCTTTATGGTACATATCATGTTATGTTTAATTTATTTGCGATTTTGGAAGCATTTAGTCATTAGGACTTATCTTCTTTTTAGCTAGGTCTTCTCTGCCCCCTACAGCTGAACTGAGCTCCCTGCGTGGTCCTGCAGTTGTGATCAATTATCTATAGCATATGTGGGACTCGCATGTGTGTTTTTTTTTCTGCCTGGGCCGAACAGGGGCTGGGCTCCATACCTGGTAACTATAACGATACAAACCATAGGAACTAAAGATATGTGAACATTTGTATAACATTATCTGATTTTGTTGTCTTCTTTGATTTTTTGCTAGAGCTGGGCATACAAAAATTAGGGCGGTTACAGTATATTTCCCTGAAGAAGCCACACCCGGCGAAATATATAGGGATATACCATCATACCTGACCCCCCGTCATACTCTCCTTGGGTAAAATTATGATGTTGATTATGTAATACTTTTTACAAAGCACCGCGATAGTCCCATTTTTCTCGCCTATTTGACAAAAACCGCAGAGGTTATCAAATACCACCAAAAGAAAGCTCTATTTGTGGGGAAAAAAGGACATCAATTTTGTTTGGGATACCGTGCAATTTTCAGTTAAAGCGGTGCAGTGCCGAATCGCAAAAAGTGGCCTGGTCATTTGGCAGCCAAATGGTTAAACGAGACAATAATTTTTTCTTCCAGTTATACTGTGCTTGCTCTTTCCTTCAGAAATTGTGGTCTGTCTAATAAAGACTTCAGAGGTCTGTTGCAAATCTGTGCAATTTTCTTCTTTCAAATTTGAAACAAATAGACACTATTTTTTTTCCTTCCAAATGCAATGAGTGACTGAGTGAGTGAGTAACTTGTATAGCGCTACAAATGCGAACTAAATTGCCTCAAGACGCTTTTTGCATCCAGTGTCATCCTGATCCTTCAGAAGAGGTGGGTCTTAAGTTTTTTCCTGAAGGCCCGATGGTTTTCTTTTATGCAGATGTTCGTGGGTAGAGCGTTCCATAGCCGTGGTCCTTGGACTGCAAATCTTCGTTCTCCTTTAGATTTGTAGCGGGTCTTGAGGATGTGGAGGAGGTTTTGGTTAGTTGATCGGAGGGCACGATTAGGGGTGTAGTGTTTTATTTTCTCGCATAAGTATTGAGGAGCGTTTCATTGTGTGCATTTGTGAGTGAGGCAGAGGGTCTTGAATGTGACTCGATCCTTTACGGCTAGCCAATGGAGGGTCCTCAGGGACGGGGTGATAGATTCCCAGGGTTTTTTTCCCGTTACCAGTCTGGCTGCTGTGTTCTGGACGACTTGTAGACGCAAAATCTGGTATTTGGGTAGTCCTAGGTAGAGGGAGTATGCGTAGTCGAGAATTAATGATTGTTCCAACTACTACAGCTGTGTCTTCTTCTGGGATGAAGGGGATGAGTCTACGCAGCAGGCGGAGAAGATAGTGAGATCCGCTGACTACTGATCATATTTGTGCGTCCACAGTCATGTCTGAATCAAAGATGACTTTGAGGCTTTTGACTTTGGTGCTTGGGGTGATGGTTTGTCCAAGGATGGTGGGTGGTGTGCATGTAGTTCAAGAGTTTTTCTTTCGGTTTGCGTGGAGAAAGAGAAGTTCTGATTTGGATCCATTAAGTTTGAGGGAGCTCTCAATCCAATTATTGATCAATGTGAGGCACTTTTCTAGTCCGTGATATTGGTCTTTTTTGTTGATGATGCGAAAGTAAAGTTGAGTGTCATCAGCGTAGGAGTGATAGAGCAGATCCTGTTTGCTGATGATTTTGAGGAGTGGGCGGAGGTAGAGCACGGGCGACAGGGGTGATCCTTGAGGGACTCCACATGTAATTGTGCGTGCTTCCGAAGTGAAGACTCCTAGTTTCACTGTCTGGGATCGATTTTCTAGGAAGTATGCGAACCAGGGTAGATCAGAGTCTGCGACTCCGGCTACTTCTGTGAGACAAGTGAGCAGAGTTTTGTGGTCTATTGTATCGAAAGCTGCGCTGAGGTACAGCAGCACCAGGAGACACGATTCTCTGTCATCTACTGCTTCGAGGGCGTCATCCCATATTTTGAGAAGTGCAGTTTCTGTCCCGTGGCCTGGGCGGAAGCCCGATTTTAGTGGGTCCAGGAGTTTGTGGGTGTCCAAATGGAGTTGTAGCTGTTGTACTACTGCTTTCTCAATGATCTTGGAGATGGTGTTAAGGCTTGTTACCGGTCTGCGGTAGTTTGGGTCTTTGGGGTCGAGGTTGGGTTTCTTTAGGAGGGGCTTGATTATGCCTTGCTTGAGGGAAATCGTAACAATACCTTCTTTGAACGATTGATTTAAGATGTCGGTACATTCTTTCAGAAGTTTTGTAGAAATAATGTAATTTGGCGATGTGCTGTCTCGGAGGCTTCTGATGATGCTTTTGGTGGTGTCGATGGTGATTGGGACCAGAGTAAATTTTGTTGATTGTAGAATATTTATATGGCTTTTTTCTTCTTGCTTTGGCCGAGTGAGGTTGGTTGTTTTTTTCTGCTGAATTATTTCACGAATGTTTTCAATTTTGTCAATAAAAAATCTGAAGAGGTGGGTCTTAAGTTTTTTCCTGAAGGCCTGATGGTTTTCTTCTATGCAGATGTTTGTGGGTAGAGCGTTCCATAGCCGTGGTACTTGGACTGCAAATCTTCGTTCTCCTTTAGATTTGTAGCGGGTTTTGGGGATGTGGAGGAGGTTTTGGTTAGTTGATCGGAGGGCGCGATTAGGGGTGTAGTGTTTTATTTTCTCGCATAAGTATTGAGGAGCGTTTCCTTGTGTGCATTTGTGAGTGAGGCAGAGGGTCTTGAATGTGATTCGATCCTTTACGGCTAGCCAATCGAGGGTCCTCAGGGACGGGGTGATAGATTCCCAGTTTTTTTTTAGAAATAATGTAATTTGGCGATGTGCTGTCTCGGAGGCTTCTGATGATGCTTTTGGTGGTGTCGATGGTGATTGGGACCAAAGTAAATTTTGTTGATTGTAGAATATTTATATGGCTTTTTTCTTCTTGCTTTGGCCGAGTTAGGTTGGTTTTTTTTTTCTGCTGAATTATTTCACAAATGTTTTCGATTTTGTCAATAAAAAAATCAGATAGTTCATTGCAGAATTCTTGTGTTTCGTTTGCTGGAGGCTCTAGGGAGGTGAGGTTCATAGTCTGAGCAACTAGTTTGAAAAGTTCGCAGGGGCGGTTTAGGGCTTTTGGGATGGTGTTAGAGAAGTGTTCTTTTTTTGCTTTGAAGATTGCTTTGTGGTATTTCTTGGGGAGTACTTTGTAGTTTGTGTGGTTTTCCTTGTTGAGTTTCTTCTCCACAAATATACTTGCTCAAACCATAAGAAATTAAAGCCCCTCTGAAAATGCGTAATAACTGTGGCACTAAATTATAAAATGTTTCCCTTCTCAGTCTAACAAATAAACCCCTATTTTATTTTTATTCACTGACGGAATTTGCCATCTTAGTTACTCAGAAATTGCAGTCTGACCATACAGGCTTACAATCTCTGGTGCAAATTTGTAGCATTTTTCCATCTTGAGTATCCTCAAAAAGCACAATCATTTTTTTCTTCCCAGATGCAATCTGCTTGCTCTATCAGAAATTGTGGCCTATCCAATGAAGGCTTCAAAGGTTTGCTGTGGTTTTTTTTTCTCTTTTAAATTTGAAATAAACAGATGCTATATTGACAAGACACAAATTAGAAAATGCAGCCAGGCTTAATAGCTGTGGTACAAACAATATTATTTTTCCATCCTCAGTCTCTGAATCAAGACACTATTTTTTTTTAACAAAAGGAATGTTTATTGAAGCAACAAAAAACATTGTTGTACATGTGGAATGAAAATCAAAAAATAAAACAAAATCTTTACATTGAGTATTGTACATCACCTTAAACAACAATAGGAAATCAACAGGAACAGATTCAAAGGTAAAACCCAGAGATAACCATCCGTGTAAAGTATAGGGTATCATGCAGTGTATTGCCCTACCGAAAGCGTTCCTTTTTAGGGGGGAGGGGGGAAAGAAGGAGGGACAGCCATCTCTCCCAGGACAGAAGATGCCCCCAGCGGAGAAAGGGGAGAAGGAAGGGGGGGGAGGACCCAGGGGGAGGGGAAGTCATACAAAAGGGCTAGAGTGTAAGTTTTCTAGCGTCCACCCAGACAGACCAATATTTGTGGAACTTTTTCAGGTAGTTGCGGCCCATGTACGTTAGTTTATACAGTGGTAAAGTCTCATTTACAATTTTCCTTCAGGTGAAAATTGTGGGAGGGTCATGTGTTTTCCAACCCAGTAGGATCGTTTTTTGGGCATAATATGCCACATAAAAGATTACATTTTTTTTGTGCGTCCCAGTGGGCAGATTATCTGTTATACCTAACAGGAAGATCAGGGGATCCATCGCAAGGGGAACCCCGCTGATCCTCTGAGTGTCAGCAACCACCGCCTGCCAAAACCCTTGGATTGACGGGCATAGCCATACCATGTGCATAAAATTGCCCACCTCCCCCCGGCATCTTGGGCAGATAGCGTCAACCGTGGGATAAATAACAGATAAAGACACTCATTTTTAATCACTCAAAAACTGCAGCCTGTCCATACAGGCCTTAATATCGGTTGTACTAAACTGTAAAATTCTAGCCTTTCCAGTCTCTGTATCAAGTTTTGCTTATCTCCTGATGTAATATGCATGCTCAAGCACTATTGAAACCTATCTATGCTGGATTCATATCAGTGATGTATACAGTTATCTGTAACATTTTCCAACTGTCTATCTCCTAAAAAATACATACATGTTTTTATTTCCAGTTGAAATTTGCAAGCTCTCTCCTTCAGAAATTGTGGCCTATCAAAGGAAGGCTGAAAAAGTGTGCTTCCAATCTGTACAAACTTTTGGTTTGGTTTTGTGTTGCTATGGCAATTTCTATAGTGACTTAATTGTAATAATATAGAGTTTAGGTAGTAACAGTATATGTGTACAGAGCCCCTTCCCTCCCCCTCCATTTATACTGGACGTTCTTTGCAGGAAACAGGAAATGGGTGGGAGGGGCTTGGAAAGGGTTTTATAAGACACGTGGTTTTGAACAACAGATGGTGTTTGGGAGGACAAAGAAGAAGACATGGATGTGAGGAGTTCGAGAACTTTGGGAATTGGACTGAGCAAAGGACCATGATGGACATTACACCTTGACCCCTAAGTTGAGTACATGTTTAGTTTACTTAATGTGTACATTTTATACATGCTTATATATATATTTGTAGGCATATTTTTGTAAGCTATGAATTGTGTTGTGTTGTGCATCCTACAGTTGTATGTGCAGATTTTTCCCTGTTTAGTAAAGCATTGATACACTACAGAAGTCTAAGCTTCCTTGGTTTTACCACAAGAACTTAATATATAGACGTAAAGCATTAAAATTTCAACAGAAGATGACCTGTTTTCTGTGGTAAGTTTTGTTGCTTGTGCTGGGTAAACGTGCATTTCGTTTCGTTCCAAATCGAAATTCGGACAAATTTTTCATTATTCGGAAATTCGGATGCATCCAAATTTCTGAATTACAAATGTAACGAATTTAAACAAATCTGAAAAAAATGATTCAATTCGAAAAAAAACGCGAACGAAATTCGATTTGAATCGAATTCGAAACAAATTCGAATCGAATTCGAAAACAAATTTGAATCGAATTCGAAAACGAATTCGAATCGAATTAGAAAAAATAGAAATCAATTTTGTAAAAAATACAATAAAATTGAATATAAAACAATAAAGCAATAGAATAAAAAAAGAATAGAAAAGAATATAATAGAATTTTAATAAAATAGAACATGACCGATAGATTGGAAAATAATTCAAAACAATGGAAACTAAAATAGAAAAGAATAGAAAAACAATAGAACAGAATAGAATAAAATATAATATATATTATATTTTATTCTATTCTGTTCTATTGTTTTTCTTTTCTATTCTTTTCTATTCTATTCTAATCTTTTCTATTCAAATTTTAATTCATTCTATACAAAATTCGAATTTCTTATAGAATGAAATCGAATTTGAATAGAAAAGATTATAATAGATTCGTTTTGTATTAGAATTTGAAAACATTTTGACCGAATTCAAAAAAAAGTCGATCAAATTTGATCAAATTAAAAAAAAATCTACCGCATTCGAAAAAATTTGCCCGCATTTGAAAAAAATCTACCGGATTAGAAAAAACGATAAAATTCGAGAAAATTCTACCGCATTCAAAAAAAATTATCCGAATTTGAAAAAGTAAACTATATATAACCATTTTCCAAAATTCTAATTTTGAATAGAATGAAATCGAATTAGAATAGAAAAAGATTAGAATAGAATAGAAAAGAATAGAAAAGAATAAACTAGAAAAAAAGTAGAACAGAATAGAATAAAATGTAATATATATTATATTTTATTCTATTTTGTTATATTGTTTTTCTAGTCTATTCTTTTCTATTATTTTCTATTCAAATCTTTTCTATTCAAATTCATTCTATACGAAATTCGAACTTCTGAAGCCATCTTCTGAAATTTTAATTTAGTATAGAATGAATTTGAATAGAAAAGATTACAATAGAATAGAAAAGAAAATAATAGAAAGGAAAAGCATAGAAAAACAAAACAACAGACAAAATATATATATATATATATATATATATATATATATATATATATATATATATATATATACACATAAAAAAATTATTCTGTTCTATTGTTTTTCTATTCTATTCTAATCTTTTCTATTCAAATTCTAATTCATTCTATACAAAATTCTAATTTCGAAAGATGGCTTCTGAAATTCCAAATTGTATAGAATGAATTTGAATTTGAATAAAAAAGATTTGAATAGAAAAGAATAGACTAGAAAAACACTAGAACAGAACAGAAAAATATAATATATACATATATATATATATATATATATATATATATATATATATATATATATAAATAAAACATCTTCCGAAATTTGAATTTCATATAGTTCAAATAAAAAAGATTAGAATAAAAAATATTAGAAAATAATAGCATAGAAAACAATAGAACAGAATAGAAAAATATATAATATATAGTATTTGAACTATATGAAATTCAAATTTCGGAAGATGTTTTATATATATATATATATATATATATATATATATATATATTATATTTTTCTGTTCTGTTCTAGTGTTTTTCTAGTCTATTCTTTTCTATTCAAATCTTTTCTATTCAAATTCAAATTTATTCTATACAATTTGGAACTTCAGAAGCCATCTTCCAAAATTAGAATTTTGTATAGAATGAATTTGAATAGAAAAGATTAGAATAGAATATAAAAACAATAGAACAGAGTAATATATATATATATATATATATATATATATATATATATATATAATATTTTTTTTAGTCTGTTCTATTATTTTTCTATGCTATTCTTTTCTATTATTTTCTTTTATATTCTGCTGTAATCTTTTCTATTCAAATTCATTCTATACGAAATTCAAATTTCAGAAGATGGCTTCAGAAGTTTGAATTTTGTATAGCATGAATTTGAATTTGAATAGAAAAGATTTGAATAGAAAATAATAGAAAAGAATAAACTAGAAAAACAATATAACAAAAAAGAATAAAATATTATATTTATTACATTTTATTCTATTCTGTTCTATTGTTTTTCTAGTTTATTATTTTCTATTGTTTTCTATTCTATTCTAATCTTTTCTATTCTAATTCGATTTCATTCTATACGAAATTCGAATTTAGGAAAATGGTTATATATAGCTTACTTTTTCGAATTCGGACAATTTTTTTCGAATGCGGTCGAATTTTTTTGAATTTGATCGTTTTTTCTAATCCCGTAGATTTTTTTCAAATGCGGTAGATTTTTTTTAGAATTTTATCTAATTTTTTACATTTGATCGACTTTTTTTGAATTCAGTCAAAAAAAATTCTAATTCTAATACGAAACTAATCTATTATAATCTTTTCTATTCAAATTCAATTTCATTCTAGAAGAAATTCGAATTTCGTATAGAATGAAATCGAATTTGAATAGAAAAGATTAGAATAGAATAGAAAAGAATAGCATAAAAAAACTATAAAACTGAACAGAAAAAATATATAATATATATGTGTGTGTATATACCATCTTCCAAAATTCGAATTTCGTATAGAATGAATTCGAATTTGAATACAAAAGATTACAATAGAAAATAATAAACTAGAAAAACATATATTATATTTTATTCTATTGTTTGTCTATTCTATTCTATTATTTTCTATTTTCGATTCTATTCTGATCTTTTCTATTCTAATTCAAAATCATTCTAACCCTAACCCTAACCCTATTATATATATATCTAACCATTTTCCAAAATTCAAATTTTGTTGAGAATGAATTTAAATTTGAATAGAAAAGATTAGAATAGAGTAGAAAAGAATAGACTAGAAAAACATATATTATATTTTATTCTATTCTGTTCTATTGTTTTTCTAGTCTATTCTTTTCTACTCTATTCTAATCTTTTCCATTCAAATTCAAATTCATTGTATACGCAATTCTAATTTCATAAGATGGTTTTATATATGTATATATGTATATATATATATATATATATATTATAGTTTTTCTGGTCTGTTCTATTGTTTTTCTATGCTATTCTTTTCTATTATTTTACATTCTATTCTAATCTTATCTATTCAAGTTCATTCTATACAAAATTACAATTTCAGAAGATGGTTACATTTACATATTATATTATATTTTGTTTCTATTCTGTTCTATTGTTTTTCTATTATTTTCAATTCTATCCTAATATTTTCTATCCAAATTCATTCTATATGAAATTCGAATTTTGGAATATGTTAGAAAAAATATTATATAATTATATATATATATATATATATATATATATATATATATATACATATATATATATATATATGTAAATAAAACATCTTCCAAAATTCGAATTTCGTTTAAAATTAAATCAAATTTGAATAGAAAACATTAGAAAAGAATAGCATAAAAAAAAACAATAATGCAGAACAGAAAAAAATATATAATATATATGTGTGTGTATATACCATCTTCCGAAATTCAAATTTCGTATAGAATGAATTCGAATTTGAATACAAAAGATTAGAATAGAAATTAATAGAAAATAATAAACTAGAAAAACATATATTATATTTTATTCTATTCTGTTCTATTGTTTTTCTATTTTATTCTTTTCTATTTTCTATTCTATTCTAATCTTTTCTATTCTAATTCAAAATCATTCTATACAAAATTCGAATTTCAGAAAATGGTTATATATATAAATATTAGGGTTAGGTTTAATCCTAACCCTAACCCTAATATATATAAAACCGTTTTCCGAAATTCGAATTTCGTATAGAATGAATTTGAATTTGAATAGAAAAGATTAGAATAGAAAATAAAACAAAAGAATTGACTAGAAAAACAATAGAACAGAATAGAATAAAATATAATATATGTTATATTTTATTCTATTCTGTTCTATTGTTTTTCTAGTTTATTCTTTTCTATTCTATTCTAATCTTTTCTATTCTAATTCAAAATCATTCTATACGAAATTCAAATTTCAGAAAAAGTTTTTTATATATAGGTTAATCCTAACCCTATTATATATATATATAACCATTTTCCGAAATTTGAATTTTGCATAGAATGAATTTGAATAGAAAAGATTAAAATAGAAAATAATAGAAAAGAATAGACTAGAAAAACAATAGAATAAAATATAATATATATTATATTTTATTCTATTCTGTTCTATTGTTTTTCTAGAAAAACAATAGAAAGACAATAGAATAAAAATATAATATATATTATATTTTATTCTATTCTATTCTTTTCTATTTTCTATTCTATTCTAATCTTTTCTATTCTAATTCAAAATAATTTTATAAGAAATTCGAATTTTGGAAAATGGTTATATATATATAAATATTAGGGTTAACCCTATTATATATAAACATAACCATTTTCCGAAATTCGAATTTTGTATGGAATGAATTTGAATAGAAAAGATTACAATAGAAAATATTAGAAAAGACTAAAAAAACAATAGAACAGAATAGAATAAAATAATATATATATATATATATATATATATATATATATATATATAAAACACCCTCCGAAATTCGAATTTCGTATAGAATGAAATTGAATTTGAATAGAAAAGATTAGAACAGAATATATATATATAACCATTTTCAGAAATTAAAATTAAAATTTCGTATAGAATGAATTTGAATAGAAAAGATAAGAATAGAAAATAATAGAAAACAATAGACTAGAAAAACAATAGAACAGAATAGAATAAAATATAATATATATATTATATTTTATTCTATTCTGTTCTATTGTTTTTCTAGGCTACTCTTTTCTACTCTATTCTAATCTTTTCTATTTAAATTCAAATTCATTGTATACAAAATTCGAATTTCGGAAGATGGTTTTATATATATATATTATTTTTTTTATTATTAAAACATTTTCTGTTATGTTCTATTGTTTTCCTATGCTAATCTTTTCTATTATTTTACATTCTATTTTAATCTTTTCTATTCAAGTTCATTCTATACAAAATTCCAATTTCATAAGATGGTTTTATATATATATATATATTGTGAGGGGGTTAGCTCGGCAGCGGGTGTGTGTGACCCCCGAGATGGGCTCCCCACACAAAAACAGGCCCAGCAAACGGAGGTTGTGGTTTTCAAAATCAAAAAGGTGCGGTTTATTTTCTATTTACAGTGACAAAACACAGCAAAGCAAAAGAAACATAAACAAAATAAATCCTGGTCAACTTGACCTCTGACTAAACATACAGGTTTCCTAACTAACAACTGGGATCAGCCTAGTGCTGTCCTAGTCCCTAAGTCCCTGGTTTTAAATGTCCAAGCAAATAGCCACACAGGCTTTGCCTCACCGCACAGGGGTTCACTCTCCCTAGACAGTCCACACAGGTCTGGTTCCAGGCATGAGCTAACATCTAATGAAGCTGGGAGTTCTTATAGAGGCCTAAATGAGCTGACAAGCTTCAGCTGGTCTCATCAACTCCCTGTCTGCACGACGCCCCACACTCTCCCTAGAGGTATGAGTCATCCATGAGCCCACTAGCCTTATACAACTCTCCACCTAGTTGTATAAGTCGGCGTAAAGCCTGAATCTGGGCGAAATATATCTACCCCCCTGGATGCAACCAGGTGACTTTACCTTCCTGCTGTCACATACCCCCCCCTCTTGTTTTAACCTCGGGGTTGGAACACCAGCAATCAGGCATTCATGTACTCGAGACAAAGCATCCACATTCCCCATTTGAACGCCAGGGCGATGCTTTACTGTGAAGTTGAATTCCTGGAGGGCCAGGAACCACCTATTCACTCTTCTATTTGTTTCCTTGTTTTGAGCCATCCACTTTAACGGAGCGTGATCCGTAACCATGTCAAAGTGCCTACCTAGCAGGTAGTACCGAAGGGAATCTAGAGCCCACTTCACCGCTAAACACTCCTTTTCAACAGTGGCGTAATTTACCTCATGGGACTTCAACTTCCTGCTGAGGTAAATGACTGGGTGCTCTTCCCCGTTCCAGACCTGGGACAATACTGCTCCTAACCCCACATCTGACGCATCACTTTGTACGACAAAGTCTTTAGAGAAGTCGGGTGAGTACAACACTGGCTGGCTACATAAGGCTTGTTTCAAGAATTGGAATGCTGCCTCAGCCTCGGGGGTCCATTTAATCATGACCGACCCTTTCCCCTTCGTCAGGTTGGTTAGGGGCACAGCCTTAGAAGCAAAGTGGGGAATGAATCGCCGATAATACCCAGCGATTCCCAGAAAGGCTCGTACCTGCTTCTTGCTGTTGGGACGTGGCCAACTCTGGATGGCCTCGACTTTGTTGAGTTGGGGTTTTATTACTCCCCTCCCAATGGTGTACCCAAGATATTTGGCCTCCTCCTGCCCAATGGTACACTTCTTGGGGTTAGCCGTAAACCCCGCTTCCCGAACAGAGTCCAGGACTGCTTGCACTTTTGGCAGATGTGAGGCCCAATCTGTGCTATGGACAATTATGTCATCCAGGTAAGCCGCAGCATATTTCCGATGGGGCCTCAGCATCTGGTCCATTTTCCGCTGGAATGTGGCCGGCGCATTCTGTAACCCGAACGGCATTCTTTTATATTGGAACGCCCCGTCTGGGGTTACAAATGCGGTTTTCTCTTTGGCCGACTTGGCCAGGGGGATTTGCCAATACCCTTTTGTGAGGTCAAGAGTCGTCATGTATCGGGCTGTTCCCAGCCGGTCGATCAACTCATCTATACGTGGCATGGGGTAGGTGTCAAATTTTGTAACTTTGTTCAACTGACGAAAATCGTTACAAAATCGCCAGCTCCCATCCGGTTTAGGCACCAACACAATGGGACTAGACCAATCACTTTGGGACTCCTCTATCACCCCTAAGTTCAGCATTTTCTGTACTTCCTCCCGTATTGCCTCCCGTCGGGCCTCTGGGATCCGATAGGGTTTTAACTTCACCCTTTCACCGGGCGGGGTAATGATGTCATGCTCTACCCCAGATGTTTGTCCCGGCAGCTCAGAGAATACCTCCTTGTTGCGAAGCACAAACTCCTTAACCTCCTGTTGTTGGGGTTGTGACAAGGTGGCTGCTATTCCAACCTCAGGAATCACGCAACCAGTTGGAGCTGGTGACCAAGTGTCTGCGACTAGGGACTCTCTATCCCTCCAGGCTTTCAACAGATTAACGTGATAGAGCTGTTCGGGCTTTCGCCTTCCTGGTTGTCTGACCTTGTAATTCACTTCGCTCACTTTTTCCATTATCTCGTAGGGGCCTTGCCATTTGGCAAGGAATTTACTTTCAACCGTAGGGACAAGTACCAGTATCCTATCCCCCGGGGAAAAGGTACGGGTCTTGGCTCCACGGTTGTACACTCTCTGCTGTGCTAACTGCGCTTGGGCCAAATGTTCCTTCACGATGGGCATTACCTGTGCAATTCGGTCTTGCATCAGGGCGACATGCTCAATCACACTCCTGTGGGGAGAACTCTCACTTTCCCAAGTTTCCTTGGCAATATCCAACAGCCCTCTTGGGTGTCTCCCATACAGTAACTCAAAGGGGGAGAATCCCGTAGAGGATTGGGGCACCTCCCTAATAGCAAACATCAGATAAGGAAGTAGACAGTCCCAATCCTTTCCATCTCTATCCACCACTTTCTTCAACATTTGTTTTAGGGTTTTGTTGAACCTTTCAACCAGCCCATCGGTTTGGGGGTGATACACAGATGTACGTAATTGCGTCACTTTGAACAATTTACACAGCTCCTTCATAACCCGGGACATAAAGGGTGTACCTTGGTCCGTAAGCAGTTCTTTACAAATACCCACCCGGCTAAACACAAGAGATAGCTCTTTGGCTATGGTTTTGGCCGAGGTATTTCGGAGAGGGATCGCTTCTGGATAACGGGTGGCATAGTCCATTATAACTAATATGTACTGGTGCCCCCTAGCGGACTTGATTATAGGACCTACCAAATCCATGGCGATCCTCTCAAACGGGACCTCAATGATGGGTAGAGGGACCAGCGGGCTACGGAAATGTGGCATCGGGGCCGACCTCTGACACACAGGGCAGGAGGAACAATAATTTTCTATGTCCTTCATCACCCCCGGCCAATAGAATCTCTGTAATACCCTCTCTCGGGTTTTCTCTGTCCCCAGATGACCTCCAAGAATGTGCCCATGGGCCAACTCCAACACCAACTTCCTGTAAGGTTTGGGCACCACAAGCTGCTCAACGGTTTCTTCTGCCCTTTTTGCCACCCGATACAGTAGGTCCTTCTCTACGCTGAAGTATGGGTAAGTGCAGGTATTATCTGGGTTCACTAACTCGCCATCTATTTTCACTACGTTTTCCCGTGCCTTTATTAGGGCGGGGTCTTTCAACTGTTCTGTGGCAAAGTTTTCCCTGTGAACCTCAAGATCAGAAAACTCCACAGACGGTAGGTTTTCGTCTGAGGAGGTGGGCTCCTCTCCAGTTTCTTGAGTCTCCCCTGCCAATACTGATAAGGGAAATTCCGGAGAGTCCTCACCACTCTCAGGGGAGTTCTGGCTATCACATTCCTGGTACATAGGGGCACTAGTGGGGGGCTCAGGATCATCCCACAGTTCCCAGAACTTCGGAAAATCCCTTCCCACAATGGCGTCATGCGGTAACTGAGATACTAAGCCCACTGGATGAGAGAGGGTACCTTTGGGGGTCTCGAAACACACTGTAGTCACTGGATACTCTCGGGTGTCCCCATGCACACAAATAACAGCTACCTTGCTATTCCCAGAGACCTCTGTTTTAACTAACTCAGCCTTTATCAGGGTCACAAGGCTACCTGAATCCAACAATACCACAACATTTCTACCATTAACACACATTTTGCATAAATGTTTCTCAGTTCCTCGAATGGCAGTGCATGCGACTGTCGCACACAGCGACTGACGTCTGCCCGTCAGAAAGTCACACTGCATGGGTTCCTCCACAACCGGGCAATTGGCTGCAATATGTCCCGCTTGCCGGCAGCGGTAGCAAACGATCCTTCTTGCCGCCTCTTGAGCCACTAAATTCCCAGGCTGTTCTCGCCAAACTTGGTGTAGAGCTCCCACCCTCTCACTCTCTCCACCCTCACCCCTTGGAATCCTCTTATCCGCCCCTGGGGATGGTCTGGTCTTAGGGTGGAAAGTCCGAGTGTCTCTGGAAGAGGCCGTCAGGTTCTCTGTAGCCAAGTATTTCTCCACACGATCCACAAGACCATCGGCCGTCTCTGGGTCTCCATGGCTTACCCACTTTTGGATGGCAGTAGGAAGAGCTCTCAAAAACCGATCCATTACAACACGTTCCACAATCTTTGGTGCGGACAAAGTCTCTGGCTGTAGACACTTTCTGCTCAGGTGAATGAGATCATACATTTGAGACCTGGGGGGTTTTCCAAGCTGGAAAGTCCAGTTATGCACACGCTGAGCCCGGACAGCCTGGGTGACACCCAGCCTTGCCAATATTTCAGCTTTTAGCATCACATAGTCTTTTGCTTGGTTAGGCTCTAGGTCATAGTAAGCTTTCTGCGATTCACCAGTTAACAGAGGAGCCACCAGTCCAGCCCACTGCTCCTCAGGCCACTTTTCTCTTTCAGCGGTCCTTTCAAATGTGGTCAAAAATACCTCTGGATCATCCTCTCCAGTCATTTTTGTCAATAAACGACTCACCCCAAAGGACGCGGTATTAGTGGGACGGCTTTCCTCACTGGTCTGCGGACGTTGCTGCATTACTGCTTCCATCTGTTGTTGTAGTCTCTGCTCTTGCTTCTGCAACAGGTCTATGAAGCGGGCCTCAGATTGCTGCTGGGCTTGTTGCTGAGCCTCCAGACTCTGTTGCAAAGTTGCGTTTGTCTGCTGCTGGGCTGCAAGGCTCTGTTGATGAGCTTGCTGCTGGGCTGCAAAGTTCTTTTGCAAACCTGCATTTGTCTGCTGTTGATTGGCATTTGCTAGAGCCAGCTGCTTCAGTATCTCCTCCATGCTGGCTTAAAAAAAAAAACTGCCACTGGTTCTCCACCAACTGTGAGGGGGTTAGCTCGGCAGCGGGTGTGTGTGACCCCCGAGATGGGCTCCCCACACAAAAACAGGCCCAGCAAACGGAGGTTGTGGTTTTCAAAATCAAAAAGGTGCGGTTTATTTTCTATTTACAGTGACAAAACACAGCAAAGCAAAAGAAACATAAACAAAATAAATCCTGGTCAACTTGACCTCTGACTAAACATACAGGTTTCCTAACTAACAACTGGGATCAGCCTAGTGCTGTCCTAGTCCCTAAGTCCCTGGTTTTAAATGTCCAAGCAAATAGCCACACAGGCTTTGTCTCACCGCACAGGGGTTCACTCTCCCTAGACAGTCCACACAGGTCTGGTTCCAGGCATGAGCTAACATCTAATGAAGCTGGGAGTTCTTATAGAAGCTTAAATGAGCTGACAAGCTTCAGCTGGTCTCATCAACTCCCTGTCTGCACAACGCCCCACACTCTCCCTAGAGGTATGAGTCATCCATGAGCCCACTAGCCTTATACAACTCTCCACCTAGTTGTATAAGTCGGCGTAAAGCCTGAATCTGGGCGAAATATATCTACCCCCTGGATGCAACCAGGTGACTTTACCTTCCTGCTGTCACAATATATATATATATATATATATATATACAATTTCAGAAGATGGTTATTTATATATATATATATTATATTTTTTCTATGCTCTTCTATTGTTTTTCTATGTTATTCTTTTCTATTATTTTCTATTTTATTCTAACCTTTTCTATTCGAATGCAAATTCATTCTATACGAAATTCGAATTTTGGAAGATGGCTTCCGAAATTCAAATTTCCTATAGAATTATTTTGAATTTGAATCGAAAACATTAGAATAGAAAATAATAGAAAAGGATAGCATAGAAAAACAATAGAACAGAATAAAATATAATATATATTATATTTTTTTCTATTCCGTTCTATTGTTTTTCTATGCTATTCCTTTCTATTCTAATCCTTTCTATTCAAATTTTAGAGATTTCTGAAACTCTGAAATTCGAATTTCATATAGAATGAATTTGAATTAGAGTAGAAAATAATAAAATAGAAAAACAATAGAACAGAATAGAATAAAATATAATATATATCATATTTTATTCTATTCTATTGTTTTTCTAGTCTAATATTTTCTATTATTTTATTCTAATTCATTCTATATGAAATTAGAATTTTGGAAAATGGTTTTATATATATATATAAAAATCGAATTCTAATAGAATAGACTAGAATAGAAAAAAACAATAGAACAGAATAGAAAATAATATATAAAAACCATCTTCTGAAATTCGAATTTGGTACAGAATGAATTCGAATAGAAAAGATTAGAATAGAATATATTATATTTTTTTCTATTCTGTTCTATTTATTTTCTATGCTATTCTTTTCTATTATTTTCTATTCTGTTCTAATCTTTTCTATTGGAATTCAATTTCATTCTATACGAAATTCGAATTTCAGAAGTTGTTAAATATAAATATATATATCTATAATATATACCTATATATCTATCAGAAAAATATTTTTTTCTGTTCTATGCTATTCTTTTCTAGTATTTTTGAGTTTATCCTAATCTTTTCTATTCAAATTCAATTTAATTCTATACGAATTTCGAATTTTGAAAATGGTTATATATAGTTTAGTTCAAATACGGTAGAATTATTTCGAATTTGATGATTTTTTTTCGAATGCGGTAGAATTTTTTTTCGAATGCGGTAGAATTTTTTTCGAATGCAGTAGAATTTTTTTCGAATGCGGTAGAATTTTTTCGAATGCGGTAGAATTTTTTTCGAATGCGGTAGTATTTTTTCGAATGCGGTAGAATTTTTTTGAATTCGAATAAGGAACAAAACAAATTCCGAAAACGAATGTACCAAATGCAACGAATTTAACTAAACTAATTTAATTAAATAACGAATCGAAAAGAAACGAAACAAAACAAATTTTTTCATCCTGCACATGTCTAGTGCTGGGGGGAAAATGCTGTGTACGCTGTTTAGGAAGAGTAAGGCTGCAAAGGTTTCTGGTGTCCAGGAGGACTTGAAGGGGTGCACCCTTCCTATCTGGGCCAGAAATAGTCAGTGAATGTCTGTTGCAAAGAAGCTGGCTGGGTATTCTTCTTTTTTGAACAGAGCTTGGGGGGATGGAGTCTCTGATCATTCCTCAGATTTTAGTCTCAAAAGTTTTGGGTTCAGTAAGGGAGAGATGCGGGCAGTTGCTGTGTTTGGTTTACATTTCCTGCATGCTCTACATATTGAATCTGAAAAGAGGGAAAAGGCAGAATTAGAAAGAGATTTATTTCTATGTACCATTGTTTGTTTAAACCTGACTGACATTTTTTTGGTACTTTTGTACTTATCTTTCCACTTGTTCAATTGTCCTTTAATTTCCAATAAAAATTTGTTAAAAAAAAAAAGAAAAAAAAAAGAAAGAGATTTAATGAAGAAGCAGCTTTCAGTAGCATCCAAGTGTTTGGAAGAAACTGCAAGCAAGGCAAAAGATTTAGAAAGTAGGGTAATCAAAGTTAAACCTGCAGTGGTTTTGAAGTGTGTTCAAACCTCTGTAGGCTGAGCTGAAGATTTGAATGAGCGGTGTGCAGCCCTCATGATTAAATCTAATGATGCTCTAACAAAGGACAAAGGCCCAAAGCCTGTAAGCAGAAGTAGGACATGTGCTACTGTTACTTCCCATAAGCGGGAAGCTGAGGATTTGATCAGCTCAAATTACAGAATTGATTCAGATACAAGGACGACAAGGCCTTTGATCTCCAGGAGACACATGTGGATTGATTTACTTAAGGTGGGGGTCCCTAGAGAGGAAATAGATGGGACAAGCATTGTTTAAGAAGTGGAAGAAAATGGTTGGGAATGGTAGATTCCGTCACGTTAAGTGTTTCTGTTGCCACAAAATGGGGCATTTTGCAAAAATGTGCCATACTGTGAAGCAGCAGGCCTCTGTTCTTCCAAGGACGGCATGGAGAGACATGCAAGATTATTTGTTACTTTGGAAGTCAATGCCTTTCCGTGAAAGTGTTTCAAGGCAACAGTGGGCACCCTACAATAGTTTTGCAGTTAGAAATGGTCAGATAGAGAAATATGTTTTTGGCACAGTTGGAAGGAACATATAATCTGCTTTGCCTTTTACTCTTTTCAGGTACTGAGCATCGAGAGGTGGAGCAGGCAGAGCAGATGACCATGCTGGATGGGAGGAGGCAGACCAGAAGACAGCCTGATGAAGATGCGGATAATTTCCTAAAGGTGACTGAATTGGAGTGGACTTTCATCTGAGCATTTCCTTATGACGAAGAGATTTTCATCTGGGACTTTCTTTACACAAACTGCCAAAAACATTAACCCTGCTCAAAAGTAATGTTGCAGCCTTCCAGGGACAAAACAAAAGTCTGACCGCCAAGATGGGGGTCGAAAGGGAATTTTTTCCTCCCATTTAGGGTGGGGTTTATTTCACCCTTTTCTGGACAAAAGGCTTTAAGAAGTTTCCTATATTATCCTATAAAGTCAAGAGGTGGTATGTGTTGCTATGACAATTTCTATAGTGACTTTATTGTAATAATATAGAGTTTAGGTGGGGGCATGGTCAAGATGGCGACCTGATCAGACGTGAGTGCCTGGAGCTCCGCACCTAGTTGGGCTAATTATCTGACATTTTGGGATCTACAACGCTACTTCCTTGCTGTGGTGGAGCTCAATACCTCCGGGTATGAGAAGGGGGAACACGGGTTCGCAATATAATCGGCAATCGGCCAAAACATCCCCTCAAGCTCCCCGGGCCCGCGAGTGTCTTCTCTGTCCAACATGGCGTCTCAAACAGAGCAAGCTGAACAAGCTACTATGGGGACTGATCAATTTAATGCCCTTATGCAGGCTATCAAGAGCTGTCAGACTATGCTCACGGCGAAGATAGAAACAATGCAGATGGAGATGGGCTTAATCCACCGTGATATGGACAACTTCCGTGAGAGAATGACGGAGACAAAGAGGCGGCTTGGAGACACGGAGGATGAGGTCTGCGCACATGGCGACTCCCTCCGCACCTTACAAGTGACGATGAGGGCCATGGAATCAAGGGCTGAGGACCAAGAAAACAGGAATCGGAGGAATAACCTTCACCTGGTGGGTCTCCCTGAGGGGGTCGAGGCGATCCGGCAGCCTACACCGAACAATTGCTCTGTACGCCCCTCCCGCAGGCTGCCTTCTCGCCCTACTTTGCGATTTAACGGGCCCACAGGATGCCATCAGTTAGAGGTCAGCCTGGAACGCCGCCGAGGACCTTCATCTTCAGCCTGTTGAACATCCGTGACTGGGATTTGGTTCTACGAGAAGCGGGGAAGCTGGGTGAGCTGCGCCATGAGAACACTAGGGTAATGCTCTTCCCAGACTACTCGGTGGAAACTCAGTGGCTCAGGCGCACGTTTGACCATGTGAAGGCCCAGCTCCACACCAGAGGTCTAAAATATAACATGCTGTTTCCAGCTCGTCTTCGTGTGGTGGATGGGGAGACTAGATGAGGCCTCCCGCTGGATTGATTCCCTTCCCTGTGGCCGCTAACTTCTCCCTCTGCGGTTTGTACTTTGTTTTCTACTTGACTTCAGCCTCTATTCCTGACATGCTGGGGGGAATCGTTCACCCCCTTGTTTTACACGATTGACTGGGCGATCCTCCATCCCCCCCTGTGGACACCTATGGCCGTAGACTGGATGCTGGCTTCCCCGCCTGTCTAAGTCCCCCCCCCTGCAACTCAATGACTGGGACAGGGCCTTCTGCAAGTGGCTGGCCTGAATTTTCCACTGCTACTGATGTGGCCTGAATGGCCTTTGACTGCTGGATTCGTGGTTGCTCCGGGGGGGTCTCTTGCCGTGGAGGGCCCTGTTACTTCCTGTACTTGCACCCTGGACCCTGGGGTGGATGGTCCCGCTTGTCCGGAGGGGGGGGAGGGGCGGATGGTGGGGTTCGGAGACAAGGTGGCACTACACAACAGCCTGAAAGTGGAGGGATGGGATAATGAACCCCCCCAGAGTATATGTATATGTATATATGTTCAGATTTTGGATGGAGGTTGAGGATTGAGTGATTCTTTTACCTGTTTTACAATTATGTTCTCTCATTGCTATTTCTTTACACCTTAAGTCGCCTTATGATAAGTTGATGTAAGTTGAGTGCCCTTAGCCTGTGCTAAGTGAATGGTAATACACGTGCTTGAGCATTATGCTCCCCTGGTTGTGATCCCCCCTTTCAAATGTGTTCCCTCCAGGAACGGTGCAGTATGGAGCCTCCTGCTCCCCCCTCTCTGTTACTAGTTGGCAGTGCGTCTTGGTGTGCTCTCTGTAACACACTGCCCCCGTAGGAGTTAAACCTTAGGTTTAGTTGGGTTTGGGTGCCTAGACACCCCGTGATGTTTAGCGAGGTGTGGGGTGGGATGGGATGGGTGTTTATGTTTTGTTTTAGTTTTTTTCTGTTGCTTGCATTTATGTCAGACAGCTATGGGATAGAGGTGGTATGAAGGGGAAAGTGCTGGCTGGAACCTTGCTGCTTCACTACCTTCACAGGTGGTGGGCACGCAATGCCTGTATGGAGCGTGTTGTGCTGCTCCCTCGGGGTCCGCTACATCTTGAGCTCTCCGTTACTTATTCCTACCGTACTGTACTATGGGTCCTTTGAAAATCCTTTCCTGGAAAGTTAGGGGACTCAATAACAAAATTAAACATTCCCTGGTCTTTGAATACCTTAAAAAATATAGTCCCCAAATATGTATCCTCCAAGAAACACATCTGGTGGGAGGTAGGATCTTAAGTCTTAAAAGACCCTGGGTGGGGCGCCATTTCCATGCTACTCACTCCGGGTACTCCTGTGGAGTCAGTATTTTGATACACAAGTCCCTCAATTTTGAGCTTGTGGATGTCAGACTGGACCCTGAGGGGAGGTACGTCCTGCTTCATGCCTATATTGATACGGTTGAAATGGTGGTGGTGGGTCTTTACCTGCCCCCTTTGGCTGACCTTTCTTTCCTAAGTGGACTAATCCCCATTCTGGTCCAATTCCCCACTGACAATATTATTATCGCGGGAGACTTTAATATCCCTCTGAACCCTTCCCTGGACAAACTTGGCCCTGACCTGGCCGTAGACTCGGCTCTTGCCAGATGGGCGAGACTGTTGGCCTGGAGGATGTATGGAGGTGGAAGCACCCTTCAGACCGGGTGTACACCTGTCACTCTCTCTCCCATAATACGCTATCTTGCATTGACCTCATCAATGCCAGCCCCAGTGTACTGCCAAAAATACAGGAGATCAAGGTTCTACCGGTACAACTAGTGACATCCCCGACAGATAGAATCTGGTGCTTGTCCAGATTTTGGATAGCCCATCCCACCATAGAAATCATAATCGCTAAGGAAATTAGGAAATACTGGTTGTTGAATGCTGGGACTGCCTCCCCGGGGGCCGACTGGGATGCCTTTAAAGCCTTTATCAGGGGGTGCTATCTCTCCTCTATAACTGTAGAACGCTGAAATTATGCGATTACTTTGGAAGAAGTGGAGGCCAAGGCCCAGACCCTTGAATCTAGCTATGCCCTTACGGCTAACCCCGTTATGGGACAGGACATGCGAGTGGCCTACAGGGAGGAGAGGCTCCTGAGAGTGGCCAAGGTTCATAAACGACAATTAGTCCAATCACAGAAAATATTTGAGCAGGGGGAGAAAACAGGACAGCTGCTGGCTTGGCTTGCCAAGGAACAGTCCCCGACCTCTACTATAGCCAGAATCCGGAAAGAGGATGGGGCCCCAGTGGTAGACCCGGTGGAGATTAACGCTTGATTTGCGGATTTCTATTCCAAGCTTTACTCCTCTAAAGCTGACTACTTCAGTGAGGAACTCTCCAACTTCCTCAGTGAAGTAACATTCCCAACCCTCACTCCTGCAGCACGGGACAGTTTGGATAGCCCAATTACACTGGAGGAGGTTCAGCAGGAGTTGGGCTCCATGCAGACAGGCAAGACCCCTGGGTTGGATGCATTTCCCGCTGAGTTCTACAAAGCAGTATATGGAGGACGTGGCGCCTAGACTACATACTACCCTTGCCAAGACTCTTAAGGCAGGTTCCCTCCCCTCATCCATGGCCCAGGCCATCATAGTGGTGATTCCCAAGCCAGGGAAAGATCCCCAACTGTTCTAATCGTATAGGCCCATTTCCCTCCCCATACACCAATGTAAAAATACTAACCAAAATCTTGGCTCTGCGACTTAATGAAGTGATTCTCACTTTAGTTCACAAGGATCAATCGGGCTTTATGCCGGGTAAGGGAATGGATATTAATTTTTGGAGGCTGTATGCGGTCTTGGCCTCTGGGGTGGGGGGTGGTGAGCCTGCGGTAGTGGCCTCCCTGGATGCTGAAAAAGCTTTTGATTCGGTGGAGTGGAGTTATCTATGGAAGGTCCTCCACAGGTTCGGGTTTGGGCCCGTCTTCATCTCCTGGGTCGAGTCTGTGTACAGTTCTCAGACGGCCAGAGTACGTACTGGAACGGTTCTTTCCCCACACTTCCCTCTTAGCAGGGGAATGAGACAGGGCTGCCCCCTGTCGCCAGGGCTATTTGCGTTAGCCAAAGAGCCGATGGCTATCCTTCTCAGGTCCTCCCCTCAGATCCGGGGTATAGCCGTGGGCCCACTCCAGGAGAAAGTGTCACTTTACGCTGACGATACCTTGCTGTACCTCAGGGATGATGGAGTTTCTCTTAAACGGGCGCTTGAAGTGATAGATAGGAGTGGGCGATTTTCGGGAATACGAGTGAACTGGGGGTAGTCCCTTCTGTTTCCGCTTCACTCCGGAGCAGGTCCTCTGCAGTCGGATGTGCCACTCCAACGGGTATCCCAGTTCAGATACCTGGGAGTGGAGATACATAGGGACCTTCAACAGTTTATAGCTCTCAATCTGTCCCCGGTAGTGTCTCAGGTATCCCAGAAATGTACCTCATGGAAATCTCTCCCTTTAACGCCAGTAGGACGGGTAAACCTAATCAAGATGTCAATCCTCCCTAAGTTTAACTTCCTCTTTCGGCAAACTCCAGTTCCCATACCTCTTTCCTTTTTTAAGAAACTAGATAGTATCCTCATCTCCTTTGTCTGGAACGGGAAGGTCCCTAGGATAGCAAAATCGACCTTACAACTGCCTGTTATGCTGGGGGGTCTGGCATTGCCATGTATTTTAAAATACTATTGTTCTGCGGTCCTAGTTACGCTCAAGTGGTGGCTGGCAGAACAACCGGCTAACCCGACTGCCACGGTCGAGGCAGCGCTGTTGGGGTCTTACTCGGAGATTGAAGACATTTGACACCCTTAAGAGTACTAGGGACCTCCCTAATCACATGTTCTTCCGATATCTCCAATTATGGCACGCCTTTCGCTCTCAGTTTCCTGGTCCGGTCCTCCTGCGGATGTCCGACTTGGAGGCTGAGCTCAGGTCCCCTGACAGTGGTAGGACGCTTTCAATGATCTATAATAGGCTTGCTGTGTTTGACACATCTAAATTTTCCCAGCTATTCACGTGCTGGCAATGTGACATTCCTAAGTTAGCCGACGATGACTGGGTTGAGGGGATACAACAATACCTACATTTAACGATTTTGTCTAGTGTGACAGTAGGAGCTATTGTCACGGTAAAATGGACAGTTTGCTGGACACAGGGTGTGCACATTTGCGAGGTGCAAGACTACAGAGCGTAGATGTTGACTGGAGAAGACTGCTTTCACAGCTTTCTCCAGGTTTTGGTATTCTGGAAAGGGGCTTTGTAGTTTGGAGATTCCACAGTGTCTTGGGAGGGATGGGATCTCCAACCATGTGTCCAAACTTTGCTGATTACCAGCAGGGTGTGTGCTCAGGTGAGCACAGCCCTTATAATGAATGTATGGGAAGACCTCATCGCTCCCAGTTGGAGACGGCTCCACACCAAGAGACAGGAGGTCTTCAGGAATCAGAGAGGCTGTAGGAGACAGCCAGAAAGTTGGTGACTGCAAGAGGCAGCTAGAAAGTTGGTGACTGCAAGAGGCAGAGCTGTAGACGCTAAAGGGAAGCCGTCTACTTTGAGGAGTCCGGTGGTCTGGCTGACCAGGATAAAGTGCAGAAGTACTGCTACAGAGAGCCAGGTGGGCTAGCATTTTCTGTTATGTGGATTTAATGGAGAAGAACCCCTGCATGGGAAACCTTTGTTTGGACTTTTATTTTGCCTTTTTAATAAAAATGGGCTACCATGCCCATAAATATAGTTCCTGACTGGCTTGAATTGCTGGAAAAACGCATCTATCACTTGAGCTAATCAACCCCCATCTCACAAGTGGTGGAGAATGCGGGCACTAGACGGTGGAATCCGGGTCCTTGCTCCACAGTGAGTTCAGGTCAGGAACTGTTGGCTGTGTGTGGAAGTGCAGCCATGCAATAGGCATTGCGTGTTGCAGGTGGTGTACCTGTGAATGAAAACTCAATATTGTTTTTTTTTTTCTCTGCAGTGAACTGCTGCTAGCTGAGTGTGGCAGTCAGGCAAACTGCATTGCACAGAAGCTCAATTGATGGACTGTGTTGCATACAGGTGGTGTACCTGTGGAAGTGAGCTCAGCGGGGCCTGAGAAGATGTCTCCACCTAGAAGGGTCAGTCCAAAAGGCCTAGTGATGCGTGAGACAGTGAATGGATGGTTCAAGCGGAATCGCAAAGACTGGGATGCAGTGCAAGGGGCTGTGATCGTGGCCTCTGACTATATGCAACCCATGCTGCCTACAGAGGAGGTTGGGGACTTCCTGCTAAGATTTGAAAAAGTTGCTGTAAAGAGAAAATGGCCTAGGAACCAGTGGCCAAAATTGATGGATGGGGACCAGGATGACTACTGCAAGTTTAAAGAGGAAATCCTTCTCAGAGGAGACTGTAAGACCAAGGTTTTGGAAATCCAGAGAGACAGTCATTGAGGAGTTGCCAAGGAATTAAAGTTCAGCATCCAGAGCCATGTTTGGAGTGTGGTCAGCTGGGGCATGGCATATTTTCTTGCCCTAGATTCTGGGATGCAGCTGGAGGTAATGTTGCTGAGCAGAACTCTTTATCCATGGGCCAAGATTCCTTTACAGATATGTCTGCAGTCACCCCTGGCAACAAGGAGTTTTCTGTTGTGTCTGCAGGGGGTGCTAAACAGTGGGAGATGCCTGCTGTGATTTCATCCTGTGGCCACCAGGGGGAGTTGGCCAGTACATATGCAGAGGAGAGACAGCGCACTCAAATGAAGCCAGAGTTACCTGCTACAGGATAAGGTAAGACTGTTGCAATTTGTGGGACTGATCCCAATGAAGTGGCAGTGTGTTTGGTGGGGAGATCTGCAGGTGTAAAACTGGACTTGTTACAGTGTCCTACCCAGAGCAATGGGGAGACACAGGTTAAAACCCTGCTTGCAGCAAGGTCAAGGACTGAAAAGGAAATGTGGACTCTGTGTGCACCTAAGGTAATCCAGCAGAGTGCTGGGAGAGATGTGCTAGGGGAAACCAAAGCAGTTGGTGTGCCATGTTCCCTAGGGACAGTGACAGGTGCTGCAGAGTTGCCAAGGGAAACCGCCAAGGAGCCTGCAGTGGTGAGGCAAGTGGTTTCCCAGGACAACTGTGAAGCCGCCCTAGTAGGAAAAATAATTCATTTGGAGAGGAAGGGTGGTGTGCTGAGTGGCACGCAGGGTGCCATGTGTTATGACAAAAGAAAACCTGATAGAGCTTATGAAACTGCTGTGTTTGCTGATGATAAAGGTATTGCTGATGATACATGTACTTATGATGATGTGTTCTTTAGTAATGAGAAAAGGGGGATGTCTCCCTTGGCAACCAGAAGCGGAGCCACAGTGTTGTCCATGGAAATCTCTGGGGGTCTCCAGGTGTTGGAGCCAGAGATTGTCCAGGACAGCCCTGATTTTGCTCTGATGGAACAAACTGGGTCTACACCATGCAGTGAGAGTTTGTGTGAGCAGTCCATTTATCATATGTGTAACCCAGTTGGTAAGGGGTTAGGTCAGCTGGCCAGAGCTGAAGGTACACAGCTGAGTGTGTTAGCGCCCCCAGAGCAAGGTAGTGATGGTGTATTGCAGCCTGCCTTGTTTGATGAAGCTTTAGCAAAGAGTAAAAGCATGTTGTCAAAATGTGATTTATATAGAACTGACAAAGTTACTGTTTGCGCTGCAGAATCCCAGATGCCTCCTAGAGCCGATGATGAGGTACTGCTGAGCCCTCATAATGGAAGCACACCGGATTGGGACAGTTGGGCCAAACAATTACTAGCCATGATAGACAAGGCTATGTTGAGCTACAGGGGTGTGAATACAACAACTGCTATGCCAGACAGGGAAATTGCAGAGTGACCGATGGTTGAGGGTGCGTTGGTCCCTACAAGGGTTGTTTCCCCCCAGTCGGAAGGACCAGATCAGGGCGCATGCATGGCAGATATGGTGTTCACAGCCCAGCCACTGAATGTCAAGTGTGAAGGTGACAATGTAACAAATGTTTACCTGCAGGGGCTCATTGTTGAGTTGGAAGGGATGAGTGGGAGACATGCGTCTGATAGTGTTCCAGAGGAGCATCAGGCTGTGAGGGGTACTGCCAGTGAGGTGGAGGCCCGTTTAAATGTCTCAGCCCCTCAAGCCGCAGTGAATGAGCCCCTCCATGTCTCTAATAATGTTAAGGTCATCAAAAATGTTTTGCATATTGATGTGGAGTGTGTAGAAATTACAGATATGTTAGTGGAACTGCTTGAAATGGTGAAAGCACAGTCCTTGTATACCTGGGCGCCTCCATTACAGTCGGATGTGGTGGTGCTGCGTGGTACCAATGGATGGAGTCAGGTAGTAAAACCTGTGCTGGTTAAAATTAATCAACAGTGGAACTGGTTGGTACAGTGCTTTCTAATAGTGTGGCAAATGATCTTTCGGTTTCCTGTGAGGGTGCTTCCGGATACGGTTCAGTACGGAAGGCGCTCTGGGGGGCTGCTGGAGACAGAGGTCTCTCTGCCTGATGCGGTGATGGACATGTCTGCTAGTGCGGTCCGAGGTGCGGCTGAGCAGGGATTAGTAAATGGCGCAGATACTGCCTCACCCACTAGACCTCCTAAGAAGGAAGGACCAGATATGGACGCGGCAAAAGCAGAGATTCTGTCTGTCACCTGCAGAGAGGTACAAGTTGGGGTACCCAGAGACGCTCTCAAATATAGTATGGAGAGGAACAAAAATTGTAACATGGAAAAGTGTGAGTTGGCAAAGATTGGTACTGCTAGAAATGGATCATGCGTTGTTCAATGTCAGTTGTTGGGACAACTGCCCACAGAGATTTGGACAACAGGTGAAGTGAAGCCTTGTGAAGGTCTCATAGGAGATAGCAGCTCACCTGTGTCTTGTCCCTCCTTGGGCTTGGCCCTAACAAACCCTGAACAAAAAATAACTGATGATATTGATAATTGGAGAAATGGTGACTTATTACTGAATGTTAATGTAAATAATGGCCTGGAATATGAAAATGAAGAATTTCTTGGAAAATCAGTGTGATACACAGATGTTGAGCCCTGGGGAGTTGGTAGTCAAGGGCAAAGGAGTTGGTAAACCCAAGGGACCTATTGTGATGGGGAAAACGGGTACCAGTGAGGGAAAAGGTGGTTCCTCATCAGGCGTAGTGTCTGGAGCAGGTTCCTTACAGAATCCAGAAACTGAGTTTAAAGGAAGTAGCAGGAAAGGCAGGGGGCTGCCAGAAAAGAAACGTGAGCTCAGGAACCCCAAGGACAGAGGAAGTAGGCTGGGGATACAGAAAGGTAGGACCCCGTTGCGATCCTGGGTAAGGCGTGCCTGGAAAAGCACCCGAAAAAAAGATTGGGCCTACGCAGCGAACAGCTGGCACAGAGGTGCCCCAATCAAAGATTCGGGCTTGTGTGTACCGCCCCCTTCGGGTCCGAAACATGGGGGGAGATATGTGACAGTAGGAGCTACTGTCACGGTAAAATGGACAGTTTGCTGGACACAGGGTGTGCACATTTGCAAGGTGCAAGACTACAGAGCGTAGATGTGGACTGGAGAAGACTGCTTTCGCAGCTTTCTCCAGGTTTTGGTATTCTGGAAAGGGGCTTTGTAGTTTGGAGATTCCACAGTGTCTTGGGAGGGATAGGATCTCCAACTCTGTGTCCAGACTTTGCTGATTACCAGCAGGGTGTGTGCTCAGGTGAGCACAGCCCTTATAATGAATGTATGGGAAGACCTCATGGCTCCCAGTTGGAGACGGCTCCACACCAAGAAACAGGAGGTCTTCAGGAGTCAGAGAGGCTGTAGGAGACAGCCAGAAAGTTGGTGACTGCCTGCAAGAGGCAGCCAGAAAGTTGGTGACTGCAAGAGGCAGAGCTGTAGACGCTAAAGGGAAGCCGTCTACTTTGAGGAGTCCGGTGGTCTGGCTGACCAGGATAAAGTGCAGAAGTACTGCTACAGAGAGCCAGGTGGGCTAGCATTTTCTGTTATGTGGATTTAATGGAGAAGAACCCCTGCGTGAGAAACCTTTGTTTGGACTTTTATTTTGCCTTTTTAATAAAAATGGGCTACCATGCCCTTAAATATAGTTCCTGACTGGCTTGAATCGCTGGAAAAACGCATCTATCACTTGAGCTAAACAACCCCCATCTCACACTAGAGATAGATTTACCCAAATAAAATTCTTACATCGCGCCTACTACTCGCCGGCATATAATATATCCCGACAGGTCAGCGAACTGCCCTAAGTGTGGCTCAGCCGATGCGGACTTCTTCCACGTTGTTTGGTCCTGTTCAAGGATAGAAGGTTTTTGGAGGGAGGGCCTGGATAACATTAATTCCATTGGAAAGTTGAGGGTCCTGTTCCCCTACTGCTAGGCGTCTGTGACAACTTTGAGGCTCCTCAGAGGAAAAAGCTGTTTGTCTTTTATGCGGCACTATATGCAAGGAAGGCAGTCCTCCTCCACTGGAACCAGGCCCAACCCCCCAATAAACAACTCTGGCTTTCCCTCATAAATGCAGCTCTACCACTCTACAAATTGACATATTTGGGTCGGAACTCCCCGAAGAAATTTGATAAAATCTGGGCGGCCTGGGAGAAGGCTAGGCACTTGACCATTGACTAGGTTCTGGAGGTTCTCCCACTTGATACTGGTCTGACTCCCATGAGGATAAGTAGCGTTTAGTCCCTTAGGCCCAGACTGACCCCCCCGGGTTTTTTCCTATTTTTATTTGGTATTCTGGATCCACCTACTGCAGTGCTAATGTAGCCATGGTCAACATGTTCCCTTATCTTGATATTGTTAACCTACTACTGTCCATTTCCTGTCTGAATGCAACTGTAACCGGAGTTATTTGCTGTTTGTTTGTTTGAAAATAAATAAACTTTATGTTAAAAAAAAAAATAGAGTTTAGGTAGTAACAGTATATACTGGACGTTCTTTGCAGGAAACAGGAAATGGGTGGGAGGGGCTTGGAAAGGGTTTTGGAAGACACGTGGTTTTGAACAACAGATGGTGTTTGGGAGGACAAAGAAGAAGACATGGATGTGAGGAGCTCGAGAACTTTGGGAATTGGACTGAGCAAAGGACCATGATGGACATTACACCTTGACCCCTAAGTTGAGTACATGTTTAGTTTACTTAATGTGTACATTTTGTACATGCTTATATTTGTAGGCATGTTTTTGTAAGCTATGAATTGTGTTGTGTTGTGCATCCAACAGTTGTATGTGCAGATTTTTCCCTGTTTAGTAAAGCATTGATACACTATAGAAGTCTAAGCTTCCTTGGTTTTACCACAAGAACTTCATAGATAGACGTAAGGCATTACAGGTTTAGGGTTGAAAATGTCTTTATTGGTAGCTCAACAGACAATACAAGAAACAACGTCTAAAGTTACAATCTAGTGACAATCGCTAGCGAACTTGTGTGGTGAGTCAGCCCAATGGCTATCGCCCACGGTTTAACTCCTATCATCAAACAGTATATTATCAACAACGACTGTCATTTGGAGCCAAGAGTAATTCCGGCTAGGAGAGCCCTGTTGTTCATAATAAGATTGTATACAAAGAATTTAACATTTTATTTTTGGAGAAATTAAAAAATAAAAAGGAAGTAAAAAAAGGGGGGAGCGACCCAAAGAGGGGTGTGAATTAAAAAAGAAAGGGAGACGGGAAAGAAGAAGAAGAAGCAGGGGAGGATTGGAAGAAAGATAATCGAAGAAGAGCGTAAGAGCTGCTGTGGAGACATTTGTAGAAGGGAGTTATACATACCCCACCCATCCCACTGTCAGATTGTATGTTAGGGTGATCATGTCAGGGTCGACACCATGGTGGCAAGAGTATCAGAGGTGGAGAAGCGGAGCCAGATGAACCGCAGTACCTTGTATTTATTAAAGGTGTCGTTGTCAAGTTAGCATTACAGGTTTAGATCTTCAGTCCAAGAAAAAAGAAAATATTTTTTTTTGGACGTGAAGTCTGTCTGTTTTCGATCTCTTGATCTCTGAAATAGTAGATTATTAAAAGGCATTAAAAAATCCTCATCCAATATGAACTATATTTTGGTCTTTGGTTTAAAAAATATCTGCATATTCTCTCCCTCTGACATAGCATCCTAGGTAAAAAAGGATTACATACTGCACAACAAATCAGATATTTTTTTTGCTGGTGACTCTGGAAAATGTCACTAATTTAGTTTAACCAGGCAGTGGGAAAAGGGAATAGAATTCTAGGATGCATCACTAGAGGGATCACCAGCAGGAGGAAGGAGGTTCTGATTCCCCTATATAGATCTTTAGTGAGACCTCATTTAGAATACTGTGTTCAGTTCTGGAGACCCCACTTACAGAAAAATATTGATAAAATAGAACGAGTCCAGAGACAAGTAACAAAAATGGAGAAAGGTCTTCTGGATAAAACATATTGAGAGGGACTTCAGGAACTTCAGTCTGGAGTAAAGAAGGGAAAGGGGAGCTATGTTTGAAACCTTTAAATACATCAAGGGTTGAATAAGGTTCACGAGGGCAGTTTTTTCCTTGTCAAAAATATTTATTGATTACACAATGATAAGTACATACATTGGTACGAGGGTAGTTTTTTCAATATGAAACCAAAATCAAGAACACGGGGACATGACCTCAAACTAACTGGCGAAAAGTTCAAAACTAATTTTAGAAAGTATTATTTTACTGAAAGGGGAGTTGATGCTTGGAATAAATCTTCAGCAGAGGTAGTGAGACAGTCAACAGTAAATGATTATTTTTATTATACACGATTTATATAGCGTCAACAATTTACTCAGCACTTTACAATGTAGAGGGGACAGCACAATTACAGTACAATTCAATACAGAAGGGACAGGAGGGCCCTGCTCGTAGACGAGCTTACATTCTAAAGGGAGAGGGTGGTGGTACAAAAGGTAATAGATGCAGGAATGTTTTAAATTACATTTTTTAAATGATTAAATGAGTAAATGATTTCAAACATGCTTGGGATAAACATAGATATATACTTACACAATAAAAATAGTTAACAAAAAAACAAAAACAAAAAATAGGCAGACTTGATGGACTACTCAGTCTTTTTCTGCTGTCACTTTTCTATGTTTCTGTTTCTAGTTACAGTGCATATAACACCTGCAAAGGCTTTCTGCCTTCCATTGTGACTTAGTAAAAACAGTTCCATGGTGTGCATGTGACATAATAAATGGATTTTTTTTCAGAATAATATATTCCTCCCTTCTTCCCCTAACACAGTGCCCAAATACAAATTCTTACATAATGTGCAGTGAGTCTGTACAGTATTCATGGTCAATGTGTTTGAAATATCAAACAGTTTTTTCTTAGAATAAAAAAAACTTATATGAAGGAAAAAGGGGCACATACCCTTGGCACAGCATATATGTGTGAAGGAGGGTATACCCTTGGCACAGCATATATGTGTGAAGGAGGGTGCACTAGGAGCTTCATTCTTTGGCACCTCACTGACAGGAGTAACTGCAGCTTTGCATTCTTCAGATGCCAAACTTAGGTACATCTGACCTCCATTCATGGTCAACTTTTCATTCACCATAATAACATAAAGAACACCATGATAATGATTCTATTATTATTTAAAATTATGGTTTGCATTTAGAAGGGGGGCAATGATCAAAGTGTAATAATAAAAACAAGGGGTATAGACTTAAATCTAAACTCTGGGCAAGCAGCTACATCCATTGATGAAATACATGCTGTACACTAGAGCTGTTATATATGCTAATTTATTTGTATTTCTGCCCACTCTTTTCTGTAATTTACAAACAGGCCAGCCAGCCTTGTGAAATTACATTTGTCTTCTGAAGTTAAGCAATAGAGCCTGGTAACCTCCCTTTGACCAGCCTGTTATAGGAGTAGTGTAGTCAGCTCTCAAACACTGAGCTCAGAGCTACTGTATCTTTGAAAAGAGCACGTGATGGGGTTTGAATCAAAGGAAAAGCTCACTCCTGTGAAGGTGAGCAGTAACAACTAGGCCTCACTTAGCAATGTCTGAGCAACTCCCTGGGAGTATCCCAATAAGGCTTCTGGAGGTATGCAAATGGCCTACACTTAAAGCAAGGACATTATTACATTTTAGCCAGGGCTGCACAGTTTGTTTAATTTTACAAATGCCCTTTAACTGAAAAGGAAGTTTTATTGTAAAGATGAACTAACCCTTTAAACATACCATAAAGCATAAACCAATGGATATCGCTCTTCAATTATTATTTTTTTGTTATGATATTGCTTCTACTATTTTTTTTATATTTATCATTTACATTATACACCAAACAAGCCAGATAACCTTTCAAATGAGTCATATGCTGAACAATTTCTTAAATAAGTCTTATTTACCAAAATTATATTTTATTCTGCATTGATCCATATGTGGTAATTGTATAGTAAATAATGATATGTATTATTCAAAACTAACCAAGTAAATAACCTTCCTAATGTTTCCCACAATACATATGTCCTCAAGCGCTTTTATGGTATATTTGTTCAAGGGTATAGCATCATGCAACATTTTGTTGGCCCCTGTTTCTTGCACCATATGTTCCTAAAACCAACTAACACATTGTCAGCCATATGCAGTCTTTTAGCTGTTATGTTATCATATCTCTCTTGAAACGAGTACAGTAGATAGTGGAAAGATAAAGTATACCCATAATCAAATCAAGCTATGAAATTATTAAAATATAAACATCAACTAGTTTTACCTCTATTTTCAGTTGAATGTTTCTTATTCCTTGCAAAGTCACCTTTTTCAATTTATTAACTGATATAATCTTTAAAATGTGCAGTACGTCAACTAAATGATTTTAATCTGTTTACACAGTGTGCATTGTTCACTTAACATATACTGTCACATTGCTGTGGGGAACACAAAGTCTAGAATTCAAAACAGAAGATGCCAAAAAATTGGTCCAAAGAGATCTTGATGTTATTACTTCTAGCTAATAAAGCCTGTTATAAATGGCACTAGTTAAACCACAGTGATGCATGCTGCTTTGTGTTTGTAGCAGACATGGGGACAAAGGAGTAACCCCAGAAAGTATTTTCTTGCATACGAATACATAATTCCTGTAGCAAACTCTCTTTGAGATACTGAACAATGTATCTTTCAGACAGCCTTATGGTTAGCAATAACCACAGTGCATGGTGGTATCAACTGTATTGTGTGAGTGGAATATATTTCTTTAGACTCTATTAAACCAGTAATCTCTGACAGAAACACCTTTAACCCCAACAGCACAGACATGAAAAGAGTCACCAGACCTAATGGTGCTGGTCCCAACCCACAAATAGGCTCCAAGGTCATCTGAATGCTGACTTTTATTACACTTTGCCAGAAATAGAACTTTCTTTCTCGTACATCACGGGACACAGAGCGACATAGTCATTACTAATGGGTTATATAGATACCGTCAGGTGCTGGCACTGGCAACTTCCAAAACCGGAAGTACCCTCCCCTATATAAGCCCCTCCCATCCGGGAGCACCTCAGTTTTTTGCCAGTGTCTAAGGTGTTGGCCAAGAAGAAACATGTGTTTTTCACTGAGCTTGCGTACAGGTTCTTTTGGGCCTCAGTAAGCTATTCCGGATCCGACCAAAAAAGCTTCATAGCTAAACGGTCGGTACCCGGGCCTTGCAGAGAAGAGCAAGGTTTTGCCTGTAATGCTTCTCTTAGGAGAGCTGGACCCTGGGATCCAGAGCTCTGGTCATACCCACGACCAAGATGTTTTCTGTGCAGGGTGCTATACAGGTCCAGGGGAGTGGAATCCTTGGGAACCCGGTCCCTGAAGGTTTGATTACAATGCCTGCCGTGATAGGTGAAGTTTGGGCTTTTGTGGACCAAACAAAGACCTGCGGCGGGGAACAGGTAAGTGGGGGCCCCCAGGAACTTGGTTCTATTGGGGGACCCCCAAGCCTAATTTGTCTTTCTGTCTGTTACCTAACGGTATTCCCGCTAATATTCTGTGTATGCCTGTTACTACTGAGAAAATGTAAAAATTTTAATAGTAGGCAAGAAAAAAAAAAAAAAAAATGTAAGACCGCGGTACCTGTGTTAGACACTAGAGGCCGCTATGGTTCTTTTTCTTGTAATGTGGATTTTTTTCTTCCAGAATTAAATCCAGGCAGTTGGTATGTTCTCTGCTGGGAAGCTGTCTCCTCTGCCCTGTTGCTGCGCTCATCCATCCCCGGGCCCTGCGGCAAAGGGACCCTGGCTCCCATCTAGCTCCTGGTTGTTTTCAAAAAAGGCGCTAAAGGCGCACGTGCCCGCGCGCGTGCGCGTGCACGCGCCTCTATTCATAGAGGCGATCTGGAAAAAGGGGCGGAGCGGGTGGATGACGCTCAGGTGTGCGCCGCGGCGCTACTGCGCATGTGCGGGCGTCCAGCGTGTTTTGAAGCACATTATAGCTGGCTATTGAAGTGCACAGACAGAGCTAGCAACAATATAAAGGCACATAGAGGCGGTTGATGCAGGCATCCCCTAGAAAGGCACTTTAGTAGACACCAACTGTGATATAGCAGCAATTGTGCTAGACTATTCTCAGTAAAAGTGGTGTATTACGGCTGGAATACCTCAGCTTTAGGCTTAGGAATATGCCGTCCAGAAGCTCCGGAACTGAATCTTCCAGGAAGCGAAGGGGGTCTCATCGGGCTCTGAGGATCTTGGGCATACTTCTGCTGCACCAGTCTCCCCTGAAGTTCAGAGGTAAGTGACCGTAGAGACCCCGCAGGGGTAATTGGTACTGTGGCTGTCCTCAGTTCACCTGCTCCTGTGTATGTAACAGAGGAGGTTTTTTTCCTCAGCTCTGGGAGGATTAGAGAGAGATTGTCAACATTGATCGGTGCCTCCCTGTCAGGGAAAGCACGCCCGATCTCCGTCTCCTCCTTCAGAGTGCCTGTTAGCAGAGCAACAGTCCCATACAGGGATCAACCTGCCTGAAGGGGATCAGGATGAGGTTGATTCTGTTATAGAGGAATCAACAGTGGGGGAACCTTTTCTCAGCATCTCAAGCTGAAAGATTATGGGTTCAGTCTCTGACTAACATGGTCCGATCAGCATTTAAAAATGCACCTTGCGGAACCATCAACCACTACTGTATCCTCGTTGGGGTCGCTAGAAGCCCCCAGACTGTCTGTTCTTTTCCACTTCACCCTTTGCTGAAAGGGCTCATTTACCAGGATTGGGAACATCCTGAGAAAATATTTAGTCCCCCAAGAGATTTCCGGTGGTCTATCCCATGGAGGATAAGTTCATCAAAAAAAAAAAAAAAAAAAAATGGAAGGTCCCTACAGTGGACGCAGCCATCTCTTGTATGTATAAATCACTCACATGTCCAGTGGATAATGTCTAAATGTTCAAGAACCCAATAGATAAAAGATTGGAGTCCTTATGAAAATCTGCTTCTTTCTACAGCAAGCTTGGTGACACAACCAGCAGTAGCAGCTATTGGGGTCTGCTAAGCAGTTGAAACAGGTCTTGAGGGACTTGACAGATCAGCAGGCTTTGCCCTAGCTGATCTACCTAGAGCCTTAGGCTTTGCGGTTGACGCCATAAAGGATTCAGTCCATCAGGCCTCCCGCCTTACGCTGTCTATAGTACATATGCGTAGGCTCCTATGGCTCAAAAACTGGTCTGCTGAAGCTCCCTGTAAAGAATGGCTGGTTAGCGTCCCATTTCATGGTGAACGCTTATTCAGGGAAAACCTGGACAAATATATCCAGAAAATTTCCAGCGGTAAAAATACGCTCTTGCCGGTTAAAAACAGAGTTAGAGGTCCCTCTTTAAGAGGCCTGCTTCTCCAGTCCCTGGGGCATCGGCTGTGTAACAGTTCCGACGGCCTCCTCGGTCAATTCCCGGGGGTAAAAAACAGGGACAATAGCAGGGTAATGAGAAACCTTGGGTCAGGGGAGGTACAAAACCTCCCCCAAAGTTAAATTCATTGAAGCCCCCACTCAGTCGGGTGGGGGGAGGACTCCAGTTGTTCGCAAGAGACCTGGCGGGACACGATCAAGACAGATAGGTGCTCTCCGCAGTATGTTTGGGATACAGTTTGGAGTTAAAAGACTCTCCTCCTTCCCATTTTTGAGGTCAAACGTGCCAAGGGATCCCCGGAAGAGAGAGTCCCTCCTGTTGGCACTAGAACAACTATTGCTCCAAGGAGTAATTATGGAGGTTCCCCTGGAAGAATGAGGGTTCGGGTTTTACTCAAACCTCTTTACAGTCCCGAAGCAAACGCGGACGGGAGGCCCATATTAATTCTAAAAGGGCTATACAAATTCCTGTGTATCAGGACTTTCCGATGGAGTCGATCCGATCGGTGGCCACTGCCCTACAAGGGGAGGATTGGTTAGCCGCGATCGACATCAAAGATGCTTATTTGCACATTCCCATCTTTCCAGTCCACCAAAAATTTCTACACTTTGCAGTAGAAGGGCGCCATTTTCAGTTCAGAGCCTTACCCTTCGGTTTGGCCACAGCACCACGAGTGTTTACAAAAATTCTGGCCCTTTATTGGCCAATCTAAGAACACAAGGTGTAATGATAATGGCATATCTGGATGACTTGTTGCTGATAGACCACTCAGTGAAAAAACTAGACGTGGTCGTTCACAAGACAATCAAGTATCTGGAATCTCACGGTTGGATTATCAACCGAGACAAGTCAGCCCTAAAAACCAGTCAAAAGTCTGGAATACTTGGGGCTAAGGTTGGATTCAGGCCAGAGAAAAATATTCTTGCCTCGAGGAAAGGTGTTGTCTTTGAAAGATTTGATCCACTTAGTGGGTACAAAAAAGACAGCCGTCCATACGCCTGTATATGAGGCTGCTGGGAAAAATGGTGGCATCATTCAAAGCAGTACCCTACGGTCAATTCCATTCAAGGAATTTGCAAGGGGCCATACTGTCAGCCTGGAACAAAAAAGTTCAGGCCCTAGACTTACAATGTCCTTGTCCCCTTCCGTTCGCAAGAGCCTCCGTTGGTGGTTGGTTCCCCAGAATCTGGAAAAAGGGAAATCCTTCAGTCCGATTTCTTGGAAGGTGGTCACTACAGATGCCAGCCTTATAGGCTGGGGAGCAGTACTGGAGCAATGGTCTCTCCAGGGCAGATGGTCGGATGCAGAAAAGGCCCTGCCCATCAATCTCTTAGAGATACGAGCAGCCCGGTATGCCCTAGTAGCATGGACATCCAAACTCCAAGGGTCCCCTGTCAGAATTCAATCAGACAATGCCACAGCAGTGGCATATATCAATCATCAGGGGGGCACCAGGAGTCGTGCAGCCCAGAGGGAAGTAAATTACATCCTGAAATGGGCAGAAAGATATGTCCCAGCCATATCTGCGGTATTTATTCCAGGAGTGGAGAATTGGAAGGCGGACTTTCTAAGTCGCCAGCAATTAGGCCCAGAGGAAGGGTCCCTTCACCCCGAGGTTTTCTGGACAATATGTCAGCGGTGGGGAACATCGGATGTAGATCTTCTAGCATCCAGATTCAACGCAAAGGTGGACAGGTTTGTCTCTCGGACAAGGGATCCCCTAGCTTGCGGCTCGGATGCCCTAGTGTTCCCTTGGGATCAGTTCAAGCTGATATATGCATTCACACCGCCACAATGGTTACCTCGATGACTCCGCAGAATCAGGGTAGAAAAGGAACCAGTGATTCTGGTGGCTCCAGCGTGGCCCCGAAGAGCGTGGTACGCGGAGATTGTAAAATGTCAGTGGGGAGTCCTTGGTCTCTCCCACGTCGTCCGGACCTTCTTTCGCAAGGACCGATATACCACCCTTCCTTACCAGCCCTAGGTTTGACGGCCTGGCTATTGAAGCCCACATTCTAAAAAAGAGAGGGCTCTCTAATCCTGTGGTATCTACCATGATCAATGCCAGGAAGCCGGTATCCAGGCAGATCTACTATAGAATCTGGAAGGCGTACATCGCGTGGTGTGAGGCCAAGAAATGGCATCCACATAAGTACGTAATAGGTAGGATTCTGGACTTCCTACAGTGGGCTGTAGATAGGAAGCTTGCCTTGAGTACTATCAAGGGTCAGATTTCGGCCTTGTCAATATTTTTTCGAAGGCCCTTGGCTTCGCATTCACTAGTCAAAGCCTTTATACAAGGAGTGATGCGTATTAGTCCTCCGGTTAATATTCCCATATGTCCATGGGATCTAAACTTGGTTCTGTCGGTTCTACAGAAACAACCATTTGAACCATTACATCATATTTCTTTTGTGCTTCTCACCAGGAAATTGTTTTTTCTAGTAGCCATTTGTTCGGCTAAAAGAGTGTCGGAATTAGCAGCTATGTCCTGTAAGGAGCCATATCTGGTTATCCATAAGGATAGAGTAGTGTTACGTCCTCATCCAGCCTTTCTTCCTAAGGTGGTATCGAGGTTTCATTTGAACCAAGATATGGTTCTTCCTTCTTTTTTCCCCAAACCTACTTCGGTAGAGGAAAAGTTATTGCATTCTTTGGATGTAGTAAGAGCAGTTAAAGCTTATCTAAAGGCCACTGCTCATATTCGCAGAACGGATACTTTGGTTATTCTGCCGGAAGGCCCCAGAGAGGGTCAGGCAGCGTCAAAATCTACTTTAGCCAAGTGGATTCGACAGGTCATAATACAAGCCTATGGCTTGAGAAGGAGACCGCCTCCGTTCAAAGTTAGAGCGCACTCCACGAGAGCAGTTGGAACTTCATGGGCAGTGCATCACCAGGCCTCCCTGGCTCAAATCTGTAAGGCCACAACATGGTCTTCAGTACACACGTTTACTAGGTTCTACCAGGTGGACGTTAGAAGTCAGGAGGATGTCGCCTTTGGGCGCAGTGTGTTGCAGGCCGCAAAAAATCCTCATGTCTGATAGCGCTCAGCTTATATATGGTGTATCCCCCCCCTCATTGGGCATTGCTTTAGGACATCCCATTAGTAATGACTATGTCGCTCTGTGTCCCGTGATGTACGAGAAAGAAAATAGGATTTTTATAACAGCTTACCTGTAAAATCCTTTTCTTGGAGTACATCACGGGACACAGAGCTCCCGCCCCTCTTTGGGGACACTTATTGCTTTGCTACAAAACTGAGGTGCTCCCGGATGGGAGGGGCTTATATAGGGGAGGGTACTTCCGGTTTTGGAAGTTGCCAGTGCCAGCACCTGACGGTATCTATATAACCCATTAGTAATGACTATGTCGCTCTGTGTCCCGTGATGTACTCCAAGAAAAGGATTTTACAGGTAAGCTGTTATAAAAATCCTATTATATTAGGCTTGCTTTTCTGAATACCTGGAGTTGAGGAAAGATGGAAAATCTAGCCCTACCATTCTATCTTACACATGCAAGACCCCTAGAAACCAAACATACGAAGCAACACAAAATAATGTATCTGTAATTTTAATTTCTCAGGGTAATTTCTCCTTCATCCACATCAACAAATGTCTGCTTAAAATCTTAAGCTTAAACTCAATAAATCTAAAGATTTGCATAAAGTGTGAGCAAATGGAATCCTCAATGTGCAACTGATGGATGAATAGTTCTCGACTGCTGAAATGTTATGCTTTGTAAGGCAAGACGACTTGTGGAAAAAGGAAACTAGGTATCCTACTATTGGATCAAAGGATATGTTAACATTAAAATAAATTTATAAATGCACATTTTTTGGAGGTAAAAAATGTGCCACAATCAGCAGATCATGGGTGCAATCTCAGGCTCCTGCAGACTCTCAGCATAGCTGTCTGCTTGTACCTCGTATGGGCAGAGAGTTACCCAAGAGCAGGAAGCTCAATGAACTACCAGAAAGCTAACCAATGCCCTCACAGCTCATTGAAAACTACAAGTCACTCTTTTTCTACAAATGATGCAATTCTCTTCCCACTCACAAAAAGCTGCCTGTTATGCTAAAATGGGAGACAGAGCTCTCACAATGCTTCACAATAGGTCAATGGTTTAGAGCTGTGAGCTATAATAGTACATTTTAATCCTGTATTGATCATTGGGACAACTCCCAGAAAATTCTACATAGGTGGTACCTTACTCCTTTTAGGCTTCACAAACTACAACCCGTGTCATCTCCATTATGCTGGGGAAATTGTCAACAAGTAGAAAATTTACTTAATGTCTTATGGCATTGCTTCTGGAACTCAGTCTCAGGAGTTTTTATTCTGCTTACACCTGCTCTAGCTCTCCTAAGCTTGGGATTAGAGGCCTATCCACCACCATTTCAAACAGCTGTAGCCCACATTCTTTATGCCTCACGTCTAACACGCACTCAAAACTGGCGTGCCGTCTCAGCTCCCAGCCTATTGTCCATGATCTCCAGGCTAAATATACAATGCCAGTATGAAAAGATGTTAGGCTATAAGGAGCAGAGGGTGCAAAAATTCCTCAAAAATTGGTTGCTCTGGTTGGGACACCCCCAGGCATTATCATGATTAATTAATTGAATGGAATATTATTGATACAGGATTGGATTAATGTGTTTCTTTGTGACTTTTTGTAATTCTCTCCAAACTTTATGCCCTAGTATAAGTAGGCTGGTGGCTGTAGTTCCTTGTGTTAGGGACTATTAGAGCTGCCTTGGTTGGGTCAGCCTGTTCGCAGTCAGATCCCTTAGGGGTGGCCGGCTTGAACTCCATCAAGGGTTCCGATGTTGATTAGTTCTATAGCTGTGTGCTTACTCAATTTGCAACTTCATTGTACCCAATGCGACTTATAATGCTTTTTTATGCTTTGTATCCAATGAATGAATTTTTCTTCTCCAATAAAAGTATAAAGTTAAAAGAAAAAGAGAACGACAAGCCGTCAGCCGCAATGACTGATGGTACTTATAGGCATTCCTTCATAGGAAACTGTGAATGAATGGCATGGCCATGTGGGCAGAGTCCCACAATGCTGAGCTGTTTTCAAATTGTGACAACGGGAGCGGACAGAGGTTCCCCTGCTTACTGTCACAGGGAGGGGGGATAAGGGGTAAGAGGCTACAGATGCTGGAACATGTTACATGTTCCACCCTGAAAATGGGTAGAACGCGTAACATGTTCCAAAGATGTACTTATCTTTTAAAGAGAAACAAGAGGCATAGGGAATTGAATCTGAACATGAGTTGGGGTGACAAGTTGACTGTACTTCAACCTTATGTTCTGTGTATCAGTGCTATCACTAAAAAGGCAGACAAGGTTTGGTCTTCAAGGTTGGTAAGGGCTTAATAGTGAATGAAAAGCATTAAAGAGGTGTATGGCAAAGGCCAAAGTGTCTGACAGTATTGTATTATAGCTTTGTTGAACAAGAGACAAAGGCATTAGAGTAAAAAGAGGTAATGGAGAGTACACAAAAAAACATGTATAGTAGTGGATTTTAGGTGATAGTTGCCATAAACTGTTTTTTGCTCTGGATGTGTACAGAAGATAGGATTTCAGGGTGTAAATGAAAACGGGGTAAGGAAAATTTATTATTTTAAAGAAGGAACCTTAAAAAAAAAACACAATTTTAAATGTGGGAAAATTATTATAGAGACTAGAACAGTATGTTAATTCTAATAATTTTTTAGAAAAAGTAAGTCATAATTATGGAAGGGTGAGATTGATTTGATTCTATTACCCTAAATATTGAGCCATTTCTGCAAAATGTAGCCATATTGGCAAACTGCATTTGAATCAATAGGGAAGACGAAATTATGATAATTGCTAAGGGTGCTATGAGCTTTAAATGTCTGAGGGCTAGAGAAGCTCCTTTGAACTGTTATGGACCCTCATTAGCCTCATCATTTTACATTTTTGTAACAGAAATCATTTTTTTTAAAAAAGGCAAAATAATCAAAGGCCAGACAACAAATAATGATCAAAAACACACAAAAAGAAAAAAAAAAAAAAAAGCACAAATATGAAGAACGCTAAATGACATAAGCTAACCTACCTAAATGCATAAAAATAACACAGCCTCTAAAAAAATTTTTTTCTTTTTTTAAGCATATTTCACCTAAGCAACTAAGGAATTAAAATAGAAATGGTAAGTGATGGGATGGGAATGTCAGGGGATGTCTGGATGTTGACAAACAAGTGGTCAAGGAAGTAGCTTGATAACTGTAAACGTAGTTGCTGGTTTAGTAGGCAGTGATTTTACAGAATCTAAATAGGAACTCATGCCAATGGAAGTTGTCTTCCTGCATTTGACATGCATTTGGAAAGGACGCAGGTCAGAAAAATCACATTGAACTTATTTGAGCAGTACACATGGCTGATCTGAGGCTGCTATTGGTCTGCCTTGTGTTGCATGGCATTTCTTTGAACACAGCAGACTAGGCCTTTACTGCTGGATGTTGTGTCTCCATAGAACAGGGACTGTATAAGACGGAGTTGGACCACAAATGTACTATGTGAATTTTTTACAGGGCAACAGAGTGCTCTACTCAAGTGTCAAACTCCAGTTCACCATCCCTAAAAATTAGAAGCATGCCAGTCCAACAAAAAAGAGTGCTGCCAATTGCTTAGCACACTAATTGTGCAATGGCACTCATAACATTTTTTGGCACTTTTGTATTTGACAAATGACAGCTGTGTGCACAGACTTCAGGCACAGGTTAAGAAGCATGTCAAATCCAAAAAAAAAAAAATAGTTTGTATTTGAGATTAGTTCAAGTATAGTTTGAGATCAGCCTTGGACTTGGTTGTAGGAACAGCAGCTAAGCGACGCTATGCATTGCAAAGGCAACAATGCATTAACCATAGTGTTTCAGAATCCCATTTGAAAATCAGACTGCATACTTCAATTGTCAAAACTGATGTCAAAATCAGGAAAAAAAAATTATACTTATATACTGTTGCATTTGTGTGCGGTAAGGTAGGCATTTATTACAGAATGTTTGAATACAGTCATACACAACTCTACATTACTAGAATGCCGCATACTGCTTCCAAAACATTTAGGTGCACTTACAGTCCTTCTTCTTCAACATGCTAAGGCCTCATGCACACTGGACGTTTTTTCAGCTTCACCTAGGGGTGGCATATTTCTTCCTGCCTCTAAATGGCCCTGCATGTTAGCCTATGTGTCCATGCACACATAGACTTTTAGAGGAGTTTAGAGGCCACCCACTGCCAGTGTGTCCAAGAGCAGTTGCGTTTTGGCAGAAAAATGCTTCATGCAATTAAATGTGTCTAAACGCGCCTTAATGCTAGGCACATTTAGCACTTGAGCATTAATTCATTTCAGTGGCCAGAATAAATTATTATTCTGCCCATTGAAATGGATTAACACCCAAAAAATGCCGTTGCCAGGAGGAAAGGTGTCTAGGAGAGATAGAGAAATGTCCAGTGTGCAAGAGTCCTAACTGAACAGAAAGTACCATCATGGAGCAATATGCTCACACAGACACTTAAAATCTCAAATGGCCTACTTAAATGGTAACTCTATTTTCTGTTTCAATCTTTTATTAAAGATTTTGGCAAAAGGTATAAGATAGACAAATTACCAATAGTAATCTGAAGGCAGAAAAATTGACAATTAAGTGGAATCTCTACTGGACTAAGCATATGCATAAGGAGAACACCGTAACTCTTATTTCATGGGAAAAAAATCAAACACATTAAAAAATGATATATTATAGCATATACAACAACTACACAGGTCATTATGGAATTTAATGCTTATAAACATTATTACCTTTCCTGTTCAATATGCAGCACTGTTCTGTAAAATTCTGTGCAATATGGCAACGTAGAGGTGTTCTGTACATTGTTTTTGTACAGAAAGCCCCCCGAAATGTAATTTACTATTTATGATACAAGTCATTAAAATACAAGTCCAATAAAAAAAAAAACCCTGTAATTGAAATATCAGTTTTGGGGAGCTACTCCCCAAAGGTTAAATATTTTTAATGGGATACAGACACTGCAGCTTTCCTCACACAGAAAATATACCAGCTGATTATAACAAACCAGTCACTCCCATTTAAAATCAGTATGCAATCAGTCTGGTGAAACAAACAGCTGTTTCTTCACAGTTAAGCTGGCCATACACCATTAGATTATCTGCAGATTTTCTATGGTTAGATGGAAAAAGTGCAACAGATTTCTCCATGTATATTAACTGTGTGGATGGAGGAATCTCCCACTTTTTCCATCTAACCATAGAAAATCTGCAGATAATCTAATGGTGTATGGCCAGCTTAACTAAAGTTAGGAATCTGCTACAAAAGTTAAAATCCCAGAAATGTACATTAATCACCCAGATTGTTTTTTTCTCAACAAAAGTGGAGTTGCTCTTTAAAGTGGAGTTCCACCCTCTTTTCAAAGTCCTCGGCATCCCCTTCATCTCTGCCCCCTTACACACATTTGGAATATATATATATATATATATATATTTTTTTTTTTAACTCACGATTTTATTTATCTTCTTAATATGTAATTCCTTATTCCGGCCGCGGCCTGAGCACATCATTCCCTGCGCTCTATGCCTTCTGGGAGATGTTTGTCATCAATCCCAGAAGCCAATGGGTGTCCCGGGGCCCTAGCATCGCGTTATTTCAAAACCGGAAATGACGCCATGCTAGGTGACGCCTGGCGCCATTTTAAACACTGGCAAGCAGGTTTTTGTTGCCAGTGTTAACATAGCGTCTGAAGCAGAGCGATCATCGGGCGGAGGATAAGGTAGTTTCTTGTGGAGGATATTCCAGCAAGCAGCTACTAGAGAGCGGTAAGTATGTTTCTCGTCCTGGGGGATACCACAGCATGTTTAGTAATTTTACAAAAACAGCAGTGTGATGGGCGCAGTGTCAGGACAGTAGCAGCGTGATATGATGGTGGCAATGTGCTGTGCTAGGATGTGCTGTGCTGTGCTTGGGGACATGTGACGGTGGCAATGTGCTATGCTGGGGGACATGTGACGGTGGCAATGTGCTGTGCTGGGGGATATGTGACGGTGGCAATGTGCTGTGCTGGGGGACATGTGACGGTGGCAATGTTCTGCGCTGGGGGTCATGTGATGGTGGCAATGTACTGCGCTGGGGGACATGTGACGGTGGCAATGTGCTGTGCTGGGGGACATGTGACGGAGGAGAGGTTTGTATGGAGACACTGCCATTGCTATGGAAACCTGACCTGAAACCTATTACACTGCTTGTGCAGCACTGAGCATGTGCGAGATTTGCAAGTCTGAAATCCAGGAAGAAATACAGTCTGGCTTCAGATGCCCACACTTAAGATGGCCAGCGTCTGCTGCTAGTTTATAAACTTTCAAAATGCTATAATAACCTAATAAAACGGACCTTCGTTTACAGACTAGCTTTACTAGAATACATTATGCTTGTGTATTACAGGGGTATTTTTATTTAAAAAGTGTAATTTTGTCCGGAACACCACTTTATGTAAGCTATAAATCACAACTGTCAAAGTCAAAGATAGGACTTCTACTGTGCATTGGAATCCCTTCCCTTGAAGCTACCTTTTTATTGTTCATAATGGGGAACTTCATCTCATTTTCTTTTGTGCCCTTTAGAGAGATTTGAGAAACAATATGTTCAGTTTGGACTTTTATAGCCTGGGCATAAAAAGTAAGAAATGTTACTAAAGTGGAGGTCATCATCAGACTGTAAAGTATGGGGGGCTGCACAGTTGTAAGTTATTGTTGAAGTGTTGACATTAAAGTGGTTGTAAACCTAAAACATGAAATATGAACAAAGCATACCCTCTATAGTGTGTACTTGTCTCAATTAAAAGCACTAAACATTTCTGTCTGCTGCTTTGTTCCTCTGCTATCAGCATGAATCAATTCTGACAAGTTTTCCTGACATCAAGAGAAAAATGGTGACAGGGGAGGGAGCTCCAGCTGATTAATAGTGTATTCCTGTGTGCTGTGTGAAAGTGGTGTGTCTCATCCCTCCAATCAGCAATCGGAGTTCTCCTCACTGAGGTCTGCAGAGTGTAACTCTCTGCCCCCTTTCTTCTAAACTCTCATACAAGCTTATAAATTCAGCACTGAAGATAAACAGGTACAACTTATGTAAGAGGATTTGTTTCATGTCTGTGTATCATCTGAGGTCTCTTCACTGGGTGTATGTAAGGGGTTACCACTTTAAATTACAATTTTATATAACTTGCACATTTTAAAGGACAAGTTAAACTTTTGGAACATGTTACATGTTCCACTCGTATTTAGGGTGGAACATGTAATATGTTCCAGTAGCTCCAGCCCCCCCCCCCACAGTGACAGAGAGCACTTTTTGAAAAAAATGCACCCGTGCAGGGCTCCACCCACATGGCTGCACCATTCATTCACAGTTTCCTGTGAATGACTTAAAGCGGAGTTCCAACCAAAAATTGAACTTCCGCTATCCGGATTCCTCCCCCGCTCCGGTGTCACATTTAGCACCTTTCAGGGGGGGGGGCAGATACCTGTCTAATCCAGGTATTTGCTCCCACTTTCAGTGAAAGATCGCTGCAGTATCCGTGGCAATCTATGCCGTGTCCGTCTCCTCCTCCGTCTCTACCCGCTGTCTTCTAGGAGACACACAGGTCCCAGAAGACAGCAGGGACCACTCAGAATGCGCAGCGCGACTCGCGCATGCGCACTAGGGAACCAAGGTGCAAAAACACGTGCATTGATTTGTTTTCCCCAAAAGGTGAACTTATCCTTTAAAAATCTTGTTTTCTATTTCTTGCATCCATACCTCTACCTTATACAAGTGCTCCCTAAACTGGGGAACCACCAGCTGCTCCCCAATTTGCTACTGTTTTTTCCTTACATGATACATCATTTCGTGGTATACTGCAAAATGGAGAAATACCAGGCTAACTTCTGTTTCTTCTTTTATGTCCATCACTGAGGCTATTTCTATTGACTTCCCAACCGTAATCACTGGTCAGAAGTTGTCAGGTACACCTGGCATAGAGTTTCCGACACCCCCCAAGTCTAAGTAAAATAGAGACATAATTCTTTTCAGACACATTTTCAGTACCAGTTACCTGTTTTTCACCCTACATTCCCCAAAACAGGGAAACATCACAGCCCAGTATTACCCTGTGTAAAAAATTCTTAACCACAGTCAAGATATGCTTTACAGTTCCACTAAGTGTCCCACTGAAAACACCATATGAAGGTAGTATTTCTTGAGCAGAAGGGCACTAATGTAATTGATGAAGACCTCTCTCAACAATCTGAACAGGGAGCCTTTGGTTGCAAGGTGGAAGAAATTATACATCTGGCACCTTGCAGGCTTTCCAGGGTCATATTCCCATGTAAGCAACTGCTGCACTTATATGGCTATAGTAACCCTGAGAATGGCTAGGATTTCTCTTCAGAGCTTAGGATACTCCATCCTGAGGTTGAAAATCAAAGAAGGCCTTTTGGGCTTCCCTGTTAAAAACAGTGCAAGCACCTTGGCTCACTGTTCCTTGGATAGCTTCTCACAATCCACAACTCTCTCAAAGATGCCAAGGTAGGTTTCAATATAATCCTCTATTGACAATTTATGCATAGCGTTTTGCACCTGCTGTCAAGGTAGAGATGTTGGTCCCTGCTGTTGTTCATCTAAGGATGCTTGATATGTGTCAGCAGTTGTTGGGTTGTTAAGTGGTTCACCTATTGCAATAGCTGGCTAGTCTACTCTTGGTTAGTGTTTTCCAACTCAATGCACTCTGATGCTCTGGGATGGTGGGTCAGCAAGCCCAGATCACGGTCAATGGATTGCCGGCCCTGGACATGTACTTCCCTGGTTTGAGGTCAAGGGCCAAATCAGAGGGATCAGAGGGCCACGGGTTGAGCACCCCTGAACTAAACACATGTAAACTTTAACCTAATTACCATCAGCAGGCCCTCGTAGCAGAAAGAGCGAGAGAGAGAAAGAGAGAGAGTCTTGAGCATCAGTCAGCACACATATATATACATATAAAGGCCTGTGCACAGTTGAGACTAAAAACAAAATCTGGCTAGCAGATAAGATATGGATTTAGGAATGGAGGCTTATTACCACCCAAATCTTTACAGAGTTTCCAGGCTCCCAGACTAAACCTATTAAGATTCCGAGAGAACAATAAGTTTGTTTTATTCATATTATTATTTCATTTTGTATCATTCATCACTCTGTATCACCTCATGGTATGTACCTGGGTGACATATGCACACCATCCACAATCCTGCCAGCCAGTGTTGTTATATATACAGTATACAGTGTATATATATAGTACTCAAAAGTTTTACACCGTTTTTGTTTTTTTCTAACAACAGTTCTATTTTCTCATTCTACTGCAAATTTCAAAGGTTTTTTCTCGTAGCAGGAAATATGTAGAGCTTAATTAAATTTAATTTTCTTACCTCCTAAGGCATCAGTATACAGTTCAACATGTTCATTTTATTTTTCCCAAGTTCTGTGCCAAATATCCACAGGATGGTAAATTTGCTACATGACCAGATAGTGTTTTAACTTATGATCTGTTCATATAATTACAATATCATATTTTTCATGAAACTCTCACTATTACTTGGTGATCACATGTCTACTTACCCCGATTCACCGTCATTATTTTCTGTAGCTTATGCTCCTAATTGACATTAAAGTGTACCTAAAACCAAATTTTCTTTAGTTTTGGATAAAGTGTGAATGTGTTAGAAACCCAATCCCAATCCAACCAGGTTTTTTTTTATTGCTGTGTGTGTCCATTTGGGGATTCACCCTCTTTAAATGTCATAGTGACCCTCCTGGGAGAGAAAATTGAAAATTTTGACCATTGCAGGAATAGAGGGGAAATCTTCCAAATGGGGCCTGTTCTATCCAAAACCTAAAATACCTAATACTTTAGTAAGTAAAAAATAGAGCTCTCTCTCAGAAGCATTTACATGTCAAACTTGTCATAAGAGAACCCTATACCGATAAGCATATCTTCACAAATGAATATAGGTAAAAATAATTTCAAGTTTGACATTGGTTACATAATTTCATATTTGGGTTAAAAAACAAGTGTCCATTACCTCAATCAAAAACAAGTCAAACAAAAAAAAATCCTTTATAAAGCATGGTACATTATCTTCCAGCACAGGGTAAAATTCCTTCCAGATCCCTAAAGGCAATAGCATAACTTTTTGAAACAACATTCTACAATGTTATTTCTTATAAATATTAATAGAGGCTTATATCTTTGTGCAAGACTATTTCATAGTTTCAGAGCAGTACAAGTTTATTACAGAAAATAATAATTTCCATAGGTGGAGGTTAAAGATCATTCCCACCAATCTCAGATATTGCCTTTGTCTGTTTTGTGGTGACCTTAAAGGGAACAACTTTCCAAATGTACTACTGTATTCATACAAGATGATCAAATTCCACCTTTATCACCTCTTTCTGAAGGGTGAATAAAGTCAATTCATTTAGGCCCCTTTCACACTGGGGCGGGAGGTGTGTCGGCGGTATAGCGCTGCTATTTTTAGCCACGCTTTATCGTCGGATTCGGCCACTAGTGGGCCGGTTTTACCCCACCCTCCGTTAGCGGCCGAGAAAGGGTTAAAAACTACCGCAAAGCGCCTCTGCAGAGGCGCTTTGCCGGCGGTATAGCCGCGGTGCCCCATTGATTTCAATGGGCAGGAGCGGTGGAGGAGCGGTATACACACCGCTCCTTCTCCGCTCCAAAGATGCTGCTAGCAGGACTTTTTTTACCGTCCTGCTAGCGCACCGCTCCAGTGTGAGGGGTGAGGGTCCACCAATTTAACTCCGGACATGATCCAATATTTGAAGTTTCTTATTATTTAACCACTTAAGCCCCGGACCAATACGGGCCATTATGACCAGGCCCCTTTTTGCGATTCGGCACTGCGTCGCTTTAACTGACAATTGCGTGGTCGTGCGACGTGGCTCCCAAACAAAATTGGCGTCCTTTTTTTCCCACAAATAGAGCTTTCCTTTGGTGGTATTTGATCACCTCTGCGGTTTTTATTTTTTGCGCTATAAACAAAAATAGAGCGAAAATTTTGAAAAAAATTACATATTTTTTACTTTTTGCTATAATAAATATCCCCAAAAAATATATAAAAAAACATTTTTTTCCTCAGTTTCATCCGATACGTATTCTTCTACATATTTTTGGTAAAAAAAATTGCAATCGGCGTTTATTGATTGGTTTGCGCAAAAATTATAGCGTTTACAAAATAGGGGATAGTTTTAAGGCATTTTTATTAATTTTTTTTTTTTTACTAGTTATGGCGGTGATCAGCGATTTTTTTTCATGACTGCGACATTATGGCAGACACATCGGACACTTTTGACACATTTTTGGGACCATTGTCATTTTCACAGCGATCAGTGCAATAAAAATGCAGTGGTTACTGTGAAAATGACACTGGCAGTGAAGGGGTTAACCACTAGGGGCGCTGGAGGGGTTAAGTGTGCCTAGGGGCGTGTTACTAACTGAGGGGGGGCGTGGCTCTGACTGACACATCACCGATCTCCGCTCTGATTACACAGAGCGGAGATCGCTGACAGTGTCAGTAGAGGAGCGGGGAGATGCTATGTTTACACACACATTTCCCCGCTCCGAGCCTCCGTGAGACAATCGCGGGGATCCCCGCGGCGATCGGGTCCACGGGACCCGCGGTCCCACTCACGGGGAAGGCAGGGGGGTCGCGAGCGCGCCGCCGGCGGCGCGCGCTAGCCCCCGACGTCGGCAGTTATAGGGCCACGTACAGGTACGTGATTGTGCCTGTACGTGCCATTCTGCCGACGTATATCTCCGTGAAGGGGTCGGCAAGTGGTTAAGGAGAGTCAGCATTTTAAAAGGAGTGTGCCCAGCTACAGAATGTCATTGAGTTTCTGATTGTGGCAGCATATCGCTTATTTAAATGTAATATACTGAAGCAGTTAAAAGGAAAGGGGCAAAACATTGAAAGCAGTGATAGTACAAGCAGGCTAAAACAGAAATTGTAAGCAGATACCATGCAATGAATACATGGTTTACTCCTAAGACAACATGCAGCAAAAGTCCTCCTACTAAGAGTACATTGGTAACTTTTATTCAGATCAGTTTGGTCAGCGACGGGCACCCTAAAGGCACCTGAAGGTCCACTGAGATTGTTTGCATTGACAAGATTATCTTGATGCATTATCTTTCAAGAGCTGGTTCTGGCCAGCTCAGTAGATTGCTTTAAAAAAGGACTGGATTCTTTCGTAAATGTTCATAATATAACTGGATACTAACATTTATAGGTAACGTTGATCCAGGGAACATCCGATTGCCTCTCAGGGGATCAAAAAGTAATTTTTTCCCCTGCTGAAGCAAATTGGATCATGCTTTGCTGTTCTTTTTTGCCTTCCTCTGGATCAACTGTGGGTATGGGATTGTGTATATAGGATTGTAAAACGTTTTGTTTGTTTGTTTGTTTGTTTTCCCCCGTTTTATTGGTTGTATTAGATGGACTTGTGTCTTTTTATCAACCAGACTAAATATGTAACATTTTACACTATGTAGTGGATACAAGGTATCTAACAAAAATTTGAAACTGAATCTACCACATGGTGTGAGATACATTTTTAAAGTAGAACACCAGCCTTCTTCCCCAGCATGTGGAAACAACAATCTTCACCTATGATGTCCCAGTGGTTTGCCAGGGTGAACGATATTCAGCAGATGGAACACCTGACAGCTGCCCTTAGGGACAGGATGGAGAAACACAACACATGCTGGCTATATTGGGATATGTTCCAGTTTTTGGATGAATACTTGACATATGCTTCAGCAGCTTCCTTAACAAGATTTTGAGGCCATGCGCCGTCGACCCCGCTGAAGCTCTTTACCTTCCCTCCTCTCTTACTACATTCTTACTGTCTCCTTTCCTTCTTACTTCCCTTCTAGACACCTAGGCTGTCATCCTTTTTCTCTAATACCCCAAAAAATCTCCCGGTATGCAAACCAATGGGTGCCGCTACCGTGAGGATGGGGCTGAGAGACATATTTTGTACACTCTCCATGTTTTGCTACCTACCTCACGATGGTTCGGTACCTGCTGGTTGGTGTTCTTCCCATTTTATTTTTTCCTACCGGTATGTTTATGACAAATAAACCTATCTTTTGGGTTCCTACCACACTACAGGTCAAAAAAATGGATATATTTGTTGTAGAGGCTATTGCCCACAGTTTACAGATGCCTTATACTGCTGTATTGGAACCTTGCCTGTTATTTTGTTGATATCCATTGACTCTTTGACATGGTGGTATTACTGTCTATTAATGGATTTCTCTGACTATGATATGTTATGCCATATCACCCCCCCCCCCCCTTTCCTGCCCAGGCCAATTTTCAGCTTTCAGCGCTGTCACACTTTGAATGTGAATTGTGCGGTTATGCGACGTTGTACCCAAATTTATTTTGATAATTTTTTCCCCACAAATAGAGCTTTCTTTTGGTGGTATTTGATCACCTCTGTGGTTTTAATTTTTTGCGCTATAAACAAAAAAATAGTGACAATTTTGAAAAAAAAACACAATATTTATTACTTTTTGCTGTAATAAATATTCCAATTTTTGTTAAAAAAATATGATATCCTCAGTTTCAGCTGATTGGATTGCGCAAAAGTTATAACCTCTACAAAATAGGGGATAGAATTATTGCATTTTTATTATTTCCTTTTTAACTAGTAATGGCGGCGATCTGTGATTTTGCGGCGGACATATCGAACACTTTTGACACTATTTTGGGACCATTCACATTTATACAGCGATCCGTGCTATAAAAATGCATTGATTGCTGTATAAATGTGACTCCCAGGGAAGGGGTTAACACTGAGGGGCGATCGAGGGGTTAATTGGGTGTCCTAGGAAGTGATTCTAACTGTAGGGGGAGAGGACTCACAAGAGGAGGAGACTGATCAGTGTTCATTTGTAATGGAACACACGGATCAGTCTCCTCTCACCTGACAGGATGTGGATCTGTGTGTTTACACACACAGATCCATGTCCCTGCTCTGTAACGAGCAATTGCGGGTGCCAGGCGAACTTCGCGGCTGCCAGGCACGCGCATCGGGTCCCCAGTGATGCAGCGAGTGCTCGCTCTCCACACTGCAGGGAATCCCAGGTCGTCATATGACGGCCGCCCGGAGGGACGAAGGGTTCCTGCGGCTGTCATATGATTATACAGCGGGCGTGAAGTGGTTAAAGCGATGTTCCGGCCAAAAAAAATTAAAAGCCAACAGCTACACATACTGCAGCTGCTGGCTTTTAATAATAGGACACTTACCTGTCCTGGTGCCCCTTGATGTCGGCACTGCAGCTGATGCTTCCATTAGCTGTCGGGTGCTACCGCCGCCATTGCGGGTAAGGGAACCCCGCGGTGTAGCCTTTCAGCTTCACGCCAGGAACACTACTGCGCAAGGCCCCGCTCTTCTCTCCTATTGGCCCGGCGGCCGGGGGAGGAAGAGGGAGCCCCACAGTGATGTCACTGGCCGCGGCCGGACTCCCGGAAGTGGGAAAGGATACCTGTCAAAGACAAGTATCCTGTCCCCTCTCCCACCTGAAAGGTGCCAATTGTGGCACTGCAGGGGGGGAGGAATCAGATGTTCCACTTTAGGGTGGAACTCCGCTTAAATAAAGAAGTAGAACACCAACCAAATCGCATGGACAAGAGTTAGAATATATGTCAAGTTTATATTGCCGTATCACTATATTGTGTTCCCACTGGGAAGAATCACATTCGGTTCTGGTGACTGAAGGGAAAGCCACATTTTTTCAATTGTCACTGGAATAGAACCAGAGAAAATCTTTGATAAATGCACCTGTCCCAGTGACAGCTGTCTAAAATGGGTTTTCCCCTTTAGGCTCGGTTCACACTCGGTTCCCACTTTGGGAGCACATGTCGCATAATGTGTACAAATCAGTGGTTCCCTATGAGAGCCATCTTAACTGGTCTGACACAAGTGGGGCTGATTAGAGAAAAGGTTCCTGCACTACTTTGGTTCGACTTTGATCCTACTTCAGCCCATTGAATATACAGTGGGGATCGAAAGTTTGGGCACCCCAGGTAAAAATGTGTATTAATGTGCATAACGAAGCCAAGGAAAGATGGAAAAATCTCCAAATGGCATCAAATTACAGATTAGACATTCTTATAATATGTAAAAAAAAAGTTAGATTTTATTTCCATCATTTACACTTTAAAAATGACTGACAACAAAAAAATGGCGTCTGCAAAAGTTTGGGCACCCTGCAGAGTTAATATCTTGTACTGCCCCCTTTGGCAAGTATCACGGCTTGTAAACGCTTTTTGTAGCCAGCCAAGAGTCTTTCAATTCTTGTTTGAGGTATCTTTGCCCATTCTTCCTTACAAAAGTCTTCCAGTTCTTTGAGATTTCTGGGCTGTCTGTCACGCACTGCTCTTTTAAGGTCTATCCATAGGTTTTCAATAATGTTGAGGTCAGGAGATTGTGAAGGCCATGGCAAAACCTTCAGTTTACGCCTCTTGATGTAATCCCCCGTGGATTTTGAGGTGTGTTTAGGATCATTATCCATTTGTAGAAGCCATCCTCTCTTTAACTTCAGCTTTTTCACAGATGGCATCAAGTTACCATCCAAAATTTGCTGAAATTTTATTGAATCCATTTTCCTTCTACTCGTGAAATGTTCCCTGTGCCACTGGCTGCAATACAACCGCAAAGCATGATTGATCCACCCCCATGCTTAACAGTTGGACAGAGGTTCTTTTCATTAAATTCTGTGCCCTTTCTTCTCCAAACGTACCTTTGCTCATTCCGGCCAAAATGTTATATTTTAACCTCATCGGTCCACAGAACTTGTTTCCAAAATGCCTCAGGCTTGTCTATATGTTCATTTGCAAAGTTCAAACGCTGATTTTTGTGGTGAGGATGTAGAAGAGGTTTTCTTCTGATGACTCTTCCATGAAGACCAGATTTGTACAAGTATCTCTTTATAGTGGAATAGTGTACCACAACTCCAGTGTCTGCCAGATCTTTCTGGAGGGATCGTGCAGTCAAACGTGGGTTTTGAATTGCTTTTCTCACAATCCTGCGAGCTGTTCTGTCTGATATTTTTCTTGGTCTTCCAGATCTTGCTTTAACTTCCACTGTTCCTGATGACTGCCATTTCTTAATTACATTCCGAACAGAGGATATTGACATCTGAAAACGCTTTGCTATCTTCTTATAGCCTTCTCCAGCTTTGTGAGCGTCAACTATTTTCAGTTTCAGTTTTCTAGACAACTGCTTAGAAGAACCCATGGTGCTGATTGTTGGGGCAAGGTCAGATGAGTCTGGCCATTTAAAACCTTTGAGATTGACATCACCTGGTCTTCCCAGATGATGATTGAGAACAATCCATGACACTGGCAGGTCTCAGCTTTGCAAAGGGGGCAGTGCATGCTATAAATTCTGCAGGGTGCCCAAACTTTTGCAGACGCCATTTTTTTGTTTTCTGTAATTTTGAAAGTGTAAATGATGGAAATAAAATCTAACTTTTTTTGACATGTTATAAGAATGTCTAATATGTAATTTGATGCCATTTGGAGATTTTTCCATCTTTCCTTTGCTTCTTTATGCACATTAATACACATTTTTACCTGGGGTGCCCAAACTTTCGATCCCCACTGTAATTGAAGTCGGATCAAAGTCGGATGCTTGTCCTAACCATCCGACTTGTGACATCCGACATGGTGATTGCAGCAGCAGCAGTAAAAGGAATTTATATCACACTGGGATTGTTTTGATCTCAAAGCAAAATCTTATCCTGTTCAATCGAGTCGGATGGAAGTAGGACCAAAGTAGGACCAATGTAGGACCGATGTTGCAGGGCAAAGTAGGATGACAGTCGTACAACAGTCGTGCCGTACCAGTGTGAACCCGGCCTTAGACACTCTGCACCTGATTGTAACTCCAGATAGATATTTATGGAGGGAGATAAATAGATAAGTTTGTTCTCTCAATTACTTAGCTGTGTTTTATACAAATTCAAATGCTGTAAATAACAAACTTTTATACAAGGAGTTAAGGTTAACCTGGAAAGCATGAAAATAAGTCAACTACTGGCTTGAAATAAGAACACATAATACTAATATGCAATATTCTATATTTATCTAAGAAGGAAAAGGATTTTTTTTTTAATTTTAATGTTTTTGTCTTGACCATAATGAATAAAGATTATTATTATCTGTATTATAGGGCCTATACATGTAAACAAAAACTATAGTACAATGAATTACTGAAAAAACCCTGCAAGTTGCAGAGGTGTCCAGAACAGGGAGAAAAATCTCAGGAAGTCATCAACTTGATTAACCACTTAACGACCGCTCACTGTATATATACGTCGGCAGAATGGCACCGACAGGCAGAATCACGTAGAGTGTACGTGATCGCCTTTGTACAGTTGGGGGGTCCGATCGGACCCCCCTTCTATACAGTGAGCGGCCGTTTATCGTTGGGGAGCGTTCAGAGATGAGGGGGTGACCATTCGATTTCGGCCACCCCCTCGCGATCGCTCCCGGCCAATGAAAATGCTTCCTCTGCCATGTGATGTAAACACAGGCAGTAGGAAGTGATGTCATCTCCCTCGCGGCGGTCTTTTCGATTCCGGCGCCGAGGAGAGAGGAAGCAGGTTAGTGCGCCAACAGTCCACTGACACGTAGGTACACATAGGCACACATTTCACCCCCCAGTCACCCCCAGATCACCCCCCAGGTCACCCCCCAGCCCCCAATCACAGTGTCACTGATTGCAGTGATCATTTATTTTACTGATCACTGCTTTTAGTGTCATCTGTGATAGTAAAAAGTTGCAGGGCAGTTAGGATTAGGCCCCTTTAGGTCCAGGGTAGCCCCCTAACCCCCCCTAATAAAGGTTTAACCCCTTGATCGCCCCCCAGGTAACCCTTTCACCCCCTAACGCCAGCGTCACTAAGCGATCGTATTTTCGATCGCTGTATTTAGTGCCGGTGGTGCCCTAGATAGCCAGTTATTTATTTTTAGTTTCACCGCAGGTTTTTAGAGCGTCAGGTACCCCCATATATTATTTTAACCCCCTGATTGCCCCTAGAGTTAACCCTTTCACCAGTGATCACCGTATAAGCGTCACTGGTGACACTGGTTACCCAGTTAATTATTTAGTTATTTAGGTAACCCGTCAGGTTTTTATATAGCGTCGGGTATCCCCATATTTAACCTAATAAAGGTTTTAACCCCCTGATTGCCCCTAGTTAACCCTTTCACCAGTGATCACCATATAAAGGTTACGGGTGACACTGGTTGGTTAGTTTGCTTTTTATAGCATCAGGGCACCCGCCATATATCACCCAATAAAGGTTTAACCCCCTGATCGCCCGGCGGGTGAGATCAATTAGGTTTTAGCGCCAGAGAGGGTCTGCGTCGCCCCAGGCAGCGTTAGGTTAGTGCCAGTAACGCTAACACCCACGCGCAAAGCATACACCTCCCTTAGTGGTATAGTATCTGATCAGATCTATACTAGCGTCCCCAGCGGTTTAGGGTTCCCAAAAACACAGTGTTAGCGGGATCAGCCCAGATACCTGCTAGCACCTGCGTTTAGCCCCTCCGCCCAGCCCAGCCCAGCCCACCCAAGTGCAGTATCGATCGATCACTGTCACTTACCAAACACAACACACATAACTGCAGCGTTCGCAGACACAGTCCTGATCCCTGCGACCGCTAACAGTTTTTTTTGTAGCGTTTGATATATTTGCTGACGACAGTCGGGTGCTTTTTTTCCTGTGAATCTTACTAGTGTACCCCTAAATTTAGAGCCCAAAATGGCAAGACGAAGGTACACTAGTAAAGAGGCCTACGAGATTCTGAGCATGACAGATAGTGAAGAGGAGGTCACGTATCTGTCAGATTCAGGCTCAGAATATCTTCCCGTAGAAGACAGTGACGTCAGCGGCCCCACGTCAGATAGCTCCGACGACGAAGTTGAGGTTCCTGCTAAGGTCAGGCGTACCCGATCCCGATCTTCTGAGGTTGTTGAGGAGCAAGAACCGCAGGGCTCTCGTATCATGGAGCAGAGGAGTACTAGCGCCGCTATTCCTTCTGGTGAATTGGCAAGCACCAGCGGCCTAGTACAGCCTGGGAGTACATCCAGCACTGCAGTATCACGTGGTGACGTGGCGAGTCCCATAAGTGCAGTTCAAGCTGGCGAGGTGGCAAGCACAAGTAGTGTCCCGCTGCCACCAAGAAGACAAAGGCAGGCCCGTCGTACCCATAGTGCTCTTCCTGCAGAATTCGCCTATCCTGATTGGGTCCCCACCACTTCTGCAGAACCTGTACTTCCCCCATTCACTGCCCAACCCGGTATTCAGGTGGAAACAGCTGATTTTATGCCAATCGATTATTATTCGCTGTTTTTCACGGAAGATCTCTATAGATCTATTGTGGACCAGAGTAATTTATATGCTGGTCAATTCATCGCCGCTAATCCCCAGTTGCCTTCCATTGCCAAAGATTGGAAACCAATTACGGTTTCCGAATTTAAGACCTTTCTGGGCCTTTCCCTCAACATGGGCACACATAAATTCCCGTCATTGCGTGCTTATTGGTCCACGCACCCAATTGACCACATGCCCGTGTTCTCTGCCTCCATGCCCAGGAAACGATACGAGCAGATTTTGCGGTTCATGCACTTCAACGACAATGAACTTTGTCGTCCACGTGGGGACCCTGAATACGACCGGCTCTATAAAATTCGGCCCCTCATAAACCACTTCAATGAACGTTTTGCAGCCTTGTTTATTCCCGATCAAGCTGTCTGCGTTGATGAGTCCCTGATTAAATTTTCTGGCCGCTTGGCTTTCAAGCAGTACCTTCCCAGCAAGCGTGCCAGATACGGGGTCAAGCTCTATAAGTGCTGTGACAGGGCAACAGGCTATGTATGGAGCTTTATGGTTTATGAGGGAAAAGATAGTCAGGTTGAGCCGGTCAACTGCCCGGATTACATAGGGAGCGCTGGCAAGATAGTGTGGAACTTGGTGTCACCCTTATTCGGAAAGGGGTACCACTTGTATGTGGACAATTATTACACGAGCGTGCCACTGTTTAGTCACTTGTTTGATCATCAGATTGGAGCATGTGGCACCGTGCGACCTAATCGCCGGGGCTTTCCTCAGCGGCTTGTAGATGCCCGTCTTAGGCTGGGGGAGAGAGCCTGCGTAAAGTGTAATAACTTGCTCGCTATGAAGTGGAGGGACAATAAGAATGTTTTCCTTCTTACCTCCCTTCATGCAGACACGACAGTCCAAATTCCTACGGCGACTGGTGTTGTGGAGAAACCCCTCTGTGTCCACGAATATAACAAAAATATGGGAGGGGTGGACCTCAACGACCAGTTGATGGCGCCATATCTAATTGACCGTAAGGCGAGACGCTGGTACAAAAAAGTGTCTCTATCCTTATTCCAATTGGCTTTGCTGAACGCTCATGTGCTATACAGAGCTTCAGGCGGGACGTTATCTCTTCTAAAATTCCAGAATGAGATTGTCACAGAACTCCTGTATCCAGGCGGTTCTGCACCTCACCATCCCCTACCAAATGCAGTAAGCCGGCTGCATGAGAGGCATTATACGCATCTCCTCCCGAGTACCCCCTACCCAACGAGCCCCCCAAAAAAGATGTCGTGTCTGTAGCAAGCGCGGATTTAGGCGTGACACCCGTTATTATTGTCCACTCTGTCCTGACAAACCTGGTCTTTGCCTTGGTGAATGTTTTGAATGCTACCACTCAAAAGTGAAGTTTTAGCGTAGGGTACAGCATTTCACAGACTAGGACACACTTACACAGGGTCTCCCAAGATGCCATTACATTTTGAGAGACCCGAACCATTACAGTTGTTAAAGTTTAAAAAAAAAGTGTAAAAAAGAAAAAAAAAAAACGTAAAAAACAAAACACAAAAAAAATATAAAAGAAAAAAACCAAAAATAGTTGTCGTTTTATTGTTCTCTCTCTCTCTCTCTCTATTTTCTCTCTATTGTTATGCTCTTTTTTACTGTATTTCATTCTGCAATGTTTTATCATGCTTGCTTTTCAGGTATGTAATTTTTTGTTTTCAGGTGCGCCATTCAACTGCAGCGCGGAATTATTTATCTTGACAGCAACAGCGTTTGCTCCCACGATACATAAAGCCGTGACTCCAGTGCTGTAGGAGGTGATTTCACCACCACAGTTAAAAAAAAAGAGCATATATGCCGAAGCATGGGGGCAGCAGGGGCGGAGGAGCGATTTTGCTCCTAATGCCGCGTATATACAGTCAAAATTCCGACGGAGGCTTGCCCGTGGAAAAGTCAGACCGTGTGTACGCGGCATAACTTTTTTGCGGGAGGATGCCCCCATGCTTCGGCATATATATATTTTAGGCACAGGTTGCGTTAAAAAAATGTTTTATTTTTTACTAGGTTTTGTTTTGGTATTTGCTTTGCAGGTATGGTATGGTAAGGTCTTACTGTTGTACTGTAATGTTACTTTGTTTTAATGTTAACCATCATTTGCTTAGCAGGTACGCCATTCAGTTGCATCGCGGATTTATTTATCTTGACAGCAACAGCGTTTGCTCCCACGATACATAAAGCCGTGACTCCAACGCTGTAGGAGGTGATTTCACCACCACAGTTAAAAAAAGAGCATATATGCCGAAGCATGGGGGCAGCAGGGGCGGAGGAGCGATTTTGCTCCTAATGCCGCGTATATACGGTCGAAATTCCGACGGAGGCTTGCCCGTGGAAAAGTTTGACCGTGTGTACGCGGCATAACCTTTTATGCCGCGTACATACGGTCGAAATTCCGACGAAGGCTTGCCCGTGGAAAAGTCCGACCGTGTGTATGCGGCATAACTTTTTTGCAGGAGGATGCCCCCATGCTTCGGCATATATATATTTTAGCCACAGGTTGCGTTAAAAAAATGTTCTATTTTTTACTAGGTTTTGTTTTGGTATTTGCTTTGCAGGTATGGTATGGTAAGGTCTTACTGTTGTACTGTAATGTTACTTTGTTTTAATGTTAACCATCATTTGCTTAGCAGGTACGCCATTCAGTTGCATCGCGGATTTATTTATCTTGACAGCAACAGCGTTTGCTCCCACGATACATAAAGCCGTGACTCCAACGCTGTAGGAGGTGATTTCACCACCACAGTTAAAAAAAGAGCATATATGCCGAAGCATGGGGGCAGCAGGGGCGGAGGAGCGATTTTGCTCCTAATGCCGCGTATATACGGTCGAAATTCCGACGGAGGCTTGCCCGTGGAAAAGTTCGACCGTGTGTACGCGGCATAACCTTTTATGCCGCGTACATACGGTCGAAATTCCGACGAAGGCTTGCCCGTGGAAAAGTCCGACCGTGTGTATGCGGCATAACTTTTTTGCAGGAGGATGCCCCCATGCTTCGGCATATATATATTTTAGCCACAGGTTGCGTTAAAAAAATGTTCTATTTTTTACTAGGTTTTGTTTTGGTATTTGCTTTGCAGGTATGGTATGGTAAGGTCTTACTGTTGTACTGTAATGTTACTTTGTTTTAATGTTAACCATCATTTGCTTAGCAGGTACGCCATTCAGTTGCATCGCGGATTTATTTATCTTGACAGCAACAGCGTTTGCTCCCACGATACATAAAGCCGTGACTCCAACGCTGTAGGAGGTGATTTCACCACCACAGTTAAAAAAAGAGCATATATGCCGAAGCATGGGGGCAGCAGGGGCGGAGGAGCGATTTTGCTCCTAATGCCGCGTATATACGGTCGAAATTCCGACGGAGGCTTGCCCGTGGAAAAGTTCGACCGTGTGTACGCGGCATAACCTTTTATGCCGTGTACATACGGTCGAAATTCCGACGAAGGCTTGCCCGTGGAAAAGTCCGACCGTGTGTACGCGGCATAACTTTTTTGCGGGAGGATGCCCCCATGCTTCGGCATATATGCCCATCATTAGAAGTGGGTGGATGAAGGGAGGTATTCTAATGGTGGGCATACCCACCGATCAATCTCTTTTTTTCGTTCAGCCAACAGGCTGCATGAAAAAAAAGATTACAATACATGTCCAACAAGGACCAGCAACGTACTGGTATGTTGCTGGACTTTGAATGTTTATACCAGAATGATGCCTCCAGGTTTAGGTATCATCTTGGTATCATTCTTTTCAGCCAGTGGCCGGCTTTCATGTAAAAGCAATTCTAGCAGATAATTAGCCTCTAGACTGCTGTTACAAGCAGTGGGAGGGAATGCCCCCCCCAGATATAAACAGCGCCATTGGGAAATTGGGAAAGCATTTTATCACACTGATCTTGGTGTGGTCAGATGCTTTGAGGGCAGAGGAAAGATCTAGGGTCTAACCCCCATTTTTTTTTCAAAAAAAGAGTACCTGTCACTACTTATTGCTATCATAGGGGATATTTACATTCCCTGAGATAACAATAAAAATGATAAAAAAAAAAATATGGAAGGAACAGTTTAAAAATACAATAAAAAAGCAAAATAAATAATAAAAAAAAAAAAAAAAAAAAAGCACCGCTGTCCCACCTGCTCTTGCGCAAAGGCGAACGCAAGCGTCGGTCTAGCGTCATATGTAAACAGCAATTGCATCATGCATGTGAGGTATCACCGCGAAGGTCAGATCGAGGGCAGTAATTTTAGCAGTAGACCTCCTCTGTAAATCTAACATGGTAACCTGTAAAGGCTTTTAAATGCTTTTAAAAATGAATGTAGTTTCTCGCCGCTGCGCGTTTGTGCGCAATTTTAAAGCATGTCGTGTTTGGTATCCATGTACTCGGCCTAAGATCATCTTTTTTATTTCATCAAACATTTGGGCAATATAGTGTTTTTTAGTGCATTAAAAATAAAAAAAGTGTTTTTTTCCCCCAAAAAATGCGTTTGAAAAATCGCTGCGCAAATACTGTGTGGAAAAAAAAATGCAACACCCACTATTTTAATCTGCAGGGCCTTTGCTTTAAAAAAATATATAATGTTTGGGGGTTCAACATAATTTTCTTGCAAAAAAAAATGTTTTCATGTAAACAAAAAGTGTCAGAAAGGGCTTTGTCTTCAAGTGGTTAGAAGAGTGGATGATGTGTGACATAAGCTTCCTAATGTTGTGCATAAAATGCCAGGACAGTTCAAAACCCCCCCAAATGACCCCATTTTGGAAAGTAGACACCTCAAGCTATTTGCTGAGAGGCATGTTGAGCCCATTGAATATTTTTTTTTTTTTGTCCCAAGTGATTGAATAATGACAAAAAGAAAAAAAAAATGTACAAAAAGTTGTCACTAAATTATATATTGCTCAAACATGCCATGGTTATATGTGGAATTGCACCCCAAAATACATTCTGTTGCTTCTCCTGAGTACGGGGATACCACATGTGTGAGACATTTTGGGAGCCTAGCCGCGTACAGGACCCCGAAAACCAAGCACCGCCTTCAGGATTTCTATGGGTGTAAATTTTTGATTTCACTCCTCACTGCCTATCACAGTTTCGGAGGCCATGGAATGCCCAGATGGCACAAACCCCCCCACATGACCCCATTTTGGAAAGTAGACACCCCAAGCTATTTGCTGAGAGGTATGTTGAGTATTTTGCAGATCTCGCTTTTTGTCACAATGTTTTAAAAATTGAAAAAAGAAAAAAAAAAAATATGTCTTTCTTCATTTTCAAAAACAAATGAGAGCTGTAAAATACTCACCATGCCTCTCGGCAAATAGCTTGGGGTGTCTACTTTCCAAAATGGGGTCATTTGTGGGGGTTTTGGGCTATCTTGGCATTTTATGGCCTTCAAAACTGTGATAGGTAGTGAGGAGTGAAATCAAAAATTTGTGCCCTTAGAAATCCTGAAGACGGTGCTTGGTTTTCGGGGGCCCGTACGCGGCTAGGCTCTCAAAAAGTCCCACACATGTGGTATCCCCGTACTCAGGAGAAGCAGCCAAATGTATTTTGGGGTGCAACTCCGCATATAACCATGGCATGTTTGAGCAGTATATCATTTAGTGACAACTTTTTGTACATTTTTTTTTTTCTTGTCATTATTCAATCACTTGGGACAAAAAAAAATATATTCCATGGACTGAACATGCCTCTCAGTAAATAGCTTGGGGTGTCTACTTTCCAAAATGGGGTAATTTGGGGGGGTTTTGTGCTATTTTGGCATTTTATGGCCTTCAAAACTGTGATAGGTAGTGAGGAGTGAAATCAAAAATTTACGCCCTTAGAAATCCTGAAGGCGGTGCTTGGTTTTTGGGGCCCCGTACCCGGCTAGGCTCCCAAAAATTCCCACACATGTGGTATCCCCGTACTCAGGAGAAGCAGCAGAATGTATTTTGGGGTGCAATTCCACATATAACCATGGCATGTGTGAGCAATATATCATTTAGTGACAATTTTTGTACATTTTTTCTTTTTTTTTTCTTTTTATCATTATTCAATCATTTGGGACAAAAAAAAAAAATATTCAATGGGCTCAACATGCCTCTCAGCAAATAGCTTGGGGTGTCTACTTTCCAAAATGGGGTCATTTGGGGGGGTTTTGTGCCATCTTGGCATTTTATGGCCTTCAAAACTGTGATAGGTAGTGATAGGTAGTGAGGAGTGAAATCAAAAATTTATGCCCTTAGAAATCCTGAAGGCGGTGCTTGGTTTTTGGGGTCCTGTATGCGACTAGGCTCCCAAAAAGTCCCACACATGTGGTATCCCCGTACTCAGGAGAAGCAGCAGAATGTATTTTGGGGTGTAATTTCACATATGCCCATGGCATGTGTGAGCAATATATCATTTAGTGACAACTTTGTGCAAAAAAAACAAAGTTTGTCATATTCCCGCAACTTGTGGCAAAATATAAAATATTCCATGGACTAATAATGCCTCTCAGTAAATAGCTTGGGGTGTCTACTTTCCAAAATGGGGTCATTTGGGGGGGGGTTTGTGCTATTTTGGCATTTTATGGCCTTCGAAACTGTGATAGGTAGTGAGGAGTGAAATCAAAAATTTGCGCCCTTAGAAATCCTGAAGGCGGTGCTTGGTTTCCGGGGTCCCGTGCGTGGCTAGGCTCCTAAAAAGTCCCACACATGTGGTATCCCCGTACTCAGGAGAAGCAGCAGAATGTATTTTGGGGTGCAATTCCACATATAACCATGGCATGTGTGACCAATATATCATTTAGTGACAACTTTTTGTAATTTTTTTTTTTTTTGTCATTATTCAATCACTTGGGACAAAAAATAAAAATATTCAATGGGCTCAACATGCCTCTCAGCAATTTCCTTGGGGTGTCTACTTTCCAAAATGGGGTCATTTTGGGGGGTTTTGTACTGCCCTGCCATTTTAGCACCTCAAGAAATGAGATAGGCAGTCATAAATTAAAAGCTGTGTAAATTCCAGAAAATGTACCCTAGTTTGTAGACGCTATAACTTTTGCGCAAACCAATAAATATACGCTTATTGTCATTTTTTTTACTAAAGACATGTGGCTGAATACATTTTGGCCTAAATGTATGACTACAATTGAGTTTATTCGATTTTTCTTATAACAAAAAGTAGAAAATATCATTTTTTTTCAAAATTTTCGGTCTTTTTCCGTTTATATCGCAAAAAATAAAAATCGCAGAGGCAATCAAATACCATTAAAAGAAAGCTCTATTTGTGGGAAGAAAAGGACGCAAATTTCGTTTGGGTACAACATTGCGTGTCCGCACAATTTACAGTTAAAGCAGCGCAGTGCAAAATTCTGAATTCACCTCTGGTCCTCTAGCTACCAAATGGTCCGGGGCTTAAGTGGTTAAAAGGTCAATTTTATTGAACACCGTATAACTTTTTTCGTGGCTGACTGCTACTTCTTCAGACACATACTCTGCAGTAAGGAGGAAAATTAACAGAAATAGATAACAAATAGAACTCCAGGTATCTAAGTAATACTGTAAAGATGTATAACATACCCAAAATGCAGATTAAAATGTGTGTGGTTCATATGGGATTGTCCCTTTTACATTTATTTTTGTGAAGTTAATATTCAATCCAGTGAAGTATTATGTTGTCAAAAAATAAAAAATTATGAGATAAGATGAAAAAAAGAACTATCTATAGTAGGTAATAAACATTGAAAAGCTACTAGCATGTTACTATACATGAAATGTCTAAACAATGTGCACAAAGTTACAATGTTTTCTGCAAGGTGTGAGTCAGGCTGGGCACAGATAGTAGGATGATAGAAGACAAGATTACTTACCATTAGATTTTAAGTGCAGAGTGCTCAGCAGCCTTAACAAGCCTGTGAATGGGACCACTAGTATAGGAGCCAGCTGGAGTGCGTTCGAGTGTGCCTATTCTTTCTTGGTGTGTTTTCCTACTCTGAGGGGGTGCTGCTTGGTTTATACGGAATACCATGTAGACTCTCGCTGACACAGAGCAGCACCAGGCGTAGTTAAAAGGGATTTGAAAAGAAATGCATTAGACATAGAGGGATGATAGTGGGTAATATGTAATGAGGAAAAGACAGGGAGAATTAAAAAATCCAGAAGCAAAGAGGTTTGTGGGGAATTAGGATTTTAGAAGGGGACTAAATGCTTAGAATTGTGATCGAAGGCATTGGGATTACAGAAAGTATATATAAAACGCAAGATAATCTCAGAGGTTCCAAAGTGGTATAAAAATAGTATATTATAATACAATGTTGTAGAAAATACTGTATGATAATAAAATACATATATAACAACCATGTAATGGTACAACGGTATGAGATTTTAATATTAACCTTGGACTGATGTGAATAAAATGCATGAATCTAAAAAAGAGAGTTACCGATCAATAATTATTTCTATATGATAAAGGGCATTATGAAGATTAGAAAGAGGGGAGAGCCCCAGAACATCACGTAAATCAGTCAGCTGATTCTATGATCTCTTTCATCCATCTTAGTACAGTGTTTTAATGTAAAGATTCAATAGGGTTTTTGATTCAATATGCCATATTGATCACAGCTGCATGGGTGACATGAGGAACTATGTGGATGATTCCTATATTGCTTACTTGACAATCCCAAACAAACCCACTTAAAGAGGAAGATAAGGCTAATAAATATTCTTAAAAATGCTGTCTCCCCCTTTTCCTACCTGTCCTGCATAGCCTGTATAAAGAAAAAAAAATGCTTTATTCTCGTCCACGAGCCAAGGTAAAAATGATGGGTAACCACTCTGATCCCATCTCTATTAAAAGGTGCACACAGCAGGGGTGTCCACTGTCTCCGCTGCTTGTTTGTATTGCAATTGAGACAGTGGCTATAGCTATTCGAGAAGACTCGAACATTCAGAAGGTGCAGTGTGGTCCTGATACGCATAAGTGTGCGTTATTTGCAGACGATATGTTGCTTTTCATAACCTCTCCCTTTACCTCACTTCCGAATAGATCATGCATGGCCTGAATATACTTCGGACCATGCATGATTTTGGTAAGGTTTCTGGGCTCAGAGTGAACGAGACAAAATCTTCTGCCATGAATATTAACATTCCTCACTCGTTGCTTTCTCGCTTATGGGACTCTTTCCTATTTCTTTTTTTTTTTCAATAGTTTTTTATTAAATTTTTCAAGTGTAGTACATACAAGTTCAAACAATTTGCGTTCCAAATTTTTGTTTCAGGAGATATCATATAGTTCTTTACAGTGCAATCAGAAAAAACATACGTCACTAGAGTGTAACTTCAAAACATATTAACGTGACCTTATCATAGCTATCGTATCCAGACAGATGACTCAGTTATCGCAGTCCGGGGGTACTATCAGCTCCTGTGGGTTGTATGAACCGCTCTGCTCCGGACCACCTGGTCCAGGGGAGCCATGCATTTTTTGTTTTATTAAGTTGACCTCTACTAGAAGCCAGTGTAATCTCATATGTGAAGTGTAGGTTAACGAGATCAATGGTATATTCAGTCGTAGGAGGTTGGGTGTTTTTCCATAATTTGGTCAAACTCAGCCGAGCAGCAAGAAGGACGTTGGTTATAACCAATCTCAATGGGCCTGGCACCGACTCAATTGTCAAGTTGAGCAATGCCAATGCCGGAGAAGGTGGCATTTGTTCCTGTGCGATGTCCGACAGGATGAGGAAGATGTTTATCCAATATGTTTGTATTGAAGGGCACGCCCAGAGGATGTGAAACAGGTCACCTCTCCCTGAGTTGCATCTCCAACATACGTCCGAGGTGGTGTTGTTAAAAGATGCTAATTTAGTTGGTGTAAGATACCACCACAGAGAATTTTTTTGAGTGATTTCCCAGAATGTTGAATTCAGGGTTGCCTTGTATATGGAGCGTAGTGCTGTTTTCCACTGAGATTCAGTAAAGGTTTTCCCAAGGTCTGTGTCCCAGTGTATGTGCGGTTTAGTTTTAGTAATTTCCATTTTCTGATGTAGAATATTATAGAAAAGGGAAATTCCTTTTATCTTCGAGGGATTTGTCAAGTATGCCCACGCTCTAAGTGGGAGTGTGTAGAGTGGCTGAGCTAGGTGAGATAGACAATGTTTGATTCGTAGATATGTAAATAGATCCGAATTGGGAAGGGCGAATTTCTGCTGAAGTGTTTGGAACGACATTATTGTGTTCCCTTGTAGTAGATCTTGTATGTGGTTAATACCTTTACGTGTCCAGTGTGCTAGATATAGATCTGTAGTGAAATGACAGAGTATTTCTAACGGTAACGGGGGAGAGAATGAGTTTGCCATTGTTGGAGTTAGGTTTATTAGTTTTTTCCAAGCTTGTGCAGAGGCTCTTATCGTAGGAGGAAGGGCATTGGAGATGGGGGCTCCAAGAGGGGTACTCAGCAACCAGTTTTGCAATGTATGATGTTTAATCACTGCAGCTTCGGTAATGCTCCAGAGTTTGCTAGGAGGGTTGTGAAACCATTCCTGTATTTGTGTCAGTAGGGATGCCCAATAGTAATCTTCAAAGTCAATCAGACCTGCTCCTCCCGCTAATTTATGTTTTATAAGTGTATGTTTTGCGCATCTAGGTGGTTTGCCTTTCCATAGAAATTTGTTCAGAGTTGTTTGGAGAGATTTAAAGTAAGACGACGGGATAGGGATGGGGATGGTCCTGTATAAGTATATCAGCTGTGGCAACAGTAACATTTTGAATGCAGCGAGTCTACCCGACCATGATAATTCCTGTTTCGCTAATTTCTGGGCCTCAGTTTGTAGTTTGGTAAGAAACGGGATAAAGTTGCACTTAAAGAGATTTTTTGTCGATCTTGGCAGTTGGATCCCTAGGTATGTTATGTCGTGTTCCGCCCATGTGAAGGGAAATTGCGTTTGGAGTAGGTTCCTGGAAGTTGCATCTATTCCTAGGTCTAATATGTATGACTTGGAAGCGTTGACCTTATAGTAGGAAATTTTACTGAACCACTGAAGAGTATTTTGTATTTCTGGTAGGGATGATATCGGGTTTGTAGTCATAAGAATGACATCGTCTGCGAACAGACTAACCTTGTGTGTTTGGTGTCCTATCTTGAGACCAGAGATATTTGGATTCTGTCTAATGTGTTCTGCCAGGGGTTCCATTAGTAGGTTGAAGATCAGTGGCGACAATGGGCATCCTTGTCTAGTGCCATTGGTAATGTTAAATGGTTGGGAGATCATGTCTGCAGAGAATACCCGGGCCGAAGGGGAGGTGTATAGTGCTAGGATAGCGTTAAGTATTTGACCTGTGAAACCAAACTTCTGGAGAACTTGATGTAAGTACTTCCAGTTGATCCTGTCGAACGCCTTCTCCGCGTCCAAAGAAAGGAGCAGGGAAGGCGTTCCACTATTCTCGGCATAATGTATGATATTGATTAGTCTCCTTGTAGCATCTGACGCTTGTCTTCCCGCTGTGAAGCCCGATTGATCCTTGTGGATCAGGTTGGGCATGATATGATTCAGTCGTGTGGCGATCAACTTGGCATAAATTTTTAAGTCTAGGTTTAATAGAGATATTGGACGGAAGTTCTGAGGTGTTACTGGGTCCTTCCCTGGCTTGGGGAGGGTAATAATTAATGCTTGTAAGGATTCCCGAGGAAATGTAGCAGAGGAGGCCGCGTCATTGTACATGTTCGCAAGGTGTGGAGCTAGGTGATGCGCAAATTGTTTATAGTATTCTCCCGTTAGCCCGTCGGGGCCTGGTGATTTCCCTAAGGGGAGAGTGTTGATAGTTTCTACTATTTCTTGTACTGTGAAAGGGTCATTGAGGCGGGAGAGTTGCTCTAACGTTAACGACGGAAGACTGACATGTGAGAGAAAGTCTGTGATTTCGTCTAGGGTGGGTTGGTGTGTGTCGGGGTCTCGCTGTAGATTATATAGATCGCTGTAGTACGCGCTGAAAGCATCCGCTATCTCTTGTGGGTTTCTGAGGTTTTCCTTTGTGTGGGGATGTAGTATGTGGTCTATTTTATTTTTTATACGCCTGCCCTTTATACGTTGTGCAAGTGTTTTACCTGCTTTGTTGGATGTGGAGTACGAAGTGGCTTTTAGTCTTCTCTGGATTCGTTCGTACGACTGGAGGAGGAGGATACGTAGTTCTCGTCTAAATATTAGGATTTGTGCTGAGTATGTTGAATTGGGTTTGGATTTATTTCGTTGTTCTAATTTTTCAATTTGGGACAGAAGGGAGTCTATCTGCATTGTTCTATTTTTTTTGTGGCGGGAGCTAAGCTTGATTAGCATTCCTCTGATAAACGCTTTGTGCGCATTCCACAGCACACACTGGTCGGACACAGAGCCTGAATTTATTTCGAAATATTCGTTTAATTGGGCTGATATTTCTGGAAAGTAATTTGGATGTTGCAGGATATAGTTGTTCGCCCTCCATATGAATGTGGTGTTTTGTCGCGAGGAATCAGACACAGTAATAGTAATTGGGGCATGATCCGACCAGGATGCGGAGTGGATAACAGCTGCGCTAATGTTCTGGAGGAGCCATTTGTCAGTGAGAAAATTATCAATACGGGAGTACGTTTTATGTAAAGGAGAGAAATATGTATAATCTCTCTCCTCTCCATTCAAACATCTCCAGACGTCAAACAAGTCGTGCTCAACAATGAATTTTTTCAAGGGAGATTCTCTGCGTTTTAAAGCGGATGTAGAATCCATGTGGATTTCAGGTACTAGGTTGAAATCACCGCACAAGATTAAGTTGCCATGTCTCATAGGTTGTATAATACGCATAATTTTGCGAAGAAAGCGAGCCTGTTTGACATTAGGAGCGTAAATATTCACCAAAGTATACTTATTGTTATTAATGGTACATACAAGAATGATGTAACGACCTTCTGGATCTAGGTTAACATTGTGCAGTTGGAATGATACCGAGTTACGTATCGCTATCATCACCCCTCTTTTTTTAGAGGTAAAGGGGGCGGAAAAAATCTGGGAAAAATGTCTGTTCGTGCATGTAGGTGGAGCTGTGGAAAGAAAATGCGTCTCCTGGACACACAGTACGTCGCATCTTAGGTCCACAGCCGTTTTCCATAGCGAATACCTCTTTGCTGGGTGGTTGAGTCCATTCGCATTTATGGATAATACTGTAGTCGGCATTGCAGGTGTTGTGTAGAGGCACGGAAAAACAGATATGGTTTAAGCACTTACGGTACGTCGCGGATGTGTTGGTTCCCTGGGTTCAGAGGACAGATCTTGTCTATAAGCATACGTTCTGATAGACCTTCTAGGGGTGTTGTAGTTGCCAAACTTGCGGCGAAGCTGCTGTAAAACAATAAGGGTTAACTATAGAACTAAACCAGATAAAAACTGGAACTTGAAGAGTATTCTTTTTCGATGGGGTGACCACCGGATAGAACGTTAGGTGGAGTAGAGAATGTACGCATTCAGCTAAACCACTAAGAGGGGGTAACAACTGTCACTGTTCAATTTACTAACAAATCGAAAGGCTGAGAGCCAGGGAGAGCATCATACTTGTAGATGTAATCAGGCCCAAATGCTGGTTGAAGGGAAAGAAGAAAAAAATAAAATAAAAAAAATAAGCTGATTTGATCAAGTGCCGCGACCCTGTGAGGAGCGACGTGTCGTGCTGTTGTTGCGTTGCTCCTTCGGAGGGGTTGAATTCTGCAGTGTGTCAGGAATGATTCCCCAGGACTGGAGTAGATGCATTCCCTTTTGGAGGGTGTGGATCACATGCGAATCGTCATTCCTTGTGATGATCAAGGTTGCAGGGTATCTCCATTTAAATTGGATCTTGTGGTTGTGGAGGCTTTTGGTGATCGGGTTAAGCTGTCTCCTCATTTGCAGGGTGTATTTTGAGAGGTCAGGAAATAGTTGCACCCCTGCGTATGGTTCAGGCAATGAAGGGTTATTTCTCAATGTCATGAGCAGCCTCTCCTTCACAGGGAAAAAATGTACCCTCATTAGGACATCTCTAGGGACTGATGCAGCTAGGTGAGAGGGTTTTGCAATTCTGTGGATTCGATCCACAATCAAGTCTCTGGGTGAAGCGTCGGGCAGGATTAAGTGCATAAGCTCCTTGGCATACCTAGGGAGGTCCAGAGGTAGGATGGTTTCAGGGACTCCTCTAATTTTTACATTATTTCTTCTGGACCTGTCCTCTAGGTCTGCCAGCTTTGCCCTCACCCAGGATTGTTCTTCTCTAATGTCAGCATATGAGTCGACTAAATCGTTCACCGTTTCAGTGCATTCCTCCATGCTGTTTTCTAAGTGTGTCACTCTATTGTCCATAAGATGCATATCTGTAGATATTTTAGTGAACAGTGATGAAAGGTCAGTCATCAGTGAGGACTGGAGAGAAAGTAGCATTTCCTTTAATGTAGTATCCATCACTGGTTGGCCCGTTGTGGGGAATGAGGCCATGGATGATTGTAGGGCCTGGTTGGCCTGGAAGTGGTTGAAAGCCGGGGCCTCAATTTGAGATGTCCGCGGCAGCGGCGGTGATTCTAATCGCAACCGCGTTTTCGCTGGGCTGCCTGTGACAGGGTTGTCTCCTGCTCTGAGGGTAGGGGACTGGGGAGGGCGAGGTGAGTCTTGATCTCCCGGAATATCGTCGGGTAGATCCGTGTAGGCCTCCGGTATCGCAGCCGCGCCGGCGCCATTTTGGGGCTGACTAACCTTGCTGGAGTATGTGGAGAAGAAGGCTGTCAGTTTTTTCGGCTGATGTTCAGTCATCCTCTTCCTAGACATGGCTGGCTATAATCTCCGATGTGTCAGGAGGCAGGATGGCCGTGGATTGACTGTGAGATTGGGCCTTAATCGCTTCTTGTCTCTCCCTTAGCTGACGAGCACTGAGTCTAAGCAGCCATCACCAGCGCTGGCAGACCACGCCCCCACTCTTTCCTATTTCTAGGGCACGATACAGCTCCCCCATATTTGGGAGTTAATCTCCCCCCTCGTACTCAACTTTAAACGTGGTTAATTACCCTTCTTGCTTTCCGACTTTGGAACCACTACTTTCTAACTGGGACTTATACGATCTCTCATGGCAGGGTTGAATACATGCAGTCAAAAGGACCCTCCTGCTTAAACGCTTATATTTATTTCATTCCTTGCTGGCATCGGTCTCTAGATCAGACCTACTCCATTTTCAGTCTTATGTGTTCAAATTCATTTGGGGCACTAAGGTCCATAGACTGGCGCGCACCCTGTTTGCTCCCTGGGCGAAGCGAGGACTTGGTGTGCCTGACTTGTATGCATATTATAATATGTCACAATATTACATATTATCACCTACCCAATCCCACTCCTTTGCTTTATGGGATCGTTTGCGAACCTCTGTATTCACCCCTTTGGCACATATATTTCATAATCCGGACTTTCCCCCCAGTATGGACATTGAAGCGTTCAAGTGGTGGACAGATAAGGGCCTATATCGTATCAGTCACTTTTTCACTCATGGTGGCCCCTTCACCCTCTCCCATTGTTTCTCGGTTCTAGAGATGCCTATTTTGGAAAGGTTCAGTTTCTATCAAATTGCTAATTTTTTACGTTTGATTTGGCCACCTGGAGAACCACCATCTCTAACAGCATGCTGACAATGGTGCAGTAGGGACCATGGCACTAGATGGGGCATCTTCATGGTGTATGAGTCGCTGCTCACCCCATCTCAGAAACAACCATACATGCTGGCCTGGGAGAGGGACCTCAATTGTGACGAGGACTTGGAGACTTGGTCATCCAGGCTCCAGGTCGCATATAAAGGCAATCTAAACGTCTCCCTCATAGAGGCTGGACTTAAAGTACTAGCCAGATGGTACTTGGTCCCTGTTCGCCTAGCCTGGATGTATAACACAGCTACTACGGAATGCTTTTGGGGCTTAATGTTGCTAGGTTCTATTTTTCGTGTCTAGTGGTAATGCCCTAAAATTAGGCATCTTTGGAAGAGGGTGTTTTTGATTTTTGGAAAAGTGATGGGGCTCTCTACTGAACAAAAACCACACCTAGCTCTACTTAATGACCTGCCACCCGGGTGGTCGCACCCTTTGAAACGCCTGATCAATTTTATCCTGCTGGCGTCGAACGTCAGTATCTTTTGGACGACTCAAACACAAAATATTGTGGATCATGATTTTATGGAAAAATTGCTTGTATTAATAATGACTAAACCAATCTATTTGAACAAACTTGGAAACCCTGGGCATGATATATACACGTACTCCTATGATTCCTGGTGCTATACGGCCTCCAGGCTCTTTCTCTCCCAGTTTATTCACACTTATGACCTAGCTCTCCCTGCGTCTTGGGGATCCCCTTCTCCTACCATTACCTTATTTTTCTCTTCTCTCCTTTCGTCTACCTTTCTCTCCCTTTTTCCCCTCTTGGGTGACTGCTTGAATTATATGTGTTTCCTTCCGGACTGTACAGAGAATGTAAATATGATAAATTCATTGTTTATTAAAATCTAAAGTACATATCAAAACTCTTAAATAGACATGAATTGGTAGTCACATGACTTACACTTAATTCATACTGCTCATAGCATAAATTACATAAATGGATTGACATGACAAACAATAAATTGATACACAGACATACATGCATAAGTGGACCAGCTGTATCTTGACATATTATAACACTCGACGCGTTTAATGGCGTTACAGCCACTCATCAGGAGTGTAATATGACAGTATAACTGTAAAGGATCAACAATTGAAAAAGGATTAAAAAAGGATTAAAAAGACCCTCTGAAGAGGGGAGAGAAAAAGTTATTTCCAAAGAAATGGCGACAAGCTAATGACTTACAACTCACCCCAAGACTGTGTCCAACCTGTACGTGGGAATTGCTGGGGGTCTCAGGTATCTCCCCCGGGGTTGAGGCAGGAAAACCTTCCAAGAGCAGAGAGAAGCAGCAAGAGTGAAGCCGGATGAACACTGCACACTGGAAGTCCACCCTAACACTTAAATTCTCCCCTGCAAACATTAATGTGAGCTAAGTTCAACCTTATGTCTCAAAATGAAAAAATCCCAGTTTTTCTACCTTTAGGGTACTTTCACACTGAGGCGCTGGGTACGTCGGCGGTAAAGTGCCGCTATTTTCAGCCGCTAGCGGGGCACTTTTAACCCCGCTAGCGGCCGAAAAAGGGTTAGACCCGCCCGCAAAGCGCCTCTGCAGCGGCGCTTTGCAATCGGTACGGCCATGCTGCCACATTGATTTCAATGGGCAGGGGCGCTGTAGGAGCGGTGTATTCACAGCTCCTACAGCGCATCAAAGATGCGTCTGGCAGGACTTTTTTACCATCCTGCCAGCGCACGGCTCCAGTGTGAAAGCCCTCGGGCTTTCACACTGGACAGAAAGAAGCGGCTTTTTCAGGGCGGTTTGCAGGCGATATTTTTAGCGACTTTGAAAATCAGCGACTTTGAAAAGTTACCTGCAATGCTTTAATGCGACTTTGATCCAGAGAGTGTAAAGTTGGATCAAAGTTGCACTCAAAGGTGCATCAAAGTTGCGCTCTAAATCGTGCAACTTTGGGGTTGCAATAGGGGAAACGTAGACTAAGGCTCCGTTTCCACCAGTATGACTTGTCATGCGACTTTGGACATGTAAACTCGCATGACAAGCCACAGCCCATTGATTTCAATGGCAACCGTTCCCATCTATACATCTTTGAAAATCAGCGACTTTGAAAAGGTACCTGCAATAATGCTTTGATGCGATCTTAAATCAGAGAGTGTAAAGTTGGATCAAAGGTGCACGCAAAGTTGCATCAAAGTTACACTCCAAAGTCGAACTCTTATGCCCCATACACACGATCGTTTTTCTTGCCATTTTTTTTCTTGCCGTTTTTCACGTCGTTTTTTTTCATGTTTCCTCTCAAGCCTGTCTTGCGTACACACGATCATTTAAAAAAACGATCAAGCAAAGCGCAGTGACGTACAACACGTACGACGGCACTATAAAGGGGAAGTTCCGTTCGAATGGCGCCACCCTTCATGTTAGTAAAGTTTGTTGAGCGACGATTCGCTCTTTTCAGTCTCGTGCTTTTCAGTCCGTGACTGCGTGACGAATGTGCTATCTCCATTACGAACGCTAGTTTTACCAGAACGAGCGCTCCTGTCTCATACTTGATTCTGAGCATGCGCGTTTTTTTTCACGTCGTTAAAGCATACACACTATCGTTTTTCACGTCGTTAAAAAAAACGACATGAAAAACGACGTGAAAAAAGAGAGCATGTTCGAAATTTTTAATGCCCGTTTTTCACGTTGTTAAAAATGCTCTGGAGCCTACACACGATCATTTTTAATGGCCATTTTTTTTAATGGCATTTTTAACGGCATGAAAAACGATCGTGTGTATGGGGCATTAGGCTACATTTTCACTAGTGCGACTCCAAAGCTGTGCGATTTAGAGTGCGACTTTGAGTGCAGCTTTGATCCAACTTTACACTCTGGATCAAATTTGCATCAAAAGTCACATCAAAGTAGTGCATGGATCTTTTCAAAGTCGCTGATTTTCAAAGGCACATAGATGGGAACGTTTGCCATTGAAATCAATGGGCTGTGACTTGTGATGCAACTTTATGTGTCCAAAGTCACACTAGTGGAAATGGAGCCTTATGCTCATTACTTACATGTAGCTTCCTCAGCTGGGCGGGTGCCACACCATGCACACAGTGCCCATCACGGTGCCACACCATGCACACAGTGCCCATCAGTGCCATCACAGTGCCACACCATGCACACAGTGCCCATCAGTGCCATTACAGTTCCACACCATGCACACAGTGCCCATCAGTGCCGAACACTGTGCCACACCATGCACACAGTGCCCATTACAGTGCCACACCATGCACACAGTGCCCATCAGTACCATTACACTGCCACACCATGCACACAATTCCCATCACAGTGTCACACCATGCACACAGCGCCCATCACAGTGCCACACCATGCACACAGTGCCCATCAGTGCCATCACAGTGCCACACCATGCAGACAATGCCCATTACAGTGCCACACCATGCACACATTGCCCATCACAGTGCCACACCATGCACACAGTGCTCATCAGTGCCATCACAGTGCCACACCATGCACACAGTGCCCATCAGTGCCCATCACAGTGCCACACAATGCAAACAGTGCCCACCACAGTGTCACACCATGCACACAGTGCCCATCAGTGCCATCACAGTGCCACACCATGCACACAATGCCCATTACAGTGCCACACCATGCACACAGTGCCCATCAGTGTCCATCACAGTGCCACATCATGCACACAGTGCCCATCAGTGCCCATCACAGTGCCATGTAGAAACAACCACATGGTTCTACACTGCAGAAAATCTGCAGCATGTTGCATTTGAATCTATATTACAGTTTCTAACAAACATAACATACTTCCAAAGCCTGCCCTCCCCCTCTCACTCTCTCTCTCTCTCTCTCTCTTTCAGGAGAAGCTGCTGGCAAAAATGAGGCAATGAAGACAAGAGGAGATCATGTTCTGTGAAGGAGAGGAGGGGTGAGGATTGGGCTGGGTGGGGATGGAGGAGGGGCTGGGCGGGATTTGGTAGGTCTAGGCATGCCTGTCTAAGAACGACTGGCAACCTTTTCAGGGAGTGAAAGACAGCTTAGCAAATTCAGATAAAGGGAGATAGTGTTGTCTGTGAAGAACAGGAAGTAGCTGATTGTCTACCTTAGATAAGACTTTCTAAGCTAAACAATCAGCTAGCCAGAAATTGAATAATATCAAAGATAACAATATTTAACATACTATTAACAGGAAGAATTTTTTTTTGGACTGGAATTCCACTTTAACAACGGCCTGTTCATATACAGTAGTAGATATAGTGAATAAGACCTGGGGGCTCTTTTGCTGGGGTATTAAGTCACTTGTGATATATACTGCCTGGAAATATCCAGCAATATTTTTCATTGTTTAATAAGGGCTGATACTCTGATTGTCAGCTTTTCATAACTGCCAATAAGGAGTATCATTGGGAGGACATTTGAAATGTATATTCCTCCAATGATGAAAATGTAAACCCTGGACACTTATGGGACATGCAAAGAAATACAATGAACTCTAGTGGTGGAGCCAATGAACTGTTCAATTCTTGGTGCTGCACACCTTCGGATACCTATGTTTTTCAGCTGTATTGCTGGTCAAGAGTGTTTTCAATGCTGTTTTGGAAGGAGGTTTTTCCAGACTGATAAATCATGTAATGCAATCACACTCCAAAGTTCCTAATCTACAATCCCTGCTACACCACTACAAAAAGTTTCATTTCACAAATCCAGTGTATGCAGACCCCTTCCACAGTACACTATATATCAACATTACAGTGCCTAGACCCGCCCGACGCATTTCGTTTGCAATGTTGTCTGGGGTGACAAAACTTACCTGCGACCAGGGCCAGGACAAGGGGTGGGAAGAAAGGACAGCTGCCCTAAGCACAGTATGTATTGTAAGGATGGGGGCTCCGCACGTTCCTTCTACTATAAGGCTGACAGGAGTAGTGATGGTGGTATCACTACTTCTGTCAGCCCAGCACTGGAAGCAGCAAGACGAGGAAGAAAGAGCTGAGAGGAGATGCATGCTGCTCTCTCTCTCCCCCTCCTCCTTATAAGCTCGCCATAATGAAGGTGGGGGGCACAATTTGGCATTACTGCCCTGGGCACTGGATGATCTTGTCACGGCACTGCCTGAGACAGGGCTAGGTACTGTAGCACTGAAACATACATTTAAGAAGTCTGCATACACTTGGATTGTGAATCTGGTATTTTTGCAGTGGTGTAACACTTGGAAGACATTTCCTGTTCATCCTGAGTGCTGGGTTAAGCACTTACTTTGTGAGTATGATTTGTTTTTAACTTACTGTTTTAATAAAGCTACATTGCTGCCCTATGAGCTTTTTTTTTCTCTGTGCTTTATTTAAAGGATCAATGAGGGAATAATATAGGAACCAGGAAGCCATCCATCTCCCTGCTTATCTACCATTATTACACAACCCTGTTTGACCATATTATAATGTGAGGTCATACAAATCTGGTGAGTTATACTGAGTTTACTGGCAATAAACTTTAAAAGTGTGAAGCGCCCGCACTTTATAAGACTGTTTTTTTTTTGTGGAAATTTCTGCTTCAAATAGACAATGATATTGTTCTAGACATTTTTATTAGTATGAATGTTAAGCACTAGTAGTTTATATCATTGCGAGAGGCTATACACATATGATTTTGCACTATTTGTTTTAATGGCCACTGAATTATTCAATGGTTTTATTATTATTCATATTGTTTTATTGATTTGATTTGTATTTTATTTATTTAATTACATGTAGTCAGGAGGTTATGCACTTAATTGAATCTTGTTGTGGGTGTTATATTAATCATGTAATGCAATCTTGTTCTTTTTTCATGGCATCTTGATGCATGTTTACTTTCAATAGTGCTGACCTATTTCATTGGTAGTGCACACATTGTGCACATGCCCCCTTTTTTTGGACAGAAAAGTTTACTGTCTTGGGACTGACAGTACAAATTCTCAAAATTGCACACAGGAGAGTTCTCCTTGTATTGGGGGATACGGTGGGTGAGAGTTCAATGGGGGGTTGACATACCATAGTTTTTTTTATACTTTGTTATAATAAATGTTCTTAAGATGGGGACATGGCTATTTTAATTTTGTTTGTTATATGTAATTGATACTAACATGTTTTGTAATCATTTTGTTTATAATTACTATACTAGTACTGGAAATAAATATAAAAAGTTCAAAAGTGTCCATAAACACTGGCACAAAAGTCCATATTTCTTATTGAAGTCACCCGAGGTGTATACTTAGACAGACTGAAGTGAACAATGATATCCTCCACCGAACATCAACACACCGGGCCTTTTACCACAAAGTATGGACCATTTATAGGTAGGGTTGAGCGGACCCGAACTGTAAAGTTCGGGTCCGTACCGAACTTTTGGGTTTTTGGGTCCCGGACCCGAACCCGAACAATTGACTGTATGTTCGGGTTCGGGTCCGGTGTTCGGCAATATGCATGTAAAGTCGTGCTTGTTTCCCGTGCTTAGAACTGTCCCTGCACTAAGTGTCATTTCTGAAGGAAAAAAAATCATTTAAAACTCACTCGCGGCGATAATGAATTGTCGGCTCCCTGCAATACATAGAAAAGTCATTGATAAAAAAAAAAAAAAGCGTGGGGGTTTCCCCAAATTCAATTACCAGGCCCTTCAGGTCTGGTATGGATATTAAGGGGAACCCTGCCGCAAATTTTAAAAAAAAATGTGTGCGGTTCCCCCAAATATCCATACCAGGCCCTTCAGGTCTGGTATGAATTTTAAGGGGAACGCCACCCCAAATTTAAAAAAAAAATGGCGTGGATTACCCCCAAAAATCCAGACTAGACCCTTTATCCGAGCACGCAACCTGGCAGGCCGCAGGAAAAGAGGGGGGGACGAGAGAGCGCCTCCCCCCCTCCTGAACCGTACCAGGCCACATGCCCTCAACATGGGGAGGATGTCCTCATGTTGATGGGAACAAAGGCCTCATCCCCACAACCCTTGCCCAGTGGTTGTGGGGGTCTGCGGGCAGGGGGCTTATCGGAATCTGGAAGATCCCTTTAACAAAAGGGACCCCCAGATCCCGCCCCCCATGTGAATTGGTAATGGGGTACATTGTACCCCTACCATTTCACAAAGAAAGTGTAAAAAAAATGTAAAAAAATACACAGACACCGTTGGGAAAGTCCTTTATTAAAAAAAAAAAAAACATTTCAGCGATGAAATCCAGTGTCCCATGGCGATCCGATGTCCGGCGCTGTCCACACGAAATGTCATTGGCTGAGCCTGAGCGGACCTGATGGGGAACTTCCTCCGCAGTGTAATAAATGAATAGACCCGCCCCTTCTAAAGTTCCCCATCAGGTCCGCTCAGCCAATGACGTATGTGTAAGGCTGAGGACCTGATGCGGAACGTGAGAAGGGGCGGGTCTATTCATTTATTATACTGGAAGAAGTTCCCCATCAGGTCCGCTCATGCAATGACGTAGGCGGGGTCTGACATACGAGGGGGCGGACCTCGTATGTCAGATTAAGTTATGTTTATTAAGTTATTTTTAATAAAGGACTTTCCCAACGGTGTCTGTGTATTTTTTTACAATTTTTTACACTTTCTTTGTGAAATGGTAGGGGTACAATGTACCCCATTACCAATTCACATGGGGGGGCGGGATCTGGGGGTCCCCTTTGTTAAAGGGGTCTTCCAGATTCTGATAAGCCCCCTGCCCGCAGACCCCCACAACCACTGGGCAAGGGTTGTGGGGATGAGGCCCTTGTCCCCATCAACATGGGGACATCCTCCCCATGTTGAGGGCATGTGGCCTGGTACGGTTCAGGAGGGGGGTGGGCGCTCTCTCGTCCCCCCTCTTTTCCTGCGGCCTGCCAGGTTGCGTGCTCAGATAAAGGGTCTGGTCTGGATTTTTGGGGGTACTCCACGCCATTTTTTTTTAATTTGGGGTGGAGTTCCCCTTAAAATCCATACCAGACCTGAAGGGCCTGGTATGGATATTTGGAGGAACCGTAAGCATTTTTTTTTAATATGCGGCAGGGTTCCCCTTAATATCCATACCAGACCTGAAGGGCCTGGTAATTGAATTTGGGGGAACCCCCACGCTTTTTTTTTTATCAATGACTTTTCTATGTATTGCCGGGAGCCGACAATTCATTAATAGCGGAAAGGAAAAACGTACCGCTCAAAAGCTTGAGAATTCACCAAATAGCTGCTTCCGCCCGGTCACTCACACAGGTGCTGGCTCTGCACTGATGCATGGGAGAAAAAGAAACCCTGGACTGCCGCACTCTGTATAGACAGTTATTTATTCCAAAATTTCAGGTAAAAAATCCAAATTCAAAATAAATCCATAAATCCAAAACAACAAATGCAGATGGTGTGCATGCAGGGAAGGGTGGCTAACGCGTTTCACGTCACGAATTGACGCTTACTCATTAATAGCCACGAGTGAGTTTTAAATTACTTTTTTTCCTTCAGAAATTACACTTTGTGCAGGGACAGTTCTAAGCACGGGAAACAAGCGCGAATAGTCCTCAGAAGTTCGGGTTCCCATTGACTTCAATGAGGTTCGTGGTCAAGTTCGGGTCAAGTTCGGTCCTGAACTTGAACTTTTTTCCGAAGTTCGGCCGAACCCGTCGAACCCAAACATCCAGGTGTCCGCTCAACTCTAGTTATAGGTGGTCAAACAGGCATAATGTTTATCCACAAACTGATCATGTCTTTACTAAGGCAACATGAAGCTTAACCTCCCTGGCGGTATTCCTGAGTCTGGCTCGGGGTAAGATTTCAGTAACTAAATCAGTAACCCCGAGCCACACTCGGGATCGCATCGCAGGATACAGGGGAAGTTACTTACCTTGTCCCTGGATCCTGCGATGTGTCCCCGCTATGTGAGCGAGCTGTCATCTCGCTCGATCCATACTGCCGAGTGCCGTCGAGCTCTGCTCCCTGTGACGTTGCGGCGCACGGGGGCGGAGTTCGGCGCCAAATTCAAAAAGTGAAACACACAATACACATACAGTATACTGTAATCTTACAGATTACAGTACTGTATCAAATAATTACACACCCCTTTGTACCTAGTGGTCTGTCCAGTGTCCTGCATGCACTTTTATATAATAAAAACTGTTCTTTCTGCCTGGAAACTGGAGATTGTCCATAGCAACCAAAAAGTGCCCCTTTATGTCAAAAGTGCTTTTAGACCAGCTAGAAAACAGCGATAATAAATTAGAATCACTTGCAGAATTGAGCGATGGTGACTTGTGGGGAAATTCGTCATCAATCACTGAAAAACACTTTTATTATTATTATATTATTATTTGTTATAATTATTTTATAGTTATTTATTATATTATAATTTATGATTTTGTTTTTTGAACTTTATCATACCCGGGATGTCTTCTAGACTCTGGTTTGGACAGATTTAAGTGAGTTATTCCTAAGAATTACAGGCCTACAATATAAAACGCCAAATTTCCATGCAGAATAATTGTACCGCTTTCAGCACCTAAAATCTGACAGAGTCATACCGCCAGGGAGGCTAATCTTGTATAACCCTCACGGATGGTGTGTCCTTGAGGTATCATGCTTTAAAATATGAGCATACGATTCCTGTTCCATGTTGTAGTATATCAAGCCAGTGTAAAGTTTATTCCAAAAGAATTTCAGAATACTCACATTTAATACGTTATGAACAAGTAGATATTTCCAACCCACAAGATGGCTGTGGTCCGCACGTACTAGCGTCGTGACATCAGATCTCACCCTACCCGTTTCGTCATTGGACTGACTCGGGAGACTTCAATAAGAAATATGGACTTTTGTGCCAGTGTTTATGGACATTTTTGAACTTTTTATATTTATTTCTAGCGCTGCATATACTTTTTCTTTTATGTTTTTATTGTCACCAACTATTTTTTGCTAGCTGCTCCCTAGAACCCAAGCGCAGTGAATATTCTCAATCACTATACTACTACTACTGTACTAGTAAACAAATTAAAGTGTTATACAGAAACCGTCCACTGAAGTCTAGTATTGTTTTTTTTTTATTTAATGTAAAGTTGCTATAGACTTTGGACAAGTTAGGGTTTGAGGGGTTTGTAGTCTTATGCCGCGTAAACACGATCGGAAATTCCGACAAGAAAACCGTGGATTTTTTTCCGACAGATTGTTGGCTCAAACTTGTGTTGCATACACACGGTCACACAAATGTTGTCGAAAATTCCGACTGTCAAAAACGCGGTGACGTACAACACTACGACGAGCCGAGAGAAAATAAGTACAATGATTCCGAGCATGCGTCAAATTGATTCCGAGCATTCGTAGGATTTTTGTGCGTCGGAATTGCATACAGACGATCGGAAATTTCTTGTCGGAAAATTTGAGAACCAGCTCTCAAATTTTTGTTGTTGGAAATTCCGACAGAAAATGTCCGATGGAGCCTATACACGGCTGGAATTTCCGACCAAAAGCTCACATCAAACTTTTCTTGTCGGAATTTCCGATCGTGTGTATGCGGCATTAGAATAAGAGGAAAGAATAAGGAGAAATTGCATCTCTCCCAAAAGATCAGCGCGAATACAGATATATCCTCCACATACGAATTCCTAAGGTTGCATACACTATTTATTATTTAGTATATGGTCCCCGGATTCCTTACTAGATGTGAATTATCTCATTCTACTTTAATTTCTCACACAATCATTCTTAAGTTTTGTATCAACAAGAGTACACTAGAAGGCCTCTCCTGGCTTCTCTTTCATTTTTTTCTGTATGCAAGTCTCTCATAAATTTGCATGTTGAAAGATAGACAGATTTAAACGTAGTTCTAAAGGTAAAACATTTTTTACCTCAATACATTCCCTGCATTAAGGTAAAAAACATTTTGACACTTTCTGTGCCCATCTGCTGGTCTTCCCTCTTCTCTCCCCGCTCTCACAAACTTGGCTGAGAAACTCTCATCTTTTTGGCTCCTGCCACTGTCAGTCAAATCCTGTAAGCAGAGAGCAGGGGGCGGGCCTGAGCTACGCCGTGTGGATCAATGGACGCACACATTCTAGCTCAGCATCGAGCCTGCACATCTAACCCCATAGCAAGTACTTGCTATGGGGCTAGACACAGAAGAGGAGGAACCAAGATCGCCGGAAATGGACCCCAGAAGAGGAGGTTCAGGGCTACTCTGTGCAATACAATTGCACAGAGCAGGTGAGTATAAGATAGTTGTTACATCATTGTTGATGACAACAGACAAATTTATGTGTTGGAAAATATTTACCATATAGCTGGTAAATACCATACAAATTACAAAATTCTTGAGTGACAAAACAAAACACCTGGTTACTTTGCTATTAATTAGGTAGTGTCCTTATGCAGAAGACAAGTTATATTCTATGTTAAATACCGGTGCTTGATCTGATTATGTAAAAATAACATTTATAGTACAATTCAGCATTGCATTTTTTCTTATTTTTTCTATTTAAAATCTATTAAATAAAATTATTGTTAGTTAAACGTGAAGTCTCCCCAAAAATTATAACACTATTTTACATAAACCAACCCATCTCTGAAACAACACAAAAAACACTCTGGTACAAAATAGGTATTAAAGCGGAGTTCCCCCCCCCAAAATGGAACTTCCGCTTTAAGTACTTGTGACCACCTGACATGCCACATTTGGCATGTCATTTTTTTTGGGGGGGGGGAGTGGGTACCTAGTTTTCACAGGTACCCAGCTTCCACTTCCTCTCCTGGCACTGTGGCGCAGAGCGGAAGTTCACCTCTTCTCCCTCCCTCCCTGCAATCTTCTGGGACACGTCACGTCCCCCCTCCCTCCCTGCAATCTTCTGGGACATGTCAACACACAGCGTGGCTCGCGCATGCGCAGTACGCGCCTGTCTGTGAAGCCAGAGCCGGGCTCCCACACTCACAATGCCAGAGCTGCAGAGAGGAGGGGGGGGGGGAGAAGCGAAGTCTTCGGGCGGCCGCATCGCTGAACCGTGGTACAGGTGAGTGTCTGTTTATTAAAAGTCAGCATCTACACTTTTTGTAACTGCTGACTTTTAAATGGGTGGAACTCCGCTTTAAGTGGTTAAATATGGTTAAAGGTGGGTCAGCCCACTCTTGAAAAATGCCAAGCTATGATAAGTATAATTGTTTTTAGATCATTGTATTTAAAGAAAGAAAGAAATACCTGTGTGGACATTCAAGAACCTTAGTCTAAAAATACTTGCTGCTTTAATGCCATGCTGATCCTTCGACTTCATAGAAATTAAGAAAAACAATAACTACATTTTATAATCTCCCCAATGTACTATAACAGTAGATGGCAATGCTCTGATCTGCAGCACACCACATTGCACCTGCAGTGTTTTTGTTGCAGCTTATAGACCCATTTTTGGTCAATTAAGTAAAAAATGAATGGGCTTGACACCGTGGGGTTGATTTACTAAAACTGGAGAGTGCAAAATCTGGTACAGCTCTACATAGAAACCAATCAGCTTTCAGTTTTTTTTTTGTCAAAACTTATTTGAACAAGCTGAAGATAGAAGCTGATTGGCTACCATGCACAGCTGCACCAGATTTTGCACTCTCCAGTTTTAGTAAATCAACCCCTCTGTGCCTTAAAGCACAAAGTAAAATAGTACACTGTCCTTTAAAAAAAAAAAAGAAAAGATCAATGTACCTGTTTTCAAACATTTGGGAAATCACATTATATCACACTGTTTATATTTTTGTGATTTATAACATCTAATCTTGTTGAATCGTTTAGACTATTTTCACTTATTTTCATGCATACATCTTTTTTTTGTAACCCACATTTCTCACATGCCACAATCCAGAAAAATATGATACCACTAGTGTACTGTTACAAAAACTTGTTAGCAGTCAGCTAGCACTGACATGTGTTCACACATCCACCTATAATTTCACCTATTAGGCCCCTTGAACATGGGTGTAATCATTTGATATTTACTCAGGAACTTGTTGACAGAAAGTCAGTGAGTAAAAAAACCGTGTGTTAAAACCTAAGTATTGGCTAAGTATTGGCGAGTAAGGCCCCATGCACACAAGATGCTGTTATTTGCTGTTAAACGCGCGTTCAGAGGCAGTTGGACACTTTTTTCAACTGCTCCTGAACCCATTCAATGTTATCCTATGTGTCCATGCACACAGTCTCGTTTATTGCCGTTTTTAGGCAGTTGCGTTTAACCTCGTTTTTCCAGAAGCAAAAAAATGGGTTCAGACGCAAACGTTTTCCACGTTTCAGACGCAAAACGCGGCTAAACGCCGCTAAACGCGGCAAAACGCGGTACCGGCGTTTTGCCGCAATTTCGTTTATTAGCGTTTTTAAAGGTGACCTATTTTTTTACATTAGAAATCTCAAAAATGATGGCAAATGATGAAAAACCATCAAAAAAATATGAAAAAAAACTGTAATTGCTTGCATTGCACTGTAGACAATCCACAACTTGTGGCAGGTGATGTGGCAAGTGGACAATCCACAACTTGTGGCAGGTGATGTTGCCAGGTGACGTGGCCAGGTGACATGGCAGGTGACGTGGCAGGTGGACAATCCACAAATTGTGGCAGGTGACGTGGCCAGGTGACGTGGCAAGTGGACAATCCACAACTTGTGGCAGGTAACGTGGCCAGGTGACGTGGCCAGGTGACATGGCAGGTGACGTGGCAGGTGGACAATCCACAAATTGTGGCAGGTGACGTGGCAGGTGACGTGGCAAGTGGACAATCCAAAACTTGTGGCAGGTGACGTGGCCAGGTGACGTGGCAGGTGGGCAATCCACAAATTGTGGCAGGTGACGTGGCAGGTGACGTGGCAGGTGACGTGGCAAGTGGACAATCCAAAACTTGTGGCAGGTGACGTGGCCAGGTGACGTGGCAGGTGGACAATTCACAACTTGTGGCAGGTGACGTGGCCAGGTGACATGGCCAGGTGACGTGGCCAGGTGACGTGGCCAGGTGATGTGGCAAGTGGACAATCCACAACTTGTGGCCAGGTAACCTGGCAGGTGACGTGGCAAGTGGACAATTCACAACTTGTGGCAGGTTACGTGGCAGGTGACGTGGCAAGTGGACAATGCACAACTTGTCGCAGGTGACGTGGCCAGGTGACGTGGCCAGGTGACGTGGCAGGTGATGTGGCAAGTGAACATTCCACAACTTGTGGCAGGTGACGTGACCAGGTGACGTGGCCAGGTGATGTGGCAAGTGGACAATCCACAACTTGTGGCCAGGTGACGTGGCAGGTGACGTGGCAAGTGGACAATTCACAACTTGTGGCAGGTGACGTGGCCAGGTGACGTATCAGGTGACGTGGCAAGTGGACAATCCACAGCTTGTGGCAGATGATGTGGCAAGTGATACGCTAAATACAAGTACACTGCTGCTCTCTCAGCTGCTGGTCTCCCAAAATGGCTGAAATGGTTAAATAATAATGTTTTTTGAGCTTAGGGAGGGTCTTATGAGGTTTCTTAACTAAACGCCTATAGACGCAAACGCGGTAAAACGCGGTAAAATGCCGCTAAAATCGCGGCAAAACTGGCGTTTTTAAACGCCGGTTTTAGCCTTTAAAAACGTGTGTTCAGCAGAGTTTGCACCGGCGTCTCGTGTGCATGGGGCCTGAGGTGTGTAAGCATATAATATACTCATTTATGCACGTGTAAACATGCTTGTAGACGAGTAAACATGCTTATAGACGAGTAAACATGTGTATGCAAGTAAATTACTGTACTCTAATGTAAAATTTTCTATTATTGTTGTTAATTATTACATTTTGTCTGAAATATCCAAATTACTAAAATAGTATTATAATCGTGTTAATAAATAATGTGTCTAAATAAATACTATTTAAAGACCACCAATAAATAGTTCCAACTTTTCTCAGTAGTTCAATCAGTCCAACTTCAGTGCTCACAAGAAATTTAAGTGCGTATTGCTGTAAACCAAACTTTTGTGCTTCACCCTTGTGCTCACAATGCGCTCACTGCTGTTTTTGAGCCATAAATATTTTATAGGTCAGTTTTGAGCCTTCCCCTTTAAGGGGTCACAAATAGGCTCCTCCCTCCTGTGGGACTTTAACCTTCAAATCCACTTTCCACCATATGAGACAATCAGGAACCTTTTTTTCTGTAAGTAGGTAGCAGGTCCAACCTCCTTTTAGTGACAATCCACCATACTCTGCTAAAAATAAACACATGCCAATCATAGCGCTTTCCGTGTAACTTTCACTTTATTAAAACAAAAAACAAAAAAATGCACTCACTTGCATCTGTGCACTAATCCTGTCCACTAAGGTAAAAAGCATGCATATGTCCCCTTAATGCCGCGTACACACGATCGTGATTCACGGCGGTGAAAACACCGCCGTGAATCACGACAGGAAAAATTAGGGTACGGCTTGTTCCCCCACACACAGACATTTTTCCCGTCATTTTTTCTCTTGGCGAGAAAAACGACTGTGTGTAGCCTCCGCGGCAGTGTTTCCCTATGGGAAAACTGCCGCGGAAAAAAATGACAGGAATCACAACGAGAAAAATTAGAGCATGTTCTAATTTTTCTCGTCGTGATTAATGCCGTTTTTCCCGTCGGGAAAAATGACAAAAAGCCCACAGACGATCGTTTTTCTTGTCCAAAGGAAAAATTTTTATTTTTATTTTTCCCGACGGGAAAAATGATCGTGTGTACGCAGCATCAGAGTTATACAAATCCTGATCAGCACTGCTCTGCCTGGTGCCTGTCAACGTTCGGTAATAGCGAGATGACGCCGCTGGCTCCACCCTTGCTCATTACATCATATCAACATATGACTTCTTCAGAGGATTACTTTTTTTATTATTCACGTGCCTTGTTTTTGTCTCCCATGTTCATTACATGAGATTTTATTTATGAACATTGAAATTTTATTAAGTAAAATATGTTCTGGTTTTGCAGATACACATAATTCTAATTAAATAATTTTGATATTTAATTTATAATATGAAACTTTTTTTTTTAGCTCAAAGGCATTGTTTCTGGGAAGAGATTACATTTTTTTTTCATATTTAATTTAATATTTTTTTTACTCATGATTACCATTCCTACTAACAACAGGAAACACTATTTTACTAAGTAAGGTATTATATATCTTACAAAGCACATATTATGCCCTTGTTTCCTAATACAGCTGGTTAGAGGTCTATCACACATCACCCCATAGAAGCTCATTAAATATAAAGGTTGTGTGTTGAATGTATTTATTTTAAAATATGTTCATCTAAGATTGACTAGGGTTAACTGCATCTCATTTTCTGGAGGTGCACTGCTGAGATGTTAGTGGCCATGGCAACATTTATTGTTCCTTGACACATAAATCATAAAGGTTTCTGCTTACTAATTCTCCCATTTTCCATATAGCAACTGTTGCTTGGTATAATGCACTCGTACGTCATGCATTACATAGAAACATGTTGTACAGAGAGTCCTTAAGTGTTATCGAGCAAGCGGCATCTAAATATACAACATTGCCATGAAATCAGGGACATAAAAATATCACACCACACTGTTTAACAGGAAACAGTCTGTGTAATCCTATGACAACATTGTGAAGAATTCAAAGGTTGTACACATTCCCTTTACTTTGTTTATTATAGGAAACCTTTGCTGATAGAAATATGCATGCTTCTATTAGGTCCTATTAGATCTTCTTCTAAATTTGCTAGTTTTCTGGTTCTCTCTGTTTGTTTTCTGAGTAGCTTACTTAGAAAAAGCATGCAGCAAGTAGAAACTGCATACTTGCTTTGGATCATTGACTCAGAATGTATTGAAGTCATGGGATTAACATGACTTTCCAGCAACTAGCATTTTCAAAATAAGGTTAGGAAGGACATCCTCCAAGGTCAGGTTTCCGTTAAAACAACTGAACTATCATTTGGAAAATGTAAATTGCCCAGCAATCATGTTGATCCAAGGGCTTCATTATTTCCTGAGTCTCCAACCCACAAGGGGCATGCATCAAGTGATAGCAGACCATACATGTTCAGGGTCAGTGACTCAGAAAGTATTAAAGCTGTTGAATCAGCATGACAGTATTTTCTAGTATTATTTTACTAGTAATATTTTACTAGTATTTTCAATAATAGGAGACGACACACTCACAGGGCAAGTTGTCTTTAAATAAAACCTGTATGATAAAATGCATAGATGCCCTGTACACATGACCGGAATTCCGCTCAAGCTGTCTTGCATACACACGGTCACACATAAGTCCGACCGTCAAAAACGTGGTGACGTACAACACGTACGATGAGCCGAGATTAATGAAGTTCAATAGGCAGTTCGGCTCTTTTGCTTGATTCTAAGCATGCATGTTTTTTTTCCGTCAGAATTGCATACAGGGAAACGGACTTTCCGATAGAAATTTTTGTCCGTCGGAAAAAAAGAGAACAAGTTCTCTATCTAAGTCCGTCGTAATTTCAGAAGGTAAAAGTCCGATGGGGCATACACACGGACGCAATATCCAATTAAAAGAACCCGTCTGACTTTTTCCATCGGAAAATACGGTCCTGTGTTCAAGCATGACTGTCAATACTGAATTCTACTTAAAAAAATAAAAAACTTGCTATTTGCTTGACTATCATGCTTTTTATTTTTTATATTTTTTTATAATCTTTATTAGGTTTTCATATCTCATAACATAAAATCCAAATGTACAAAGACTTAATATTTCACAAAGAGATAATAAACATTGCCCCCTACCCCTCCCCCCTCACCCCCTCCCCGGATCTCCCCCCTTTGGTTTCCCACCGTTCTATTGCTCCCTCTTTAACCTTTTCATTTCCTTCTCTTAATCATACCTCTTTCTCATATAAAATCTATGTAATTTCTTAATCAAATTTGTTTTATAAAGCTTATATATATTTATATTTATATCTATCTCTATCTATCTGTGTCCGTGTGCATTTACATTCATGTCTATATGCCCCCGTATCTCTAAATATATATATATATACACATACATATATATACCTATACACATATATACACATACACGCACTAATCTATACACGCGTATGTACCCACCCCATATGCATATTCACAAACGTACACACCCTCATGTATGCCCGTTACAAACCCAGCAACTCTGCATATCCCATAGTATGTTTAAATGTTACCCATTCCCGCCATTTTTTTTCAAACTGCACCGTTTCCTCCCCCTCGCTAGACTTTAGGTATTCCAGTCTGTAGATGTCATTAATTTTGTGGCACCAACCTTTCAAACTAGGTCGTTCCATTTCTTGCCAATGTGTAGCTATTTGGTACTTTGCAGCATTTAGGAGTTGTGGAAGCAAAGTTCTCAGATACTGTTTGGTTGGGGTTCGAATCCCGTGTAGTATACAGCCCCATGGCTCATCGGGGACTTCTATCTTGGTTATGACTTTGATTGTTTTTCTGATCTCTCCCCAGTAAATTTTAATTTTAGGGCACTTCCACCAGATATGAGCCATAGTCCCAATTTCCTTGCACCCCCTCCAGCAGAACTTTGAACTTTCATTTGAACATTTATGTACCTTGTCAGGGGTTAAGTACCAACGAGCTAGACATTTGCAATTTAATTCCCTTTCGTTTTGGTTTACTGATGTAACATGGACTCTCTCTATAATTTGCTTAATGTCCAGGTCGTTGACCTGCGAACCCAACTCCTCCTCCCATTTCTTGATAAATGGCGGTGTACCCAGCTTTTTTGTATCGATTAATATTTTATAAATCTTAGAGATTACTCCCTTCTTCACCTTCTCCTCACACAATCTCTCTAAAGGCCGTAAACTTTCTATAGATCTATTTGGCCGTGGTAATTTTTCGTTTTTTTTTTTAACTGAGCATACCGCCATTCATCCAACATCAGTGATTCTCGTTTGTTTTTTAATTCCTGATACCCCAGCAGTTTATCTTTCTCCATTACATCTTTCAGTTGTAAATTATCTTGCATAATCCATTTTCCAAATAATTTTTCGACACCCGGTATAAAGTATTTTGTGTTAGTTAATGGCATTAAAGGTGAATTGAACTCCCATTTCTCTTTTCTGTGAATTTTATCCCAAATTTTAAGTGCATTTCTGGTGATTTTGTGTATATCCGTACTGAGTTCCCGATATTGCTCTGGTATCCAAATCACCTTTCCCAGTGGTGCTTTACTTATAGTGGCTTCCATATTCACCCATCTTTTTTCTAAATTATTTTTAGCCCATTCTATTATTCGTGATAAAACTGTTGCAAAATAATAATTTCTCAAATCAGGAGCCCCTAATCCTCCTTGTGCCTTTTCCTTAATTAAAAGTGCAAGTTTAATTTGTGGTTTTCTCCCACACCATATAAATTTTAGAAACATTGACTGCAATTTATTAAAAAATGCTTGTGGTATTGGGATTGGCAACATTTGCCATTTATACATTATTTTAGGCAAAATTACCATTTTGTAAATATTTATTCTGCCACTCCAGGATAGTTGTCCTGGAGTTATTCTACTCAGTTCAGCTTTGATGTCATTTAATAGTGGAATATAATTGGCTTTATATACTGTCTCGATTGTAGTTGTTATCTTAACCCCCGAGATACTTCAGTTCTTTTACACCCCATCGAAATGGGAAATCTTTTTGGTAAGTAATCCTTTCTGCTTTAGGGATATTAAGACTCAGAATTTCTGATTTTGCCGGGTTTATTTTAAAGTTAGAAATTTTTCCATAATCTTTTAAAACTTTCATTATGTTAGGTAGAGTAATTCTAGGCTGTGTTACGTAGACTATAATGTCGTCGGCGTACGCTGCAAGTTTATGCTCTTCTTCCCCTACTTTTATCCCCCTTATGTTCACGTTCTTTCTAATTCCTTTTAACAAAGGCTCTAAGGTAAGGACAAAAAGCAGCGGTGACAATGGGCACCCCTGTCGAGTGCCATTTTTCATCTCAAAAGGGGTTGAGACAAACCCATTTACTTTAATTCTTGCTGTTGGTGTATTATATAACGATTTTATCCAAGAGATCATTCTGGGTCCCAGACCTATAGCCTTTAGAGTACTCTGCATGAAGCCCCAGTCTACCCTGTCAAAAGCCTTTTCGGCGCCTATTGACAGGAGTAGACCTGGGGCCCCGCTCTCTTTTATTTGCTGTATAGCCAAAAGGGTTCTGATGCCGTTGTCCCTACTCTCTCTTCCTGGGATGAAACCGACTTGATCTGCGTGGACCATTTCTGTCATAATTGTTTTCATCCTAGAAGCAAGTATCTTGGAGAATATCTTGGTATCTATGTTCAAGAGAGAGATTGGTCTGTAACTAGAACAGAGTGTATTGTCTTTACCTTCTTTTAATATAATAGTTATAATAGCTTCTAATGCTTCTTTCCTCAGCTCCCATTTCCTACCTACCCCATTCAAGTAGGAACACAGTTTCGGGGTAAAAATTTCCAGGAATTTCTTATAATAAAGGATCGTAAAGCCATCTGGTCCTGGGCTTTTCCCGTTGGGTAGATCTTGTATTATTTTTATTATTTCCTGCTCTGTTATTGGGGCCTCTAAGAGACTAATTTTATCTTCCGAGATTTTCTCTAATTTTATCTCGTTTAGAAAGGCTTTTATTTTTTCCTTCTTTTGTTTTAGTTCTTCTTTTGTCTCTCTTGCATTAATTGAATAAAGTTTTCCATAAAATTCCTGGAAATTTTTTGCTATTTCTGTTGTTTTATATCTTAATTCCCCCGAACTTGTTTGTATTTTCTCTATGAAATTGACAGATTTTTTCTTTTTTAGTAATTTTGCTAGGTATTTCCCGGCTTTATTCCCGTGTTGGTATCTCTCTTTCTTGATTTGATTAAAGACTGTTCTAGTATCTTGCTCTATTACTTCTCTCAACTCTTCTCTTTTCGCATTCAGCGTCAGTATAGTTTCTTTTTTCCTAGTATTCTTATGTAGCTGTTCTAAATTGGCTATATCTTTTATTAATATAATTTTTTTCTCCTTAGTTTTTTTCTTTTTTTCTGCCCCCTCCCTTATCAGGATACCCCTAATGTAGGCCTTATGGGCTTCCCAGATCACTGCCTCGGACATATCTTCTATGGCATTCTCTCTAAAAAATTGTACTAATTCATTTTTTATTCTTTGGACAATTTTTTTATCTTGTAAAAGTTCTTCGTTTAGTTTCCAGATATTATTTCTCTTTGGGGACTCTCCTATCTTCAGTTGGAGTATTATTGGCGCATGGTCAGAGAATGTTGTTATTCCTATATCTGTATCTTCCACTAATTCTAATAACTTATGTTCAACCAAAAAAAAATCTAATCTTGAGTACGTCCCATGTACCGAGGAGTAGAATGTAAAATTTTTCTGTTTTGGATGTTGGGATCTCCACACCTCCACTAGTTGATGTTGCTGCATTCTCTTTTTTAATTTGTTTCTCTGGGCTATTCCAGTCTCTGGCACATGCGACGTACAGTCCATCCTGGGATCTAGACATAGGTTAAAGTCTCCTGCCATGATAGCCCCCCCTTTTTTGAAATCCATGAAATCATCCATAACCCCCATTAAGAATTGAATTGATTTTTTATTTGGGCCATAAACGTTTGCCAACGAAATCTCCTCTTCGTTCAATTTGCTCCTTAAAAATAGGTAGCGCCCTTCCGGGTCTGTTTTCCTCTCCTCCAATATGAATTGGGATCCCTTGGCAAACCCAATGGCCACTCCTTTAGCACGTCTTATCGGAGAGTCCCCGTAGTACCATAGGGGATTATCATTTGAGATAATTCTCCGGTTTGAGCCCTGAAAAAAGTGAGTCTCCTGCAGTAATACCACTTCAGCCTTCATGGAACTCATTTCTCGGATTATATTTGCACTTTTTATAGGGGCACCTAACCCACGGACATTATATGAGATAATTTTTATGTTTGTCATTTTTCAAATGAAAACAAAAACCCCCACAAGCAAACAGAGCAATATCTTTCGTGGTTTTCCCAGAGATCCCTCCTACCCTCTCCCCCCTCCCCTCCCCTATCCCTCCCCCTCCCATCCCGCCCTCTCCTCCCTAAATGGGGACATTTGGCCTCCCCGTGGCCTAGAGATCCGTGGCCTACCCTCTCCATCTGGCCCTACGGTACTCCCCCCTCGAGGTTGAACTTTAACTTGGGCCTCTGCCGGAGCCTCTACCACCCCCTCTATATTGGAGGGGCTCCCATGCCCCTACTGCTCCTTCAGCTTCTTCTTTGACTTAACTTACCCGCCCAACCCTTCACCCTTTCCCTACTGTTTCCCACCCGCCCGCTGCCCCGCCCCTCCCCAGTCCAGAATTCCATCCCTCTTCTCTTTTACTTCCCTCTATTTTTCTTTGGCTTCAGCTGCCATGTATGCTGATCTTCTTTATTAGTATTCTTTTCTTGTGGCTCCCACCATCCCGGGATCTCCAATTCTGGGATATCTAGTCTGTTGAAAAATGTCCGCGTGTCTTCCGGGAATCTCAATGTCGCAGATCGCCCATCTTTACGGCCAATTAGGCAGGCTGGGAAGCCCCATGAGTATTGAACATTATGCGATTTCAAATGTTCCAGCAGAGGTTTCAACGTTCTTCTCCTATTTAGAGTCTCCGCTGCCAGGTCTGGGAAAATCTGTAGGTTATTATCTTCATATGTGGCCGAGTTACTAGCTTTTAGGGCAAGTCGAATCCGTTCTTTATCCTGAAAATTGTGAAATCGTACAATCACGTCTCTCGGGATTTCCTCTGGTATTCCTGCGGGTTTCCTGATCGATCCTATGGATTCTTTCTAATTTTATTTTATCAGGTTCTGTTTTCCCTAGCATGTGTCCGAACACTTTATCTATCTTTTCTTGTAAATCTTCTACTTGTTGATCCGGTAAGCCTCTAATTCTCAGGTTTTTCCTCCTGTTCCGATTTTTCTGATCTTCTATCCTGTATCTCATGTGCATTTGTTCTCTTTGTATCTCTTTCATCTGAGCTTTTAAGTCTGTTACCTCAGCCGCTTGGGAGTCTAACTTTTCTTCTGTTTCCTCAACTCTTCTTAATATATGATTCAAATCCGCATGTAATATATACATTTCCCCTTTTAATGATATCTCCATTCTAGTAAACAAAGTTTCCAATCTAGAAAACATTTCTGCCATTTCCCCTTTAGTTGGGAGTTGATCTTCTTGTCTATTTTCAGTTATTTCTTCTTCCTCTTCTTCCTCTACTGTCTCCTCCATGACCTGTGGTCCGCTCCATGCCTTCCCTGATTTTCTCTTCTGATCGTTTTTCAGCTGGGCCTCTGTTGTTTTACTTTTGGCTCCTAACTGTTTACTGGGGCTGTCTTTTGCTCCATTCTGTATCATATATTTTTTTAATGGTGCCCGGGCTGGCGCTCATTTTTGGGGTGTTGGCCCCTGCTCCCCTTACTGGTCTGCCTCTCATATCTGAGTGATTCGCTCACCCTTCAGGTAGTCCGGGTAATTCTAGATAGTTCAAGCCTCCGCCCTGCCCGCCCTTTTTTTTTTTTTAAAGGTGGTCCACCGTAACAGTGTATCAGTCCAGGTAAGCAGAACGTACTGATAGATCAGGCAGCAACATAACACGTACACATAGAAGATCTAATAACTAGTCTCAGCCAACCAGCTGACTAGCTCCTGGTTACTCAAGCTCTTGTACCCCTTACGGGGGATGATCAGACAAAAAAAAAGGAAAGTAAAAAGACACTCCTTTAACACTCCTTTGATCAGAGATTCCAGCACAAAACCTCTGATTCTGCCTTCATAACTCATATATTTGAGAGTTAATTAGTTTCTCATAATAATTTCCCACTGACCTATTCCTGGTCATTCTGCATTTTTGTAAATCCTGGGTTATAGGTTTAGGTTTTGTTGTTCTCAGGTCAGGGGGGTCTCAGCGTGATCTCAGATGATCTCAAATGAATTTCACAGTTCCAATTCTTACTTGTACAAACTTATACATACACATTTTTTTTTTATGCAGTCCCGTGTGTGATCAATATATGTGTATAAGAGACTTAACCCTGGCACTCCCGTCAGCTCTTCCCTGCAGAATCTCGTCAAATTATAGTTCTATCGATCCTCCGGTAATTCCCATCAACCCACACCCTTTCCACCTTCTATCTCCTATGTCTGTTTTGTAGTCCACGTGACCCTCTCCCGGAGCCTGAGGAGGGGTGTATTCAAGATATAGATATAGGTTTTTTTCGAGTCCCGGGAGCATAAGCAGCTACACTGCAATCTTTCATGATGCCGATTGGAAAATGTAGTGGGTTGCAGGGGAGCGCGGCAGGGTCGAAGGAGGTACGAGGAGGTACAGGAAGGTACAGGGATAGCGGAGGATAGCAGAGGAGCGGACCCTCCGTTCGAGGGAGCGTACTGGGGAGGAAGACGGCTGCCCTGTGATCCTGTGCTGACAGCGCTGCAAACGCTCTACAGAGAGATTCCGACTCAGGTGAGCGTGATGTAAAATAACATATGCAGCGGGGGGTACGAGGAACGGGGAACTGGACTTCGGCGGGACATCAGGCGGGCCGCAGGTGTCAGGGGTCTAAGGCAAGCTTCGCCAGCATAACTTAGCTTCAGTCCGTTCTCATGCTATTGCGGTAGCCCGCTCAGCTGAAGGAGTTTCAGGCATGGGATCTAGCAGCTGCTCCACACAGACGCCCTCATCAAAAAGCCCCTCCCTCTCATGACTCTGACTATCATGCTGATCTAAACACTTCAATACTCACCCAAAACAGGTATTCAGTTCAGAAGTAGTATATTTCCTCTGGTTTTACTAGCTGCGTGTTCTGGGTCAATATACTCATAATGTAATGAGGCCAAGGACAACCAGACAACTGAAACTCTTTAATCAAAGATTTCCTTTAGAACAAAGAGATATACAATTATAATGTTTTTACTGATAAATTATATGTGAGTATAGATTTTTATGACAATTCTTCCCTTAAAAAAAAGGTTGAAGAATTTGAAAATATAGGAATTTTGGAAAAAAAGCGTACATTTGTGGCCACCAACAGTGCTGGGACAAGAGGACACATATGCCAAGAATGCAAAAGTGTTTCCCTCTCCCCCGTGTTCTTTATTCTGGCAAATGAATGTAAAATAGTAAAAAAAAAGAGACCTACGAGGGGTAAAGAGTAAAAGTCTTCGTAGAACCTGAGGCATTTCGGGTAAAGGAGAGTATGGGGACCCAAGTTCTGTGAGTAAGTCTGTGGAGACCCACGTGGGGGTCAGTGAATCAACTGGGACCTGCTTGAAGAGTGAAAGATACCCAGAGAGTGTCCCACAGTGGGGATTTACAAGGGGAGTAGGGTGCTAGAGATTACAGTGAGAGGACTCAAGAGGACTCAAGACTGGGGCTACAATATATGGAGTTTGTGTGGCAGCATTGCAGTCAGCCCAGAGAGGTGTACTGTGTTTAAACCATGTGGCAGCTACCAGGAGGGATGGAGCAACGAGGTACATAGCTCAGAGACCCCAGAGACAATGTTGTTGCTGTCTTCTGTGGCTGCACTGAGAGAGACTATAGGATGCTGGCTAGGAGAACAATCTCAAAAAGAGGGACCCTTTTGATGGCCACTGAGGAACCGCTCAGGACAGAGGCCAGAGTCATCAGTGGTGAAGGGCCTTTGGATGTCATTTTATGAACTTTTGAGCACTCCATGGTAAGAGCCCCATCACTGACCAACTGTGCTAAGTCTCACTGGCTAGTGGTGTAGACAGAGCCCCTTGCTCAGGTCTCAATGATATTGTATATCATTATATTATTGTGAAGTGCTTTGTCATTGCCTGGTGTTTGCTAAGTTCTCCTTCCTTACAGGGCTTTTGCCCATTAATAAAGCCCATTTAAAATGTATTACAGGTGTGTTGGTGTTCTTAGGCCTGGGAATAGGGGGATCATCACAGATGCAGAACAGAGGGACCCAAAACATCCAACAGCTCCTAAAAGAAAAACACTACATAGGAAAATATATGTTTATAGTTTCCACAGTGTAGGTAACTGGTGCAATAACCTGCAACGTTATTACTATAATTGCACAGGTCATGGTGGTGATAAATGTTTGACTAACGTTTGAGAATCAACTTTGTAGATAACAAAAGGCACACTAGCATGTAAAAAAGCACTATTTTATTGTTCAAAAATAGTCTTTTAAGTTTATCAAAATCTTTACATACAAAAATACTTATTAAATATCAACACATTATACACACCTTTTATTTGGTATAAAACATAGTACATTCTGTTACACCGCAGAGAAAGCTCTAAAAGCAGTGCAGGCGCTAGCAGGAGGGAAAGTATGGCATTCACATCTAATCCCAGTTTTAAAAAGTCATATTGTTTTCTTCTGTTACAATTTCATTATTTCATCAAATGCTAGTCACCTGTAGTGAGGTGTGCAGTGTTTACAATATAATCATTCCGTTTGCTTCCATGATGTATAATACCAAAATAGCAGGCTTGAAATCATCATTATTCATCACATTTACATGAAAATTAATGCTTATGCTGTGTACACACGATCGATTTTCTCGACGGTGAAAACACAGCCGAGAAATTCGACATGAAAAACGAGGACCGGCTTGGTCCCCTACACATGGCCGGTTTTCATGACATTTTTTCTCTTGGTCGAGAAAACCGACCGCGTGTAGGCTCCCTGGCAGTGTTTCCCTATGGGAAAACTGCCACGGAAAAAAATGCAGTGAATCACGACGAGAAAAATTAGAGCATGTTCTAATTTTTCTCGTCGTGGTTCTTGCCGTTTTTCTCGTCGGGAAAAATGCTGGAAAGCCCACACACGGGCGTTTTTCTCATCAAAGAGAAAAAATTAAAATTTTCCCGACGAGAAAAATGGTCGGGTGTACGCGGCATTAAAGTTTTAGCATGTTAGCTCTACCAAGGATCCGTATTCTTGGGTATTGCAATGAAATCTCATAACAATTTCCGGTATTTTTAATGTTATTATGCAAAAATTAAATACAACATAGACATTTATGTAAGTGCAGCACTTACCCCCATTTTAGGGACCGGCTTGTTTTGTTTTGGGTCATGCAAACTACCTCCATGGCTTCCGTTGTCAGGGTATAGAAAGTCTCTAGAAAAAGTCAATGTCCACACCAATGTAAAACCTAAACAGGAAGGCTTTATTTTCCTTTTCTTGCTGTGGGAACTTGTAGAGAAAGTAGGAAACGAGAGAAGAATAGGGGAAGGTTCAGGCACGCAACACTAAAGGCACAACGTCGCCACTCAAGCCTGAGTGGGTATTGCTCACCCGGATAGTCCCTCTCACTGGTCCTAGCAGACGGGATGATGCACGGATCAACTTTATCTGAGAATTTAAGGATGCGATCAGGAATCCTCTGCCACAGGATTATCAAAGTCCCGAACCTCCCAGCCTAGCAATAGAGAGAACCTTTATACTAGATCAGCGTATTGCAGGGCTTGTAGTAATGGATCCCTCCTTAGGTGAGTCTCCAGGCCTCCTCCCGAGACAGCAGTACCGTCGCCAGTCTCCTCTGGGGCAGATCCTCCCTTGGCCTCCTTCCCTAAGAGTGGGCTTCCCGCAAGTGGGCAGCTTGGGATCCTTTCCAAAGGCATAGGCCCCAGCCAGCAGAGCTGGGCCTACCAGGCAGCGTTGCAGCCTCGGGCTGAAGGTGCCCGGGGCTGGAACACATGCACGCACCCCGTGCCATGCGGACCAAGAGGCGCGCACACAGGAACGACAGACCCCGATCAATGGCGTCTGCCCCTTATGTACCCTCTCCCAGCATGCACAGTGGGTCAACCACGCCCACTGCAGGGCTGCCGAGAGAGGACACCCAATGTGGAGTGATACCCCTGTATTCCAGCCTGGGCCGGCGGCGTCAGCGCCACCCACAGGCGAACAGGGAATATAACTGCCAGGCAGTATCACACCCAGAGCAGAAGCATATTCCAACACAATTATCCAGGTCTGAGCCTAACTACTGGCTCAGACTACCCCTAAATTTAACATATAGCGTCCCAACCATTTGGGAAGGGCGCTACATAAGGTAAGCTGATACCATTTTACATAATGGTTGGTCTCTGTCAAGGCTGCATCTATCTTTTTTAAAGCTGAACTTCCACCACACAGCTAAACACGAGGTGTGTATATATACAGTATCTCACAAAAGTGAGTACACCCCTCACATTTATGTAAATATTTTATTATATCTTTTCATGTGACAACACTGAAGAAATTACACTTTGCTACAATGTAAAGTAGTGAGTGTACAGCTTGTATAACAGTGTAAATTTGCTGTCCCCTCAAAATAACTCAACACACAGCCAATAATGTCTAAACCACTGTCAACAAAAGTGAGTACACCCCTAAGTGAAAATGTCCAAATTGGGCCCAAAGTGTCAATATTTTGTGTGGCCACCAATATTTTCCAGTACCCTCTTGGGCATGGAGTTCACCAGAGCTTCACAGGTTGACACTGGAGTCCTCTTACACTCCTCCATGATGACATAACGGAGCTGGTGGATGTTAGAGACCTTGTGCTCCTCCACCTTCCGTTTGAGGATGCCCCACAGATGCTCAATAGGGTTTAGGTCTGGAGAAATGCTTGGCCAGTCCATCACCTTTACCCTCAGCTTCTTTAGCAAAGCGGTCGTCTTGGAGGTGTGTTTGGGTCATTATCATGTTGGAATACTGCCCTGCGGCCCAGTCCCTGAAAGGAGGGGATCATGCTCTGCTTCAGTATGTTACAGTACATGTTCACATTCATGGTTCCCTCAATGAACTGTAGCTCCCCAGTGCTGGCAGCACGCATGCAGCCCCAGACCATATCACCCCCACCACCATGCTTGACTGTAGGCATGACACACTTGTCTTTGTACTCCTCACTTGTTTGCCACCACACACGCTTGTCACCATGTGAACCAAATAAGTTTATCTTGGTCTCATCAGACCACAGGACATGGTTACAGTAATCCATGTCCTTAGTCTGCTTGTCTTCAGTAAACTGTTTGCAGTCTTTCTTGTGCATCATCTTTAGAAGAGGCTTCCTTCTGGGACAACAGCCATTCAGACCAATTTGATGCAGTGTGTGGCGTATGGTCTGAGCACTGACAGGCTGACCCTCTACTCCTTCAACCTCTGCAGCAATGCTGGCAGCACTCATACATCTATTTCCACATCCAGTGACCAGTATGAGTGAGAGTGATAACACTAAAGTTAACACACCTGCTTCCCATTCACACCTGAGACCTTGTTACACTAACGAGTCACATGACCCCGGGAGGGAAAATGGCAAATTGGGCCCAATTTGGACATTTTCACTTACTGGTGTACTCACTTTTGTTGCCAGCAGTTTAGACATTAATGGCTGTGTGCTGAGTTATTTTGTGCAGACAGCAAATTTACACAGTTATACAAGCTGTACACTCATTACTTTACATTGTAGCAAATGTAATTTCTTCAGTGTTGTCACATGAAAAAATATAATAAAATATTAAAAAATGTGAGGGGTGTACTCACTTTTGTGACATACTGTATATATATATATATATATATATATATATATATATATATATATATATATATATATATATATAATGGTTAGGTCCATATATATTTGGACACAGGCACAATTTTCATACTTTTGGCTCTGTATGCCACCAGAATGAAAGTAAAATGAAACAATCCAAATGATTTTGAAGTGCAGACTTTCAGCTTTAATTCAAGGGGTTGAACATAAATATCAAGTACAAATTTTAGGAACTGCAACCATTTTTATACACAGTCCCCCCATTTTCAAGGGCTCAAATGTAATTGGACAAATGAATATAATCATAAATAAAATGTTAATTTTTACAATTTTGTTGAGAATCCTTTACTGGCAATGACTGCCTGAAGTCTGGAACGCATGCACATTACCAAAGACTGGATTTCCTCCTTTCTGATGCTTTGTCAGGCTCTAATTGCAGCTGTCTTCAGTTGTTCTTTGTTTGTGGGTCTTTCTGCCTTTAGTTTTGCCTTCAGCAAGTAAAATGCATGCTCAATTGGGTTGAGAGTAGGGGATTGACTCCACCATTGCAGAATATTCTGCTTCTTTTCCTTCAAAAGCTCCTGGGTTGCTTTTGCAGTGTTTTTTGGATCATTGTCCATCTGTACTGTGAAGCGCTGTCCAATCAACTTTACTGCATTTAATTGAATCTGGGCTGACAGTATATCTCTAAACACTGCAGAATTCATCCGGCTGCTTCTGTCTTCTGTCACATCATCAATAAACACCAATGACCCAGTGCCACTGGAAGCCATGCATGTCCATGCTATCACACTGCCTTAACCATGTTTTACAGATGATATTGTTTGCTTTGGATCATGAACTGTTTCTAGCCTTCTCCACAATTTTTCTCCCCATCATTCTGATACAGATTAATCTTAGTTTCATACATCCAAAGAATGCTTTTCCAGAACTGGTCTGGCTTTTTTAGATGTTTTTTGGCAAAGTCTAATCTGGCTTTTCTATTCTTCAGGCTTATGAATGGTTTGCACCTATTTGCTCTCATGAAGTCTTCTCTTGATTGTAGACTTAGACAATGATATGCCCACCTCCTGGAGAGTGTCCTTCACTTGTCTGGATGTTGTGAATGGGTTTTTCTTTACCATAGAGAGGATCTTGCGATCATACACCACAGTTGTCTTCCGTGGACGTCCAGGCCTTTTTATGTTTCTGAGCTCACCAGAGCATTCTTCTTTCCTCAGAATGTAACCAAACTGTTGATTTGGCCACTCCTAATGTTGCTGCTATCTCTCTGATGGATTTGTTTCATTTTTGAAGCCTTACAATGGCCTGTATCACTTGCATGGACAGCTCCTTTGAACGCATGACGTAGGTTCACAGCAATAGATTCCAAATGCAATACTTAGAATCAACTCCAGACCTTTTACCTGCTTAATTGATGAAGAAATAACGAAGGAGTAACTCACACCTGGCCATGAAACAGCTTTTGATTCAATTGTCCAATTACTTTTGGTCCCTTGAAAAAGGGGGGGAGGCTATTCTTAAGACCCCTTTCACGCTGGGGCCGCCGTGCGTTACCAGTAAAGTGACGCTTTTCGGCTGCTAGCGGGTCGCTTTTAACCCCCGCTAGCAGCCAAAGAAGGGGCTAAAATCACCCGTGTTGCAGCGCTTCAGAAGCACTTTTCAGGTGATTTTGAAGAGCTGCCTATTCATTTCAATGAGCAGGGCATTTTGGGAGCGCTGTATACAGTGCTCCGAAACCGCCCCAAAGATGCTGCTTGTAAGACTTTTTCTAACGTCCCACAAGCGCTCTGCCTCAGTATGAAAAGTCACACTGAAATGAATGGGAGGCAGTTTTCAGGCGCTTTACAGGCGCTATTTTTTGTGCTAAAGCACCTGAAAACAGCCTCTGTGTGAAAGGGGTCTAAGAACTGAAAATTGGGTTAAAAGAGAAACAGAGTTTGTATGTCTGCTGACTGCAAGGCTACAGAGGATAGGTTTTAAATAGAGAAAACTGCTCTGGCAGCTTTCTCCAGAGCTTCCTATTTCAACATGGGGCTCTGTAGTTTGGAGATTCCTAGCCATACATGGGTCGAATTTCAAAAGAATTGAATTTTTTCAAAAATCTTATCTAAGAATTTTTGTTCGAATTTCGCACCATTAGTGGGCTGCAGCAAAAGCTGATTTTCGTGCAGCCATAAAATTTGAGTAATCGGTCATATTGGAAATGTTTTAAAAAACAAATGATGGGAGAATCGTGCGATAAATATAATCGAAAAAGAAATGCGCATGTGCGAAAAAATAAAATTCCTGGAAAGAAGAGATTCCCAGCCACGAAAAAAAATTTCTGTAGCAACAGGAGGTGAAATTGAAGGCTTGGATGGTTGAATTTCAAAATCAATGGTGGCACCATCGGATCACAAATCACACAAAATTTCTGATTTTCAAAAGAGAATTATTTTGAAATTCGACTATGTACAGTATGGCCAGCCTAATGCCGCGTACACACGACCGTTTTTAATGTCATTGAAAAAAACGGCATTTTTCTCGACGTGATTTTTCGTGTTTCCTCTCAAGCCTGCCTTGCCTACACACTATCGTGGAAAAAAATGTTCGAGTAAAGCGCGGTGACGTACAACACGTACGACGGCACTATAAAAGGGAAGTTCCATTCGGATGGTGCCACCCTTCATGTTAGTAAAGTTTGTTGAGCGACGATTCGCGCTTTTCAGCCTCATGCTTTTCAGTCCTTTACAGCGTGACGAATGTGCTATCTCCATTACGAGCGCTAGTTTTACCAGAACGAGCGCTCCCGTCTCATACTTGATTCTGAGCATGCGCATTTTTTTTCACGTCGTTAAAGCTCACACACGGCCGTTTTTCATGACGAGAAAAACCACGATGTAAAAAACGACGTGAAAAATTAGAGCATGTTCCAATTTTTCTCGTCGTGATTCTCTGGGTTTTTCTCGTCGGGAAAACTGCTGGAAAGCCCACACACGATGATTTTTAATGACCATTTTTAAAAAATTCTTTTTTCTCGTCATTAAAAATGGTCGTGTGTACGCGGCATTAGAGTCTTGGGTGGGATGGGCTTTCCGACCCTGTGTCTAGGTGTTGTGGACAGCCAGCAGGGTTTGTGCCCAGGTACACACAGCCAATCTAACGAGGGGCTGGTGAGCACAGTAGGAGGTGGAAGGTGAAGTGTGAGCAGTTTTGAAAACTGTCTGCCCTGTGGGAAACTGCAGCCTGTGCAAGGGGGATTTTACTAAGACTGAGACTAAGGAAGCCAGTAAGTCCAGGGGGCTGGAAGGAATCAAGAAATCTGTTGTGAGCAAGCAGAGGAACTGTTGACAAGAAAGCCAGGTGGCTCGGTATGTTTTTCATTTATGAGTGCTAGATAAAGTTTGAACCCCTGCGTGGGAATCCTGAATGAACTTTTGTTTTGTTTACCCTTTTAATAAACGTGAGCTACTAGGCCCTTAACGATAACGCCTGTGTGACATTGACTCACTGCACAAAAAGAAAATCTACCACTGTACTAAACTCCCCCAATATCACAATATACCTGTTTATTAGAAAACAAAGCCCTTTATCCTCTATTTTTGATCAGTACAACAGTTTCGGACCTCACGGGGATCCTTCATCAGGTACAAGGAGCATAAAAGAGCATAATACCAATGTGTTTAATCCTTTCGCTACCAGAGCCGTTTTTGTGTTTTTTGCACATACTGTATTTATTGGCATATAACACTCACCTTTTTACCCTGAAAATAGAGGGTAAACTGTGACTGCGTGTTATACGCAGGGGGCTGTGGAAAGTTTTTTTTTCCCGAAACTTCCCTCTTAAAGTTAGGGTGCATGTTATACGCCTGTGCGTGTTATACGCCGATAAATACAGTATGTTTAAAAAATCATTTTAGGCGTGAAGATTACACAAAATCCCCAAACATTATATATTTTATGAAATCAGGCACCCTAGAGAATAAAATAGTGTTAGCTAAAAAAATGATATCACACAATATTACCACAAAGGTTTAGGGCACACAAATGCAATAAACTACCCAAATTGTTGGTAAAATATAAAAGACTACATAGATACCCAACATAGATACCTGAAGTCTGCTATCGATTTTGAGGAGAACCCCCATGCCATATTTTTTTTTTTTTAATTAAGTGGGGTCCCCCCCAAATTCCATACCAGACCCTTATCTAAGCATGCAGCCCCCCTCCTTGACAATACCACGCCACTATACCATGCCTCAACATGGGAGGGGGGTGCCTAAAGGTCCTGTATGGATTCAGAGGGGGAGCCCATGCAGTTTTCTTTTTTTTTCTTTTGGTGTGGGGTTCTGTTTAAACCCGTACCAGACCCAGACCCAGTTGCTGGGAACTCTGGCATGTGTAAAAACCTTTAGGCCTCATGCACACACAGCGTTTTTACAGCTCCTTTTTTCAGCAGCGTCAGACCTTTTTTTTGCAGCTTAAAAATGCCTCTCCGTGTTATACTATGGCCTCAGGCACACAAAGGCTTTTTGGAGCTGTAAGTGGCATAGGCGTTTTCAAGCTGCAAAAAAAACCCAGGGCCAGCGTGCTCTGAGGACAGGCGTTACAGCTGTAAAAACACTGATGCTGCTAAACGTGGCTTAACGCTGGAAACAGCGTTAAGCCACGTCAGGCGTTTTTTTTATGTCAAAATCAAAGGTTTTCTATGAGAGCCCAATAATTTGAATAGAAGTTGCATCCAAGTCGGATCATGATGATCCGACTTGTGGTGCGACTTCTGCCGTAAGGATCTTGAAGGGGAAAATTATTATTTAAAAAAAAAAAGGTGTGGGGTCCCCACAAGATTCATACCAGACCCTTTGGTCTGGTATGGGTTTTGAGGGGAACCCCCACGCCCCAAAATAATTGAATGGGGTCCCCCCCAAAATCCATAACAGACCCTTATCTGAGCATGCAGCGTGGCAAGTCTGGAAAGGGGGGGCGAGCCCCCACCCCTCCTGGACCATACCAGGTCACACGCACTCAACATGGGGGGTGGGCTGCGCCCCCTACCCAAAAGCACCTTGTCCCCATGTTGATGGGGACAAGGGCCTCTTCCCCATTACCCTGACCAGTGGTTGTGGGGTCTGCCTCCCAGTACAAGGATGTGTAAAAGTGGTACCTTTTATCAAACTAGAGCATTGCACACATGTTAAACATGGAAATTACCCATTGCTTGTAGGTTCCAGAAATGTAATAAATGTAAGATCTACCCTTCCTAAATGACTGCAAAGGCACCCCCCCCCCCCCCGTTTTAATAGTCTGGTTCTCTCAAATGGTAATTCAGTCTCTGGATATCCCCTGTTTGCCTGTCTGTCTGATTATAAAGGTGAAAGTATTAGTGGACCTATTAAATTTCTGGAACCTAGGAGCAAAAGGTAATTTCAATGTTTAACATGCACAAAATGCTCTTGTAAAAAAATTACATATCCTCATACTTGAAGGAATATTTGCATTAAGGCCTCATGCACACAGGGCGTTAGAAAACGCAAGCTGCAAAGCCACTTCCAACGCTAGGAAAAAGCTGCTGTAAAAGCGTGCCTTTAGTAGCTTTTTGCATTGGCGTTAATGCGCGTTTAGCCGTGATAGCTTTCAGCAGAGTTTCTCTGCCTCTATTCAAAATCAATAGTTCCAGAGACCAGAGGGAGAAGACACTTTGGAGCTGCTTTAATAAAGGACTTCGTCCAAAAACCTGTGTACTTTTTTATTTATTTTTTATACCTTTTTGGGTGAATGGGTAGGGGTATAATGTACCCCTTACTCATTCACATAGGATGGGAGGCCAGGACCTGGGGGCCCCCTTCTTAAAGGGGGATTCCAGATTCCGATAAGCCGCCCGCTCACCGCAGACCCCCACAACCACCGGCCAGAGTTGTGGGGAAGAGGCCCTTGTCCCCATCAACATGGGGATAATGTGCTTTGGGGTGGGGGGCACAGAGCCCCCCCTTTCCTGACCTGCCGAGCTGAATGCTTGGATAAGGGTCTGGTATGGATCTTGTTGGGGACCCCACGCCGTTTTTTTTTTCATTTTGGTGAGGGGTCCATCTTCAAGATCTTTAGCGCACAAGTTGGATCATCATGATCTGACTTGGATGTGACTTCTATTCAAATCAATGGGCTCTCACAGGGAACCACTGATTTTGAATAGAGGCAGAGAAACACTGCTAAAAGCACTATGGAAGTATTAGGTATTTTACATTGCTTTTGACAATTATAGTGCTGTTGGGAGTGGCGGGTGAAAAGAAGGTAAGAATATGCTGCTAGTATGCTGTTTGTTTATACAGATATTCTGCAAATGAACAACTACGCATATATTCATTTTATTAGTTCCAACAGTTGGTGACATAAAGGTTGCAGCAGGTTGGAAAGGTTTTTTCTCATTTGCTATTTTTCTATGGTATTAAAAACATAATTTGTAGAGGTTTGTGAATATCTCTGATTGCACATGGATTTTAAAGAAATTGAGGTTCATCTAAGGTTCTTATGACTTGGATGCAAATGATCAGATCCCATATGTATAACCAGTTTAGGATGAGTACTTTTTCTAAAGTGAAAATAAAAATGCCTCTCAGGAGTATCCCCAAGTGACTGACATCATGTATAATTATTGTGTGAAGTTGATACGGGTCTTCTTGGTAGCTGTTAATGTTGTTGCCTAGGCTGCTGCATATATTCATCTAGATTTCAGCTGTATGTTTATTGTAGCGAAATTCTGCCATTATTTAAAGGAAATATCTTTACTACGTTTGTTTTTTTCCAAATTTCATGCTGATAAAAAGCGTGAGATGCTGGCATCTTTTAATGATTTTTCTATAGAATGACATATGTATATAATTAATTACCAGTGTTTATGTGAAACCTTGCAATGCTCTACAAGTGGAATACCACTATTAATCCATCAGGACTGTTTTTTGCGCCCATTATACTCCTCAATAGTCACATCCTAACCTTTTACTGAAACAGCAACGCCTTCTCTGTAATTAACTAATTTGTCAGGCTGATTACACATGATTCAATATTACTTAGTTTTCATCCAAATTGTTATTTTGGCAAATATCAATGAATGGTGAAAATTATCTCCATGTTACATAAGTCATTCATAATTTATTAAGAAGAAACGTTGAAAACCAGACCTCAGTAAGCACTGCAAGCGCAACCAGCTGTATTTGGAGCACAGGACATAATTAAATGTCTGCAGATGATATCCTATGCTCCAGTTAAAGTGGATTTTACCAATAGATGCATTATCTGTTTGTCCACTTATCTGCTTAACTGCTATTGTCTGCAATGGAGAATATAGTGAATTTTTCATCAACCCCTGGAAGCTCACATGAAACAGTCCGATATTTTCTCAAAGAGAACCTGTGGTTTGCAAATGCTTTGATCCTCACCTCTCCAGCAGCACATGTACCTTCCTTTTATTCACTGACCACTCCTTCAAAGCTTACACAGGGGAGACACTTTTTTCATCCCCTATGTCACAGGGCTTAGAGACAACCATCACATGCTCAACCATATTAGTAACCACGGGGTATTTCCTTGCTCCTAGCAGTCTAATGGATCTATGTGGTGTTGAAGCTTCCTGAAGATGAAGCTTCTGAAGATGCCCAGTGGGAGGGGCGAAACATGTCAAGCAGGGACATACATTGACGAGATTTCTGGCAGCTGGAACACATGCTGAGGCGGCGATCCGACTTGAATAGGTGCTTATATTGCAGACATGATTGTAAGTGTGATTGCTTTTTACCTTTTAATAAAGTTAAACAATATGTAGCACAGCCCCGCAGGAGCTGCTGGTTTTAATTTGCGCCTTGCACGTTACCTCAGTATTAGTTGTCTAGGGGAAGAAAGTCTGTAAGAACTCCAACACACAGCCATTAATGTCTAAACTGCTGGCAACAAAGGAAAGTACACCCTAAGTGAAAATGTCCAAATTGGGCCAAAAGTGTCAATATTTTGTGTGGCCACCATTATTTTCCAGCACTGCCTTAACCATCTTGGGCATGGAGTTCACCAGAGCTTCACAGGTTGCCACTAGAGTCCTCTTACACTCCTCCATGATGACATCACGGAGCTGGTGGATGTTAGAGACTTTGCGCTCCTCCACCTTCCGATTGAGGATGCCCCACAGATGCTCAATAGGATTTAGGTCTGGAGACATGCTTGGCCAGTCCATCACCTTTACCCTCAGCTTCTTTAGCAAGGCAGTGGTCTTCCTGGAGGTGTGTTTGGGGTCGGTATCATGATGGAATACTGCCCTGCAACCCAGTTTCTGAAGGGAGGGGATCATGCTCTGCTTCAGTATGTCACAGTACATGTTGGCATTCTTGGTTCCCTCAATGAACTGTAGCTCCCCGGTGCTGGCAGCACTCATGAAACCCCAGACCATGACACTCCCACCACCATGCTTAACTGTAGGCAAGACACACTTGTCTTTGTACTCCTCACCTGGTTGCTGCGACACACGCTTGACTCCATCTGAACCAAATAAGTTTATCTTGGTCTCTTTAGACCACAGGACATGTTCCAGTAATCCATGTCCTCAGTATGCTTGTCTTTAGCAAACTGTTTGCAGGCTTTCTTGTGCATCATCTTTAGAAGAGGCTTCCATCTGGGATGACAGCCATGCAGACCAATTTGATGTAGTGTGCGGCGTATGGTCTGAGAACTGACAGGCTGACCCTTCACCCCTTCAACCTCTGTAGCAATGCTTCCAGCACATATACGTCTATTTTCCAAAGATAACCTCTGGATATGACTCAACTTCTTTTGTTGACCATGGCGAGGCCTGTTCTGGGTGGAACCTGTCCTGTTAAACCACTGTATGGTCTTGGCCACCATGCTGCAGCTCAGTTTCAGGGTCTGAGCAATCTTCTTATAGCCTAGGACATCTTTATGTAGAGCAACAATTATTTTTTTAAGATTCTCAGAGAGTTCTTTGCCATAAGGTGCCATGTTTAACTTCCAGTGACCAGTATAAGAGAGCGAGCGATAACAAAACCTTAAGCTGTTAGGTTTTATTTTCCTTTGCATAAAACATTTGAAGAATAGTAGAAGGTTGAAGTGAAGGGGTAGGTTCAGGCACACAGTACAGATCACTGGAAGAAAACTCCTCAACTATACAGTCATTCACCACTCTTCCTGGAGTGGGTATTGCTCACCCGGATAGGCCCCTCTCACCTGGCCTAGCAGCCGGAATGATGCACGGACAATGATCAGGACCAGTCTCTGCCACAGACTGGTTGTGCACAAAATTGGATAATCCGGGATCCTCTGCCACAGGACTTAACACCCGAAATTCCAACCAAACAGTCAAAGAGCCTTTAAGCCGACCTGGCAGACTGCAAGGTGAACTTTAGCTACGGTGCATCCTCCAATAGAATTACCAGGCCCTCCTCAAGACACCAGACTTCCGCTCTGTCTTTTCCAGGACAGGTCCTACCCTGGTTTCCTCCATTGAGTGGCTTCCTCCCTCAGGATGGACAGCATAGGATCACCTTCAAGGTGTAGGCCCCAGTCAGCATGACTGGGCCTACTTGGTAGAGTTGCAGCCTCGGACCAACATGGTCCCGAGGCCAAAAATCACACAACACACTTCCAGGAGGGCCGCGAGGGGACGAAGGACGGACCCCAAAACATGGCGTCTGCCCCTTAAGTACCCTTCCCCAGCATGCTCAGCGGGTAGACCGGGGGAAGGTACCCAATGCGCTCTGACCTGTCAGTCTTCTACCATGGCCTGGGGTGGTAACGCCACCTACAGGCAAACAGTGGGAAGTCTTCCAACACAGCCACAGCCGGAACAGAGGCAGATTTAGCATAATTATTTACAGAGTCTGAGCTAACTACCAGCTCAGACACCCACTAAATTTGACATAGTGCCCAGTCATTGGGAGCAGGGCACTACAAATATTATGCTGTGGAAATTATTTTTATGATCCTTTCTTATGGCATGGATATACTACATTGATCCCAGCCACCACAGTCAAGGAGTGGAGGAGAATAAAGGGGAATAGCCACCCAATTTATCTGGATATCATATGCTCATTTGACTCAGAGAATCAACTACTGTCAGTGAGTGGGGAAAAACACGGGAGGGGAGCACGTCACTGTGGAACCTGCACGAAAAAATTTATATTTTCACCAACACTTTGAAACAGCACTTATCACTTTATATGTGTATTTATGGACTTTACAACTTATATACAGTATCTCATAAAAGTGAGTACACCCCTCACATTTATGTAAATATTTTATTATATCTTTTCATGTGACAACACTGAAGAAATGGCACTTTGCTACAATGTAAAGTAGTGAGTGTACAGCTTGTATAACAGTGTAAATTTGCTGTCCTTTCAAAATAACTCAACACAGCCATTCATGTCTAAACCGCTGGCAACAAAAGTAATTCCCCCTAAGTGAAAATGTCCAAATTGGGTACAATTAGCCCTTTCCCCTCCCCGGTGTCATGTGACTCATTTGTGTTACAAGATCTCAGGTGTGAATGGGGAGCAGGTGTGTTAAATTTGGTGTTATCGCTCTCACTCTCTCATACTGGTCACTGGAAGTGCAACATGGCACCTCATGGCAAAGAACTCTCTGAGAATGTTAAAAAAATAATTGTTGCTCTACATAAAGATGTCCTAGGCTATAAGAAGATTGCTCAGACCCTGAAACTGAGCTGCTGTCATCCCAGATGGAAGCCTCTTCTAAAGATGATGCACAAGAAAGCCTGCAAACAGTTTGCTAAAGACAAGCATACTGAGGACATGGATTACTGGAACATGTCCTGTGGTCTAAAGAGACCAAGATAAACTTATTTGGTTCAGATGGAGTCAAGCGTGTGTCGCGGCAACCAGGTGAGGAGTACAAAGACAAGTGTGTCTTGCCTACAGTCAAGCATGGAGGTGGGAGTGTCATGGTCTCGGGTTGCATGAGTGCTGCCAGCACCGGGGAGCTACAGTTCATTGAGGGAACCAAGAATGCCAACATGTACTGTGACATACTGAAGCAGAGCATGATCCTGTCCCTTCAGAAACTGGGTTGCAGGGCAGTATTCCATCATGATACCGACCCCAAACACACCTCCAAGAAGACCACTGCCTTGCTAAAGAAGCTGAGGGTAAAGGTGATGGACTGGCCAAGCATGTCTCCAGACCTAAACCCTATTGAGCATCTGTGGGGCATCCCCAAACGGAAGGTGGAGGAGTGCAAAGTTTCTAACATCCACCAGCTCCGTGATGTCATCATGGAGGAGTGTAAGAGGACTCCAGTGGCAACCTGTGAAGCTCTGGTGAACTCCATGCCCAAGATGGTTAAGGCAGTGCTGGAAAATAATGGTGGCCACATAAAATATTGACACTTTTGGCCCAATTTGGACATTTTCACTTAGGGTGCACTTTCTTTTGTTGCCAGCAGTTTAGACATTAATGGCTGTGTGTTGAGTTATTTTGAGGGGACACCGAATTTACATGGTTATGCATGCTGTACACTCACTACTTTACATTGTAGCAAAGTATAATTTCTTCAGTGTTGTCACATGAAAAGATATAATAAAATATTTTCAAAAATGTGAGGGGTGTTCTCACTTTTGTGAGATACTGTATATTTAATTTAGGAGTTTAGTTTAGTAGAACACATGAATTTATGCACAAAAGCACTTTATATATTTGAATCTATCAATTTTGATATTTTTTGACATATTTATAAGAACATATGAATTTATGTATGTAACTAGGAGTAGCACTGTGGTTTTAAATGTAGCACCCTTTACCTAGTATAGGTGCTAAAGTGAGTTTTTTCATAGAAAAGGCAAATTTAGGCAGGCCTGTTTGTTTTGATCTGTGGGGCTGGGAGTGGCTTAGAGTAGGCTGGTGACTCACAGGTAGGTTAATATTTCGGTTACCTCCCTTTTGCTTCTAGAGGCTTCTAGAAGGAAGGTGGAATACAAGGGTGGAGCTGTCTGGGGTGTTCTGAGGAGCCCCGACCAATCTCCAACCTGGATTGGCAGGGGGCAGGCCTCCTTAAATAACTGGAGTCAGCCAAGTTGTGGAGGAGTTGAGGGGGGATGACCTTGGGTCAGGGGCTCAGAGCTATACAGGAACCCCATACAACCCAAAGGGTGTCCTGAACAGGAGTAGGAGGGGACAGCGGGGAATACTGCTGGGCAAGTCTCCAGGAGGGATCCACCAGGTGTCAGTGAGTGGCAGGCACAGTCGGGAGAGCTGGGAGAGGCATGCTGGAGCAGACTGGGAGTGTGCAGTCTGATATGGATGTAGAGCCAGCAGGAGAGACTGTGATGTTACTGGCAGTGAAGTCAGGCCACTGCAGCTGGGAGGGCTGTCAGGGACTGCAAAGGGCTGACTGGGATTAGTAGTACACCAAAGAGGGCAGCTAGCACCAGAACTTTCTTTTGCTACACTATAGGGGCCCGCGGTCCCTGCCTGTAATAAGGAACTTTGTTAAGGCCTGGCTGAAGCCAGAGTTAGGCCTAACCATGTGCTAGCTGCGCTTGAAGAATTGTGCTGGAGGGAGAAGGAGAGATAGTCTGCAGCAAGTGTTGTGCAGAAGGAGAGTATCTAAATTGTCCCAAACCATGCAAGAATCCTTTTCCTGGGCATCCTATGAATTCCTTAACCCCATCCAAGTTCTAATCCCTCAATAAAATACAAAAACAAAGCTGATGGACTTGTTCATTGTCTTGAAGTGGCTAGAGGTGAATGCCAGGCTGGGCAGGGTGACAGGTGGGCCACAATCACTCAGCAGCCCCTACGGGGGTACCGCTACATAAAGTTGCTAACCACCACATATGATGGAGGATGCTGGCAACTTCCTGAGCAAGTGGAAAGATGTAGGACACGAATAGAGCCTTGCTGTCTCAGCTGCTAGCAAGACATATGATGCTGCTCCCACTAGCACACGGCACATCAGTGTTTTGATTGCCATCCTTGGTGCCAGATTCTTATGCCTGTGTATCCTGCTCCTGATCTAGCCTTACATATTGCACCCTGCTTCTTGTTCTTGTACCCAGTCTTGATTTCCCCCTTCCTTGCATCCCTAGTATTCCCTGTTACCCGTGTCCCTCATTTTGTATATATTTTGTATATAGTTAGTTGTTAGGTCTCTGTTAGGTTTATTAGGTATTTTAGGTTTGTTCATGTTTACTGTTTGCTGGTGTGTGATTGTCTTTTTGCTTCACCGTGAATAAATCTCACTTTAAACTTAAAGATATATACATATGGTCTGGTCCCAGTTCCTTTGTGTAACTAGATATCTCTGGTCATCTCCTAGCTGCTGATTTCTGACACTACCCCTGCAGGGAAAACACCTTAACTCTCTCCTGACCCCCCTTGAAGGGGTAGATCCTTTTCCTTTCTTTGTAATGGCTGGGGAGCAGGAGGAGTGTGAATTCAACACAGAGCTTAGAAGTAATGAACAGGTAATTATCCATGACTCTAATATTAAGTAGACTGAATGTGGTGCTTGACTCTGAAGTCAGGAGCCATTAGCATGTACTGGTAATACTGGATTAAACAACACAGTATCCTGAAGCTATTCCCTTGCGTAATATATCAGCAAAGGCTGTTGCCAAAGAACTTGCTCAGGTTTTTAGTAATGCGGACATTTAGAAAGAAATAAAAAGGGAAATGTGTAGCGCTCTACAATATGTGAACCTGCATTTATTCAGAATTATACCCCCATTGCTCTCTTCAATTAAATCAGCACTTGTGCACATATAAAAATAAAATCAATATCCAAAAATGAAAACAACTTTTTCTTAAAACCATAAGGCGCTGCATCAGGTATAGAAGGGCCAAAAAGAGGAGCTTTTGGATAGATCACTATAAAAAGAAGTGGGTTTGGGAAAAGGATAAGGAAAAACTGTCAAACTGCATAGGGAGAGATTAGGGTCAGTTAGGAAACTGTATTTTAATTCTAATAGCTTGTTCTTTTAGCGATGCACCCTCATTTTTTGATTGTTGTTCCTATTGTTGGGCGCTTTTTTATTTGGTGTTTGATTTGGGGTCAGTGGTCTCTTTTTCTGCAATATTTCTTTTTTTTGGGCTTTTGTTTCATGGAGGAATTTTTTGGGGGGTTATAATTTATTTGGAAGTATATTGTTTTTTAATTTGTACTGATATGGCTGTTAATTACGGTATATGTATTTTTTTTGCAGGCACATAATGTCATTGTGACATCTGTAGTTATATATCTGTATTATCTGTTGTTTTGCTTCATTAAATGTGCCGTGCAAGGGTTTATTTACTGAATTACAGATATATAGAAAGTTAACCAGATTCAAGGGCACAGACGAAAATTAATGAATCTATACATACATACAGTAAGCAATCTACTGTACCTACATACCCCAGTTTACGCATTTAACAATAATGTGCACAATTAGTTCTCACTTTGCTTCCTACTAGGGACCTCAAGCAATTCTGATAGTTGATGCATGTTTAAAGATCAGGATCTTTTGGTTGCTCAAGGGGCATGGTCATAGCTGGTTAAGCTCTTCCTTCTGTTTCCTTCTAGACTTCGAACTCTGTGTTCAGCACATGATTGTGTTATCTCATTTCTTGCCTCCCCCCCATTTCCTGCTAACATCACTTACCGTTTAACTTGCCTTTATGCCATTTAATTACCATTTGAAGAGTGGAAGTTGAGCTTCTGAATGCCAAATGGTAGGTAAAATTTATTATTTCATATATTTATGCTATAAAAAATTGCGAAAATAGCCATAACAACACATTCCACCTCATTATTTTTTGTAGCATAATATAGGAAAAATTAGAAACATATTTTTCGGCAGCTTTTAAAGCCTTTGTCCAGAAAAGGGAAAAGAAAAAGGAGAAATAAATCAACACTCAGATGAAAGTCAGGCAATAATCAATAGGGATGAGTCGAATACCCACCCCAGTTCAGTTCGCAGCAGAACATGCAAACAGGCAAAAAATTTGTTCTAACACTAGAACACCGTTAAAGTCTATGGGACACGGACATGAAAAATAAAAAGTGCTAATTTTAAAGGCTAATATGCAAGTTATTATCATAAAAAGTGTTTGGGGACCCGGGTCCTGCCCCAGGGGACATGTATCAATGCAAAAAAAAGTTTAAAAAAATCAAGTTTTTTCAGGAGCAGTGATTTTAATAATGCTTAAAGTGAAACAATATAAGTGAAATATTCCTTTAAATTTCATACCTGGGGGGTGTCTAAAGTATGCTTGTAAATTAGCGCATGTTTCCTGTGCTTAGAAAAGTCCCTGCACAAAATGAAATTTCTAAAGGAAAAAAAGTAATTTAACCTCCCTGGCGGTATGATTCTTTCTGGAATTATGTACCAAAAGCGGTACAATTATTTTGCATGAAAATTTGATGTTATGTATTATAGGCCTGTGATTCTTAGTAATTACTTACTTAAACCTGAGCAAACCAGAGTCTAGTAAACATCCCGGGTATGATAAATATGAAACACAAAATTATAAATTATAATATAATAAATAACTATAAATAATTATAAAAAATAGTAATCTAATTATAATAAAAATTATTCAATAATGTAATCAAATCAAAAACACTGAAATTTGCTCAGTTGCAGAATTGTCGCTGTCATTAGATTTAGTGTTTGATGACGAATTTCCCCACAAATCGCTATCGCTCAATTCTGCGAGTGATTCTAATTTATTATCGCTGTTTTCTAGCTGGTCTAAAACCACTTTTGACATAAAGGGACACTTTTTGGTTGCTATGGACAATCTCCAGTTTCCAGGCAGAAAGAACAGTTTTTATTATATAAAACTGCATGCAGGGCACTGGACAGACCACTAGGGACAAAGGGGGTGTGTAATTATTACATACAGTACTGTAATCTGTAAGATTACAGTATACTGTATGTATACTATGTGTGTAACTTTTTGAATTTGCCGCCCAGTTCCGCTCCCTTGCGCCGTTGCGGCTCGCAGGGAACGGAACTAGGAAGTCAGATGGGGTCGAAAGTGCCGACACTCGCCGGAGATCTCCCTGGCGATCACAGCAGAGGACATCATCGCTGGATCGCCAGGAGAAGGTAAGGAAACTCCGCTGCGAGCTCTGCAATGTCTACCCCGAGCGTGACTCGGGGTTACCGATCCTAGCATAAAAAAACAACCCCGAGTCACGCTCGGGATTACCGCTAGGGAGGTTAAAACTGATCGCAGCTATAATGAATTGTCGGGTCCTAGCAATACAGATAAAAGTCATTGAAGAAAACAGCATGGGTCCCCCCTTAGTCCATTACCAGGCCCTTTGGGTCTGGTATGAATATTAAGGGGAACCCCGAGCCAAAATGAAAAAAAACAAAACGTGGGGGTCCCTCCCAAATTCCATATCAGGCCCTTCAGGTCTGGTATGGATATTAAGGGCAACCCTGTGCCATTTTTTTTTAAATGGTGTGGGGTTCCCCCCAAAAATCCATACCAGACCCTTCAGGTCTGGTATGGATTTTAAGGGAAACCCCGCACCAAAATAAAAAAAAAATGGTGTGGGGTTCCCTCCAAAAATCCATACCAGACCCTTATCTGAGCATGCAACCTGGCAGGCCGCAGGAAAAGAGGGGGGGGATGAGAGAGCGCCCCCTCCTGAACTGTAGCAGGCCACATACCCTCAACATGGGGAGGATGTCCCCATGTTGATGGGGACATGGGCCTCATCCCCACAACCCTTGTCCGGTGGTTGTGGGGGTCTGCGGGCGGGGGGCTTATTGGAATCTGAAAAACCCCTTTAACAAAGGGGACCCCCAGATTCCGGCCCCCCCTATGTGAATTGGTAATGGGGTACATTGTACCCCTACCATTTCACAAAAGAAAGTGTCAAAAATTTGAAAAACCACACAGACACACACAGTTGGGATAAGTCCTTTATTAAAAATAAAAAAATAAAAAATGAAAAAAAAACATTCCAGCGATGTAATGCAGTCTGTCCAGCGATGATCCATTCTCCAGTGATGCGAGTCTCCAGCGAGGAACGACACACGATCTTCCCTGCATCGGAGCCCCCCGGCTAATGACGCGCAAGCAGTGTTTTACAGTTCTTTTATAACCGAGGTCTGGCCATCCATGACGTGACGGGTAACCCCAGCCCCTCTAGCGCGTCACGGGGGTTTCATACCAGACCCAAAGGGCCTGATAATGGACTAAGGGGGAACCCATGCTGTTTTTTCTCAGTGACTTTTATCTGTATTGCCGGGACCCGACAATTCATTATAGTCGCGATCAGTTTTAAATGACTTTTTTCCTTTAGAAATGTCATTTTGTGCAGGGACTTTTCTAAGCATGGGAAACATGCGCTACTTTACAGGCATACTTTAGGCACCCCCAGCTATGAAATTTAAAGGAATATTTCCTTTTTATTGTTTCACTTTAAGCATTATTAAAATCACTGCTCCCGAAAAAACTTCATCTAAAAAAAAAAAAAATTGCATTGATACATGTCCCCTGGGGCAGGACCCAGGTCCCCAAACACTTTTTATAACAATAACTTGCATATTAACCTTTAAAATTGGCACTTCTGATTTCTCCCATTGACTTTTAAAGGGTGCTCTGTGGCTTTTCGAATTTGCTGCGAACACCCCAAATTGTTCACTGTTCGGCGAACGGGCGAAACAGGCAATGTTCGAGTCGAACTCGAAGCTCATTCCTAATAATCAAGAAATCATCTGTGCCTTCCTAGTGTTCTGATCTCATCTCATCTTCCAGTCTGTCTAATCTGGTTTTGTCATCTGGTCTGCCTGCCCCACCTCTTGATGTTTATTACCTTTAAAAAGTAAAAGATACCCTGAGGTACCTATTACCCGCTGGAGATGTTACCATCACAAGGGTATTTTATACCAGGCTTTTTTGGCAATGTAGCCTTATACAACCATCTTGATAACTGTAATCCAAATACACAATAGAATCTTAGATGCTTCTCTCCCACTAGACCAGTGGTTCTCAACTCCTGTCCTCAGGACCCACTAACAGGCCAGATTTTAAGTATTACCTTGGTGAGATGCAGACTAGAATACTGCAATCCCTGAGCAGCAAATTATATCACCTGTGATGCATTTCAGTTATCTTGCAAACCTGGCCTGTTGGTGGGCCCTGAGGACTGGAGTTGAGAATCACTGCACTAGACCCTTTCATTGTCTACTAGGGTTGCCATTCCCAAGCCTCTCAAAAACTTCTGTAGCGCTACTTTGGTGAGGGCCGCTGGTACCCTACTGGTTCCCCCGACTCTGCAAGTCCTCCGACACCCTGGGTTTAGCCATTTTTACCAACTGTCACCAAAAATAATGAACTTACACAATGTCAGTGAAACGATTTAGATTTGTTTACTGAGGCAAAAGTGGCACAGAAAAAAATATAACATAAGACTGTACATTCTAAAAGTAACACAGTACATATGCAATTCATTTAAATCCTTGAAGCCTATGTGAACAGGCAGCAGAGAAGTAGGGGGCTGACACTTAACAGGATTATTTTAGACCACTCCCCTCTATCTCCTCAGCCCACAGGCACTTAACATCAACTACATACAAACATTCAGCAAACTGTTGTATTAAGGTTGGCTGGCTTCTTTAACAACTTCACCCCGGAAGATTTGCCCCCTTAATGACCAGGCCATTTTTTTGCGGTCGTGCGACGCTGTACCCAAACAAAATTAACGTCCTTTTTTCCCCACAAATAGAGCTTTCTTTTGGTGGTATTTGATCATCTCTGCGGTTTTTATTTTTTTGCGCTCTAAACAAAAGAATAGCGTCAATTTTGAAAAAAAAACTATATTTTTTACTTTTTGCTATAATAAATATACCAAAAAAAATAAGTCTTCCTCAGTTTAGGACGATATGTAATCTTCTACATATTTTTGGTAAAAAAAATCGCAATACGTGTATATTGATCGGTTTGCGCAAAAGTTATAGTGTCTACAAAATAGGTGATAGATTTATGGCATTTTTATTATTATTATTTTTTTTTACTAGTAATGGTGGCGATCTGCGATTTGTAGTGGGACTACAACATTGCGGCAGACAGAGCGGACACTTTTGACACTTTTTTGGGACCATTGACATTTATACAGCGATCGGTGCTAAAAATAGCCACTGCTTACTGTATATATGTCACTGGAGGGAAGGGACGATCAAGGGGTTAAATGTGTGTCCTAGGGAGTGTTTCTATCTGTGGGGGGGGGGGTGTGACTGCCTGGGTGAGGTGACCGATCGCTGTTCCTAAGTAGTAGGAAAAACAGATCAGTCTCCTCACCCCTTGACAGAACAGAGATCTGTCTGTTTACATTGACAGACATCTGTTCTGTCTCTCTCAGGAGCGATCGCGGGTGCCCAGTGGACATTGCGACTGTCGGGCACACGCATTGGCTCCATCGCTGTGCCGCGGGCACACCCTCTAGTGCTCTTAAAGTAGCCGACGTACAGCTACGATGGATCGCCCTGGAGAGCCAACCTGTTGCAGTATATCTGTGACGGCTGGTCCTCAAGTGGCTAAACAGAGTTACAGAGAAATGTGAGCAGATCCCTTGTGCTACATAATGTTAGTCTTATAGGAAGATGAGGAAAGAACAAAAAGGGGTTAATGATAACTCAAAATAATTGTTTCGTGGTGGAACAGAGCATATTTCTTTTTTTTTTCTTTCTTTTTTTTACAATTTCCAATACTTTTTATTATTTGTTTTCGTTGCAAGTGTACTACAATACAATACAATGTACAGTGAAAAAGAAATGACAAAGAAAAAAAGAAGATTTATAACAGTGTACAATATGCGATCCCGCCTTAATGTGTTTTCCCCCACCCGCACCTCCCTCCCTCCCTCCCTCCCCCACACCACATCACACTTAAAAATTTGTGTATTCATAAGTTGCCGATAATTTCAAAGGCAAAAATAAAGGGGGAGGGGGCCAGAAAGAACAAGAAAAAGAGAGGAAGCATAGAGCAGTAAAGGGAGAAAGGAGAAAACAAGGAAAAAGGTAGAGAACACAGAAGAGGAAAATGGAAAAGAAAAGCAGAGCAGAAAAAGAGAGACAAAGAAGGGGGGAGGCCAGCAAGACAGGGAGACAGAGGCGGGGGTGGGAGAAACCCCCCCGGGGTAGCAGCATCCATGTAGGAGCCGGAGAAGGACAAATATATTGCAATGACCAAGGCCCTCTGCCTCCATGCTCCCGACCGGACCTAAAAAAGAGTTCCCATAAACACTGCCCACCCTCATATGGGGGCCACCCCACCTCATCCAACCAAGGCCTCCACATTCTCTCAAATTTTCCGATCTTGCCCTGCTTGATATATGACATCCTTTCGCTCCATACCATTGCATTTATAGTCTCTACCCAGCTTCCCACTGATGGGGGGGTTTTGGACTGGCACTTCTGTGCAATTAGCTTGCGTGCTTGAAATAGGCACCTCAACACCGCTTTTGTAGTGTCTGGCTGAGCTCTACTCTCCTCTATACCTAGTAAGCAGGTCTTGGCCACCGGTTCTAGCAGGGTCCCAAATGTTTTATTTAGTCTTACAGTTATCTCCTCCCAATACCTAAATAACTTTGGACATCTCCACACCATATGGATAAAATCCCCTGTCGCTTTACACCTAGGGCATTCGTCGTTTTCCCTCCACCCAAGTCTGAACATCTTTTTAGGGGTGTAATAAACTCTATGAAGGAAGAATAGGTGAGATATTTTCTGCGCAGGGGAAATCGAGACCAAGGTTCCCTGCTCCAATACCTTGTCCCATTGTTCTGTACTTATTGCCCCCACATCTCTTTCCCATCCTATTTTGCTCTTGGAGGGTCCCGCTCTGCTTATTGCCCTTGCCCCTAGTTTAGTATACAGCTCTGAGATTAGGCCTTTAGGTGTACTTGTCATAGCTATTTTTGAGAGAACAGGGGACTGGGTCCATGTTAATATTGGTGACTTAAACTGGGCCTGGACAGCATGCCTGATCTGGAGGTATTTGTAGAAGGTCTTGTTTGATATATTAAATTCGCTTCCTAAATCTGAAAATGTTTTCATTTGGTTACCCCTATATAGCTGAGTTAATCATTTAATACCCTGTATATCCCATTCCCTAGGTTTCTCTATGGCACTAATTTCTGGTAATTTTTTGTTGCTCCATATAGGCGTATACTCAGTTACTCCACTATATCCCATGGATACCTTTGTTCCCTGCCAAACTTTCTTGACTAGTTCTACAGTCAGGCATCTATAGATAAAAGAGTCTGCCTCCAGTGCCTCCGCCAATATGTGGTGTGGAGCCCCCATTAGCATCATATTAACACTAGAATTGCCCTCCATTGGGAGTCCACAACCCGCTATGTGTTGTAGTTGAGAGGCCAGGAAATATGATCTCGGGTGGGGAACCGCAAACCATCCCCTCTTTGTTTGGGAGTTGCAAGGTTTGCAAGCTAATCCTCGAATGTCGCCCCTTCCAAATCAGCTCCCTAAAGAGCGATTCTATTTTTTTAAACCAGTTTTGGCCAAGCCTGAGAATTATGAAGCAGATACAGTAGTTGTGGCAGCCATATCATTTTTATCAGATTGCAGCGCCCGTCTACTGATAGGGGGAGTCGTTTCCAGATGTCACCTTTCTGTTTTAGTTTAAGTAATAGTGGGGCAATGTTTAAATTTACGTACTGGGTTATGTCCCTAGTGATCCAGACCCCCAAATATTTCAATTTTGTGACTACTTTTAGCCGGGCGACACAAAGCAGGGCCTGGCCATCAAGTGGGTCAACCGGTAACAAGGTCGATTTTTCCCAGTTGATGACCAGGCCGGAGAAACGTCCAAATTCCTCAACCATCTGTATCACTGTTTTTAATGAGGGCTCGACGTCTCCCAAGAAAAACAGTACATCGTCCGCGAATAGTACTATCCGTTCCTCCCCCTACGGCCTACTAAATCCCCTTATTCCTGGCATATATCTAGTCTTAATAGCCAGTGGCTCCATTGCAAGGGCAAACAATAGAGGGGAGAGGGGGCAGCCCTGTCTCGTCCCTCTCTCTAGTTGGAACTGTTCTGATGATATAATGTTTATTTTTATTTTCGCACGGGGTTTGCTGTACAATAGTTTGACCCATTTAATAAAAAAACTGGCAAAATCCAAACCTCTCCAACACCCTCCACAAATATTCCCACTCGAGGGTATCGAATGTCTTTGCGGCATCCTAAGGCTAGCAATGCTCTAGTACCATCCTTGTCTGTGGGGATCTGCATGTTTAAAAAGACCCTTCTAAGATTGATACCCGTTGACCTATTTGGAATAAAACCTGACTGGTCTGGATGAATAAGGTTCTGGATACATCCGTTAAGGCGTGTTGCAAGTACTTTGGCCAGAATTTTTACGTCGGTACATAATAGTGAGAACAGCTGGTCTTTCCCCTCCTTGTGGATTACAATAATCGTGGCTTTGAGGTGGGAAGCCTCCCGCAGGTTAGCGCCCACCCCAATGTCTTCAGCAGCTCTGGGAGCAATATCTCACCAACTTCTGGAACAGTTCAGGTATCAGGGGCAACGGATAGCGGTTCTTGACCGTGATTTTATTCAACTCGCGGTAGTCCACACATGGGCGAAGGGTCTGGTCTTTCTTTGTGACGAAAAATATTCCGGCACCTGCTGGTGAGGTTGAGGGGCGGATAAACCCCTTATTCAGATTTTCGTCAATGTAAACCTTTAGTGCCTCCTGTTCTTTTTCCGACAAAGGGAATATGCTCCCAAAGGGGATCTCAGCTCCAGTAAGCAGTTTGATCGGGCAGTCATAGGAACGGTGAGGCGGAAGGAAGTCGGCCCCTCGTTTACTGAAAACATCAATGAACTTGTGGTATGTTTCAGGCACTGACTGGAATAAGTTCTGATCGGAGTCCATACACAGCAGAGTAGTGGGTGGTTTGGAGGGTTTAGATATACAATGTTTCTGACAATAGGAGGACAGGAATCCTACTTCCCCAGATACCCAATTGATTTGGGGATTGTGAGCCTGAAGCCAAGGTAACCCCAGGATCACGGGGAACAATGGTGAAGATATGGCATCAAGGGTCAGCAGTTCTTTGTGTTGGGAGGAGATGGCAACAGGCAAAGGGGAGGTCTCCTGGGTTACTTGTCCTGACTTTATGCGAGAGCCATCGGCCAGGTAGACAGAAAGTCCATGCACCTTTTCTTGTAGCGGGAGGCGTTGCTGAATGGCAAAGGTGATATCAACGAAACAGCTACATGCTCCAGAGTCGACGATAGCGTTGACTGTTATTGTTCTTTCCGAAAGGAGGAATGAGGGAGGGAGAGCAAGGTGGGTTGCATTGGCAGACAGAGTTGACAGGTTGGCAGGTATGGAAGAAGGGCACTTAGGCATCTTGGCGGGGCAGTTGTGCACGTAGTGGCCGGCCTCGCCACAGTAGAGGCAAAGATTGTGCTGTCTGCGACGTGCTTGTTCTTCAGGGGATAAAGTTGACCGTATCACTCCTATTTGCAAGGGCCTGGAAGTGTCTGGAACTGGACTGGCAGGATCTGAGCAGGTTGGTGCCAGGTAGCGGGAAGAGGGAGCTCGAGCCCTTGGGGTCATCCACACGGGGCGGCCTTGCTGAGTGGACCGCTCTGACCGACGCTCACGGAGTTGTCGATCGATTTGGATGGACAGGGTGATCAGATTTTCAAGAGTACCTGGTATAACCACTCGGGTGAGCTCATCCTTGAGACTGTCAGAAAGACCCATGCAGAATTGGTGTCGAAGGCAGCATCATTCCATTGAGTGTCTGTGCTCCAGCGCCTAAAGTCTGTGACATAGTCCTCGGCCGCTCTGCGACCTTGCTGGAGCGCAAACAGAGCAGCTTCCACCGTGGCGGTCCGCTGGGGGTCCTCATAAAGCTGGGCCATGGCCTCAAAAAAGGCGAACAAGGAGTGGGTCTGTACGCTGTTCTGCTCGAGTAGTCGTGGGCCCAACTCTGGGGTTCTCCTTGGAGTAGGGTGATGACAAACCAAACCCCACCTTGGTGGCTTCAAGTGAAAAAGTCCAGGGTTGTAGAGTGAAGTATAACTGGCATGCATTGTGGAAAGCCCGGAACTTGGTTTGGTCTCTTGCAAATCAGGAACTCTGGGTTCAGGCGGGAGCATCACTACAGAAGGAGCGGAGGCAGACTGTACAGGTGCAGTGGAGGAAACCGAAGCCACATGACTGGGATCTGATAAGTTCTGGACCTGCTCATCCAATTTGACATGTCCTTCTTGTAGGGATTTAACGGCTTGCGTGAGAGCTGCAAGGTGTGTGCAAATCTCCTCCATGGGTGAGGTTTCTCCTGCAGACTCGGTTATGGCTGTTTGATACTGTTACGTATCTCCAAGGATGAGTCTGACTCGTAGGAGAAGATCTCTCATACAGCTCTGGTTCAGGAGCCACCGGAGTGGGGACAGTGGTCTCGGGAACACAGCGGGGTAGGAGTGCCTGTGGAGACTGTGGTGGTTGACACTGTAGCTGGTTGATGATCCTCCAGGTTTGGCTGGAACTGTGGATGACAGCAGGATCAGTAGCAGGCTGAAGCAGGGAGAGATAAGCCAGGTCAACACGGTAACACACAGAGCAGTAGCAGGCAGGTGCAGGGTCAGGCGAGCCGGGTCAGATCGGGTGGTCAGGCAGAGCAATGCGGAGGACTGGAGCAGGGTCAGATAAGCAGGCAGAGGTCTGGCAACGGAACAGCAAGTAGTAGTAGCAGGGTCAAGGCAGACCGGGGTCAGGGTTGGAGATTACAGGTAAGTCAGCAGCACCGGGTCGTCCAGGTAACCGGATAGCAGATGCGGGTAGAAATACTGAGAAGCTGCAGATCAAACAGCACTGCATAAGTGCAGCTGCTGTCCTTTTAAAGGCCCATTGGCGCCAAACAGCGTTCAGCGCGCGCATACGCGTGCGCACACGTGCTGTAGGGTCGCGCATGCGCGTGCACACAAGCACCGGAGAGGCGCGCGCACGCGCGTTCCTGCGTCCAGTCATGGTAAGTCCCTGACAGATCTCCTGTTTCTTTCTCAGAAATTGAGCTGGTACTTTCAACCTTAAATCCGTCAATTTCCCAAAATGATGGTAATATCTCAACCTCTGGACTACAGTGGAACCTTGGATTACAAGCATAATCCATTCCAGGAGAATGCTTGTAATCCAAAGCACTCACATATCAAAGCGAGTTTCCCCATAGAAGTCAATCGAAACGAAGATAATTTGTTCCGCATTGACTTCTATTACATGCAATACCGCATGTGGCCAGAGGTGGGGGCGCCGGAGAGCCTCAGAAATACTCAGGGACAGCTCTGCTGAACTCGGAAACCCTCGGAAAGGCTCGGAAACACTCGAGAATGGAGTATTTCCAAGTGTTTCCGAGTATTTCCGAGTGGTTCAGAGTATTTCCGAATGGTTCCGAACCATTCCGAGTGTCACTGGCACCCCCCGCACCTCTAACCAAATGCGGTACTGCAAACCCCATTGGCTTGAATCCTGCTCGTTTTGTGAGACAACACTCGCAAACCGAGTCAGGATTTTAAAACGTTCCTCGTCTTTCAAAACGCTCATTAACCGCGTTACGGGTTAACCAAGGTTCCACTGTAGTTACATTTCTTATTATTCCAATCCGCTCTCTTTCTCTAGCCACTCCATTGGGCCTTGCACCTGTTTATGTAGGCCACAGCCAGTAAGGCACTATTTCCTCATCTTCCCTATCTTCCTCTTCTTCCTGCGTTACAGTGGGAGCAAGAGCTCGTTGATGTGAACAGGTCCTAGGTGGGGTTGATTTTGGAGGAGGCGAAGGGGGTACTTGAGGCACCCTGACAGCATCAGACAATGGAAGCAAGTCATTTTGATGCCACATCTTCAAGGGCCCTTGTTTTCCCTCAGGTCTGATTTGATAGACCAGCAACCCAGGAAGCTGTTTACAGATGACATAAGGTTGTAATCGCCAACGATCAGCCAGTTTATATTTCCCTGGTACTCCCAAGTTCTTCAACAGCACCCGATCTCCAGGCTGCAAATCCTGCAATCTCATTTTCAAATCAAAATTCATCTTGCTCCTTAACTCTCTGGTTGAGGCATGTTCCATGGCCTTTTCGTATGCTTGCTTCAGATTCCTCCTCAGCCTCTTGACATAACCTCTGTAGGAAGTCAAGTAAGTATTGTCGGCAGATGTTCCAAAGGCTAGATCAATAGGGAGGCGAGCGTCTCTCCCAAACATGAGTTGGTAGGGAGAATAGCCAATGGCATCACTTACGGTCCTGTTGTAAGCATGGACTACTGCTGCAATGTGATTTCCCCAGTGCTGTTTTTTCTCTGTGGACAAAGTCCCCAGCATATTTAACAAAGTTCTGTTAAATATCTCGAGTTGAGGATCCCCTGTGGGTGATAAGGCGTAGTCCGAGTCTTTTTGATGCCCAGCAAGGCACACAACTGATGAACTAGCCTGCTTTCAAAGTCTAGTCCTTGGTCGGAGTGGATCCGAACAGGCAACCCATAATGCACAAAGAACATTTCAATGAGAACTTTGGCCACCGTAGTCGCCTGCTGATCTTTAGTGGGATAGGCTTGCGCATAACGAGTGAAATGGTTAGTCACCAGGACATTAATTCTTCCACCTATATCGGGTTCCAGGCACAGGAAGTCAATACAAACCAAGTCCAGGGTCTCCTGGCTCTGCAAGTGTCCCATGGAGCAGCCTGAACTGGTAAATTTTTGCGCTAAATGCACGCTAAACATGAGTGACAGTAACTCTCTACTTCCCCTCTCATTTTGGCCCAGTAAAACCTATCCCTAACTAGGTGAAAGGTTCTCTCAGTTCCTAAATGTCGTTCCTAAATGTCCATGGTCATCATGCAAAGCTATCAGCACTGTTGCAAGGTGTTTCTCGGGAAGAAATAGCTACCATTTTCCTCCCTATCCTCAGAGGGACCTCGCCTATACAATACTCCATCTCTCAATTGCAATCTATTCCATTCCCGATGTAGAATCTTCGCTCCAATCACAGAGCTCTTCATCAACAAGTTTGGATCCTGCTTGCTCAGGGCTTGCATAACCAGGTGGCACTGCGGATCATGATCCTGGTCTTTTCTCAGATCTCTTTTGAATAACTGAGGAAGGCCCACACCTCGTACTTGTGTCAGCCCGCAATAGCATTTGGGTACTCCAGAAGGATTGGCACCTATGAACTCAGCTCCCACACTTCCTTTCAGCCGCCGGACCACAGCTTGACACAAAGTCTTTACACCTTCTGCAGTCACGTAGGCCCAATCTTCTGACTCCTCCACCCACCGGTAAGGCCTACGGGATAAGACATCCGCGTCTCGATTCCCCGCCCCAGGCCGGTACTTCAGGCTGAACTGGAATCCTGCTAGGGTAGCCAACCACCTATGTCTCGTTGCGTCCAATTTGGCAGAGGATAGTAGATAGGTCAAAGGATTATTGTCCGTCTTCACCACAAACACGGCTCCATACAAGTAATCCTTTCAATTGTCCACCACAGCCCAATTTAAAGCCAGGAACTCCAGTTTGTGGACAGGATAGTTTCTCTTTAATGGGGTGGGATTGCGACTCACATAAGCCACTGGTCTGAGGCCACCGGTAGAGAACTCCACCCAGCCCATTTCTGCTGGCATCCACATGAAGTTCATAGGGCTTGGCGGGGTCAGCATAGGCCAATACTGGAGCTTCAGTGAGGCTCCCCTTCAGATGCCAGAAAGCCTCTTCGAACTGGGGAGTCCATTGTTCTTGCACCGAATCTCCCTTTCTGTGAGCACCAGACTGCGAGCACGATCCTCTCCTTCTCCCGTGGCCACCTGCAGCAGTTCATTAGGAGGCCGAGCAATCTTTGCGAAGTTCACCACAAACCTCCGATAGTAAGAGTTGAATCCCAGGAAAGATCTCAATTCAGTTACAGTCCTTGGCCTAGGCCATGTAGTGATGGCCTCCAACTTCTTTGGGTCCGTGGCTACCCCTCCTGCAGAGATGACATGACCCAGGTATGTAACAGAAGTTCTGTAGAACTGGCACTTCTCCAACGACAGCTTCAACCCTTCTTCGTGGAGCCGTGCAAAGACCTTTTCCAACCAGGCTTCATGCTCTTCCAAAGTCTTCCTGAACACATTAATGTCGTTAAAGTGCACTAGTACTTCTATTAGATTCATGTCTCCTACTGTTCTTTCCATCAAACGCTGGAAGGTCACTGGGGCCCCTGACAAGCCTTGAGGCATCCGACTGAACTCATAGGATTCCAAGGGGCAGATTAACGCCATTTTCTCTCTGTCCTCTGGGTGCATGGGAATCTGGTAGTACCCACTATTTAAGTCTCTTCAATGCGAGTGGTTGTGTACTAGTCAGGGACAGTACGTCGATTCAAATTACGGTAGTCAATACACATGCGCAATGACCTATTCTTCTTTCGCACCACCACAATGGGAGAGGAGTACGGACTTCCAGATTCTTGAATGACACCAGACTTCTTCAACTCGGCCAACTGTTCCCGAAGGTCTTCTATATCGCTTAGAGGTATTTTCCAAGCTTACTCTTGAAAGGGCTTGTCTTCCTGCAACCTGATTCCATGCTAAGCACTTTTGGCACAACCCACGTCAAAATCATTCTCCGAGAAAATCTTTTCCCACCTAGCCAGCTGTAGCTTCATTCTTCACTGCCAAGCCTGTTCAGGAAGCACTGGGGTAGCAGCACTCACTCGCCCCACCAGCATATGTGACCCTAAGGTAATTGTATGATCAGTGACATTCCGAAGATTGGTCGGCGCCCTCTTCCCAGTTCGGGACAGTTCCTTAGTAGGGACTAGCTTAGGCACCATCTCTATCCCAGCATCTTTGGCTTGCTCATCAGTCCCCAACACAACGAAGAAGTCGGGTTGGTCCCAGCTCAACTTGACTGTAGCCTTCAGGCAAACTACTTCTCCAGGCTGCAGCACTCTCTCCCTGGTTTCCAGCTTTCACAGACGTCCCACTCCCTCGGCAGGATCGCTCCATTCCTTGGCTACACGTTGACAAGCCTGAAGCAACTTCAGATGACAACAGCCTCCTTATCAAGACGGTGTTCCAGCAGCTGCCAGCCCAAATTCTATCTGTATGGGAATATACCCATCATATTGGCATTTGGCAGTTCCTATTCCCCATATCTCTAGTTCTTTAAGCTTGCATAGAGGAATGTGTTTCAGGTACTTGTCATAAAAGTCTCTGTAAAGGAGCGTGATCTGTGCCCCAGTATCCAATAGTGCCCTAGTGTAGATGCCCTCTACCTGCACAGACAATTGGAGATGGCCCCACTAACCTTTCTGGTAAGCTTTCTGAGTTTTTCTCAGTGAGGAATTATTTGTGATATTTCCTAGTCTTATGGTGAGAAGACCTAACAATGGCCCTGGGTGGCAGTAAGTCATTGACCTCCTGAGCCTATGGCTCCAACCCTGGTGACGGGTTACTTGACTGTGAGGGTGATGGGATTGTCAACCCCAGGCCCTTCTTCTGGCATTTCGTCTTAGCCTTTCTCTTCTTATCCATCTTGAAGCTCTGTTTCTTATCGGGGTTCCCAGCTGGCTCCCTCACTGATACCCCTGAAATTTTCCCGCCGTCTGGTTCAAGAGTAATTTCTGCAACACTTTTGAAGAGTTCCGAAAGAAGTTCTGTATTCCCCTCCTTTTGTGGACACTGCACTCTAAAGTTCCCCAGTTCCCCACACTGGAAACACTTCTGAGTAGCAGTCTTCCCTGCTTGAGCTTTGGCTTCCTTGACACACAATAAGGTCTGTTGCATCTGGTCTTGAGCTTGAGCCACCTGCGTGATTAAGGTCTGTTGCATCTGGTCTTGAGCTTGAGCCACCTGTTTGAGTAACTTAACAGGGGCAGCTTTAGGTGTAGACTGCGCCACAGGAGCCTTAAAACACCCCCCCCACTATGACTCCTCGTCACTATCCGCTTCCTGCCCGCCAGAATCCACTTGAGCTGGCTAAGCTGTTACCTTCTCCGTCTTTGTGGGAACCTTTGTCACCTCTCCTGACCATTGATTCTTCTCATCCAATAGAGCTTCCTCCTCTCTGTTCAGCTCCATCAGTTCTGGATAAGTTTAGGCCCCCTGTGTCACCTTCAGCAACAACCCGAACACAATGGAATGATTGCGCCTGGCCCCTTGTAGAATCCTTTCAAGTCTGACTTTATCAGCTTTCCTAGGATCAATCAACTTTTTCAGGATAATCTGATGTAGGATTCGATCTACTCTGACAACATAGTCGGACAGCCTTTCTCCTCACCACTGGTGAGTGTGCTCTAACTTATACATCAGGTCAGGTAGCTTTTCCACTCCCATAGACTGCACATAAGGCCTCAATGTAATACATAGCCACACAGTCTAGTTTTCCCCTCTTCAAACTTTGGATAACATTAGCTGCTGGACTTCTGAGACTCTCACTGATCCGTTGTCTCTTTACCGCCTCAGGCACGTTCCATTCTTCTACTGCCTGCATGGTTTGATCCATCCAATTTTCTAAATCTTACTCCCCCTTGGTGTGGGAGCCCGAACCGAGAAAAATTGCAGTTTCCGGTACCCCTGATGAGCAGAGATGGTGTTACTTTTTATCAGGCTCTCGACCAGTCGGCTCATATCAGTATAGAAAGAGGCTGGGGGCATCCCTGCGGTTGGGCCATCCGCCACCTCTGAGGCTGGACTAACTGATCCTGGCTGGGAGAAATTTTCATCACCTGTCAGCAGTAATGGTATCACTTGTGCCTCTAATCCTTCCTCCAGGTTCACAGTACTCTTCTAAGAGAATATAGATGTAATCATCTTCATAATCAGGTTTCATGTCTAAAAGGTAAGACCCTTGCTCTGGAACTGACTTCCTCATTAACTGTCACATCTCCTTTTCAGTCCACCCAACTCCAGCACTCTCAATACTATGGTCAGCTCCAATCGGCTCTCATGTTCGGGTCCCCAGTCAGTGGCCGTGACCGAGTCCATTCCCTCGTCTGCCCTGGACACGTCATCTGACTTTCTTGAGCACCCCAGCTGGGGTATCCCGGACCAGCCTCCAAATGTAGCGCTACCCTCGTGAGGGCCGCAGGTAGAATCTGTACCCCACTGGTTGCCCTGACTCTGTAAATCCTCTGACAGTTCTGAACAATGAACTTACACAATGTCAGTGAAACGATTTAGATTTATTTACTGAGGCAAATGTGGCACAGAGAAAAAATGATGTAGCACCCTCTACCATAGGTAGGTGTTAGATGTGTAGTGTTTGAGGTTCAGTCAGCGCAGGTAAATTTAAACAGGCCTAACGCTGCGAGCTAGGCCTGTTTGTTTTTGATCTGGGGGCAGGGAGTGGTTAATGTAGCAGTGGGTGTGACTGACATGTACTTCAGCTCTTGGGCGCCTCCCCTGCTTTCAGTGAGAATGTTCTGGAAGAGGGACAGGGCTGAGAGTTGGAGTGGCATGGAGTACATGTGAGGAACCCTGACCAATCCCCAACTAGGATTGGCAGGGGGCAGGCCTTCTACATATACTCACAGCCAGCCTGATGGGGAGGAGTTTTCAGCTGGGTGACATGAAAGATGGAGTGCTAGACTGCGTGCTGGAGAGACACCCCCATCTGGGGGGGGTGGATTCGGCGGAGGAGCTCGGGAGCTGAGAGGGAGCCTCTTCTTACACGGTCATGAAGAGGGGTCCTGGAACAGGAGCTGGAGGAGCAGTTGGTCCACACGGTCCGGGTAAATCTTTCAAGAAGGACTCAGGGCAGGAGTCGGTGAGTGAAGCACAGTGGAGATCTGGAAGAGGCATGCCAGGGGAGCTGGGTGCAGAGCCAGAGGAGAGACTTGGGGTTTTGTGTCAAGTCGCTGCAGTCTGAGGACTCAGGATTTGCAAGTCGGGCTTGCTGGGATCAGTAGTTCACCATCAAATATGCTTCTCTAACTAAATGTTCAGGGCCATCAAGAAGGGGTACTGCAGGCACCTGGCCTATTATTCATCAAGTGAAGTTTCAGCTAGGAATTATTTAGAGTGAGGCCTAGTCTGCTCAAAATTGTGGGACAGGATGTCTAATGCTGTGACAGGAAAGTGTTGCGCAGGAGGTGAAGAGTCCTGGAGGTAGAAGTCTGCAGTGAGAGTGCAGAGGCGAGAGAAGTTCTGAGGTGAAAAAGTCTGTCAAGACTAGAGTCCACCATTTTTGTTCTGTGAAGATAATGAGTAACCATTTGACAATGTGAAGCCGGATCAGTTGCAGCATTGCAAATACCAATTGTTCTATGGGCATCCCATATCGCTTTCCCCCAACCAAGTTCAATCCCCCAAATAAAACAACAAAACAAAGCAAAAGACTTTTCATTGTCTACAAGTGTGATGTATGGATGTCTGGCAGCAGGGTGAATATGCGTGGATGTTAGTAACTAGTGGCAACACACCGCTACAATAACATAAGACTGTAGGTCCTAAAAGTAACTTGTTAGAAATAATACAGCACTAGTATGCAATGTGATTGTGTAATCTAAAGACCTTTAATTAGTAACACAAAAGAAATGCAAAGTAATACAGTACATATGCTATCCCTTAAAATCCGTGAAGCCAATGTGAACGGACAGCAGAGAAGTAGGGGGCTGACACTTAACAGGACTATGTCAGACTACTCCCCTCTATCTCCTTAGCCCACAGGTACTTAACATCAACTACAGACAAACATTCAGCAACCTGTAGTATTAAGGTTGGCTGGCTCCTTTAACCACTAGGCGACCAGTTATACTGCGGCAGGTTGGCTCTCCTGGGCAAATCGCTTTATGGGAAGGCCGATCAGGGTTTACTTCCTCTTTAAACACTCAGTTTCCAAGTTAAAATTTTTTGGCCGTGTTTGTTGACTTCATACTTTATACTAAAATATGCCCTACTTTCTCATCTCAGAAAGTTGGGAGGTATGCTTTTTTCTCACTAAAAAGTAAAAAAATTTGAATAGGTAATCAACCCAATTAATATATAGGGAGCAACTGCAACTTGCAGTTTATTAAATAGGTGCAAAATGTGAAGTAATAATGTAAAACAAGTTTAGAATAGCAAAGAGCATGCATGTACTGCGGAATATTACAAACAGGTTATAAAACGCTGCAAAATAAGAACTTGTCACAGCTATATCTCTGTGGAAAACCATATAGCTGTACACATAGCATAGTCTGCAAAATGAAATCAGCGCACAAACAGTCTAATGATAATCGATTGCAGCTGAACACCAAATAGTTAAATCTCAAAAAAAAAAACAACAAACAGTACTAAAAATGAAAGTGCAGCGCAATAATAATGTCCATGTGGAGAGAAAAACAAACAGAGATGACACCCCGTGATGCAGCAAATCTTCAAACGAACAGTGACAAATCCTCCACCTTCAACAGAAATGCTTTCTTACCGGATGAGGTGGACCATTTGCATAACAAGTGGTCAAATAAGCTTGTTCCCACCATGGGGGAGATGATAGTGTTGAGCAGAATCCAGCAGCATGGTAGACGTACATCAAATCATATGGGTCATGATTCATGAATGGAATAAAAAGTGCAAACGATCTCAGTGCAGACAGATTTTTATCCCAAAGTAGATAAAAACTGATAAAAGTAGATACACCAACCAAAGCCACAGTCCAATGGGGGTGAGATCCGATGGGGGGTGTGCCGCCAAAGCGGATAATGAATGGGATGTGGATCGCGGTCTGGAGCAGCGATAGAAAGGACGCGGGTGACGTCATGGAAAGCAGCTCCTCCCCCGTACGCACGTTACGTCCGGTATGGACTTCGTCAGCGGTGGATGGAGCTGAATCCATATAATAATGATAAAAAAACAACTAGATAAACATGGATTAAGCTCTACATGAGAATAAGTGCACATTTGACAAACATCTCACTGACTATTATAGAATTATAAAAAATATGAGAAATGAAATATGCTAAAGATGTAAAGAAGAGAGGGAGGGGGCCAGCCACAATCATCTATTGGAAATGAAACAGTTAAGGTCGAAGTCCACGTTCACCCCCCCAGGTACAAGTACCCGACTTTCATGGATCCACAACGATTCGCTTTGGCTTAGTTGGCGGATAAAATTCCCTCCTCTCCAGTGTGGTTTAACTCTTTCTAGACCCCAAAACTTAAGACACTTCAGGTCCCTATTAAGGAAGTGTTGAAAAAGTTTGGAGACATTTTTTAGAATTCTATAATAGTCGGTGAGATGTTTGTCAAATGTGCACTTATTCTCTTGTAGAGCTTAAGCCATGTTTATCTAGTTGTTTTTTTATCATTATTATATGATTTTTAAAAATGTATTTTTTATACATATTTTAATGTCATATTATATAAAAAGTCACGGGTGCACGTTATTATTGTCATATATGTTGTGTTTCCATATAATTTATGTGGTATGCATATCATGATCTGTTAGCCCTATGGTGACCCCAGGGGATATTGTGTCTAATATGGCTGTTGCGCTGTGCCGAGCTTTCAGGATTTCCGGCTGTGGCCCGCCCCGCCTCTTTGACGCTTCCCATGTTTACCGGACTTGTATATCTATACGCTGGGTGACGTATTCAGCTCCACCCACCGCTGACGAAGTGCATACCGGACGTAACGTGCGTACGGGGGAGGAGCTGCTTTCCGTGACGTCACCCGTGTCCTTTCTATCGCTGCTCTCGGCTCCAGAACGCGATCCACATCCCATTCATTATCCACTTTGGCGGCACACCCCCCATCAGATCTCACCCCCATTGAACTGTGGCTTTGGTTGGTGTATCTGCTTTTATCAGTTTTTATCTACTTTGGAATAAAAATCTGTCTGCACTGAGATCGTTTCCATTTTTATTCCATTCATGACCCATATGATTTGATGTACGTCTACCACGCTGCTGGATTCTGCTCAACACTATCATCTCCCCCATGGTGGGAACAAGCTAGTTTGACCACTTGTTATGTTATTTTCACAGTAGCCGGGTCTTCTGAAAAAGCTGTGTGCGTTTAGACTTCTGCCTGACTGCCTTTATTCTGCTTCTGATAGTGAAGGGCTGCTCCCCTGGCTGCAGCCCAGCAATCTTTGCCATATAAGTGTGGCCTTTCTGAGCTGCTGAGGGAGGGAAGCAGAAGAACGTATCCTCCTTGAGTATGTACAAGAAAAGAAAGAAGTTGTGGAAAATTAAGTTAAAGGAGTCTACACCTGCATCCAAACATCGTGAGTAAATGGGCACTCCGCTGCAGGATTGTTTTCCACCCCAAAGCACCCTGTCCCCATGTTGATGGGGACAAGGGCCTCTTCCCGACAACCCTGCCCGTTGGTTGTCGGGGTCTGCGGGCGGGGGCTGATCGGAATCCGGGAGCCCCCCTTTAATAAGGGGGCCCCCAGATAAAAACACAACACAGCTTTTTAAAGTAATTTATTGCACAGCTCCGGGGGTCTTCTTCTGACTTCGGGGGTCTCCGGTGTCGTCGCCGCGCTCTCCGGTTCTTTCTTCCTTCTGCCGGGCCACCGCTATCTTCTTCCAGCTCTTTTGCTAGCGGGACCCGGTCTTCTCCATCGCCTTCTTCCCTCTTCTCCTCTCCGGTTCTTTCTTTCTTCTGCCGGGCCTCCGCTATCTTCTTCCAGCTCTTTTGCTAGCGGAGGTCTTCCCCGTCGTCTCGTTCGATTCTCCGTTGTCCTTCTGCCGGCCCCTCCACTATCTTCTTCCAGCTCTTTTGCTAGTGGAGGGGCCGGTCTTCCCGTCGGCGTCTTCTTCTCTCTTCTCCTCCTCGATGTTGACTCGTCGCTTCCTTCCGCTGTAATGCTGGGTTTTGCGGTGCGCTCGGTTTATATAGGCTTCTCATGACGTCACAGTCACATGTTCCAGGTGGCCCTGGAGCATGTGACTGTGACGTCATGGGAACATGTGACTGTGACTTATTGTGGTTCACCTGCCACATGGCTGCAAAGACAGAGTCCCACACAAGATGTAGTTCAACCAAAAGGTAATATGTTTACTTGGTAGAGAAATCAGAATAGAGGATATACATGTAACATTTGACTCAAACAGATCCCCATGAGAGCCAACTGACATACCTATATGTAGCACACGGACCCTTTTCCCTACCTTTGGCACACTTGCAGGAAAAAGGCACACCGTATTGTATGCCCGTACCCTCCTGGTTAAGGAGGTTGAGCGGTGTTATGTATTTGGGTCCCACAGCTAGGTTCTCCCGTCAGTTGGTTCTCATCTCCTAGGATATAGGGACAAGTCTCTGTTTTCCCCCAAGTAATTCCAATGTTCACACCACTCTAAACTCCAATGTTGAGTTTATTTTCTCTATATTCAGCAGATAGGAAAAGGGTGGATGAGAGACAGGACAGCAAGGCTTTGGGAGGTTAGTCCAGGCACAAGTAGATATTACAATCGCTACTCTATCCCAGAGTAGGTTTTGCTCACCCGGATAGTCTCCTGCAAAGTGGATCCTAGCAGCTGAAGTGATGCTCGAACGATTAATCAGGTTCTTTTCCTAGATATGATCGGGAGACTCTCTGCCACAGAATCTATCAGACCCCGACCCCGAACCTCTCAGCTTTTGGTACACAAGGGCAGGTGCCAGCAGCAGCACATTACTAGGCCCTTAGTGGATAGATAAATCCCTCCAGAAAGTTAGGCCCCTTCCTTCACCGTGAACTCTCACCGGTCCGTCAGAAAGGTCCTCCCCCGGCTTCCTCTTCTTAGAAACGGGCTCCCTCGTGAGGGACACCCTGGGATTCCTCTTCCCAGAAGTGGGCTCCAGCTGAAGGTGCTGGGCCCAGTGTTGAAGATGCAGCCCCAGGACTAAAGGTGCCTGGGACTGATGCACACGTGGCCCCATGGCCTGGAGGGCCATGCGCCACACACTTGGACTCTGACTCCTCTCCTCCTCCGAAGACCCCTCCCAGGCGGCGGCTGCCCCTTATCTATCCTCTCCCAGCATGCACAGCAGGCCAAACACGCCCACTGTACCGCTGCCGAGAGAGGACATACCAAGGCACAGCACTAGTACTGATGGTTCAACCCCAAACCGTCATGGCAGTGCCACCTACAGGCCACAGGGAACCAGTATACCACCTGGAGAATAAAATAGCACAACCTATAAGTTGAGAATGCTCTGAGCCCAACTACTATCTCAGACCAGCCCCTAAATTTGGGTATATAGCACCCCTAAATGGGGTGGGCGCTACATATACATACCAGTTTCAGGGCTTCTTTATACAAAAAGGCCCCAGGCTACACAACCTAGTGTCAGACCTGAGGAAGTGGATGGTGCAGGAATCTCCCAATGCAATGATAGCCGCAATGGGGTACTTTTCCACCAAGTCCCACCCAGCTCACTGAAATAACACAATGACAGTAAAATAAATGCAAATGGTTAGCTTACACATATGAGTTCAATAACTATCTGGCTCCCCCTAGTGGACAGCTCAACTGGTGCATGTCCCGTTGTATCAGCTTGAGAAATGAACTGAACTGATGATTGTTCCTAAGGGTTTCCAGTAATCTTTGGCTAGCTTTTGTTGGTGCACTTAAGTATTTGTAATCCAACAACAAGGTGAAGAAAGAACGAACACTTGGAATATAAAGTATAAGGGCAAGTGAAATGCTGATCCTCCCAAAGCGCTATATCACTCTCGGATGTAACGTGTCTCCAGTTAAGGCCCTGCAGTGGTTAGCAAGTACAGGTGAAACTATGGCAGTCATTTTCCTGCGACCCAGTTAGTTATGTTGGTGGGCAAGTGACCTCTCACCACATGAGGCCTCACCTCGCCGGTATGCTCCATCCAAGCCCTCTTGGTTCTCAGCCTCCAGGCAGGTCGTGGTCCCTGGTCCTCCGCAAAGCCGCTCACGAGGTGTCGGTGGATACGTGACTCCGGATGCCGTGGAGTGTAAAGCGGTCCCTCTCCTGGGTCCGATCAGCAGGGCTGTGACAGGAATCCCTCCGTCAGGCGATCCGGTCTACATCACTTTAGGCCCAGGCTTCTCCGGCCTAAGCACACTCACTGCAGGCCTCTTGCCTGTTGTGAGATGGCGTCCCAAGAGACGGAACAAGAACCCCGCCTTGCCTTAAATAAGCTCCCCCAGCAGGCTGTGCATGGCGCCAAAAACTTGGGCGGCCCAGTGGTCTTGTGGGTAATGTAGTTTTAATTCTATCCACGCCAATAGAGTCTTTGTCTCTGATTCCACATTACCCATAATGCTTTATCATTGAATAACTGAACCACATACCTTTTAGTAGTCTAGCATAAACGGGCACCAGCGGGAGCCAACATTCTCATCTATATACAGAATGGTAGTCTGTTAAGATGCATGCAATGGTAACACCTTGCTACATATAGAAGAGAAGCAATCACATAACAGTCTTTTATTTCAGTTTTACTGTCAAAAGTGTTAAACTAAGGTAACAAACACAGCCAGAAGACAACTGTTACTTCCTCGCTATTTCCTAGCTGACAGTTGCATGTAAACACAGGGATCGGGGATCCTGGTGATGTCTTTACCAAAATAAACCAATGACTATATTTGAACAGTGACAGAAACCTCTCAACCAGCAACTGAATGGAACCTGGGATGAGTCATTGGTTGCTATGATGTTGTCCATTGCATGAAGGGATGGGGGGCTGAATATGCACTTAGGATTTATATCCAGTATGGACACTCTGACCTCACTGTCACCCCCCACTATGCCTCCATGCATCAAATTCATGTACCTGTTCTGACAGGTACATGAATTTGTTGCAAGCACCAACGCTTGTAGTGTAGATGCAAGGAAGAATTTTAAAGATTATCTATGGCACTCTTTATGAATTTTATGGATTTAATTTAATATGTCTGCTGCCATCTCAATCAGGTTTATTATGTTTGTTGTGTGTGTTCAATAAACTTGCTGTTGTTATCTGAGTCTCATAAAACACATTGTCAGCTAAGCTAAACTAAGCAGGTAAGCTCAGAACTTTATTGGCTACTAAAGTGCCCAAGAATAACAAAACATTTTCATTCATACTGTCTCAGTATCTATGAAGACACATGAAAAGAAAATGGATGCACCCAACCTACCACTTCCAAATGCTGTGGATTGTACAGGAGTCATGGCAGGAAACTGTGCCTTCTTCAGATCACAATGGGGGGATTATGAGGTGATTACAGAACTGGAAAACAAAGACCATAAGTTAAGGATGGTTACCTTACATTCAGTAATGGGATGCAGAATGTCTGCAAATTTATCAGCACCTCATGCTGTCTGAATATGATAAGCAAGATGTGCAAGATGAGCCATTTTTGTATGCATGAAAAATCATATATGACAGATACATTTTCAAAACAACAGATCACGGTCAGTCAAAGACTCTAGTTTAATATGTTACAAAGGCTACTCAAGCAGGCTACATACCTGAAAGATACTGAGAGATGTGATTGCCTGTATACATTTCTATTATAGTGCCTTGAAAGAGTATTCATACCCATAGGCATGCGCTCAGGGTGTGCCAGGTGTGCCCAGGCACACCCTAATCACCCTGTGCAGCACAGATTCCCCCTACTGCCCAGGCTCCCATCTTCCCCCCACAGCTCTGCCAGCTTCCCTCCTCTCCTATCGGCTGTTGCTGCTGGGGTGTTTTAAGAGTGGGGAAGGGGCCAGTAAATATGTAAATACCGGCCCCTTCCCTTTCTGAATGAACATAAGTAAATACCGGCCCCTTCCCTTTCTGAATGAACATTGTGAGTGATCGGTAGTGTGCACACCCTAATGCAATAGGCTGCGCACACCTATGTTCATACCCCTTGAAATTTTCCACATTTTGTCATGTTACAACCAAAAATGTAAATGTATTTTATTGGGATTTTATGTGATAGACCAACACAAAGTGGCACATAATTGTCAAGTGGAAGGAAAATGATAAATGGTTTTCAAATTTTTTTACAAATAAATATGTGAAAAGTATGGCGTAAATTTGTATTCAGCCCCCCTGAGTCAATACTTTGTAGAACCACCTTTCACTGCAATTACAGCTGCAAGTCTTTTTGGGGATGTCTCTACCAGCTTTGCACATCTAAAGAGTGAAATTGTACCCATTTTTCTTTGCAAAATAGCTCAAGATCTGTCATATTGGATAGAGAGTATCTGTGAAAAGCAGTCGTGCCACAGATTCTCAATTGGATTTAGGTCTGGACCTTGACTGGGCCATTCTAACACATGAATTTGCTTTGATCTAAACCATTCCATTGTAGCTCTGGCTGTATGTTTAGGATCTTTGTCCTGCTTTTGGTCTCATCTGACCAGAGCAACTTCTTCCACATGTTTGCTGTGTCCCCCACATGGCTTCTCGCAAACTGCGAACAGGACTTCTTATGGTTTTCTTACAACAATGGCTTCCTTCTTGCCACTCTTCCATAAAAGCCAGATTTGTGGAGTGCACAACTAATAGTTGTCCTGTGGACAGATTCTCCCACCTGAGCTGTGGATCTCTGCAGCTCCAGCAGAGTTACCATGGGCCTCTTGGCTGCTTCTCTGATTAATTCAGTTCAGGTGTATGGCCATGTCTTGTTAGGTTTGCAGTTGTACCATACTCTTTCCATTTACGGATGATGGATTGAACCGTGAGATGTTCAAAGCTTGCAATATTTTGTTTATAACCTAACACTCCTTTACACTTCTCCACAACTTTATCCCTGACCTGTCTGGTGTGTTCCTTGGCCTCTGTGATGCTGTCTGTTCAGTAAGGTTCTCTAACAAACCTCTGAAGGCTTCACAGAACAGCTGTATTTATACTGAGATTAAATCCACACAGGGGGATTCTATTTACTAATTAGGTGACTTTAAAGGGAATTGGTTTAACTAGATTCTAGTGTAGCAGGATGTCCATATGTAAGAAGGAATCCGGCTCCCTCCGGTGGTATAAGTGTTACAATGCAACTAATGCACTTTGGGACAGATATCAGCTAGGAGAAAAGACTTTGTTGCTTTTAGTAAAAGACAGACTACATTACCCAGGGTGCATTGCAACACCGCAAAGCATTCTGGGCAGACTACTTAAACCAGGGGAGGGGCCAGCGTCTCTCTCTCTCTGGATCCAGCTCTCAATCAAGCAGGAAGTTGGCACGGAGGCCTGCTTCCTAAGGATTAGGCCAGAAGCCTGGGCCTAAATTACGGGAGTGTCTGAGTGATTTCCAGCAGAGGATCGTCCACAGCGTCCTGTGATTGCCCAGCAGAGACCGGAGTCGTCCATCACCATATGCTGTTAGTGACGGAGTCCGGAGACTGCAGCTGAAGCAGAAGCGTGGAGATCGAGTGACCGGGACAAGCCAGAGGAGACTATCTGAAAGTCGGGCCTGTTTGGTGAGAAGGGCACCTGCCCAGAATTGACTACTACCTTAGAGGAAAGTGATTTAGTTAGTGCCAGCCACACTTCACCTATCACGCCACAGCTTGCGGCCTAGTGTATCTCACTGGAGACTATGTGATCAGAGATTGGTGCATCCGTCATTAGTGGGTGGCAGGCACACGAGTACTCAGGTATATTGCGGATAATTACAGCATCTTGTTGAAACCCTGTGGATTACAATTTAACTTGTGCACCGACGGTGGCTAGCGAAGACTTCATTGGAGAAAGGAACTTTGAGTGGGACGCAGATAGGCCTTGCTTACCTATTATAGGGAATGAACACGTGCAAGGTATTGCAACAAAGGGGGAGCTCGCAAGCAACCAGTTAGCCGTGCAGAGACACATATAGATACATGTACATATATATAGCTGATGTTATTTCCTGTTATTACCTAATCTCAGTGATACCTATCCTTATTGGTTTATTGACTCTGCAATGCGCATGCAGAGTCAACTGTGTGTATTAATGTGATTCTTTACCCTTCCCTTTTATACTGAGTAAAGGTACCTTTGATTAAGCATATAACTTGTGTGAAGTATCTCTGTCACTTAGAAGGACTAGTGACCAGCAAAGGTAATAACATTTACAGGTTATTGTGTGATGTATGCAGGATTGTGTCTCCTAATACTCAATAGGTCTCACACTCCTTATTCATATCAGTTGTGCTAAGGGAAGGTTTGAGCCACTTCCAGGGGTTGATAGGCAGGACGTAGACCCAAATCAAATAAACAGCAGCTCCTACGGGGGTAGTGCTACACGTGGGGGCTCGTCCGGGATATTCTACGGTTCTGAAATCAACTTTCCCCCTAGACAGAACCCTTACAGCACAGAAATGGACCCTGCTGCCGTAGCCCGGTGGTGCAGGGATGAAGGCATCCTACCCGGAAATGGCCTGGTGGTTGAAATCCAGAGAGAGGCCTGGGTAGAGGAGCAGCTAACTCCAGTCTTGAGAGCATTGTCCACGGACAGGAAGCCATGGGTGATTGACATAAAGACAGATACTGTAAATCCCCACACCTATGCACTATGTGAGTGGAGGAACGGAATCTCTGACTACTTCAAGGGTGCCAGCATAAAAACTACAAACCAAGTAGAACTCCTCCTGATACATCCAGAAGAGAATAAAGATGGCCCCACATCCACTACTTCAGGAGGCCCCAGCACAGGAGGGAGCGCCCAACAAAAGGGTCCCGGTTCACCACCATTGACCACCCTTAGCTCAGAATTGTGCGCTGTCCTGGGGGAGATTGTGACCAAGTGTAAAAAGGACCCTCCAGACTACCTGATGTCAGGATACAGGAAACTCAGGACCTTTTCTGGGAAGAAACCTGTACCTTCAGTGGAAGATGGATTTGAAGAGTGGCTAGATGGCACCACTCAGGCCCTAGAAGAATGGGAGGTGCCAGAACAACAAAAAAAACAACGGATTGTGGAAAGCTTAAAGGGGCCTGCTCTGGAGGCCATACGTAACCTCATGTTAAGCAAGAAGGACTGCAATGCACAGGATTATCTGGATATTCTGCAGAATGTGTTCGGCAGGACGGAAAACGTCACTGAACTCACTTACCAGCTGGGGCATTGCTACCAAAAAGAGGGAGAGAAGCTGTCAGAATTCATAGGACGCCTGGATAAGATCCTGCATCGGATCCTACTGAAGAAAGGGATCGATCCAAGAAAAGTGGATGAGGCCCGTGCCCAGCAGGTGTTGAGGGGAGCTCAACCCTTGGACCCCATCGCATTATTGCTACGCACCCGGCGGGACGGGAGCAGCCTGGAATACCCCGACTTGATCCGGATAGTCAGGGAGGAGGAGGCCATGTTGGAAGACAAAAGGAGGAGTCAACACACCGAACCAACTGCCCGAGTCAGAATGTTAAGTGCAGAAGAAGGTGATTCAGAAGTTGAACTCCTAAAGACCCAGGTGTCACAACTAGTAGAAATGGTGTCCATGCTGACTAGCCAGGCCTCTGTGCCACACAACAAGAACACGTCAGAGGAACCAAAAAAACCTCCTAGCTCCAATATGGAACTAGTACAGAAGCCTAAGAGATTGATAACATGCTTCAATTGTGGGGGAATCGGGCATGTTAGAGCAGTGTGTCCCAGCCCAGATGAAGTTGCATCCAGATATTGCAAGCCGGCGGAAAACTTCAGAGGGCCCCGGTGAAGGAGTCAGCCGGGCGCCCACCAGTTTCCACGAACTCCTTCAAGAAGTCCAATGATCCAAAACATCAGAGTCAGTTACATAAACCTCTGCCAATTAGGCTCCGTCCCACAACTCAGGCTGCTGTTGAACAGAAGGCCAGTGCACACCAGACCCAGAAGGGACTGAGACCCACCGGAAACTCAAGAAAAAAAGAAGTGAGGGTACAGGTAACTGAACCCAGCAAGAAGTCTGTGTTGAAGGAGTTCCCTGCCAAGTTAGTGGGGCCTTCTCCAGTAGTCTCCATACAAGTAGAAGGGATCTACACCAAGGCTCTTCTTGACACTGGGGCTCAAGTGACTCTTCTGTATAGGGATTTCTATGATAAACATCTTAAACATCTGCCCCTACAGGAATTAGAGGAACTGGAAATATGGGGTATTGGAACTCAGAGCTTTCCCTATGACGGTTACCTGCCAATCAAGTTGACTTTTGATCCCTCAGTGGCTGGGGAGACAGAGACCTTCGATACTCTGGCAGTAGTGTGCCCTCGCCCACCAGGGGCCAGCAAGAGCTCACTCATCATAGGGACCAACACTGATCTAGTCAGGCGACTGCTGACACCGTTGGCCCAACAGGAAGAAGCCCCGACCACAAGAGTCCACCCCATGTTAAGGCAAGCCTACCAGCGCCTGGTACTGGAGCAGAAGGCCCCGGCTGAGGGAGTTGGCAAGATTTGGAAGCTAGACAAGACGGAGAAGGTATTACAACCGGGAGAGGTGACTTGCCTGAGGGCTTCTGTCAAGCTCACATGGAAACAGCCAGGCCCCTTCATTGTCTTTGAACCAGGCCCACAGGAAACACAGAAAGGGATTGAAGTAATCCCCGAAGTGATCCCATTGAAGGCCCTACAGAAAATCCATGGGAGGGTTTCAGTGAGTATAAGGAAGACTGCTAATACACCAGTGAAGGTGCCGGCCAGAATGCTGTTGGGCCATGTGAATCCAGCCACCCCCATTGCCCCGTGTGAATTGAAGAAAGAAGAAAGGGGTGAAGTCACCATAGAGAAGCTCCGTTCTGAAGACACGGCCCTCCCACCAGAATGGAGAAAAAGGGCCAAAGCTCAACTTGCAAGGTGGGAAAAGATCTTCTCTAAAGATGAGTTCGATGTGGGGTGCGCAAGGAGTGCCACTCACAAGATACGCTTACAAGAAGATAAGCCCTTTAGAGAGAGAGTTCGACGGGTCCCACTGGGTGACTTAGAAGACTTGCGGGAACAGTTGGCTGAGCTGAAGAGGACGGGGATTATTCGAGAATCCAGGAGCCCTTACGCTTCTCCAATAGTGGTAGTCCGAAAGAAGAACGGGTCGCTGAGACTGTGTATCGACTACAGAACACTAAACAGAAGGACCATCCCAGATCAATACACCACTCCCCGAATTGAAGACGCCCTGCAGAGTCTGTCAGGGGCCAAGTGGTTCAAGTGTAATGGATCTAAAAAGTGGATATTACCAAATCCCCATGCACCCTGAGGATCGGGAGAAGACAGCCTTCATCACCCCTGTGGGGTTCTTTGAGTTCAACCGTATGCCTCAAGGGTTATCAGGAGCCCCCGCCACTTTCCAAAGGCTAATGGAGAGAACCGTCGGGGACATGAATCTAATAGAGGTACTGGTATATTTGGACGACGTCATCGTGTTCGGGAGAACCCTAGAAGAGCATGAAGAGAGACTGGAGAAGGTCCTGAAGAGGCTCAGTGAAGAGGGCCTGAAACTCTCCCCAGAGAAGTGTCAATTTTACCAGTCCTTAGTCCATTACCTGGGCCATATCGTTTCTGCAGAAGGGGTGGCCACGGACCCAGAGAAGCTGGATGCCGTCACCTCTTGGCCGAGACCTACCAACGTGACTGAGCTTCGGTCATTCCTGGGGTTCTGTTCTTACTACAGAAGATTTGTAGAAGGATTCGCCAAGATTGCCAGACCCCTGAACGAGTTACTCAGAAACGAAGGGGAAGATGATGTTCCAGAGCTGGTCAAACCAGTGAAACTCACCATGGGACCCCGAAGGCCCAAAGAGTCGATTCAAGACCAGTGGACAGGGGAGTGCGAGGAAGCCTTCCAGATGTTAAAGAAGAGTCTTACCACTGCACCAGTCCTGGCCTATGCTGATCCAAAGAAGCCTTATGAACTGCATGTAGATGCCAGCCGAGATGGGCTGGGTGGGGTGCTGTACCAGGAACATGATGGTTACCTAAGACCCGTCGCATATGTGAGCAGGAGTCTGATACCTGCTGAGAAGAATTACCCCACCCACAAGCTTGAATTCCTGGCCTTGAAATGGGCAGTGGTAGACAAACTGAGAGACTACCTATATGGGGTGGAGTTTGTGGTGAAGACAGATAATAACCCGTTCACCTACCTTCTGACCACTGCCAAGTTGGATGCAACGGGACACCGGTGGTTGGCTGCCCTTTCAAGCTTCACCTTCAGCTTGAAGTACCGACCCGGAGTGGAAAATAGGGATGCAGATGCCCTGTCCAGGAGGTCTCATGCCCCCACCGACCCTACCGAAGAATGGGCCCAACTAGACCCAGAGGGAGTGCGAGCCCTATATCAGGGGACAGAACTTCAAGCCAGAGGTGGGTCAAGAGCCGAAGAAATTGGGGTCTCAGCTGTTGGAGTACCGAAGTGCTATTGCAGTGTGACCCAAGTCGAAGGGGAGGGCTTGCCCAAGCTGACAAAAAGGGATTTGAGAAAGGAGCAAGAAGAAGACTCTTTAGGGAAACTCCTGATAAAGGCCCTGGAAAGCCAGCGTCCCGAGATGCTTGAAACAGACTCCCCAAGAGAAGCCCGATTGTTGCGCAGGGAGTGGGATCGGCTACACATACGTCAAGGGGTGGTCTACCGAAGGGGCCCCTCTGACGACTCAGAAGAGAAGTGGCAGCTGTTTCTACCAGCCAAATATCGAGAAGCGGTCCTAGCTGCCCTCCATGACAACCATGGTCACCTAGGGTCCGAACGGACTTTTCACCTTGTACGGGATAGGTTCTATTGGCCCTGCATGCGGGCTGAAGTGGAAGGATATTGCCATTCCTGTGTCCGATGCATTCAAAGGAAGACCTTGCCACGTCAAGCAGCCCCAATGGGCCATCTGCAAAGTCAGGGACCTATGGAACTGGTGTGCATTGACTTCCTTTGCCTGGAGCCTGATCTGAGTGGTCAAGGGAGTGTCTTGGTGATAACAGATCACTTTACCAGATATGCTCAAGCATTCCCAACAAAAGACCAGAAGGCCTCAACAGTAGCCAAAGTACTGGTATAAAAATTCTTTGTGCACTATGGTCTACCTCAACGCCTTCATTCAGATCAGGGCAGAGACTTTGAAAGCAAATTAATAAATAAGTTATTAGACCTGTTAGGCATCCAGAAGACCAGGACAACCCCTTATCACCCACAAGGAGATGCTCAGCCTGAACGGTTTAACCGGACTCTCTTGGATATGTTGGGGACTCTGAGTTCAGAGAAAAAGCAGCATTGGAGCAAGCATGTAGCTGCCATAGTGCATGCCTACAATAGCACTGCCAGTGATGTCACCGGGTATTCCCCATACCGTTTGATGTTCGGGCGGGAGGCTCGGTTGCCAGTGGACTTGGCCTTTGGCATATCGCTGGATCATACCTCCCACAAGGGGTATGTAGACCGATTGAGAAAGAGTCTGAAGACAGCTTTTGAAAAGGCCCAAGCAGCATCTGACCAACGGGGGCTGAGAAATAAAAGAAACTTTGACCTAAGAGTCAGAATTCAAGATTTACAGCCAGGAGATAGAGTGCTGTTGAGGAACTTGGGAATTCCGGGAAAACATAAGTTGGCTGACCGTTGGAAATCCCAACCTTATGTTATCTGCAAGAAGCTGGAAAACCTTCCTGTGTACCAAATTAGGCCAGAAGGAAGCGTGGGACCGTTAAAGACCTGGCACAGGAATCACTTGTTGCCCCTCTCCGAGGCAGTTCGCATGCCTCCTGCATCTGACTCACAAGAAACCCTTTCAATTTCTCAAGGTTCCAGACCCATCACCCGATCTCAAACAGTGCTTCCAGATGTGAGAGATGGAGACTCTGACAATGAAGGTCAAGAGGATGAAGAAGCAGAATCTGACTGGTTGTGGTCATCCCAATTGCCAGAACCCATGACCACCTCCCAAACCTCACCCAAAACAGTTGACAATGGAACTCTTCGGGCAGAAGCTCCTGAATTCGTGCCTTCAAACATTCTCATTGAGGAGGTAGCTGATGACTCAGACTCTTTGTCAATGGAAGACCCAGAAGAAGGGTCGTTGTCTCTATCTGAAGGAGAGCGGGACGCTCCTGAAGTTCTGGAGCCCAACATGCCTGAACTAGATGAGGAAGCCCCTGAAGAGCTTCTAGAAACAGCCAGCCCCAATGTCCTTGAGAATATGATACCTAAAGAGCAGAGGGAAAGAAGAGTAATTCACCCCCCAAAAAGACTGACGTACGACCAATTGTGTGAATGCTCTGAGGAGGCCATCATCACTTCTAAGAGAACCATTGATCAGTCTAGCTCTTCCACTCCAGATTCAGATTCAGTGGAAGACAACCCCAGCTCACTCCCTAGCACATCTGAAACAGACACCCAAGTGTCGGTGGTCCGTATACAGGACAACCTCCCTCCTTGTGATAATTGGTGGGAGGTTCCTCTGTCGGCTCTGTGTTATGATATGAGCTGTTTAAATTTAAATCCTGCTTATGAAAAGGCAAGTTGTTTATTGTCATGCATAAACTAACAAATTTCCCTGCAGGTATTGCCAAAGTATGTGTTAGGTTACATACTGTTGTCCTCTTTGGGGACCAAAGACTTTAAGTGGGGGGAGTGTGTAGCAGGATGTCCATATGTAAGAAGGAATCCGGCTCCCTCCGGTGGTATAAGTGTTACAATGCAACTAATGCACTTTGGGACAGATATCAGCTAGGAGAAAAGACTTTGTTGCTTTTAGTAAAAGACAGACTACATTACCCAGGGTGCATTGCAACACCGCAAAGCATTCTGGGCAGACTACTTAAACCAGGGGAGGGGCCAGCGTCTCTCTCTCTGGATCCAGCTCTCAATCAAGCAGGAAGTTGGCACGGAGGCCTGCTTCCTAAGGATTAGGCCAGAAGCCTGGGCCTAAATTACGGGAGTGCCTGAGTGATTTCCAGCAGAGGATCGTCCACAGCGTCCTGTGATTGCCCAGCAGAGACCGGAGTCGTCCATCACCATATGCTGTTAGTGACGGAGTCCGGAGACTGCAGCTGAAGCAGAAGCGTGGAGATCGAGTGACCGGGACAAGCCAGAGGAGACTATCTGAAAGTCGGGCCTGTTTGGTGAGAAGGGCACCTGCCCAGAATTGACTACTACCTTAGAGGAAAGTGATTTAGTTAGTGCCAGCCACACTTCACCTATCACGCCACAGCTTGCGGCCTAGTGTATCTCACTAGAGACTATGTGATCAGAGATTGGTGCATCCGTCATTAGTGGGTGGCAGGCACACGAGTACTCAGGTATATTGCGGATAATTACAGCATCTTGTTGAAACCCTGTGGATTACAATTTAACTTGTGCACCGACGGTGGCTAGCAAAGACTTCATTGGAGAAAGGAACTTTGAGTGGGACGCAGATAGGCCTTGCTTACCTATTATAGGGAATGAACACGTGCAAGGTATTGCAACAAAGGGGGAGCTCGCGAGCAACCAGTTAGCCGTGCAGAGACACATATAGATACATGTACATATATATAGCTGATGTTATTTCCTGTTATTACCTAATCTCAGTGATACCTATCCTTATTGGTTTATTGACTCTGCAATGCGCATGCAGAGTCAACTGTGTGTATTAATGTGATTCTTTACCCTTCCCTTTTATACTGAGTAAAGGTACCTTTGATTAAGCATATAACTTGTGTGAAGTATCTCTGTCACTTAGAAGGACTAGTGACCAGCAAAGGTAATAACATTTACAGGTTATTGTGTGATGTATGCAGGATTGTGTCTCCTAATACTCAATAGGTCTCACACTCCTTATTCATATCAGTTGTGCTAAGGGAAGGTTTGAGCCACTTCCAGGGGTTGATAGGCAGGACGTAGACCCAAATCAAACAAACAGCAGCTCCTACGGGGGTAGTGCTACACTAGTTAGGGGTATTAGAGTAAAGGGGGCGGAATACAAATGCCCGCCACCCTTTTCAGATATTTATTTGAAAAACATTTTGAAAACCGTTTACCATTTTTCTTCCACTTCACAATTATGTGCCACTTTGTGTTGGTCTATCACATAAAATCCCAAAAAAATACATTAATGCCGCGTACACACGATCGTTTTTCACATCGTTAAAAATGCAATTTTTTAAATTGGGCATTAAAAACGATTGTGTGTAGGCTCCAGAGCATTTTTAACGACGTGAAAAATGGCCTAAAAAAATGAGAACCTGCTCCATTTTTTCACGTCGTTTTTCACGTCGTTTTTTTTAACGACGTGAAAAATGGTAGTGTGTATGCTTTTACGAGGGGAAAAAAACCGCGCATGCTCAGAATCAAGTATGAGACGGGAGCGCTCGTTCTGATAAAACTAACATTCGTCACGCTGTAACGGACTGAAAAGCATGAGGCTGAAAAGCGCGAATCGTCGCTCAACAAACTTTACTAACATGAAGGGTGGAGCCATTCGAACGGAACTTCCCCTTTATAGTGCCGTCGTACATGTTGTACGTCACTGCGCTTTGCTCAAGCGTTTTTTTAAATGAACGTGTGTATGCAAGACAGGCTTGAGAGGAAACAAGAAAAATCACGTCGAGAAAAACGTTGTTTTTGAAAATGACATTAAAAATGATCGTGTGTACGCGGCATTATGTTTTTGGTTGTAACATGACAAAATGTGGAAAATTTCAAGGGGTATGAATGCTTTTTCAAGGCACTGTATGTAAAAGAATATCATAAGCTGGTTCCAAAAAATCTTATCATTACCTAACCAACTTGTAGAGAGTACCCTATACACAGATGTTTCACAAGCAATAATTGCATATGTAGGAGGCAATTACTGGCTAGAAGCTCCTTAGAAGCTGAGATATCATCCCAGTCACTAAGCATATACAAAAGCCCGCTGAACAAAATAACACCTGAATGGAAGTCCTTCTCTCACAGATCTGTGAGATCTAAGAATGGATTCCCTCTCAAGTTAAGGACTCAAAACATATCTTATGCTATAAACACTCTCCGGCCACTTTATTAGGTACACCTTGCTAGTACCGGGTTGGACCTCCTTTTGCTTTCAGAACTGTCCTAATTCTTCATGGCATAGATTCAAAAGGTGTTGGAAACATTCTTTCCAATCTTCTATTGTCCAATTTTGAGCCTGTGCCTCAGTTTCCTGTTCTTAGCTGACAGAAGTGGCACCCGCTGTGGTCTTCTGCTGTTGTAGCCTATGTTCTTCAAGGTTCGATGTGTTGTGCATTCAGAGATGGTATTCTGCATACCTTGGTTGTAGCGAGTGGTTATTTGAGTTACTGTTGCCTTTCTATCATCTCAAACCAGTCTGCCCTATTCTCCTCTGACCTGTGATATCAACAAGGCATTTTCGTCCACACAACAGCCACTCACTGGATATTTCTCTTTTTCAGTAGGGTTTCTCTGTGAACCCTAGAGATAGTTGTGTGTGAAAATCCCAGTAGATCAGCAGATTATGAAATACTCAGATCAGCCCATCTGGCACCAACAACCATGCCATGTTCGAAGTCACTTAAATCCCATTTCCCCATTCTGATACTCAGTTTGAACTTCACCAAGTCGTCTTCACCACGTCTAGATGCCTAAATGCATTGAGTTGCTTCCATGTGATTGGCTGATTACTGTAGCTATTTTTGTTACCAAGCAATTGAACAGGTGTAACTAATGTAGCAGGTATTTGAATTATGTGAGGACTCTGGTGGTGTGAGGTTCCTTCGGGCCCCTGGGTGGTGCTGTTGCCTTGGGCTGGAGTTGAACTCACAACGCAAACTGTGCCTTTTTGTCCTCCCCTGGAGCTGGTACAGCGGGGCAGGGAACCTGCTGTGGCGCGAAGGGAGAGGTCAAAAAAGGGGCGGAGGCTCGGATTTTGGGTAGAGAGTCGGAGGACGTGACCGCACCCAGGCACCTTCAGCTTGGGTGCTGGCGTTCCGTGTTCCAGGCCTAGGCACCCTTGGCCTAGCTGGAGCGGAGATGGAGTCCATCTCAGGCACCTTTAGCCTGGGGTGAGGTACTATGGAGGACGCCTGGGGCTCAGTACCTTCGACTGAGTTCCACGAGGGTGGAGGAATCCGAGGGGGCCCTAATGCCTTGGTGCCCGTGTCTGAGTTCGTGAGGACTGGTGCGCAGTAACTTCTCCGAAGAGTCTGGCGCAGCATCGCTGGTGACGGAGAGGCCTCCACTTCTCCCTTGGACGGATTTCTTCCTCTGACAGGGGCAAAGTGAGCGAAGGTAATTCACGTTCTATATTATCTAGTCAGTGGCAGTGACTATCCACCACTGGTGACAGCACAGTGGGCAGCAGCAAGAAGGGAAAGGATTGTGCCTCGATCTGTCCCCATTTTCTAAAGGAGAAAGATTGTTTTATTGCTTGGCAAGAAGAATAAAACTAAGTTGTACCTATTCACTGTGTGGAACTTGGGTTACTAAGCAAAGGAGTCAGGGACGAAGGACTGGACTTGGCTCTAGGACACCTACACAAAAGCCCAATCTCTGGCCTTCACCTCCTAGTTACGGGAGGACATGGGCCGTGGTGTGTATCATCTCTCTCCCAGGTACACCTAGACAACAGCCATATAGACGATAAAGCAAGGGAGAGGGGTGAGGCCGCTACACTAATAAAGTGACCGGTGAGTGTAGATTTGCCGGTACATTAGGACCCTTCAAAAACCTATGGAGCTTTAGATCCCACACTTGCACCTACATTCGAATATTATTTCCCCACTGAAATATTATTTCTTAGCTGAAAGATGCTATACTGGAAATCCATGTTGGATTTTGTTTCTTTTTTTAAAATTTACTATAGTTATTGACTGTTGTTCTCTGTTTCAACTTCATTCAAACTGTTATAGATCTACAATGGTTGAAAATACTAACCTCAGAATCCAGCTCCAAAATCACTGCAGAGAGACTTTGGATATGTCTGCTCTGCAGTCAACAGCTCCATTAGCTATCTAGGCACTTATCTTTATTACCCCTTATGCTGTTCATCTCATGGTCTCACTTCTCAGCTTTTGTACTTTATTAACATGGTATTTAAATTCACATTGATTAATGTTAAAGGGCTGAGCAGCCCTTAAAAATGCCCAGCTCTAAGGAAGCTTGTCAGACAAATAACAATTTTGTATGTGCCTAAGAGACACATTTTCAAATCCCTAAACAACCAAAATGCACTAATAAATATTTTACTCACATATTGTATTTGTGGCAAATGCACCAAAAAAAAAAAAAAATAGGACATCTTTATTGCTATCAAAAACTCTCTTGTTTTCAACTGTGAGGACTAATGACAGAGTTTAATGAAGATTATCCTAGTATGTGATATTAACATTACTACCTAGACAATTGTTAACGTATATGCATACGCTTAATAGGGACCATATAAAAAGGTAAAACAAGGGCTTTTGGTATTGTGTGGATACTTTAATTCTGTGCCTGATCAATCCATCAATCTATAAATGTCTCTACAACTCACCCCTCACAAAAAATATCGCTTAATCCTTTCCTTCCCAAAGAAGAACTCTGTAGATGTCTGTGGATGCGTCTGTTGATTCAAAAATTATTTTTACTTCTCATCACACTTCTCATTGTCTTAAGTTATTTTGTACAGAAAAATGGCTTTTGCAAAAAAAAAAAATCACCACTTCGATCACAGTCACTTTTGCCCCTTCCTGCCCCGGACAATTTTCAGCTTTCAGCGCTGTTGCACTTTCAGTGACAATTGCGTGGTCATGCAACACTGTACCCAAACTACATTTTTAGAATTTTCTTCCCACAAATAGAGCTTTCTTTTGGTGGTATTTGATCACCTCTGGGGTTTTTATATTTTGCTAAACAAACAAAAAAAACACAGAAATTGTTGAAAAAAAATAGTTTTCTCCTTCACTGACGGACACTGATGAGGCGGCACTGATGGACACTGATGAGGCGGCACTGTTGGGCACTGATGAGTTGGCACTGATGAGGAGGCACTGATATGTAGAATTGATGGGCACTGATATGCAGCACTGATGGACACAAATGGGCAGCACTGATGAGCCCCAATAGGCGGCACTGATATGCAGCACTGATAGGCACTGATAGGCGGCACTGATGGGCACTGATAGGCGGTACTGATGGACACTAATAGATGGTACTGATGGGCAGCACTGATAAGGTGTTACTGCTGGGCACTCTGATTGACACTGTGGTGGGCTCTGATTGGCACTGTGGTGGGCACTGATTGGCACTGAGAGACTTTATTGAAGGGGCACTGACTGGCAGCTTTTGTTCACTGGCAGCTGAGGGGCACATCTGATGGGGGCTGTGCTGATAATCAATGTGCTGATTATCAGCACAGACCCCCCTCTGACAGGGAGAGCCGTCGATCAGCTCTCCCTGTCAGCGCAAACCGAGGAATGCCATTTACCGGCAATTCCTGGTTCAGGCGATGATCAGCTGTGATTGGTCACAACTGATCACGTGGTAAGAAGCCTCTGTCAGAGGCTCCTTACCACGATCGGAGGTGTGGTGTGTCAGAGTGACACGCCACACCAGCGATCGCTGCGCTGCGCACCCACGTGGGCGTGCCGGCATGTTATCCTGCTGGCCGTCATATGACGGCCAGTCAGGATAACAGAACCACCGCCCGGCCATCAATCTGCTATAGGCCGGGCAGGAAGTGATTAAGATCCATGACACATCAGACCAAGCTTCTTTTTTTCTTATAAACTAGTAGAGAAGAGGTATGGTTCTGTAAGAAAGGACCTGGCTTCTCTTCTAAAACTTGAAGGCTGAGCTGGCACAATTACACCAATGCCTACTTCTAAGACTTTCTATGGGCAGTGGGCAACTGGTTTTCTGGTGCATGGACAACCGCTGGGAATGACATATACCCTTAACAGGAATTACAGTGTTGGGACAGGAAAGAAGGAAAGATATGAGGAGACATCTCTCTGGCATGGTAACTAGTTAGTGTGAGCATACAGTGAGGGAAAAAAGTATTTGATCCCCTGCTGATTTTGTACGTTTGCCCACTGACGAAGAAATTATCAGTCTATAATTTTAATGTTAGGTTTATTTTAACAGTGAGAGACAGAATAACAACAAAAAAATCCAGAAAAATGCAATTAAAAAAATTCATAAATTAATTTGCATTTTAATGAGTGAAATAAGTATTTGACCCCTTCGCTAAACATGAATTAGTACTTGGTGGAAAAACCCTTGTTGGCAATCACAGAGGTCAGACATTTCTTTTTTTTTTATTACAAACGTTTTTTATTGAGAAAAAACAATAAAGTAATACATACATATGAAAGTATGCGTATCATATAGTACAGGTTGAAATATAATCATAAATGTCAACACAGTGACAAAAAAGGAGACAGAAAGAAACAAAACAAAAAAAATAAAAAATTTACTTTGAAGCACCTGAGAGAAGCCATAGTGGATTACAGGGAATCTACAGGTAACATAGTCTTACATATGAGGTATAACAGCGAGGGGGTGTAGCAGCGTCCCATGGTCTAAAGCTGCTGGGGAGTCTGTGTCAGCGGCAAAGACTGTGGCAATAGAATATGTCTATGCGAGTTCCAGGGATTCCACCTTTGGTCAAATAAGTGCATCCTGTCATTTAGAGTATATAGAATCCTTTCCATTATCATAATAGAATCCATCCTATGAAGGATGGAGGAGATAGGGACAGTAGGGGACTTCCAATGTAGGGCAATGGCCCACAGAGTGGCCAAGCAAACTGTGTGGATAAGGCCTTCTTCATAATGAAGCGTACCTGGGATAGATGCACCAAGGAGGCACATAGAAGATGTAAGATGTACTGGAGTACCTGATAGTGCTGATGCTATAGCCATCACTGTGTTCCAAATGGGGGAAAGTCGATCACAGTCCCAAAATATATGCATAAAGGTCCCAGGAAGGCGACAGCCTCTGAAGCAGAGGTCAGAGGCTCCTGGGAAGATAGAGTGAAGTCTGGATGGGGTATAGTACCATCTGGTCAGTACTTTATATGCTGTTTCTCTGACAGCTAGGGATTTAGACGCTTTGCGTAGGTTAGTCAGCGTCAGACATTTCTTTAGTTGGCCACAAGGTTTGCACACATCTCAGGAGGGATTTTTTCCCACTCCCCTTTGCAGATACTCTCCAAGTCATTAGGGTTTCAAGGCTGACATTTGGTAACTCGAGCCTTCAGCTCCTTCCACATATTTTATATGGGATTAAGGTGTGGAGACTGGCTAGGCCACTCCACGACCTTCATTTGCTTCTTCTTGAGCCACTCCTTTGTTGCCTTGGCTGTGTGTTTTGGGTCATTGTCATGCTGGAAATGGAAAGGTTCCTCGGTGGGGCTTTGGACAGCAGTGTGGTAAAGTTAACAAAATAGCAGATGGATAGCAAAAAAGAGTACATTTATTAGAAATTAACAGATGTCATATTGAGGTAGGTTACAACATTTAAAAAATGGCCAATTGGTGCAATAGATGTTCCACAATATAGCATATGTTCAAAACTGCACAATTGTTACATATCAGATAACTGAAAGTATAAAAATCCCAGACGCGTTTCGACCTCTCTGACGGTCATCATCAGGGGGAAAGTAGATTCTGTAAAACACATAACATAACTTCAAAATTTGAAGGGCATCATCATGAGTCCCATTATGGGTCTAAAATGATTATATATTTACTGCTAAAGTGGAATGGATGGTCCCATGGCCAGATGTGTTGAAAGTCGCTGAGTGATCAGGGGAGCCTCAACAGTCGCACCCGCCCCCCCACACAGGGGAAGATCCCAGCCCGAGGGGCTTGCAAGGAGCCACACAGGTGACGCCCTCCAGGGGATGGGGGAGTCGGCATCTGCAATGAGAACCAGATCAATGACCATGTGTTGAATACAAGAGTTATATAATAGGTTAGCTCTTGGCACATTGGCAAGAGCGTTTGAGGGTGTGTGGACTGACTGCTCTCATGTTAGCTCATCAAGGTGCCAAAAGTCCCAGAATTATAGAATACCACTAGGGGTATGGGTAGATCAGTACATAATATATATAATATTTGGAAAATATATTGTTGAAAAAATATAATTAAACGTGTTGTGTAAATAATTAATGAGTTATGTGTGTGGTGCAAGATGCCCATCTGGGCCCGTGAAGAGGGTATGATGTGCTGGTGAAGGTGGAATGATAATAAAGTAAATGTGTGCTGGTGAGGGTGGAATGAAAAATGAATTATTTAAATAGAAATTAAATGATATGAGAAGGTGTGTGTGTGTGTGTGTGAGTGTAGGCCCGGGAAATGCAGGCTGAAGTGTTGGGGTGATGCAGATTAATGTGTGTGTGTAGTGTCTGCAGACATGTGTTGAAGTGTGGGAAGAAAAACATAAGATGTGAATAAAAGGGCAATAATCAAAAATTACAATTATCAGTGATAAAATAGCAGGGGTATGTGTATAGAATTAACATTTACACGTGGGCCGCTCCTCCAGCAGCCTGGACGCCCATTTCCGAGGGGAGGAGGAAGGGAGGCATCACCTGTTCTGTCTACCCTAATTGTCACAATTATTAGCATATATCAATGACCATCTGCCTGCGAATCATACCATGATTGCACGCAGATCACAATGGACAATACTGCACACATCCTCTCTCGGTCTCCAGTCTCCACTTCTTCTGCTGGTCTGCAGTTCAATATATACCTCATATACTCCCAAACTTATATGACTCATTATGATACAAGGTAAATGTTAATTCTATACACATACCCCTGCTTTTTTTATCACTGATAATTTGAATTTTTGATCATTGCCCTTTTATTCACATCCTATGTTTTTCTTCCCACACTTCAACACATGTCTGCAGACACTACACACACACATTAATCTGCATCACCCCAACACTTCAGCCTGCATTTCGCGGGCCTACACTCACACACACACACACCTTCTCATATAATTTCATTTCTATTTAAATAATTCATTTTTCATTCCACCCTCACCAGCACACATTTACTTTATTATCATTTATTATCATTCCACCTTCACCAGCACATCCTACCCTCTTCACGGGCCCAGATGGGCATCTTGCACCACACACATAACTCATTAATTATTTACACAACACGTTTAATTATATTTTTTCAACAATATATTTTCCAAATATTATATATATTATGTACTGATCTACCCATACCCCTAGTGGTATACTATAATTCTGGGACTTTTGGCAACTTGATGAGCTAACATGAGAGCAGTCAGTCCACACACCCTCAAACGCTCTTGCCAATGTGCCAAGAGCTAACCTATTATATAACTCTTGTATTCAACACATGGTCATTGATCGGGTTCTCATTGCAGATGCTCACTTCCCCGTCCCCTGGAGGGCGTCACCTGTGTGGCTCCTTGCAAGCCCCTCGGGCTGGGCTCTTCCCCTGTGTGGGGGGGGAGGGCGGGTGCGACTATTGGGGCTCCCCTGATCACTCAGCGACATTCAACACATCTGGCCATGGGACCATCTATTCCACTTGGTAAATATATCATCATTTTAGACCCATAACAGGACTCATGATGATGCCCTTCAAATTTTGAAGTAATGTTATGTGTTTTACAGAGCCTTCTTTCCCCCTGATGATGACCGACACTTTCAGTTATCTGATATGTAACAGTTGTGTAATTTTGAACATATGCTATATTGTGGATCATGTATTGCACAAATTGGCCAGTTTTTTAATGTTGTAACCTACCTCAATTTGACATCTGTTAATTTCTAATAAATGTACTCTTTTTTGCTATCCATCTGCTATTTTGTTAACTTTACCACACTGCTGTCCAAAGCCCCACCGAGGAACCTTTCCATTTTCATATAATTTCGGGGTTCGCAGCACTTGTATCTCTCCCCCATGTGCCTTTTTCTATATCATTGTCATGCTGGAATACCCACCCACGACCCATTTTTAATGCCCTGGCTGAGGGAAGGAGGTTCTCACCCAGGAATTGACGGTACATGGCCCCATCCATCGTCCCTTTGATGCAGTGAAGTTGTCCTGTTCCCTTAGCAGAAAGACACCCCCAAAGCATAATGTTTCCACCTCCATGTTTGACGGTGGGGATGGTGTTTTTGAGGTCATAGGCAGCATTCCTTCTCCTCCAAACATGGCAAGTTGATGCCAAAGAGCTTGATTTTTGGTCTCATCTGACCACAACACTTTCACCCAGTTCTCCTCTGAATCATTCAGATGTTCATTAGCAGACTTCAGATGGGCCTGTACATGTACTTTCCTGAGCTGGGGGACCTTGCGGGCACTGCAGGATTTCAATCCTTCACGCCGTAGTGTGTTACCAATTGTTTTCTTGGTAACTATGGTCCCAGCTGCCTTGATATCATTGACAAGATTCTTCCGTGTAGTTCTGGGCTGATTCTTCATGGTTCTCATGATCATTGAAACTCCACAAGGTGAGATTTTGCATGGGGACCCAGACTAAGGGAGATTGACAGCTATTTTGTGTTCCTTACATTTGCGAATAATTGCACCAGCTGTTGTTACCCTCTCACCAAGCTGCTTGGCGATGGTCTTGTAGCCCATTCCAGCCTTGTGTAGGTCTACAATCTTGTCCCTGACATGCTTGGACTTCTCTTTGGTCTTGGCCATGGTGGATAGATTGGAATCTGATTGGTTGCTTCTGTGGACAGGTGTCTTTTATACAGGTAACAAGCTGAGATTAGGAGCACTACCTTTAGCCCAGGTTCACACTGACAGCGGGAATGAAATCAATGGTCTTGTAGCCCATTCCAGCCTTGTGTAGGTCTACAATCTTGTCCCTAACATCCTTGGACAGCTCTTTGTTCTTGGCCATGGCGGAGAGATTGGAATCTGATTGATAGCTTCTGTGGACAGGTGTCTTTAATACAGGTAACAAGCTGAGATTAGGAGCACTCCCTTTAGCCCAGATTCACACTGACAGCGGAAATTAAATTGTTCGAGTTCAATTTCATTCCTGCATGTCAGTCCCGACTTTGGGGGCGATTTCAGAAACATCTGTGTGGGTTGCTGCACAGATGTCTATGGAAATCGCACCCCAAAGTCCCCAAAAGTAGTACAGATTTGCATGCCAAATCGCTCCAATGTGAACCTAGGCTTAAGAGAGTGCTCCTAATCTCAGTTTGTTACCTGTATAGAAGGCACCTGAGAGCCATAAATCCTTCTGATTGATAGGGGATAAAATACTTATTTCACTCATTTAAATGCAAATCAATTTATGACTGTTTTTGAAATGCGTTTTTCTGGATATTTATGTTGTTATTCTGTCTCTCACTGTTAAAATAAACCTACCATTAGAGATTGATAATTTCTTTGTCAGTGGGTAAACATACAAAATCAGCAGGGGATCAAATACTTTTTCCCTCACTGTAAGGCTGACCTATAAGAAGGTGGGTTGGCTGCTACATTTGTGTTTATCCATTTGAGTCCCCTGTCCTCTTTCTCCCTAAATCCCCTAAAGCATATATTTTTCATTTTAGAGGTGTCTCAGTTCTACACACGATAAAAACTATACTAGCATTTGTAGTCTACACTTACATATTATATAACGTACGTCATTTTTTTTTTTATTTGTGACAGATAGAGCTTTAATCTGTAAACTTATATATATTTTTATTTCCTTGGTTTGTCTTGTGAATAAGTTATAAAAATATATAAAAATGTGAATTTCTTGTAATTTTCCTAGTGCAACATTTATGTGTATTTACTTTTTTTATATTCAATAGTTTCATTAATTTTCAGAAAGAAGACATCATTACAGACATTATCACACTTATATTTTCTACAAAATATAATCAACAAAGTCTGATGATTAAAAATATATCACATTAATGTCACTTTTATGGAATGGTAAAACTCAAAGTAAACATAGTATGTGTTTTAATTTAGATGAGCTTTATTCTCTTTTTGACACCACATCAAAACATGAGCAGGGGAAAAAAGTTTAAAATAAATTGTTAGGATAATATTAAGAAAGATTAAATATGGTTGACAAAGGCACAAACTAGCATGACAGTGACTTTTCACAGGCTTGCACTTGTTAAAAATGTGATTCTTGTGCAATAAACACAAATGTCATCCAGATCATTCACCATCATTGTTGCAAACTTGGGATTCATATAGAGAAAAATTCTTTTTTTAATTATTTTTAAGTTTCACATATTCAATAGTTAACAATGAGTCAGTGCTGTGGGGATGTATGATAGATCTGCCAACACAGCATATGTTTTCTAGAAGCCGCAGATCTATCACACAGCCCAACAGCACTGGCTGTTCATTCATAAATTCAATAGTAAACAGTCAATGCTACAGGGCTGTGTGATATATCTGTGGCTGCTAGTAAATGTACACTGCACTAAAGATTTGTCACACACAGTGCTGGCTTATAGGTAACTATTGAAATTGTGAATGAACAGTCAGTTCTGTGGGGCTGCTCATATTGAGAATTTTAGATAGGGAGTAGTGACTATAGTGCTGTGCTGTAATTCCTCTGAAAGGAATGCCCATAAATTGGGCTTCAGTCTGGAGTGGAGCTACAGCACAAACAGAAGTAAAACTGTGCTTTTAATGCACAAGGTCATCAAGGATCAGAACAACTACATACAGTTGCTCTCCTGAGAGATTGAATAAAGGTTTACAAAATTAAGTGTAAAATGGAGAAAAGAAACTGCGCTAAAAGACACTAAAACAAATAACTGCAGAGCCGTGTCATAGTTATTCAATTGGGAGCTGCGATTTTCATGTAAACAAAAATTACAAGGGCAAGACTATAGAAGAAAAATAAATTGCGCTGACCCCGTGACCATTCAATGTTGAATTGAACCGAAAATAACAAATAAAATCACCAAAAATAAAGTTGATGAATAACCCATGCATAAATCAATATAGTGATAAATCCATGAAAAAATCTGAAATAAAAGAAAAAATAAAATAATGAAAGTCCTTCAAAGTGTTGATATATGAAACCAAAAATTATTGTCCATAAATTATTGGTGCATGTGAGCTCAAATTAATAAACTGAACACCAGTGCTCTGTGAAGAAAAGTCCATATGATTGTGAGATGTCATATCCAAAAAGCAATCGTGTTGAATCCACCACCAATCAGCAGAAATTACTTCTTACCAGCTTGCCATAATCCCCCATGACAGAGGATCAATATATGTCTGTAATCAATCAGCTCTCTCCAAAAACCAGCAAACACAAGTACGATTCTTAAGCAGTGACTCTCGACCAATGGACCATCAGCAGTTGCACACGATATATATAAAAAATAAACGCTCCATATAGTGCATTAAACGTATAAAAATGTATTAAAAACAGTTAGTATTGCACTTACATTGTTTCAGATTTAATAGGCCTTTGAGTCTGGTGTGCCGGCCGGTGCACAAACAACAGACACCGGTCCTACTGGGAAACCGTATGGAGCACAAGGTGACGTCAGCGTGTCCTACTGGGAAACTGTATGGAGTGACGCAATTTATTTTTCTTCCATTACAAAATTAAGTGATACCCCTCCTTTAAGGAAAAATTTGTGGTACAAGGACTGCACCATATGTGTGATCTGACCACACCCGCTGTTTGACACCATGTTTTATTTTCTTTTCTTTTTTTTTCAAATATGTTATTAAAGATTGCACAATACAATTCATATAAGTTATACAAGATTTTGAAATTAAGTAAATAAGTGTAGATCGAACTTTTACCTTCTCTACAATTTTTGTACATAAATATGATATAAAAGAAAATCCATTATCGAAAATAAATACATAAGTAATAAGAATCATTAAATGAAATAGTATAATAAAAGAGGGAAGAGAGAGAAAAAAGAAAAAGGGGGGGTGGGGAGAAGGGAAAAAAGTAATAATGTAATAAGAAAGCCTATCTTATACCATTTGTAATCAGATTTATCAATAACAAATCGTAAGGAGTACATAAGAAAAGGTGAGTAGATCAATTGGGCGTTCTAATAGAAGACAGTCGTGATCAACTTAAATCGTATCAGGGGCCAAGGTCCGGCTAGGTGGCTTGGCATGTCTGATGGTAAAAAGGGTCGTCACTGTCTAAAATTGACAACTATGTATCAGACTAAAGCCGCAAATGATAGATCAGTGAACTAAATCATCCGTGGTATAAGTATACACTGTTTTATTGAGTAGGAATACATTTTGTGAGCCTCTAATATGTTCGTTAAGGTCAGAGTGGTGACAGGAGGGGAAGGGGTAGAAAGTGGGAAATTTCTCCAGAGAGAGCCAGGAGTTGATGAATATGTGTCTAGATAGGATTAGGGAGTGATTAAAGTATTGTAATTAAGTCAGTACCAGTGCAAGGTCAAAGCCTTGCGGTAAGTGGTGATTTATCCATGGGCTCCAAAGTGCTTCGAATTTAGTAATTTTATCTAAATAGATCGCTTCTGTTTTAGCATGAATCAATGCCTGATTAATTCTATGTTTGACCGGTACAATACTTAAAGTGAAAGTTTTCCATGCGAAAGCAATTGATTGTTTTGCAGCTGTAGTTACATATAACATAAGTTTAAATTGCCGGTTAGTAATGTTTTGGGGCTTACTATTTAAAAGAGCTACCGTGGGATCTGGTTGCAAAGTGGTGCTAAACATGGTGGATAATAGATCAAATATTTTTTTCCAAAAGGTAAGAACAATGGGACAAGTCCACCAAATATGTAATTGTGTGCCTTTGTCAGTGCAACCTCTAAAGCATTGTGCAGGATATTGTGGGTGGAATTTAGAGATTCTAGCAGGAACTAAGTACCATCTTGTGAGAACCTTGTAGTTCGTTTCTAGGGCAGCAATATTTGGCGTTGCTGAGTTTGTTGCTTTCCATATTTGTGGCCAGTTTAAATTTCCAGGTTGGAGATTCAAATCGGATTCCCATTTTGATGTGTATGATGGAGAGTTTTCAGAAATAGGAATCAGTAATTGTCTGTATAGTTCTGAGATTAAGCCTCGTCTATGTGGATCAGAAATGCAGGTTTGTTTAGCTGTATAAATTTCTTAATTTGTAAGTATCTGAAGGTTTCTGTAGTAGGTAGGTCATAGGTTTCACTAAGTGTGGGGAAGGGGATAATTTCATTTCATTCAATAAATTGGTGTGTTCGTATTAGTCCTTTTTTAGACCAAGTTGAAAAAGAGGATGGGAAGGTCCAGGCTGGATAAAAATCTGGGTTATGCAAAAAGGAGAGAAGAGGGTTATGCAAGGATTGTAGTCCAAATCGGAATTTGAACCTGTCCCAGATAGTCAGACTATGTTTGGTGATTGGATTTGAAATTTTGTAGTCGGAGTGAAGGGGGAAGCCATAAGATATTTGCCAATGAAAGGGGGTCGCAATTGGCCGATTCGATCGAAACCCATAGCGGAATTTCCTTAGTGGCATGATATTTAAGGAGTTGGGCAAGTTGGGCAGTATAGTAATAGTTGCTAAAGTTGGGTACGCTCAGACCTCCCTGTGTTCGGGGTGTAAAAAGGGTATTTTGTGATAAACGTGGTTTGATTTTGCCCCATATAAATTGCAATACTTTGCGTTGGATGATTAGAAAAAAGTAGTCTGGGACCCGGATTGGAAGGTTTCTAAAAAGATATAAAATTTTTGGCAATATGGACATTTTAGCCACAGTTACAGTATTCTACCCAACCATGCCAGTGGTAATGTGGACCAATTCTTCATCAATGAGGTAAGTTGTTTTAGTAAAGGTGGGTAGTTTGCTTGATATAAATTAGACGGATCATCTGTAAATGAGATACCTAGGTAGGTAATATGTGTGTTAGACCAGGTAAAGGGAAGAGAGTCTTGTAGTTCCGTAAGTAATTCTAAAGGGAGTGAAATATTCAGGGCTTTGGATTTTTGGGTGTTTATTTTCAATCCGGAGATCATACTAAATTTAGTAAGTGTGTCTATAAGGTTAGGTGCTGATGTTAAGGGAGACGTGAGAAAAATCAAAATGTCGTCAGCAAACATACATAACTTATGTGGATGTCCACCCAATTCGAGACCTTTAATGCTGATATTCGTACGAATCAGTTGTGCAAGGGGCTCGATCGCTAAAGCGAAAAGGAGTGGGGATAAAGGGCAGCCCTGCCTGGTTCCTCTTTCTATTTTTAGTGGTTCAGATCACAATCCTGAGTAAAAAACATATGCTTTTGAATTATCATAAAGTGATAATAGCCATTGTAGAAAATTTGTTCCGAAACCCCATTTTTGGGGAATAGATTTTAGATAATCCCAAGGTAAAGTGTCAAATGCTTTCTGAATATATATTGAGAGGAAGCAGGCAGGGATGCGTCGGGTACGTGCCATATGTGCAAGAAGGGTTGCCCTCCGTATATTATCTCCCGTGTGTCTGGATGGTATGAAGCCAGTTTGGTCTTTATTTATAAGTTTCCCTATTATGAGGTTAAGTCTATTTGAAAGAACCTTAGCTAATAATTTGATGTCTAAATTTAGTACTGAAATAGGTCTATAATTGGACCAGGTCGTGTCGTCAGAGTTCGGCTTAGGTATCATTGAAATGGAAGCTAGTTGGGTTTCTGGACGAAAAGAATGTCCTGAGAGGAGGGAATTAAAAGCTTCTGTTAGAAGAGGGGAGAGTAGTGTGGAGAATCATTTGTAATACGTGGCTGAAAAGCCATCTGGGCCAGGTCGCTTATGTAGTTTCAAAGTTTTTGTATTTCCTCTGTTTTAATAGGTCTTTCAAGGGATTCAAGTTGATCAGTGCTGAGTGAGGGCAATTGGATATTGGATAGTAAAGAGGATAGTTTTGTTTGGTCTATTTTATGGGTATCTTTGTATAAATCCGTCAGTTTTCTTTGGAATTCATTTACTATCTTTAGCGGATTGCTAGAAAAATTTTTTTTAGTAATTTGCAGTCGTATTGGTTTTCTAATGTGGTCTGCTTTACGTAGAACCAGAGCTAAAAAGGTAGTGGGTTTATTTGCTTTCATGTACATTGTATGTCTAGATTTTCGAAGGATTTTTTCTGCCGAGTCTGTTAAGAAGATGTCTAATTCTAGCTTCGCTTTATCATAGGTTAGTTTGTTACTGGGGGAAGGAGTTGTTTGAAAAGGCTCTGTAGAAAGTCTCTTCCAATTTTGTCTGGATAATTTTATTTTGTTTTCTGAGATGAGCTGCTTGACTAAGGCATACTCCTCTTATTGTTGGTTTGTGGGTTTCCCAAAGCGTCAAAGGATTAATATCTGGCGATTTATTATTCGTGTTATATTCTTAAATAGCTTTTTCAATTGTTTGTCTATAGGTCGGGATGGCTAAAAGATTGTCATTTATAGTCCAAGAGCGATAGTTGGGTTTTGGGACAAGGAAAGAGAAAGTAGTGATGATAGCATTGTGGTCTGACCATGTACATGGAATAATTTGGGAATGGAGAATAAGGTGTGCAGAATTGATATTAGTAAATAGGTGATCAATTCGAGAGAATTGTTTGTGTGGGTGAGAATAGTAGGTATATTGTCTTTTTTTAGGATGTTGTTCATGCCAAGTGTCCAGTAGTGTATGTTGGTTGAGCAGGTATTGGTAAGCGGGATGAAGGTTTGAAGAAGGTGTAGGAGATTTATCCAGAATTGGGTAAATCGCTTGGTTTGAGTCTCCGCACATTATAAGCATCCCTCTCTTGTGTGTATCTACAATGGTAAATGGGTGTGAAAGGAAGGCAAGAGGGTTTTTGTTCGGGGCATAGTATGTAACAATGGTTATTTCGGCATCTAATAATAAACCTGTGAGTATTAGGTATCGACCTTCAGGGTCTGCAATCTCAGCCTGGAGAGTAAATGGTGTAGTGTGATGGAAAGCTATCATTACCCCCCTTTGTTTAGTTGAGGCTGAGGCTTTGAATATTTGGGGATATCGACAGATGGCAAAATTTGAGAGAGGAAAGAGTGGAAAAGTGTGTCTCTTGTAAGCACACAATATGTGCTGAAAGAGAAGAGAAAAATTGGAAGGCTTTCATTCTTTTAGGAGGGGAATTGAGACCCTGCACATTAAGTGTAAGAACATTTAGAGAAGTCATGGTAACAAATCAGTGAGCTTAATGAGAATGAATATAGTGTGTAGGTAGTAGTTTGAAAGTTCTGGAGATATGTACGTTAAATTGTTCAATGCTAAGAAAATGGATATGAAAGTTAAGTATCGGTTAGATATCGGGTATTTTTATTACATTTTATTTCTTGGGGGGTGGGAGGGGGTAATAAATGAAATAACAAGTCTGGTATTAATGTGAAGGAGAGAAGTTTATTTATGTGTTAAGTATTTAGGTTTAGCTCCGAAATGGAGCTAGTATCCAATGTATGGTATCAGTTACCACACAGTGGGTACTATTTCGTCCAAAGGATGTCTGGTATATTATACCAGGCACGTAAGGAACGTTTGTGAGGTGCAGTGGACTATCCACGAGAACCGAACAACCTATATAACTTTATAACATATAACTTATTGTATTGAACAAGTTTTAAAGGTATTTTTAAATAAAACAATAACCATTTAAGATACTTATAGGATCTGCATAAGATGAGAAATGTAGTGTCCCGCGCATGAGGCAGAGAGATAATGTAAAAATTATGTAATTCATTTAGATCAGGGATATGCAATTAGCGGACCTCCAGCTGTTGCTAAACTACAAGTCCCATGAGGCATAGCGAGACTCTGACAGCAGCAAACATGACACCCAGAGGCAGAGGCATGATGGGACTTGTAGTTTTGCAACAGCTGGAGGTCCGCTAATTGCAAATCCATGATTTAGATTAACTGGGAGGTATATAATGACAGTGAGGAATTACTAAAAGCTTTCTCTGACTCATGCGCGGGAGGCAACACCTTAGCAGGTAAATTATTAGAAGTGTAATCACAGAATCCATACAGTTTTTATACCACATGGATTCGTGACTCAACTATATATATAGTGTGATTGTAATGAATTTTTCCATAGCTATTAGTCTATGAATATTATCTTGTGCAAAGCAAATTATATTAGGAGAACCCAATAATGTGGTAAACCTGCTGAGACAGAGAACAAGTCTGTCTCAGGGATCACCATAACAGATAATTAACCAAGTATCTAAGTAATTATAATATATATTTTATATCACCAATTGGAATAGACTCAGTCCATTTGATCTTCAGCAGTATGTGGTGGGGCAGCTAAGCGGCTCCTTTTGTTAGTGTTGGAGTGGGCTTGAAGAGCTGATAAGTCCTGTTGTGCTGTGGGAGAACCTGAGGTAGTCCTTCTCTTGGATCCTTCTGAAGTATTCTCAGGTATGGATAGACGAAGTTCATTAATTGTGGAGATAAGATCTTCAGTTGTTTTGCAGGTGTAGGTGTTGCCTTTATATGTAAAACGGAGGGCAAATGGGAAGCCCCAACGATAGGTTATGCGGTTGTGTTGAAGAATTAAGAGTTGTGGCTTCATCATCTTTCTTTTGGTTAGGGTTTGCTGTGAGAGGTCCTGGAACACCTGGTATCTGTGTCCTTGGAAAATCAAAGCATCTTTATTGCAGGCTGCTTCCAGAAGTAGTTCCTTAGTATTGAAGTAGTGCAGCTTAATAACAATGTCTCTTGGGGGACCTTCTTCTTTTCGGGGGGCTAGTGTTCTATGGACCCTGTCTATCTCCAAGCGTTCACTAGGAACTGTAGGAATTAGTTCATGAAAGAGTGCGGTAATTGTAGGTTGGAGGTCTAATATAGATTCTGGTATACCACGTATTTTTAGATTAGACCTTCTGGCTCTGTTCTCATATTCTTCTAAACGATTGTTGAGGGAGATATTGTCTTCCCTCAGTAATTCCAGTTCGTCTGTGTTATTTGCAGTTATTCCATCAATTTCATCCATCCTTTGCTCATACACATGCAGATGTTCGTCTGCCCACCTCCTTTCCTGCGTCAGTTTCTCTGTGATGGAATCTGAGGTGTTTTGTAGTTCCCTCTGTAAAACTCTTTCAAATTGGGCAATAAGGTCTGAATTTGGTGCTGTACTTTGTAAGGTATTCAGACTCAAGTCAAAATCAAATTCAGGTTCAGGCTCTGTGTTATAAGCTAACTGAGCTTTACTCAGATTCTGTGAGTGAGGTAATGAGGAGCGGGAGGAAGATGCTGCTGCCATTTTAGTCACAGCTTTCGTCAGCGCTTCAGGGACCTTTGGTGGTTTAAGACTTGATCTTCTCCCACTATACATCATATATCTATGAGCCTGAGAATATTAGCTATCTGTCGGTTACCGTTCCGGTGTAGTTAACGTCTTCAACTCATTTTATGTCGGTTGTCAAGTCCGGGTAGATGCGGAGCGCTAGGTGGACATTACCTGCCTAGTCAGCCTCGCGCATGCGCCTCTCCTTGACACCATGTTTTCACCCCTTTTTTATTGCTGTGTTAGTCTGGTAGGCATGGGCCAATACGCATTACTTTTAATTTCATAGGGTTGTAACAGGATAACACAATAATTGAAAGTGAAATTGTTGGAGGACTCAAAGTAAAAAGTGAAAGCATTCCAATCATTTTGCACATATTACATGTGCACATTTAACAAAGAATTTGTATGCTACTCTGTCACAAAACACTATCTCAAATCTTGTCTTCATAGTGCGCTTAGCATTTTACTGCCTGCACTGGTCACTGAGAATCAAGGAAACAAAATTTGGAGAATAAGTGGTTGAACATTTGTTTGCATTTAGAAAATTACACTGTCTGCTAGCTGCCTTAATGTTTGTAGAGCAGTATCCTAACAGATTGGATTTATATACCTTTTTCTAGAAACCAGCTTTCCATAATGACTTTTTTGTTCAATACAGCAAAGACATCTGGATATCTCATAGAAAGTTAGGCACAACAACAGACATCCCTGTTTTTCTGAAAGCCACTGATGCAATACAAATTGCTGTGTACGATCAGTGGAAAAAGAGTGTCTGAAATAATACCACCAGATTAAAGTGTACCACTAGTCAAAGCATTTTTATTTCATTTTTGGGAGATTTTGTCATCAATTCTTGTCCAAGAGAAACATCAAGAAGTGAGATGAAATTTCCTAAAAGTGAAAAAAAATCCACTGACTTCTGATACCATTATCAGGACCACTATTGCAAAAAATAGATCTTCCTGTGTGCGATTTTTGTATGTAAGGACAGTATTCAGTGTAGTACATTTTTTAACTTGCCATTATTAATACTTTTCTCAAAATCTACATGCAGACTAAGCAATATATTAATTATTTATATGACTAAGATACCTCAGTGCTACAGATGGCAATAGCCCAAATATCTCCAACATATGTTCCATACAAAATACAAAAGGCAAAGGTGAAAGACAAGCTTGCACTGGCAGGAAGATAACTGGACTAATGAAAAAATAGGCAGTGATTCCATTATTCTGAAAATTCTGGGGTGTCCATTTCCCGGCATAAATCTTCCCAAGTTGGTTTCTGAATGATGTAATTTTTCCACATATGCACACAAACCAGAAAGGCCATTAGGCACAATCAGCAATTTAACTCTGCGGGGTGGCTGGTTTGCAGTGCCAACAGGAAGATAACTTTGCTTGACTATAGCTGAACATACCAAAAGATTGATATGAAGCACCAGATACAGCAGTAAGTTCTGTAAGTCATAATTTCAATTCAGAGTAAGTATAAGACCCCTTTCATTCTGGAGGTGTTTTTCAGGTGCTTTAGTGCTAAAAATAGCGCCTGTAAAGCGCCTGAAAAATGCAACATCTGCAATCCCAGTGTGAAAGCCTGAGTGCTTTCACACTGGGGTGCTGCGCTGGCAGGACGTCAAAAAACTCCTTCAAGCAGCTTCTTTGAGGCGCTTTAAGAGCAGTGTATACACCACTCCTAAAGCGCCCCCTGCCCATTGGAATCAATGGACATCGCTGCCGAAGCACCTGCAAAGCGCCTCGGCAGCGGCACTTTATGGGTGCTTTTAACCCTTTATTCGGCCGCTAGCCGAGGTTACAAGCGCCCGCTAGCGGCTGAAAAGCACCTCTAAAACTATGGTAAATCGCCGCTAAAACTAGCGGCGCTTTACCGCCGACGCCCCCGCGCTGTCATTGTGAAAGGGCTCTAAATGGGGGCATTTAGCTGTGCTTCTCCTGTGAATCACAGGAGTGAAATTTGTTCTGTGACCAGTTTTCAGCCGACAGCGAGCTGAAGCCCGCTGTCGGCTGATGTCAAAGAGCTGGTCCAGGCTGGAAAAAGATCGCAACCAAATGGTTGGGATGCAACCAGGAGCCCGAACCGGCACCTGGCTCAGCCTCTCAGTAAGTCACCAGGAGCCTGAGCCAGCTGCTTCCACCCTCTCCACAGCCCAGTGCAGAGCAGAGCACTGAGCCGGTAACTGACAGTCGCCGGCTCTCTGCTCACGGAGCACTGAGAGCTGAGCGATCAGTGGTCTTTGATCACTCAGTTCTCAGTCTTAGAGCTGAACGGGGACAGATGCAGCATCGGACCAATACTGCATCCACTTGGGTAAGTATGATTTAAAAAAAAAAACTACCAACTTCTCTTTTAAAGTGAAGGAGGGTTTTACATTACATGCTTTTTATGATTTCCATATAATTATATTTTCTACCTATGCTACCAGTCATAATGATTTTTCCTTCTTCGGTTTATTGGAAATGCAACCTACTGTCATTATCAGACAACATGACAACCAACAGGATCAGTGGCCAGAGGGGGCTCTAGGCTTTGTGAGGCCTTAGGCAAAACTTAGACATGAGGCCCCACTCACGCCCATAATGGGTAAAATAATTCAAGCAAGAAAAATGGCTGCAGAAAATGCACGGATCTTGCACACAGGTGATCAGCACCACTTCCAGGGCACCCTCCTCACCCATCAGACATATTCAGCCAATGCAAGAGGGGGGACAGAGGGGGAGGTGAGAAAGAGAGAGGGGTAATAGAGAGATCCAATGACGCCGACATTAGTATTGATCACAGGCAAATTAGGCGGCCGCAAGTTCCCTGTGAGTGCGAGGCCTTAGGCGACCGCATAATTAGCCTAATTAGAGAGCCGCCTCTGTCAGTGGCTGCTCCAATAGTTACAGAAATATATACTGTATATATATATATACAATATTTTAGTTTAATGGGATAATTGTATCTTGCATCTGCCACCTCTCCAGTTCTGTGCTCACTAAAGAGCTCAGCTGCTGCTGAAAGAGAGAGTACACTGTGAACATATTAGTTTTGAACAAGGAAGAGTGCTCATTCCTGTGATGCTATGGTTTGTCCTACTATTTAACCACTTCAATACAGGGCTTTTATACACCCTTCCTGCCCAGACCAATTATTAACTTTCAGCACTCTCACACTTTGAATGACAATTACTACATGCTACACTGTACCCAAACAAACATTTTATAATTTTTTCTCACAAACAGAGCTTTCTTTTGGTGGTATTTAATCACAGTTGGGTTTTTTATTTTTTGCAATATAAGCGAGAAAAGAGAGAACATTTTGAAAAGAAAAACACTTTTTTTTTCGTTTCTATTGTAAAATTTTGCTAATCAGTAATTTTTCTTCATAAATTTGGGCCAACATGTATACTGCTACTTATCTTTAGAAAAATAACCCAAATAGTGTATATTATTTGGTCTCTGAGAAAGTTATAGAGTCTACAAGCTATGGTGCAAATCATTGAAAATTGATCACACCTGATCACACCTGATGTACTGTACTTGAGACCCTAACAAGCCAGCAAAGTACAAATACCCCCCATATGACCCCTTTTTGGAAAGCAGACATTCCAAGGTTTATAGTAAGAGGCATGGTGAGGTTTTTTTGAAGTTGTAATTTTTTCCCACAATTCTTGGGAAAATTAAGATTTTTTTTTTACACAAAATTGTAATAATAACAAGTTGGTGTACTGTGCTTAATATGCTGGTCCTTACTTATCCAAAATATTCAACAATTAATAATCATAAGTAATTTCTGAGGTAGCATGAATATAATCCTTAAATAGATTTTTGCCTTAGTACAGTGCTAATATTACCAATAAATATTGTAGTAATGGCAAAGTGCAAAATTAGTGCAAACAATCCGTGACACAGTATAATAAATAAATAAGACAGAAATTGATAAATAATACAAAGTGCATGTGCTTATGGTGGGGGATGGTACTAAGCAGTACCTAGCCAATAAAGTGCAAAAAAGTTATGACATATTACTAAGCAGTAATAGTAAAGAAGTCCGTTTGTGAATGCAGTTAAAGTAACTGTCCCTTTAAGTGCTGTTGGGTAAGCGTGCATCAAAGTATATTCCTTCAAAGTAAAATCCAGGGAGGGAAAGGGAAAAAAACCCTTGTGCGCGTGCTGTGATTGGTGCTGGGTTGTAAGTGAACTTCGTGCTTGTCACACTGTGGCTCCAATGGTATATGGATGGCCTCTTACCTCACTGCTGTGAGGTTACAGCATTTGTGTATAATAAAACCCTCTGTTTATCCGACCTCTTCCTATCCGGGTGGTCCTTTGTGGAACCTGGGCTGGTGTCCTGCCTTGTTTTGCCTTGTGAGGAAGGGGGAGGGGGGGAAGCGCGAATCCTCTAGTCGTGGAGACTCCACAGATTGGTGCACATAAAATGATGGGGAAGAACGAAGGAATCCCAAATAGTGTGATATTGCTTTTAGCATTAAAAACATTTATTTACATTTGTTTGCAAAGTACTCACATTTGGCAAGTAGAAACAGGGTCTATCAAATACGAGCGCCGAGCTCATCCGCGTCACCTCTGGTGCTTGCACTGTCCCTACGCGGATTGTTTGCACTAATTTTGCACTTTGCCATTACTACAATATTTATTGGTAATATTAGCACTGTACTAAGGCAAAAATCTATTTAAGGATTATATTCATGCTACCTCAGAAATTACTTATGATTATTAATTGTTGAATATTTTGGATAAGTAAGGACCAGCATATTAAGCACAGTACACCATATATTAGCCACATCAGCTCAGCACTACTTTTATATACCCATTCACATTAAAGCACACGGATTTTACCTTTTTCAGTGTTTTGTAGCAGATGACCCTTTTATTTATATATTTTTAGTAGCGCGGAATTATTTTTATACACAATAATAACAAGTTATTTCTCTCACACAGCACATACATACTTGCAATGACACTCCAAAATACATTCTGCTACTCCTCCTGAGTATAGCAATACCACATGTGTGAGACTTTTACACAGCCTGGCCACATACAGAGGCCCAACATCCAAGTAGCACCTCCAGGCTTTCTATGAGCATAAATTGCACATCTCATTTGATGACAACATATCACAATTTTGAAGGCCCTGGAGCACCAGGTTAATGGAAACGCCCACAAAATTACCCCATTTTGGAAAGCTAACACCCCAACGTATAATCTATGAGGCATAATGAGTCTTTTGAATGGTTAATTTTTTTTCAGAAGTTTTTGGAAAATGTGGAAAAAAAATGAAATCACACTTTTTTATACAAAGTTGTCCATTTATAAGATATTTCCAACACATAGCATGTACATAGCAAAAATTACACCCCAAAATACATTCTGCTACTCCTCCTGAGTATGGTGATACCACATGTGTGAGACTTTTACACAGCCTGGCCACATACAGAGGACCAACATTGAAGTAGCACCTTTAGGCATTCTGCAAGCATAAATTACACATCTCATTTCTCAACCACCTATTACAGATTTGAAGACCCTGGAGCACCAGGACAATGGAAACGCTCACAAAATGACCCCATTTTGGAAAGCTAATACCCCAATGTATAATCTATGAGGTATAATTAATCTTTTGAATGATTTATTTTTTTCCAGATGTTTTTGGAAAATGTGGAAAAAAAATGAAAACGCATTTTCTATACACCAAGTTGTCCATTTATAAGATATTTCCAACACACAGCATGTACATAGCAAAAATGACACCCCAAATACATTCTGCTACTCCTCTTGAGTATGGCGATACCACATGTGTGAGACTTTTACATAGCCTGGCCACATACAGAGGCCCAAAATCCAAGTAGCACCGTCAGGCGTTCTAGAAGCATAAATTACACATCTAATTTCTCAACCAACTATTACAGTTTTGAAGACCCTGGAGCACCAGGACAATGAAAACGCCCACAAAATGACCCCATTTTGGAAAGCAAACACCCCAACGTATAATCTATAAAGGGAAAATGAGTCTTTTGAATGGTTCATTTTTTTCCAGAAGTTTTTGGAAAATGTGGAAAAAAAATGAAAACGCATTTTTTTTACTCAAAGTTGTCCATTTATAAGATATTTCCAACACACAGCATGTACATAGCAAAAATGACACCCCAAAATACATTCTGCTACTCCTCCTGAGTATGGCGATACCACATGTGTGAGACTTTTACATAGCCTGGCCACATACAGAGGCTCAACATCCAAGTAGCATTGTCAGGCGTTCTAGGAGCATAAATTACACACATAAATTCCTGCCAACCTATCACATTGTTGAATGCCCTTCATATTTCTAACACATATAATGTGCTGTACATACCAGTTACAAACCAAAATACATTCTGCTGAGCAAAGGGTAAAGAAAAGATTACCTGCGGTTTTAGTAGTGCAGTGGTCCACAGAGGAGAGCATCGGTCCAGGCAGCATGCAGGAACGTGGACAGCAACAGCAAAACAGGCAGCAGGCAGGAATACTCTCCATAGTCAGTACAGGTAGAGATGCTGTCTGCAAAGCCAAAGCATTGGTCCAGGTAGCAGGCAGGGATGTGGTCAGCAGCAGCAAAAGGATCGTCCATGCAGCAGGCAGGAATGCTGTCCATAGTTAGTACATGCAGCAGGCAGAGATATGGTCAGCACAGCCAGAGTATTTGTCCAGGGAGCAGGCAGGACCATCAAGCTTAGGACATCGGTCAGGAAAGAATGGGGACAGGGGTAGAGGCTTCTCTCACCAAAATTGCTTTAAAGCCTCCGGATAACCAGACCCTGTTCTGGAAACACAGAAAACCAAAAACTGTTTTTCTCAACTCAGAACAATATTCTGGAGCCCCTCACATATGTGAGACCCCTGTGTAGCAGGGTGAAAGATCAGTCCAAGGGGCAGGCAAAAGCATGGTCAACAGGCCGAGGTCAGTGCAGGTAAAAGGCAGAAATAGCCGGTAGGCAGAGGCATAGTTGATAGTCCAGGGTCAGTTCACGTGAAAGGCAGAAACATGGCGGATAAACAATGCAGACGGCAGGCAGAGACATAGTCGAGAAACAGACCAGGGTCATTTCACATGGAAGACAATGATATGGTTGGTTGAGGCACCAGGGAAATATTCAGGACAGAAATTGAAAACGGGGAAATGGCAATCTTTTAGAAATATGGGCTAATAATTTACAAGAGTGTGGTAGTGTCTGAAGCATTCTCTGATGCAAAGGCCAGGTTGAGAGGGACATTGGGTACAATGGAAACTGGTGCCTTTCCTAACTACTCTTTTGAAACACACCCGACATTTTTTTTGGCGTCGTTTTCCGGATCCTGATGGTGGAATATGGTCCGGAAAATGGCGCTCATGTAGTCTGCTGACACAATCGGAGCAAATGCTTTCTGGGGGGGATACTTGTTGATATATCAGGGCAGTGACAATGTTTTCAATAAACTTTAGGAAGGTGTTGGGTGTTTCCGTTGATTCTTGATAAATGATGAAAGAATTATACATGGCCAAATGAAAAAAGTAAATTGGGACTTTTTTATACCAGAAGAGGGATTTTCATGTTGATATATAGGGCTGCAACATTTGATCATTTAAATCCACCCCTCATGAATTTATTGTACTCGTTGATACAGGAAGGCTTTTGAACGGGACCACCGAGGTGTCATCATGGATGGTGGACATGATGTACACATCTTTCCTATCCCTCCACTTCACAGCCAACACTTCCTCATTCCTCAAGCTTGTCGATTCCCCCCTTTGTAGCGTTGTGGTGATGAGACTCTGTGGGAAGCCCTTTCTGTTTTTCCTTGCTGTACCACAGGCCAAAGTATTTTTCAGGTATAGGTGGCGGAAAAGGGGCAAACTGGTGTAGTAATTGTCCATGTTATTGTGATACCCCTTTTGGAGGAATAGGAATGCCAACTCCCAGACAATTTTTCTGCTTATTCCCATGTATGATGGACACTCAGGGGGCTGGAGCTGGGAGTCTTTACCTTCGTACACGCGGAATGAGTGCACATATCCGGTGGAGCTTTCACAGAGCTTGTTGAGCTTCAACCCGTACCTTGCCCTCTTACTGGGGATATATTGCTTGATTCCCAGCCAGCCTGTGAAATGGACCAGGGATTCGTCCACAGAGATGTTTTTGTCAGGGATATAAAGTTCGGCAAACCTCTTGGAGAAAAAATTAATTAGGGGGTGAATTTTATATAATTTATCAAAGTTTGGGTGATTTCGGGGGGGGGGGGCATTGTGAGTTATCACTGAAATGCAGGAAGCGCATTATAATTTCATATCGGGACCTGGACATGACAGATGAAAAAAATGGCATGTGTTGTATAGGGTTGGTAGACCAATATGCATGCACTTAATTTTTTTGTAAGCCCCATGTTGAGCATTAGGCCTAAAAACAATTTAAGCTCCTCCACTGTTAGGGGTCTCCATTCAAAAGGGCGGGCATAGCTTGAGCTGGGGGTTGTTTTCAATGAATTGTTGGGCAAAAAGATTGGTTTGGGCGATGATGCCTTGAACTAATTTGTCAGGGAAAAATAAATAAAAAAAAACAATTTGGGAAAGACCTTCAGTGTTGACCTGCACAACTGGCTGTGTTGTGAAAGGGGGATCGTGGCTGACCCTGTGCTAGATGGCAGCCACAATGGGTTTGCCAAGGCATTTGGAAGCTGGTTTTGGGCCCTAATTCTTTGGCGTGCACTTGTACTTGTACGGGTACTCTGATGGCAAGTACTCTGGTCGCGGGTACTCTGGTGGTGGGTACTCTGGTGGCGGGTACTCTGGTGGTGGGTACTCTGGTGGCAGGTACTCTGTTACTCTGTGGCAGGTACTCTGGTGGCAGGTACACTGGTGGCGGGTACTCTGGTGGCGGGTACTCTGATGGCAGGTACTCTGGTGGCAGGTACTCTGGTGGCAGGTACTCTGATGAGGTGGCGGGGACTCTGGTGGCAGGTGCTCTGGTGGCAGGTACTCTGGTGGCAGGTACTCTGGTGGCGGCTACTCTGGTGGCGGGTACTCTGGTGGCAGGTACTCTGGTGGCAGGTACTCTGGTTGCGGGTGAGGGGGCACTGGACCATGTTATACCCTAAATACAAGTGTAACATGTAACATGTTCCAAAGGTTAACCTATAGCTCAACCACTTCCATACTGGGCACTTATACACCTTCCTGCCCAGACAAATTTTCAGCTTTCTGCGCTGTTGCATTTTGAATGTCAATTGCGCGGTCATGCTACACTGTACCCAAACGAAATTTTTATCATTTTGTTCCCACAAATAGAGCTTTCTTTTGGTGGTATTTGATCACCTCTGCGATTTTTATTTTCTGCTAATTTTTTTTTTAAAAAGACCGAAAATTTTGAAAAAAAAAAACGTTTCAGTTACAAAACTTTGTAAATAAGTAAGTTTTCTCCTTCACTGATGGGCACTGATGGGCCTGCACTGACGGGCACTGATAAGGCGGCACTGATGGGCACTGATGAGGCGGCACTGATGGGCACCGATGAGGTGGCACTGATGGGCACCAATAGGCGGCACGGATGGGCACCGATAGGCGGCACGGATGGGCACTGGTAGGTGGCACGGATGGGCACAGATAGGCGGCATGGATGGGCACAGATAGGCGGCATGGATGGGCAAAGATAGGCGGCATGGATGGGCACAGATAGGCGGCACGGATAGGCGACACGGATGGGCACGGATAGGCGGCATGGATGGGCACTGATAGGTGGCATGGATGGGCAATGATAGGTGACACTGTACTGTAATGTTTTGTACTAATGGATGCCAATCAGTGCCAAACAATAATGCCTGCCAATCAGTGGTGCCCATTGTGGGCACTGATTGGCATCCATTGTGGGCACTGATTGGCATCCATTAGGCATATCTAATTGGCATCCCTGGTGGTCTAGGGTGGCATACCTTAAGGTGGGCATCCCTGGTGGTCTGGTGGCATCCCTGGTGGTCCAGTGTGGGCATCCTCGGGGGTGCTGCGTACAAACACCCCCTGTCAGAGGAGCAGTCGATCGGCTCTCCTCTACTCGCGTCTGACAGACGCGAGTGAGGAAAAGCCGATGATCGGCTTTTCCTGTTTACATCGTGATCAGCCGTGATTGGACACGGCTGATCACGTGGTAAAGAGTCTCCGTCGGAAACTCTTTACCTAGATCGGTGTTGCGGGGTGTCAGACTGACATCCCACAACAACGATCGCCGCGATGTGCGCCCCCGGGGGCGCGCACTGGCTCAATATCCTGAGGACGTCATATGACGTCCAGTCAGGATATTGAAACCACTTTGCCGCCGTCAATTTGCTATAGGGCAGGCGGCAAGTGGTTATAATAAAATAAAACAAAAACATCTAAAATTAGCATGCGCTGGTCTTATGGTCGCCACCTTTTCTTCAAGTCAAACCCGAACACTTTAGCGGCGCACAGCTATTTTTTTTATAGTATAATCTATACATATATTTTGCTATTAAATAACATTTCTAATCATATGAAGTTAATATCAAGAGTCGCCAGACTTCCCCATTTACTGTACATCTGAGTTCCCTTTCACTGTAAGGGGAAACTCTGTAGACTCTGATTTAAGGCAGAACTCTGGGGCCTCTAACATAAGGGATGCTCTGGGAACCCTGATTTAAGAGGGAACACTGAGAATTCTGATGTACGAAGAAGACTCTGATGTAAGGGAAAACACTGTGGCTTCTGGTGTAAAAGGGAACGCTGATGTAAGGGGTGCTCTGAGAACCCTGATTTGCCTTAGTATACTTATTTAGAGGCAGGAGGGAGAAGGGGGGAGACTTCAGTCACAGAAAGGGATGGATGGTAAACTCACTCACCCCTTGGCAGTCAGAACCTCTCAGCCAGATGTATCTGAGGCTGCTGTACTTCAAATTTCCGGCCCCAACTTTCCCTTTCTCAGGCACAGCACCTGGGATTGGAGTGTGGACAGACACAGAGGGTTAGGGGTGTTTGGGGGGTGGGGGTTGTTAGTGCTGGCTTTGGGCAGTGTGAAAGAGTGTAACAGACACTCTCAGCTCAGACAACTGTAGCCAGCAACCCTGCTGAGAAGCCATAGTCCAGTCTAAATAATGTGTCCGGGTTTCAGGCAGTCTGAAACCCAGAAACATGATTCCAAACCCGAACTGTCCGGGTGAATCCTGAACAGGTGGCAACCCTAACTGGCCTTGCTACATTGTGTTAGCTGCACATATATGCCAATACGGTTTTCATCATGCCGGCTTTGGCAGGCCCACTGTCATTTAGGATGAAGGTCCTCAGTTGTTTATTTCCTTTCACCAATCTATACTAGTTTTTCAACTGCTTTCTCTGTATGCATGCATTTACTTTATGCTACTAAATATGAGCTTCATCCTGCTGTAAAGTAGTGAGAAATCTGTCATCTCTTTTGCATTACTGCATACTTTGCCACTTGGATAATGTAGGCTCTTTGTGATTTATGTTTAAGACCTTTTAAAACTAGTTTTTTTTTTTACATTGCATGCTTGCATAATCTTGCTATTTCTCCCTTAGGCTAGATTTACACTATTGTGGGTGGTTGCGTGTGGGAATCGCACCTGTTCCCACACACTCAACCACCCGCAGTCAAATAGAGCTGATTTTTAAAATCTATACTAGCTTGTCCACTGCTTTCTTGCATGCTTGCATAATGTTGCTATTTCTTCCTTAGGCTAGACACCCTCAACCACCTGCAGCAAAAATGTAATGATCTTTAAAAAGGCATGGGACTGCAATTCATTCTTAATGTCACCCCTATGCAGTTGCGAGTGTAGGAACCACTGGGAAATCGCATGGTGCAAAAGCACCATGCAATTTCCCTGCCGATGCATTTTAAAAATGGTGCAGGAACCTTGTTTCTACATAAAACACAGGCACAGCAGCCCATTCAAATGACTTGGCTTAGCTTGCAGAGCTGCAATATAGTGAACCAGGCCTTAGGACGCCTGCTTTAGATGTTACAATGTATTTCATGCATATTTAGACTAGTTATTTACTCCATAATTTAGACTCTGCTACTTTCATGCAATTCCTTCTTGGACACAACAACCTGATGCTTGGAAGCAATGTACATTTTATTTTTTTATTTTTTCAAAAGCATCCATAATTTTTAGGAAAAATAACAATATGAAATAAATATTTTAATAAAATGGTTTAACAGTGTTTGTGTTTATTTTGATACATTACAGGAAGCACAGTCAGCGACACCCTCACCATCCCTTTCCTCTATGTGGCCACTGAATAATAGTTTCTCTGCTCAGCCAGAGTCTGCTATGAATTTAGAATCTCCACATGGTATCCAAACTTGCATGTGGGAAAAACCACAGTTGGACAGGAACAAGGGACAGTTTCAGTTTGCATTGCTTTTTTATTATCCTTGCTTTCATTAACAAAACGTTTTGTAAAATTTTTTCATTTTCTGTCACTATTGGTATCTTTTCACAACTTTAGCCCTGGTTCACACTGGTGCGTTGTCAAAACGCCGGTATTTGCCACAAATTGCGGGCAATGGAACCGTCCTAATCGGTGCGACGCCGCATCTGCGGCGCTGCACCGATTTCAAAAAGTAGTTTCCGTACTACTTTTTGCGATTTCGGGCCGCGATTTCCATTGACATCTGTGCAGAAATCTCCCGCAGCCCAGTGTGAACCTGGGCTAAGTTTTACAAATTCCCTGTCCATTTCCAAATAACACACTTGTAAATGAACGCAGGCTGGGAGATCAGAAAAATTTAGCAAAGCCAGCATGCTGACCCCTCTTGCTGTCAACATTGGGGGGTTACCTTGGCAGGGGTGACACCAAAGGCCTCTACCCCATATGGTAACTTCTTACCATTTTGTGGAGACTCATCACAACATCCTATCGACCAAAAATAATATGAAGATTTGGGGAGGAAAAGTTGCAGGTTGCGGGATACCTCTTTGGAATAAGGGAGTCAACAAATCTGTGCAACTACCCCCCCCCACCCCACCCCAAAGAAAATATTTTTAAGTACATAAGACCACCTTCTAATGGCGCGTACACACGATCGGAATTTCCAACAACAAATGTTCGATGTGAGCTTTTGGTCGGACATTCCGACAGTGTGTAGGCTCCATCAGACATTTGCTGTCGGAATTTCCGACAACAAATGTTTGAGAGCAGGTTCTTAATTTTTCCGACAACAAAAGTTCTTGTCGTAAATTCCGATCTTTGTGTATTCAATTCCGATGCACAAATATCCTACGCATGCTTGGAATCAATTCGACGCATGTTCGGAATCATTGTACTTCATTTTTCGCGGCTCATCGTTGTGTTGTACGTCTCCGCGTTCTTGACGTTCAGAATTTCCGAGCAACATTTGTGCGACCGTGTGTATGCAAGACAAGTTTGAGCCAACATCCGTCGGAAAAAAAGTCAAAAGTCTTTTACTTTAAGGAAAATATACCAAACAAATAAAAAATATTTTCACATTAAGTCACATTAATCATGAGGTTACACTGGCTGGTCGTATGTACCTCATAGATTCTGACTAGTGTAGCGCCCTCCTCACTTCCCTCTTTTTCTTCAGCTCATCTGTCTCTTGTCTAGGGGTACCTTCAGAGGGGAAGGGAGCGGGGACACCACGCCTGGCCTTCACCACAGATGTCAGTGTGGTGTAAGCAAAGTTCTTTTACCTTCGGGTCAGTGCTGTGCACCTGGAGCCTCGACCAAGAGTTACCTTGAACAATGTCTGTCAGGAAATGAGCCCCACACCATTAAAGTTCAACACTCCTTTATTCCTCTTGAATGAACACAATCAGTTGAACTCCCTTGTAGAAACAGAACAGAAAAGGAGGTGTGGATGCGAGTAGGCCCAGACACAATGTTTTCTCCACTTTCCTCCCTGAAAGTGAGTTGCGGTGTCCGAGCGGGGGGGGGATTTCCTTCCAGGCGGTCTCCAATGAGAGGCTCACCCGTCACTGGCAATATGCTGCACCAGGTCTTCGAGTGAGGAGCTCCCCCCGGTCCATTATGCCTTCCGGATTCGGGTACCCAATCCCTGGGTACCCTAGGATCTCCTTCCCTCGCGGAACTCAGTGTTGGGCACTGAGCTCCAGACCTCCATCCAAGTACCTCACCCCAGGCTAAAGGTGCCTGGGATGGAACACGACCTCCGGCTGTCCTCTAGGCCTAGGCCGCCTAGAGGACCGACACGAACCACCGCCCGCAGGCTGAAGGTGCCTGGGACACCACACCTTGACAAAGATGGCCGGCCCCTTTATACCCTCTCCCAGCAAGCACGGCAGGTTCCCCGCCCCACCATACCGCTGCCGAGGAAGGACAAAAAGGAGGCACGGCACACAGCAATGATTCAACCCCAGCCCAGGGCGACAGCGCCACCTGCTGGGCTGCAGGGAATTACACATCACTGATGTCTCTGCCAAGTTCAAATTACACCCAGGAAAGTACATACCCGCTACACTCTCCCCCTGGTGGTTTGACACTGGTCCCCAGTGTCTGGAGTAAATCATGCCCTCAACGGCTGACATAATCCAATCCAGAGACCGACTAACAATTGTACAAAAATAAAACTTTTAGGAAAAAAACTACTCAACTGAAATATTGTGTCTGAGCCCTGTAATAAAAAGGGAATAAAGAAAGAAGAGAAAAACAACAGCATTAAACCATAACTTGGAATCACATATTCACATTTCACTTTTCCCACCCATCCTGACTAAGACCCACCCCATACTCAGTGGTCTTGATGGGATGTTCTCCTGCAGAGGGAAAAGAAAAAGGATTAGCACACATAACCCTGATACATGTATTCGTGTGAGAGGAAAGAAACTTCTCCTGGAAGAAATCCCTTTTCTCCAAAGAGTGAGTGCCTAAAAAGTGTTTAACGTTGTGCAACACTGCCATCTCCCATGCACCCTTTTCCCTCTTCTCTGCCCAGCCCTGATTCCCCTAGTCAGTGTGGAGTGTGGGGTTCCGGGGCTGGGCTTTTCATATAGGAGTATAGATTATTGTTTTTTTTTTGTTTTTTTTTCTCTTTCTTTTCGGGAAATATTGAGTTGGTATATGTGTTTTATGTATTGTAAAGTGTGTTATATGTTGTTGAAAATTAATAAAAAGATATTAAACACTGCCACCTGGTGACAGCACCGCGGTAACTGCACTCGTGGAACTTTTCCTCTTCTCTTTGGCCCTATCTACCCAGAGTCCATGATCTCTTGTAGGAAAGGTGAAGAACAACAGGAACAGTCCTTCATTCCTCTGGGCACAAAAGCAACGGGCCCCAGAAAGTTCAGCAACATAACAAGAACGGAGTCTTTTCTCTCCTACAGGTAAAAACGGGGATGCGGCAGAACAAGTGGCTTCAAGTGTTCCTTGCGCCGGATCAACACCTTGTCTGCATGGATGTGCTGTCCCAACATCCACTCTGCCTTGCAGTCTTTAAAACGTTGAGAGGCCTTTGGAGAGCATGCCAGGTACCTGCGGGCATGGGGAACCTGAAGGTGGGTCCACACAAAGTCATTGTACCAGCGCTCCCGACACACTTCCACCTCATAGAGCAGTTCCTTCGACAAGTATGGATACTCCCATCCGTACTCTGCAGCAACCTTCTGGCCAAATAGGCGTTGTAGTCTCACCAAAGGAGGCATGGTAGCTTTGTCCCCTTCGCCAGGCAAAACTATTGAGTCCGGGTGGCGAGGGACCTTGATCACATCTGATCTGAGCATTGGTGCCCGCAGTAACAGTCTCTTTTCCCCGGTCTTTGGTACAGATGGCACCGGGGATGTAGAGGCAGGCTGGGGACGGGACACCTCTTCAGGCGCTGGTGCCTCCACCCGGGGTTTACTTTCCCCTGTAGACATGGGTGGATCCCTGGTCCTCCGGGATGAAGCGAGAGGTACTTTGTCCCAGCCCTTTTCTGCAAACAGTTCATCTATTGCAACGTCGTCTCCCATGTCCGAGAGCGACTCTAGGTCAGAGGTGTCACACTCCTCCGCGGGCAGGTAGCCTGTAGTGGAGACTGAGTTTTCACCTCTTCCCACACACCAAATCTCTCCGCCTGGCTTACCTCTGCCTTTACTTGAAGCGGGACGTCCGGAACTCTTGTCGACGGATCAGTCCGGGCCGGGCGTAAGCGGGCGAGACGGTCCACCACAACCGCTGGTCGGGGCTACCATACCGGTCTTTCTCTTCGGTGGTGGACGCTGCGAGACAGTGGTGACCGAGTCAGCATCCTCGGATTTCTCCCGTTGGGTTTTCACGACCTCCTCCGCGGTCGCTGCAGTGTGCGTAGGGGTGGCTGTCAAAGCAGTGATTCCTCCTCTGTGAGTGGTGTTGCCTGTAGCACGGCCAGGGTAGATGGTTCTCGGCTTCTCAACCGCCGGATCCACTTTGAACAGGAACTCCCCACAGGCCTCGCATCGCCCGAACGGCTTCAGTTGGCACACCAGTCCCGAACAGCCGGGACAAATCACACCCAGGGCCTCAACGTCCATGCACGAATACAGGGCGAATCGACCCCTTGGCTTTAGCCGGATCCCCGTATCTGTTACCGGAGCAGCAGCAGTCAATGTCGTGGTGGAAGGGTGAACTGGAATCCACGATGTATGTCCGAACATGGCGACCTGTTGCTGATCCATCGCACACTGCAAAGTTTTTGCGCCAACGTCCCACGTGTAGTCCTTCACACGTATTGGACTCCTCCCCTTTGCTCCAGTTCGCGGGCTTTTCTTCTTTTCTGTTTCTGAGTCACGCCCACGAACTAAGCGATGGGGGTGTGCCTGGTGGCGCAGTGCAATAGAAGCCCCCACGTGTACTACTTCACACGGCTGAGCTTCCCCCTTTTTCCACTCTTCTGCGCGGGCCTTTCCCTTCATTGGGTCATGTCCACGACTTCGAGCAGGGATGCACTTCAGCCAATGAAGGCCTACCTACTCGTAACTCCTCCGGGCAGACACGTTCAATTCTGTGGTGCACAAACACTATGCCAGACCCGAGCTCCCACGTGTAGCGCCCTCCTCACTCCCCTCTTTTTCTTCAGCTCGTCTGTCTCTTGTCTAGGGGTACCTTCAGAGGGGAAGGGAGTGTGGACACCACGCCTGGCCTTCACCACAAACGTCAGTGTGGTGTAAGCAAAGTTCTTTTACCTTCGGGTCAGTGCTGTGCACCTGGAGCCTCCACCGAGAGTTACCTTGAACAATGTCTGTCAGGAAATGAGCCCCACACCATTAAAGTTCAACACTCCTTTATTCCTCTCGAATGAACTCAATCAGTTGAACTCCCTTGTAGAAACAGAACAGAAAAGGAGGTGTGGATGCGAGTAGGCCCAGACACAATGTTTTCTCCACTTTCCTCCCTGAAAGTGAGTTGCGGTCTCCGAGCGGGCAGGGATTTCCTTCCAGACGGTCTCCGATGAGAGGCTCATCCGTCACTGGCAATATGCTACACCAGGTCTTCGAGTGAGGAGCTCCCCCCGGTCCATTACGCCTTCCGGATTCGGGTACCCAGTCCCTGGGTACCCTAGGATCTCCTTCCCTCGCGGAACTCAGTGTTGGGCACTGAGCTCCAGACCTCCATCCGAGTACCTCACCCCAGGCTAAAGGTGCCTGGGATGGAACACGACCTCCGGCTGTCCTCTAGGCCTAGGCCGCCTAGAGGATCGACAAGAACCACCACCTGCAGGCTGAAGGTGCCTGGGACACCACACCTTGACAAAGATGGCTGGCCCCTTTATACCCTCTCCCAGCAAGCACGGCGGGTTCCCCGCCCCACCATACCGCTGCCGAGGAAGGACAAAAAGGAGGCACGGCACACAGCAATGATTCAACCCCAGCCCAGGGCGACAGCGCCACCTGCTGGGCTGCAGGGAATTACACATCACTGATGTCTCTGCCAAGTTCAAATTACACCCGGGAAAGTACATACCCGCTACAATAGTATGTGAACCATTTCTGGCAGTGCATCATGTGTGGCATCCAGAATAATGTGATGCCATTAGTCATACATGATCTCCTCCTTTTTTGGTTTCCATTTAGCAAAATGTATCACAGTAAATCAAGAGAGAGTTTCTAATTCATTCAAAGAACAGTCAAAGGACAAGGAAGAGTCACTTGCAGTGGTGGCCCATAATGCAGGGCGCAGGGGCACTGCCCCCCTAATCCATGCTTTCGGCCCCCTAATCTGCATGCGGGGTGCTGGACGCATGGATTCCAATGTTTTTTTTTTTAGAGCCAGAGGCTCTAATAGGCTTCAAAAAAGGGTGGGTTTGAGCCCATCCAGTTGTGTGACAATAGCGAATTAATATTCACTATTGTCTTCCTGATTCTCCTCCTGCAAGAGAAAGGGAGCTGCTCAGGTGTGGGAATCCTTCAAATCACCTCCTCCCAGCAGACAAAGGTGCAAGCAATGCTATTGACAGCAAACAGGAACGAAAAAGTCTTCTGGACTGCAGCACTCAATAGCTGAATAAGCACTAGCACAGTGCGAAACATGTCAGCCAAATTTTTTTGACCTGTGTACCGTTGTACAGTGTGTATTTTGGATTCGTTATTTTAAAATAAAGGCTTTTATTTTTGAGTGCTGCAGTCCGGAAGACTTTTTCGTTCCTGTTTGCTGATTCTCCTCCTGGCCAGGAAGCATGTCCTGAGACCTGTCACCCAATTGGCCGAGAGGAGAAGCAATCCTATTGGCTGCCGAGGAGGGAGGAGATGCAGGGGAAGCTGCCATGAAGCACCAAGAGGAGGAGACGCCGCCTGCCGCCCACCGCCCGGAGGAAGAGCTGCCTGCAATCCTAGACGGGGTAAGTTCGGGGCTGGTAACCGACCAGCTGCCACTGGTCACTTGACAAACAACACCAATCAGGAATGTGCTTTATTTGACCAATGAAAGAGAAGTTTTAAAAGTTGAAGTTTATGACAACACTAGTAATTTTTCTAAGAAAAAGCATACAAGGAAAAGACACACCAAAATAATCACATTTTAAGCAGTAAAACTCAATTTTTTTTAATGATCCACACGTTGAGATATTTACTAAATGTTTATACCATATTAGCAGGGCACTGGTGCATTTATGAGACTGTTCATTCGCCACTGCCAGATCACACGAGAGCGATATTGTGACACTGGCAAACCTTTTTACGTGAATAGCCCAGTCTGCAGCGCAGACAGGAAATGGACTGTCAGGGAAGGCATGTCCGTGCAGGTGGAATTTTGCGGTGCATCAGTGTGCGCGCACTCCTGTCACTAATGCTGGCGCCAAGCGGGCTATTTATACTGGCTGCAGTACTCATTGCTGTTTGATCTGCAGCTTCTGCATGTTGTTCCGACTTGGCTTGTGACCCAACTATCCTGCTGTCTTCCGTCTATGTTACTAACCCCACTTGTCTGACCTTGCATCTTGCTCATCCGCCTGCTACAACTCTTAGTCCAACAAGTCCTCATCTGGTTCCTGCTTCCAGCTGCCTAGTACAGTCTGCCAAGTTCCATGCCATCTCTTGTACTACTAGCCTGCTTGCTGCCACATCCACCTGCTGACTGCTGCCACTCTGACTACTGGACTGATTACAGGCACTTCTACGTCACCGTGCTCCTGTGGCTGCTGTCTCACTATCAGTGGCCCCTGAGCCAGAGCCTCCTCTACATGTCAGGCTCAACGACCAGGTACGTGACAAGGACACTGTGTTTGAGCATCAGGGGAGACATTCTCACAGACACATCTGCGGGAGGAGACTGTTATTGAGGAGCTCAGCAGCTGGTGATAAGCCTGCCAAATAGGAATGTGCAGTAGAAGAGGATTGTGGGAAGTTTGGTTCCTTACAGACTGAGCTGGCTTAGTGGGCTGGAAGGAGAAAACTGCAGAAGGAATGAAGGAATTGGGCTAAGAGGATTGGTGGTTTTGTATTACTTTGCCTGGGCCGAGGATGGATGTTGTTCAGTGGGACTGAATGCACTTAAGGATGCTAGCAGACTGCTCACCACTGCACCTGAGAAGGCAAGAGGAGCAGTAACAGATATTCTGGGACATCAGAGATTGCTAATGGAGGCTGCAGCCTGGTCAAGGGGAAGGATGCTGTGGACACTGCTGGCTGTGCTGCCAACAGTAAACAGAGGGTGATCACCTGCTAACACAGGAGTTGGCGAGACGCCCCTGGCCAAAACCCCACTACACTTTGACAAAAAAGGAACAGTGCTGCCTGCAAGTATAACAGAGCCAGTACAATTATCAGTGCATAAAATGACATTATCCTGAGCACTCCAACATAACAGGCCCCAACGAGCTGCCTAGCAGAAGATAGAGTATATTACAGACTGCTGAGCTGTTGGGGTGGCATAGCTCTCCGTAGCTAGGATTGCCCCGATATAGTGTTTAGGAGTGCCTTCTACACCAATTTTTTTCTACAGTATATATTTTTTTACTGTTCACCTATTTACATTATGTATTTCTTGCATAGTTTACCATGGTTGCCATTCGAGTACTGCATATACATCTGCAATAAATATTCCCCATATAGCCCCATATAGCCTGGCATGTTAGAGTGCATACTACAATTTGCAGAGACGTGGGCACAGTTAACCTAAGAAACAGTGGCTCCTTCGGAGTGAGCACTGCACTTGCTTGGGGCAAGTGTGCTACTTCCTTTTGTGAATCAGCCTGATTATCCTTGTTTTCATAAGCACATCCTTTTTTATGCTGAAGGCCAACAATCTAGATTAACTGTTGTAAGAATCTTAGCTACAGCAAGTTCATATATCTATATTCTATTTTATTTCAATTGGTTTTCTCTGCCTTGCAGCCACAATGCTTTTAATTCACCCCGGGGCAATCTAAAAAGTGAATGAATAAGCAAGACAGTTTTCTTTGTTACCTGTACAGTTGCTATGGAAATCAGTTGTATTCATTCTCACTGCAGGGAGCCCACATAAGATTATGTTAAAATTGATATCTAGAAAATAAAGATATCACTCACCAATATAAAACCGTTGAAAGAAAAGACTGTGTAAAATACTGTGACTCACATACACAATTGAATGCAAACATTTACACAAATTTATATATTTGCAAGGAAACATTTGTGAACCCTGTGGGAAATATCTGGATGTCTGCATGAATGCTTCCTAAAATGTGGTCTGATCTTCAGCTAAGTTAGCAGACAAACACAATCTGGTTAAAATGTATTTAAAAAAATATATATAATATTCAGTACATTTCTCTAATACTGCAAATTTTATCCCTCTAGAGTCATTGGGGTTGATTTGCTAAAACTGGAAAGTGCAAAATCTCATGAAGCTGTGCACGGTAGTCGATCAGTTTTTAACTTCAGCTTGTTCCATTAAGCTTTGAAGAAAAACCTGGTAGCTGATTGGTTTCTATGCAGTGCTGCACCTGATTTTGCACTCTCCAGTTTTAGTTGATCAACCCCATTGTGAATACAGAAATATACCTGTTGATTTTCCATAAATCCAGTGCGCTTGTTATTTTTTATTTGTGCTAAAAACCCAGTGGGGTTGATTAACTAAAGGCTAATAGACTGTGCACTTTGCAAAGTGCAGTTGCTCCACAGCTTAGTAAATGAGGTAAAGGTTCACTTTGCAAAGAATACCTAATCACATGCAAGGAAAATAAAAAAAAAAACATAATTTTTGCACATGATTGGATGATGGAAGTCAGCAGAGCTTCTGCTCATTTACTAAACTCTGGAGCAACTGCTCTTACATAGTGCAACTGCAGTTTCTTCGCCTTTAGTAAATCAACCCCAGTGTGTCTGAAACACTTAAATTCCAATTATTATTATCAGTAAGGATGAGCTCAGGCATCTTCGCAAGTCCACGTGCCCACGCCCGCCAGGAAGCTGACACTCCACAGCGCTAAATCAAAGGTAGTGAGACATTTCCCGATCTGTGCAGTCGCAGATCGGGAAATTTCTGGCTGCCTGTGATTAGTGCTGTGGGGTGTCAGCTTCCTGGCGGGTGCGGGCACGTGGACTTGCGAACACGCCTGAGCTCATCCTTAGTTATCAGCCATACCTGCTAGACTACAGAAATTCATCGATCCCTCACCCATCTCTGTTCCACTTTACATGTGTTTTAAATGGAGGATGGGCTAGCTGGGGATGTAAATAGATAGATAGATAGATAGATACCATTTGCCTATTACAAAATAAAAGCATTGATAAGCCATCATGGAGAATGCCTGCTTTGCATGTCCTATAAATAAGCACTGTGCAATTCAATGTTACAGTAAGAGGAAGTCTTGCCCAACGTACATCTAGTAAAAACGAGCCCCTAAGTCCAAGAGAGATATTGTGCAGCTGCACAGTCTGCAATAATGGTATGCTTACCACGCATTCCTCCCAGTCTGTACAAAGCTGTTTCAATTCATTGACATTTCTGGGAATCTTTGTACCCATACCTCTTTTTAAGGTGATGTCACAGCACTTGAAAAGGATTAGAATCTAACTACTCACCAGAGGCTAACGTACACTTCCCGCCCTCAGTTTCTTTCTTACCATTCTCATAGGTTAGTTAGTGCAATAAACATATTTGCAGCCATGCCTCATTGATATCAACTACAATTTATGGGTAAAAAAAAAACTTGATCAATCTTTGATCCCACATACAAATTTAACTACTTCCAGCAGTCAATAGACACCAAACACTCCAACAGTCAACAATTTAATGCAAGACATTTCAGTAAACTTGGTAAACCCCAATATGGCCCAACTTTTCCTGCCCCTCCCCTTTAGTCCCCCACAGATTTATTTTGAAATATATTTTGTATGCATACCATTTTTCTTTTCTCTTTGAACTAGTTTTGTGACATTACATGTCCTTTTCTTCCTGTGAAGATGGGCAGATCCTGGATGCAGCAAGTGATAGTGTTACACAATACTACTGCCATTCTCTGCAGCATTCTCTTATGAGCCCGGTGCCACTTGAATGTTCTTTAGCTGAATCTGCACTTTAATGCACAGTAAAACAAAAGGCCTCTCATGCTGGTTTGTGGATCCATTTAAAACTTTAAGGACAGACTCAATAAAGCTTCAGCTGTCATATATAATAAATGCATACATAAGTAAAATTATTACAAAAATGTCATACTTAAAGCGGAGTTCCACCCAAAAGTAGAAGTTCCGCTTTAATTGCTCCTTACCCCCAGACATGCCCCATTTGGCATGTCATTTTTTAAGGGGAGGGGGTGTACCTAGTTTTAACAGGTACCTGCTCCCACTTCCGACCGGGCCACCTAGGCGACTCGAGCGGAAGTTCTTCTCTCCCCCTCTTTCCCTGCAATCTTCTAGGAAATGTCACAGGTCCCAGAAGACTGCCTGGCCATTGAGGAGAAGAGGTTTATGGGAAGGCTGGAGGAGTATTTAAACTAGGATTGTAATAGGGCAGACAGGTCAGACAGGGGTCAGCCCCTATTGGTGGGTGGAATTGGGAAAGATGGGGGAGGACTATGGCAGATGATATGAAGGTTCCTATGTTACAAACAATATATGGAAATTTTATTATTTGTACTAAAATAAAAAATATGCAACATATGTTTGCAAAATGTGACAATGAATTAAAGTGTTTGTTCACCAATGCCAGAAGTCTGCCAAGCAAAAAGTGAATTGGAAGCTCTGGTGCACGAGGAGAACTATAATCTAATTGGTATTGCTGAATCTTGGCTTCATTCTTCTCATTACTGGGCTATTAATATTCCTGGCTATGTTTTCTTTCAGAAAGACAGGGTAAAATGGAGGGGTGGTGGTGTCTGTCTCTATGTGAGAAGTGATCTCAAAGTGAGTGTAAAAGAGGAACTAGTTGATGGCGAGTGTGATGAGTCTGACGCAGTGTTAATGAGGAGGTGGAGACTCAGCTCCTTGCACAGATGGAAAGGACTGCTATAGCTGGGACAGTAAGAATAATGGGGGATTTTAACTACCCGGAAATTGACTGGAGGAATGTCACTGCTGGGACAGCTAAAGGGCAAAAATTGATAAACCTATTATAAGACAAATTTATGGTCCAGTTTATTGAGGCCCCGACTAGGAATGACGCTTATTACCAATATTCATATAAAAGAACAGCAGTGACCATAACATGAGTTCATTTAACGTTAGCTGTAAGCAACAAACACATACAAAAAAGATAAAAACACCAAACTTTAAGAGAGCAAATTTGCCAAGGATGAGGGTTGCTCTCCAAGACATAGACTGGGAAGGAATATTGGCATCAATGGACACAGAACAAAAATGGGAATTCTTCAAAAAGACTGTATGCAAACTCACTGCAAAGTATGATGGTGGCTGCGCTGTGATTAGACTAACATAAAGGGAGTGGGAGGAGGGCCTGTAGGCCGATCTAGTGAAAACTAGAGAGATGGCCAATCTAGTGAAAGCCAGAAAAATATAATAAACGTAGTGACATCCAACATAAACCTCAAAAGTGCATAAACTATGTGGATATCACATAAGTGCAAAGGTAAACACTTGAAGCAAAAAAATTGCATAAATCAATAATCAACATAAACACATATCACTCAAAGTGATGAGTAAATAATCACATGTGCATGAAAACATCGGTGTATAAAAGCTAAAAAAAAATAACTGAGAAAAAAATTAAATCCAATGTAGACAATAATCTGCAAAAAAGTATATAAATGTAAAGTCCAATATGCAGGAGATCCCGTCACCATCAGTTACTAAGGTGCTTGAAAGAAACTCTTCAGTACAAATCCACCACAGTGCTCACAAGCAGCTTACCTCCCAGCTAGGAAGGAACAGCATAAGGTGTACTCCTATTATGGACAGTGATGGGCAGTCCTTTCAGAGAAGTCCTATTCTCACTCACGTAAGGTGCATGAAATTACACAAACGGAAAAAACAATAAATAGCATAACTCTGTGGGTACAGCAGATCGGGTGACTGGAATACGTGTTCTCACACTCACTTTTAATTAAGCGAGCGTGGGCATCAATTCACGAACACCGCGCTCGTATGTGTAAGCTGCAAGCCTCAATGGCTTCAGTGATGAGATCCCTCAGATTTGGAGTAACCACAGGGTGCCGATTTGACATATGTAAGAAATGCAAATGCGTATAGTGTGGGTCTGTAACCACTAAACGTTTTATTAAGAATATATAAAAAAACTCACATTACAGAGGTAAAAAGGGGCTGCGGTATCCTACGAGCGCCAAGCTCGTCTCCTCACGTCCAGCTGTATCTGTGCTAAATCCTGAGGCGTGTTTGTCACATCACGTGAATTCATCAGAGGATCCTCTGATGAAGTCACGTGATGTGACGACACGCGTCAGGATTTAGCACAGATACACCTTCAGCTGGAAGTGAGGAGAGGAGACGAGCTCGGCGCTCGTAGGATACCACAGACCCTTTTTACCTCTGTAATGTGAGTTTTTTATATATTCTTAATAAAACGTTTAGTGGTTACAGACCCACACTATACGCATTTGCATTTCTTACATATGTCAAATCGGCACCCTGTGGTTACTCCAAATCTGAGGGATCTCACCACTGAAGCCATTGAAGCTTGCAGCTTACACATATGAGCACGGTGTTCGTGGATTTATGCCCACGCTCGCTTAATTAAAAGTGAGTGTGAGAACACATATTCCAGTCACCCGATCTGCTGTACCCACAGAATTACGCTATTTATTGTTTTTTCCGTTTGTGTAATTTCATGCACCTTACGTGAGTGAGAATAGGACTTCTCTGAAAGGACTGCCCATCACTGTCCATAATAGGAGTACACCTTATGCTGTTCCTTCCCAGCTGGGAGGTAAGCTGCTTGTGAGCACTGTGGTGGATTTGTACTGAAGAGTTTCTTTCAAGCACCTTAGTAACTGATGGTGACGGGATCTCCTGCATATTGGACTTTACATTTATATACTTTTTTGCAGATTATTGTCTACTTTGGATTTTATTTTTTTCTCAGTTATTTTTTTTTTTAGCTTTTATACACCAATGTTTTCATGCACATGTGATTATTTACTCATCACTTTGAGTGATATGTGTTTATGTTGATTATTGATTTATGCAATTTTTTTGCTTCAAGTGTTCACCTTTTCACTTATGTGATATGCACATAGTTTATGCACTTTTTGAGGTTTATGTTTGATGTCACTACTTTTATTATATTTTTCTGGCTTTCACTAGATTGGCCATCTCTCTAGTTTTCACTAGATCGGCCTACAGGCCCTCCTCCCACTCCCTTCACGTTAGTCTAATCACAGCGCAGCCACCATCATTTAACTTTATCTATCACTGTCTATTTGGATCAGAAACCCCGTGACTGCTGCAGTGTCCCATCCCCCCTCCCTTTTTCACATCACTGGTTTCAACCCAGCTAGCGTGGGGGTTTTCTCTTTATTCACTGCAAAGTATATTCCCATGGGCAACAAAGGCTAAGAATAAAACCTATGTGGCTCACGGTCAAAGTTAAAAATGGCTTTAAATATTAGTAAAAGAACTTTAAAAACATATAAAAATGAAGGAACACTATCATTGTTTAAATGCTACAAAGAATATAACAGAATATGTAAAAAGGAAATCAAGGATGCAAAAATTCCAAATGAACGTCAAATTGCAAAAGATGGTAGAACAAACCCCAAAGAATTCTTCAAGTACATTAATAGTAAAAAGGTCAGGTCTGAGCATGTAGGCCCTTTACAAAATAATCTAGAATGGGTAACTGGGGACAAAGAGAGGGCAAATGTATTAAATACTTTCTTCAGTTCTGTGTATACAAATGACTGGAATGGTACCACTGGATTGGCGTAAGGCCAATGTGGTGCCCATATTTAAAAAGGGATCAAAGTCTTTGTCAAGTAACTAAAGTAAGTAAGTAAAACCTTGGAGAGAGGGGTGGCTGTGGATGTGGTATACTTGGATTTTGCGAAAGCGTTTGACACAGTTCCCACACACGACTAATGTGTAATGTAAAGTACAGGCTTGAAAAGATAAATTTGTAAATGGATAGAAAACGGCTAAAAAAACGAATTCAGAGAGTAGTGGTTAATGATTCTTACTCTAAATGTTCTAAGGTTATCAGTGATGTACCCCAAGGTTCAATGTTGGGACCCTTACTTTTTAATATCTTTATAAATGATATAGGGTCTGAGATTAAAAGTAAAATTTCTGTCTTTGCAGATTACACCAAGCTATGCAGTGGAATAACATCCTTACAGGATGTCTCCAATTTACAAGCTGACCTCAATGCACTGTCAAATTGGGCAACTAAGTGGCAAATGAGGTGTAATGTTGATAAATGTAAGTTGCCTGTAAAGATTCCGGCCCGGATGTTGCTGGGGCAAGTGAATCCGGCCACCCCAGTCTCACCATCCAATTTGGTGAGGGGAGCGAAGGATGGAATCCCTGTCGAGGAGTTCTATCCGAAAGAATACTCCTCTCTGAATGGAAGGTAAGGGCCAAGACACAGCTCCCGAGATGGCAGGCTGCATTCTCCAAGAGTGAGTTCGATGTGGGGTGTGCAAAAAGCACCCAACACTGGATCCGTCTTCAAGAGGATAAGCCCTTCAGAGAAAGAGTCAGACAGATTCCTTTGGGGGACTTGGAAGACCTGCGTGAACAGCTTGCAAAACTAAAGAGGGCAGGTATCATCCGAGAGTCCCGGAGTCCATACACTTCCATAGTGGTGGTGCGGAAGAAATACTGGTCCCTGAGGTCTTGCATCCACTATCGAACCGAAGAACTATTCCCGATCCAATATACCACCCCAAGGATAGAAGATTCCCTATAGAGCCTGTCAGGGGGAAGTAGTTCCGCGTGCTGGATTTAAAGAGTGGGTACTACCAAATCCCCATGCACCCTGAAGATTGGGAGAAGACAGCTTTCATTACCCCAGTGGGGTTCTTTGAATTTGATCGGATGCCTCAAGGCCTGTCTGGGGCCCCAGCCTACTTCCAAAGGCTAATGAAGAAGACGGTGGGTGACATGAACCCGGTCGAGGTGTTAGTGTACCTAGACGACATCATCGTCTTCGGCAAGACTCTGGAGGAGCATAAAGAGCATCTGGAGAAGGTCCTGAAGAGACTCCATGATGAGGTGTTGAAGCTATCTCTGGCAAAGTGTCAGTTCTATGAACCCTCAGTCAACTACCTTGACTGACCCCCGGAAGCTGGAAGCCGTCACCTCCTGTCCAAGATCTACCAATGTGACCGAACTTAGGTCATTTCTGGGATTCTGCTCATACTACAGAAGATTTGTTGAGCGATTCTCTAAAATAGCTCACCCACTCAAGGAGCTGCTTAAAAGCAAAGTGGATAAGCTGAGGGATTACCTATATGGAGGGGAGTTCGTGATCAAGACCTACAATAATCCTCTCACCTACATCCTCACTAATGCCAAGTCATGTCAAATCGAATTTCAAAATGGCCCGATGTGAAGGTGGGCTTAATAAACATGTGTAAAAAATGTGGGTGAAAAACTGCGCTAAACCAAACATAAAACGAGTAGCTGCTAACACTCAAACAAAGTCAAGGTAAAAATGGAAAACAAATAGTGTAGCGCTGAGTAATCACATGTAATGAAAACGTCTGTACACTGAAAGAGTACAGTAGTGAAAGCACAATAAGTAAGTGAAAACTAAATGGTGATGAACCACTAGTGGTGAGTATTGTAGAAAAACTTGGGTGTTATACCATTAAATAATAATGAAAATAAAAACCATACAAATACTTAAATGAGTATGAGTCCACTCCAAAATATAAAAAGATGGTATAAGTCCACAGACAGTAGACACCAGAGTCCTGCGGGACACAAGGGGGCTGATTTACTAATAACAGTGCGCTGCGCTGGTTCTAACCTTAATTGCTGCGCCGGATAACTCCTTCACTGGGCGCAGGAAGCAGCGGCGCACTGTTATAGTAAATAGAAATGTCAGCGGCGCTCTATTGAAAGTGAATGGTTCCCTATGGGAGCCCATTGATTTGAATAGAGGTTGCCCGGGAAGTCGGATCCGACTTGCGGGCGACTCGTGTGCCGGCTGACACAGGGACAGCGCGACTTTGCGAGGCAATCTGGACACGACCTGAGCGTGCAGCAGCCGCTCAAGTCGTGTCCTAGAGGCGACTAGCCGGCCGAGAATGTGTCCAGAACGATGTCATCGCGCTGGTCCTCGGCAGCCTCGCTGTCCCATGTTTGGTATGAATCATGAAGGGGAACTCCAGGCCAAATTTTAATGAAAAAACTGGCATGGGTTCCCCTTCAGGAGCATACCAGGCCCTTAGGTCTGGTCTGGATTCTAAGGTGAACCCCCTAAGCCGAAAAACGGCGTGGGGGTCCCCCCAAAATCCAAACCAGACCCTTAGGTCTGGTCTGGATTTTAAGGTGAACCCCTCAAGCCGAAAAACGGCATGGGGGTTCCCCCAAAATCCAAACCAGACCCTTAGGTCTGGTCTGGATTTTAAGGTGAACCCCTCAAGCCGAAAAACGGCGTGGGGTCCCCCCAAAATCCAAACCAGACCCTTATCCGAGCATGCAACCTGGCAGGCCGCAGGGGAAAAGGGGGGACGCATGCCCTCAACATGGGGGGTTTGGTGCTTCGGGGCAGGGGGGCGACCTGTGGCCCCCCCACCCCAAAGCACCCTGCCCCCATGTTGATGGGGACAAGGGCCTCTTCCCGACAACCCTGGCCAATGGTTGTCGGGGTATGCGGGCGGGGGGCTTTTCGGAATCAGGGCACCCCCTTTAAAAAGGGTGCCCCCAGATGCCGGCCCCCCACCCTATGTGAATGAGTATGGGGTACATCGTACCCCTACCCATTCACCTGGTGGCAAAATAAGTCAATAAAAAAAGACAACACAGGTTTGAAAAGTAATTTATTGGGCAGCTCCGGGGGTCTTTCTGCTGGGCCCCGCTATCTTCTGCTAGCTCTTTTGCTAGCGGGGGTCCCGGGCTTCCTCGCTGTCTTCTTCCGACTTCGGGGGTCTTTCTGCCGGGCCCCCGCTATCTTCTGCTAGCTCTTTTGCTAGCGGGGGTCCCGGGCTTCCTCGCTGTCTTCTTCCGACTTCGGGGGTCTCTTGTTCTGTTCTCTCCCGCTCTCCGACGCCTTCTCCTCGATCTCCGGTTCTTTCTGCCGGACGCCCCGATATCTTGTGCCAGCTCTTTTGCTAGCGGGGGCCGGTCTTCTACGTCGCCTTCTTCCTTTTTCGCTTCGCCCGATGTTGACTCGTCGCTCTTCACCGCCGCAATGATCTGTCCAAGCAGCGGTGCCACTTTTATTGGCATGGGGCGTGGTCACTGGATGATGCCACCGCTGACCCCGCCCCCGTTTCACGTCACAGTCCCATCATTCCCCGGGACTGTGACATCATACGGGGGCGGGGTCAGCGGTGGCATCATCCGGTGACCACGCCCATGCCAATAAAAGTGGCACCGCTGCTTGGACAGATCATTGCGGCGGTGGAGAGCGACGAGTCAACATCGGGCGAAGAGAAGAAGGAAGAAGGCGATGTAGAAGACCGGCCCCCGCTAGCAAAAGAGCTGGCACAAGATAGCGGGGCGTCCGGCAGAAAGAACCGGAGATCGAGGAGAAGGCGTCGGAGAGCGGGAGAAGAACCGGAGAACAGAACAAGAGACCCCCGAAGTCGGAAGAAGACGGCGAGGAAGCCCGGGACCCCCGCTAGCAGAAGATAGCGGGGGCCCGGCAGAAAGACCCCCGAAGTCGGAAGAAGACGGCGAGGAAGCCCGGGACCTCCGCTAGCAAAAGAGCTAGCAGAAGATAGCGGGGCCCGGCAGAAAGACCCCCGAAGTCGGAAGAAGACGGCGAGGAAGCCCGGGACCCCGCTAGCAAAAGAGCTAGCAGAAGATAGCGGGGGCCTGGCAGAAAGACCCCCGGAGCTGCCCAATAAATTACTTTTCAAAACTGTGTTGTCTTTTTTCATTGACTTATTTTGCCACCAGGTGAATGGGTAGGGGTACGATGTACCCAATACTCATTCACATAGGGTGGGGGGCAGGTATCTGGGGTCCCCCTTATTAAAGGGGGCTCCCGGATTCCGATAAGCCCCCGCCCGCAGACCCCGACAACCAACGGCCAGGGTTTTTTGGGAATAGGCCCTTGTCCCCATCAACATGGGGGCAGGGTGCTTTGGGGTGGGGAGGGCCGCAGGTCACCCCCCCTGCCCCGAAGCACCAAAGCCCCCATGTTGAGGGCACGCGGCCCGGTACGGTTCAGGAGGGAGGGGGGGCCGCTCTCTCGTCCCCCCTTTTCCCCTGCGGCCTGCCAGGTTGAGTGCTCGGATAAAGGGTATGTGTATTCTAAGGGGACCCCACGCAATTTTTTTTTTTTGCCACGGGGTTCCCCTTAAAATACATGCCAGACCTGAAAGGCCTGGTATGGATTCTGGGGGGACCCCCACGCCATTTTTTTCATTTTTTTTGGGGGGGGGGGGTCCCCTTTGAAGCCATACTAGACCCAAGGGCCTGGTATGGACCTGGGGGGACCCCCACGCCATTTTTTTTCTTTTTTTTGGGGGGGGTCCCCTTTGAATCCATACTAGACCTAAGGGCCTGGTATGGACCTGGGGGGACCCCGACGCCATTTTTTTTTTCATTTTTTTTGGGGGGGTCCCCTTTGAATCCATACTAGACCTAAGGGCCTGGTATGGACCGGGGGGGGGGGACCCCACACTGTTTTTTTTTTGGTTTGGTTTTTTGAACCGTTTTTTTTTTTTTTACATTTCCTTTAACAACCAGCTATAAACAGGTCAAAAAAAAATCGCCGCAAAATTGCGGTACTTGCGTTTTGGATGCGGGTCCATTGAATTCTATTACATCCAAAACACTGTTTTTGTCCTGGCAAAAAAAATCTGCAGTTGCGTTTAAAATCGTTTTTCACAAACCCTCAAAATGCCTTCAGACGCCAAAGATTTCCACGTTTCAGACGCGGTACCAGCGTTTAGCCGCATTTTAGTTTAGAAGCGTTTTTAAAGGTGACCTTTTTTTTTACATTGATAAACTCCAAATGTATGGCAAATGAGGAAAAACCATAATATATATATATATATATATATATATATATATATATATATATGAAATTGCTTCCATTGCATTGTGGACAATCCACAACTTGGGGCAGCTGACGTGGCAAGTGGACAATCCACAACTTGTGGCAAGTGATGTGGCAAGTGACACGCTAAATACAACTACACTGCTGCTCTCAGCTGCTCATATCACTCTGGTCTCACTAAATAGCTAAAATCGTAAATAATACTGTTTTTGGAGCTCAGGGCGGCTCCTTATCATATACATGCAAATGTGGTAAAACACGTCATGCAAACGCCACAAAGCGCGCCTTTCTAAACGCCACTTTCAACCTTAGTTCAGAACACTTTGCACCAGCGTCCCGTCTACATGGGGCCTAAAAACGCCTATGCCATTTACAGCTCAAAAACGCCATGGTGGCCATGAGGCCATAGGCTAACATGGAGAGATGTTTTTAAGCTGCATAAAATGCTCAAACAAGCGGTTGGAAAAACGTCCGTGTGCATGTAGCCTTATATTAACCACTTGCGCACTGCCCAGACCAAGTTTCACATTTCAGCGCTGATGCACTTTTAATGACAATTGCACGCTCATACAACACTGTAACCCAATGAAAATGTTTTATTTGTTGGCACACAAATAGAGCTTGCTTTTGGTGCTATTTGATCACCTTTGTGTTTTATTTTTTATTTTTTTCTATAAATACAAAAGACCGAGTTTAAAAAAAAAAAAAAAAATGGATATTTTACCCACTTCAGCACTGGGCCTATTCTGGCACTTCTCTCCTTCATGTAAAAATCATAATTTTATGGCTATAAAATTACTTCAAAACACCAAACATTATATATGTTTTTGGAGCAGACACTCTAGGGAATAAGATGGCGGTCATTGCAAATTTTTATCTTGCTCAGTATTTGCGCAATAAATTTTCAAACGCCTTTTGTTTGCTAAAAATATTACAAAACAGTAAAGTTACGGCCAATTTTTTGGTATAATGTGAAAGATGTTGTTATGCTGAGTAAATAGATACCTAACACGTCACGCTTTAAAATTGCGCACACACATAGCATGACACCAAACTTCAGTAATTAAAAATCTCCCTAGCCGATGCTTAAATTTTTTTTACACGTTACCATTTTGCCATTACAGAGGAGGTCTAGTGCTAGAATTGCTGCACTCGTTCTAACGCACGCAGCAATAACTCACATGTGTGGTTTGAACGGCGTTTACATATGTGGGCGGGACTTACGTGTGTGTTCGCTTCTGAGCGCGAGCTACCGGGGACATGGGTGTTTTTTCTTATTTTTTTAATTTTTTGGGGACTTTTTTGTATTTCTTACTCTTTTTTTTAATTTTTTTATTTTTTGAGATCTCTTTTATTCCTATTACAAGGAATGTAAACATCCCTTGTAATAGGAATGTGTGACAGGTCCTCTTTATGGAGAGATGCAGGGTCAATAAGACCCCGCATCTCTCCTCCAGGCTGGAAAGCATGATATTGTTCCAAAAAAATCACCAATCTCATGCTGACAGCCAAGATCACGGCTTGGTTAACATACGGGAACACGGCATGATGTCATAACGTCGTGCCCGCGCCTCCGACGGTCATAGAGATGACTGATGACCATCTGGTCACCAGTCATCTCCAAATCGTTCTCCGAGCCCCAGATGGCACGGGAGAGCCCGGAGAAGCACCGGATGGTGGCAAGAGGGGGGGGGGGAACGTCCCCTCCCCCACCTATAAGAACGATCAAGCGGCGGAACTGCCACTATGATCGTTTTTATTGTGCACAGAATCGCTGGCTGAAAAGAATGATATCTGAATGATGCCTGCAACTGCAGGCATCATTCAGATGTCACCGCCCCAAAGCCAAGGATGTCATTTGACGGTGGGCGGTAGGAAACTGGTTAATATTTTTAAAAAAGGTAATTTTTCTTCTTCATTGATGTACACTGATGAGACTGCACTGATGGGCACCGATAAGGTGGCAAGGGTGGGCACTGAGAGGTGGCATTGCTATTTGGCACTGGTGGGCATTGAGAAGTGGCACTGCTAGGTGGCAATGATAGTTGGCAGTGATGGGCACTGATAGGCACTGGCAGCACTGCTAGGTGCCACTGATTGGCACCAGTGGTGGGCATTGATAGGTGGCACTGGCAGGGGCTACTAATTGTCACAGATGATGCAGAATTGCCTCTTCCTCTTCGGGCCCAATGTCCCTTGCACATAAGCCGGTGATTGCCTTTTTTTAATGCTCACGCTGTCAGCACAAGGAGAAAACAAAAACCATTACCCAGCTTTTGTTTACATCACGTGATCAGCTGTCATTTGCTGACAGCTGATCACATGGTAAAGGGCAGGGATCGGCCCCTTACTCGGATCTGTCATCACCCGAGTCTCAGGCCTCGTACACACGACCGATTTTCTCGTCGTAAACAGTCAAGAAAAGTGCCGCGAGAGTTTTTTTGTCTAGAAAAACGTTCGTGTGTATGGTTTTACGACGAGAAACTTGACGAGAATCTCGACGAGAAAATAGAGAACCTGCTCTCTATTTTCTCGTCAGGATTCCAGATTTCCTCGTCGTGTTTCTCGTCGGCCTGTTTTGTGACGAGAAAATGGTTCGCGTGTATGCTTTTACGACTCTTCCAAAAGCGCGCATGCTCACAAGCAACTATGAGACGGGAGCGCATCTTCTGGTAAAACAAGCCTTCATAATGGAGAGAGCACATTCGTCACGCTCATAAATATTTCATTGTTTAAATGTTCTGCATTGAATTCTTCGTTAGAATGTTACATTAATCAAAACGAGAGACCTTCTTTTGCTGCTGATATTCACACAGAGTTCTGCCTTATTTTTAACCTTTTTCATGCTGCTCTTTATAAGATTTATGTGTATTATATCGTGCAAGTTTTTAGGAATAATTTAAATGGTTAGATTTTTCAAAATGATGTTAATTATAATTTCTCAATGTTTTGATAGCGATCTCCCATTTAATTTTCTAATCTATATTTTTAAAATTTAACACCATGTTTTTGAGCTAATCAGATTTAGTTATTCTTTTGGTTGGGTGATATCTGTGCCTTTTATTGTCAGTCAAATGTATCTGCTTACTCCAAAGCTTGTTTTTTTTTATTTAAAAATACACATAGTCAAGTATGAACTTAAACAAAAAACACATTTATTCATGTTTATAAATTAAATAAAGAGAAGGCAGCGCTGGAGAAGCTGCTGCCATTTGTGCATCCCAGGGACCCCAGAGCACACAGCAACCCTGTGTGGACACTAAAATTGGGAGCTTGAGAAGGCCCACATTTCAGAACACAATCTGATGCTGGCCTCCCAGAGGTCAGGAACAGCAGCAGGTGAGATATATGTCCCAAGTGTGTGGTACTACAACAGGCTGCCTTCTGTCCGACCAGTGCGACCACAATGAAGCAAGGCCATCACTTCCTCTTCTTCCTGGCAACCTTCCCTGCAGCCTTTCCTGAAGCCTTTCCTGAAGCCTTTCCTGCAGCCTTTCCTGCAGCCTTCCTTCTTCGTTTAGCTGGAGGCTGGCCCACTGGAGGGGTACTCCTGTCAGGAGGAGGAGGTGGAGGTGTAGCAGAAGGGGGTGGGGCAGAAGGTGGAGGTGTAGCAGAAGAGGGTGGGGCAGAAGGTGGAGGTGTAGCAGAAGGGGGTGGGGCAGAAGGTGGAGGTGTAGCAGAAGGGGGTGGGGCAGAAGGTGGAGGTGTAGCAGAAGGGGGTGGGGCAGAAGGTGGAGGTGTAGCAGAAGGGGGTGGGGCAGAAGAGGAAGGTGGAGGTGGAGGTTGAGGTTGGGTCAGTTGGGCCACCTCACATATGGCGGTATTGGGGGTAATTTGCTCCATCACCCCCTTGTTGAGCAAGGTGATGAGCAGGGGTTCGCATAGGAGGCGTTGCTCCATGCTCATCACCTTGAACTTAGCCTCCACTAGGCCGGCAATGGCCTCTTCAGGGGATGTGGGCTCCTTGAGGGTGGCATGGGCCTCTTTAATAAGGGCCATTGCTGCCTCACTGGTGGTCCTGTCCCTCCTGCCTCTTTTGTGAAGCCTGATGGGAGGCACCTGGGATCTGGTGCTTCTCCTTTGCCCTGCCACCTCCTGTCTGCCACTGGGCCCTGCCACCTCCTGGCTGCCACTGGGCCCTGCCACCTCCTGGCTGCCACTGGGCCCTGCCACCTCCTGGCTGCCACTGGGCCCTGCCACCTCCTGGCTGCCACTGGGCCCTTCCTCCTCCTGCCTGACAGTTTCCAGACCCTCCTCCTGGCTGATTTCATCCTGTGTATGAAAAAGAAACATAGTTTAATATGTTGGTTTAATCTTTGCATCAAACTTTGTAATCCTGATGGAAGCAATTAGAATGTAAATGCATAAATCCTTGCTTTAAATTTACCACTACATCAGCTTGACTATTTACCACACAATTAAGTGCAGAATAATGTCTACAGATCATGATTTCACTTGTGGAATACAAAATAATGTATGTTTCTCATCCTGACATATTTGGGAAACATTAATTTTATCCCACTACATTTTCAGTTAATACTATACCTGGCTCCAGATGGACAAATCAGGATCATCCAGGATAGCTGCCTCCTCTTGCTCCAGAGAAGGCTCAGGTTGGCTGCAGGGAAGTCTGGGGGGAAGAGTGGAGAGTGATGGCCTTGGCTCAATGTGGTCATCCAGGAAGGACATCCTGCTGTAGTACCACAAAACCGGGACATAAACATCATCTGCTGCTGCTCCTGACCTCTGAGAAGCCAGCACCTTAGAGCGTTCAGTCCTGTAGGTACCTCTCAAGCTCCCAATTTTAGTGTCCACTTGTTTTGCTGTGGCTGTGGGCACCTTGGTATGCACAAATGGGAGCAGCTTCTCCAGCGCTGCTTTTCTCACCCCTTTTTTTTTATGGATGGGGTTTTTGGTCTCCCACAGAGCCGGCAGCTCCCTTACCCGGTCAATAAATTCCGCCAGGAACTCTTTGTCGCTAATAAAGACATTCATATTGTATCTACAAGTAAAATAAATTATATTTAAATAATGTGAGGCAAACAGTCTAACCTCCTTCACATCCTAGTCACCATATATATCCTCCACCAATCTCAAGACAGTATAGGCCAACAATTTTTACAAGTCTCACAAAATCACATACCTTCGTTCGCACGTCCGTCACTTGAACTCCTCTCTCCGCACACCGAACGTACTATAGTCACATGTGTGTTTGCTCTATACACACCACGCATGCGTCCAAATTCGAACACGTCGCCCGCCCATGACGTTCTAACTAACATCTTTTCCCCGCCCCTTCTCTTTCGGCGCGCAGACAGATATGGCGGAGTTACAGCAGGTGTCTGATAATTCCGCAACTAGCGAGGAGACAAGCCCGGAGACCGAAGACACGTCACGATCAAGGAGGAGATTCAAGGCATCGAATATGTCTTTGGCGGAGATGGCGGAGATGGTGGACATCTTGGTCAAGGCTGATTATGATGCCAAGCATGGGCCGTATAGCAAACCAAATAGAAGGAAGGCCAAAATCCTCACTAAAGTTGTGAAGAGTCTGAGGGCGAAGTTCGGGGTGAAACGCTCAAATGAGCAGCTCAGAAAGAGGTGGTCAGACCTCAAACTGAGGGAGCCAGACCAGTTGAGGAGCATAAAGAGGATGCTCGCTAAAAGTAAGTAAAATGACGACCTTTCTGCTATTAATCTTTTTAGAAACTCACATTTTTTTTTTTTTATCATATTGGACTCCCTTCCAAAATGTAATATTTTGAACTAGGTTGGGCACAGTAATCGTTCGTTACGTTACCGACACTTCGTTCGGCCACTATCCGCGGTTTTGGCTTATTTTAGACCCCCAAAAGTAATTAGACATCTGCCATTTTTGATCAAGTATTGTGGATAATTTTTAAGTCTAGATGATGTGTTTGTAAGGAGAATGAAATGCAAACTTTAATCAGTGTAAAGGAGAGGACACTCAGCAGCTGCTTCCACATCTGTACTTTGGAGCACTATAGTGTGGGCCACCAGACCCGCCTTTTTTGGGTGTCCCACACAGGTGCATCAGAGTTTATTTGTGGTGCCTCCATGTCCAAAAAATTACATCCAAATGTGAATACTAAACATATTTGGGGTCATTAATAATGCATTTTTCTTTAAATTCCGCACAAACACACACTTGTACCCCACTTCCAAACAATTTAGCCTGTTTTAAGTTTAAAAATGAGATTTTTACAGTGTGATAAATAGACCTTTGGTTTTATTCTCATAGGGGAGAGAAGACTGGGAGGAGGACACTCCAGGGAGCACATGCACCCCACAACTTCCAAGCAACCCCAAACTCCCAAAGATCCACAACCGAAAGATGTGCAGGAAGTTGAGGTGGAGGAAGGAGAAGTGCAGGAAGGAGAGGTGGATGACGTTGTGGATCTGGTCACCACAACAGGTCAGTATCTGACACCACAGCTTAAGGTAAGCGAGGTAGGCCTGCAGAGTTTTATTAATTTTTTTTATGGTTTTTAGGGGATGGAAATGTTGTGAAGGATAGCACACCGTTCTCTGCTGACAGTGCCCTCCGCCTCATCCAGCAAGTGATGGAATGTAGCACGGAACTGGACCTAATTAAACAAAGAATCCATGTGATGGAACAAACATTTAAAGACATTCTCGATGTTTTGGGGAGAATTCAATAAGCCATCCAAACACATTTGTTTTTACATGTTTGTTTTTATATTTTTACTAATTTTTTGAGTAACAAAGCAGCCAAAAATTGAATATGCACACAGTGTGTGAACATGTGCTATCTGCCATCAGGGGATATCCATGTACGTCTTTTGTGGGTGCAACCCCTTCCTCGTATCAAAAGTCGGTGAACTGAGGAAGGGGATGCACCCCCAAAACACGTCCATTGATCACCCCTGATGGCAGATAGCACATGTTGACAATAGGGATCAGGATTGTAAACTTCCTATTTGCAAAAAAGTAAAAATGTGTGCATATTGAATTTTTGGCTGGGCAAGGGGTGGCAGGACCCCATATTAGGACGGGCACATAGAGACATAGTTTGTGTAACTGAATGTCTCAGATTGCTCAGAGGTATCCAATGTTGTCATTTTAGAAATGCAAGTGGTATTTTTGTATTTTCATAAGCCAAAATTTGCCGGGTTGTGGCCAGGCCAACCCCAAAGTAAAACAAAAAAAAAAGTGCAGAGAGTAAAAAATTTGACCACAAACAACGTGTAGCTTCTTTTTATAATACTCTCTAAGCTTATTTGGTTCTTTTGTAAGGTAACATAGTGAAATTGGTTGTTATTTACTAAAGTAAAATACACTTGCCACTACAAATGCACAAAGACAAACTAGGAGACAGGAAAGAACAAATAATTAAAGGTTTAAACAAGATTTTTATTGGGATACTTAGACATAGGCTGGCATAGGAATTGCCCCCCTACCCGTGAAATACTCCATGTATTTGTCCCGAACCACACAAGCATTTTGGGGGGGCAAGCCAAGACGGGCAGATTCCAGGCCCGGAAGGGGATTTGCAGGGGAAAGTCCAGCCTCTGGCAAAACTGAGGCCATATATGAATTAGATTTGCGGCAAAGAAAATTGTGTAGCACACAGCAGCATAACACTACATAGTTTATTTTGTAGTCCGCCAAGTGGATGGAAGTCATAAAAAGGCGGAACCGGCTGGCCATTATGCCGAAGGCATTTTCAACGACTCTTCGGGCCCTGGCCAGCCGGTAATTGAACACACTCTTCTCTGGGGTCAGGGTCCTCTGTGGAAATGGCCTCATAAGATGCCGTCCGAGTCCGAAGGCTTCATCAGCCAAGAAAACAAAGGGGAGTCCTTCAATATTCCCTGCATCCGGTGGCAATGCAAGGTCGTCACTCTGGAGACGGAGGGCAAACTCCGTCTGGATGAAGGATCCCCCATCGGACATCCGGCCATTCTTCCCTACATCAACATAGAGGAATTCATACCGTGCTGACACCACCGCCATCAGCACAATGCTATGAAACCCCTTGTAATTGTAGTAGTAGGATCCAGAACGGGGGTGGCGGCACGATGCGGACGTGCTTCCCGTCTATGGCACCACCGCAGTTGGGGAAGTCCCACCGCGTGGCAAACTCCGATGCCACAGTCTGCCATTCCTGTGGCGTGGAAGGAAGCTGTGGAGTGAAACAAGATGAAATAATATTAGAAAAACAAAGGCATACATTACAAGCAAATTCTAGACCAAAAAATTAGAGACCAACATCAATCTAATTATACGTTTATTAAGGTGTGTAAAAAAAGTATAATGGAAGGCTCATTTATCATATTCATCACCCCCTCTGATGGGCCATTACTAAATTATTTTGGGGGGGGGAGATGTGTTTGGCCACAGGATAGCATTGCAGTGGCGGTGCGTCCAGAGTGGGCGCTGGAGCACTGTCCCCTCTCTCCTGTGCCCATCACTCAGAACAATACATAGGTTCATGCGTTGCATGAACCTATGTATTGTCTATGCCGCACACTATTCAGGTGGATGGCCTCTTGTAAAGCGACCGACATATGAATAATTGCGGCATTTAGGGGGTTCAAATTGCAGAACAGAAACAGGTATTAAAAAAGTCTTGCAAATTACAACCTGAGGGATGTAATTGGCTTCCTCAAAGAAAAATCGGGGACGCAAGGAGGGGGCATTCCTTGTGTAAACACTGACAGGCTGCTCTGGCAATCATGTTCACCAAGTCTGTTTAATGGTAACATGATTGGCTGATGCAACATGAAGGGAAGGAGAAGACATCAAGGACAGAAGAAGGATGGCGCTGACCACAAGAAGGTAAGTGCAGGGCTGGGGGGAAACTGGCTGCATTAGAGGGGACTAAATGGCTGCATTGGAGGGGACAACTGGGGGCGTTTATTAGGCAACAGAGCAAAAAAGGAGGAAGTTTATTTCCGAAATTGGGGTTGGAACCCCCCAACATTTGGAGCAACAGGCGCCCCTGCTGGAAAAGTTAGTGAGGGGAAATATTTATGGAGGATAAAAAAGGGGCAATATAAAGCTTCCAACATGCATGGGGACAAAGGGGACATTCTCAGCATATTACAATCATGGTAATTAGGGAAGGATGAAAGAAATACAATACATTAGCATACATGTAATACATAAAATGTGATGTTAAGGGAGAAAACTTACCCTAATATAGTCCTCCTGCAGGACTTGTATAATAGCAGAACAGGTGTCTGGGATTATGAGGCCCAGAGCCTGGGGGGAGATGCCTGTGGTGATCTTCAAGTCCTGAAGACTTCTCCCTTTTGCCAGGTAACGCAACGTGGCGATGAGCCTCTGCTCAGCACTGATGGCTTCCCGCATAACGGTGTCCTTCCTGGTAATATAGGGGGACACCAAAGCCAACAGTTCCTGAAAAACGGGGTCAGACATCCTCAGAAAATTCCTGTAGTCCTCAGGATTATTCTCGACGATCTCCCGCAGCAGAGGCATGTGGCAGAATTGGTCCCGCTGGAGCAACCAATTCTTGGTCCATGAACTCCTCCTCACACCATTCATGGACTGGTCTTGGTCCAAAACAAGCAGACCAACACCAAGCGCACGCACAGCACGAACTCGACGACGAGAACGTCCAGGCGACATGGCTAGGAAACGGTCGTCTAATCAGAACGTACAGAACAGAACGCACTTTAGAACAGCAAGGCCTATGAATAACGAACTGAAAATCAGAAACGAACAGGCAATAATGCACTGTAAAACAGATACGACCTGCCTAGACGCCCTGAAAGTCAAGATACGAACCCACAAGCACAAACTGAACGGCAGAAAACGATCTGAAAAGTACGAAGACTGAAAAGCGCGAATCGTCTCTTCCCAAACTTTTACTTCACACGCGGTAACACGAGATCAGCAAAAGCAGCCCAAGGGGTGGCGCCAAGAAAAAAGATCTTCCCCTTTATAGTGCCGTCGTACGTGCTGGACGTGAGCGCAGAGAACCACGAGGAAATTGGAAAATGACAGTGTGTACGCATAGAAAGCTTGACGAGAAAATCGACAAGCTTAACAAGAATCTCGTCGAAAAAAACGACGTGTTTTTTACGACGAGAAAATCGGTCGTGTGTACGAGGCCTCAGTGACTCTGTGACCACAGCGCACGCGCGCGAAGGGGAGGACGTTTATTGACGGACTCCCGGCAATTGAGGACCATGCTGTGGCCGTCGATCAGTTATAGCACTGATCTCAAGTGATTAAAGAGGGTCAAAATAGGCCATTGACATGCATCACAATTCAACTTAGGAATGAGTCTTTGAAAAGTTAAACTAAATAATTTGGCCACTTTATCCTTCCAAATAATTCACTTCCTGTCACATAGCCACACAGGAAGTGAGGGGAAATCCCTAACAATGTCTTTCCTTGGGGACACACAGGTCAGTCTAAATACTTTCCCCATTATGCACATTGCACTCCAGCATATTGCGGGGTACACCACAAATAATTAGGTAGTTTGGACTGTGGGGTTTATTTACTAAAGGCAAATCTACTTTGCACTACAAGTGCACTTGCTGTATATTTGAGGGGGACATGCAAGCCAAAAAAAAAACATCTTTGCTTTTACATGATTGTAACATCTAGTGATGAGCCGAACACCCCCGGGTTCGGTTCGCACCAGAACCCGCGAACGGACCGAAAGTTCGTACGAACATTAGAACCCTATTAAATACAATGGATGCGAACGTTCGAATTCTAAAGTGCTAATTATAACAACTATTATGCATGTTATTGTCCTAAAAAGGGTTTGGGAACCCGGGTTCTGCACCAGGGGACATGTATCAATGCAAAAAGAAGTTTTAAAAACGGTCGTTTTTCGGGAGCAGTCATTTTAATGATGCATAAAGTGAAAAAAAAAAAGTCAAATATTCCTTTAAATATCGTACCTGGGGGGTGTCTAAAGTATGCCTGTGAAGTGCCACGTGTTTCCCGTGTTTAGAACTGTCCCTGCACAAAATGACACTTCTAAAGGAAAAAAAAGCCATTTAAAACTGCTTGCGGCTTTAATGTAATGTCTGGTCCCGGTAATATGGATGAAAATCTTTAAGAAAAATGGCATAGCTACCCCATGACCCCCCCCCCCCCCCCCTACCCCAGCCCATTACCAGCCCCTTTGGGTCTTGTATGGATATTAAGGGGAACCCCGCACATAAAATAAAAAAGGCCCTATATACTCTGAACAGCCGTATACAGGCGGTGCATACAAGACAGGGACTGTAGGTTTGTTCTTATGTAGAATCTGTTTGTAATTTTGAACAGGTACATTGTTGAAGTGTAGCTCCAGCCCAAAAATCTATTTTTAAACTTTTTGGAAAACATAGGTAAGGGTTATCACCCCTGTAACATTTGTTTTGCTGTCTGTGCCCCTGTTCAGAACATTTCACCTCACTTTCCGTCCCAATGTCAACTGTTTTTGAAATGTGGTGTTTTTCTTGAAACAAGGATTGCTGATAAAGCATCAGTACAGAGGAGACACCTTTCTCCCATATTTATTCTTACAAGAGAGAATTTTCCTTCCTAGGGGTAGATTTCCTCTCACTTCCTGTTGTCTTCTTGCGTTTGCAAGTAGGAGTCGTTTGTAAGTTGGATGTTTGAAAGTAGGGACCTGCCGTATATACTCTGCATAAATAGGCCCCTTAGTTGTTGGTGTTGGCACAACACTGTAAGCACTCACAGTTACTCTTGGTTGGTGCTGGAACGCCCTGCTGTCAACTATTATATCAGGAATTTTAATTACATATAATTGTTGAACAGTGGTAGTAAAAATTGGGGCTTTGATGGTGGTGCTGGTGCCACAACACTGTAAGCCCTGACAGTTACTCTTGGTGGGTGCAGCAATGGGCCCTGCTGTGAATTATTAGATCAAGAATTGTAATTACATGCCCCTTTTGAACAGGGGCTGAAAAATTGGGCCTTTCGTGGTGGTGGTGGTGGTGGCGTTGCCACAACACTGTAAGCCCTCAGAGTTACTCTTGGTGGGTGCAGCAATGGGCCCTGCTGTGAATTATTAGATCAAGAATTGTAATTACATGCCCCTTTTGAACAGGGGCTGAAAAATTGGGCCTTTCGTGGTGGTGGTGGTGGTGGCGTTGCCACAACACTGTAAGCCCTCAGAGTTACTCTTGGTGGGTGCAGCAATGGGCCCTGCTGTGAATTATTAGATCAAGAATTGTAATTACATGCCCCTTTTGAACAGGGGCTGAAAAATTGGGCCTTTCGTGGTGGTGGTGGTGGTGGCGTTGCCACAACACTGTAAGCCCTCAGAGTTACTCTTGGTGGGTGCAGCAATGGGCCCTGCTGTGAATTATTACATCAAGAATTGTAATTGCACGCCCCTGTTAAACAGGGGCTGAAAAATTGGGCCTTGGGCACTGGTGGCACAACACTACAACCCCTCACAGATACTGTACTTGGAGCACAGCAATGAGCCCTGTTGCAAAGTATTGCTTCAAAAATTGTAATGACACGCCCCTGTTAAACAGGGGCTGAAAAATTGGGCCTTAGGCACTGGTGCCACAACACTCCAACCCCTCACAGATACTGTACATGGAGCACAGCAATGAGCCCTATGGCAAATTATTGCTAAAAAAATTGTAATTACACGCCCCTGTAAAACAGGGGCTGAAAAATTGGGCCTTAGCCACTGGTGGCGGCACCCATAAACAAAAATGATCTTCCAAGCTATCATCATCAATCGTATCATTGAGGACTCGGAGGAGGAGGATAGCCAGTCAACATAACAGCACAGGCACTCAGCATCAGCATCAGTCTTGAAGGGATGTGACATGTTAAAATCAATTAGTCTGTTATATCAGCATCAGGTGTGTGGTAGCTGGTGGTGATCCAAGACTGGTTCATCTTGATGAAAGTCAGTCGATCAACCGAGTCGGTGGACAGGCGCACCCTGTGATCCGTGACAAATCCTCCAGCAGCACTGAATGTGCGTTCCGAAAGAACGCTGGATGCAGGACAGGCCAGTAGCTCAATTGCATATTGTGCAAGCTCTGGCCAGTGATCCATCCTCAAGACCCAGTAAGCCAGAGGATTTTCGGTGGGGAAGGTGTCCAAGTCTGACCTTGCCCCTAGATATTCCTGCACCATGTTTATCAGACGCTGGCGATGGTTGCTGGAACCGATCATACTTTGGGGCTGCGGACTAAAGAATTGTCTGAACGCATCGGTCAGACGGCCACCTTCCCCACCGCTCCTTCTTTGACTGGCCGAAGCCTCAGCAACTCGTTGTCCAGGACCAGGAGTTTGTAACCTCCCAGTCTCTGGGAACGCGTTGCACAGACCTTTCTGCAAGGCCTCCCGGAGTTGTCTCATCCTCTGCTCCCTCTGCGACGGTAACATAAGGTCCGCAACCTTACCCTTGTACCGTGGATCAAGGAGAGTGGCCAGCCAGTAATGGTCCCTCTCCTTGATCCGAAGAATACGAGGATCCTTCCGCAGACTTTGCAGGATCAGGGAGGCCATGCAGCGTAGGTTTGCTGAGGCATTCGCTCCGGAGTCCTCTGGGTCACTAAGGACGACATGATCCGCAGTCACCTCCTCCCAGCCACGTACAAGTCCACTGGTTTCTTGGGACTGTAAATCATCCCTAAAAGACTGCTGCTGATGATGCTGAGTGCCAGCCTCCACCTCCATGCTGACACAATCCTCCTCCTCCTCCTCCTCCTCTTCCTGTGCGATGGGTGGGACAGAAGGAACACTGTCTGGGTAAAGGGGGCCTTGAGAGGCAAGGAAGTCCTCCTCTTCCTGCCTCTGTTCTGCCTCAAGTGCCCTGTCCATTATTCCACGCAGCGTGTGCTCCAACAGGTGGACAAGAGGTACAGTGTCACTGATGCATGCACTGTCACTGCTCACCATCCTCGTGGCCTCCTCAAATGGTGCCAGGACAGTGCATGCATCCCTGATCATGCCCCACTGGCGTGGAGAAAAAAAACCAAGCTCCCCTGACCCTGTCCTGGTGCCGTAGTCGCACAGGTACTCATTGATGGCCCTCTGCTGCGTGTGCAGCCGCTGCAGCATGGCCAACGTTGAGTTCCACCTGGTGGGCATGTCACATATAAGGCGGTTCTTGGGCAGGTTCAACTCCTTTTGCAGCTCAGCCAGGCGAGCACTGGCATTATAAGATCTGCGGAAATGCACACAGACTTTCCTGGCCTGCCTCAGGACATCCTGTAAGCCCGGGTACCTGCCCAAGAACCGCTGCACCACCAGGTTAAGGACGTGAGCCACACAGGGCACATGGGTCAGTTGTCCCTGTCGAAGGGCGGAGAGGAGGTTGGTGCCATTGTCGCAAACCACCATTCCTGGCTTAAGCTGGCGTGGCGTCAACCACCTCTCGGCCTGGCCCTGCAGAGCAGACAGGACCTCTGCCCCAGTGTGGCTTCTGTCCCCCAAACACACCAGCGCAAGCACGGCATGGCATCTTTTTGCCTGCGTACTTGCGTAGCCCCGTGAACGGCTACGGAGCACCGCTGGTTCATAGGACAAACCACAGGAAGAGGCCATGGAGGAAGAAGAAGAGGAGGGGGTGGAGGAGAGAGGTGTGTCACAACCAGTAGTAGCATTTTGGAGGCGTGGCGGTGGGACAACCTCCAACACTACTGCACCTTGTCCTGCATCCTTCCCAGCTGCCAAAAGAGTGACCCAATGGGCCGTGAAAGAAAGGTAACGTCCCTGTCCATGCCTGCTGGACCATGAGTCAGCGGTAATATGCACCTTACCGCTGACCGCCCTGTCCAGCGAGGCCAAGACATTGCCTTCCACATGCCGGTAGAGAGCCGGAATAGCCTTCCGTGAGAAAAAGTGGCGTTTGGGAACCTGCCACTGAGGAACCGCACATTGCACAAACTCACGGAAGGGGGCCGAGTCTACCAACTGAAAAGGCAGCAGTTGAAGCGCTAGCAATTTAGCCAAGCTAGCATTCAACCGCTGGGCATGTGGATGGCTGGGAGTGAACTTCTTTTGACGGTCCAGCAGCTGGGGCAGGGAAATTTGCCTGCTAGAATCGGACGTCGGTGTACTGCTAGCAGAGTGGCCGCAAGTACTTGGCTGTGACACACCTAATTCTACACCTTCATTCCTCTCAGTGCATGTTTCAGAGAGGACTGAAGTTATAGTGGGGTTGGAGATCCCAGCTGATGCGGTGCAAGGAGGGGTCCGCTTTGTTCTTTGGTGTGGGTCTTTGAGGTAGGCTTGCCAACGAGCTGCATGGCAGGTCAACATATGTCTGGTCAGGCATGTGGTACCCAAGCGGCTGATGTTTTGGCCACGCGATATACGCTTGAGACATATGTTGCAAACAGCAGCTGTGCGATCTGATGCACTAGCCTCAAAAAAGGCCCACACCAAGGAACTTTTTGAATGACGGGCAGAGGCAGCGCCGTGCACAGGCGGAGCTCTGCGGTGTGATTCCGTCGGTGTACTGCCCTTACGCTGGCCACTAGACATGTGCAAAAGGAAAAAATTCGTTTCGTTTCGTTTCGTTTTAATTCGTTAATTAATTAATTTCGTTTAGTTAGATTCGTTAAATTTGTTAAATTCGTTTTCGGATTTCGTTTTGTTTTCGACTGAATTCGAAAATCGGTCGCATTCGAAAATATTTCAACCGAATTCGAAAATATTTCTACCGGATTCGAAATTATTTCAACATGATTAGAAATTATTTCAACCGCATTTGAAACTATTTCAACCGGATTCGAAAATATTTTGCGACCCGACTTTGGGTCCACGTATCTCAGGGTCACTTAGTAATAGAAACCCCAAATTTGGAGATGTTATAGTGCTAGTTCTACTGTGTTTGCATACCAAATTTGGGGTTTCTAGCTACAAGTGGCCCCGAGATATGTGGCCCCAAATTCGGGTCGCAAAATGTCATTCTCTGCTGCAGAAAAGTGTTTGACATTTTGCGACCCGATTTTGGGTCCACGTATCTCGGGGTCACTTAGTGATAGAAACCCCAAATTTTGTGTGCAAACACAGGAGAACTAGCACTAAAACATCCCCAAATTTGGGGTTTCTATCGCCAACTAACCCCGAGATATGTGGACCCAAAGTCGGGTCGCAAAATATTTTTGAATCCGGTTGAAATAGTTTCAAATGCGGTTGAAATAGTTTTAAATGCGGTTGAAATAATTTCGAATCATGTTGATACTATTTAAAGTGGATTCGAAAATATTTTGCGACCCGACTTTGAAAAAAAAAATGAAATTGATTCTAACAGTCTGCAGGAGATCTGCAAAAAAAAAGAAGTGAAATGGCTGTTAATAGTCTACAGGAGATCTGCTAAAAAAGAAATAGATGCTAATAGTCTGCAGGAGACCTGGTGAGAAAACTAAATAGATACTAATAGTCTGCAGGAGATCTGCAAAAAAAATAAAAATAAATGCTAATAGTCTGCAGGAGATCTTATGTAAAAAATAGTAATCTGCAAAAAAAAATTAAACATGAAATAGATAGTATCTATATTCTATTCTATTCTATTGTTTTTCTAGTGTATTCTCTATTTCTATTCTAATCTATTCTATCCAAAGTTAAAATTAATTAATTACATTTTTTTAATTCCTACTATTCGAAATTCAAATGTATTCTATTCGAAATTCGAATTTCATAAGATGGTTGCATATTCTTTCTATTTTATTCTATTAAATTATTTTTTTTTCTATTCTGTTCTAATCTTTTCTATTTGAATTATACATTTTGAAAGATGGTTAGTTACTTACTTTTATACATCTGTCACATAAAAAAAAAAGATGTGAAATGGCTGTCATGGATGTCGATCGCAAGGCAAGTACATATGCTGTATGTCATTGTCCGAGTGCCACGTGACCGGCCACGTGACCAAGTTGTGGATTGTCCACTTGCCACAAGTTATGGGGTTCCTAGCACCAAGTGACCCCCAGATATGGGCGATATGTCAAGTGCTTTTCTGCAGCAGAGAATTAAATTTTGCGACCCGACTTTGAGGCCACGTATCTCGGGGCCACTTATAGCTAGAAATCCCAAAATATTTGGTATGCAAACACATTACAACTGGCACTACAATAACCACAAATTTGGGGTTTTTATCACCAAGTAACCCCGTTGTAATGCTAGTTCTACTGTGTTTGCATACCAAATTTGGGGTTTCTAGCTATAAGTGGCCCCAAGATACGTGGCCCCAAAGTCGGGTCACAAAATGTCATTCTCTGCTGCAGAAAAGTACTTGACATATCGCCCATATCTGGGGGTCACTTGGTGCTAGGAACCCCATAACTTGTGGCAGGTGACGTGGCAAGTGGACAATCCACAACTTGGTCTCGTGGCAGGTCACGTGGCACTCGTAGCCGTTCACGTGGCACTCATGGCAGGTCACGTGGCACTCGTGGCCGGTGTCGTGGCACTCGTGGCCGGTGTCGTGGCACTCGTGGCAGGTGTTGTGGTAAGTGGACAATGACATACAGCATATGTACTTGCCTTGCGATCGACATCCGTGACAGCCATTTCACATCTTTTTTTTTTATGTGACAGATGTATATAAGTAAGTAAATAACCTTCTTCCAAAATGTATAATTCAAATAGAAAAGATTAGAACAGAATAGAAAAAAAATATAATTTAGAAGAATAAAATAGAAAGAATATACAACCATCTTCTGAAATTCGAATTTCGAATAGAATAAATTTGAATTTCGAATAGTATGAATTCAAATTTTTTAATTAATTAATTAATTTTAACTTTGGATAGAAAAGATTATAATAAAATAGAAAATAGACTAGAAAAACAATAACCCCAAATTTGGGGTTTCTATCACCAAGTAACCCCGAGATACATGGACCCAAATTCGGGTCACAAAATATTTTCGAATCCGGTTGAAATAGTTTCAAATGCAGTTGAAATAATTTCGAATCATGTTGATACTATTTCAACCGGATTCGAAAATATTTTGCGACCCGACTTTGGGTCCATGTATTTTGGGGTTACTTGGTGATAGAAACCCAAAATTTGGAGATGTTGTAGTGCTAGTTCTTCTGTGTTTGCATACCAAATTTGGGGTTTCTATCACTAAGTGACCCCGAGATACGTGGACCCAAAGTCGGGTCGCAAAATGTCAAGCACTTTACTGGAGCAGAGAATGACATTTTGCGACCCGATTTTGGGGCCACATATCTCGGGGCCACTTGTAGCTAGAAACCCCAAATTTGGTATGCAAACACAGTAGAACTAGCACTACTAGATATCCGAATTTTGGGTTTCTATCACCAAGTAACCCCAAAATACATGGACCCAAAGTCGGGTCGCAAAATATTTTCGAATCCGGTTGAAATAGTATCAACATGATTCGAAATTATTTCAACTGCATTTGAAACTATTTCAACCGGATTCGAAAATATTTTGTGACCCGAATTTGGGTCCATGTATCTCGGGGTTACTTGGTGATAGAAACCCCAAATTTGGGGTTATTGTTTTTCTAGTCTATTTTCTATTTTATTATAATCTTTTCTATCCAAAGTTAAAATTAATTAAATAATTAAAAAATTTGAATTCATACTATTCGAAATTCAAATTTATTCTATTCGAAATTCGAATTTCAGAAGATGGTTGTATATTCTTTCTATTTTATTCTTCTAAATTATATTTTTTTTCTATTCTGTTCTAATCTTTTCTATTTGAATTATAAATTTTGGAAGAAGGTTATTTACTTACTTATATACATCTGTCACATAAAAAAAAAGATGTGAAATGGCTGTCACGGATGTCGATCGCAAGGCAAGTACATATGCTGTATGTCATTGTCCACTTACCACAACACCTGCCATGAGTGCCACGACACCGGCCACGAGTGCCACGACACCGGCCACGAGTGCCACGTGACCTGCCACGAGTGCCACGTGAACGGCCACGAGTGCCACGTGACCTGCCACGTGACCTAGTTGTGGATTGTCTACTTGCCACGTCACCTGCCACAAGTTATGGGGCTCCTGGCACCAAGTGACCCCCAGATATGGGCGATATTTCAAGTACTTTTCTGCAGCAGAGAATGACATTTTGTGACCCGACTTTGGGGCCACGTATCTCGGGGCCACTTATAGCTAGAAACCCCAAATTTGGTATGCAAACACAGTAGAACTAGCATTACAACGGGGTTACTTGGTGATAGAAACCCCAAATTTGGGGTTATTGTAGTGCCAGTTGTAATGTGTTTACATACCAAATATTTTGGGATTTCTAGCTATAAGTGGCCCCGAGATACGTGGCCTCAAAGTCGGGTCACAAAATTTAATTCTCTGCTGCAGAAAAGCACTTGACAGATCGCCCCTATCTGGGGGTCACTTGGTGCTAGGAACCCCATAACTTGTGGCAGGTGACGTGGCAAGTGGACAATCCACAACTTGGTCACGTGGCACTCATGGCAGGTGTTGTGGTAAGTGGACAATGACATACAGCATATGTACTTGCCTTGCGATCAACATCCGTGACAGCCATTTCACATCTTTTTTTTTATGTGACAGATGTATATAAGTAAGTAAATAACCTTCTTCCAAAATTTATAATTCAAATAGAAAAGATTAGAACAGAATAGAAAAAAAATATAATTTAGAAGAATAAAATAGAAAGAATATACAACCATCTTCTGAAATTCGAATTTCGAATAGAATAAATTTGAATTTCGAATAGTATGAATTCAAATTTTTTAATTAATTAATTTATTTTAACTTTGGATAGAAAAGATTATAATAAAATAGAAAATAGACTAGAAAAACAATAACCCCAAATTTGGGGTTTCTATCACCAAGTAACCCCGAGATACATGGACCCAAATTCGGGTCACAAAATATTTTCGAATCCGGTTGAAATAGTTTCAAATGCAGTTGAAATAATTTCGAATCATGTTGATACTATTTCAACCGGATTCGAAAATATTTTGCGACCCAACTTTGGGTCCATGTATTTTGGGGTTACTTGGTGATAGAAACCCAAAATTTGGAGATCTTGTAGTGCTAGTTCTACTGTGTTTGCATACCAAATTTGGGGTTTCTAGCTACAAGTGGCCCCGAGATATGTGGCCCCAAAATCGGGTCGCAAAATGTCATTCTCTGCTCCAGTAAAGTGCTTGACATTTTGCGACCCGACTTTGGGTCCACGTATCTCGGGGTCACTTAGTGATAGAAACACCAAATTTGGTATGCAAACACAGAAGAACTAGCCCTACAACATCTCCAAATTTGGGGTTTCTATCACCAAGGAACCCCGAGATACATGGACCCAAAATCGGGTCAAAAATATTTTTAGATTCGAAAAAATTCGGATTCGGTTAAATTCGTTAGTATTGTAATTCGGTAATTCGGGTGCATCCGAATGTCCGAATAATGAAAAATTCGTCCGAATTTCGATTCGGAACGAAACGAAATGCACATGTCTACTGGCCACCAAAGGGCATCCTGCCTCGTTGGAGATGTGCCTCCTCCTCATCCTCCTCCTCCTCCTCTCTCCTATTAGGCACCCACGTGGAGTCAGTGACCTCATCATCCCCTCCCTCCTCATCACTGGAGCCAATCTGGCAGTATGCTGCAGCTGCTGGAACATGACTGCCAGATTGGTGTCCTTCTTGAGCATCCCCTCTGTCTGCTCTCACCCTACTGCCTTCCTGTAGCTGGGTTTCATCATCAGACCCTTCGAAACGCTGGGCATCCTCCTGGAGCATGTACCCAACACTGTGCTCAAACAGTTCGGGGGACTCCTCAGGAGGAGGACATGGTGGGTCTAGGGAAGGAGTGACTGATGATGAGTCTGACATTGATACCAGGGAAGAGGACGCTTTGGCAGCTGCTTTGCCAGTACCCTGAGCCTGGGTGAGAGAGGATGAGGAGGAGGAGGAGGGCTTGGTCATCCACTCTACCAAGTCTTCGGCATGATGTGGCTCAACATGTCCAGCTGCCGAAAAGAAGGACAAGCGTGTCCCATGGCCATGTGCTGATGACAATGCACCGCGTCCAAGACCAGCACTGTTGCCCCCAGACACAGAGCCTGCTTGCCCTCTTTTATTGCCTCCTGACTGTCTGCCTCTCCTTGTTTGCCTTCCAGACATTCTAATAGATGGCCTGCAGGGAGATGGGAAAAAAGCAATAAGGGCTACCTTCAGGTGTCCTTCTCTGTCCCTTTACTTAAGGATTTCTAAATATGGTTGAGGATGATTGCTTTTGCACAGAATAGCACAACGACAATTTCCCTGACTGTCCAAAAAACAAGGATTTCAAAGATGGTTGATGAGGAATGCTTTAGCACACTATAGCACAAGGAGAATTCCCCTCAATTTCCTTCTTTGTCCCTAGAAACAAGGACTTGCACAGTGAAAGAAACTGACACTCTCCCTACCTAGAGTTTTCTGTCCCTAGAAAAAATGTTTTTTTAAAGCACACTATAGCACAAGGAGAATTCACTCACTGTCCTTCCCTGTCCCTAGAAACAAGGACTTGCACAGTGAAAGAAACTGACACTCTCCCTACCTAGAGTTTTCTGTCCCTAGAAAAAATGTTTTTTTAAAGCACACTATAGCACAAGGAGAATTCACTCACTGTCCTTCCCTGTCCCTAGAAACAAGGACTTGCACAGTGAAAGAAACTGACACTCTCCCTACCTAGAGTTTTCTGTCCCTAGAAAAAATGTTTTTTTTAAAGCACACTATAGCACAAGGAGAATTCACTCACTGTCCTTCCCTGTCCCTAGAAACAAGGACTTGCACAGTGAAAGAAACTGACACTCTCCCTACCTAGAGTTTTCTGTCCCTAGAAAAAATGTTTTTTTAAAGCACACTATAGCACAAGGAGAATTCACTCACTGTCCTTCCCTGTCCCTAGAAACAAGGACTTGCACAGTGAAAGAAACTGACACTCTCCCTACCTAGAGTTTTCTGTCCCTAGAAATATTTTTTTTTTAAAGCACACTATAGCACAAGGAGAATTCACTCACTGTCCTTCCCTGTCCCTAGAAACAAGGACTTGCACAGTGAAAGAAACTGACACTCTCCCTACCTAGAGTTTTCTGTCCCTAGAAAAAATGTTTTTTTAAAGCACACTATAGCACAAGGAGAATTCACTCACTGTCCTTCCCTGTCCCTAGAAACAAGGACTTGCACAGTGAAAGAAACTGACACTCTCCCTACCTAGAGTTTTCTGTCCCTAGAAAAAATGTTTTTTTAAAGCACACTATAGCACAAGGAGAATTCACTCACTGACCTTCCCTGTCCCTAGAAACAAGGACTTGCACAGTGAAAGAAACTGACACTCTCCCTACCTAGAGTTTTCTGTCCCTAGAAAAAATGTTTTTTTAAAGCACACTATAGCACAAGGAGAATTCACTCACTGTCCTTCCCTGTCCCTAGAAACAAGGACTTGCACAGTGAAAGAAACTGACACTCTCCCTACCTAGAGTTTTCTGTCCCTAGAAAAAATGTTTTTTTAAAGCACACTATAGCACAAGGAGAATTCACTCACTGTCCTTCCCTGTCCCTAGAAACAAGGACTTGCACAGTGAAAGAAACTGACACTCTCCCTACCTAGAGTTTTCTGTCCCTAGAAAAAATGTTTTTTTAAAGCACACTATAGCACAAGGAGAATTCACTCACTGTCCTTCCCTGTCCCTAGAAACAAGGACTCGAACAGTAAAACACACTGACACTCTCCCTACCTATCCTTCTCTTTCCCTAAACTAAAGGAATCCAGGTTAAGCAAGAAAGAAATAAATGTCACTGTCCCTGCCTATGCTGCTCTTTCCCTGCTCCGGAACACACTACACTAGGCCGCCGTGCTGGCGGCCTTTTATAGTGTGGGGCGTGTACTAAACACCCTCAGCAATAATTGGCCACAGGCATCCTGCCTGTGGCCAATCATTGCTCTCCTCGCTGCCGGCGCTGTGATTGGCCAAGCATGCGGGGTCACAGTGCATGCTTGGCCAATCACAGCGCCTGGATGACACTGCGATGGCGTAGTGCATTGTGGGCCGTTCGCGTCACTCGAATTTGGCGCGAACGGCCCAAATCGTTCGATCTTCGTCGAACGATCGAACAGCCGATGTTCGAGTCGAACGTATGTTCGACTCGAACACGAAGCTCATCCCTAGTAACATCCAATCACCAGTACTTTCCCTCAGATTTTCAGCAGCTACACTTTTACTGCAGATTGGATTTGTCTTTACTAAACCCCAAACTACCCAATGATTTGGAGTGTACACAACAAAGTGCTAGAGTGCAATTTGCTTAATGGGGACACTAGTTAGATTGATCTGTGTGTCCCCAAGAAAAGCCATTGGTAGGGTTTTACCTTCACTTCCTGTTTAGCTGTGTGACAGGAAGTGAAGCCAATGTTAAGAAAAGGAGACAAAGGCCAAACTATAAAAAAAAATAAAAAAAATTCTAAAAAAAAAAAAACACACACACGCAGGGGTTCTAACACTTACTTTGTTTCCCTCAAAATGCCCACAATTAGAATTGTATGGCCTTGAGCTATTTTTAAGTGCAGTGCTCTAAATCAGTGCTTCTCAAGTACCCCCAACAGGCCATGTTTGCAGGTTTTCCTTCATCTTGCACATTTGCTTTAAATCACAGTCAATGGTTTTGATTTTTGGACAGCAATTCTCGATAAGCTAAATTCACAAAACATGTCCTGTTGGGGGTACTTCAGGACTGAGGCTGAGAACCACTGCAGTAAAAAAGGAAAATTGAATACTTACCGCTCTGTATTTTTCCTTTCCTGGTGACTTTCCATGGCAGCACACAATACAATCCATGCATATACTACCATGAAGGCTCCAGGGTAGACAAATCACACCAGTTTTGTTTTGACATGCCAATCAGCTGTCACATTTGTTGCAAAGAAAACAAAAAACAAACATCAAAACTTTCCATCTAATTTTATTGTTCAACAAAACAAAAGGGAAGGCAAAATAAAAAACATGGTCAATTTGAAACAGTTACAGACTCAACATCTTGAGCAATTTTTGGCCAAAAAAATGCAGCAGACAATTAAAACAAACAACACACATTAACAACATCAGAATTATTTCAGGGGAACATATCTCCCCTACACCAAAAATATACAATCCACAAAAGTTAACCAATCACTTGTTTTGCAAAGACATAACAAATAAAATACATGTGTTACAAACTCAATAAGGACAACAACATGTACATTTAACTCCCCCCCCCCCCCCCCCCCCCACACACACACACACACACACACACACACTTGCCTCTTTTCAAGGCAAACAATCGAATGCTCTGTGAGCTTTATATAACATATGTTTGTGTGCTAATGAGGCAATTGAAAACACATGCACAGTCCATGAAACACCCAAAATGCAAGTTCTCCCAATGTAGAGACTGAAATTCAAAGTGGGCACACCTGTTAAGGATGTCCTTCAATTACTAACCCATAAAAACACTCTCTGAGTGAGCATTCCCAGAAATATCCAGGCCCTGTTCACACACAAAAAGCACGCCAAAAAAAAATAACTGGCTGGGCATGTGCAGAACAACACCAATGCAGCTAGCAAAAAATAACCCCCCCCCGTCCAAAATTAAGCACATCATCCAGCATGCTACAAAATTAGAGATGGGACAATCACCCCTCCCCCCACCAACAAATCCCATTGCAGTCTATGGGAACTGACTTGTTAATTTTGCTAGTCCCCACTTGGCTGGCTTATCTTCTAGTTAATGGCCTTAAAATGGGGGCCCAGGTCCCACCCTAAGGGACATATATCAATGTCACCAATTTGGAAAACACCAAAAACAAAACAAGGAGAAGTGCCTTTAAATATGCCAAATTGCTTAAGGGCCATTTCACACCACATGCAGTGCATTGCGTTTTTTATGCATCCAAAATGCATGGAAAGTTGGTTATATGGTTCTAAATGGCAGTTTTTGTTCCAGTGCGTTCCAGTTCCACCAAAAAAGTAGAACATGCTGCATTTTACCTGCACTGGACTGTACTGGAACGCATCAAAACGCATCATAAATGCACTGGAACGCACAGGAACACACCTAAATGCACCAAAAACGCACTGGAACACACTTGTCCTTATCTATGGTTAATAAAAAAGAGGGGTGAAAAAAAAGCACTGGACTGCATCAAAAACTTACCAAAAATGCACTGGAATGCATGAAAAACGTGCATGCAGAAAAGCACCTGGAAAGCATCCGGATTGCGTTTCTATGGTGTGAACTGGCCCTAGTTCACACTATAGAAACGCAGTCTGGGTGCGTTCCAGGTGCTTTTCTGCATGCGCGTTTTTGACACATTCCAGTGCATTTTTGAGGCGTTTTTGATGCAGTCCAGTGTTTTTTTCCCCCTCTTTTCACTTAGGACAAGTGTGTTGCAGTGCGTCTTTGGTGCATTTAGGTGCGTTGCGGTGCATTTTTGGTACGTTCCATTGCGTTTTTGATGTGTTTTACTGGGGTCCAGTACAGTTTTGTACCTAAAAAATGCAGCATGACCAATTATTTTTTGGCTTTCTGAAATGCACTGGAACGGACTGCAGTGGTGTGAACTATGCCATTGGCATTAATGTGATCAACTTTCTTTGCGTTTTTCAGGCATCAAAAAAACGCACTGCACTGCATCCGGTGTGAACTGGCCCTAAATATCATCCCCGGGAGGTGTCTATAGTATGCCTGTAAAGTAGCACATGTTTTCCATGTTTATAACAGTTGGAGAGCAAAATGACATTTCTAAAGTAAAATAATAGTCATTTAAAAGTCCTTGCGGCTGTAATGAATTGCTGGTTCCCGTCAATACAGATAAAAGTCATTGAAAGTCTTTGCTAACCCAAAAAAAAATGCGTGGGGGTTCCCCCAAATTCTGGAATGGATATTAAGGGGAACCCCGCTGCAAATTAAAAAAAAAAATGACGTGTGGTTCCCCCCAAATATCCATACCAGGCCCTTGAGATCTGGCATGGATTTTAAGGGGAACTCCACCCCAAATTTAAAAAAAAATGGCGTGGAGTCCCCCTAGAAATCCACACCAGACCCTTATCCGAGCACATAACCTGGCCAGCCGCAGGGGAAAAGGGGGGGACGAGAGAGCGGCCCCCCTCCCTCCTAAACTGTACCAGGCCACATGCCCTACCTTGTGAAATGGTAGGGGTACATTTGTACCCCATTACCATTTCACACAGGGGGGGGCCGGGATCTGGGGGTCCCCTTTGTTGAAGGGGTCTTCCAGATTCCGATAAGCCCCCTGCCCGCAGACCCCCACAACCACCGGGCAAGGGTTGTGGGGATGAGGCCCTTGTCCCCATCAACATGGGGACATCCTCCCCATGTTGAGGGCATGTGGCCTGGTACGGTTCAGGAGGGAGGGGGGGCCGCTCTCGTCCCCCCCTCTTCCCCTGCGGCCGGCCAGGTTATGTGCTCGGATAAGGGTCTGGTGTGGATTTTTGGGGGGACTCCACGCCATTTGTTTATAAAATTTGGGGTGGAGTTCCCCTTAAAATCCATGCCAGATCTGAAGGGCCTGGTTTGGATATTTGGGGGGAACCTGCACGTCATTTTTTTTTTAAATTTGCAGCGGGGTTCCCCTTAATATCCATTCCAGACCTGAAGGGCCTGGTTATGGAATTTGGGGGAACCCCCACGCTTTTTTTTTGTGGTTAGCAAAGACTTTTAAAGACTTTTCTCTATATTGCCGGGAGCCAACAATTCATTATAGCCGCGGCTGCTTTTAAATGGCTTTTTTTTCCTTTAGAAATGTCATTTTGCTGGCGCACTGGCAATTTCAGAGCTGTGCCTGTTCAACTTATGCAAATTGACTTAAGTGACCTGACATTTACTAAGATTTTGCCGGCGCAGTGTCCCGGCGCATTTAAACCATTGAAATTCCCGCGCTGAGCTCGAAAAAACCTCCCGCAGCTCGAATCGTACTTGCCGGCGCAGCGGGCTGGTTTTGAAAAACTTATTTCTCACTCTATTTTGGGCATATTAGTTATTTGGGCAGGTGTCTCTAAACTTCCTCACATCACCCCACATCACCCCCAATATTTTCTCACTTCCAGCTTCTTTATATTTAGATTTTAACATGCCCTGCGCCAGGTCCATAGTAGCGCACTGAGCGCCTCCTCCCGGGCGCAGAGAACACTATAGTAAATGGGAAATAGGGCTGCGCTACAGGCACTAATGTTTTGTAAATACCAAAACAGCCATTGCGCACGCAGATGCGCCAATACTCATGGCGCAAACGTTTGGTAAATCAGCCCCAAGGTGTTGGGGAAAGAAAATCCACTTCAAGATGCAATAGACAGCATATGGTGAAGATAGGCTATTCAGATGTCTACATACAGTCTATATACATGTGCATATGACTTTATATTTCAATGGTCTACCACTGACAAATAAAAAATACAACAAAAAAAATGCTTGTACCTTTTTTCTTTCTCGTACATCACGGGACACAGAGCGACATAGTCATTACTAATGGGTTATATAGATACCTTCGGGTGCTGGCACTGGCAACTTCCAAAACCGGAAGTACCCTCCCCTATATAAGCCCCTCCCATCCGGGAGCACCTCATTTTTTTGCCAGTGTCTAAGGTGTTGGCCAAGAAGAAACATGTGTTTTTCACTGAGCTTGCGTACAGGTTCTTTTGGGCCTCAGTAAGCTATTCCGGATCCGACCAAAAAAGCTTCATAGCTAAACGGTCGGTACCCGGGCCTTGCAGAGAAGAGCAAGGTTTTGCCTGTAATGCTTCTCTTAGGAGAGCTGGACCCTGGGATCCAGAGCTCTGGTCATACCCATGACCAAGATGTTTTCTGTGCAGGGTGCTATACAGGTCCAGGGGAGTGGAATCCTTGGGAACCCGGTCCCTGAAGGTTTAATTACAATGCCTGCCGTGATAGGTGAAGTTTGGGCTTCTGTGGACCAAACAAAGTCCTGCGGCGGGGAACAGGTAAGTGGGGGCCCCCAAGCCTAATTTGTCTTTCTGTCTGTTACCTAACGGTATTCCCGCTAATATCTGTGCATGCCTGTAACTACTAAAAAATGTAATAATTGTAATAGTGGTCAAGAAAAAAAAAAAATATATATATATATATTTAATATATTAGACTGCGGTACCTGTGTTAATCCACTAGAGGCCGCTGTGGAACGTTTCTTGTCATGTGGACTAGTTTCTTTTTATCAGAGCAAGTCCAGGCAGATGGTGAGTTCTCTTGTGGGAAACTGCTTCCTCTGCCATGTTGCAATGCTCGTCCATCCCCCGGCCTGCGGCAAAAGGGGCCCTGGCTCTTGTCCCTGGTTTCCTTTTCAAAATTAGCGCCGAAGGCGCACGTGGCCACGCGCGTGCACGCGCCTCTATATATAGAGGTGAGCCGGGAAAGGGGGCGGAGCTTGGGGGATGACGCTCTGTGCGCGCCGCAGCGCTTCTGCGCATGTGCGGGCGTCCCAGCATGTTAAAAACCACAATTATGTGTTGTGAGCTGGCTATGGAGTGCAGAGACAGAGCTGGCAACATTTAAAAAAGGCATACAGCAAGCGGTTGATGCAGGCATCCCCATAGAAAGGCACATTAGTAGACACCAACTGTTTTTATAGCAGCATTTGTGCTAGACTATTGTCAGTAAGTGGTGTATTTTGGCTGGAATACCTCAGCTTTGGGCTTAGGAATATGCCGTCTAAAAACTCCGGGACTAAAAATCCCAGGAAGCATAGGGGGTCTCCATCGGGCTCTGAGGATCTTGGGCATGCTTCGGCTGCACCAATCTCCCCTGAAGAATCAGAGGTAAGTGACCGTAGAGCACCCTCAGGAGTACCTGGTACTGTGGCTGTCCTCAGTTCACCTGCTCCTGTGTATGTAACAGAGGAGGTTTTTTCCTCAGCTCTGGGAGGGCTGGAAGAGAGATTTCAGCATTGATCGCTGCTTCCCTGTCACAGGAAAAAAGCGCTCGATCTCCGTCTCCTCCCTCAGAGTGTCTGTTAGCAGAGCAACAGTCCCATACAGGGATCGACCTGCCTGAAGGGGATCAGGATGAGGTCGATTCTGTTGTAGAGGAATCAACAGTGGAAGAGCCATTCTCAGCATCACATGCTGAAAGGTTATGGGTTCAGTCCCTGACTAATATGGTCCGATCAGCATTTAAAATGCCCCTTGCGGAGCCATCATCCACTTCTGTCTCCTCGTTGGGGTCGCTAAAAGCTCCCCAGACTGTTTGTTCCTTTCCGATCCATCCTTTACTGGAAGGGCTCATTTACCAGGATTGGGAGCATCCTGATAAAATATTTACTCCTCCCAAGAGATTTCAAGTGGTCTATCCCATGGAGGATAAGTTCATCAAAAAATGGAGGGTCCCTACAGTGGACGCAGCCATCTCTTGTGTGAATAAATCACTGACATGTCCAGTGGATAATGTCCAAATGTTCAAGGACCCAATAGATAAAAAATTAGAGTCCTTATTAAAATCTGCTTTTTCTACAGCAGGATTGGTGACACAACCAGCAGTGGCAGCTATTGGGGTCTGCCAAGCAGTGAAGGATCAGTTGAAACAGGTCTTAAGGGACTTGCCAGATCAGCAGGCTCTTGCCCTAGCTGATCTACCTAGAGCCTTATGCTTTGCGGTGGACGCTATAAAGGATTCAATCCATCAGGCCTCCCGCCTTACGCTGTCTGTAGTACAAATGCGCAGGCTTTTATGGCTCAAAAACTGGTCTGCTGAAGCTCCCTGTAAAAAATTGCTGGTCAGCTTCCCATTTCATGGTGAACGCTTATTCGGGGAAGACCTGGACAAATATATCCAGAGAATTTCCAGCGGTAAAAGTACACTTTTGCCGGTTAAAAACAGAGTTAGAGGTCCCTCTTTTAAGAGGCCTGCTTCTCCAGTCCCTAGGACATCGGCTGTGAAACAGTTCCGACGGCCTCCCCGGTCAAATCCCGGAGGTAAAAATCAGGGACAATTGCAGGGTAACAAGAAGCCCTGGAGCAGGAGAGGTCCAAAACCTCCCCCAAAGTCAAATGCATGAAGGGTTGCCCCCACTCAATCGGGTGGGGGGAAGACTTCAGTTGTTCACAGAGACCTGGCGGGACACGATCAGAGACAGATGGGTGCTCTCCGCAGTAAATCTGGGATACAAATTGGAGTTAAAAGACTCCCCTCCTTCCCACTTTATAAGGTCAAACGTGCCAAGGGATCCCCAGAAGAGAGGATCCCTCCTGTTGGCACTAGAACAATTATTGCTCCAAGCAGTAATTATAGAGGTTCCCCTGGAAGAATGGGGGTTCGGGTTTTACTCAAACCTCTTTACAGTCCCGAAGCCAAACGGGGACGTGAGGCCCATATTAAATCTAAAAGGGCTAAACAAATTCCTACATATCAGGACTTTCCGGATGGAGTCGATCCGGTCGGTGGCCACTGCCCTACAAGGGGAGGAAGGGTTAGCCTCGATCGACATCAAAGATGCTTATTTGCACATTCCCATCTTTCCAGCCCACCAAAAATTTCTACGCTTTGCGGTAGAAGGGCGCCATTTTCAGTTCAGAGCCTTACCCTTCGGTCTGGCCACAGCACCACGAGTGTTCACAAAAATTCTGGCCCCATTATTGGCCAATCTAAGAACACGAGGTGTAACGATAATGGCATATCTAGACGACTTGTTGCTGATAGACCACTCAGTGGAAAAACTAGAAGTGGTTGTTCACGAGACAATCAAGTATCTGGAATATCACGGTTGGATTATCAACCGAGACAAGTCAGCCCTAAAACCAGTCAAAAGTCTGGAATACTTGGGGCTAAGACTGGATTCAGACCAGAGAAAAATTTTCTTGCCTCAAGAAAAGGGGTCGTCTTTGAGAGATTTGATCCACTTAGTGGGTTCAAAAAGACAGCCATCCATTTGCCTGTGCATGAGGCTGCTGGGAAAAATGGTGGCATCATTCAAAGCAGTACCCTACGGTCAATTCCATTCAAGGAATTTGCAAAGGGCCATACTGTCAGCCTGGAACAAAAAAGTTCAGGCTCTGGACTTACCAATGTCCTTGTCCCCTTCCATTCGCAAGAGCCTCCGCTGGTGGTTGGTTCCCCAGAATCTGGAAAGAGGGAAATCCTTCAGTCCGATTTCTTGGAAGGTGGTCACTACAGATGCCAGCCTTATAGGCTGGGGAGCAGTACTGGAGCAATGGTCTCTCCAGGGCAGATGGTCGGATGCGGAAAAGGCCCTGCCCATCAATCTCTTAGAGATACGAGCAGCCTGGTATGCCCTAGTAGCATGGACATCCAAACTCCAAGGGTCCCCTGTCAGAATTCAATCAGACAATGCCACAGCAGTGGCATATATCAATCATCAGGGGGGCACCAGGAGTCGTGCAGCCCAGAGGGAAGTAAATTACATCCTGAGATGGGCAGAAAGATATGTCCCAGCCATATCTGCGGTATTCATTCCAGGAGTGGAGAATTGGAAGGCGGACTTTCTAAGTCGCCAAGAATTATGCCCAGGGGAATGGTCCCTGCATCCCGAGGTTTTCCGGACAATATGTCAGCGGTGGGGAACACCGGATGTAGATCTGCTAGCATCCAGATTCAACGCAAAAGTGGACAGGTTTGTCTCTTGGACAAGGGATCCCCTAGCTTGCGGCTCGGATGCCCTAGTGTTCCCTTGGGATCAGTTCAAGCTGATATATGCATTCCCACCGCCACAATTGTTACCTCGATTACTCCGCAGAATCAGGGTAGAAAAGAAACCAGTGATTCTGGTGGCTCCAGCGTGGCCCCGAAGAGCATGGTACGCGGAGATTGTAAAGATGTCTGTGGGGAGTCCTTGGACCCTCCCACATCGTCCGGACCTGCTTTCGCAAGGACCGATATACCACCCTTCCTTACCAGCCCTAGGTTTGACGGCCTGGCTATTGAAGCCCACGTTCTAAAAAAGAGAGGGCTCTCTAATGCTGTGGTATCTACCATGATCAATGCCAGGAAGCCGGTATCCAGGCAGATCTACTATAGAATCTGGAAGGCGTACATTGCCTGGTGTGAGGCCAAGAAATGGCATCCACGTAAATACGTAATAGGTAGGATTCTGGACTTCCTACAATTGGCTGTAGATAGGAAGCTTGCCTTGAGTACTATCAAGGGTCAGATTTCGGCCTTGTCAATATTTTTTCAAAGGCCCTTGGCTTCGCATTCACTAGTCAAAGCCTTTATACAAGGAGTGATGCGTATTAGTCCTCCGGTTAATATTCCCATATGTCCATGGGATCTAAACTTGGTTCTGTCGGTTCTACAGAAACAACCATTTGAACCATTACAGCATATTTCTTTGGTTCTTCTCACCAGGAAATTGATTTTTCTAGTAGCCATTTGTTCGGCTAAAAGAGTGTCGGAATTAGCAGCTATGTCCTGTAGGGAGCCATATCTGGTTATCCATAAGGACAGAGTAGTGTTACGTCCTCATCCAGCCTTTCTTCCTAAGGTGGTATCGAGGTTTCATTTGAACCAAGATGTGGTTCTTCCTTCTTTTTTCCCCAAACCTACTTCGGTAGAGGAAAGGTTATTGCATTCTTTGGATGTAGTAAGAGCAGTTAAAGCTTATCTAAAAGCCACTGCTCAGATTCGCAGAACGGATACTTTGTTTATTCTGCCGGAAGGCCCCAGAAGGGGTCAGGCAGCGTCAAAATCTACTTTAGCCAAGTGGATTCGACAGGTCATAATGCAAGCCTATGGCTTGAGAAGGAGACCGCCTCCGTTGAAAGTTAGGGCGCACTCCACGAGAGCAGTTGGAACTTCATGGGCAGTGCATCACCAGGCCTCCCTGGCTCAAATCTGTAAGGCCGCAACATGGTCTTCAGTACACACGTTTACTAGGTTCTACCAGGTGGACGTTAGAAGTCAGGAGGATGTCGCCTTTGGGCGCAGAGTGTTGCAGGCCGCAAAAGATCCTCATGTCTGATAGCGCTCAGCTTATGTATGGTGTATCCCCCCCCTCGTTGGGCATTGCTTTAGGACATCCCATTAGTAATGACTATGTCGCTCTGTGTCCCGTGATGTACGAGAAAGAAAATAGGATTTTTATAACAGCTTACCTGTAAAATCCTTTTCTTGGAGTACATCACGGGACACAGAGCTCCCACCTCTCTTTGGGGACACTTATTGCTTTGCTACAAAACTGAGGTGCTCCCGGATGGGAGGGGCTTATATAGGTGAGGGTACTTCCGGCTTTGGAAGTTGCCAGTGCCAGCACCTGAAGGTATCTATATAACCCATTAGTAATGACTATGTCGCTCTGTGTCCCGTGATGTACTCCAAGAAAAGGATTTTACAGGTAAGCTGTTATAAAAATCCTATTATTCAGTGTCTCAGTTAATGTCTGTATAGTTGAAATTTCAATATTTCTAATACTCCTGCAAACTCCCCTTCTCTAGCTGTACTATCATGCCAGTTTTCTTCTGCCTCTAACCCCCCTTCTCCAAACTTTCAACTATGCTTTCCCCCAGTGCAGCTGAACCCTTACCATTAAATTACAGCAAATTCTTCCCAAGGACCTGTGAATGAATGAAAATTATGCATATCTCCTATCTTCATAACATTCTTTTAGTATACCTTCCACTTTTCCCTGTCTTCCACTTTGTCTTGGTAATTTTGGTAAAAAAGAAATATTATTGAAGAAAAAAAAAAGCAGAATAATTAGAAGTAAAACTAATACAAGTAAAACACAAGTATTGTATTATTAATCCTGGGGTACATGAAAAACAAAATGGTGTCCATCAGATAGAGATTAGGTTAAATTAGACCAGAACAGAACGTAAATTTCTTATTGAATCTAATTAATAACTTTGTATTATGAGAAGACCGGCTACCAACCTTGGGTGATAACTTTTATAAAAAAAATAATAATATAAATTAATAGAATAAAATAAAATAAGACCTTTCACTTTGTCTTGGTAATTTTGGTAAAAAAAAAAAGAGGGGAGCTAATTATATAAAAACATAAATTTAAACATACAAACATATATACAAAACATTCACGTTCATACGTATGCTTACATATATATTCACATTCATACCACAACGTATAATTGTATATGTACACCTAAATATACAAGTATGCTCTCTATCATACTGGTTTTTGGATTTGAATTAGGTGTTTCAATATTGTGCTATAAGTTTTGCGAATAAAATGAGACATCATCTGGGTTTCAAAGTAAGGGTTAGGTGAAAAGCTGGAAAGTAGATGGGCAGTACTTAGTTCAATATAGTAATGTTTCAAAGTGTCTTCATATACTATTTAGTCCATGGCGTCTTCTCTGTATTTTGGAGGGGAATCCTGGCGACTTCTTTTGTGAGAGTGGGGATGATTTCCATTGTTTCCAGAAAGTTTTGAGGATTTTTGTGACGAAGATGACGCAGATCTTCTGCGTGGCGAATTGGGACCAGGTCCAGGTTCCACCAAATGTAGATTTTGTAGGGTATGCTGTAGTTCTTCTTCTGATCTACAGATGAATTTAGAGCCTTGGTGTGCAAAATGGATAGAAAAAGGGAAACCCCATTGGTAATTTATGTGGTGATTTTGTAGTATCTGAAGTTGGGGTTTCATTGCTCGGCGTTTGGTAATGGTCAGTTGAGAAAGGTCAGCAAAAAGTTGTTATTTATGTCCCTGGAACAATGTAATTTCTTTCTCTTGCTGCTGCTAGCAGGTTCTCCTTTGTGCGGTAAAAATTGAATTTTGCGATTATATCGCGTGGTGGACCCTCTGCCTTTTTAGGTGCAAGAGTGCAATGAATTCTATCCATTTCTAAACGTTCTTCTGGCAGTGTAGGCAGAAGTTCCTGAAATAAGGCAGTAATAGTATCTTGTAGGTCTGTCACTGAGTCTGGTATACCTCTGATGCGAATGTTGGATAGAGATGTCCCGAACTATTCGCCGGCGAATAGTTCCCGGCGAACATAGCTTATTCGCGTTCGCCGCGGCGGGCGAACATATGCGATGTTCGGTCCGCCCCCTATTCGTCATCATTGAGCAAACTTTGACCCTGTACCTCACAGTCAGCAGACACATTCCAGCCAATCAGCAGCATACCCTCCCTCCCAGACCCTCCCACCTCCTGGACAGCATCCATTTTAGATTCATTCTGAAGCTGCAGTCTTAGTGAGCGGAGGGACAGTGTAGCTGCTGCTGATTTAATAGGGAAATCTATAGCTAGGCCAGTGTATTCAGTGTCCACTCCAGTCCTGAAAGACTCATCTGATCTCTGCTGTAAGGACAGCGTTCTGACAGCACCCCAAAAAGCCCTTTTTAGGGCTAGTACATACATCAGTCTGCCTTTTTTTTTTCTCTGTAATCTAATTGCAGTTGCCTGCCAGCGTGTGTGTGACAGGCTCACAGCGTATACTGTGCCCACTTGCCCAGTGGCACCACTCATATATCTGGTGGCACAGTAGATTACTAGTGAGAGGAGGGACAGTGTAGCTGCTGCTGATTTAATAGGGAGATCTATAGCTAGGCCAGTGTATTCAGTGTCCACTCCAGTCCTGAAAGACTCATCTGATCTCTTCTGTAAGGACAGCATCCTGACAGCACCCCAAAAAGCCCTTTTTAGGGCTAGTACATACATCAGTCTGTCTTTTTTTTCTCTGTAATCTAATTGCAGTTGTCTGCCAGCATGTGTGTGACAGGCTCACAGCGTAAACTGTGCCCACTTGCCCAGTGGCACCACTCATATATCTGGTGGCACAGTAGATTACTAGTGAGAGGAGGGACAGTGTAGCTGCTGCTGATTTAATAGGGAAATCTATAGCTAGGCCAGTGTATTCAGTGTCCACTCCAGTCCTGAAAGACTCATCTGATCTCTGCTGTAAGGACAGCGTCCTGACAGCACCCCAAAAAGCCCTTTTTAGGGCTAGTACATACATCAGTCTGCCTTTTTTTTTCTCTGTAATCTAATTGCAGTTGCCTGCCAGCGTGTGTGTGACAGGCTCACAGCGTATACTGTGCCCACTTGCCCAGTGGCACCACTCATATATCTGGTGGCACAGTAGATTACATTTAAAAAAAAAAAAACAATTTTGACTGCAATAGAATAGCAGTCAGTTGCCTGCCAGCTTGTGTGTCAGGCCTACAGCGTCTACTCTGCCAACTTCCGCCAGTGCACAGTGCCACTCATATCTGGTGTCACAGTAGCTTGCATGCATAGTACAACTAAACTAATCTAAAAAAAATGACAGGCAGAGGCAGGCCACCCAGCAGGGGCCGTCGTGGTCGTGGTGCTGTGATTCCCTTTGGCCCTAGAATAATGCTCAGTGTTCAGAGGCCAGGTACCCTGAACTCGAAAAGTTCTGAGGACATAGTTGACTGGCTAACACAGGACACCCAATCTTCTACAGCTTCCGCTCAGAACCTTGATGCACCATCCTCCTCCAGCTCAGCTTCGGGCACCTTTCAAGTTACCACTCGCCCGCCTGCCGCCACCACCAACACTAGCACCACAGCTGCTTCACTTTATCTGTCAAAGGAGTTATTTACACATGAGTTGGAAGAAATGAGTGATGCGCAACCATTATTGCCAGAGGATGTAGATAAAAGGAATATGTCTCAGTCAGGCAGCATTACACACATGGACGTACGGTGTGATGATGATGATGTTGTACCCGATGCTGCTTCATTTGCTGAGCTGTCAGATACAAGTGAAGCGGTTGATGATGACGATGTGTCCGTGGATGTCACGTGGGTGCCCGCTCGAAGAGAAGAAGAACAGGGGGAAAGTTCAGATGGGGAGACGGAGAGGAGGAGGAGACGAGTTGGAAGCAGGGGGAGGTCGTCGCAAGGAGCTAGTGGCACAGTCAGACAGCATGTATCGGCACCCGGGGTCAGCCAGACAGCACGCCAATCAACGCATGCTGTTGCCACCACCAGAATGCCGTCATTGCAAAGCTCAGCAGTGTGGCATTTTTTTTGTGTGTCTGCCTCTGATAACAGCGATGCCATTTGCAACCTGTGCCAAAAGAAACTGAGTCGTGGGAAATCCAACACCCACCTAGGTACAACTGCTTTGCGAAGGCACATGATCGCACATCACAAACGCCTATGGGATCAACACATGATGACGAGTACAAGCAGCACACAAGCTCAAAGCCACTATCCTCCTCCTGGTCCAGCATCTTCAGCCACGTCAACCACTGCTGTCCTCCTTGCCCTCTCTCAACCATCCGCCACTCCGTCTCTCGCCTTGAGCAGTTCCTGCTCATCTCCTCACAGTCAGGTGTCTGTCAAGGACATGTTTGAGCGTAAGAAGCCAATGTCACAGAGTCACCCCCTTGCCAGGCGTCTGACAGCTGGCTTGTCGGAACTCTTAGCCCGCCAGCTTTTACCATACAAGCTGGTGGAGTCTGAGGCCTTCAAAAAATTTGTAGCTATTGGGACACCGCAGTGGAAGGTATTCGGATGAAATTTATTTTCACAAAAGGCAATCCCCAACCTGTACTCTATTGTGCAAAAGGAAGTCATGGCATGTCTGGCACACAGTGTTGGGGCAAGGGTCCATCTGACCACTGATACCTGGTCTGCAAAGCACGGTCAGGGCAGGTATATCACCTACACTGCACATTGGGTAAACCTGCTGACGGCTGCCAAGCATGTAATGCGTGGCTCTGCAGAGGAGTTGGTGGTGACACCGCCACGACTTGCAGGCAGGCCTGCTGCCACCTCCTCTACTCCTCCTACTCCATCCTCTTCGATAACCTCCTCGGCTGAGTCCTCTTCTGCTGCTGCGTCTTGCTCCACATCAACTGCACCCCCCCAGCTCCCCAGGGGCTATTCCACATCCCGGATACAACAGTGTCACGCCGTCTTGGGGTTGACTTGCCTGAAAGCAGAGAGTCACACCAGACCAGCACTCCTGTCCACCCTGAACGCACAGGTGGATCAGTGGCTGACTCTGCACCAACTGGAGATCGGCAAAGTGGTGTGTGACAACAGAAGCAATTTGTTGGCGGCATTGAATTTGGGCAAGTTGACACATGTGCCGTGCATGGCACATGTGTTGAATCTGATTGTACAACGCTTTGGGCATAAGTACCCAGACTTACAGGACGTCCTCAAGCAGGCCAGGAAGGTGTGTGGTAGGGATGAGCTTCGTGTTCGAGTCGAACATACGTTCGACTCGAACATCGGCTGTTCGATCGTTCGACGAAGATCGAACGATTTGGGCCGTTCGCGCCAAATTTGAGTGACGCGAACGGCCCACAATGCACTACGCCATCGCAGTGTCATCCAGGCGCTGGGATTGGCCAAGCATGCACTGTGACCCCGCATGCTTGGCCAATCACAGCGCCGGCAGCGAGGAGAGCAATGATTGGCCACAGGCAGGATGCCTGTGGCCAATTATTGCTGAGGGTGTTTAGTACACGCCCCACACTATAAAAGGCCGCCAGCACGGCGGCCTAGTGTAGTGTGTTCCGGAGCAGGGAAAGACAAGCATAGGCAGGGACAGTGACATTTATTTCTTTCTTGCTTAACCTGGATTCCTTTAGTTTAGGGAAAGAGAAGGATAGGTAGGGAGAGTGTCAGTGTGTTTTACTGTGCCAGTCCTTGTTTCTAGGGACAAAGAAGGAAAGTGAGGGGATTTCTCCTTGTGCTATAGTGTGCTTTAAAAAAACATTTTTTCTAGGGACAGAAAACTGTAGGTAGGGAGAGTGTCAGTTTCTTTCACTGTGCCAGTCCTTGTTTCTAGGGACAAAGAAGGAAAGTGAGGGGATTTCTCCTTGTGCTATATTGTGCTTTAAAAAAACATTTTTTCTAGGGACAGAAAACTGTAGGTAGGGAGAGTGTCAGTTTCTTTCACTGTGCCAGTCCTTGTTTCTAGGGACAAAGAAGGAAAGTGAGGGGATTTCTCCTTGTGCTATAGTGTGCTTTAAAAAAACATTTTTTCTAGGGACAGAAAACTGTAGGTAGGGAGAGTGTCAGTTTCTTTCACTGTGCCAGTCCTTGTTTCTAGGGACAAAGAAGGAAAGTGAGGGGATTTCTCCTTGTGCTATAGTGTGCTTTAAAAAAACATTTTTTCTAGGGACAGAAAACTGTAGGTAGGGAGAGTGTCAGTTTCTTTCACTGTGCCAGTCCTTGTTTCTAGGGACAAAGAAGGAAAGTGAGGGGATTTCTCCTTGTGCTATAGTGTGCTTTAAAAAAACATTTTTTCTAGGGACAGAACACTGTAGGTAGGGAGAGTGTCAGTTTCTTTCACTGTGCCAGTCCTTGTTTCTAGGGACAAAGAAGGAAAGTGAGGGGATTTCTCCTTGTGCTATAGTGTGCTTTAAAAAAACATTTTTTCTAGGGACAGAAAACTGTAGGTAGGGAGAGTGTCAGTTTCTTTCACTGTGCCAGTCCCTGTTTCTAGGGACAAAGAAGGAAAGTGAGGGGATTTCTCCTTGTGCTATAGTGTGCTTTAAAAAAACATTTTTTCTAGGGACAGAAAACTGTAGGTAGGGAGAGTGTCAGTTTCTTTCACTGTGCCAGTCCTTGTTTCTAGGGACAAAGAAGGAAAGTGAGGGGATTTCTCCTTGTGCTATAGTGTGCTTTAAAAAAACATTTTTTCTAGGGACAGAAAACTGTAGGTAGGGAGAGTGTCAGTTTCTTTCACTGTGCCAGTCCTTGTTTCTAGGGACAAAGAAGGAAAGTGAGGGGATTTCTCCTTGTGCTATAGTGTGCTTTAAAAAAACATTTTTTCTAGGGACAGAAAACTGTAGGTAGGGAGAGTGTCAGTTTCTTTCACTGTGCCAGTCCTTGTTTCTAGGGACAAAGAAGGAAAGTGAGGGGATTTCTCCTTGTGCTATAGTGTGCTTTAAAAAAACATTTTTTCTAGGGACAGAAAACTCTAGGTAGGGAGAGTATCAGTTTCTTTCACTGTGCCAGTCCTTGTTTCTAGGGACAAAGAAGGAAAGTGAGGGGATTTCTCCTTGTGCTATAGTGTGCTTTAAAAAAACATTTTTTCTAGGGACAGAACACTGTAGGTAGGGAGAGTGTCAGTTTCTTTCACTGTGCCAGTCCTTGTTTCTAGGGACAAAGAAGGAAAGTGAGGGGATTTCTCCTTGTGCTATAGTGTGCTTTAAAAAAACATTTTTTCTAGGGACAGAAAACTGTAGGTAGGGAGAGTGTCAGTTTCTTTCACTGTGCCAGTCCTTGTTTCTAGGGACAAAGAAGGAAAGTGAGGGGATTTCTCCTTGTGCTATAGTGTGCTTTAAAAAAACATTTTTTCTAGGGACAGAAAACTGTAGGTAGGGAGAGTGTCAGTTTCTTTCACTGTGCCAGTCCTTGTTTCTAGGGACAAAGAAGGAAAGTGAGGGGATTTCTCCTTGTGCTATAGTGTGCTTTAAAAAAACATTTTTGCTAGGGACAGAAAACTGTAGGTAGGGAGAGTGTCAGTTTCTTTCACTGTGCCAGTCCTTGTTTCTAGGGACAAAGAAGGAAAGTGAGGGGATTTCTCCTTGTGCTATAGTGTGCTTTAAAAAAACATTTTTTCTAGGGACAGAACACTGTAGGTAGGGAGAGTGTCAGTTTCTTTCACTGTGCCAGTCCTTGTTTCTAGGGACAAAGAAGGAAAGTGAGGGGATTTCTCCTTGTGCTATAGTGTGCTTTAAAAAAACATTTTTTCTAGGGACAGAAAACTGTAGGTAGGGAGAGTGTCAGTTTCTTTCACTGTGCCAGTCCTTGTTTCTAGGGACAAAGAAGGAAAGTGAGGGGATTTCTCCTTGTGCTATAGTGTGCTTTAAAAAAACATTTTTTCTAGGGACAGAAAACTGTAGGTAGGGAGAGTGTCAGTTTCTTTCAGTGTGCCAGTCCTTGTTTCTAGGGACAAAGAAGGAAAGTGAGGGGATTTCTCCTTGTGCTATAGTGTGCTTTAAAAAAACATTTTTTCTAGGGACAGAAAACTGTAGGTAGGGAGAGTGTCAGTTTCTTTCACTGTGCCAGTCCTTGTTTCTAGGGACAAAGAAGGAAAGTGAGGGGATTTCTCATTGTGCTATAGTGTGCTTTAAAAAAACATTTTTTCTAGGGACAGAAAACTGTAGGTAGGGAGAGTGTCAGTTTCTTTCACTGTGCCAGTCCTTGTTTCTAGGGACAAAGAAGGAAAGTGAGGGGATTTCTCCTTGTGCTATAGTGTGCTTTAAAAAAACATTTTTTCTAGGGACAGAAAACTGTAGGTAGGGAGAGTGTCAGTTTCTTTCACTGTGCCAGTCCTTGTTTCTAGGGACAAAGAAGGAAAGTGAGGGGAATTCTCCTTGTGCTATAGTGTGCCAAAGCATTCCTCATCAACCATCTTTGAAATCCTTGTTTTTTGGACAGTCAGGGAAATTGTCGTTGTGCTATTCTGTGCAAAAGCAATAATCCTCAACCATATTTAGAAATCCTTAAGTAAAGGGACAGAGAAGGACACCTGAAGGTAGCCCTTATTGCTTTTTTCCCATCTCCCTGCAGGCCATCTATTAGAATGTCTGGAAGGCAAACAAGGAGAGGCAGACAGTCAGGAGGCAATAAAAGAGGGCAAGCAGGCTCTGTGTCTGGGGGCAACAGTGCTGGTCGTGGACGCGGTGCATTGTCATCAGCACATGGCCATGGGACACGCTTGTCCTTCTTTTCGGCAGCTGGACATGTTGAGCCACATCATGCCGAAGACTTGGTAGAGTGGATGACCAAGCCCTCCTCCTCCTCCTCATCCTCTCTCACCCAGGCTCAGGGTACTGGCAAAGCAGCTGCCAAAGCGTCCTCTTCCCTGGTATCAATGTCAGACTCATCATCAGTCACTCCTTCCCTAGACCCACCATGTCCTCCTCCTGAGGAGTCCCCCGAACTGTTTGAGCACAGTGTTGGGTACATGCTCCAGGAGGATGCCCAGCGTTTCGAAGGGTCTGATGATGAAACCCAGCTACAGGAAGGCAGTAGCGTGAGAGCAGACAGAGGGGATGCTCAAGAAGGACACCAATCTGGCAGTCATGTTCCAGCAGCTGCAGCATACTGCCAGATTGGCTCCAGTGATGAGGAGGGAGGGGATGATGAGGTCACTGACTCCACGTGGGTGCCTAATAGGAGAGAGGAGGAGGAGGAGGATGAGGAGGAGGCACATCTCCAACGAGGCAGGATGCCCTTTGGTGGCCAGCGTAAGGGCAGTAAACCGACGGAATCACACCGCAGAGCTCCGCCTGTGCAGGGCGCTGCCTCTGCCCGTCATTCAAAAAGTTCCTTGGTGTGGGCCTTTTTTGAGGCTAGTGCATCAGATCGCACAGCTGCTGTTTGCAACATATGTCTCAAGCGTATATCGCGTGGCCAAAACATCAGCCGCTTGGGTACCACATGCCTGACCAGACATATGTTGACCTGCCATGCAGCTCGTTGGCAAGCCTACCTCAAAGACCCACACCAAAGAACAAAGCGGACCTCTCCTTGCACCGCATCAGCTGGGATCTCCAACCCCACTATAACTTCAGTCCTCTCTGAAACATGCACTGAGAGGAATGAAGGTGTAGAATTAGGTGTGTCACAGCCAAGTACTTGCGGCCACTCTGCTAGCAGTACACCGACGTCCGATTCTAGCAGGCAAATTTCCCTGCCCCAGCTGCTGGACCGTCGAAAGAAGTTCACTCCCAGCCATCCACATGCCCAGCGGTTGAATGCTAGCTTGGCTAAATTGCTAGCGCTTCAACTGCTGCCTTTTCAGTTGGTAGACTCGGCCCCCTTCCGTGAGTTTGTGCAATGTGCGGTTCCTCAGTGGCAGGTTCCCAAACGCCACTTTTTCTCACGGAAGGCTATTCCGGCTCTCTACCGGCATGTGGAAGGCAATGTCTTGGCCTCGCTGGACAGGGCGGTCAGCGGTAAGGTGCATATTACCGCTGACTCATGGTCCAGCAGGCATGGACAGGGACGTTACCTTTCTTTCACGGCCCATTGGGTCACTCTTTTGGCAGCTGGGAAGGATGCAGGACAAGGTGCAGTAGTGTTGGAGGTTGTTCCACTGCCACGCCTCCAAAATGCTACTACTGGTTGTGACACACCTCTCTCCTCCACCCCCTCCTCTTCTTCTTCCTCCATGGCCTCTTCCTGTGGTTTGTCCTATGAACCAGCGGTGCTCCGTAGCCGTTCACGGGGCTACGCAAGTACGCAGGCAAAAAGATGCCATGCCGTGCTTGCGCTGGTGTGTTTGGGGGACAGAAGCCACACTGGGGCAGAGGTCCTGTCTGCTCTGCAGGGCCAGGCCGAGAGGTGGTTGACGCCACGCCAGCTTAAGCCAGGAATGGTGGTTTGCGACAATGGCACCAACCTCCTCTCCGCCCTCCGACAGGGACAACTGACCCATGTGCCCTGTGTGGCTCACGTCCTTAACCTGGTGGTGCAGCGGTTCTTGGGCAGGTACCCGGGCTTACAGGATGTCCTGAGGCAGGCCAGGAAAGTCTGTGTGCATTTCCGCAGATCTTATAATGCCAGTGCTCGCCTGGCTGAGCTGCAAAAGGAGTTGAACCTGCCCAAGAACCGCCTTATATGTGACATGCCCACCAGGTGGAACTCAACGTTGGCCATGCTGCAGCGGCTGCACACGCAGCAGAGGGCCATCAATGAGTACCTGTGCGACTACGGCACCAGGACAGGGTCAGGGGAGCTTGGTTTTTTTTCTCCACGCCAGTGGGGCATGATCAGGGATGCATGCACTGTCCTGGCACCATTTGAGGAGGCCACGAGGATGGTGAGCAGTGACAGTGCATGCATCAGTGACACTGTACCTCTTGTCCACCTGTTGGAGCACACGCTGCGTGGAATAATGGACAGGGCACTTGAGGCAGAACAGAGGCAGGAAGAGGAGGACTTCCTTGCCTCTCAAGGCCCCCTTTACCCAGACAGTGTTCCTTCTGTCCCATCCATCGCACAGGAAGAGGAGGAGGAGGAGGAGGAGGAGGAGGATTGTGTCAGCATGGAGGTGGAGGCTGGCACTCAGCATCATCAGCAGCAGTCTTTTAGGGATGATTTACAGTCCCAAGAAACCAGTGGACTTGTACGTGGCTGGGAGGAGGTGGCTGCGGATCATGTCGTCCTTAGTGACCCAGAGGACTCCGGAGCGAATGCCTCAGCAAACCTACGCTGCATGGCCTCCCTGATCCTGCAAAGTCTGCGGAAGGATCCTCGTATTCTTCGGATCAAGGAGAGGGACCATTACTGGCTGGCCACTCTCCTTGATCCACGGTACAAGGGTAAGGTTGCGGACCTTATGTTACCTTCGCAGAGGGAGCAGAGGATGAGACAACTCCGGGAGGCCTTGCAGAAAGGTCTGTGCAACGCGTTCCCAGAGACTGGGAGGTTACAAACTCCTGGTCCTGGACAACGAGTTGCTGAGGCTTCGGCCAGTCAAAGAAGGAGCGGTGGGGAAGGTGGCCGTCTGACCGATGCGTTCAGACAATTCTTTAGTCCGCAGCCCCAAAGTATGATCGGTTCCAGCAACCATCGCCAGCGTCTGATAAACATGGTGCAGGAATATCTAGGGGCAAGGTCAGACTTGGACACCTTCCCCACCGAAAATCCTCTGGCTTACTGGGTCTTGAGGATGGATCACTGGCCAGAGCTTGCACAGTATGCAATTGAGCTACTGGCCTGTCCTGCATCCAGCGTTCTTTCGGAACGCACATTCAGTGCTGCTGGAGGATTTGTCACGGATCACAGGGTGCGCCTGTCCACCGACTCGGTTGATCGACTGACTTTCATCAAGATGAACCAGTCTTGGATCACCACCAGCTACCACACACCTGATGCTGATATAACAGACTAATTGATTTTAACATGTCACATCCCTTCAAGACTGATGCTGATGCTGAGTGCCTGTGCTGTTATGTTGACTGGCTATCCTCCTCCTCCGAGTCCTCAATGATACGATTGATGATGATAGCTTGGAAGATCATTTTTGTTTATGGGTGCCGCCACCAGTGGCTAAGGCCCAATTTTTCAGCCCCTGTTTTACAGGGGCGTGTAATTACAATTTTTTTAGCAATAATTTGCCATAGGGCTCATTGCTGTGCTCCAAGTACAGTATCTGTGAGGGGTTGGAGTGTTGTGGCACCAGTGCCTAAGGCCCAATTTTTCAGCCCCTGTTTAACAGGGGCGTGTCATTACAATTTTTGAAGCAATACTTTGCAACAGGGCTCATTGCTGTGCTCCAAGTAACGTATCTGTGAGGGGTTGTAGTGTTGTGCCACCAGTGCCTAAGGCCCAATTTTTCAGCCCCTGTTCAACAGGGGCATGCAATTACAATTCTTGATCTAATAATTCACAGCAGGGCCCATTGCTGCACCCACCAAGAGTAACTCTGGGGGCTTACAGTGTTGTGGCAACGCCACCACCACCACCACCACCACGAAAGGCCCAATTTTTCAGCCCCTGTTCAAAAGGGGCATGTAATTACAATTCTTGATCTAATAATTCACAGCAGGGCCCATTCCTGCACCCACCAAGAGTAACTCTGAGGGCTTACAGTGTTGTGGCAACACCACCACCACCACCACCACGAAAGGCCCAATTTTTCAGCCCCTGTTCAAAAGGGGCATGTAATTACAATTCTTGATCTAATAATTCACAGCAGGGCCCATTCCTGCACCCACCAAGAGTAACTCTGAGGGCTTACAGTGTTGTGGCAACACCACCACCACCACCACCACCACGAAAGGCCCAATTGTTCAGCCCCTGTTCAACAGGGGCATGCAATTACAATTCTTGATCTAATAATTCACAGCAGGGCCCATTGCTGCACCCACCAAGAGTAACTGTCAGGGCTTACAGTGTTGTGGCACCAGCACCACCATCAAAGGCCCAATTTTTACTACCACTGTTCAACAATTATATGTAATTAAAATTCCTGATATAATAGTTGACAGCAGGGCGTTCCAGCACCAACCAAGAGTAACTGTGAGTGCTTACAGTGTTGTGCCAACACCAACAACTAAGGGGCCTATTTCTGCAGAGTATATACGGCAGGTCCCTACTTTCAAACATCCAACTTACAAACGACTCCTACTTGCAAACGCAAGAAGACAACAGGAAGTGAGAGGAAATCTACCCCTAGGAAGGAAAATTCTCTCCTGTAAGAATAAATATGGGAGAAAGGTGTCTCCTCTGTACTGATGCTTTATCAGCAATCCTTGTTTCAAGAAAAACACCACATTTCAAAAACAGTTGACATTGGGACGGAAAGTGAGGTGAAATGTTCTGAACAGGGGCACAGACAGCAAAACAAATGTTACAGGGGTGATAACCCTTACCTATGTTTTCCAAAAAGTTTAAAAATAGATTTTTGGGCTGGAGCTACACTTCAACAATGTACCTGTTCAAAATTACAAACAGATTCTACATAAGAACAAACCTACAGTCCCTGTCTTGTATGCACCGCCTGTATACGGCTGTTCAGAGTATATAGGGCCTTTTTTATTTTATGTGCGGGGTTCCCCTTAATATCCATACAAGACCCAAAGGGGCTGGTAATGGGCTGGGGTAGGGGGGGGGGGGGGTCATGGGGTAGCTATGCCATTTTTCTTAAAGATTTTCATCCATATTACCGGGACCAGACATTACATTAAAGCCGCAAGCAGTTTTAAATGGCTTTTTTTTCCTTTAGAAGTGTCATTTTGTGCAGGGACAGTTCTAAACACGGGAAACACGTGGCACTTCACAGGCATACTTTAGACACCCCCCAGGTACGATATTTAAAGGAATATTTGACTTTTTTTTTTTCACTTTATGCATCATTAAAATGACTGCTCCCGAAAAACGACCGTTTTTAAAACTTCTTTTTGCATTGATACATGTCCCCTGGTGCAGAACCCGGGTTCCCAAACCCTTTTTAGGACAATAACATGCATAATAGTTGTTATAATTAGCACTTTAGAATTCGAACGTTCGCATCCATTGTATTTAATAGGGTTCTAATGTTCGTACGAACTTTCGGTCCGTTCGCGGGTTCTGGTGCGAACCGAACCCGGGGGTGTTCGGCTCATCACTAGTGTGTGGCCATTTCAGGCGTTCCTACACGGCCATGGCGCACTTTTCAGATATCCAGTGGCGAAACAACATGCCAGTGAGGCGCTTGATTTGCAACAGCCCGACACGTTGGAATTTAACACTCCTAATGTTTGACCGCCTGCTCCAACAAGAAAAAGCCGTCAACGAGTATTTATATGACCGGGGTGCTAGGACAGCCTCTGCGCAGCTGGGAATTTTTTTGCCACGTTACTGGACGCTCATGCGCAATGCCTGTAGGCTCATGCGTCCTTTTGAGGAGGTGACAAACCTAGTCAGTCGCACTGAAGGCACCATCAGCGACATCATCCCATTTGTTTTCTTCCTGGAGCGTGCCCTGCGAAGAGTGCTGGATCAGGCCGTAGATGAGCGTGAAGAGGAAGAGGAAGAGTTGTGGTCACCATCACCACCAGAAACAGCCTTATCAGCATTGCTTGCTGGACCAGCGGCAACGCTGGAAGAGGAGTCTGAGGAAGAGGAGTCAGAAGAGAAATGTGGCTTTGAGGAGGAGGAGGAAGACCAACCACAGCAGGCATCCCAGGGTGCTCGTTGTCACCTATCTGGTACCCGTGGTGTTGTACGTGGCTGGGGGGAAGAACAGACCTTCAGTGAGATCAGTGAGGACAAGGAACGGGACATGAGTAGCTCGGCATCCAACCTTGTGCAAATGGGGTCTTTCATGCTGTCGTGCCTGTTGAGGGACCCTCGTATAAAAAGGCTGAAGGAGAACGACCTGTACTGGGTGGCCACGCTACTAGACCCCCGGTATAAGCAGAAAGTGCCTGAAATGTTACCAAATTACCGGAAGTCGGAAAGGATGCAGCAGTTCCAAAATAAATTAAAAAGTATGCTTTACACAGCGTATAAAGGTGATGTCACAGCACAACGGGAATCTAACAGGGGAAGAGGTGAAAGTAATCCTCCTCCTACCACGACCACGCCGGCAAGGACAGGGCGCTTTACAGACGTGTTCTTGATGGAGGACATGCAGAGCTTTTTAAGTCCTACGCATAGCCACAGCCCTTCGGGGTCCACCCTCAGAGAACGACTCGACCGACAGGTAGCAGACTACCTCGCCTTAACTGCAGATATCGACACTCTGAGGAGCGATGAACCCCTTGACTACTGGGTGTGCAGGCTTGACCTGTGGCCTGAGCTATCCCAATTTGCGATAGAACTTCTGGCCTGCCCCGCTTCAAGTGTCCTTTCAGAAAGGACCTTCAGTGCAGCAGGGGGTATTGTCACTGAGAAGAGAAGTCGCCTAGGTCAAAAAAGTCTAGATTACCTCACCTTTATTAAGATGAATGAGGCATGGATCCCAAAGGGACTGACAGTGGGCGATACATTTGACTAAAAAAGGCATGATAAGATGAGCTGCCTTGGGCTAAAAATGGTCCACACGCTGCTGTATTTTATCTCTGCATGCTGGATGACTTGTGTGACTTATCCACCACCAACTAGGGTTCAAGCTGCAATTTTTTAGGACACTTTCTGCCTGGAAAACATAAATTTTTCTGGCCGCTGCTACAGCAGCGGCTGCAACAATACCTAGTTTTTCAGGCATGTGTACATGCCTAATTTTTCTGGCCTCTGGTGCTGCACTGTGGCTGCAAAAACAAAACAAAAAAAAAGCACATACATGTGTCAATTCCCCTTCGTGATCGTTACCTTGTTGTGGTGAAGGGGCTTGCGTATCACAATGAAGCGACCACCTCTATGAGTGTGTTGGCAATGGCAATGTTGGCACACACCAGATGATAAGGTCGTTGCTTCATTGTGAACAGACCAAAAGCGATGGGCTGGATAATTTTGCATAGAGAAAACATTAATTTTCTTTGTGATCATCTAAGGTGATCATTAAAGCCTTGCGGTTGTGCAAATGGACTGTTTGCGGTTGTTTGCGGTGTGTTAAACGGGGAGTTTGGTCTGTCAGAGTTTGGTCTGTCACTGTGAAGCGGGCGTAACCCTTACACTACCTGATCAATACAACATCATACCTGATGTTTTAAAGCACGTTATTCCAAACAATTTAGGAATGTTAGGTGATTTATGCCCTTTATGGATTAAAACCCGACTCTGCGTCAATTACGTAATTTTCCATGGGAGTTTTGCCATGGATCCCCCTCCGGCATGCCACAGTTCAGGTGTTAGTCCCCTTGAAACAACTTTTCCATCACTATTGTGGCCAGAAAGAGTCCCTGTGGGTTTTAAAATTCGCCTGCCTATTGAAGTCTATGGCAGTTCGCCCGGTTCGCCCGTTCGCGAACATTTGCGGAAATTCGCGTTCGCCGTTCGCGAACGGAAAATTTTATGTTCGCGACATCACTAATGTTGGAGCCCTATTCTCAAAATCTTCCAGTTTAGATTGTAAAGTTAAATTTTCCTCATTAAGATTTTCCAGTTCAGCCATGTAATCCTGTGCTGAATTTTCTATCTCATCTACTCTGGTTTCCAGCGCTTCTGTGCAGCTACCCAGCTCCCTTATCTCTTTTGTGAGGCTCTTTGATATGTTCTGAGGTTTGCCTCAGAGCTTTGTTAAGCACTTTTTCAAACTGCCTTAATAAAGCTGGAGAGGCTGGGGAATCTTGTGAAATACACTGTATGTCATTTGTTTCTGAGTTCGACTCGCCAGGGGAGTCTGTATGTATAGGTTGGTGTTTCTATGAGAGCGCTGAGGCTTTTGAGGAGGAAGGCACCGGCGCTATTTTAGCTGTGGCCCGCGCTTTGGGTTCCTTAATGGAGGGGTTTTTGTTTTTGGTGCGGGTGCCTCGCAGCACCATAGTTTTGCCCAAAACGGTACCTCTGTATTCCAGGAGGTGTCCGGTGTGTTTCTGTGTGACTGGAACCGGCGGGCTCCGGTTATTCTGTAGCTTTTTTCCTCACACAGAGCGGAGCTCTAACAGTGCATGACCTTTCCTGTCAGAGTCCAGGAGGTGTGTCCCAGGCCCCACTTTCCATATGATTCACTTATATATTGTAGTAGAGTTTCTCCAGCAAGCAATGGGTATTGTATAGTATATATTTAAAGGTCAAATGCATTTTATGAGTAGCTTTTTGTTTTGACAAATTTTCATTTGTAGTTTTGGTCCTTGCAGTTTGCATAAAACAACCAAATTACTGTTATAACAATTGCATTTGATTTGTTTGTTAAAATTCACATCTTGTTTTACAGTCTGTAAAGATTTCAGAATGCAGATAAGATTCCTTATTAAAATTCTTTGTTCTCACCCTGTTGTAATATGCAGAGAAGTTAAAAGTGACAAATGGTTCTGTTTACAACATAAATAAGCCACCAACACAAAGGAACAACTTTTTGATAGGTTTTATTATCCAAGGAAAGTGTAAAAGAACATTTCAGCAGACATATTTTGGTTGGATTTATTTTAATTATCTTTATTATAATGTATATAACTTGATACTATGGGCATGGGTACATCAAATCCAGTGAGGTGAATTGTACTAATGCAATTATTGTCATTTAAATGGGCATGCTAGCTACAGCAATACCAACTGATTATTAGAAACACTATCCCACAATCGGGTTTGCTGGAAATGAATGATAATTAGCAGTATTTACTATGCTCTTTAGTGCTGAACCTGTTGTTACAGGATCCGAATGTGTTGCTTTTGGCCTGTTTGTAACTTTAAAGAAAAACAATATGGCAACAAAGGCACTTGTAACAGCTGTATTCTTTATGCCTAAACCCAATATGATTACCTGCCTGCACATGAAGGCAATGCGGCACGTTTAATTTCTGGCAGTGAGTGGTCATACACAAAGATCACAGCAACAGAGAAATATACTCTGTATATGTTATAATATAATATATGTTACACTGCCCACTTGGATGATGCTCTACAGTACTCCAATGATGTCTTGATGCCTTGAGTCAAATGTTAAACACTTTACCAAAAATGTGATCCCACTATATGAGAGGTCTGCAGACTTTCTCCCGCAACACCTTTGCTTTGTTGCTAGGGGAGGTCCGCTGCCCTCTCATGTGAGACTATTACATTTTTATCTGTTGGAATACAATGTTCATTTGTATTTAATGCAACAACTACATCAAAATAAGTATTCAGTAGAGATATATTCTTCAACCAGTAGATGGCAGTGTTTAGAAGTTTTCTAGCCGATTTCTGTGGTAAAACTCTGTGTCTTTTATCTGATACTAAAATTTCCTTTTCCTGTCTGCAGTTAAGCAGCAAAGCCCATGTGGACTGTGCACTGTCTATTCTGTAGGGCTATTCACAGAATTTTTAAAATGTTATGGGCTCAGATATAGCCCAGACACCCACCGAGAGAAAGGCTGAGAACCCCGTCATAGCCCAGTGATAGCTTGCTTCAGCAGATAGGTGCAATATATGAAAACAGAATATAAAAGCAAATGGCCAGTAACACAGCTGCAACAAAGATTTAATTTTCAAATCTGACAAACCAGAACAACCAGTCTTGAAAATTCAAGAGGAAAATGCTGCTAATAAGAGAAGGTACATGGAAATGTATAAATTAAGTCAGCCTAGAACACCCTTCAGATGAGTGGACAGAGAAAGACCAAAGAGCTCAGATCACAATCTCTCTTAGCATAGAAGATGATCAAATCATACATATATGTAAGTGTGAAGCTGCTAAAAAAAAGTTGGAAGGATTACAAACGGTGCGTAAAAGAGCTAATCTCAGCAATACACTGTATTTGATTAGAAATCTATACCAAACCAAGCTGATAAAAGGCAAGGATATGCAGAATTACATAGGGCAATCCTTAGAATTGGTTGAATAGGAGAAGAAATTAATGATTTTCATGTAGCAGCATTATTACTCAGTGGATTAACAGAAAGTTGTGAAACACTTGTCACGACACTTGATGCACGTCCAGATGATGATAATGGACAAATAATGGAATCAGAAGGGATAGAAGAAGGTTTACTTTATTGTCCTGTTATCCAGAGTGTCACCAAAAAGGTAAAGATTAAAAATTTCCTCTATGTCCCTACTCTTGAAATAAATCTTTTGTCAGTGAAAAAGCTCACAACACAAGGCAATGTAGTGACTAGGGATGAGCCGAACACCCCCCCGTTCGGTTCGCACCAGAACCTTTGAACGGACCGAAAGTTTGCGTGAACGTTAGAACCCTATTAAATACAATGGACGCGAACGTTCGAAATCTAAAGTGCTAATTATAATGACTAATATGCATGTTATTGTCCTAAAAAGGGTTTGGGGACCCGGGTTCTGCCCCAGGGAACATGTATCAATGCAAAACGAAGTTTTAGAAACGGCCGTTTTTCGGGAGCAGTCATTTTAATGATGCATAAAATGAAAAAAAAAAGTCAAATATTCCTTTAAATATCGTACCTGGGGGGTGTCTAAAGTATGCCTGTGAAGTGGCATGTGTGTCCCGTGTTTAGAACTGTCCCTGCACAAAATGACATTTCTAAAGGAAAAAAAGCCATTTAAAACTGCTTGCGGCTTTAATGTAATGTCTGGTCCCGGTAATATGGATGAAAATCTTTGAGAAAAATGGCATAGCTACATCATCCCCCCCCTCCTACCCCAGCCCATTACCAGCCCCTTTGGGTCTTGTATGGATATTAAGGGGAACCCTGCACACAAAATAAAAAAGGCCCAATATACTCTGAACAGCAGTATACAGGCGGTGCAAACAAGACAGGGACTGTAGGTTTGTTCTTAAGTAGAATCAGTTTTTTTATTTTGAACAGGTACATTGTTTAAGTGTAGCTCCAGCCAAAAAAAATATTTTTAAGCTTATTGGAAAACATAGGGAAGGGTTATCACCCCTGTAACATTTGTTTTGCTGTCTGTGCCCCTGTTCAGAACATTTCACCTCACTTTCCGTCCCAATGACAACTGTTTTTGAAAAGTGGGGTTTTTATTGAAACAAGGATTGGTGATAAAGCATCAGTAGAGAGGAGACACCTTTTTCCAATATTAACTCTTACAGGAGAGAATTTCCCTTCCTAGGGGTAGATTTCCTCTCACTTCCTGTTGTCTCCTTCCGTTTGCAAGTAGGAGTCGTTTGTAAGTTGGATGTTTGAAAGTAGGGGCCTGCCGTATATACTCTGCTGAAATTTGCCCCTTACATGTTGGTGTTGCCACAACACTGTGAGCCCTCACAGTTACTCTTGGTGGGCGCTGGAACGCCCTGCTGTGAACTATTATATCAGGAATTGTATTTACATGCCATTGTTGAACAGTGGTAGGCCTTTGGTGGTGGTGCTGGTGTCACAACACTGTAAGCCCTCACAGTTACTCTTGGTGGGCGCATGAATGGGCCCTGCTGTGAATTATTAGATCAAGAATTGTAATTGCATGCCCCTGTTGAACAGGGGCTGAAAAATTGGGCCTTTGGTGGTGGTGGTGGTGGTGTTGCCACAACACTGTAAGCCCTCACAGTTACTCTTGGTGGGCACAGGAATGGGCCCTGCTGTGAATTATTAGATCAAGAATTGTAATTGCATGCCCCTGTTGAACAGGGGCTGAAAAATTGGGCCTTTGGTGGTGGTGGTGTTGCCACAACACTGTAAGCCCCCACAGTTACTCTTGGTGGGTGCAGGAATGGGCCCTGCTGTGAATTATTAGATCAATAATTGTAATTACATGCCCCTGTTGAACAGGGGCTGAAAAATTGGGCCTTAGCCACTGGTGCCACAACACTGCAACCCCTCACAGATACTGTACTTGGAGCACAGCAATGAGCCCTGTTGCAAAGTATTGCATCAAAAATTGTAATTACACGCCCCTGTTAAACAGGGGCAGAAAAATTGGGCCTTAGGCACTGGTGCCACAACACTGCAACCCCTCACAGATACTGTACTTGGAGCACAGTAAGGAGCCCTGTTGCAAAGTATTGCATCAAAAATTGTAATTACACGCCCCTGTTAAACAGGGGCAGAAAAATTGGGCCTTAGGCACTGGTGCCACAACACTGCAACCCCTCACAGATACTGTACTTGGAGCACAGTAATGAGCCCTGTTGCAAAGTATTGCATCAAAAATTGTAATTACACGCCCCTGTTAAACAGGGGCTGAAAAATTGGGCCTTAGGCACTGGTGCTGGTGCCACGACACTGCAACCTCTCCCAGATACTCTAGTTGGAGTGCAGGAATGAGCCCTGCTGCAAAGCATTGCATCAAAAATTGTAATTACATGCCCCTGTTAAACAGGGGCTGAAAAATTGGGCCTTAGCCACTGGTGGCGGCACCCAGAAACAAAAATGTTCTTCCAAGCTATCATCATGAATCGGATTATTGAGGAGGAGGAGGATAGTCAGTCAACATAACAGGACAGTCTCTCAGCATCAGCATCAGTCTTGAAGGGATGTGACATTTGAAAATAAAATATTCTGTTATATCAGCTTCAGGTGCTTGGTAGCTGGTGGTGATCCAAGACTGGTTCATCTTTATGAAGGTCAGTCGATCAACCGAGTCGGTGGACAGGCGCACCCTGTGATCCGTGACAAATCCTCCAGCAGCATTGAATGTGCGTTCCGAAAGAACGCTGGATGCAGGACAGGCCAGTAGCTCAATTGCATACTGTGCAAGCTCTGGCCAGTGATTCCTACTCAAGACCCAGTAAGCCAGAGGATTTTCAGTGGGAAAGGTGTCCAAGTCTGACCTTGCCCCTAGGTATTCCTGCACCATGTATATCAGACGCTGGCGGTGGTTGCTGGAACCGATCATACCTTGGAGCTGCGGACTAAAGAATTGTCTGAATGCATCGGTCAGATGGCCACCTTCCCCACCGCTCCTTCTTTGACTGACCGAAGCCTCAGCAACTCGTTGTCCAGGACCAGGAGTTTGTAACCTCCCTGTCTCTGGGAATGCGTTGCACAGACCTTTCTGCAAGTCCTCCCGGAGTTGTCTCATCTTCTGCTCCCTCTGCGACGGTAAGATAAGGTCCGCAACCTTACCCTTGTACCGTGGATCAAGGAGAGTGGCCAGCCAGTAATGGTCCCTCTCCTTGATCCGAAGAATACGAGGATCCTTCCGCAGACTTTGCAGGATCAGGGAGGCCATGCAGCGTAGGTTAGCTGAGGCATTCGGTCCGGAGTCCTCTGGGTCACTAAGGACGACATGATCCGCAGCCACCTCCTCCCAGCCACGTACAAGTCCACGTGTTTCTTGGGACTGTAAATCATCCCTAAAAGACTGCTGCTGTTGATGCTGTGTGCCAGGCTCCACCTCTATGCTGACACAATCCTCCTCCTCCTCCTCGTCCTCTTCCTGTGGGATGGGTGGGACAGAAGGAACACTGTCTGGGTAAAGGGGGCCTTGAGAGGCATGGAAGTCCTCCTCTTTCTGCCTCTGTTCTGCCTCAAGTGCCCTGTCCATTATTCCACAGAGCGTATGCTCCAACAGGTGGACAAGAGGTACAGTGTCACTGATGCATGCACTGTCACTGCTCACCATCCTCGTGGCCTCCTCAAATGGTGCCAGGACAGTGCATGCATCCCTGATCATGCCCCACTGGCGTGGTGAAAAAAACCTGAGCTCCCCTGACCCTGTCCTGGTGCCGTAGTCACACAGGTACTCATTGATGGCCCTCTGCTGTGTGTGCAGCCGCTGCAGCATGGCCAACGTTGAGTTCCACCTGGTGGGCATGTCACATATAAGGCGGTTCTTGGGCAGGTTCAACTCCTTTTGCAGCTCAGCCAGCCGAGCACTGGCATTATATGATCTGCGGAAATGCACACAGACTTTCTTGGCCTGCCTCAGGACATCCTGTAAGCCCGGGTACCTGCCCAAGAACCGCTGCACCCACAGGTTAAGGACGTGAGCCACACACGGCACATGGGTCAGTTGTCCCTGTCAGAGGGCGGAGAGGAGGTTAGTGCCATTGTCGCAAACCACCATTCCTGCCTTAAGCTGGTGTGGCGTCAACCACCTCTCGGCCTGCCCCTGCAGAGCTGACAGAACCTCTGCCCCAGTGTGGCTCCTGTCCCCCAAACACACCAGCGCAAGCACGGCATGGCATCTTTTTGCCTGCGTACTTGCGTAGCCCCTTGAACGCCTACGGAGCACCGCTGGTTCCGAGGAAAAAGCACAGGAAGAGGCCATGGAGGAAGAAGAAGAGGAGGGGGTGGAGGAGAGAGGTGTGTCACAACCAGTAGTAGCATTTTGGAGGCGTGGCGGCGGAACAACCTCCAACACTACTGCTGCCAAAAGAGTGACCCAATGGGCCGTGAAAGAAAGGTAACGTACCTGTCCATGCCTGCTGGACCATGAGTCAGCGGTAATATGCACCTTACCACTGACCGCCCTGCCCTGAATCGCCTTCCGTGAGAAAAAGTGGCGTTTGGGAACCTGCCACTGAGGAACCGCACATTGCACAAACTCACGGAAGGGGGCCGAGTCTACCAACTGAAAAGACAGCAGTTGAAGTGCTAGCAATTTAGCCAAGCTAGCATTCAACTGCTGGGCATGTGGATGGCTGGGAGTGAACTTCTTTTGACCGTCCAGCAGCTGGGGCAGGGAAATTTGCCTGCTAGAATCGGACTTCGGTGTACTGCTAGCAGAGTGCCCGCAAGTACTTGGCTGTGACACACCTAATTCTACACCTTAATTCCTCTCAGTGCAGGTTTCAGAGAGGACTGAAAGTATAGTGGGGTTGGAGATCCCAGCTGATGCGGAGCAAGGAGAGGTCCGCTTTGTTCTTTGGTGTGGGTCTTTAAGGTAGGCTTGCCAACGAGCTGCATGGCAGGTCAACATATGTCTGGTCAAGCATGTGGTGCCCAAGCGGCTGATGTTTTGGCCACGCGAGATACGCTTGAGACATATGTTGCAAACAGCAGCGGTGCGATCTGATGCACTCGACTCAAAAAAGGCCCACACCAAAGAACTTTTGGAATAACGGGCAGAGGCAGCGCCCTGCACAGGCGGAGCTCTGCGGTGTGATTCAGTCGGTGTGCTGCCCTTACGCTGGCCCCCGGAGGGCATCCTGCCTCGTTGGAGATGTGCCTCCTACTCATGGTGAGTCTAGAGAAGGAGTGACTGATAATGACATTGAGGATGCTTTGGCAGCTGCTTTGCCAGTACCCTGAGCCTGGGTGAGAGAGGATGAGGAGGATGAGGAGGGCTTGGTCATCCACTCTACCAAGTCTTCGGCATGATGCAGCTCAACACGTCCAGCTGCCGAAAATAAGGACAAGCGTGTCCCATGGCCACGTGCTGATGACGATGCACCGCGTCCACGACCAGCACTGTTGTCTCTAGACACAGAGCCTGCTTGCCCTCTTTTATTGGCTCCTGACTGTCTGCCTCTCCTTGTTTGCCTTCCAGACATTCTAAAGGCCTGCAGGGAGATGGGAAAACCAGCAATAAGGGGTAGCTTCAGGTGTATATTTTGCAAGAAGCACACTACGCCTGCTGTAAGTGCTGCAGATGCCTGCCTGTGTTACACAACAGGAAAACACAGCAATAAGGGCTAGCTTCTGGTGTATATTTTGCAAGAAGCACACTACTCCCGCTGTAAGTGCTGCAGATGCCTGCCTGTGTTACACAACAGGAAAACACAGCAATAAGGCCTAGCTTCAGGTGTATAATGTGCAGGAGGCACACTACGCCCGCTGTAAGTGCTGCAGGTGCCTGCCTGTGTTACACAACAGGAAAACACAGCAATAAGGCCTAGCTTCAGGTGTATAATGTGCAGGAGGCACACTACGCCCGCTGTAAGTGCTGCAGGTGCCTGCCTGTGTTACACAACAGGAAAACACAGCAATAAGGCCTAGCTTCAGGTGTATATTTTGCAGGAAGCACACTACGCCTGCTATAACTGCTGCAGATGCCTGCCTGTGTTACACAACAGGAAAACACAGCAATAAGGGCTAGCTTCTGGTGTATATTTTGCAAGGAGCACACTACGCCCGCTGTAAGTGCTGCAGATGCCTGTTAGAGTAACACAAAAGAAAAAAACTACGAGCAATAAGGGGTAGCTTCAGGTGTATAATGTGCAGGAGGCACACTACGCCCGCTGTAAGTGCTGCAGATGCCTGCCTGTGTTACACAACAGGAAAACACAGCAATAAGGCCTAGCTTCAGGTGTATATTTTGCAAGAAGCACACTACGCCTGCTGTAAGTGCTGCAGATGCCTGCCTGTGTTACACAACAGGAAAACACAGCAATAAGGGCTAGCTTCAGGTGTATATTTTGCAGGAAGCACACTACGCCTGCTATAACTGCTGCAGATGCCTGCCTGTGTTACACAACAGGAAAACACAGCAATAAGGGCTAGCTTCAGGTGTATACTGTGCAGGAGGCTTAGCAAAAATATCACTGACACTGTCCCCTGCCTATCCTTCTCTCTCCCTGCACACATGGTTTAGCAGAATATCACTGTTACTGTCCCTGCCTATCCTTCTCTCTCCCTGCACACAAGGTAAATGAACAAATATCACTAACACTGTCCCTGCCTATGCTTCTCTCTCCCTGAACCAGGACACACTACACAAGGCCGCCGCGCTGGCGGCCTTTTATAGTGTGGGGCATGTACTAAACCCCCCTGAGCTATAATTGGCCACAGGCATCCTGCCTGTGGCCAATTATGGCTCTCCTTGCTGCCGGTGCTGTGATTGGCCAAGCATGCGGGGTCACAGTGCATGCTTGGCCAATCACAGCGCCTGGATGACACTGCGATGGCGTAGTGCATTGTGGGCCATTCGCGTCACTCGAATTTGGCGCGAACGGCCCAAAACGTTCGATCATCGTCGAACGATCGAACAGCCGATGTTCGAGTCGAACGTTTGTTCGACTCGAACACCGAGCTCATCCCTAGTAGTGACCTTCCAAGATGACAGTTGTGCCATCACAACAGGGGATATCTTACTTGCAAATGCTAAAATTACAGATGAACTGCAACGAGCTGGCTAATACTGCCAAGGAGGAAAAACATTCAAACTGAATTCACACATGGCACAAATGACTTGGGCACAGAAGTCCTGACATAATAAAGAAAATAACTGAGAATGACTATGCTAGTTGAATAAAAATTAGTCCATGTGATCAAACAATGAAATTCACCAGATGTATAAAAGGAAAAATGACAAGGAAATCCTTTCCAAAGCAGAGTAACAGCAGAGTTAAGAGACCTATGGACATAATTCAATCAGATCTTTGCGGTCCAATAGAAAAATTTACTCCAGGAAAGAAGAGGTATTTTCTCACTTTTATAGATGATTACTCCAGGCAGAGACGGCTCTCTAATTAGGCAAATTAGGCGGTCACCTTAGGCCTCACACTCACAGGGGCCCCGCACGACCACCTAATTTGCCTGACCCGTGTGTGTGAGTTGGAGGGAATATCTTCCGAGCGTGGCGGGCGGTGTCCCCAAGCTAGCGGGATGAGCGAGCTATAACAGCACTGCTATATGACCAGCGTCGCGCCGACCTGAAGTCTCCTCTCTCTGCCTCCTTCGGCACTCTCCAGCGACCCCTCTCAGTGTCCTCGAGGCTCCAGCGCTGCCTGAGGACGGATTATAGAGGCGGAGCTGTTGGCCGCTGCTGAACCCAGGACGGATGCATGCAAGCACGGACATGCAGGAGTTCGTTTTGTCAGGTGTGGAGGGAGGTGAGCTAGTAGAGGGGGCGGTGAGAGCAGTGTCTGCAGCACAGTAGGAGGCCAGTCCTGGTACTGTGCTGCTAACTTCAGTTGCTCTATGCTGCATGCATGCCACTGCAAAGTGGCCTCTGCAGTGTTGGAGCAATAAATTAGGGCTCATTCACACCATATACCACTTTTATACCATCTGCACCCCTCTCATGACATACTACCCCCATACTACCCACCGCCATACACTCCGCACTCCTTTCATTTCATACTACCCCCCACATACACTCCGCACTCCTCTCATATACATACTACCCACCACCATTCACTCCGCACCCCTCTCATGTCATACTACTCCCCACTATACACTCTGCACCCCTCTCATGTCATACTACACCCCGCCATACACTTCGCACCCCTCTCATATACATACTACCCACCACCATACACTCCGTACCCCTCTCATGTACATACTACCCCCCACATACACTCCGCACTCCTCTCATATACATACTACCCACCACCATACACGCCACACCCCTCTCATGTACATACTACCCCCACTATACACTCTGCACCCCTCTCATGTCATACTACCCCCCACTATACACTCTGCACCCCTCTCATGTCATTCTACCCCCCACTATACACTCCACACCCCTCTCATGTCATACTACCCACCCCCATACCCTCCACACCCCTCTCATGTCATACTACCACCGCCACACACTCTACATCCCTCTCATGTCATACTACCCCCTACTATACACTCTGCACCCCACTCATGTCATACTACTCCCCACACTATACACTCTGCATCCCTCTCATGTCATACTACCCCTCCACCATACACTCTGTACCCCTCTCATGTCATACTACCCACCCACCACTATACACTCCGCACCCCTCTCGTGTACACACTACCCCCCACTATACACTCTGCACCCCTTTCATGTCATACTACCCACACTATACACTCTGCACCCCTCTCATATACATACTACCCTCCACCATACACTCTACATCCCTCTCATGTCATACTACCCCATACTATACACTCTGCACCCCTCTCATGTCATACTACCCCCCACTATACACTCTGCACCCCTCTCATGTCATACTACCCCTCCACCATATACTCTGTACCCCTCTCATGTCATACTACCCACCACCATACACTCCGCACCCCTCTCGTGTACATACTACACCCCACTATACACTCTGCACCCCTCTTATGTCATACTACCCCCACTATACACTCTGCACCCCTCTCATGTCATACTACACACCACCATTCACTCTGCACCCCTCTCATGTCATACTACCCCCCACTATACACTCTGAACCCCTCTCATGTACATACTACCCCCGCCATACACTCTGCACCCCTCTCATGTACATACTACCCACCGTCATACACTTTACACCCCTCTCATGTACATACTACCCCCCACCTTACACTCTGCACCCCTCTCATGTACATACTACCCACCGCCATACACTTCACTACCTGCTGTCATACCCTCCATTTTCCTCTCCTACACATGTTTACCACCATTGTACAGTGCCATCATAATAGCATCATGGGCAAAGTAATGCACTGGGGCCTCTACTAGGGAGATGGTGACCTGTGGCATACACAGCGCACCATAGAAAGCAGTGAGTGTGGCTAAATTATGCTACATATTGGGCAAGGCTTTTTGGTCTGATTAGAAATTTTTGTCTGATTTTTTTTTTTTTTTACAATTGTTCTATTTTTTCAATTTTTTTTTAAAACAAAAATGACGTTTTTTGGTGAGAGTTTTTTGGTTTCTTTGGTGAGATATCAGGGGTCTAAACAGACCGCTGAAGTCTCACTTTTGACACAGAGAAAGAGACTGAGGAAACACATTCCCCAGTCCCTTTCTCTGTAGCCTCACCTGCACTGCGCCACAGAGGCTCCTGTTAATTAATAAACCTAAGCAGAGAAAACACAGTTTACTATGCTTCAGTTATGAATGAACACAGTGAGTGATCAGTACTGATCACTCACTGTGTTCATTTAGAAAGAAGGGGCTGGGAAATTACATATTTACCAGCCCCCTTTCCTGAAGATCCCCCACAGAAGTCAGTGGGAGAGAAGAGGAGGGAAGCCGGAAGCGCTGTGGGGGGGGCACACAGTTATTATTTTATCGCTTTAATTATTTTTCCCACTAAGGGCGTGAGTGGGGCCTCACGTCTAAGTTTTGCCTAAGGCCTCACAAAGCCTAGAGCCGCCTCTGACTCCAGGTATACTACACTATATTTGTTATGCAACAAAAGTGAAGTATCAGAGAAACTTGAACAGTATTTGGCTCAAGTAAGCAACAAATTTGGAAAAATGCAGAGCGTATTGCGCAGAGACAATGGAACTGATTATACAGGTGATAACACACAGGCAATTCTCAGAAAGCATGACATAATATTTCAAACTACCGTACCATACAACCCAGAACAAAATGGGCTTGCAGAAAGAATGAGAGTGGAAGAACCTTGCAATTATGATTGCATGCTATCTCTAAAATCGACTATCAGGAAAACTCCATATGAACTGTGGGATGGAAAAGTCCAGAATTTGAACCATCTAAAAAATTTTGGAAGCAAAGCCTATGTGCACATCCCAAAAGGAAAATGTACAAAATGGGATGCTTTCACAAATGAAGGTGTGCTTGTGGGGTACAGTGAATCTCAAAAGGGTCACAGAATTGTACACCAAGACACAAACAAGGTAACCATCAGTAGAAGTGTAATTGTCGATAAAACTTCAGTGTGCTCAAAATTTCATGAACTAACACAAACACTTCAAACTGAGGGAAATTCCACAACAGTGTCACATGCATATAAGCAACAAAGTGACACAGAAATAGAAATTAACGCAGACAATCTAAACGCTGTAAAAGAAGAAACAAGGCAAGAAGAGGCTTCAATCAGTAAATCAACAAGAAGCAATAAAGGCATCCCATCCAAATGTCTGTCTTATGTTGCTCGGGTAGCATTAAAACCAGAGCCAGATTCATGGGATAAGATGTACAAACTTCTAACTCATGAGAAACAAAAGTGGATCAGAGCTGCTGAAGAAAATTGCAGATGCTTTGACAAAACCACTTGCAAAAAAATGATTTATAGAACTGAGATCCGAAATGGGACTAATACAAGGAGTAGTTATTGAGTGGGGTGTTCCATTATCTCTTTCATAGCTCCTGCTTTTTCACTTTCTGCTATGTTAAGGTATGGAGATACCAGTTTGTTGAGAAGCATAAAGCAGGGTTATAGGGGGTTACCCTTGTTTGAGAAGTGCAATCTAAGAAAATTGCCCAAATGAGGAACCTTTAAGGGCACATGCAGTAGAAAAAAATGTTTCCAAATTTAGAGCTCTAAAACATCAAATCTTCATTAAAATTCCATGCTAAAAACATACAGTACTTGTCATTATAAAGACATTTCTTTAAATAAAAACTGGTATAATCAAAACCTCAAAAATGTGTTGTGTAAATCTCCTTTCTTTATCTCACATATACAGTACATAAAGCATCGCTATATTGTAAGTTAGAGATTATAATATAATATCTATATCTGTCCATAATGTATATTTATTAGGGATGAGCTCGGTGTTCGAGTCGAACATAGGTTCGACTCGAACATCGGCTGTTCGCAGCGTTCGGCGAACAACGAACGATTTGGGCCGTTCGCGCCAAATTCGAGTGACGCGAACGGCCCACAATACACTGCGCCATCGCAGTGTAATCCCGGCGCTGTGATTGGCCAAGCATGCACTGTGACCCTGCATGCTTGGCCAATCACAGTGCCGGCAGCGAGGAGAGCAATGATTGGCCACAGGCAGGATGCCTGTGGCCAATTATAGCTGAGGGGGTTTAGTACACGCCCCACACTATAAAAGGCCGCCAGCGCGGCGGCCTCGTGTAGTGTGTTCCGGAGCAGGGAAAGTGAAGGATAGGCAGGGACAGTGTCAAATCTATTCTTTGCTAAACCTTGTGTGTAGGGACAGAGAAGGATAGGCAGGGAGAGTGTCAGTGTCATATTCTTTGCTAAACCTTGTGTGTAGGGAGAGAGAAGGATAGGCAGGGAGAGTGTCAGTGCCATATACTTTGATAAACCTTGTGTGCAGGGAGAGAGAAGGATAGGCAGGGGACAGTGTCAGTGTCATATTCTTTGCTAAACCTTGTGTGCAGGGAGAGAGAAGGATAGGCAGGGAGAGTGTCAGTGTCATATACTTTGATAAACCTTGTGTGCAGGGAGAGAGAAGGATAGGCAGGGGACAGTGTCAGTGTCATTGTTGCTAAGCCTCCTGCACATTATACACTTGAAGTTAGCCCGTATTGCTGCTTTTTCCTGGTGTGTTACACCAACAGGCATTTGCGGCACTTACAGCGGGCAGAGTGTGCCTCCTGATCATATTACACCTGAACTTAGCCTGTATTGCTGCTTTTTCCTGGTGTGTTACACCAACAGGATTTTGTGGCACTTACAGCGGGCGGAGTGTGCCTCCTGATCATATTACACCTGAACTTAGCCTGTATTGCTGCTTTTTCCTGGTGTGTTACACCAACAGGATTTTGCGGCACTTACAGCGGGCGGAGTGTAACTCCTGATCATAATACACCTGAACTTAGCCTGTATTGCTGCTTTTTCCTGGTGTGTTACACCAACAGGATTTTGCGGCACTTACAGTGGGCGGAGTGTGCCTCCTGATCATATTACACCTGAACTTAGCCTGTATTGCTGCTTTTTCCCGGTGTGTTACACCAACAGGATTTTGCGGCACTTACAGCGGGCGGAGTGTGCCTCCTGATCATATTACACCTGAACTTAGCCTGTATTGCTGCTTTTTCCTGGTGTGTTACACCAACAGGATTTTGTGGCACTTACAGTGGGCGGAGTGTGCCTCCTGATCATATTACACCTGAACTTAGCCTGTATTGCTGCTTTTTCCTGGTGTGTTACACCAACAGGATTTTGCGGCACTTACAGCGGGCGGAGTGTGCCTCCTGACCATATTACACCTGAACTTAGCCTGTATTGCTGCTTTTTCCTGGTGTGTTACACCAACAGGATTTTGCGGCACTTACAGCGGGCGGAGTGTGCCTCCTGATCATATTACACCTGAACTTAGCCTGTATTGCTGCTTTTTCCTGGTGTGTTACACCAACAGGATTTTGCGGCACTTACAGCGGGCGGAGTGTGCCTCCTGATCATATTACACCTGAACTTAGCCTGTATTGCTGCTTTTTCCTGGTGTGTTACACCAACAGGATTTTGCGGCACTTACAGCGGGCGGAGTGTGCCTCCTGATCATATTACACCTAAACTTAGCCTGTATTGCTGCTTTTTCCTGGTGTGTTACACCACCAGGATTTTGCGGCACTTACAGCGGGCGGAGTGTGCCTCCTGATCATATTACACCTGAACTTAGCCTGTATTGCTGCTTTTTCCTGGTGTGTTACACCAACAGGATTTTGCGGCACTTACAGCGGGCGGAGTGTGCCTCCTGATCATATTACACCTGAACTTAGCCTGTATGGCTGCTTTTTCCTGGTGTGTTACACCAACAGGATTTTGCGGCACTTACAGCGGGCGGAGTGTGCCTCCTGACCATATTACACCTGAACTTAGCCTGTATTGCTGCTTTTTCCTGGTGTGTTACACCAACAGGATTTTGCGGCACTTACAGCGGGCGGAGTGTGCCTCCTGATCATATTACACCTGAACTTAGCCTGTATTGCTGCTTTTTCCTGGTGTGTTACACCAACAGGATTTTGCGGCACTTACAGCGGGCGGAGTGTGCCTCCTGACCATATTACACCTGAACTTAGCCTGTATTGCTGCTTTTTCCTGGTGTGTTACACCAACAGGATTTTGCGGCACTTACAGCGGGCGGAGTGTGCCTCCTGACCATATTACACCTGAACTTAGCCTGTATTGCTGCTTTTTCCTGGTGTGTTACACCAACAGGATTTTGCGGCACTTACAGCGGGCGGAGTGTGCCTCCTGACCATATTACACCTGAACTTAGCCTGTATTGCTGCTTTTTCCTGGTGTGTTACACCAACAGGATTTTGCGGCACTTACAGCGGGCGGAGTGTGCCTCCTGACCATATTACACCTGAAGTTAGCCTGTATTGCTGCTTTTTCCTAGTGTGTTACACCAACAGACATTTGCGGCACTTACAGCGGGCGGAGTGTGCCTCCTGATCATATTACACCTGAAGTTAGCCTGTATTGCTGCTTTTTCCTGGTGTGTTACACCAACAGGATTTTGCGGCACTTACAGCGGGCGGAGTGTGCCTCCTGATCATATTACACCTGAAGTTAGCCTGTATTGCTGCTTTTTCCTGGTGTGTTACACCAACCGGCATTTGCAGCACCTACAGCAGGCATAGTGTGATTCCTGCAAAATATACTCCTGAAGCTAGGCCTTATTGCTGGTTTTCCAATTTCCCTGCAGGCCATTAGAATGTCTGGAAGGCAAACAAGGAGAGGCAGACAGTCAGGAGCCAATAAAAGAGGGCAAGCAGGCTCTGTGTCTAGAGACAACAATGCTGGTCGTGGACGCGGTGCACCGCCATCAGCACGTGGCCATGGGACACGCTTGTCCTTCTTTTCGGCAGCTGGATGTGTTAAGCCGCATCATGCCGAAGACTTGGTAGAGTGGATGACCAAGCCCTCCTCATCCTCCTCATCCTCTCTCACCCAGGCTCAGGGTACTGGCAAAGCAGCTGCCAAAGCGTCCTCTTCCCTGGTATCAATGTCATCATCAGTCAATTCTTCCCTAAACCAACCATGCCCTCCTGAGGAGTCCCCCGAACTGTTTGAGCACAGTGTTGGGTACATGCTCCAGGAGGATGCCCAGCGTTTCGATGGGTCTGATGATGATACCCAGCTAGAGGAAGGCAGTAGCGTGAGAGCAGAGAGAGGGGATGCTCAAGAAGGACACCAATCTGGCAGTCATGTTCCAGCAGCTGCAGCATACTGCCAGATTGGCTCCAGTGATGAGGATGGAGGGGATGATGAGGTCACTGACTCTATGTGGGTGCCTAATAGGAGAGAGGAGGAGGAGGAGGAGGAGGATGAGGAGGAGGCACATCTCCAACGAGGCAGGATGCCCTCGGGGGGCCAGCGTAAGGGCAGCACACCGACGGAATCACACCGCAGAGCTCCGCCTGTGCAGGGCGCTGCCTCTGCCCGTTATTCAAAAAGTTCTTTGGTGTGGGCCTTTTTTGAGTCGAGTGCATCAGATCGCACAGCTGCTGTTTGCAACATATGTCTCAATCGTATATCGCGTGGCCAAAACATCACCCGCTTGGGCACCACATGCTTGACCAGACATATGTTGACCTGCCATGCAGCTCGTTGGCAAGCCTACCTTAAAGACCCACACCAAAGAACAATACGGACCTCTACTTGCACCGCATCAGCTGGGATCTCCAACCCCACTATACCTTCAGTCCTCTCTGAAACCTGCTCTGAGAGGAATGAAGGTGTAGAATTAGGTGTGTCACAGCCAAGTACTTGCGGGCACTCTGCTAGCAGTACACCAACGTCCGATTCTAGCAGGCAAATTTCCCTGCCCCAGCTGCTGGACCGTCGAAAGAAGTTCACTCCCAGCCATCCACATGCCCAGTGGTTGAATGCTAGCTTGGCTAAATTGCTAGCGCTTCAACTGCTGCCTTTTCAGTTGGTAGACTCGGCCCCCTTCCGTGAGTTTGTGCAATGTGCGGTTCCTCAGTGGCAGGTTCCCAAACGCCACTTTTTCTCACGGAAGGCGATTCCGGCTCTCTACCGGCATGTGAAAGGCAATGTCTTGGCCTCGCTGGACAGGGCGGTCAGCGGTAAGGTGCATATTACCGCTGACTCATGGTCCAGCATGCATGGACAGGGACGTTACCTTTCTTTCACGGCCCATTGGGTCACTCTTTTGGCAGCTGGGAAGGATGCAGGACAAGGTGCAGTAGTGTTGGAGGTTGTTCCACCGCCACGCCTCCAAAATGTTACTACTGGTTGTGACACACCTCTGTCCTCCACCCCCTCCTCTTCTTCTTCCTCCATGGCCTCTTACTGTGCTTTGTCCTCGGAACCAGCGGTGCTCCGTAGGCGTTCAAGGGGCTACGCAAGTACGCAGGCAAAAAGATGCCATGCCGTGCTTGCGCTGGTGTGTTTGGGGGACAGGAGCCACACTGGGGCAGAGGTTCTGTCTGCTCTGCAGGGGCAGGCCGAGAGGTGGTTGACGCCACGCCAGCTTAAGCCAGGAATGGTAGTTTGCGACAATGGCACCAACCTCCTCTCCGCTCTCCGACAGGGACAACTGACCCATGTGCCCTGTGTGGCTCACATCCTTAACCTGGTGGTGCAGCGGTTCTTGGGCAGGTACCCGGGCTTACAGGATGTCCTGAGGAAGGCCAGGAAAGTCTGTGTGCATTTCCGCAGATCTTATAATGCAAGTGCTCGCCTGGCTGAGCTGCAAAAGGAGTTGAACCTGCCCAAGAACCGCCTTATATGTGACATGCCCACCAGGTGGAACTCAACGTTGGCCATGCTGCAGCGGCTGCACATGCAGCAGAGGGCCATCAATGAGTACCTGTGTGACTACGGCACCAGGACAGGGTCAGGGGAGCTCGGGTTTTTTTCACCACGCCAGTGGGGCATGATCAGGGATGCATGCACTGTCCTGGCACCATTTGAGGAGGCCACGAGGATGGTGAGCAGTGACAGTGCATGCATCAGTGACACTGTACCTCTTGTCCACCTGTTGGAACATACGCTGCGTGGAATAATGGACAGGGCACTTGAGGCAGAACAGAGGCAGGAAGAGGAGGACTTCCTTGCCTCTCAAGGCCCCCTTTACCCAGACAGTGTTCCTTCTGTCCCACCCATCGCACAGGAAGAAGAGGAGGAGGAGGATTGTGTCAGCATTGAGGTGGAGCCTGGCACTCAGCATCATCAGCAGCAGTCTTTTAGGGATGATTTACAGTCCCAAGAAACCAGTGGACTTGTACGTGGCTGGGAGGAGGTGGCTGCGGATCATGTTGTCCTTAGTGACCCAGAGGACTCCGGACCGAATGCCTCAGCTAACCTACGCTGCATGGCCTCCCTGATCCTGCAAAGTCTGCGGAAGGATCCTCGTATTCTTCGGATCAAGGAGAGGGACCATTACTGGCTGGCCACTCTCCTTGATCCACGGTACAAGGGTAAGGTTGCGGACCTTATCTTACCGTCGCAGAGGGAGCAGAGGATGACACAACTCCGGGAGGCCTTGCAGAAAGGTCTGTGCAATGCGTTCCCAGAGACTGGGAGGTTACAAACTCCTGGTCCTGGACAACGAGTTGCTGAGGCTTCGGTCAGTCAAAGAAGGAGTGGTGGGAAAGGTGGCCGTCTGACCGATGCGTTCAGACAATTCTTTAGTCCGCAGCCCCAAGGTATGATCGGTTCCAGCAACCATCACCAGCGTCTGATATACATGGTGCAGGAATACCTAGGGGCAAGGTCAGACTTGGACACCTTCCCGACCGAAAATCCTCTGGCTTACTGGGTCTTGAGGATGGATCATTGGCCAGAGCTTGCACAGTATGCAATTGAGCTACTGGCCTGTCCTGCATCCAGCGTTCTTTCAGAACGCACATTCAGTGCTGCTGGAGGATTTGTCACGGATCACAGGGTGTGCCTGTCCACCGACTCTGTTGATCGACTGACCTTCATAAAGATGAACCAGTCTTGGATCACCACCAGCTACCAAACACCTGAAGCTGATATAACAGACTAATTTATTTTCAAATGTCACATCCCTTCAAGACTGATGCTGATGCTGAGAGACTGTCCTGTTATGTTGACTGACTATCCTCCTCCTCCTCAATGATCCGATTGATGATGATAGCTTGGAAGAACATTTTTGTTTCTGGGTGCCGCCACAAGTGGCTAAGGCCCAATTTTTCAGCCCCTGTTTAACAGGGGCATGTAATTACAATTTTTTATGCAATGCTTTGCAGCAGGGCTCATTCCTGCACTCCAACTAGAGTATCTGGGAGAGGTTGCAGTGTCGTGGCACCAGCACCAGTGGCTAAGGCCCAATTTTTCAGCCCCTGTTTAACAGGGGCGTGTAATTACAATTTTTGATGCAATACTTTGCAACAGGGCTCATTGCTGTGCTCCAAGTACAGTATCTGTGAGGGGTTGCAGTGTTGTGGCACCAGTGCCTAAGGGCCAATTTTTCTGCCCCTGTTTAACAGGGGCATGTAATTACAATTCTTGATCTAATAATTCACAGCAGGGCCCATTCCTGCGCCCACCAAGACTAACTGTGAGGCCTTACAGTGTTGTGTCAACACCACCACCACCACCACCACCAAAGGCCCAATTTTTCAGCCCCCGTTCAACAGGGGCATGCAATTACAATTCTTGATCTAATAATTCACAGCAGGGCCCATTCATGCGCCCACCAAGAGTAACTGTGAGGGCTCACAGTGTTGTGGCAACACCAACATGTAAGGGGCAAATTTCAGCTGAGTATATACGGCAGGCCCCTACTTTCAAACATCCAACTTACAAACGACTCCTCCTTGCAAACGGAAGGATACAACAGGAAGTGAGAGGAAATCTACCCCTAGGAAGGCAAATTCTCTCCTGTAAGAGTTAATATGGGAAAAAAAGTGTCTCCTCTCCAGTGACGCTTTATCACCAATTCTTGTTTCAATAAAAACCCCAAATTTTCAAAACACATTTGTCATTAGGACGGAAAGTGAGGTGAACTGTTCTGAACAGGTGCACACTGCACAGACAGCAAAACAAATGTTACAGGGGTGATAACCCTTCCCTATGTTTTCTAAAAAGCTTAAAAATAGATTTTTTGGCTGGAGCTACACTTAAACAATGTACCTGTTCAAAATTACAAACAGATTCTACATAAGAACAAACCTACAGTCCCTGTCTTGTATGCACCGCCTGTATAAGGCTGTTCAGAGTATATAGGGCCTTTTTTATTTTGTGTGCAGGGTTCCCCTTAATATCCATACAAGACCCAAAGGGGCTGGTAATGGGCTGGGGTAGGGGGGGGGGCTGTGATGGGGTAGCTATGCCATTTTTCTTAAAGATTTTCATCCATATTACCGGGACCAGACATTACATTAAAGCCGCAAGCAGTTTTAAATGGCTTTATTTCCTTTAGAAATGTAATTTTGTGCAGGGACAGTTCTAAACACGGGAAACACGTGGCACTTCTCAGGCATACTTTAGACACCCCCCAGGTACGATATTTAAAGGAATATTTGACTTTTTTTTTCACTTTATGCATCATTAAAATGACTGCTCCCGAAAAACGGCCGTTTTTAAAACTTTTTTTTGGATTGATACATGTCCCCTGGTGCAGAACCCGGGTTCCCAAACCCTTTTTAGGACAATAACATGCATATTAGTCGTTATAAATAGCACTTTAGATTTCGAACGTTCGCATCCATTGTATTTAATAGGGTTCTAAAGTTCGTGCGAACTTTCGGTACGTTCGCGGGTTCTGGTGCGAACCGAACCCGGGAGTGTTCGGCTCATCACTAATATTTATACACAGTCTATAAAACACTTGGCAGAGGCGCCAATGAATGTTATCTTTTTGTTGTTTTGAACACATTTCATGACGCCAAGATCACTTCTTCAGAGAGTCATGAGAGCAAGCCAAGTTGGGTACTCAAGTGCAATTTAAGGAATCTAAGAATATCAAACAGAATACACCAATTATCATAACCTATCAAATGATTTTCTAGTTATCCAGTCTATGCAAACTCATTTGCTCAGAACTTACAGCAGGGTATTGGTTCTTAATTCCTTGCAGTGCAACCAAAGAGTAGAAGAAAATAAAACACAAGCCCCAAAAAAGTCACAATCAGCCCTCACACACTTTATACGTGTACAGCTGTTCTTCTGGCAATGTATCCCTGAAGGTGCATATAGGTCTTCCAACCTCAAGCCCACCTAGGACTCAGATGCTGACAGCTTGCTTTGCTTCAACATGAAAATCAGTCTCCCTGGCATCCATGGCCATGTTTGGGAAATGGCCAAAGCCTGAGGAAGGAGAATGACCTATCTCTTTATCCCCCCAACAGAAATGCAGGGCGATTTTATGACATCATCTTCAAGCGACTCCCTGTCACATGTGCATTCCAAACTAAAACACAATTGCCCAGTGATTCCTCCACCCTGTCAGAGAACCCATAACTGAGAGTATAGCACATCAGAAGATGAAAGATTCCTTATACTGTGCTGAAACATTCAACTGTGTTTGTTCTCATGACTCTCTAACCATAATACTACCTGCCTTGCATTTCGCATGTTCTCGCTGTGCCTGTGTGAGTTTCCTCTGGGTACTCTGGTTTCCTCTCACACGCCAAAGACATGCTGGTAGAATAATTGGCTCCTGTCTAAATTGGCCCTAGTATGTTAGGGACTTTAGATTGTAAGCTCCTTGAGGGCAGGGACTGATGTGAATGTGCAATATATATGTAAAGAGCTTTATAAATTGATGGCACTATATAAGTACCTGTAATTAAATAAATATATATATCAAAGTCTAGGATTGGAAGGAATAATGAAGCAAATTTGATGCGATTTGTGGTACAAGAACAGGTCCAGAATAGTTAAATTAAAAAGAAAACTCAACTTTTGTTGAGAAAAACAATCCCCTCTGCTTTGACAAAAAACCAGTCCCTTCATGACCAGGCCATTTTTTGCGATACGACACTGTGTTATTTTAATTGACAATTGCACGGTCGTGGGACCCTGTACTCAAATAACATTTTTGTCAAATTGTTCCCCACAAATAGAGCTTTCTTTTGGTGGTATTTGATCACCTCAGCGGTTTTTATTTTTTGCGCTATAAACAAAAAAAAAACAGACAATTTAGAAAAAATATATATTTTTTACTTTCTGCTATAAAACATATCCAATAAAAAATGTAAAAAAATCTAAATTTCTTCATCAGTTTAGGCCAATATGTATTCTGCTACATGTTTCCCAATAAGCATATATTTATGAATTTTTCTTACTAGTAATGCCGGTGACCAGTGACTTATAGCGGGACTGCAATATTGCGACAGGCAAATCGGACACCCAACTGACACTATTGACACTTTTTTGGGGACCAGTGACACTAATACAGTGATCAGTGCTAAAAAAATATGCAGTGTCACTTTACTAATGACACTGACAGGGAAGGGGTTAACATCAGGGGTCATAATGGGGTTAAATGTATGCCTAGGTTGTGCTTACTCATTGTGGGGAAGGTGCTTTGAATAGGGCAAGGCAAAGATCTGTGCCTTCCCTTGTGACAGAACGACAGTCTGCCTTGTTCTGCCAGTGCCCTGTAATTGGCAGGTGCAGGCAGACATCGAGTCCGTAGTACCCGCTGCTGGGCTCCTGCTTTGTGGCATCACAGCCGGGATGGGCCACCAGCAGTACACGTGCGCCACAGACCCGGAAGTGTCAGATCACGTACTAGATAGGTGATCTGATGCAGAGCGGCCGCCCTGCCGCAGTAAATGTGTGGAGGGCGGTCGTTAACTGGTTAAATTACAATATGTAATTTGTAGCAATGGTATATGCTATATTATTGTTTTTTATTTTCCAGTGACGAGCGAGCGATCGCTCGTCACTCTGCTGCCCCCACCGCCATCCTCGGTGAGGGAACCAGGAAGTGAAGCCTTGCGGCTTCACTGCCCGGTTCCCTACGGTGCATGCGCGAGTCGCGCTGCGCCGTTCTGACTGGTCCCAGAGTGTTCTGGGAGCCGAGTGTCTCCCAGAACAAAATGGGTACTCTGCGGGAAGTGACGTACTTCCTGCAGATTTCCCGCAGAGAGGACTCCCGGAAATGGGTGAAAATACCTGTCTTAGACAGGTATCTTCACCCCCCTCCCCCCTGAAAGGTGTCAATTGTGACACCGGAGGGGGGAGGGTTCCGATGAGCGGAAGTTCCACTTTAGGGTGGAGCTCCGCTTTAAGGTCCACTTTAACATTAAAAACCATAAAAAATACCTTAGAGTGAAACTAGACTCCGTATAGGGAATTCAGAAAGAATGTCATAGACATTCCTTAGAATCCTCTCATGTCACCAAATGGCAAATGTTGATGTGGGAACAGGCACATGAATCTCTCATTTGTGGGGGGGGGAGGGTGCAGCACTATACTGGAGTGCCCATACAACCTGTTCTCAGTGCATGTTTGGTCCCTGGCTAAACTGGAGGCTGTCAGCTGTGTAGAGGATGACTCATCCATGGCACCAATAAGCTACAAGCCAGGAGACTGTTCGGCCAACAGCTGAAAGTAAACAAAGTAAACATTTTACTCATCCTTATACAGGACTTAGGTTTCACTTAAAATGCATGCCAATTGCAAGCCAGCTCAAATGGAAAATCTGTCTAACACAGATAGTGGCATTATGTGAGATACCTAATGTGTGTGTGTAATCCTCAAACTAATCTGGTCAAAGTTTACGGAGGACTATGGACTCAAAACCTATTACTTTTTGATAGAACTCAGACCTGGCAATTGGACACTTAGGCACCCAGTGCCTCCTTTAGAGGGTAAGGGGAGACAGTCACATGCTCCCTCATACCCGAAGCACCATGTATATTTTTGTTTGAAAAGGGAGCAAACAGAACGTGAGCATAAACAGCAGGGGGTAAGTGAATTAGACAAACTAGTTACTTTTACTTTACATACAAAGTTATATAGTTACATAGTAGGTAAGGTTGAATAAAGACAATACTCTATCCAGTTCAACCTGTTTAGGTGTTCGTGTGTGTCAGTAATTATTTCCCATATCCCTGTATGTTGTGTTCTTTAACCACTTGACCACTGGGCACTTAAACCCCCTTAATAACCAGACCAATTTTCAGCTTTCGGTGCTCTCACATTTTGAATGACAATTACTCAGTCATACAACACTGTACCCATATGAAATTTTTGTCCTTTTTTTCACACAAATAGAGCTTTCTTTTGGTGGTATTTAATCACTGTTGGGTTTTTTATTTTTTGCGCTATAAGAGAAAAAAGACTGAAAATTTTGTAAAAAAATGATTTTTTTTTCGTTTCTGTTATAAAATTTTGCAAATTACTATTTTTTCTTCATAAATTTTGGCCAAAATTTATACTGCTACATATCTTTGGTAAAAATAAGTACAAATTGGTGGATATTATTTGGTCTTTGTGAAAGTTATAGAGTCCACAAGCTATGGTGCCAATATCTGAAAATTGATCACACCTGAAGTACTGACGGCCGATCTCATTTCTTGAGACCCTAACATGCCAGATAAGTACAAATACCCCCCAAATGACCCCTTTTTGGAAAGAAGACATTCCAAGGTATTCAGAAAGAGGCATTGTGCGTTTTTTGAAGTTGTCATTTTTTCCCACAATTCTTTGCAAAATCAAGATTTTTTTTTTCTCTTTTTTTTTTTTCACAAAATTGTCATATTAGCAGGTTATTTCTCACACACAGCATATGCATTCCACAAATTACACCCCAAAACACATTCTGCTATTACTCCCGAGTATGGCGATACCACATGTGTGAGACTTTTACACAGCGTGGCCACATACAGAGGCCCAACATGCAGGGAGCACCTTCAGGCGTTCTGGAGCACCAAGGCCAATTCTGACATTTCTCTCCTACATGTAAAAATCATCATTTATTTGCTAGAAAATTACATAGAACCCCAAAACATTATATATGTTTTTTTAGCAAAGACCTTAGAGAATATAATGGTGGTTGTTGCAACTTTTTATCTCGCACGATATTTGCGCAGCAATTTTTTAAACGCGTTTTTTACGGAAAAAAAATGTTTTGTGCTTAAAAAAAAAAAAAAACAGTAAAGTTAGCCCAATGTTTTTGCATAATGTGAAAGATGAAGTTACGCCGAGTAAATAGATACCTAACATGTCGCCCTTAAAAATTGAACACACTCGTGGAATGGCGCCAAACTTCGCTACTTAAAAAATCCCCATAGGCGACGCTTTAAATATTTTTACTGGTTACATGTTTTGAGTTACAGAGGAGGTCTACGGCCAAAATGATTGCTCTCGCTCTAACGTTCGCACCGATACCTCACATGTGTGGTTTGAAAACCGTTTTCATATGTGGGCGGGACTTACGTATGCGTTCGCTTCTGTATGCGAGCTCACGGGGACAGGGGCGCTTTAAAAAAAAAAAAAAATTTTATTCTTCATTTTACTTTATTTATTTTAGTTTGACATGTTTTTCCGCCCTAAACATTTTTTTGATCACTTTTATACCTATTACAAGGAACGTAAACATCCCTTGTAATAGGAATATGGCATGACAGGTCCTCTTTACAGTGAGATATGGGGGGGGGGGGGTGTCAATAAGACCCCACATCTCACCTCTAGGCTGGGAAGCCTGAAAAAAAAACAAAAAAAAAAAACAACAATCCTGGCTTTGATCGTAGCGGTGAGTCGGTAGAAGCACCGGAGGGCGGCGGGGGGGGGGGGGACATCCCCTCTCGCCTCCCGTAAGAATGATCAAGCGGCGGAACAGCCGCTATGATTGTTCTTATGGTGTAGGGAATCGCCGGCTGAAAAAGCTGATATCTGAATGATGCCTGTAGCTGCTCCCATCATTCAGATATCCCCGCACAAAGTCAAGGACGTCATATGACGGCCGGAGGGCGGGAAGTGGTTATTGCAGAGTATTGCCGGGCATTGCGGAGTATTGCCGGGCATTGCGGAGTATTGCCGGGCATTGCGGAGTATTGCCGGGCATTGCGGAGTATTGCAGGGCATTGCGGAGTATTGCGGACTATGGCAGGGTATTGCGGTGTATGGCAGGGTATTGCGGTGTATGGCAGGGTATTGCACGGGTATTGCACAGGGTATTGTGGAGGGTATTGCACAGGGTATTGTGGAGGGTATTGCAGAGTATTGTGGAGGGTATTGCAGAGTATTGTGGCGGGTATTGCAGAGTATTGTGCAGGGTATTGCAGAGTATTGTGCAGGGTATTGCAGAGTATTGTGCAGGGTATTGCAGAGTATTGTGCAGGGTATTGCAGAGTATTGTGCAGGGTATTGCAGAGTATTTTGCAGAGTATTTTGCAGGGTATTGCAGAGTATTTTGCAGGGTATTGCAGAGTATTGTGCAGGGTATTGCAGAGTATTGCACCAGGGTATTGCAGAGTATTGCACCAGGGTATTGCAGAGTATTGCACCAGGGTATTGCAGAGTATTTCGCAGGGTATTGCAGAGTATTTCGCAGGGTATTGCAGAGTATTTCGCAGGGTATTGCAGAGTATTTCGCAGGGTATTGCAGAGTATTGCACCAGGGTATTGCAGAGTATTGCACCAGGGTATTGCAGAGTATTGCACCAGGGTATTGCAGAGTATTGCACCAGGGTATTTTGCAGAGTATTGGCAGGGTGTATTGCAGAGTATTGGCAGGGTATAGCACAGGGATGGCTGAGCAGGGATGGATGGATGGCTGGATCTGTGACTGCAATTGTCACAGATCCAGCCCACAGTGCTGCTGCTGCCATCCGCTCCCTCCCCCTCCCCTCTCACACTGTACCGATCGGTACAGAGAGGGGAGGGAGGAACCGGCGTCATCAAATGACGCCGGTCTGTTTACAAGTGATTGCTCCGTCATTGGACGGAGCGATCACGTGGTAAACGGCCGCTATCAGCGGCGATTTACCGCGATTCGTGATCCGCCGGGTCCTCTGGACCCGGCGGTCACGGAGTTTCCCGTGTGCGCGCCCCAGGGGGCGCGCGGGAGCGCGATTCTGGGAGGACGTTATATAACGTCCTCCCAGAGTTAAGCAACCACCTTGTCGACGTTATTTGTCGGCAGGTGGTTGTTAAGTGGTTAAGATGCACGTCCAATCGTTTAAAAAAATATATCAATACACCCCGATGCCACTACTAATTGCGCGTTCCACATCCTTACCTCCCTGACAGTAAAAAAAACCCTGCGCAGTTTAAGCTTAAACCGTTTCTTCTCCAATCTCATTGTGTAGCCCCGTGTTCTCTTACACTCCCTGTCAGTGTTTGGGTATGGGGAGCCCAATAGCAGGGGTACACACCTTGGATAAGGATACTCAGGAGGTGAATACCACACAATTTCAAAAATGTGGTACAAAAGGGAATAATCAAAGTCAAAACGTAGCAGAAGGTCAGGGCAGGCAGCAAAGGATCAGAGTCAATAAACGTAGCAAAGGTCAGGTAGCAATATCACATGGCAAGGAACAAGGTAGCTCTAAAACAACTGAGAACTCTCTCTCTGGAACCTCTCATCTTTATAGTAAATAAACAGGAAATGACCTCCGGAGGGTGTGGTGGAAGTGATGCAATTGCTGTCTATAACAGGAAACACTTCGGTGCTGCCATCTTGATATGAGGATGTCATCAGACATGTGCTAGAGGCCTCACTATACTCACACAGGGGTTCCACAGGACACAGGCCACCAACAAGGACTGTGCCAAGGACTGACATGCTGAGAGTGAGAGGTCCCCTGAGGTTGGTGCAGGTAGGTTGCAAGTTGTGACAGTGCCCCCCCACAAAGCGTGACCTCCGGGAGTGCAAAAGGACAGGACGGCCAGGGTGATGTCTATGAAAAGAGCGTACAAGTGCAGGAGCATGCATATCATAAGCAGGAACCCAGGAACAATCTTCAACACTGTAGTCTTTCCAGTGACTCAAGTATGCCAGACGACCATGGCGTAATCTAGTATCTAAGATGTTCTAAACCTCATATTCTTCCTCTCCATTTACAATAATAGGATCAGCCATAGATAGGGAGTGAGAGGGACAAGGATATGGGACAGCAGGCTGTAACAGAGAAGTATGAAAGACAGGATGAACCCTATAGGAATCAGGTAGACTCAATTTCATTGCAGCGGGGGAAATTACACGTTCAATAGCAAAGGGTCCCACATATCTCAGTTCTAATTTTCAGGTAGAACATTTCAGTTTTAAGAAAAAGGTGGACAACCATAATGGAACACCTGGTTGGTACTGAGGGGCAGGATCATGGTGTCTGTCTGCATAGGCCTTATACCTAGTCTGGGCACGAGTTATGGTCTTCTTTAGTACCGAAAAGCTCTTCACAATTTCTTCCAAATGATTATTAGCAGCAGGTACAGTATCAGCAACTGGGGATTCAGGCAACGTAGTGGGATGGTTGCCAAAATTAGCATAGAATGGAGAGGAGTTAATGGAACGGTGAAATTGATTATTATATGTAGATTCAGCTAAAGATAGATTTGAATTCCAATCACCTTGAAGATAAGTTGTGTAACATCGCAGGCATCGTTCTAAGGTTGGTTGGTGCGTTCTGTTTGGCCATTTGATTGAGGATGAAAAGCGGTTGACAATGAGCGTTGGATATGAAGACCCCTACAGAAGGCAGCCCAGAATTTCGATGTAAATTCCATTGTTATGAACAGAGCATCTCAATTTACATCGAAATTCTGGGCTGCCAAAGGAAGAGTTTATGTCCCTCCTGCTGCAGTCGCTGAAGTACTACAATATTGCCACGACACTCCCATAGGGGGTCATGGAGGGATACATAAAACACATGAACTGATTTGAAGAACCTTCTGGTGGCCTTCCTTATTAAAAGATGTGACATCTTATGTTTCTACCTGTTCTGTTTTCCGTTTACCTGTTCTGTTTTTTTTTCAGAATTTGTGCTAAAGACAGCCACAATCACCCTCAAGGTCTTTTTTTGCCTTTGCCTGTTCCTTCCTGGCCCTGGATTGACATTTCAATTGATTTTATTGATGAGTTACACATGGTTACAATACAATAGTGGTAATAGTGGAATGTTTTAGTAAAATGTCTCATTTCATAGCCACTAAGAATCTACCTACTGCCAGTGAGACAGCCACTTTATTCATACAAGAAGTGTTTCGTCTTCACGGTTTACAACAACACTTCTTGTATGAATAAAGTGGCTGTCTCACTGGCAGTAGGTAGATTCTTAGTGGCTATGAAATGAGACATTTTACTAAAACATTCCACTATTACCACAATTTCTCTCAGCGGGAGTAAAGGAGGGTGAAAAAAAAGCCACTGGATGTAGGAATTCTTTTTCTGTGATAGTACAGCACCTGCAGCTGTATCTGAAGCATCTACTTCAACATAGTATGGTTTGTTGGGCACAGGTAAAATTAGAATAGGTGCAAAAGTAAATAGGTCTCTCAACTCATCAAAAGCTTGTTGGGCTTGTTCAGTTCATTGAAATTTCACCTTTTGTTTTGTGATAGCTGTAATTGACTGAACAACCTTTGAGAAATTGCGTATGAATATGCAACCAGGTGAAATAATGTACCCCAGAAAATCTACAGTTTTCTCATTGAAAGCACATTTTTCTGGATTTGCATACAACAATGAGTCCTTAGTAGGGACAACACTATCTTAACGTTCAATATTTTCTTTCTCTGTGGTAGAGTATATCAATATATCATCCAGGTATACTACTACATAGGTGTGTAGAATATCCTGCAGAACATCATTGGCAAACCGCTGGAATGTGGCAGGAGCATTGCATAATCCAAGTGGCATTACCAAATATTTGAACAATTGAAAATGGTGTGACCTGGGACTTTAAATGAGGCCATATCAAATAAAAATGAAATAGGTACATATATGTATATATAAATGAGTTTATTCATTTATTATATTCTAAAATTCATACCAAACTCTTAAGTAGACATTGTATCGAATAAATTGGTAGTCACATGACTTACACTTAAATTATACTGTTAATAGCATGAAATACAAGTAATGAGTTGACATGATAGACATATACAATAAAATGGATACATAAAAAATATATACATATAATGGAACCAGATATATCTTGGTAATAGCACTCAACGCGTTTCATGGCGTTACAGCCACTCATCAGAAGTGTAGTACGACAGTATACTGTAAAGCAGACCTCAAACTTTCCACTCGCCTACTCGCATTTTGCGAGTGGAAAATGAGGTCTGGCGAGGAGCTGGGCTGCCTAGGAGTGGGGGGGTGAGTACCGCGGCGGGCAGGGTTGATCAGGAGCTGTTCTCTGCCATCCAGCGATCACCCAGATGGCAGAGAGCATGGAGGAAGAGAACTTGCTTTGAAATTTCTTCCACTCTGCTCGCTCACACAGCCCCGCCTCATCCTGACCCCGCACCTGTAGCAGACAAAATACGGGTCCAATGCTTGGATGTGTTGTCTATCACAGGCACGGGGTCAGGAGGAGGCAGGGCTCTGTGAGCGAGCAGAGCAGAGGAAATTTCAATGTAAGTTCTAACAGCGGGCTATACCGCTCTGCGATCCGCGGCTCTCCTCTTCATCCTGTCATGCAGAGGCGTTGCTAGGCGGGTGACACCCGTGGGTAGCAGCACCTCTAACACCGCCTGCTGCCCTGATTAGCTGTGCTTTGCGCCGCAGTGTACCTCAGCGGCGTGGACCGAAGCCGCCTCCCCCTCTCTGTTTACATTCACAGAGGAGGAGGACCCTGCACTCGAGGGACAAACAGTGTGTGTATCTGTCAGGGGGGGCGTCTATACTGCTGGGGGGGTCTGTACTACTGAGGGGGGTCTGTACTGAGGGGGGTCTTGTAATGCTGGGGGGTCTGCACTAGGGGGGGTGTCTGTACTGAGGGGGGTCTGTAATGCTGGGGGGGTCTGCACTGCTGGGAGGTGTCTGTACTTAGGGGGGGTGTCTGTACTGAGGGGGGGTGTCTGTACTGAGGGGGGTGTCTGTACTGAGGGGGTGTCTGTACTGAGGGGGGTCTGCACTGAGGGGGGTGTCTGTACTGCTGGGGGGGTCTGCACTGAGGTGGGGGTGTCTGTACTGATGGGGGTCTGCACTGAGGTGAGGGGTGTCTGTACTGATGGCGGGTCTGCACCGGGTGACACCAACCCTAGTGACGCCACTGCTGTCATGATCTGGCCGCCAATGGGAGAACGATTTGTCTGCAATGGGGGAAAAACTTGTCTGCAATGGGGGCACAGTGAGTCTTCAATGGGGGACACAGTGAGTCTTCAATGGGGGACACAGTGAGTCTTCAATGGGGGGCACAATGAGTCCGCAATGGGGGCACAATGAGTCCGCAATGGGGACACAATGGGGTTGATTTACTAAAGGAAAATCCACTTTGCACTTGAAAGTGCACATGGAAGTGCAGTCGCTGTAGATCGCTGTAAATCTGAGGGGAAGCTCTGAAATTAGGGGAAGCTCTGCTGATTTTATCATCCAATCATGTGCAAGCTAAAATGCTGTTTTTTATTTTCCTTACATGTCCCCCTAAGATGTACAGCATCTGCACTTCCATGTGCACTTTCAGTGCACTTTCAAGTGCAAAGTGGATTTTCCTTTAGTAAATCAACCCCAATGAGTCCGCAATGTGGGCACAATGAAGCTGCAATGTGGGCAACAATGAAGCTGCAATGTGGGCAACAATGAAGCTGCAATGTGGGGCACAATGAAGCTGCAATGTGTGGCATAATGAGGCTGCAATGTGGGGCACAGTGAGGCTGAAATGTGGGGCACAGTGAGGCTGCAATGTGGGGCACAGTGAGTCTGCATTGATGAGCACAGGTGAGGCTGTGCTGAGGGGAACTGATAAAGTTGTTGTTAATATTTATTTCTGTAATTAATTCTGCATAAAACATTTACAAGTGTAATTTCATGAGATCATTTATGAGGGCGTGATTAGCGGCAGAATTAGGGGCGGAGCAGGGTAGGGGTTGGGTTGGGCAACTGGTGGCGAGTAACCCTTGAGGCCTGGCTAGTGGCTCAAGACTTGAAATTTTGAGCCCTGCTGTAAAGAAATATCAATAATTAATAGTGCACTCTAAAAAGGGGATAAAAGTTATTTTATATATTTTTTTTAGGATACTCAGTAGGTAAATCCAGCACAATTTCCAAAAACATGGTACAAAAGGGAAAGTCCAATAATCAAAGTCAAACATAGCAGAAGTTTAGGGCAGGCAATAAACGTAGCAAAGGTTAGGTAGCAATATCACATGGCAAGAAACAGGAACACACTGTGGGTAGCTCTATAACAACTGAGCACTCTCTCTCTCTGGAACCTCACAGCTTGATAGTGATTGAACAGAAAATGACCTCCGGAGGGTGTGGTGGAAGTGATGCAGTTGCTGTCTATAACAGGAAGTACTTCGGTGCTGCCATCTTGATATGAGGATGCCATCGGACATGTGATAGAGGCTTCACTATACTCACACGGGGGTACCACAGGACACAGGCCACCAACAAGTGTGCCAAGGACTGACATGCTGCGAGTGCGAGGACCCCTGCGATTGGTACAGGTAGGTTGCGGGCTCCCTGAGACTGAATCGTTTTTTTCCTACGTTGGAATCACCATTGAGGTATTTGTAAATAGCTGTCATGTTCCCTCTCTTTTAAATGAGCAAAGCATAGATTAAAGTGGAAGTAAACCCTCCTATCGTTTTAAGCCAAGTTTAATCGTCAACTGCTATGATGCTGCACATGTGATCAGTTATGACACCAGCCATTGGATAGTTTGACAGTTTGGTTGACAGCACAAGCAAATGTGACAGTTAGTAACCGTTAAATCAATAGGTTTACTTTCGCTTTAAGCATAGCATAGCTTGAAAATGAAATCAATGTGAGTGTTCTACAAGTACCATAGAAAATGCTACACATTTTAGAGTATCATGTCTTTTTTTAATTTGTAGCTGTGTAGTTAGAGGTTAAAGAGTAAGTTCACCTTTACAGAAAAATCTGTATGGTGAACTTACACTGGACCTCTTCCCCATCGCACCCAGTCCCGCTGTGCCTGAAGCCAGCGATCTCCCGCACTGAAACATCGTAAAGCCGCTTTGCCGGTCTGGGATTCAGAAATCCCCCACGGCTCAATCTCCTAAACGCACCTTGTAAAGGTATGTATAGGAGTAGGGATGAGCTTTGAGTTTGAGTCGAACCCATGTTCAACTCGAACATTGCCTGTTCGGTTGTTCGTCGAATTGCGAACATTATGGGCCGTTATTACGGCCCATAATTCACTGCGGCATCGCAGTGCATTGCTGGCTGATGATTGGCCAAGCATGCACTATGACCCGCATGCTTGGCCAATCACAGCGCCGTCTGAGCAGAGAGCCATATTTGGCCAAAGCTAGGGTGGGTTTGGCCAATTATGGCTCAGGGGGTTTAATACATGCCCCACTCTATATAAGGCTGCCTCCGTGGCGGCCTTGTGTAGTGTGTTACGGTGTTGGTTAAAGAGAGAGCTTACAGAAAGAGAGAGACAGTGTCATTTATATTGAGTTAGATAGAGCAGGCAGACGAGTCAGATAGCTGCAGTTACAGTGTGTAGAGGATATATATGCATCCTAGGTGTTGTATATATATTTACACACTGTATTCAGTTTAGCTAGATGCGTTCCTGTTATTCTCTATACTGTGACAGGCAGGCAGGTGATTGTGCTAGCTGCAGTCAGTGTTTCACTTAGTGTACTGTGTGCTTTGCATAGCGTTCACCTAAAGCTTACCTGAATACAGTTAGTGACTAATAGTAGTGTTCTCATAATAAAACCACAGGCAGAGAGCTGCAAGTATTTTCAGTTAGTGTACTGTGGCCTCTGCACAGTTTTCACCTAAAACTAACTGAAGACAATTGCTGCTTTTCCCATACTAATACCACAGCAGGCAGTTGATTCTGATAGCTGCATTATCAGTACAGATATATATATATATATATATATATATATATATATATATGCATCCCACCTTTGTGCAGTTACATCTCACGGCAGGCCATTAGTATGTCTGGAAGGCAAACAAGGAGAGGCAGACAGTCACGAGGCAATAAAAGAGGGCAAGCAGGCTCTGTGTCTAGAGGCAACAGTGCTGGTCGTGGACACGGTGCATCCTCATCAGCACATGACCAAGGGACACGCTTGTCCTTCTTTTCGGCAGCTGGCCATGTTGAGCCGCAACATGCCCAAGACTTGGTAGAGTGGATGACCAAGCCGTCCTCCTCCTCCTCATCCTCTCTCACCCAGGCTCAGGGTACTTTGTCTGGCAAAGCAGCTGCCAAAGCGGCCTCTTCCCTCGGCTCAATGGCATCAGTCACTCCTCCCCTAGCCCCACCATGTCCTCCTGAGGAGTCCACCGAACTGTTTGACCACAGTATTGGGTACATGCTCCAGGAGGATGCCCAGCGTTTTGAAGACTCCGATGATGGAACCCAGCTAGAGGAAGGCAGTAAGGTGAGCCCAGAGAGAGGGGGTAGTAACGTGAGCCCAGAGAGAGGGGGTGCCTAACAAGGACACCTATCTGGCAGTCATGTTCCCCCAGCTGCAGCATACTGACAGATTTGCTCCAGTGATGAGGAGGGAGGGGATGATGAGGTCACTGACTCCACGTGGGTGCCTGATAGGAGAGAAGAGGAGGAGGAGGAGGAGGAGACACATCTCCAACGAGGCAGGATGCCCTCCAGGGGCCAGCTTAAGGGCAGCACACCGATTGCATCACACCACAGAGCTCCGCATGTGCAGGGCGCTGCTGTCTCTGCGCGGTATTCCAAAAGTTCTTTGGTGTGGGCCTTTTTTCAGACGTGTGCAGCAGATCGCACCATTGCCATTTGCAACATATGTCTCAGGCGTATCTCGCGTGGCCAAAACATCAGCCGCTTGGGCACCACGTGCTTGACCAGACATATGTTGACCTGCCATGCAGTTCGTTGGTAAGCCTACCTAAAAGACCCACACCAAAGAACAAAGCGGACCTCTCCTTGCTCCTCATTAGCTGGGATCTCCAACCCCACTATACCTTCAGTTCTCTCTGAAACCTGCACTGAGAGGAATGAAGGTGTAGAATTAGGTGTGTCACAGCCAAGTACTTGCGGGCAATCTGCTATTGGTACACCGACGTCAGATTGTACCAGGCAAATTTCCCTGCCCCAGCTGCTGCACCGCCAAAATAAGTTCGCTCCCAGCCATCCACATGCCCAGCAGTTGAATGCTAGCTTGGCTAAATTGCTAGCACTTCAACTGCTGCCTTTTCAGTTGGTAGACTCTGCCCCCTTCTGTGAGTTTGTGGAATGTGTGGTTCCCAAACGCCACTTTTTCTCACGGAAGGCGATTTCGTCTCTCTACCGGCATGTGAAAGGCAATGTCTTGGCCTCGCTGGACAGGGTGGTCAGCGGTAAGGTGCATATTACCGCTGACTCGTGGTCCAGCAGGCATGGACAGGGACGATACCTATCTTTCACGGCGCATTGGATGACTCTGCTGGCAGCTGGGAAGGATGCAGGACAAGGTGCAGTAGTGTTGGAGGTTGTTCCGCCACCACGCCTCCAAAATGTTACTGGATCCAGAAAATTTGAAAAGCAAAGAAAAGGGAGCCGCTCAGGTGTAGAAATCCTCAAAATTACCTCCTCCCAGCAACCAAGGGTGCAGGCAATGCCAATATCAGCAAACAGGAACAAACAAGTCTTCTGGATAGCAGCACTCCAAAAATAAAAGCCTTTATTTTAAAATTCAGGGATCCAAATACACACTGCACATCACGTCACACTGGTCAAAAAACTGGCTAACGCGTTTCACACTGTACTAGTGCTTATTCATAGCTACCTAGTGCACAAATTTAATCTAATATATACCCTAAGAGGAGGGTCATGTGATCCAACACCAAGTGAAAGTAATGATTCAGTGATTGGCTGTGAATGAGGTGATTCAAATGAGAGAGGAGGGTGTGGTCCACCAACCACTGTGATATGAAAAAAAGGGAATCCTTCTCAAACAAACGCAATCAATGAAAAAGAAAACACATATATAAAAGATATATATATGTATATATGTGTAAAATGTGGTGTGAACAATAATAAAGTGTGGTATCATAATGTGTGAAATGTGGTGAACACTAAAGATAAACACCAAAAATAGGAATATGAATAATAAATAATAAATTGGAACAGAAAAAATGTGTATATAATTCATATAAATGTAATATATGTGGCAAAGAACAACTATATGTATAATGACTGATTAACGTGAGAATGATGAAGCATAAGGAGATTTGCATGTATAATTTTAACCCCTTGTAAAAGTGAAAGTGAACGTATAAACGAAAAACGAAAAACAAGAAGGATATGTGTGTATATATATCGTGACGTATATTGGGTAGTGGAATCAATAGTCTGGACGACACTATAAGTGAATTAGTTAAAAGTGCACGTTCCAAGCCATACAATACCAAGTTTAACTAATCAATAAAAACTCCAACATCCTTGTATTTTTTGTTTTTTTATTTTTGTATGAATATGTTTGTGTATTCAATCAATCAATTTGTCGTTCTTAATCTTAATTGCCATAGCATGTTCCTATGTTTTATTATTTATTTATTTTTTATTATTATAATTAACTTTATTATTATTGTTTTTGTATATATATACTAACTGTAGATGAAAAACGACTATGTTGATTGATTAACCAGACTCGTATTGTGTTGTATTATGCTGTATATCTAAATGTGTGTCTTATGTGAAGCGCACCAAGCCAGTGTTAAACACCTACAACGTGCATAATCCATATGTGATATAAATGAAAAATAATTTTAAGAGAAAAAGGAATTACAGTATATGCATAAAACGCAAAAGAATATGCATATAAATATAAAATTTCAAAGAAATTTCAAACTGTTTGACTTAATATGTGTCTAGATCCAACAACAACAATTATTAATTATAATAATAAAAAATAAATAAATAATAAAAAATCTATCACTAAATATTAAAACATAGGAACATGCTATGGCAATCAAGATTAAGAACGACAAATTGATTGATTGAATACACAAACATATTCATACAAAAATAAAAAACCAAAAATACAAGGATGTTGGAGTTTTTATTGATTAGTTAAACTTGGTATTGTATGGCTTGGAACGTGCACTTTTAACTAATTCACTTATAGTGTCGTCCAGACTATTGATTCCACTACCCAATATACGTCACGATATATATACACACATATCCTTCTTGTTTTTCGTTTTTCGTTTATATGTTTACTTTCACTTTTACAAGGGGTTAAAATTATTCATGCAAATCTCCTTATGCTTCATCATTCTCACGTTAATCAGTCATTATACATATAGTTGTTCTTTGCCACATATATTACATTTATATGAATTATATACAAATTTTTTCTGTTCCAATTTATTATTTATTATTTATATTCCTATTTTTGGTGTTTATCTTTAGTGTTCACCCCATTTCACACATTATGATACCACACTTTATTATTGTTCACACCACATTTTACACATATATATACTGTGAGGGTGCGACTTTGTGTGACCTTCAAGAGGGTTGGTTTATGCCAGATTTGGTAAAGAAAGACACGCTGATGGAACAGCTGTGTCTTGGGCTATTTAGTTCAGAGGTAATTATGGAACAGGGCTCCACCCAACAGAGAGGAAGTCTGTGTGCATGAGAGCCAGGTGGGCTCTCGTCCTCTGAAGTGGAGTCAGAGGTGACTATGGATCAGGGCTCCACCCAAGAGAGAGGAAGTCTGTGTGCATGAGAGTGGGCTCTCATCCTCTGAAGTGGAGTCAAAGGCGGTGCATGTCTGCAGGAGGCAGACACCGTTAGTGATACAGCAACAAAGGTGCTGACCAGGAGAAGCTAGGAGAAAGCTGAAACTCTTGGACACTGTGTGGGTCTGAGGAACAGACCGTCAGGCCTAGGCTAAAGGCCTAGATCGCTAGAAGGTAAAGCTACGAGGCTACTGCTAGTATGAAAGATACAGGAATGGTGGAACCCCCCCTGTGAATACTACAGATGTGTTTGTGAACTTTCGTGCTTTTAAATAAAAATGGGCTACCATGCCCTTAAACAGAGTTGCTGACTGGCTTGCATCACTGGAAATACGCATCCACCACAAGAACTAACAACCCTCGATCTTACAATACATAAATATATATCTTTTATATATGTGTTTTCTTTTTCATTGATTGCGTTTGTTTGAGAAGGATTCCCTTTTTTTCATATCACAGTGGTTGGTGGACCACACCCTCCTCTCTCACTTGAATCACCTCATTCACAGCCAATCACTGAATCATTACTTTCACTTGGTGTTGGATCACATGACCCTCCTCTTAGGGTATATATTAGATACAATTTGTGCACTAGGTAGCTATGAATAAGCACTAGTACAGTGTGAAATGCGTTAGCCAGTTTTTTGACCAGTGTGACGTGATGTGCAGTGTGTATTTGGATCCCTGAATTTTAAAATAAAGGCTTTTATTTTTGGAGTGCAGCTATCCAGAAGACTTGTTTGTTCCTGTTTGCTCCAAAATGTTACTACTGCTGATTCTGACACACCTCTCTCCTCCACTCCCTCCTCTTCTTCTTCCTCCATGGCCTCTACCTGTGCTTTGTCCTCGGAACCAGCTGTGCTCTGTAGGCATTCAATGGGCTACGCAATTACGCAGGCAAAAAGATGCCATGTGGTGCTTAAGCTGGTGTGCTTGGGGGACAGGAGCCACACTGGGACAGAGATTCTGTCAGCTCTGCAGGGGCAGGCTCAGAGGTGGTTGACGCCATGCCAGCTTAAGCCAGGAAAGGTGGTTTCTGACAATGGCACCAACCTCCTCTCCGCCCTCCGACAGGGACAACTGACCCATGTGCCCTGTTTGGCTCACGTCCTTAACTTGGTGGTGCAGCGGTTCTTGGGCAGGTACCCGGGCTTACAGGAGGTCCTGAAACAGGCCAGAAAACTCTGTGGGCATTTCCGCCGGTCACATAATGCCAGTGCTCGGCTGGCTGACCTGCAAAAGGAATCCAACCTGCCCAAGAACCCTCCTAATCTGTGACATGCCCACCAGGTGGAACTCTACATTGGCCATGCTGCAGCGGCAGCAGAGGGCCATCAATGAGTATCTGTTGCAATATGGCACCAGGACAGGGTCAGGGGAGCTTGGATTTTTTTCCCCACGCCAGTGGGCCATGATCAGGGTTGCATTCACTGTCCTGGCACCATTTGAGGAGGCCACGAGGATGGTGAGCAGTGACAGTGCATGCATAAGTGACACTGTCCCTCTTGTCCACCTGTTGGAGCACACGCTGCATGAAATAATGGACAGGGCACTTGAGGCAGAACAGAGGCAGGAAGAGGAGGACTTCCTTACCTCTCAAGGCCCCCTTTATCCAGACAGTGTTCCTGCTGGCCCGGCTATCACACAGGAAGAGGAGGAGGAGGATTGTGTCAGCATGGAGGTGGAGCCTAGCACTCAGCATCAGCAGCAGTCTTCAAGGGATCAATTACAGTCCCAAGACACCCATGGACTTGTACGTAGCTGGGAGGAGGTGGCTGTGGATCATGTCATCCTGAGTGACCCAGAGGACTCCGAACCTGATCCTGCAAAGCCTGCGTATGGATCCTCGTATTCGTGCGATCAAGGAGAGGGATCATTACTGGCTGGCAACTCTCCTTGATCCACGTTACAAGGGTAAGGTTGCGGACCTTATCTTGCCGTCGCCGAGGGAGCAGAGGATGAAGCATCTTCGGGAGGCCTTGCAGAAAGGTCTGTGCAACGCATTCCCAGAGACTGGGAGGTTACAAATTCCTGGTCCTGGACAACGTGTTGCTGAGGCTTCGGTCAGTCAAAGAAGGAGCGGTGGAGAAGGTGGTCGTCTGACCGATGCGTTCAGACAATTTTTTAGTACGCAGCCCCAAGGTATGATCGGTTCCAGCAACCATCGCCAGCGTCTGGTTTACATGGTGCAGGAATACCTAGGGGCAAGATCAGACTTGGACACCTTTCCCACCGAAAATCCTCTGGGTTACTGGGTCTTGAGGATGGATCACTGGCCAGAGCTTGCACAGTATGCAATTGAGGTACTGGCCTGTCCTGCATCCAGCGTTCTTTCAGAACGCACATTCAGTGCTGCTGGAGGCTTTGTAACCGATCACAGGGTGGGCCTGTCCACCGACTCGGTCGATCGACTAACCTTCATAAAAATGAATCAGTCTTGGATCACCACCAGCTCCCAAGCACCTCATGCTGATGTAACCAAATTTTTTTTTTTGATCCCTTCAAGACTGCCTATGCTGATGCTGAGTGACTATCCTGTTATGCTGAGTGACTATCCTGTTCCTCCTCAATGATCATGTTGATAGCTTGTAAGAACATTTTTAGTTCTGTGCACCGCCACCAGTGGCTAAGGCCCAATTTTTCAGCCCCTGTTTAACAGGGGCGTGTAATTAAAATTTTTGATGCAATACTTTGCAGCAGGGCTCATTGCTGCACTCCAACTACAGTATCTGTGAGGGGTTGCAGTGTTGTGGCACCAGCACCAGTGCCTAAGGCCCAATTTTTCTGCCCCTGTTTAACAGGGGCGTGTAATTAAAAATTTTGATGCAATACTTTGCAGCAGGGCTCATTGCTGCCCTCCTAGTACAGTATCTGTGAGGGGTTGCAGTGTTGTGGCACCAGTGCCTAAGGCCCAATTTTTCTGCCCCTGTTCAACAGGGGCATGTAATTACAATTCTTGATCTAATAATTCACAGCAGGGCCCATTCCTGTGCCCACCAAGAGAATCTTTGAGGGCTTACAGTGTTGTGGCAACACCACCGCCACCACCACCACCAAAGGCCCAATTTTTCTGCCCCTGTTCAACAGGGGCATGTATTTACATTTCTTGATCTAATATTTCACAGCTGGGCCCATTTCTGCGCCCACCAAGAGTAACTGTGAGGACTTACAGTGTTGTGGCACCTGCACCACCACCAAAGGCCCAATTTTTCCTACCACTGTTCAACAATGGCATGTAATTACAATTCTTGATATAATAGTTCACAGCAGGGCGTTCCAACTGTGAGGGCTTACAGTGTTGTGGCAACACCAACACCTAAGGGCCAAATTTCTGCAGAGTATATACGGCAGGCCCCTACTTTCAAACATCCAACTTACAAATGACTCCTTCTTGCAAAACGGAGGGAGACAACAGGAAGTGAGAGGAAATCTACCCCTAGGAAGGCAAATTCTCTCCTGTAAGAGTTAATATGGCAAAAAATGGTCTCCTCTCCACTGATGCTTTATCACCAATCCTTGTTTCAATAAAAAAACCAAATTTTCAAAAAACATTTGTCATTGGGACGGAAAGTGAGGTGAAATGTTCTGAACAGGTGCACACTGCACAGACAGCAAAACAAATGTTACGGGGGTGATAACCCTTCCCTATGTTTTTCAAAAGCTTTTGGGCTGGAGCCAGTAGTGGATTTAGGTTGTGTGCTGCCCTAGGCCTGACTAAACTTGTGCACCCCCTTATTTAAATATGACCCACCCCTCCCTGTCAAGGCCACCCCCTTTCTATTTAAGATACGCCCTGATGATTTCGAGCGGGGACACTAGTTCTTAGAGCCTGGGCCCTGGGGGGGGGGCATTGGATTACCTTAATTTGCATAGATTTCCTTTCACTTCCTGTTTGGCTATGGGGCAGAAAGTGAAGGGAAATCTCTGCAATGGGACAGGGATGGCTATAACTTTATATTGATAATTTTATGTAGAGCACTAAGAACATATAACCATGGCAATGGTGCAGCAGAAAACATATATCACAGTGAGGAAGGTTTGTGGTCCAGGATGATAGAACAGTAAAAATTAGAAGCAGCGCCCCCCCCCCCACAGTTACGGAATGCCAGCCGCCCACATACCGGAAGAAGTGCGGCCGCTTTATGGGGTCACTAGACTAATTTGCCTCTCAGCCCAGTCCACCCCATAAGACTGGCGCTACACTAACAGTGTAGCACAAGCTGGCGGGGACTCTTTCCATGCTGCCCCCCTGAAAAGTGCTGCCCTAGGCCTGGGCCTTGTTGGCCTAGGCCAGGATACAGCGTTGGCTGGAGCTACACTTAAAAAATGTACCTGTTCCAAATTACAAACAGATTCTACTTAAGAACAAACCTACAGTCCCTGTCTTGTTTGCACCGCCTGTATACTGCTGTTCAGAGTATATAGGGCCTTTTTTAAATTTGGGTGCAGGGTTCCCCTTAATATCCATACAACACCCAAAGGGGCTGGTAGTGGGCTGGAGGGGGTGGGGGTGAGGGGGTACCCATGCCATTTTTCTCAATGATTTTCATCCATATTGCTGGGACCAGACATTACATTAAAGCCGCAAGCAGTTTTAAATGACTTTTTTTCCTTTAGAAATGTCATTTTGTTCTAAACATGGGAAACACGTTCTACTTCACAGGCATACTTTAGAAACCCCCTAGGTACGATTAAAGGAATATTTCACTTTTTTTTTTTTTCACTTTAAGCATCATTAAAATCACTGCTCCCGAAAAAACTATAGTTTTTAAAACTTTTTTTTGCATTGATACATATCCCCTGGGGCAAACACTTTTTAGGACAATAACTTGCATATTAGCCTTGATAATTAGCACTTTTGATTTCGAACGTTCACGTCCATTGTATTTAATAGGGTTCTAAAGTTCGCGCAAACTTTCGGTCCGTCCGCAGGTTCTGGTGCGAACCGAACCGGGGGGTGTTCGGCTCATCCCTACATAGGAGGCATTCTGATTGGTCGGCACCATCACATGGGCGTCGCCAACCAATCAGGACCTGCGTAGCCTGTCCTGTCAGCGCTGGAGAAGAGGAAAGAAAGCCGCCGGGATTTCAAATGCCCAGGCCGGTAAATAGGCTATACGATGTGTCAGTGTGGGAGATTGCTGGTCTCAGGTACTGGGTGCGATGGGGAGGGGGTCCAGTGTATGTTCTGTAAAGATTTTCTGTAAAGGTGAACTTACACTTTAAGAAAAAAAATAGTATTGATTTTGAGATTGTGTGTAATAATACATTGATTTGCTTTGTTCAGTGTAGACAGCTACGGACAGAAAACATAATAAAAAAAATTAAAAATCTGGGGTTCTGCTTCAGTAAAACAGACACTAAAGAGTAAAACAGTAAACAAACCTATGCAAATTCCTAAGAGAGCTTTCAAAGTTTATTTTTCTATACAACCCCGCAAAGTGTCATTTTCATTATTACCTTAAAACCATTGAGGAAGGAAAAGAAGTCCCAGGAGTCACACATAACATGTAACCCTCATGTAAAGAGTGGAAGCAGCCTCAGCCTAGACTCTGTCCAGGCCACAGCCCCAACATCTGTCGCTCAGCCCACGGGGCTTTGTTATTGGAATATAGAATGTTATTGGGAGGGGGAAACATGTCGGGGGTGTGTGGTCTGGACAGAGTCTAGGCTGAGGCTGATTTCACACTTTACATGAGGGTTTTGTGTGATGTGTGGCTCCAGGGACTACTTTTCCTTCTTCATTGACTTTTATGGAGCTGAGATGAGCTCTTTCCCTGCCTGCACTCCCAGTGGTTGTCAGGACCTACTACAGCCTGACCATAGGTGTACGCAGCCTATTGCATTAGGGTGTGCACCCCAAAGCTCAAACGCACATTTTTATATATGTACAGTATATATATATATATATATATATATATATATATATATATATATATATATTAGTCCACACACACTGCCTCTGACCACTTCTTTTCAGTGCACAGATGACATACCACCAGAAGAAGGCGGGCCCAGCACTATCTTCAAGGCTGGTGCATCCCCATCCCGTCCACTGAAACTTAATTGCAGTACTAGAAAAAAGCAAGGAGGAGGCCTTGTTCCTGCAGTCCTCCTGGTAAGGGGGAGGAGATTCATCCCAGTAATGTCATGTGCACGTCATCCAGGACAGTTGGAAACTGTGGGTAATTAGTGTGCGCCCAGGAACACCTTGCACATCCTGTGCGTATGCCTATAAGCCTGACGCAACACCCTTAATTTCTTTGTATGGTGGTCAACTTAAAACCTTTACCAAACTTTGATTTAGTATTAAACCCCAAGTCATGCTAAACCATGAATTTTAAATTGCCCAGCAGTTTTTTGTGTGCTCAGGATGTGAAGAGCCCACCTGCAGAATGTTGTATAATCTGTTCACCACAGAAGGAAGAAGAGGGTAAAGAGCCATTGTGGTGTGCTTGAAGTTGATCCAAAGCCCAGAGTTGACTTTTTGTACATCAAAGATTTAACTATTAAGAGAAGATAGATAAATAAATTGGCTTAAAGCTGAACTAGAACCTAAAGCTTGTAGAGGCTTCTCACCCATACTAAAAATGTTTAATCTGATTTCACTAAAGCTCACAGTGTGCATTGGAAGCTGCAGAAAGTCATTTGGAGCCTGCATCACATAATTTCCTAGCTGGTGGACCTCCATTATCATCTAGCCTCCCTAGCCTTAGGCTCAGCATGACATGTGGTAATTACCTTGCAGCGGAACTAAACCCTCCCATCATTGTCAGCAAAGAAAGCTGCCATCTTGGCCTCTGTTTAATCTTCAACTGCCATGATGCTGCACATGTGATCAGTTATGACACAATCCATTGGATGGTTTGACAGTTTGATTGAGAGCACAACCAATGTGACAATTACATTCCCGTCTCATGCCGGGTGTGTAGCTTTTGAAACTGTTAAATCAAAGGGTTTAGTTCTGCTTTTAATCCATTTGTATGTAATTTCTGTCTGATATTTGCAAATCCTCTCAAAAGCCAACTCACTACTAGCATCAGAGCTGAGGGCTCTTGAAAGGGATACTAAGGCAGGGTTCTGTAAAGTTTTTCAGAAAGCTTGATGGCATCACCGGGTCTTAAACAGAGGTTCCCAAAATTTTTTCACTTGCATACCCTTTGGCAGACCATTTCCATAAATATCCCCCCCCCCCCCCAATTAATCAGCACTGTACTGACACTGGCAAAAAACATGTCCACAGATATACAATCGGTACTCTACTGACACCACTATAAACATCTCCACAGATATACAATCAGGGCTCGAGTCCTGCGGGAACGCGTGGGAACGGCGAGCGCTGGGACCGATCTGGGCCCGAGCGCCACCGAATGTGGCCGAGTGTGGCCTAGTGTGGCCGAGTCCTGCCGACGCGCCGAGTGTCATAACAGCAGGTCCAGCCTTCTGGAGCCTGCGCAACACCTATGATGGACGTCCCACTGGTCCAATGCCGTGACCGCGGGACGTGTGACGCCCATCATAGGCGCTGCAGACTCCAGAAGGCGGGAATTACAAATCGGCCGCCGCGCCACATCCCTGCTCAGCGCTCGGGCGGGCGGCTCTTCTCTCCTCTCCTGCTCTCCTCAGGCTCTCCTCCAGACTCCTCGGCTCTCCTCCCCTCCAGGCTCCTCCTCTGACGGAATGACTGACTGCAGTAGTGCCTGCTGTGACAACGCTGAGCTGAGGTAGGTCAGACAGTGTAATGTGTATGTAAATGTCAATGTATATAGGTCAGTGTAGGTCAGGTAGGTCAGTGTATACAGGTCACTACCATCAGTGTAGGTGTGTCAGTGTATATAGGTCACTACCGTCAGTGTAGATAGGTCAGTGTAGGTAGGTCAGTGTAGGTCAGTGTATATAGGTCACTACCGTCAGTGTAGGTGTGTCAGTGTATATAGGTCACTACCGTCAGTGTAGGTGTGTCAGTGTATATAGGTCACTACCGTCAGTGTAGATAGGTCAGTGTAGGTAGGTCAGTGTAGGTCAGTGTATATAGGTCACTACCGTCAGTGTAGGTGTGTCAGTGTATATAGGTCACTACCGTCAGTGTAGGTGTGTCAGTGTATATAGGTCACTACCGTCAGTGTAGGTGTGTCAGTGTATATAGGTCACTACCGTCAGTGTAGATAGGTCAGTGTAGGTAGGTCAGTGTAGGTCAGTGTATATAGGTCACTACCGTCAGTGTAGGTGTGTCAGTGTATATAGGTCACTACCGTCAGTGTAGGTGTGTCAGTGTATATAGGTCACTACCGTCAGTGTAGATAGGTCAGTGTAGGTAGGTCAGTGTAGGTCAGTGTATATAGGTGTGTCAGTGTAGGTGTGTCAGTGTATATAGGTCACTACCGTCAGTGTAGGTGTGTCAGTGTATATAGGTCACTACCGTCAGTGTAGGTGTGTCAGTGTATATAGGTCACTACCGTCAGTGTAGATAGGTCAGTGTAGGTAGGTCAGTGTAGGTCAGTGTATATAGGTCACTACCGTCAGTGTAGGTGTGTCAGTGTATATAGGTCACTACCGTCAGTGTAGGTGTGTCAGTGTATATAGGTCACTACCGTCAGTGTAGATAGGTCAGTGTAGGTCAGTGTATATAGGTCACTACCGTCAGTGTAGGTGTGTCAGTGTATATAGGTCACTACCGTCAGTGTAGGTGTGTCAGTGTATATAGGTCACTACCGTCAGTGTAGATAGGTCAGTGTAGGTAGGTCAGTGTAGGTCAGTGTATATAGGTGTGTCAGTGTAGGTGTGTCAGTGTATATAGGTCAATACCGTCAGTGTATATAGGTCACTACCGTCAGTGTAGGTGTGTCAGTGTATATAGGTCACTACCGTCAGTGTAGATAGGTCAGTGTAGGTAGGTCAGTGTAGGTCAGTGTATATAGGTGTGTCAGTGTAGGTGTGTCAGTGTATATAGGTCACTACCGTCAGTGTAGGTGTGTCAGTGTATATAGGTCACTACCGTCAGTGTAGGTGTGTCAGTGTATATAGGTCACTACCGTCAGTGTAGATAGGTCAGTGTAGGTAGGTCAGTGTAGGTCAGTGTATATAGGTCACTACCGTCAGTGTAGGTGTGTCAGTGTATATAGGTCACTACCGTCAGTGTAGGTGTGTCAGTGTATATAGGTCACTACCGTCAGTGTAGATAGGTCAGTGTAGGTCAGTGTATATAGGTCACTACCGTCAGTGTAGGTGTGTCAGTGTATATAGGTCACTACCGTCAGTGTAGATAGGTCAGTGTAGGTCAGTGTATATAGGTCACTACCGTCAGTGTAGGTGTGTCAGTGTATATAGGTCACTACCGTCAGTGTAGGTGTGTCAGTGTATATAGGTCACTACCGTCAGTGTAGATAGGTCAGTGTAGGTAGGTCAGTGTAGGTCAGTGTATATAGGTGTGTCAGTGTAGGTGTGTCAGTGTATATAGGTCACTACCGTCAGTGTAGGTGTGTCAGTGTATATAGGTCACTACCGTCAGTGTAGGTGTGTCAGTGTATATAGGTCACTACCGTCAGTGTAGATAGGTCAGTGTAGGTAGGTCAGTGTAGGTCAGTGTATATAGGTCACTACCGTCAGTGTAGGTGTGTCAGTGTATATAGGTCACTACCGTCAGTGTAGGTGTGTCAGTGTATATAGGTCACTACCGTCAGTGTAGATAGGTCAGTGTAGGTAGGTCAGTGTAGGTCAGTGTATATAGGTCACTACCGTCAGTGTAGGTGTGTCAGTGTATATAGGTCACTACCGTCAGTGTAGGTGTGTCAGTGTATATAGGTCACTACCGTCAGTGTAGGTGTGTCAGTGTAGGTGTGTCAGTGTATATAGGTCACTACCGTCAGTGTAGGTGTGCCAGTGTATATAGGTCACTACCGTCAGTGTAGGTTTTTTTTTTTTTGGTGGAGGAATGGATCTTGAGTGGGAGTTCCCACACTTTTTCCCCCAGGACTTGACCGCTGTATACAATCAGTACCATACTACCACTGTCATAAACATATCCACAGATATAAATCAGATTGGGAAACACTGGTCTAAAATAAGGTATGTAGTTAAAATATAAATGCTTTATTTAAATGTTTCATTAGTATGTTGTAGAAAGGGGAAAGTTGGAACCAAGCAATGCAAAATACAAGCAGATTGATCCTCATCTTTAAGATCTGTATATATTATGAAGCTAATCATATAGAATATGGTTTAAAGAAGCAGAATAATAATAAATCCTTATAAATGTTAAAGTTGTGCTCTAAATGTCACTTTATTTAAATACATTTAAATAAGGAGGAGGCCGTACATTCTCTAATGCATAGCACATTAGAATTTTTGTGCATGTAGCCATCAGCCAGGTAGTTATTAAAACACACAGCGTAAGGTAAAAGCACTTTTATACACAGTTCTCATTTTCTCACTTAGCTAAGAGCATACTATAAATAGACAGAAATGTTAAAACAGATGGCCCCACTGACTTTGTTGCTCCCTCATCCTCCCACATTCATGGTGATTTTATTTAATGCAACAATTGACTAATATGGGCTTACTGCCTACATATTACAGAGAATGAGCCAAGAAATGTAGGCCCACATTGCCACTGGGAATCGAGTACCCCAAACTGTGCTCATCCTAAACCTGCTATTTTCTAGTATGAGCAGTTCACCATATGCCACTTTACACCCTGATCTAGACCTTATTTACAAGCTTAATTAGAATACTTGTCATGGGAAATACACTTGCATAAATTAATGTAGAAAATTACATAAATGCAATTCATCTTCAATATGCTTACCATGTTATGCCATTAGGAATACAAGCACAATGAATTATGCTAAATATGTGATTTAAAGCGGGATTCCACCCGCGATTTTTATTTTATTTTTAAAGTCAGCAGCTACAAACACTGTAGCTGCTGCTGACTTTTAATAAGGACACTTACCTGTCCTAGGCGCCCGCGATGTTGACCCCCCCGAGGCCGACCCCTCGATCCTGGCAGGTCCCGGCGCCGCCATCCTCGCTAAGGGAAACAGGCAGTGAAGCCTTGCGGCTTCACTGCCCGTTTCCTACTGCGCATGCACGAGTCTCGCGGTGCTGTATGAATGGGCGGCTGCTCTCTGGGATACACACTGTTCCCAGAAGGGAGCGCGCCCCATTCCCCAGAAGACACCGCGAGTAGGACGAGGAAGAAGACCTGCCGAGGACTAGGAAGAGGCAGATTAGGAACATCAGCATAGCAACGGCCTTTTATGGTGAGTAATTTTTTATTTATTTTTTATTATTTCTTTTATATTTTTTGCAGGATTTTGGGGTATTTTTTTTTTTTTTAGGGTGGAACTCCACTTTAACCACTTCCATACAGGGCACTTATACACCTTCCTGCCCTGACCAATTTTCAGCTTTCAGCGCTGTCGCACTTTGAATGACAATTGCGCGGTCATGCTACATTGTACCCAAACAAAATTTTTATAATTTTTTCCCCACAAATAGAGCTTTCTTTTGTTGGTATTTGATCACCTCTGCAATTTTCATTTTCTGCTAAACAAATAAAAAAATTACCAACATTTGGAAAAAATAATGTTTTTTTTGTTTCATTTAAAAAACTTTGGAAATACGTACGTTTTCTCCTTCACTGATGGACACTGATGGGGCTGCACTGACGGGCACTGATAAGGCAGCACTGATGGGCACCGATGAGGTGGGACCAATGAGGTGGCACTGATGAGGTGGCACTAATGATGAGCACTAATATGCGGCACTAATGGGCACTGATAGGTGGCACTGATAGGTGGCACCAATGGGCACTGATAGGCGGCACGGATGGGCACTGATCGCTGCATGGATAGGCACTGATAGGCGGCACGGATGGGCACTGATAGGTGGCACGGATGGGCATGGATGAATCAGTGCCAAACCATAATGCCTGCCAATCAGTGATGCCCACTGTGGGCACTGATTGGCATCCATTGTGGGCACTGATTGGCATCCATTGTGGGCACTTTTTGGCATCCCTGGTGGTCTAGGGTGGCATACCTGGTGGTGACATCACTGGTGGTCCTAGTGGCGTCCCTGCTGGTCCAGTGTGGGCATCCTTGGGGGGGCTGCGCTGATAATCGGTCAGCACAGACCCCCTGTCAGAGGAGAAGCTGATCGGCTCTCCTCTACTCGCGTCTGACAGACGCGAGTGAGGAAAAGCCGATCACCGGCTCTTTGTGTTTACATCGTGATCAGCCATGATTGGACATGGCTGATCACGTGGTAAAGAGTCTCCGTGAGAGACTCTTTACCTAGATCGGTGTTGCTGGGTGTCAGACTGACACCCAGCAACAACGATCGCCGCGATGCACGCCCTCGGGGGCTCAATATCCTGATCACATCATATGACATCCAGCCAGGATATTGAAACCACTTTGCCGCCGCCATCTTGTAATAGGGCGGGCGGCAAGTGGTTAAGACTAAGAGGTGCTCACTGCCTATCTACTAGGTGATCATCATGACTTTAGCAATACATGTCAAATATGTGTGTATTTATCATGCACATAATTAAACACATTTTTGTTCCATTATCATAGCATACACAGGCAATAGGGATGAGCCGAACACCCCCCAGTTCGGTTCGCACCAGAACATGCAAACAGGTAATAAATTTGTTCGAACATCCGAACCCCGTTAAAGTCTATGGGACACAAACATGAAAAATCAAAAGTGCTAATTTTAAAGGCTTATATGCAAGTTATTGTCCTAAAAAGTGTTTGGGGACCCGGGTCCTGCACCAGGGGACATGTATCAATGCAAAAAAAAGTTTTAAAAACTGCTGTTTTTTCGGGAGCAGTGATTTTAATAATGCTTAAAGTGAAACAATAAAAGTGAAATATTCTTTTAAATTTCATACCTGGAGGGTGTGTATAGTATGCCTGTAAAGCAGCGCTTGTTTCCCATGCTTAGTCTCTGCACAAAATTTCATTTCTGAAGGAAAAAAAGTCATTTGAAAGTACTTGCAGCTGTAATAAATTGCCGGTCCCGGCAATACAGAGAAATGTCATTGAAAGTCATTGATTAAAAAAAAAAAACCTTCAGGTCTGGTATGGATATTAAGGGGAACCCTGCGCCAAATAAAAAAAATGGCGTGCGGTTCCCCACAAATATCCATACCAGACCCTTATCCGAGCACGCAACCTGGCAGGCCGCAGGAAAAGAGGGGGTTCGAGAGAGCGCCCCCCTCCTGAACCGTACCAGACAACATGCCCTCAACATGGGGAGAATGCTTTGGGGTCTGGACCCCAAAGCACCATGTCCCCATGTTGATGGGGACAAGGGCCTCATCCCTACAACCCTTGCCCGGTGGTTGTGGGGGTCTGCGGCGGGGGGGTTATCGGAATCTGGAAGACCCCTTTAACAAAGGGGACCCCCAGATCCCGGCCCCCCTATGTGAATTGGTAACGGGGTATATTGTACCCCTACCATTTCACAAAGAAAGTGTAAAAAAATTGTAATAAAACACACAGACACAGTTGGGATAAGTCCTTTATTAAAAATAAGAAAAATAATAAAAAAAAAAGTCTCCAGCGGTGGTAATCCACTGTCGATCTCCACTCCATCGGTGTTGGTATCCTGCGATGGATGATCTCTCCAGGCTCCAGCGACGATGTCCAGCTACGAGGAACAGCACCCGGTCCTCTCTTCACCGGAGCGGAGACACCCTGGGAATAACGCAGCTTCAGCCAGAGACAGCTCTTATGTAGCTAAGGGCAGGGGCCACCAGTCACGTGACCCTGTCCCCCTCTGATGCAAGGGGAAACCTGTGCTTTCCCAGTGATGTGCGGGTGACCCCGCCCCCCCTCTGATGCAAGGGAAACCTGTGTTGCATCAGAGGGGGGCAGGGTCACCCGAACGTCACTGGGAAAGCCTGGGTTTCCCCTTGCGTCAGAGGGGGACAGGGTCAGGTGACGGGTGGCCCCATCCTCGGCTGCATAAGACCTGTCAGGCTTCGGTGTCCTGAAGGGTCTGGTATGAATATTTGGGGGGAACGGCACGCTATTTTTTTAATTTATTTTTTATTTTTTGGGCGCAGGGTTCCCCTTAATATCCATACCAGACCTGATAGGCCTGGTAATTGAATTTGGGGGGACTCCCACGCATTTTTTTTTTTTTTTTTATCAATGACTTTTCTCTGTATTACTGGGACCAGCAATTCATTACATCCGCAAGTACTTTTAAATTACTTTTTTTCCTTCAGAAATGACATTTTGTGCAGAGACTGTTCTAAGCATGGGAAACAAGCACTGCTTTACAGGCACACTATATACACCCCCCAGGTACGAAATTTTAAGTAATATTTCACTTTTATTGTTTCACTTTAAACATTATTAAAATCACTGCTCCCGAAAAAACTTCAGTTTTTAAAACTTTTTTTGCATTGATACATGTCCCGTGGGGCAGGACCGGGGTCCCCCAACACTTTTTATGACAATAACTTGCATATAAGCCTTTAAAATTATCACTTTAGATTTTTACAGGGTGTTCCGCGGCTTTTCGAATTTGCCGCGAACACCCCAAACTGTTCGCTGTTCGCCGAACGGGCGAACAGGCAATGTTCGAGTCGAACATGAGTCTGACTCGAACTCGAAGCTCATCCCTAAAATGCAACAGGAACATTTTTTTTTCGCTTTTTACTAGCCATAAGAGATTACTTTTGAGTTAAATATAAATACTGTATATACTATATATATATGTACATACTATATATATATATATATATATATATATATATATATATTGTTTTTTGCAAGTCTGTATTGTTGGCTTATAGAGGAGTTCCAGCCAAATACTGTAGCTGCTGAGTTTTATTGAGGACACTTACCGCAATTGCAACTAAGGGAAACCGGCAGTGGAGCCATCAGGCTTCACAGCCAGTTTCCTACTGTGCATGTGCGAATCAGTGCTTTCTGAATGGCCCCGTCGTCTTCTGAGACACACACAGGTCCAAGGTTTTTTTCTAAGGAGCCTGCACAGCATTGCACCCACGATCAGCAGAGAGGCTGTAGATGCTGGAAAATGTTACATATTCCACCGTAAAAACAGGTAGAACATGTAACATGTTCCAAAGGTGAACTTATCCTTTAAACTTATCTTATAAAGGGGCAACATTAAAGGTCTCTGCAGACCTTTGTGGTTTGTTGTGGTGTGTTACTGCACACATGTTAATGTGTGGTATTTCACATGCAACTAGTTTGGCATGACAGCCCAGCAACTGTGTACTGTGGCACTCTTTGAAATTGCTGATGCACTTGCATCGTCAGACTAACCTCATTAACCTGCACGACATTTTTGAGGAAAATTTTAAATAATAACTCTTGAACAGTGTGCCGCCAAGCTGGTATTTGTTTACCCTTAAATCCTTAAAGTAGAAGTGTGGCCAAGCTATGGACATTCAACTGTACAAATATTCTTAACAAGTAGTAAAAATGCTTTAAAACAACCACTCTGTAACTGCAAACACAGTGGACAATTTTAATTAGCAATTTTAGGCTCAAAGTTACTGGAGATGAAGAGAATATTATTTATTATTGCAGTTTATGTTGGTGAATCACTGTAACAAGTCTGACCATTAAAGATATGTCTGCAATACCTGCTGTCACACAGGCAGGAATATATCATAGCACTCATCAAAGAGATGGGAATTCTTCAAGTCCTGACTTAGCTCATTAGAGATAAGTGTAATTATTTTAAAATATAATTCAGTAAACGAAAAGGAAAACTGCGAAGAAAAAAATATTTAGAGAAAAAGGATATTACAAAGAAAATAGAGAATAGTACAACAGCAAAACTGCTTTCAAATAAATATTGTATAATAAGAATGTGTCTTGGGTCATTGAAATGAGCAGACGTTCTTGAATATACAGACTATCAATGATGCCATGCTGGGCTCAGTACAGGTATGCCGGTGACACAAATCATTGCTCAGCGTTGGTCAAGCATACTGGAACACTATACCATCAAAGAGTAGGCATCGCAGTCTCCAGACCCAGGACACCTGAAAGGTATATCCAGTGTCCCTGTCACTATTGTCATCTTTGAACAGTCTTATGAAAAAATATGTAAAATTATGAAACAGGAGGAAAGCACTCCCCCCCCCCCCCAACACACACATATACATACAAAGATGTTGCCATGATCTATATTGCCTTTCCACAAATCTGACCTTGACTTCCTGCAGCAGCACAGCTGAGCCTGCACCCCTTGTTATTAGCAGCAGATATGATACATAGGGATGAGCTCGGTGTTCGAGTCGAACATACGTTCGACTCGAACATCGGCTGTTCGATCGTTCGACGAAGATCGAACGATTTGGGCCGTTCGCGCCTAATTCGAGTGACGCGAACGGCCCACAATGCACTACACCATCGCAGTGTCATCCAGGCGCTGTGATTGGCCAAGCATGCACTGTGACCCCGCATGCTTGGCCAATCACAGCGCCGGCAGCGAGGAGAGCAATGATTGGCCACAGGCAGGATGCCTGTGGCCAATTATTGCTGAGGGTGTTTAGTACACGCCCCACACTATAAAAGGCCGCCAGCACGGCGGCCTAGTGTAGTGTGTTCCGGAGCAGGGAAAGAGAAGCATAGGCAGGGACAGTGACATTTTTTTTTCTTGCTTAACCTGGATTCCTTTAGTTTAGGGAAAGAGAAGGATAGGTAGGGAGAGTGTCAGTGTGTTTTACTGTGCTAATCCTTGTTTCTAGGGACAGGGAAGGACAGTGAGGGAAATTCTCCTTGTGCTATACTGTGCTAAAGCATTGATCATCAACCATCTTTAAAAAAACATTTTTTCTAGGGACAGAAAACTATAGGTAGCGAGAGTGTCAGTGTGTTTTACTGTGCTAATCCTTGTTTCTAGGGACAGGGAAGGACAGTGAGGGAAATTCTCCTTGTGCTATACTGTGCTAAAGCATTGATCATCAACCATCTTTAAAAAAACATTTTTTCTAGGGACAGAAAACTATAGGTAGCGAGAGTGTCAGTGTGTTTTACTGTGATAATCCTTGTTTCTAGGGACAGGGAAGGACAGTGAGGGAAATTCTCCTTGTGCTATACTGTGCTAAAGCATTAATCATCAACCATCTTTAAAAAAACATTTTTTCTAGGGACAGAAAACTATAGGTAGGGAGAGTGTCAGTGTGTTTTACTGTGCTAATCCTTGTTTCTAGGGACAGGGAAGGACAGTGAGGGAAATTCTCCTTGTGCTATACTGTGCTAAAGCATTGATCATCAACCATCTTTAAAAAAACATTTTTTCTAGGGACAGAAAACTATAGGTAGGGAGAGTGTCAGTGTGTTTTACTGTGCTAATCCTTGTTTCTAGGGACAGGGAAGGACAGTGAGGGAAATTCTCCTTGTGCTATACTGTGCTAAAGCATTGATCATCAACCATCTTTAAAAAAACATTTTTTCTAGGGACAGAAAACTATAGGTAGCGAGAGTGTCAGTGTGTTTTACTGTGCTAATCCTTGTTTCTAGGGACAGGGAAGGACAGTGAGGGAAATTCTCCTTGTGCTATACTGTGCTAAAGCATTGATCATCAACCATCTTTAAAAAAAACATTTTTTCTAGGGACAGAAAACTATAGGTAGCGAGAGTGTCAGTGTGTTTTACTGTGCTAATCCTTGTTTCTAGGGACAGGGAAGGACAGTGAGGGAAATTCTCCTTGTGCTATACTGTGCTAAAGCATTGATCATCAACCATCTTTAAAAAAACATTTTTTCTAGGGACAGAAAACTATAGGTAGGGAGAGTGTCAGTGTGTTTTACTGTGCTAATCCTTGTTTCTAGGGACAGGGAAGGACAGTGAGGGAAATTCTCCTCGTGCTATACTGTGCTAAAGCATTGATCATCAACCATCTTTAAAAAACATTTTTTCTAGGGACAGAAAACTATAGGTAGGGAGAGTGTCAGTGTGTTTTACTGTGCTAATCCTTGTTTCTAGGGACAGGGAAGGACAGTGAGGGAAATTCTCCTTGTGCTATACTGTGCTAAAGCATTGATCATCAACCATCTTTAAAAAAACATTTTTTCTAGGGACAGAAAACTATAGGTAGGGATAGTGTCAGTGTGTTTTACTGTGCTAATCCTTGTTTCTAGGGACAGGGAAGGACAGTGAGGGAAATTCTCCTTGTGCTATACTGTGCTAAAGCATTGATCATCAACCATCTTTAAAAAAACATTTTTTCTAGGGACAGAAAACTATAGGTAGCGAGAGTGTCAGTGTGTTTTACTGTGCTAATCCTTGTTTCTAGGGACAGGGAAGGACAGTGAGGGAAATTCTCCTTGTGCTATACTGTGCTAAAGCATTGATCATCAACTATCTTAAAAAAACATTTTTTCTAGGGACAGAAAACTATAGGTAGCGAGAGTGTCAGTGTGTTTTACTGTGCTAATCCTTGTTTCTAGGGACAGGGAAGGACAGTGAGGGAAATTCTCCTTGTGCTATACTGTGCTAAAGCATTGATCATCAACCATCTTTAAAAAAACATTTTTTCTAGGGACAGAAAACTATAGGTAGCGAGAGTGTCAGTGTGTTTTACTGTGCTAATCCTTGTTTCTAGGGACAGGGAAGGACAGTGAGGGAAATTCTCCTTGTGCTATACTGTGCTAAAGCATTGATCATCAATCATCTTTAAAAAAACATTTTTTCTAGGGACAGAAAACTATAGGTAGCGAGAGTGTCAGTGTGTTTTACTGTGCTAATCCTTGTTTCTAGGGACAGGGAAGGACAGTGAGGGAAATTCTCCTTGTGCTATACTGTGCTAAAGCATTGATCATCAACCATCTTTAAAAAAACATTTTTTCTAGGGACAGAAAACTATAGGTAGCGAGAGTGTCAGTGTGTTTTACTGTGCTAATCCTTGTTTCTAGGGACAGGGAAGGACAGTGAGGGAAATTCTCCTTGTGCTATACTGTGCTGAAGCATTGATCATCAACCATCTTTAAAAAAACATTTTTTCTAGGGACAGAAAACTATAGGTAGGGAGAGTGTCAGTGTGTTTTACTGTGCTAATCCTTGTTTCTAGGGACAGGGAAGGACAGTGAGGGAAATTCTCCTTGTGCTATACTGTGCTAAAGCATTGATCATCAACCATCTTTAAAAAAACATTTTTTCTAGGGACAGAAAACTATAGGTAGGGAGAGTGTCAGTGTGTTTTACTGTGCTAATCCTTGTTTCTAGGGACAGGGAAGGACAGTGAGGGAAATTCTCCTTGTGCTATACTGTGCTAAAGCATTGATCATCAACCATCTTTAAAAAAACATTTTTTCTAGGGACAGAAAACTATAGGTAGCGAGAGTGTCAGTGTGTTTTACTGTGCTAATCCTTGTTTCTAGGGACAGGGAAGGACAGTGAGGGAAATTCTCCTTGTGCTATACTGTGCTAAAGCATTGATCATCAACCATCTTTAAAAAAACATTTTTTCTAGGGACAGAAAACTAGGTAGCGAGAGTGTCAGTGTGTTTTACTGTGCTAATCCTTGTTTCTAGGGACAGGGAAGGACAGTGAGGGAAATTCTCCTTGTGCTATACTGTGCTAAAGCATTGATCATCAACCATCTTTAAAAAAACATTTTTTCTAGGGACAGAAAACTATAGGTAGGGAGAGTGTCAGTGTGTTTTACTGTGCTAATCCTTGTTTCTAGGGACAGGGAAGGACAGTGAGGGAAATTCTCCTTGTGCTATACTGTGCTAAAGCATTGATCATCAACCATCTTTAAAAAAACATTTTTTCTAGGGACTGAAAACTATAGGTAGGGATAGTGTCAGTGTGTTTTACTGTGCTAATCCTTGTTTCTAGGGACAGGGAAGGACAGTGAGGGAAATTCTCCTTGTGCTATACTGTGCTAAAGCATTGATCATCAACCATCTTTAAAAAAACATTTTTTCTAGGGACAGAAAACTATAGGTAGCGAGAGTGTCAGTGTGTTTTACTGTGCTAATCCTTGTTTCTAGGGACAGGGAAGGACAGTGAGGGAAATTCTCCTTGTGCTATACTGTGCTAAAGCATTGATCATCAACTATCTTAAAAAAACATTTTTTCTAGGGACAGAAAACTATAGGTAGCGAGAGTGTCAGTGTGTTTTACTGTGCTAATCCTTGTTTCTAGGGACAGGGAAGGACAGTGAGGGAAATTCTCCTTGTGCTATACTGTGCTAAAGCATTGATCATCAACCATCTTTAAAAAAACATTTTTTCTAGGGACAGAAAACTATAGGTAGCGAGAGTGTCAGTGTGTTTTACTGTGCTAATCCTTGTTTCTAGGGACAGGGAAGGACAGTGAGGGAAATTCTCCTTGTGCTATACTGTGCTAAAGCATTGATCATCAACCATCTTTAAAAAAACATTTTTTCTAGGGACAGAAAACTATAGGTAGCGAGAGTGTCAGTGTGTTTTACTGTGCTAATCCTTGTTTCTAGGGACAGGGAAGGACAGTGAGGGAAATTCTCCTTGTGCTATACTGTGCTAAAGCATTGATCATCAACCATCTTTAAAAAAACATTTTTTCTAGGGACAGAAAACTATAGGTAGCGAGAGTGTCAGTGTGTTTTACTGTGCTAATCCTTGTTTCTAGGGACAGGGAAGGACAGTGAGGGAGATTCTCCTTGTGCTATACTGTGCTAAAGCATTGATCATCAACCATCTTTAAAAAAACATTTTTTCTAGGGACAGAAAACTATAGGTAGCGAGAGTGTCAGTGTGTTTTACTGTGCTAATCCTTGTTTCTAGGGACAGGGAAGGACAGTGAGGGAAATTCTCCTTGTGCTATACTGTGCTAAAGCATTGATCATCAACCATCTTTAAAAAAACATTTTTTCTAGGGACAGAAAACTATAGGTAGGGAGAGTGTCAGTGTGTTTTACTGTGCTAATCCTTGTTTCTAGGGACAGGGAAGGACAGTGAGGGAAATTCTCCTTGTGCTATACTGTGCTAAAGCATTGATCATCAACCATCTTTAAAAAAACATTTTTTCTAGGGACAGAAAACTATAGGTAGCGAGAGTGTCAGTGTGTTTTACTGTGCTAATCCTTGTTTCTAGGGACAGGGAAGGACAGTGAGGGAAATTCTCCTTGTGCTATACTGTGCTAAAGCATTGATCATCAACCATCTTTAAAAAAACATTTTTTCTAGGGACAGAAAACTATAGGTAGGGAGAGTGTCAGTGTGTTTTACTGTGCTAATCCTTGTTTCTAGGGACAGGGAAGGACAGTGAGGGAAATTCTCCTTGTGCTATACTGTGCTAAAGCATTGATCATCAACCATCTTTAAAAAAACATTTTTTCTAGGGACAGAAAACTATAGGTAGGGAGAGTGTCAGTGTGTTTTACTGTGCTAATCCTTGTTTCTAGGGACAGGGAAGGACAGTGAGGGAAATTCTCCTTGTGCTATACTGTGCTAAAGCATTGATCATCAACCATCTTTAAAAAAACTTTTTTTCTAGGGACAGAAAACTATAGGTAGTGTGACAGCAGGAAGGTAAAGTCACCTGGTTGCATCCAGGGGGGTAGATATATTTCTCCCAGATTCAGGCTTTATGCCGACTTATACAACCAGGGACTTAGGGACTAGGACAGCACCAGGCTGATCCCAGTTGTTAGTTAGGAAACCTGCATGTTTAGTCAGAGGTCAAGCTGACCAGGGTTTATTTTGTTTATGTTTCTTTTTGCTTTGCTGTGTTTTTGTCACTGTAAATAGAGAAATAAACCGCACCTTTTTTTTCTTGAAAACCACAACCTCCGTCTGCTGGGCCTGTTTTTGTGTGGGGAGCTCATCCAGGGGGTCACACACACCCGCTGCCGAGCTAACCCCCTCACAGTTGGTGGAGAACCAGTGGCAGTTTTTTTTAGGCCAGCATGGAGGAGATACTGAAACAGCTGGCTCTAGCAAATGCCAATCAACAGCAGACAAATGCAGGTTTTCAAAAGAGCCTTGCAGCTCAACAACAGAGCCTTGCAGCCCAGCAGCAAGCTCATCAACAGAGCCTTGCAGCCCAGCAGCAAGCTCATCAACAGAGCCTTGCAACTTTGCAACAGAGTCTGGAGGCTCAGCAACAAGCCCAGCAGCGATCTGAGGCCCGCTTCATAGACCTATTGCAGAAGCAAGAGCAGAGACTACAACAACAGATGGAAGCAGTAATGCAGCAACGTCCACAGACCAGTGAGGAAAGCCGTCCCACTAATACCGCGTCCTTTGGGGTGAGTCGTTTATTGACAAAAATGACTGGAGAGGATGATCCAGAGGTATTTTTGACCACATTTGAAAGGACTGCTGAAAGGGAAAAGTGGCCTGAGGAGCAGTGGGCTGGACTGGTGGCTCCTCTGTTAACTGGTGAATCGCAGAAAGCTTACTATGACCTAGAGTCTGACCAAGCAAAAGACTATGTGATGCTAAAAGCTGAAATATTGGCAAGGCTGGGTGTCACCCTGGCTGTCCGGGCTCAGCGTGTGCATAACTGGACTTTCCAGCTTGGAAAACCCCCCAGGTCTCAAATGTATGATCTCATTCACCTGAGCAGGAAGTGGCTACAGCCAGAGACTTTGTCCGCACCAGAGATTGTGGAACGTGTTGTAATGGATCGGTTTTTGAGAGCTCTTCCTACTGCCATCCAAAAGTGGGTAAGCCATGGAGACCCAGAGACGGCCGATGGTCTTGTGGATCGTGTAGAGAAATACTTGGCTACAGAGAACCTGACGGCCTCTTCCAGAGACTCTCGGACTTTCCACCCTAAGACCAGACCATCCCCAGGGGCGGATAAGAGGATTCCAAGGGGTGAGGGTGGAGAGAGTGAGAGGGTGGGAGCTCTACCCAAAGTTTGGCGAGAACAGCCTGGGAAGTCAGGGGCTCAAGAGGCAGCCAAAAGGATTGTTTGCTACCGCTGCCGGCAAGCGGGACATATTGCAGCAAATTGCCCGGTTGTGGAGGAACCCATGCAATGTGACTTTCTGACGGACAGACGTCAGTCGCTGTGTGCGACAGTCACATGCACTGCCATTCGGGGAACTGAGAAACATTTATGCAAAATGTGTATTAATGGTAGAAATGTTGTGGTATTGCTGGATTCAGGTAGCCTTGTGACCCTGATAAAGGCTGAATTAGTTAAAACAGAGGTCTCTGGGAATAGCAAGGTAGCTGTTATTTGTGTGCATGGGGACACCCGAGAGTATCCAGTGACTACAGTGTGTTTTGAGACCCCCAAAGGTACCCTCTCTCATCCAGTGGGGTTAGTATCTCAATTACCGCATGATGCCATTGTGGGAAGGGATTTTCCGAAGTTCTGGGAACTGTGGGATGATCCTGAGCCCCCCACTGGTGCCCCTATGTACCAGGAATGTGATAGCCAGAACTCCTCTGAGAGTGGTGAGGACTCTCCCGAATTTCCCTTGTCAGTATTGGCAGGGGAGACTCAAGAAACTGGAGAGGAGCCCACCTCCTCAGACGAAAACCTACCGTCTGTGGAGTTTTCTGATCTTGAGGTTCACAGGGAAAATTTTGCCACAGAACAGTTAAAAGACCCCGCCCTAATAAAGGCACGGGAAAACGTAGTGGAAATAGATGGCGAGTTAGTGAACCCAGATAATACCTGCACTTACCCATACTTCAGCGTAGAGAAGGACCTACTGTATCGGGTGGCAAAAAGGGCAGAAGAAATCGTTGAGCAGCTTGTGGTGCCCAAACCTTACAGGAAGTTGGTGTTGGGGTTGGCCCATGGGCACATTCTTGGAGGTCATCTGGGGACAGAGAAAACCCGAGAGAGGGTATTACAGAGATTCTATTGGCCTGGGGTGATGAAGGACATAGAAAATTATTGTTCCTCCTGCCCTGTGTGTCAGAGGTCGGCCCCGATGCCACATTTCCGTAGCCCGCTGGTCCCTCTACCCATCATTGAGGTCCCGTTTGAGAGGATCGCAATGGATTTGGTAGGTCCTATAATCAAGTCCGCTAGGGGGCACCAGTACATATTAGTTATAATGGACTATGCCACCCGTTATCCAGAAGCGATCCCTCTCTGAAATACCTCGGCCAAAACCATAGCCAAAGAGCTATCTCTTGTTTTTAGCCGGGTGGGTATTTGTAAAGAACTGCTTACGGACCAAGGTACACCCTTTATGTCCCGGGTTATGAAAGAGCTGTGTAAATTGTTCAAAGTGACGCAATTGCGTACATCTGTGTATCACCCCCAAACCGATGGGCTGGTTGAAAGATTCAACAAAACCCTAAAACAAATGTTGAAGAAAGTGGTGGATAGAGATGGAAAGGATTGGGACTGTCTACTTCCTTATTTGATGTTTGCTATTAGGGATGTGCCCCAATCCTCTACGGGATTCTCCCCCTTTGAGTTACTGTATGGGAGACACCCAAGAGGGCTGTTGGATATCGCCAAGGAAACTTGGGAAAGTGAGAGTTCTCCCCACAGGAGTGTGATTGAGCATGTCGCCCTGATGCAAGATCGAATTGCACAGGTAATGCCCATCGTGAAGGAACATTTGGCCCAAGCGCAGTTGGCACAGCAGAGAGTGTACAACCGTGGAGCCAAGACCCGTACCTTTTCCCCGGGGGATAGGATATTGGTACTTGTCCCTACGGTTGAAAGTAAATTCCTTGCCAAATGGCAAGGCCCCTACGAGATATTGGAAAAAGTGAGCGAAGTGAATTACAAGGTCAGACAACCAGGAAGGCGAAAGCCCGAACAGATCTATCACGTTAATCTGTTGAAAGCCTGGAGGGATAGAGAGTCCCTAGTCGCAGAAACTTGGTCACCAGCTCAAACTGGTTGCGTGATTCCGGAGGTTGGAATAGCAGCCACCTTGTCACAACCCCAACAACAGGAGGTTAAGGAGTTTGTGCTTCGCAACAAGGAGGTGTTCTCTGAGCTGCCGGGACAAACATCTGGGGTAGAGCATGATATTATTACCCCGCCCGGTGAAAGGGTGAAGTTAAAACCCTATCGGATCCCAGAGGCCCGACGGGAGGCAATACGGGAGGAAGTACAGAAAATGCTGAACTTAGGGGTGATAGAGAAGTCCCAAAGTGATTGGTCTAGTCCCATTGTGTTGGTGCCTAAACCGGATGGGAGCTGGCGATTTTGTAACGATCTTCGTCAGTTGAACAAAGTTACAAAATTTGACACCTACCCCATGCCACGTATAGATGAGTTGATCGACCGGCTGGGAACAGCCCGATACATGACGACTCTTGACCTCACAAAAGGGTATTGGCAAATTCCCCTGGCCAAGTCGGCCAAAGAGAAAACCGCATTTGTAACCCCAGACGGGGCGTTCCAATATAAGAGAATGCCGTTCGGGTTACAGAATGCGCCAGCCACATTCCAGCGGAAAATGGACCAGATACTGAGGCCCCATCGGAAGTATGCTGCGGCTTACCTGGATGACGTAATTGTCCATAGCACAGATTGGGCCTCACATCTGCCAAAGGTGCAAGCAGTCCTAAACTCTATCCGGGAAGCAGGGTTTACGGCTAACCCCAAGAAGTGTACCATTGGGCAGGAGGAGGCCAAATATCTTGGGTACACCATTGGGAGGGGAGTAATAAAACCCCAACTCAACAAAGTCGAGGCCATCCAGAGTTGGCCACGTCCCAACAGCAAGAAGCAGGTACGAGCCTTTCTGGGAATCGCGGGGTATTATCGGCGCTTCATTCCCCACTTTGCTTCTAAGGCTGTGCCCCTAACCAACCTGACGAAAGGGAAAGGGTCGGTCATGATTAAATGGACCCCCGAGGCTGAGGCAGCATTCCAATTCTTGAAACAAGCCTTATGTAGCCAGCCAGTGTTGTACTCACCCGACTTCTCTAAAGACTTTGTCGTACAAAGTGATGCGTCAGATGTGGGGTTAGGAGCAGTATTGTCCCAGGTCTGGAACGGGGAAGAGCACCCAGTCATTTACCTCAGCAGGAAGTTGAAGTCCCATGAGGTAAATTACGCCACGGTTGAAAAGGAGTGTTTAGCGGTGAAGTGGGCTCTAGATTCCCTTCGGTACTATCTGCTAGGTAGGCACTTTGACATGGTTACCGATCACGCTCCGTTAAAGTGGATGGCTCAAAACAAGGAGACAAATAGAAGAGTGAATAGGTGGTTCCTGGCCCTACAGGAATTCAACTTCACAGTAAAGCATCGCCCTGGCGTTCAAATGGGGAATGTGGATGCTTTGTCTCGAGTACATGAATGCCTGATTGCTGGTGTTCCAACCCCAAGGTTAAAACAAGAGGGGGGGTATGTGACAGCAGGAAGGTAAAGTCACCTGGTTGCATCCAGGGGGGTAGATATATTTCTCCCAGATTCAGGCTTTATGCCGACTTATACAACCAGGGACTTAGGGACTAGGACAGCACCAGGCTGATCCCAGTTGTTAGTTAGGAAACCTGCATGTTTAGTCAGAGGTCAAGCTGACCAGGGTTTATTTTGTTTATGTTTCTTTTTGCTTTGCTGTGTTTTTGTCACTGTAAATAGAGAAATAAACCGCACCTTTTTTTTCTTGAAAACCACAACCTCCGTCTGCTGGGCCTGTTTTTGTGTGGGGAGCTCATCCAGGGGGTCACACACACCCGCTGCCGAGCTAACCCCCTCACAGTAGCGAGAGTGTCAGTGTGTTTTACTGTGCTAATCCTTGTTTCTAGGGACAGGGAAGGACAGTGAGGGAAATTCTCCTTGTGCTATACTGTGCTAAAGCATTGATCATCAACCATCTTTAAAAAAACATTTTTTCTAGGGACAGAAAACTATAGGTAGCGAGAGTGTCAGTGTGTTTTACTGTGCTAATCCTTGTTTCTAGGGACAGGGAAGGACAGTGAGGGAAATTCTCCTTGTGCTATACTGTGCTAAAGCATTCCTCATCAACCATCTTTGAAATCCTTGTTTTTTGGACAGTCAGGGAAATTGTCATTGTGCTATTCTGTGCGAAAGCAATCATCCTCAACCATATTTAGAAATCCTTAAGTAAAGGGACAGAGAAGGACACCTGAAGGTAGCCCTTATTGCTTTTTTCCCATCTCCCTGCAGGCCATCCATTAGAATGTCTGGAAGGCAAACAAGGAGAGGCAGACAGTCAGGAGGCAATAAAAGAGGGCAAGCAGGCTCTGTGTCTGGGGGCAACAGTGCTGGTCGTGGACGCGGTGCATTGTCATCAGCACATGGCCATGGGACACGCTTGTCCTTCTTTTCGGCAGCTGGACATGTTGAGCCACATCATGCCGAAGACTTGGTAGAGTGGATGACCAAGCCCTCCTCCTCCTCCTCATCCTCTCTCACCCAGGCTCAGGGTACTGGCAAAGCAGCTGCCAAAGCGTCCTCTTCCCTGGTATCAATGTCAGACTCATCATCAGTCACTCCTTCCCTAGACCCACCATGTCCTCCTCCTGAGGAGTCCCCCGAACTGTTTGAGCACAGTGTTGGGTACATGCTCCAGGAGGATGCCCAGCGTTTCGAAGGGTCTGATGATGAAACCCAGCTACAGGAAGGCAGTAGCGTGAGAGCAGACAGAGGGGATGCTCAAGAAGGACACCAATCTGGCAGTCATGTTCCAGCAGCTGCAGCATACTGCCAGATTGGCTCCAGTGATGAGGAGGGAGGGGATGATGAGGTCACTGACTCCACGTGGGTGCCTAATAGGAGAGAGGAGGAGGATGAGGAGGAGGCACATCTCCAACGAGGCAGGATGCCCTTTGGTGGCCAGCGTAAGGGCAGTACACCGACGGAATCACACCGCAGAGCTCCGCCTGTGCAGGGCGCTGCCTCTGCCCGTCATTCAAAAAGTTCTTTGGTGTGGGCCTTTTTTGAGGCTAGTGCATCAGATCGCACAGCTGCTGTTTGCAACATATGTCTCAAGCGTATATCGCGTGGCCAAAACATCAGCCGCTTGGGTACCACATGCCTGACCAGACATATGTTGACCTGCCATGCAGCTCGTTGGCAAGCCTACCTCAAAGACCCACACCAAAGAACAAAGCGGACCTCTCCTTGCACCGCATCAGCTGGAATCTCCAACCCCACTATAACTTCAGTCCTCTCTGAAACATGCACTGAGAGGAATGAAGGTGTAGAATTAGGTGTGTCACAGCCAAGTACTTGCGGCCACTCTGCTAGCAGTACACCGACGTCCGATTCTAGCAGGCAAATTTCCCTGCCCCAGCTGCTGGACCGTCGAAAGAAGTTCACTCCCAGCCATCCACATGCCCAGCGGTTGAATGCTAGCTTGGCTAAATTGCTAGCGCTTCAACTGCTGCCTTTTCAGTTGGTAGACTCGGCCCCCTTCCGTGAGTTTGTGCAATGTGCGGTTCCTCAGTGGCAGGTTCCCAAACGCCACTTTTTCTCACGGAAGGCTATTCCGGCTCTCTACCGGCATGTGGAAGGCAATGTCTTGGCCTCGCTGGACAGGGCGGTCAGCGGTAAGGTGCATATTACCGCTGACTCATGGTCCAGCAGGCATGGACAGGGACGTTACCTTTCTTTCACGGCCCATTGGGTCACTCTTTTGGCAGCTGGGAAGGATGCAGGACAAGGTGCAGTAGTGTTGGAGGTTGTTCCACCGCCACGCCTACAAAATGCTACTAGTGGTTGTGACACACCTCTCTCCTCCACCCCCTCCTCTTCTTCTTCCTCCATGGCCTCTTCCTGTGCTTTGTCCTCTGAACCAGCGGTGCTCCGTAGCCGTTCAAGGGGCTACGCAAGTACGCAGGCAAAAAGATGCCATGCCGTGCTTGCGCTGGTGTGTTTGGGGGACAGAAGCCACACTGGGGCAGAGGTCCTGTCTGCTCTGCAGGGCCAGGCCGAGAGGTGGTTGACGCCACGCCAGCTTAAGCCAGGAATGGTGGTTTGCGACAATGGCACCAACCTCCTCTCCGCCCTCCGACAGGGACAACTGACCCATGTGCCCTGTGTGGCTCACGTCCTTAACCTGGTGGTGCAGCGGTTCTTGGGCAGGTACCCGGGCTTACAGGATGTCCTGAGGCAGGCCAGGAAAGTCTGTGTGCATTTCCGCAGATCTTATAATGCCAGTGCTCGCCTGGCTGAGCTGCAAAAGGAGTTGAACCTGCCCAAGAACCGCCTTATATGTGACATGCCCACCAGGTGGAACTCAAGGTTGGCCATGCTGCAGCGGCTGCACACGCAGCAGAGGGCCATCAATGAGTACCTGTGCGACTACGGCACCAGGACAGGGTCAGGGGAGCTTGTTTTTTTTTCTCCACGCCAGTGGGGCATGATCAGGGATGCATGCACTGTCCTGGCACCATTTGAGGAGGCCACGAGGATGGTGAGCAGTGACAGTGCATGCATCAGTGACACTGTACCTCTTGTCCACCTGTTGGAGCACACGCTGCGTGGAATAATGGACAGGGCACTTGAGGCAGAACAGAGGCAGGAAGAGGAGGACTTCCTTGCCTCTCAAGGCCCCCTTTACCCAGACAGTGTTCCTTCTGTCCCACCCATCGCACAGGAAGAGGAGGAGGAGGATTGTGTCAGCATGGAGGTGGAGGCTGGCACTCAGCATCATCAGCAGCAGTCTTTTAGGGATGATTTACAGTCCCAAGAAACCAGTGGACTTGTACGTGGCTGGGAGGAGGTGGCTGCGGATCATGTCGTCCTTAGTGACCCAGAGGACTCCGGACCGAATGCCTCAGCTAACCTACGCTGCATGGCCTCCCTGATCCTGCAAAGTCTGCGGAAGGATCCTCGTATTCTTCGGATCAAGGAGAGGGACCATTACTGGCTGGCCACTCTCCTTGATCCACGGTACAAGGGTAAGGTTGCGGACCTTATGTTACCGTCGCAGAGGGAGCAGAGGATGAGACAACTCCGGGAGGCCTTGCAGAAAGGTCTGTGCAACGCGTTCCCAGAGACTGGGAGGTTACAAACTCCTGGTCCTGGACAACGAGTTGCTGAGGCTTTGGCCAGTCAAAGAAGGAGCGGTGGGGAAGGTGGCCGTCTGACCGATGCGTTCAGACAATTCTTTAGTCCGCAGCCCCAAAGTATGATCGGTTCCAGCAACCATCGCCAGCGTCTGATAAACATGGTGCAGGAATATCTAGGGGCAAGGTCAGACTTGGACACCTTCCCCACCGAAAATCCTCTGGCTTACTGGGTCTTGAGGATGGATCACTGGCCAGAGCTTGCACAGTATGCAATTGAGCTACTGGCCTGTCCTGCATCCAGCGTTCTTTCGGAACGCACATTCAGTGCTGCTGGAGGATTTGTCACGGATCACAGGGTGCGCCTGTCCACCGACTCGGTTGATCGACTGACTTTCATCAAGATGAACCAGTCTTGGATCACCACCAGCTACCACACACCTGATGCTGATATAACAGACTAATTGATTTTAACATGTCACATCCCTTCAAGACTGATGCTGATGCTGAGTGCCTGTGCTGTTATGTTGACTGGCTATCCTCCTCCTCCGAGTCCTCAATGATACGATTGATGATGATAGCTTGGAAGATCATTTTTGTTTATGGGTGCCGCCACCAGTGGCTAAGGCCCAATTTTTCAGCCCCTGTTTAACAGGGGCGTGTAATTACAATTTTTGAAGCAATACTTTGCAACAGGGCTCATTGCTGTGCTCCAAGTACAGTATCTGTGAGGGGTTGCAGTGTTGTGCCACCAGTGCCTAAGGCCCAATTTTTCAGCCCCTGTTCAACAGGGGCATGTAATTACAATTCTTGATCTAATAATTCACAGCAGGGCCCATTGCTGCACCCACCAAGAGTAACTCTGAGGGCTTACAGTGTTGTGGCAACGCCACCACCACCACCACCACGAAAGGCCCAATTTTTCAGCCCCTGTTCAACAGGGGCATGCAATTACAATTCTTGATCTAATAATTCACAGCAGGGCCCATTGCTGCACCCACCAAGAGTAACTGTCAGGGCTTACAGTGTTCTGGCACCAGCACCACCATCAAAGGCCCAATTTTTACTACCACTGTTCAACAATTATATGTAATTACAATTCCTGATATAATAGTTGACAGCAAGGCGTTCCAGCACCAACCAAGAGTAACTGTGAGTGCTTACAGTGTTGTGCCAACACCAACAACTAAGGGGCCTATTTCTGCAGAGTATATACGGCAGGTCCCTACTTTCAAACATCCAACTTACAAACGACTCCTACTTGCAAACGCAAGAAGACAACAGGAAGTGAGAGGAAATCTACCCCTAGGAAGGAAAATTCTCTCCTGTAAGAATTAATATGGGAGAAAGGTGTCTCCTCTATACTGATGCTTTATCACCAATCCTTGTTTCAAGAAAAACACCACATTTCAAAAACAGTTGTCATTGGGACGGAAAGTGAGGTGAAATGTTCTGAACAGGGGCACAGACAGCAAAACAAATGTTACAGGGGTGATAACCCTTACCTATGTTTTCCAAAAAGTTTAAAAATAGATTTTTGGGCTGGAGCTACACTTAAACAATGTACCTGTTCAAAATTACAAACAGATTCTACATAAGAACAAACCTACAGTCCCTGTCTTGTATGCACCGCCTGTATACGGCTGTTCAGAGTATATAGGGCCTTTTTTATTTTATGTGCGGGGTTCCCCTTAATATCCATACAAGACCCAAAGGGGCTGGTAATGGGCTGGGGTGGGGGGGGGGGTCATGTGGTAGCTATGCCATTTTTCTTAAAGATTTTCATCCATATTACCGAGACCAGACATTACATTAAAGCCGCAAGCAGTTTTAAATGGCTTTTTTTTCCTTTAGAAGTGTCATTTTGTGCAGGGACAGTTCTAAACACGGGAAACACGTGGCACTTCACAGGCATACTTTAGACACCCCCCAGGTACGATATTTAAAGGAATATTTGACTTTTTTTTTTTTTCACTTTATGCATCATTAAAATGACTGCTCCCGAAAAACGACAGTTTTTAAAACTTCTTTTTGCATTGATACATGTCCCCTGGTGCAGAACCCGGGTTCCCAAACCCTTTTTAGGACAATAACATGCATAATAGTTGTTATAATTAGCACTTTAGAATTCGAACGTTCGCATCCATTGTATTTAATAGGGTTCTAATGTTCGTACGAACGTTCGGTCCGTTCGCGGGTTCTGGTGCGAACCGAACCCGGGGGTGTTCGGCTCATCACTAATGATACACCAGAATGCCTTATGTAATGCCACATAATTGTGTAAACAAGGGTATTCTCTAAGAATTACACAGTAATAGTTCTTCCTTTTGTGTGGTATTCCATAAGAAAAAAACACAAATGGGCAATTTTGATTTAGTGCCAAAACTGGCTCCTTTGGAACCATGGGCCCACTGACAGCTGCTATACCTCTTGCCAAAGCACTGGTCTGTTAATTGATATATACAATAAGAGTGAAGCGCTGGATAATGGTTAATATAAACCTATTAACTTAATAATGGTGATAAAAGTGAATCAAATATATACATGACACAAAAGTGATAAATTAGTCCATAAAGCATAACACATTCCTTATAAACGTGAAGTGAAAGTTCATAGAAATGAAGATCCAGTGAAATTTGCGGTGTAGGGGCAAGGATGTAGTCATCCAGTAACACTACCCGCCACCCAGAGTAGAAATGGAGGCTTACCAGAAAGCCTGCGACCGCCCTTGTCCAGGAGGGTCAAACAAGGCTCAGTAGAGTGAAGGTCCTCACTGGAGCGTTGGGAACTCCTTCCGTGACCGATCAGTCAGCAAATGATGAATCCACGATCACAGGTGCACCACCAATCCAACCACTTCAGTAGATGTCTCATTCCACGGGTGTAGAGACAAGTATCCTGTGGGTAAAGAGAGGAAAACAAAAAACATCCGATAGTGTAGAGGTTCCAGCAATGTCTTTATTTAAAATGCCAATTCCAAAAGGTAGGACCAAGTCCTAAGGTACTTAAAAAGATTCCTTGCAAGGATTTAAAAACAGCTCTGGTGCGTATCAAAATACTTCCGGTTTGCGCATGACCAGTGCGTGTTTGTGACGACCCTATGACCGTTTCGTCACAACTGACGTCATCAGGGGTACGTGCACGCACCTGCGCGTGCGCCTTTTATCCACCAAGAGGAGCGAATGAGCACATCCATTGGTTACAAGAAAAATTATACTTAGAGCTGATTGGACTAGTTCAGATGGCTGATTACTGCCAAAACATGAACCGAATGGTCAGTGTGAAAAAAGACCCATCAGTGACACCCAGTGGGCAATAATGATACTGCTCAGAGTAATTACTTAAGAAAAAAATATTTAATCTATATAAAGGAAAAAAGGAACATTGCCATCTTGTGGACCAAAACGGCACTGCTAAAAGAAATATACTTAAAATAATAAAAAAATGAATGAATTCATAAATAGAGGATGCGCTCCTCCGCTGCATTCATCATTAACAATATATATATATATATTCCTAAAATGATCCAGACCATAGTCAAAGATATAATATTCAGTCATTCAATACTGGAATGTGCACAAATCAATAATGTAAATTAAATACCATAGATATTACGCAGAAATCAAGTTCACTGTTCCCAAGCGAAACAAAGGAACTATTGAGACTGGAAGGGACATCAACTGTTATTAATGAAACAATTGATGTCCCATTCCACGTTCAGGCCATTGGGGACATGACATCCAAGCTTGTATATCCAGCTGGTTTCGAGATCTAGAGATACTTCTTTTACCATTCCCACCCCACCAGTGTGGCACATATCTCTCCAGGGCCATAAAAACAGTTCCCTTTGGATCTCTATTATGCTTGAGATCATAATGCTTGGAAACATTATGCTTATTAAAGCCTTTTTGGATATTTGTGATATGTTCCCCCAGCCTCACATGCAGCATCCTAATGGTCCGTCCCATGTATTCTGACCCGCAAGGACACCTTAAAAGATACACAACACATTTGGTGGTATGTGTCATAAAGGACTTAATCGGGTAAGTAATGCCTGTGCTCGTTGATGTAAATTCAGTGAATCTCCTGCCATGAAGCGCATTGACTTTGCAGACCTTACACTTCCTACAGGGAAAAAAACCCTTTAGGTCACCAAAAAATGTAGGGCGTGTGGGAGGATCTGGAACATTGGGTGCTTTAGAGTGAGATTGGAGGCACCTCTAAAAAGCACCCGAGGGTTATCTGACAACAATGGTCCCAATACTCGATTGTCTTTTTTATCACTGGCCAATGTTTTTTGATTATTCGATTAATGGCCCAGTGTTGGCTGGAGTAGGTGGTTAAAAAAGCTAAACCAAAATCCTCTGTCTCTTCAACTGGGGCAGGCAGAGTTGCGCAATCCCCAATTCCTATCTCAGTAATCAGAGAATCTAGGGTCATGTTGTCATAGCCCTTGGCTAGAAATCTAGATTTCAAGACCAAAGCTTCCCTCTGGAACTCATCTACATCCGTACAATTACGCCGTAGGCGTAAAAATTGGCCTTTGGGAACTGCCGACAGCCAGGAACGGTAGTGACATGAATCTAATGGAATATATCCATTCCTGTCTGTTGGCTTAAAGTAGGTGGATGTAGTAATCCTACCATTCTCTATTATAATATTTAGATCCAAAAAGTGGATCTGGGTGGGTTTAATTTCATGACTTAAAATTATACCCCTATCATTACCATTTAGGAAGGATAGAAAAAGACCGGCAGACTCCTCATCTCCATCCCAAATGCACAGGGTGTCATCTATAAATCTTTACCATAAGACAAGTTGGAACGGTCTATCATGTAAAACAACGTCCTCCTTCCATTTGGTCATAAAGAGGTTGGCCATACTGGGGGCAAACATTGCCCCCATGGCCACTCCCTTTGTTTGAAGATAGTGTACACCACTGTGCCAAAAATGATTATGCTCCATCGCGAAATCCAACACCTTCATCACAAAATTGCACTGCGTGACGGAGATGTTGGAGTCATGATTAAGAAAATTTTGCACAGCTTCATGGCCCAATCTATGAGAGATCGCAGTGTAAAGCGATGCGACATCAGCGGTGATTAACATGTATGATGTTGTCCGCTCAATTTCACCCAATAAGTTAATGACATGCTTAGTGTCCTTAAGGAAAGATGGAGTACCCATCATCAGTGGCTACAAGTAATGGTCAATATACTTGCCCACACGTGAAGTAATGGAGTCTATGCCACTGATGATGGGTCTTCCCGGGGGGTTGATCAAAGTCTTGTGGATTTTTGGCAATATATACATTACTGGTAATCGGGGTGCCAAGGGCACTAGATGATCTTTTTCTTTTTTGTTTAGAATACCCATATCATGGCCCTTATCAATCAGAGTTTTTAACTTCCGTTTGTACTTGACAGTGGGATCAGATGGTAAAACCGAGTATGTATCGGAATCAGAAAGAATCCTCTGCATTTCATCAAGATAGGAATCCTTGTCAAGAATGACAATAGCCCCGCCCTTATCTGCGGGGCGTACGACTATGTCCTTCCTATTACACAAAGTTTCCATACCGATTCTAAAATCCTGCTGAGGTGTTGCCAATTTGGTACGCAAATTACTCAGATCTTTCAACACCAAGTCTCTGAAGACATTGACATTGGGAGCCAAGTTACCCGGAGGATTAAAAAGCGATGCATTTGACATCCCCGAGTGGACGAGCTAGTTGTCTGGTAGGATTACTCAAAATATATTGTTTGATATTGATGTTACGCATGTACTTTTGTACATCTATAAAGGTTTGGAACTTATTAAGGTTCCGTGGTGGAGCAAATTTCAAACCTTTATTTAAAGTTAAAAGTTCCTCTCTAGATAATTCTTTAGTGCTAAGGTTGATGATACCATTTAAATCTAAGTTCTCCTTCTTTTTGGAGTGAAGTTTCCTCCCCCCTCTGCTCCCTCTCCTGTGTCCCCAAACTGTTAATTGATAGAAAAAAATGTAAATGTGCCCTTTGCAATGAACAACAAGAAGCAGCCTATTAGAATTCTTTGCGAAATACCGTTATCAGCTGTAAACAGCTATAAGAACTAGGGTTAAAAGTAACTATGGCTACACTAATTACAACAATACTGAAACGTGTTTTTTTCACACAATGATACAGTAATTATTTGCCAATGGATTCATTGCTTTTTGCACCTTGCACTAAATTACTATTAATTGTCTAAATGATCTAATGTACCTAAATGTATGCTATTATACCTTAACATCTGTGCATTCTACAGTACTTAATACACAAGGCGTACAATGCTAAATAAGCCTCTTATCATTTACAGTGCTAATCACCTCTGACACAATTTTGGACATTGTTACTGTATAGAAATACATAGGAGTACCTAGCTCTGTTCCTTTACTGAGTGCCTTATGTTTGACATTAACCATTTCATGTTGTGATGTCTTTAGAGTGAATGTAAACCCTCTCCTATACCCAGTGAAGTGAACAGCCTCAGATGATACACAGGGATAAAACAACTCTCTCTACATAAGTTTTACTTGTATATCTGCTGTCTTTCCCTTTCTATATCCTTGAGAAAGTGTGCATCATGTTAAAACTCTTTCTTCCTGTTTCAGCAGGACATAGGGGTGGGAGAGAAGTCTGGGCTTTAACTGTGTGTGAGCTGATTGGAGGAAAGGCACACCCCCCCCCCTCCACATAGGCAGAGGAACAAAGAAACTTGCAGAGCTGTACTGTGTATAGACAAGCTCTCTGAAATCTAATGCGGCGTACACACGATCGTTTTTCATGCCGTTAAAAATGCCATTTTTAAAAATGGCCATTAAAACCGATCGTGTGTATGCTCCAGAGCATTTTTAACGGCGTGAAAAACGGCCATTAAAAATTTCGAACATGCTCTATTTTTTTACGTCGTTTTTCACGTCTTTTTTTTAACAACGTGAAAAACGATAGTGTGTATGCTTTTACGAGGGGAAAAAAACGCGCATGCTCAAAATCAAGTATGAGACGGGAGCGCTCGTTCTGGTAAAACTAGTGTTCGTAATGGAGATAGCACATTCGTCACGCTGTAACGGACTGAAAAGCACGAGGCTGAAAAGCGCGAATCGTCGCTCAACAAACTTTACTAACATGAAGAGTGGCGCCATCCGAATGGAACTTCCCCTTTATAGTGCCGTCGTACGTGTTGTACGTCACTGCGTTTTGCTTGAGCGTTTTTTTTAATGATCGTGTGGATGCAAGACAGGCTTGAGAGGAAACATGAAAAAAACTCAAAGTTCCCTCCCCAACACAAATTTTCAGCTGCTTTTATCTCCTGTGTCAGAGAGCTTGTCAGAAGTTATCATACTGATAACAAAGGAACAAAGGAGCAGAAAGCAATGCCACTTAGAGCTTTGGAGAGATAAGTAAACACTACATATATACAGTGCCTTCAAAAAGTATTCATATCCCTTGAAATTTTCCACATTTTATCATGTTACAACCAAAAACGTATATGTATTTTATTCAGATTTTATGTGATAGTCCAACACAAAGTGGCACATAATTGTGAAGTGGAAGGAAAATGATAAATGGTGTTCAATTTTTTTTCAAATAAATATCTGAAAAGTGTGGCGTGCATTTGTATTCAGCCCCCCCCCCCAGTCAATACTTTGTAGAACCACCTTTCGCTGCAATTACAGCTGCAAGTCTTTTTGGGGATGTCTCTACTAGCTTTGCACATCTAGAGAGTGACATTTTTGCCTATTCTTATTTGCAAAATAGCTCAAGCTCTGTCAGATTGGATGGGGAGCGTCTGTGAAGAGCAATTTTCAAGTCTTGACACAGATTCTCAATTGGATTTAGGTCTGGACTTTGACTGGGACATTCTAACACATGAATATGCTTTGATCTAAACCATTCCATTGTAGCTCTGGCTGTATGTTTAGGGTCGTTGCCCTGCTGGAAGGTGAGCCTTCACCCCAGTTTCAAGTCTTTTGCAGACTCTAACAGGTTTTCTTGCAAGATTGCCCTGTATTTGGCTCCATCCACCTTCCCATCCACTCTGACCAGATTCCCTGTCCCTGCTGAAGAAAAGCATCCCCACAACATGATGCTGCCATCACCATGTTTCACAGTGGGGATAGTTTGATCAGGGTGATGTGCAGTGTTATTTTTCTGCCACATAGCGTTTTGCTTTTAGGCCAAAAAGTTCAATTTTGGTCTCATCTGACCAGAGCACCTTCTTTCACATGTTTGCTGTGTCCCCCACATGGCTTCTCACAAACTGCAAACGGAACTTCTTCTGGCTTTCTTTCAACAATGGCTTTCTTCTTGGCACTCTTCCATAAAGGCCAGGTTTGTGGAGTGCACGACTAATAGTTGTCCTGTGGGCAGATTCTCCCACCTGAGCTGTGGATCTCTGCAGCTCCTCCAGACTTACCATGGGCCTCTTGACTGCTTCTCTGATTAATGCTTTCCTTGCCCGGTCTGTCAGTTTAGGTGGACAGCCATGTCTTGGTAGGCTTGCAGTTTTGACATACTCTTTCCATTTTCCTATGATGGATTGAACAGTGCTGCGTGAGATTTTCAAAGCTTGAGATATTATTTATTTTTGGTTTACAAAATTTTATTAGGAAGTTCAAAAGTACAATTACAAAGGGTGTTAATAAAGGTAATCAGTATTTTTTTATAACCTAACCCTGCTTTAAACTTCTCCACAACTTTATACCTGACCTGCCTGGTGTGTTCCTTGGCCTTCAGGATGCTGTTTGTTCATTAAGGGTCTCTAACAAACCTCTGAGGGCTTCACAGAACAGCTGTATTTATACTGAGCTTAAATTAAATTAAATTACACACAGGGTGACTTTTACTAATTAGGTGACTTCTGAAGGCAATTGGTTCCACTAGATTTTAATTAGGGGTATCAGAGTAAAGGGGGCTGAATACAAATGCTCGCCACACTTTTCACTAATTTATTTGTAAAAAATGTTGAAAAACATTTTTTGTTTTCTTTCCCTTCACAATTATGTGTCACTTTGTGTTGGTCTATCACATAATAAATCCCAATAAAATACATTTACTTTTTTAGTTGTAACATGGCAAAATGTGGAAAATTTCAAGGGGTATAAATACTTTTTCAAGGTACTGTATGTGCCCAGGTCAGATTTCATGAATGGGGTTTGCATCCACTTTAAAGTGGTTTTAAAGTAATTTTGTGAAGTCATGTAATCCGCTGTGTTACATGATAATATAAAATCCAGTGTGTGTTTTTGTGTAAACTGATTGCAAAAAGTACCTTATTTACAGCGCCGCTGGGCACTCACGTGATGTGCCTAAGCTCACCGTACCCTCTCTGAGCAATGCAGAGGGAGGGGCAGAGATTCCACACTGACATCAGCTGGGAGAGAGGCAGAGAGCTCCAGCGGGTCCCGTGAGTGCCCAGCAGCGCTGTAAACAAGGTGTTTATCGCAATCAGTTTTCACAAAAACACACACTGGATGTTATATTATCATGTAACACAGCAAAGTACATGATTTCTCAATAGTAATATTATACACTTTAGAGCTGACAGTCAGGGAGGGGGAGGGGGAGAGAGGAGACCAGCGGCTGACGGAGGCACTTAAACTGCCGATGGTGGTCAGGGATCAGCAGCAATGATTACCGTGGTCAGTTCAGAGGTGGGGGGCACAGGAACTGTCAGGATCAGCCAGGTTTTTCAGAACATAGAGATGGGTAAATGACACAGCACAAGCACTGTGTTGTATAACATGCTTTAAAGGATCAGGATAATTTTTTTTTTTTTTTTTAGGGTTACAAACACTTTAAAGCTGATCTCTAGCTTTTAGTAAAGTCTAAATAGTTAATTTGGATCAAGTTGGTCCAAATTAACTATTACTTTCACCAACACCTGCAGCAACTGGGAGCGCTGTATAAACTGTATGTGGCCTCAGCTACATACATATAGTGTATAGCTCAGCAGTGGGATGAAAACTTCCCTTCCCACTCTGGAACAAAATCAAGTTGGGCTGTGAGGCACTTAGCCTTTCACTGTGAGCTTTGTATTCTATGAATAAATACAAAGCTTCCTTTGATTGGCTGAGGCGGCGAGACGGGGGAATGATGTCACATTCTCTTACTCAATCAATCAGAAAGAGCTTTGTATTTAGTCATAGAATACAAATCTCCCTGTGAAAGGTTGAGTGTCGCTCAACCCAACTTGATTTTGTTCCGAGTGAGATGGAAAGTTCCTACCACCTCAATACCGGACATTTTCACCCCCTTCCTGCTCAGGCCATTTTTCAGCTTTCAGTACTCTCATTCTTTAAATGACAATTACTGATGAGTCAAAATTTGAAATATTTGGGTGTACCAGGAGGCATTTTTTTTTCCCAAAGGGATGGAGAGCAGTACAATAATAAGCATCTGCAGGTAACAGTGAAGCATGTTGGAGGTTCCTTGCAAGTTTGGGACAGCATTTCTGCAAATGGGGTTGGAGATTACGTCAGGATCTATAGTGTCCTCAATGCTGAGAAATACAGGCAGATACTTATCCATCATGCCATATCATCAGGGAGGTGTGTGATTGGCCCCATATTAATTCTGTAGCAGGACAACAACCCCAAATATACAGCCAATTAAGAACTATCTGCAGTGTAAAGAAGAACAAGGAGTCCTGGAAACAATGGTTTGGCCCCCACAGAGCCCTGATCTCAACATCTTTGAGTCTGTTTGGGATTTTCCTATAAAAACTGACCACACTAAGCAGGAGAACACAGCATGGTCCTTTCTCTAGCTATGCTCTGATGAAAAATGGGGTTACCTTTGAAACATGTTAGCCATAAAGGATCCATATGAGGTCCCCCTGCACTCCGGAGTGTGCTAAGTCTAGGACTACTGGGCTGTAGATGAATAGCTCGATGAGCGATTTTAATTTACATGTTTGTGAGTATTATTCTTGTTGATCTTAAATAAATGCAATGGGATAATGCACTAGGCTGGTGCGCCCTCTTTTGTTTGTTTTTTTGTTATGCTGGTAACTCAGCCTTCTCTCCTCCAATAATGAGACTTGTTATGAGACACCCACCCTGCACAGTCTTTTACTGGTAAGCTCAGTTTGCTGGTGTTTTTCCTCCCTGGCTCTTACGCAGCTTTTAAACTAAATGGGTTATTTTAAAAGCAAATAAACAAGGTTATTGGATTGCCCATTCCCAGGGCAGGTCATACCTTTCTCACACTTCCCTGCTGCCCCATTTACCCTCCAGGGACAATTAGTATACGTGGTACTTATAGGTATAAAGAAACTTGGTTCTCTTACCTTGCTTTTGCCTCCTGCCTCTCTTACCTTGCTCCTGCCATAATTAACATTGTCCAGATAAAAGTGGTTAACAGTTCTAAGTGAAGGTTATTCAAAGGAAATTTCCAATTAGAATACTAATCTGAAGAACAAATTCAAAATTTGTAAATTACCTAGTAAACCAGGATGAAGCAGCACTAAATAGAGAAGATATTCTTTAATTTTCATGGTGTGTAAAAAGTTGGCAATTTAGAAAATTTACGTTAGCTGGACTCAATATTCCCGAAAAACGTAGGATGCTACAGTATGACCTGAAACAGGCTAAAACTGATGTGGGAATGTGCAGGAAACTCATTTTCAGAACAGATACTTCCCCAATGTTTATCTTGCTTCTAATAAAGAGGCAAAAATTAAAGGAGTTGCTATTTTAATATCTAATAGAATATCATGGTCCCTGCTGGACAAGTGCTCTGACTCAGGGGGAAGATATCTATTTCTGAAATGATTTATAGGGAATATAAAAGTGACTCTAGTCACTATTTACGCCCCAAATGTCAATCAAGATAGTTTCCTGGATAAGGTGTTATCAAAGTTGATGAAATTTAAAGAAGGAAAATTGATACTTGGGGGGGATATTAATGTACCCCTAGATCCAAAAATAGACACCTCTGTTGGTGCTTCCTCAGTCCCTAGGGGGATTAGGAAGCGTATCCTTCGGAAGCTCCACGAAACTCAACTGACAGACGCTTGGTGTATCCTGCACGCAGGGGAGAGAGATTATACCTTTTTCTCTAATCCCCATTAATTATACTCGCGGATTGATCTTTTTTTGGTACCCCATCAATTACTCTCCAGTGTACAGGATATATCAATAGGAAGTATGACATGGTCAGACCATGCTCCAGTCACGATAAAACTCTCGTTGTCAGGGGCGGTTTACCCCATGGAATGGAGCTGGCGTTTAAATGAAAGCCTACTACAGTCTCCTGAAATCCAAATGGATCTGTCTAAAGAAATTGCATGGTATTTCCAGACAAATTACAGTATAGAGAGTGATCCAGGAATAGTATGGGAGGCACATAAAACAGTAATACAAGGAATTTTAAACAAACATGGCTCCCGAGTGAAGAAGGCCAGAGAAAAGGAAATAAATAAATTATTGGGAAAGATTCAGGAACTAGAGATACTACATAAAGAGACATTAGAAAGGGGAATAGGAAATGAGCTTGCACATTTAAAAAGACAAAGCAGTACTACAACGAGGGAGGAGGCTGGCATATGAATCCAGAGACAAGTGCGGCAAACTTTTGGCAAGGAAATTGAAAGAACAACAGACACAGTCATATATACCGTATATTAAGTAAGGGAAAAGGAGATCAGAAACTTTCGATGCCGAAAGATATTGCGCAGGAATTTAGGGAGTATTACTCCTTGCTGTACAACCTGCCACCGCCTCCTTTTCCTCCCTTGTCTCTAGAAGAATATTTATCATCCTCACAATTAGCTTGATTATCATCCCCGGTTCAGAGAAAATTAGAAGCACCTATTACCTCAGAGGAAATATTAATAGCACTGAAAACGATAAAACACGGAAAAGCACCCGGGCCAGATGGTTTCTCTGTACAATATTTTAAAAGTTTCTATCCTTTATTAGGCCCACACATGACTAAATTATTTAATGCAATAAGACAAACGACTGCCTTTACACCAGATACATTAAGAGCTCATATCGCGATCATCCCAAAAGAAGGAAAGGACCTGGCGATCTGTAGTAGTTACCGACCGATATCCTTACTAAATACAAATTATTATTTTTTTACAAAGACACTAGCAATTCGGTTACAACCCCAAATCTCTCAGTTGGTTCACCTGAACCAGGTGGGGTTTATCCCTACACGTGAAGAAAGAGACAGTACTATTAAAGTACTTAATCTAGTTCAATATGCAAATCAAACAAAGAATCCAAGTGTTTTTATAAACACAGATGCTGAAAAAGCTTTCGACAGGGTCAATTGGATATTTATGTTAGGAGTACTGAGACATATGGGCCTTGGAGACCGAATGTTGCACTGGATAGCCGAGACATATTCAAAACCACAAGCTCTAGTTAAAGCAAACGGAGTACACTCCAAAACTTTCACAATTTCAAATGGGACCCGCCAGGGCTACCCCTTATCGCCAATCTTATTTGCATTGATGCTGGAGCCCCTATTGAACAGAACACGACAGAACCCAGATATTGTGGGAAAAGGGGTGGGAGGAGAGGAATATAAGGTGTCCGCGTATGCGGATGACCTACTGTTCTCACTCGCCTCCCCACAAATGTCATTACCTAATCTTATGAAGGAAATTGAACAGTATGGAGCTCTATCTGGTTTTAAGATAAACTATAGCTAGTCGGAGGCGATGGGAGTTGCATTGTCGGGACATTTAAGTACTAACCTTCAGCATAATTTTAAGTTTAGATGGACAACAACGGCACTAAATTACCTAGGAACACAGGTCCCCTCAAATTTAACAAAGACCTATGCTCTGAACTTCCTGCCATTACTCAAGACAGTAAAAACACTACTAAATAAGTGGAATAAGGGTATGCACTCATGGTTTGGTAGATGTAACATCTTAAAGATGAATATTGTGCCAAAATTTCTGTATCTCTTCCAGGCACTGCATATCTATATTCCTAAGACCTACTTTAGACAAATAAGGGCCGAGTTTACGAAATTTATATGGGCTAGTAGACACCCTAGGATTAATAGAGAATTGCTGACACTGCCTAAGAAGGCAGGTGGAATTGCGGCACCAGATATGTATAAGTACTACCAAGCAGTCCAACTTGGCAGGCTTATTGATTGGTGTAGGCATACAGAGTACAAACTTTGGACTACTATAGAACAACAAATAAGCCCAGTCCCGCTAAAAAGAGCTATATGGTGCTACACAACCCTACCTTCCTCACTGATAATGCATCCTACTATAGGACCTACACTGCAAATAGGCTTTACGGCTAGCCAGAATCCCAGAATATCTACCAGACATTCACCTTTGGTACCTATTCTGGGAAACCCAGCTTTCCCCCCAGGTCTAGAACCACAAGGGTTTCACGGACTTAGGGAGAAGGGCTGCTCTCAAGTCTCACATTTTACAATTTCAGATAACTGGCCAACGATAGACTCTATGGTCCAGCAAGGAGGGCAGTTTGAAATATCTGCTTGGCAGGCACGACAAATCTGTAATTTTCTAGAAACATTGGGTCCCATAGAGGAATATCGAAGACCACGCACAAAATTTGAGACATACTGTGAAGAGAAGGAGCCCCTCCCCATGTCATCTCTAAAGTATATACTCTGTTGGTGACACCCTCAGAGGAATATAAAATGTTCAGTCTGATCAAATGGAAGAAAGATCTCGATCAAATATTTACACGGCTCAGAGTCAGAATATTACACATCTGGCATTGAGCTCATCTAGACACAGGAGTCTAACTACAAATTACTAACGCGTTGGTTCTACACCCCATAAATTCTGAACAAATTCTCTTTGGAGGTAACAGATCGCTGTTGGAGAGGCTGTGGGGAGCGTGGGACTATTTTACATATCTTTTGGCAATGTCCAGTGATTAGACAGTTTTGGCAGGAAGTTCAGAGAATTACTCAGATATTTACGGAGTATCAGGTTCCTGACGAACCAGCCTTCTTTCTATTACAATGCTCACAAATTTCGATTAAGAGCTACAAGAACTCAATACTATGCCACCTGGTGAATGCAGCGAAAAGATGCTGGAAAGAATTACGTACTTAATTAGGTGCTGGAAGGAATTACGAACACCCCCCCATCTCTATGTGGCTCAACAAAATCAGAAGAATATGGATAATGGAAAACTTATTGCCTATGACAGTAGATAGACAGGAACAAGTCACTGAAATATGGGCTCCATGGGAAGAATTTGTAAAATCGGAGGAAGGGAAGAATTTACTTGGAGAGGACAGAGAAGAGTAGAGTCACTAGTGGTGGGAATTAGGGGGTCACGAGCGGAAGAGCCTCCCGTCCTTGGGAACTGGTAGACAATACAGGGGGGTGGGTCCCCTCCTTTCTCATTTTTTAATTTATTTTTTCTCTTTCTTTGACTTGGGGGTTATTGGGTTGGGGAGGGTATATATGTACCGAAGTAATAATATAAAATAACACGAATAGAGATATTATACTATGTAGACAAGAGGTGAGAACAAGGATTACTTAGAATTAAGGAGAATGGAAGATATTATATGTTTTTTTCTTTTTTCTCTATGTTCATACTTATCTCTGTATGTATGATTAGCTTACACTTACTGTATTATCATCTATATATTCCTGTAAAGAAATAAAGAATACATTTTTACGTTAGCTTTAAAGCACCGCAAGTTTAAATTGCTTCTTGGTCTCCACTCTCCAATAATGAAACAAGCAAAACTGGCATGATGATAGATCAAAACTAATTTCCAACTGCCACTACAATTTTGACTAATTTTCAATAAATGTTTGATTGTTTTGTGGTTAGAAGGTTGAGGAAAAGCTACAAAATTGAAAGGTAAATGGCTAACAAAACATGTATCTATGTTTTTAATTTTTTTATCCAAACAAATTTGATTTAAAAAGAAAGAAATGGGTATGTGACTAATATATATGTCCAATAAAATACTTTGACAAAGGAAAAAGAAAGAAATGGGTTACAATGGTCAAATAGTTGTACAAAACAAGGACTAATACAATACTCAAAAGAAACTAAATCAAGATGTTTGAGTATATAAAGTATTTTAACAGTTATGCAAATTTGCAGAAGACCTTGCACATGTAAATAAGTAAATATAATCAAAGCATAAACATATAGTAATGGAAAAATGAACAATGTGATTTTGTCGAAACATAGCGCACACCAAACTATAATGCCGCGTACACACGATCATTATTCACGGCGGCTAAAAAACCGCCGTGAATAATGACAAGAAAAACGAGGGAACCGCTTGGTTCCCTACACACGGTCGTTTTTCCCGTCATTTTTTCTCTTGACGAGAAAAACGACCGTCTGTGGGCTCCGCGGCAGTGTTTCCCTATGGGAAAACTGCCGCGGAAAAAATGCTGGAAAAAACGACGAGAAAATTTAGAACATGTTCTAATTTTTCTCGTCGTTTTTTATGCCGTTTTTCTCGACGAGAAAAACGACATAAAGCCCACAGACGATCGTTTTTCTCGGCGAAAAGAAAAAATGCAGTTTTTCTCGTTGAGAAAAGCGGTCGTGTGTACGCGGCATTAAGGGGAATTGCATCAACTTGCTCTGCATAGAGTTCTGTATGTTTACTGAAGGAGCAATTGCCAATCAGGCTTATCATCAAACTAACCGGAGTTCGTTCCCGGGAGATAAAGGGCTGATTGGGTAAAGGGATTTATACATTGGCCAATGAAATCCTCCTATTTACTCATGGATCCAGGGGTTGAACTATGTCAGTTCAGACTTGGGTGTATGCTGGATTAAGTAGGGGTAGAGAAAAGTGGGTGGTAAATACTAAAGATAGTTGAAAGGGTAAGAAAAAGGATAGAGAAGGAAGAGGCAAAGAGAGGGAGAAAAAAAAAATGGATGGGGAGGTTAATTATTTAGTGAGTGGGTGACACCTTAAAAGGTGGAGATATACCCATTATGTTTCAGATGGGAAGAGGAAAAAAGCAGCGCCTTCTAAGCGTAGTAGTATCAAAAATTTATTAGAGCAATATAAAATACAGCGGCAAGAGATACACTCACAAACGAGTATAGTAAGAGGCTTATCTTTAAAGGTTGTCATCCGCTCGACCCGGGAGCTGCGAATCCTGATGTTACCAGCTGGAGTCCCACGTAGTGGTTAGCGGTGGTAAAAGGAACTTCACTCTCGCGGCCGCAGAGATGGGGAAGAATCCTCACTGGAACACAGCTAGTGGAATCGTCACTTCCGGGTAGGATTCGCAGCTCCCGGGTCGAGCGGATGACAACCTTTAAAGATAAGCCTCTTACTATACTCGTTTGTGAGTGTATCTCTTGCCGCTGTATTTTATATTGCTCTAATAAATTTTTGATACTACTACGCTTAGAAGGCGCTGCTTTTTTCCTCTTCCTGTCTCATTTCAGATCACTTCTATCTGTAAGCTGGCAGCCTTCCTTGCGGATAGTCTTTAAGCTATTCCACACATGGACTAATTGATATGGACTTTTAACGTGTGTTTTTATACAGCTTATTTCAGTTTCATTCCCATTCCGTCCGCCCCGTTTTATGTTTAGTTTTTCTTTTGTACTTCCTTATCCAGAGTGCGCTCAATTCATCTATTGTTTATGTTATATGTTTCAGATGGGTCTGCTTCTGGGAGACTTTTTCTTGCATAAATGATAGTGGTAATAGGGTTATATAGGGGAGTATGTCGGTCTGGGGGTAACAAGTTCAGGAGAAGATGTCATTCAGATGCCCTGTTAGGATCGGTTGTATGAGGATACACCAGGTTCTTGAAGATAATTATCTGTAGATTGAAAGTGAAGCCAGCAGGCCCAGGTAGAAGTGAATTTGGAAGGTGTGTTTTTCGAGACAGAAATTTATTCTTCCATGTCAGAAATCTTGTTTATTTTGTTGTACCATTCAGCTATGTTTTTGTTTCTGTGAAATATACTTGGTCTGACTACTAAAACTAAATATACTTTAAGTATCTTATGTAACTGTGTCTTAGTTCTTATAACACATGCTGATGACATAGTGATGGCTGTTGAGATAGCTGAATTGAAACCTGAGCCTTAACGCCTCTGATAGATACCATTAGCATACTATCTCAATTTCACATGATATGTTATTAATATTACAAAGCTTAAAGGCAATCTAAACTTCAAAACTCAGATAAGGTTCACTGTATATGGAAACCTATCAGATGAATCATGAAGGGAGACAAAATTTATCTTTGAAGATAGATGTAGTGTTAAACATATTCTCTGGCATGCACCATTTGCAGATATATAAACTGGCTAATTTATGACAATACATATTTCAAATATACTGTATATATATATATATATATATATATATATATATATATATATATATTGTGAGGGGGTTAGCTCGGCAGCGGGTGTGTGTGACCCCCGGGATGGGCTCCCCACACAAAACAGGCCCAGCAAACGGAGGTTGTGGTTTTCAAAATCAAAAAAGGTGCGGTTTATTTTCTATTTACAGTGACAAAACACAGCAAAGCAAAAGAAACATAACCAAAATAAATCCTGGTCAAGTTGACCTCTGACTAAACATACAGGTTTCCTAACTAACAACTGGGATCAGCCTAGTGCTGTCCTAGTCCCTAAGTCCCTGGTTTTAAATGTCCAAGCAAATAGCCACACAGGCTTGGTCTCACCGCACAGGGGTTCACTCTCCCTAGACAGTCCACACAGGTCTGGTTCCAGGCATGAGCTAACATCTAATGAAGCTGGGAGTTCTTATAGAGGCCTAAATGAGCTGACAAGCTTCAGCTGGCCTCATCAACTCCCTGTCTGTACGACGCCCAGCCCTCTCCCTAGAGGTATGAGTCATCCATGAGCCCACTAGCCTTATACAACTCTCCACCTAGTTGTATAAGTCGGCGTAAAGCCTGAATCTGGGCGAAATATATCTACCCCCCTGGATGCAACCAGGTGACTTTACCTTCCTGCTGTCACATACCCCCCCCTCTTGTTTTAACCTCGGGGTTGGAACACCAGCAATCAGGCATTCATGTACTCGAGACAAAGCATCCACATTCCCCATTTGAACGCCAGGGCGATGCTTTACTGTGAAGTTGAATTCCTGGAGGGCCAGGAACCACCTATTCACTCTTCTATTTGTTTCCTTGTTTTGAGCCATCCACTTTAACGGAGCGTGATCCGTAACCATGTCAAAGTGCCTACCTAGCAGGTAGTACTGAAGGGAATCTAGAGCCCACTTCACCGCTAAACACTCCTTTTCAACGGTGGCGTAATTTACCTCATGGGACTTCAACTTCCTGCTGAGGTAAATGACTGGGTGCTCTTCCCCGTTCCAGACCTGGGACAATACTGCTCCTAACCCCACATCTGACGCATCACTTTGTACGACAAAGTCTTTAGAGAAGTCGGGTGAGTACAACACTGGCTGGCTACATAAGGCTTGTTTCAAGAATTGGAATGCTGCCTCAGCCTCGGGGGTCCATTTAATCATGACCGACCCTTTCCCCTTCGTCAGGTTGGTTAGGGGCACAGCCTTAGAAGCAAAGTGGGGAATGAATCGCCGATAATACCCAGCGATTCCCAGAAAGGCTCGTACCTGCTTCTTGCTGTTGGGACGTGGCCAACTCTGGATGGCCTCGACTTTGTTGAGTTGGGGTTTTATTACTCCCCTCCCAATGGTGTACCCAAGATATTTGGCCTCCTCCTGCCCAATGGTACACTTCTTGGGGTTAGCCGTAAACCCCGCTTCCCGAACAGAGTCCAGGACTGCTTGCACTTTTGGCAGATGTGAGGCCCAATCTGTGCTATGGACAATTACGTCATCCAGGTAAGCCGCAGCATACTTCCGATGGGGCCTCAGCATCTGGTCCATTTTCCGCTGGAATGTGGCCGGCGCATTCTGTAACCCGAACGGCATTCTTTTATATTGGAACGCCCCGTCTGGGGTTACAAATGCGGTTTTCTCTTTGGCCGACTTGGCCAGGGGGATTTGCCAATACCCTTTTGTGAGGTCAAGAGTCGTCATGTATCGGGCTGTTCCCAGCCGGTCGATCAACTCATCTATACGTGGCATGGGGTAGGTGTCAAATTTTGTAACTTTGTTCAACTGACGAAAATCGTTACAAAATCGCCAGCTCCCATCCGGTTTAGGCACCAACACGATGGGACTAGACCAATCACTTTGGGACTCCTCTATCACCCCTAAGTTCAGCATTTTCTGTACTTCCTCCCGTATTGCCTCCCGTCGAGCCTCTGGGATCCGATAGGGTTTTAACTTCACCCTTTCACCGGGCGGGGTAATGATGTCATGCTCTACCCCAGATGTTTGTCCCGGCAGCTCAGAGAATACCTCCTTGTTGCGAAGCACAAACTCCTTAACCTCCTGTTGTTGGGGTTGTGACAAGGTGGCTGCTATTCCAACCTCAGGAATCACGCAACCAGTTTGAGCTGGTGACCAAGTGTCTGCGACTAGGGACTCTCTATCCCTCCAGGCTTTCAACAGATTAACGTGATAGATCTGTTCGGGCTTTCGCCTTCCTGGTTGTCTGACCTTGTAATTCACTTCGCTCACTTTTTCCATTATCTCGTAGGGGCCTTGCCATTTGGCAAGGAATTTACTTTCAACCGTAGGGACAAGTACCAATATCCTATCCCCCGGGGAAAAGGTACGGGTCTTGGCTCCACGGTTGTACACTCTCTGCTGTGCCAACTGCGCTTGGGCCAAATGTTCCTTCATGATGGGCATTACCTGTGCAATTCGATCTTGCATCAGGGCGACATGCTCAATCACACTCCTGTGGGGAGAACTCTCACTTTCCCAAGTTTCCTTGGCAATATCCAACAGCCCTCTTGGGTGTCTCCCATACAGTAACTCAAAGGGGGAGAATCCCGTAGAGGATTGGGGCACCTCCCTAATAGCAAACATCAAATAAGGAAGTAAACAGTCCCAATCCTTTCCATCTCTATCCACCACTTTCTTCAACATTTGTTTTAGGGTTTTGTTGAATCTTTCAACCAGCCCATCGGTTTGGGGGTGATACACAGACGTACGCAATTGCGTCACTTTGAACAATTTACACAGCTCTTTCATAACCCGGGACATAAAGGGTGTACCTTGGTCCGTAAGCAGTTCTTTACAAATACCCACCCGGCTAAAAACAAGAGATAGCTCTTTGGCTATGGTTTTGGCCGAGGTATTTCGGAGAGGGATCGCTTCTGGATAACGGGTGGCATAGTCCATTATAACTAATATGTACTGGTGCCCCCTAGCGGACTTGATTATAGGACCTACCAAATCCATGGCGATCCTCTCAAACGGGACCTCAATGATGGGTAGAGGGACCAGCGGGCTACGGAAATGTGGCATCGGGGCCAACCTCTGACACACAGGGCAGGAGGAACAATAATTTTCTACGTCCTTCATCACCCCCGGCCAATAGAATCTCTGTAATACCCTCTCTCGGGTTTGCATCTGTCCCCAGATGACCTCCAAGAATGTGCCCATGGGCCAACTCCAACACCAACTTCCTGTAAGGTTTGGGCACCACAAGCTGCTCAACGGTTTCTTCTGCCCTTTTTGCCACCCGATACAGTAGGTCCTTCTCTACGCTGAAGTATGGGTAAGTGCAGGTATTATCTGGGTTCACTAACTCGCCATCTATTTTCACTACGTTTTCCCGTGCCTTTATTAGGGCGGGGTCTTTCAACTGTTCTGTGGCAAAGTTTTCCCTGTGAACCTCAAGATCAGAAAACTCCACAGACGGTAGGTTTTCGTCTGAGGAGGTGGGCTCCTCTCCAGTTTCTTGAGTCTCCCCTGCCAATACTGATAAGGGAAATTCCGGAGAGTCCTCACCACTCTCAGGGGAGTTCTGGCTATCACATTCCTGGTACATAGGGGCACCAGTGAGGGGCTCAGGATCATCCCACAGTTCCCAGAACTTCGGAAAATCCCTTCCCACAATGGCGTCATGCGGTAACTGAGATACTAAGCCCACTGGATGAGAGAGGGTACCTTTGGGGGTCTCGAAACACACTGTAGTCACTGGATACTCTCGGGTGTCCCCATGCACACAAATAACAGCTACCTTGCTATTCCCAGAGACCTCTGTTTTAACTAACTCAGCCTTTATCAGGGTCACAAGGCTACCTGAATCCAGCAATACCACAACATTTCTACCATTAACACACATTTTGCATAAATGTTTCTCAGTTCCTCGAATGGCAGTGCATGCGACTGTCGCACACAGCGACTGACGTCTGCCCGTCAGAAAGTCACACTGCATGGGTTCCTCCACAACCGGGCAATTGGCTGCAATATGTCCCGCTTGCCGGCAGCGGTAGCAAACGATCCTTCTTGCCGCCTCTTGAGCCGCTGATTTCCCAGGCTGTTCTCGCCAAACTTGGGGTAGAGCTCCCACCCTCTCACTCTCTCCACCCTCACCCCTTGGAATCCTCTTATCCGCCCCTGGGGATGGTCTGGTCTTAGGGTGGAAAGTCCGAGTGTCTCTGGAAGAGGCCGTCAGGTTCTCTGTAGCCAAGTATTTCTCCACACGATCCACAAGACCATCGGCCGTCTCTGGGTCTCCATGGCTTACCCACTTTTGGATGGCAGTAGGAAGAGCTCTCAAAAACCGATCCATTACAACACGTTCCACAATCTTTGGTGCGGACAAAGTCTCTGGCTGTAGCCACTTTCTGCTCAGGTGAATGAGATCATACATTTGAGACCTGGGGGGTTTTCCAAGCTGGAAAGTCCAGTTATGCACACGCTGAGCCCGGACAGCCTGGGTGACACCCAGCCTTGCCAATATTTCAGCTTTTAGCATCACATAGTCTTTTGCTTGGTTAGGCTCTAGGTCATAGTAAGCTTTCTGCGATTCACCAGTTAACAGAGGAGCCACCAGTCCAGCCCACTGCTCCTCAGGCCACTTTTCTCTTTCAGCGGTCCTTTCAAATGTGGTCAAAAATACCTCTGGATCATCCTCTCCAGTCATTTTTGTCAATAAACGACTCACCCCAAAGGACGCGGTATTAGTGGGACGGCTTTCCTCACTGGTCTGCGGACGTTGCTGCATTACTGCTTCCATCTGTTGTTGTAGTCTCTGCTCTTGCTTCTGCAACAGGTCTATGAAGCGGGCCTCAGATTGCTGCTGGGCTCGTTGCTGAGCCTCCAGACTCTGTTGCAAAGTTGCGTTTGTCTGCTGCTGGGCTGCAAGGCTCCTTTGCAAACCTGCATTTGTCTGCTGTTGATTGGCATTTGCTAGAGCCAGCTGCTTCAGTATCTCCTCCATGCTGGCTTAAAAAAAACTGCCACTGGTTCTCCACCAACTGTGAGGGGGTTAGCTCGGCAGCGGGTGTGTGTGACCCCCGGGATGGGCTCCCCACACAAAACAGGCCCAGCAAACGGAGGTTGTGGTTTTCAAAATCAAAAAAGGTGCGGTTTATTTTCTATTTACAGTGACAAAACACGGCAAAGCAAAAGAAACATAACCAAAATAAATCCTGGTCAAGTTGACCTCTGACTAAACATACAGGTTTCCTAACTAACAACTGGGATCAGCCTAGTGCTGTCCTAGTCCCTAAGTCCCTGGTTTTAAATGTCCAAGCAAATAGCCACACAGGCTTGGTCTCACCGCACAGGGGTTCACTCTCCCTAGACAGTCCACACAGGTCTGGTTCCAGGCATGAGCTAACATCTAATGAAGCTGGGAGTTCTTATAGAGGCCTAAATGAGCTGACAAGCTTCAGCTGGCCTCATCAACTCCCTGTCTGTACGACGCCCAGCCCTCTCCCTAGAGGTATGAGTCATCCATGAGCCCACTAGCCTTATACAACTCTCCACCTAGTTGTATAAGTCGGCGTAAAGCCTGAATCTGGGCGAAATATATCTACCCCCCTGGATGCAACCAGGTGACTTTACCTTCCTGCTGTCACAATATATATATGTATATATACACAGTATCTCACAGAAGTGAGTACACCCCTCACATTTTTGTAAATATTTTATTATATCTTTTCATGTGACAACACTGAAGAAATTACACTTTGCTACAATGTAAAGTAGTGAGTGTACAGCTTGTATAACAGTGTAAATTTGTCCACAACACATGTATCCAGAAATGCACCATAACCCATCACAGCAGATGTTTTTTCTTAATTCACTACTTTATATACTCTTATTATGAAATATTAGCTCATATGTGGTCAGATTAAAACACAATCTTAAAGCAATTATCCCATTTATTTTAGTACCAATTATGGCAATAATTAGTCAATTATGTTGTATATAGCACCTTAACATTTCTAATTATTCTTAAATTCTTAATCTCAGAAGTGTACTAATATATTACCAGTCTTTTTTTTCTTTAAGGCTCCATGTACACAGAAGCTCAAAAACGGTCGTTTTGAACGCCAGATTTCTGGCAGAAAAGCTGCTTTAAAATATAGCTTTTATCAGCGTTTTTACTAGCGTTTATTAGCGTTTTTCAGTGTAGCGTTTTTTAGCTTATTTTTTTCCAATGGATTAAAAACCGGTAAAAAAAACGCTGGCGACCAGCTTTTTTTATCGTTTTTCAGCGTTTTTCAGCGTTTTGCGTTTTTTGCTTTTTTTCCTGCCGAAAAACGGCACTTTGAACGCGAATTTCTTGCGTTCAGAAAAAAGCCCATTAACTCCACTGCTCATTAACGCTAAAAAACGCTATGTGTACATGAACACATAGGCTAACATAGAGTGCAGTTAATTTAAAAAAAACGCCAAAACGCCAATAAACTGCAGTTTATCAGCTTCAGTGTACATGGAGCCAGGGCCGGCCCTACCATGGGACCCGATGGTACCCCGGTCCCAGGCGGCACTTTAAGGGGGGCGGCAAATTGCCGCCCGTCAGCCAGCGACATTCCGTGTCTCCTACTGATTTTCCTTTCCTGTGTCCCCGATTTTCCAGCCGCCATGTTTAGTGTCCGGCGCCCTGTGATTGGACGAATGGGGGTCATGTGCGGCGTGGGGCTGGCCTGTCAGCGATCGCTCTAGAAGTCCCGCCTCCGCACATGACCGCCATACGCCCAATCACAGTGCGCCGGGAAACACGAACATGGTGGCGGGAGACAAGCACTGGAAGTGTGAGCTGTCTTCGCCTCCGCCTGTCCCTCTGCTTTGTTACGGCGCGGTGGAGATGGGATCATGGAGGTGCAGGCGTGCAGCGTCTGACACCATGGAGCGGGCTGCGGGTGGATGGCGCTGGGGGGAAGTTGGGACGCCAAAGCAGTTCTGCACATCCAGTGCTGAGGTCCGGAGGAGAGTCCTGGTGAAGAGCAGACAAAGGTAAGGAGGACTCAAAGGATGGATTTGCACCGAGCTGTGGGGAGGGGGTCGGGTGTGAGTACTGCAGGAAGTAGGACTCCTACTGTAGGAGTCAGGTGGGTCTGTGTAGTAGGTCAGTGTAGGTGTAAGGTCGGTGGGTCAGTGTATGTGTCAGTCAGTGTAATAGTCAGTGTTGCTGTCAGGTCAGTGTAATGTGAGTAGTGCAGGATGTAGGAGTGAGGTAGGTGTCAGGTAGGTCAGTGTAGGTGTCAGGTAGGTCAGTGTAGGGGTCAGTGTAATGGTCATGTAGGTCAGGTGGGTCAGTGTAATGTGAGTAGTTCAGGAAGTAGGGGTCAGTGTAGGGGTCAGGGTAGGGGTCAGTGTAGGGGTCAGGGTAATGGTCATGTGGGTCAGTGTAATGTGAGTAGTGCAGGAAGTAGGAGTCAGGTGGGTCAGTGTAATGTGAGTAGTTCAGGAAGTAGGGGTCAGTGTAGGGGTCAGTGTAGGGGTCAGGGTAGGGGTCAGTGTAGGGGTCAGGGTAATGGTCATGTGGGTCAGTGTAATGTGAGTAGTGCAGGAAGTAGGAGTCAGGTGGGTCAGTGTAATGTGAGTAGGGTAGGGGTCAGGGTAGGGGTCAGGGTAGGGGTCAGTGTAGGGGTCAGTGTAGGGGTCAGAGTAATGGTCATGTAGGTCAGGTGGGTCAGTGTAATGTGAGTAGTGCAGGAAGTAGGGGTCAGTGTAGGGGTCAGGGTAGGGGTCAGTGTAGGGGTCAGGGTAATGGTCATGTGGGTCAGTGTAATGTGAGTAGTGCAGGAAGTAGGAGTCAGGTGGGTCAGTGTAATGTGAGTAGGGTAGGGGTCAGGGTAGGGGTCAGGGTAGGGGTCAGGGTAATGGTCAGGTGGGTCAGTGTAATGTGAGTAGTGCAGGAAGTAGGAGTCAGGTGGATCAGTGCATGTGTCACGTAGGTGTGTCAGGGGGTCAGTGTAGGGGTCAGATAGGTCACATGTGTTCAAAAAATGTGCAACGCTATGTGGTTAAAACCATGTGTGAAATAAATGTTAAACCTTGAAATGTGAAAAATTAATATATGAAAAATTAATTAAAAAGAAAACTAATGCAGAGTCCAAAAAGAACACAACATAGTCCGTGAAGAGTTAATTCCAAAAGCAAATCCATGAAGGGTTAAGGGCTGTAGCCAATAAAGAGACTAGGGTCTAGTGGAGCATAATAAAATAAAAATAAACATTTCTTGATCAGTTTAGGTCGATATGTATTCTTCTACATATGTTTGGTAAAAAAAATGCAATGTGTATATTGATTAGTTCGCGCAAAAGTTATACCGTCTACAAAATAGAGGATAGATTTATGGCATTTTTATTATTATTATTTTTTTTTTACTAGTGTAGCGGGGTCTGGTGATCTGCGATTTTTAGCTAGACTGTGACATTGCGGTGGACAGATTAGACACTTTTGACACTTTTTTGGGACCAGTGACATTTATACAGCGATCTGTGCTATAAAAATGCACTGATTAATGTGTAAATGTCACTGGCAGGAAAGGGGTTAAATGTGTTCCCTGGGAGGTGTTTCTAACTGGGGGGGATGGGACTGACTGTAGGAGGAGAGAGATCTCTGTTCCTAATCACTAGGAAGAGCAGATCTGTCTCTCCTCCCCTGTCAGAATAGGGATCTGTCTGTTTACATTAACAGATCCCCGTTCTGGCTCTCTGGAGCGATCGCGGCCACCAGCCACGCACAGGTCCTTTTATACTCCTTTACATGTATAGAGCCATGACAGGTCCACTTTAGTTATCATGATATAAAATAATGAATGTGGGGTATTTGGTGGGCGTGATTTTTTTTTGGGGGGGGGCAGCATTTAATTCTTGGTACCAGGCAGCACAATGTCTTGGGCCGGCACTGCATGGAGCCTTAATATTGCTTTAATTTTTCAATGCAAAATATTGTACCTATGAATCTGGCTTTTTGCCTGTCACAGCATAGAACTATCAGTTTCCCGGTTCTCTCGTAATATCAAAAGCTTATCAGGCAGTGAAAATCTATAGATGTTCTCCAGCAGCAGGAAATTGCATCTTATTGTGATTATATGATATCATCCCAATCCAACATCTCAAACTCTCAAACACAAGTGTGAAGTTCATTTTTATTGCTTTTATATGTGCTGACTATATCTGAAAATACTTGATATCTGATTATTTATTTAGCAGAACACAACTTGGGTCTTCATACTGTAAAATTTGGATTTTCATTCACTTTCTGTCTTGGTGACAATGGCCACCAGGACAAACAGAAATTATTAATCTACCCAACTGGGATTCAGACAGCAATCCTTTCATACTCAAATACTAGTGTAGCGGCCCCCTCTCTCCAGGGCCGTTTGAAGGAATTTGGGGGCCCCAAGCAAAATGGACTTGGAGGCCCCCCCCGCAAAGCCTACAGGAACCACAGCATAGCGATACAGTTTATCCTGGCAGGAGAGGACACACAAACACATCCTAGCAGGGCAGGGAGGGTTCATGCTGGGACTGGAAATCATGTGACCCCCCCCCAAAAGTGAGGAACTACAGGTCCCAGCATGAACCCCTCAGAGCTGACTACTGCTCCAGTCCTGCCCAGTGCCCACATAAGGGTGGGCACTGGGCAGGACTGGAGCAGGAGTCAGCTCTGAGGGGTTCATGCTGGGACCTGTAGTTCTTCATTTTTGGGGGGGTCACATGATTTTAAGTCCCAGCATGAACCCTCCCTGCTCTGCTAGGATGTGTTTGTGTGTCCTGAGGGGTTCAGCTGGGACCTGTAGTTCTTCACTTTTGGGGGGGGGGGTCACATGATTTCAAGTCCCACAATGAACCCTCCCTGCCCTGCTAGGATGTGTTTGTGTGTCCTATCCGGGCAGGGAGGGTTCATGCTGGGACTGGAAATCATGTGACCCCCCCAAAAGTGAAGAACTACAGGTCCAAGCATGAACCCCTCAGAGCTGACTACTGCTCCAGTCCTGCCCAGTGCAGTGCCCACCCCTTATGATGTGTTGGTCAGTGCTGTGCTGACAATGGTGAGTGAGCAATGCTTACTTACCTGCTTTCTACAGCTGGCTGAAATCTGTCTCACTCTGTCACGTCTTTCTGTGTTCTTCAGACTTCAGCACAGCAGCATGCCGCTGCCTGAATGGCTGGACAGTGTGCCTCGAGGACAGAGCGGGAGGAGGAGGAGGAGGAGGAGGAGGGTGGACTCGGAGGCGGAGCTAGCTAGAAGATCTTTCCTCCGCTGCCTGTGATAGGCACAACTCTGCCTCTCTCCTGCTCTGCTAGTGACGTCACTGGTTGCTACAAGCCAAGCGGGCTTCACGTAGCAACCAGCAGAGACAGTGCCAGCTAGCTAAGCTAGGGGGGTCCACAGCAAAATGTGTATATCCAGGGCGCTCCAAGCATTTGAATCCTGACAGATAAGGTCTGTGTTGGAGAGGGTAGCAAATCTTCACACACTTTAGGCAGCACTCAGGGAGACAAGCAATCTCTAATGGAAACAGAAAAACAAACAAGGCGCCTCTAAGTGCAGAAGTATAAAACTTTTAATATCCCCTAAAAGGGTTAAAAACACTTACAAGATAGTGGATGAAACAGGCATGTAGTAGGTAAGTGCGTCCAGGAGATATTCCAGTGGCAGGGCAGTCCCAGTCTCTGATGTTAAAGCTTCCAGGAAAGTCCACGATAACAGCTGATTGTGCTGTGAATGTTCAGAGGACACAGTAACGCTGGAGCCTGGGGATGATGTCAGAGGAAGCGAGACAGAAACCAGCATGGAACACGAACAGGAAGTGGACAGGAAGTGTGTCATGGAGGCGGGACGCGTTTCGGAACAGCTCATTGGTTCCTTCTTCAGCCAGTGACCGGTCAAAGGTGCCTGGGATGGAACACGACCTCAGAACGTCCTCCAGGCCTAGGCCACCTAGAGGACCGACACGAACCACCGCCCTCAGGCTGAAGGTGCCTGGGACTCCCCCGTGACAAAGATGGCCGCCCCCTTTATACCCTCTCCCGGAAGGTACAGCGGGTTCCCCGCCCCACCATACCACTGCCGAGGGAGGACAAAAAGGGTACGGCACACAGCAATGGTTCAACCCCAGCCCAAGGCGACAGCGCCACCCGCTGAGCTGCAGGGAACTGCACATTACTGGTGTCTCTGCCAGTTTAAATACAGGAAGGAAAGTGCATGCCCGCTACACTCTCCCCCTGGTGGTTTAACACTGGTCCCCAGTGTCTGGAATAAACTATGCCCTCAACGGCTGACATAGCCCAGTCCAGAAACCAACTATAAATTGTACAAAAATATAAACTTTTGGAAGCTTACTAACTGTAGCAATTGTGTCTGAGCCTTACATGAAAGGGAAGGGAAGGGAAACAACAACACTTAACCATAACACTGAAAAACACATTTTCACATTACACTCTTTCCCACCCATCCTGACTACGACCCACCCCATTCTCAGTGGTCTTGATGGGATACTCTCCTGCAGACGGAAAAAATAAAAATTAACACACATAAACCCTGACACATGTATTCGTGTGAGAATGAAAAAACTTCTCCGCAGAGAAATCCTTTCCTTCTTTGAGTGTGTGTGTGAACAGTGATATCGATGCGCAACACTGCCACCTGGTGACAGCATTGCGGTAACTGCACTCGTGGAACTTTCCTTCTTCTTTGGGCCCTATCTACCCCAGAGTCCATGATTTCTTGCTAGACAATTGAAGAACAAAACAGGAACAGTCCTTCAATTCCTCTGGGCAACAAGAACAACAACCCCGGAAAGTTCAGCAATGCAAAGAACAAAAACTGAGTCTCTCTTCTCCTATAGATAGAACCGAGGGTGCAGCAGGATAAGTGGCTTCAAGTGCTGATACATGGTCTCCAGATGGTACTCGACATCTTCCCCTTCCTTGCGTCAGATCAGCACCTTGTCCGCGTAGATATGTCGTCCCAACATCCATTCTGCTTTGCAGTCTTTAAAGCGCTGAGAGGCCTTGGGGGAACACGCAAGGTACCTGCGGGCGTGTGGAACCTGAAGGTGGGTCCACACAAAGTCATTGTACCAGCGCTCCCGGCAAACTTCCACCTCATACAATAACTCCTTGGACAGGTATGGGTACTCCCACCCATACTCAGCAGCAACCTTCTGGCCAAATAGGCGTTGTAGTCTCGCCAGAGGAGGCAGAGTGGCTCTGTCCCCTTCACCAGGCAAAACTATTGAGTCCCAGTGGTGAGGGACCTTGATCACATCTGGTCTGGGCAATGGTGCCCACAACAACAGTCTCTTTTCCCCGGTACTGGGTGTAGGTGGTACCGGGGATGTAAGGGTAGGCTGGGAATGGGACCCCTCCTCAGGCGCTGGTGCCTCTACCCGGGGTGTACTATCCCCTGTAGACATGGGTGTGTCCCTGGTTCTGCGGGACGAAGCGAGAGGTACCTTATCCCACCCCTTCTACACAAAGAGTTCGTCTATGGCGACATCGTCTCCCAGATCGGAAAGCGACTCCAGGTCGGAGGTGTCACACTCCTCCGCGGGCAGGTAGCCTGTAGTGGAGACTGAATTTCCACCTCCACCCACACACCAAGTCTCTCAGCCCGGCTTACCTTGGCCTTTACTTGAGAAGGGATGTCCGGAACTTTTCTCAACGGTACCATCCGGGCCGGGCGTAGACGGGCAGGATGGTCCACCACAACCGCTGGTCGGGGCTACCATGCCGGTCTTTCTTTTCGGTGGTGGACACTGTGAGACAGTGGTGACCGAGTCAGCATCCTCGGATTTCTCCCGTTGAGTACTCACGACCTCCTCCGCGGTCGCTGCAGTGCGCACAGGGGCGGCTGTCAAAGCAGTGATTCCTCCTCTCTGAGTGGTGTTGCCTGCAGCACGGCCGGGGTAGATGGTCCTTGGCTTCTCAATAACGGAGTCCACCTCAAATAAAAACTCCCCACAGGCCTCACATCGCCCGAATGGCTTCAGATGACACACCAGTCCCGAGCAGCCGGGACAAATCACACCCAGGGCCTCAACGTCCATGCATGAATACAGGGCGAATCGTCCGCTTGGCTTTAGCCGAATCCCTGTATCGGTCACCGGAGCAGCAGCAGTCAAAGACGTGGTGGAAGGGTGAAGTGGAACCCACGCTGTATGTCCGAACATGGTGACTTGCTGCTGGTCCATTGCACACTGCAAGTTTTGCACCAATGTCCCACGTGTAGTCCTTCACACGTATTGGACTCCTCCCCTCTGCACTCTAGTTTGCGGGCTTTTCTTCTCCTTCTTTCCTGAGTCACGCCCACAAACTAAGCAGGGAGGGTGTGCCTGATGGCGCAGTGCAAATAGAAGCCCCCACGTGTAGTCCCTCACACGGCTGAGCTCCCCCCTCTTCTCGCTCTTCTGCGCGGGCCTTTCCCTTCACTGGGTCATGTCCGCGACTTCGAGCAGGAATGCACTTTGGCCAATAATATGGCCGACCTACTCGGAACTCCTCCGGGCAGACACGTTCAAACTCCGTAGTAGCACGAACCCCATCCCGGACCCAAGCCCCCACGTGTAGCGGCTCCCTCTCTCTCCTCTCAACTGTTCTTGCTCTTGTCTAGGGGTACCTCTGAGGAGAGAGTGCTAGGTCACCACGCCAAGTTCCCCTGCAGATGTATGTGCAGTGAGAGGCAATCCTCTTTTACCTTTGGGTCGGTGTTCTGCATCTGGAGCCTCCTCCTGGTGGTTTCCTTGAACAATGTCTGCCCCACACCAATAAAGTCCAACACTCCTTTATTCTTCCGATAACAGAGTAATGCACAAACAGTTGGACTCCCTCAACGAGTAGAACAGACAGAGGGGGTGTGGATACAAGTAGGCCCAGACTCTCCACTTTCCTTCCTGAAAGTGGGTTGCGGTCTCCAATCGAGGGGGAATATCCTTCCAGGTGGTCTCCGGTGGAGGCTCACCCGTCACTGGTGATATGCTGCACCAGGTCTTCAAGCAAGTACCCCCTCCCGGTCCATTACGCCTCTGGATTCGGGTTCCCACTCCCGGGGTCCCCTAGGATCTCCTTCCCTTGCGGAACTCAGTGGTGGGCACTGAGCTCCAGACCTCCATCCGAGTACCTCACCCCAGGCCAAAAGGTGCCTCGAATGGAACACGACCCCCGAATGTCCTCCAGGCCTAGGCCGCCTAGAGGACCGACACTAACCACCGCCCTCAGGCTGAAGGTGCCTGGGAATCCCCCGTGACAAAGATGGCCGCCCCTTTTATACCCTCTACCGGCAGGCACGGCGGGTTCCCCGCCCCACCATACCACTGCCGAGGGAGGACAAAAAGGGTACGGCACACAGCAATGGTTCAACCCCAGCCCAAGGCGACAGCGCCACCCGCTGAGCTGCAGGGAAATGCACATTACTGGTGTCTCTGCCAGTTTAAATACAGGAAGGAAAGTGCATGCCCGCTACACTAGGAAAAATGTTTTGTCTATAGATACACCTTAGGCTACATTCACATGTCCATAAATATTTAACTAATGTTTACTGGAACAAAAGTTTAATAACACTTTTTTGTAGATCCATTTTTTAAATGCCTAAAATTGTTCTGTTGTTTTTTCAATAAAAGAATGCATATGCATGCAAATGCCTTTTTTTTATTACAGCTGTGTGAATTTACAATTAGGGTCTAAAATAAAATGTTTTACAATCTTATGCAGTGAAATTCAAATTAAATATATCATTAAAAATGTGTAAAATTTCCACAAAGGAGCTTTTATTTGATAAAGGGTCGGCATTGACCTGAAACATAGCACTGTCTGAGAAAGAGCACTCATTGTAGACACACTGCTAGTTTATGAACTAATTAGTAGCAATAAAGAAAAAAATTAAAAGTAAAATTTGCAAGTTGAAAAATCATTCCCTGTGCAAATCATTTATTATTGTTATAACATTATTTTGTGAATGTGCTCTGCAGGTGATGGCTGGGGAACCAAAATGTTGCATGGGCAATTATACCTTTGACAGAGGATGACTGTGTACCTTTGGCCTGGAGGGCAAATACATTGGCCCTTTTATGGTAGGAAACTAAAGAAAGCGTACCACACAAAATGTACCATTACGCCTCATTACTTGGTGAAAAGTGGGTGTTCCTAAAGGACATGGTTTATTGTGACACACCAAGTCACATCTTACAACATCAGCTTCCTTGTGGCTCTTGGCATTTGGTCACATCAGACATCTCAAAACCACAAGGAAAGTCAATACTGGAAGAGTGATGTGATCACAGTTCTTAAAGGGGAGTAGACAGCTATATGGCACCTACTGTACATGCCTCACTTACTGTGGGATCTGCTCTAACTGATGTCTGAATTATAAAAAAAATAAATAGGGGTCACCAGCCCAACATTTATTAACCACTTGACCACTGGGCACTTAAACACCCTTAATAACCAGACCAATTTTCAGCTTTCGGTGCTCTCACATTTTGAATGACAATTACTCAGTCATACAACACTGTAGCCATATGAAATTTTTGTTCTTTTTTTTCACACAAATAGAGCTTTCTTTTGGTGGTATTTAATCACCGTTGGTTTTTTTTTTTTTTTCGCTATAGGAGAAAAAGACTGAAAATTCTGTAAAAAAACGAATTTTTCTTGGTTTCTGTTATAAAATTTAGCAAATTTGTATTTTTTCTTCATAAATTTGGGCCAAAATTTATACTGCTACATATCTTTGGTAAAAATAAGTACAAATTGGTGCATATTATTTGGTCTTTGTGAAAGTTATAGAGTCCACAAACTATGGTGCCAATATCTGAAAATTGATCACATCTGATGTATCGGTGGCCTATCTCATTTCTTGAGACCCTAACATGCCAGAAAAGTACAAATACCCTCCAAATGACCCCTTTTTGGAAAGAAGACATTCCAAGGTATTTAGAAAGAGGCATTGTGAGTTTTTTGAAGTTGTAATTTTTTCCCACAATTCTTTGCAAAATCAAGATTTTTTTTTTTCTTAGATTTTTTTTCAAAAAATTGTCATATTAGCAGGATATTTCTCACACACAGAATATGCATACCACAAATTACACCCCAAAACACATTCTGCTATTACTCTGGAGTATGGCGATACCACATGTGTGAGACTTTTACACAGCGTGGCCACATACAGAGGCCCAACATGCAGGGAGCACCTTCAGGTGTTCTGGAGCACCCAGGCCAATTCTGACATTTCTCTCCTACATGTAAATATCATCATTTGTTTGCTAGAAAATTACATAGAACCCCAAAACATTATTATATGTTTTTTAAGCAAAGACCTTAGAGAATACAATGGTGGTCGTTGCAACTTTTCATCTTGCACGATATTTGTGCAGCAATTGTTCTAATGCGTTTTTTACAGAAAAAAACTGTTTTGTGCTTTAAAAAAAAAAAAACAGTAAAGTTAGCCCAATTTTTTTGCATAATGTGAAAGATGAAGTTACGCAGAGTAAATAGATACCCAACATGTCACCCTTCAAAATTGCACATGCTCGTGGAATGGCGCCAAACTTCGCTACTTAAAAATCCCCATAGGCGACGGTTTAAATATTTTTACTAGTTACCGTATATACTCGAGTATAAGCCGAGATTTTCAGCCCTTTTTTTCGGGCTGAAAGTCCCCCCCCCTCGGCTTATACTCGAGTCAGCGAAATTTTTTACATTGAAAATAGTTCCTGTAAAGACGTTGCGGCTGCGGCGTCCATCGTTCGAATTCCGCGGTCTCTTCCTGTTCCTTCCGTGATAGGCGATTCTCATCAGACACTCTCCGCCTATCACAATCATTCTCTCATCCTCAGTTTCCCAGCAGACGTCTGTGATTGGCGGAACACCCAACACAGTGTCTACTGGGAAACTGAGGATGAGAGAATGATCGTGATAGGCGGAGAGTGTCTGATGAGAATCGCCTATCACGGAAGGAACAGGAAGAGACCGCGGAATTCGAACAATGGACGCCGCAGCCGCAACTTCTTTACAGGTACGATTTACAATGTAAAATAGCGAGCTAGGGAACAATGAGGATAGGAGAACAGTGAGGATAGGAGAACAGTGAGGATAGGAGAACAGTGAGGATAGGAGAACAGTGAGGATAGGAACAGTAAGGATGACCCTCGGCTTATACTCGAGTCAGTACGTTTTCCCAGTTTTTTGAGGCAACATTAGGTACCTCGGCTTATACTCGAGTCGGCTTATACTCAAGTATATACGGTACATGTTTTGAGTTACAGAGGAGTTCTAGGGCCTAAATTATTGCTCTCGCTCTAACGTTCGCAGAGATACCTCACATGTGTGGTTTGAACACCGTTTTCATATGTGGGCGGGACTTACGTATGTGTTCACTACTGTATACGAGCTCACGGGGACAGGGGCGCTTTAAAAAAATTAAATTTTATTGTTCATTTTACTTTATTTATTTTAGTTTGACATGTTTTTTCGCAAAAAATTATTTTTTGATCGCTTTTATTCCTATTACAAGGAATGTAAAAATCCCTTGTAATAGGAATATGGCATGACAGGTCCTCTTTACAGTGAGATATGGGGTCAGTAAGACCCCACATCTCACCTCTAGGCTGGGAAGCCTGAAATAAAATAAAAAAAAAAACAATCCTGGCTTTTATGAACATGAAAAACTAAAGGTTGGGACTTTTAGTTGAGGTGTGGGGCCTAAAGGAACACCTCCATCCCGGTATCTGGAAAAGGGAAGCAAATATGAAAAAGTGGGACTTTGAGTTGAAGCATGCTTCCCAGGAGGTAACACGGATCAATTGAATAGGGCATGTATCCAGTTAATAGAACCAAAGACATTACATGAGAGCATTGCATGGCAATTGACAGTCAGTATTTTAATCGTATACAAAATAACAAGGACAATAATAACATAGCACACCTAATGTACCAGTCCACAGTTGAATGATATAAAAATTACAGCAATCAATGGTAGTAAAATATAGTAACACATTGGTTCATAAAAATCCCGGTGACAACATAGAGAGAAAAGGGGGGCCCAATTCAATGAAGCGTGTCTCCATGATAAGAATTACGTAGATTAAGTGCGCTGGCACAGTCCACTGAGTATGGAGACTGGTAGATAATAATGATATTGATGTACATACAAGAAAGAGCATCTAATTAGCTCGCAGTGGGCATATTGATACATTGTATGAAAAATATACATAACCAGTTTCATTAAAATTTATCTCCATGATAGTTATAACTGTAGTTGATTGGTGAATACCAATTGTTGTATAAGGTGATGAATGGTGCAGTAGCAATATGTATAGATAGGGGCATCTTATTGGCTCTACGCGTTTCGTGGCTACTGCCACTCTTCAGGAGCAGGTATGGGGTGGAGGTCTATAAATGACAAGGCAATAAAATTTGAGATAAAGATTGTATAATATATAGAAAGTATATAAAATCAAGGGGCAGGAAATGGAGGTGGAGCAATAACAATACCCTGGGTTACTTACATGTATGTCAATGGTGGTGGGTAAAGGCGTAAGGGGGTGGGCCCGGCCAGAAAAACAACAGCTCCCGGGAGCTGGGGTGGAAGAACCCCTCCATGCAGGCTGGAAAACCGTAGCAAAAGTTGGAATACCCAGAAGCGGGGGACCTCCATGGGCATGGGTTGCAGGTGTGTCTCTCGTAGGTGTGCCCATCTAGAGGGGACAAGGGGTGTAATGATGAAGGATGTAAACCATAAATAGTTCAAAGATGTAGAGAAAAATAAAAATGAATAAAGGGAAGTGGTGAGATTGTAGCAGGGATCTATGGATAAAAAAGTGTAGTGGTATATATAAAGTGTAAGGTATAATACAAAGTGACCCATTGTGGTAACAATAAGTAGCAGATGGGCAGTGTATCAGCCCCAATGCTAAGGTAGTGTATCATGAATAAAAATAGGAGTTGTAACTAAGTAAAGAAAGAGTGGAAGGGTAGCTAAATTAAAATGACAATAAAAAAGGGGAAACAAAAATTACCTAAAGGGGTGTGGACAGTGCAAAACCGTATTGCTCCCATGTCCATGGACGCATCCGCCATGAGGGAGCAAACAATGCCGGAGGGAGTAAATATACTCCCTGCAATTAGGTGGGGAGGATCCAACCCTCGTCACGCTCGGCGGCCAATAGGGGATGGAAGCATGCATCCCTACATACCTACATTATTGCAATGCTGGCACTTTCCCCCGATTTAGGCTATTTAGGGGTCTATTCAAGATAAGCACATTGTCTTTATTGTCTATTCATTAACTATGTGGGTTTTTAGGAATTTAGTTGTCGAGTATCCCTATACACTGTTACCCACAGTGCGCTTATCTGGTTGTGTCGCTGTTGTGTGGTGGGTGGGGCGTTATTGGTTTGGTTGGTATCGGCCGGCTTGCTCAGTCCCGGGAGCTGCGATGCGCCCTCGGGCTCCCCCCTTTCCCCCCCCCCCCCTGTCATGGGTCGTGTGCGGGGTTGGGGGGACGCCCATATGCGCATCGACGTCACGCCTCCGGCGTCATGCACGCTGCGTCATTTTAGTGACGCTGGCGTGCTTGCGCTGGTTATTCCCATCCTGGCGCCCGTACGGGGTGGCTGACGTCGAGACGACGGGCAGCCTCCGCTGCCCTATAGCCCGACGCCGCCTCCCTGTCCTATTGGCCGCCGAGCGTGACGAGGGTTGGATCCTCCCCACCTAATTGCAGGGAGTATATTTACTCCCTCCGGCATTGTTTGCTCCCTCATGGCGGATGCGTCCATGGACATGGGAGCAATACGGTTTTGCACTGTCCACACCCCTTTAGGTAATTTTTGTTTCCCCTTTTTTATTGTCATTTTAATTTAGCTACCCTTCCACTCTTTCTTTACTTAGTTACAACTCCTATTTTTATTCATGATACACTACCTTAGCATTGGGGCTGATACACTGCCCATCTGCTACTTATTGTTACCACAATGGGTCACTTTGTATTATACCTTACACTTTATATATACCACTACACTTTTTTATCCATAGATCCCTGCTACAATCTCACCACTTCCCTTTATTCATTTTTATTTTTCTCTACATCTTTGAACTATTTATGGTTTACATCCTTCATCATTACACCCCTTGTCCCCTCTAGATGGGCACACCTACGAGAGACACACCTGCAACCCATGCCCATGGAGGTCCCCCGCTTCTGGGTATTCCAACTTTTGCTACGGTTTTCCAGCCTGCATGGAGGGGTTCTTCCACCCCAGCTCCCGGGAGCTGTTGTTTTTCTGGCCGGGCCCACCCCCTTACGCCTTTACCCACCACCATTGACATACATGTAAGTAACCCAGGGTATTGTTATTGCTCCACCTCCATTTCCTGCCCCTTGATTTTATATACTTTCTATATATTATACAATCTTTATCTCAAATTTTATTGCCTTGTCATTTATAGACCTCCACCCCATACCTGCTCCTGAAGAGTGGCAGTAGCCACGAAACGCGTAGAGCCAATAAGATGCCCCTATCTATACATATTGCTACTGCACCATTCATCACCTTATACAACAATTGGTATTCACCAATCAACTACAGTTATAACTATCATGGAGATAAATTTTAATGAAACTGGTTATGTATATTTTTCATACAATGTATCAATATGCCCACTGCGAGCTAATTAGATGCTCTTTCTTGTATGTACATCAATATCATTATTATCTACCAGTCTCCATACTCAGTGGACTGTGCCAGCGCACTTAATCTACGTAATTCTTATCATGGAGACACGCTTCATTGAATTGGGCCCCCCTTTTCTCTCTATGTTGTCACCGGGATTTTTATGAACCAATGTGTTACTATATTTTACTACCATTGATTGCTGTAATTTTTATATCATTCAACTGTGGACTGGTACATTAGGTGTGCTATGTTATTATTGTCCTTGTTATTTTGTATACGATTAAAATACTGACTGTCAATTGCCATGCAATGCTCTCATGTAATGTCTTTGGTTCTATTAACTGGATACATGCCCTATTCAATTGATCCGTGTTACCTCCTGGGAAGCATGCTTCAACTCAAAGTCCCACTTTTTCATATTTGCTTCCCTAATCCTGGCTTTTAATCGTAGCGGTGAGTCGGTAGAAGCACCGGGAGGGGGGGGGACGTCCCCTCTCGCCTCACGTAAGAATGATCAAGCGGCGGAACAGCTGCTATGATTCTTCTTATGGTGTAGGGAATTGCCGGCTGAAAAAGCTGATATCTGAATGATGCCTGTAGCTGCACCCATCTTTCAGATATCCCCGCACAAATTCAAGTAAGTCATATGACGGCCGGCGGGCAGGAAGTGGGTATTGCAGGGTATTGCGGAGTATTGCAGGGTATTGCGGAGTATTTCAGGGTATTGCGGAGTATTGCGGAGTATTGCAGGGTATTGCAGGGTATTGTGGAGTATTGCAGGGTATTGCGGAGTATTGCGGAGTATTGCAGGGTATTGTGGAGTATTGCGGAGTATTGCAGGGTATTGCAGAGTATTGCAGGGTATTGCGGGGTATTGCGGAGTATTGCGGGGTATTGCGGGGTATTGCGGAGTATTGCAGGGTATTGCAGAGTATTGCGGGGTATTGTGGAGTATTGTGAGGTATTGCAGAGTATTGCGGAGTATTGCAGGGTATTGCAGAGTATTGCGGAGTATTGCGGAGTATTGCGGGGTATTGCGGAGTATTGCGGGGTATTGCAGGGTATTGCGGGGTATTGCAGGGTATTGCAGGGTATTGCGGAGTATTGCAGGGTATTGCAGGGTATTGCGGAGTTTTGCGGAGTATTGCAGGGTATTGCGGAGTATTGCGGAGTATTGCAGGGTATTGCGGAGTATTGCAGGGTATTGCAGAGTATTGCAGGGTATTGTGGAGTATTGCGGAGTATTGAAAAGTATTGCAGAGTATTGCAGGGTATTGCGGAGTATTGCAGGGTATTGCAGGGTATTGCGGAGTATTGCGGGGTATTGCAGGGTATTGCAGAGTATTGCAGGGTATTGCAGAGTATGGACAGGGTATTGCAGAGTATTGCACAGTATGGGCAGAGTATTGGCAGGGTATTGCACAGTATGGGCAGGGATGGCTGAGCATGGGTGGATGGATGGCTGGATCTGTGACTGCAATTGTCACAGATCCAGCCCACAGTGCTGCTGCCATCCGCCCTCTCCCCCTCCTCTCTCACACTGTACCGATCGGTACAGAGAGGGGAGAGAGGAACCGGCGTCATCACATGATGCTGGTCTGTTTACAAGTGGTAAACGGCTGCTATCAGTGGCGATTTACCTTGATCCGTGATGCGCCGGGTCCTCTGGACCCGGCGGTCACGGAGACTCCCATGTGCGCGCCCCAGGGGGCGCGCGGGAGCGCGATTCTGGGAGGACGTTATGTAACGTCCTCCCAGAGTTAAAGATCCACCCTGTCGCCGTTATTCGGCGATGGGCGGTGGTTAAGTGGTTAATATCGGACCAGAGGACAAATGCACCCAGGCCAGTCCACCCTGATCCTTTCGAAGGAGGTCAATCTCTTCCCTTTTCATATTGTAGAATGTTTAAGCAAATGTTATGCTCAATTAGCAGAAGATCCACAAGTGGCTAGCGTACATGAACATTTGAAAAAATTGCATTTGTGATGTGTTTAGTGGAGCAAATAATAAACTAAATTAAACTAAATTGGACCAACACAGTCAACACATTTATTTTTGCTTTACGTGATATTGTTAAAATGTAGAAACTTCCACCAGCTTTTATAATGCTGTCTGTGCCCTGTTAGTTTTTCTCCTTATACTTCCTGTGTGATCACCGAGCCATGCACATTCAAATCCTTTGCCCATTAAAGGCTTTTCCCTGTGTTCACCCCAACATATAGTCAAATTGTTTAAATTACAGGTTTAGGGTCCCTTGAAAATCTAAAACTAAAAGTAAACCATGCTGGATACTACAAAGCTGCTTACACAATGCCCTAATACAAGGCACACAAACAAATAACTATAAAAAAGTACAGTGTTTAACCCTTTTAATACAGGGCTTTTTATACCACTTCCATACCGGGCCTATTCTGGCACTTCTCTCCTACATGTACAAATCATCATTCTTTTGCTAGAAAATTACTCACAACCCCCAAACATTATATATGTTTTTTTAGCAGACACCCTAGGGAATAAAATGACGGTCGTTGCAACTTTTTATCCTGCACGGTATTTGCGCAATAATTTTTCAAACGCCTTTTTTTTTTTTTTTTTTAAATGGTTTCATGAATTAAAAAATAACAAAACAGTAAAGTTAGCCCAATTTTCTTGTAAAATATGAAAGATTATGTTACGCCGAGTAAATAGATACCTAAAACGTCACGCTTTAAAATTGCGCACACTCATGGAATGGTGCCAAACTTCGGTACTTAAAAATCTCCATAGGCGACGCTTTGAAAATTTTTACAGGTTACCAGATTAGAGTTACAGAGGAGGTCTAGTGCTAGAATTGTTGCACGCGCTCTAACGCACGCGTTTTATTTTTAAACTTTTTTTTTGATCACTTTTATTCCTATTACAAGGAATGTAAACATCCCTTGTAATAGGAATGGTGTGTGACAGATCCTCTTTATGGAGAGACGCAGGGTCAATAAGACCCCACATCTCTCCTCCAGGTTGGAAAGCATGAGATCGGGAAAAAAAAATCACCAATCTCATGCTTTCAGCCGCAATCGCGGCTTTGTTTATCTTTGGGAACCCAGACGTGACGTCATCACATCGCGCCCAGGCCTCCGACGGTCATAGAGATGACTGGTGACCATCTGGTCACCAGTCATCTCTATGCTCGTCATATGACCAACCACCGGCGCCGGACGATTCTTTCTGCGGGCCCACGATGGCACGGGAGAGCCCGGAGAAGCACCGCTATGATCATTCTTATCGTGCGCAGAATTGTCGGCAGAATTGTCGGCAGAAGAGAAGGATATCAGCCTCTAGCTGCAGGCATCATTCAGATATCCCCCCACAAAGCCCAGGACGTCATATGACGCCCACCCGGAGGGAGAGAGGGTTCCTACCGGCGTCATTTTACAATGACCCGGTATGGAAGTGGTTAAAGGTTAAAAAATGAAATTAGAATGTATATACTATACAGTTAAAAAAGGTACCCCTGATGATGTCACGTATGACAAAATGCATAGGGTGGAGCCGAAATACACACCACTGCGCATGTGCCAACCAGCCATGGCCATGTTGCTTGTGGAAAAGGACCCAAACTTGATTTGTTTGACATTTCTGTCCATTTCCAGAGTTTTGTATGTGCAATATTCTAATAAAATTTGCTGTTTTAAAAAAAGATTTACACTATGGAGAGTACTCTCTTTCTCTTTATGGTTAATACCAGCATATGAAGTTTTTCTGTCCAGTACATGCTGTCACATGACAAACATCGCTCTGCCAGTGAGGAGATTGGAGACCCTCTGGAGCTATTATATACACACCAAAGCGCGTTTGACTTCTCTTTCTTGAGGATCATCAAAATCTGGTAAGCCCCCTCCTTGCATCCACTGGTGTGATCTTACTTAGTAACACTCATCAGGGGCTCATAGGAGCCTGGTCTTCTCTGGGATACACCTCTGCATTATTAATCACAAGTCACATGGGATTTCGTACATGTATGGGCCTTTTTTGAGCATGCAAATATTGTTTATCTGTATTTCTTGCATAGACTTTTCCTTTTTGCACTGTATAGTATATACAATCTAATTAAATTTTTTATCCTTTGAGCGCTGTACTTTTTGTAGTTATTTGTTTGTCCCACGTAAATCTGTTGGGTAGAAATTAATCAGAAATTGGTCTACTGAACCAAAACCAATGAACCAAAATGCTTAGTAATACAAGGATTTTACCATGAATTATTTAAATGAACATTTGTTGCAGTGTCATTCATCTGTACGTTGTAAAGTGCTGTTTTGAAAAAAATTGTGCCGGTATGTTTTTATTGTGTTGAATGAATGGGTTGCCTTGATGCAGCATGTTTTAGTACACAAAGGTGCATGCAAAAATAGCGTGAATGGGCCCTAAGAATGCATCTTTTTCCAATTAGCTCAGCATTGACTACTTAATGCCATATCAGTGATTGTTTTTTACGTTTCACTTCTAAATCTTAGAGGTAGTATGTAAAATTAAAATTCTTCATTTGTTTTAAGTAAGATTTATTATTTTAAGCATGTATAACAGGCAAACAAGTAGACCTTCCCCCTTCATCTGCACACATGCTTAGCTTATTATTATTTTAAAATAGAAAATAAATATTATTTACCCCTAACTACGTACCTGAATCCTTGGTCACAGGATCCCCTGTGTTGCCTCTTTTAGTGGCGGGGTCCAGTGATTTCTTGCTGCTGTCTGCTGGTATAGGCCATTTTCCCAACCAGTCTTATTTATGCTGCTTGAGATGCAACAGCATAAGACATTTAAGACTAAAGGACACTGGCAAGAAGCAAGAAGATGGACAACTTGAGGAGCCAGCCCACATTAGGAGCAGTGCCCACATCAACAGGAAGAGAAGTTGTCACTAGTGATAAGACAAACACACCTGGTTTCAGTTCAACCAGGGTTCTTTGAATATGATTCATATTTGGGTGCTAAATCTGACTCCTATTAAAGTCAATGGGAACTAAGTGTTAAAATCAGTTCTGTCCATCTTATAAGCTAATAGGCGCAGGTTTTTCAAACAAATAGCATAAGGGCTGGGCACTGCTCTAGGGTTTCATCCCCTTCCAGTCCAGGCCATTTTTCAGCTTTTGGCGCTATCATAATTTGAAACACAATTACTCAGTCATGTAACACTACTCATATGAATTTTATATTTTCTTTTTTTACATAGATAGAGCTTTCTTTAGGTAGTATGTAATCACCACTTTTTATTTTGAAAATATACGTTTTTCTTAGTTTCCGTTGTAAAACTTTGTAAATAATTAATCTTTCCACATAAATTAAGGCCAACGTAATCTGCTACCTTTCTTCGGTGGAAAATAAAATAAAATTAGTTATGTATAAAGGGGTGTAAATAAAGGGCCTGCAGAACACCCACTCAGCGCCAGATCAAACCCACAGACCTCTAAGCAGTACAAACAGAGATAAAAAGTGGTAAAAATATTTTCCAATATAAAACCACTGAGCAGCTGTTTAAAAATGTAAAAAAAATTAAAACCACGGTATAAGAATAAAACAGTTTAGTCTCTGTGATATTAAAATACACAAAACAGCGCTTAAAAATCAATAATGATAGACTCGTGGAAAACCACCGAATAAAGAAAGTCTTAGATGTAGTAAAGGTGATGTAAACAATCCAAAGTGCTGAATGGTGTCTTAGTAGTAATCCTAGCGTGCACCTTCCACCAGGGAGAAACAATAATCTCAATCCACCGCGTGATGCACTCTCCCCGAGGGGGTTGAACTCACCAGAAGATTAAAAAATCAGAGCCTTAAGCAGATACACCAGCCACTTTCCACGGACCATCACCAGCAGGCGGGGACAGCAGGCACAGGAGCTCCACACAAGGTCCTAAAAACAAGGAACAGCAATATAGTGTAATCCTGTTTAATATTCCCAAGTAGCCCATACACTGAAAGCCCACTTAAACCTATCTACATACATCAAATCACAAAAAATGAGCATAGAAGTGACCCCAGAGGGTGCTTTTACCAGATCCAGCCATCCATGGAGAGCAGGCGAATCCTTGCAGACACCGCAGCTGCTTCCTAGTAGGAGAGCGGAGTGTGTGAAGCGCACACGTCACTTCCGGGTTAGCAGGGATGTCGTAGGTCACTTAGGAATATTAAACAGGATTACACTATATTGCTGTTCCTTGTTTTTATGACCTTGATTCTCCTGTGCCTGCTGTCCCTGCCTGCTGGTGATGGTCCGTGGAAAAGTGGCTGGTGTATCTGCTTAAGGCTCTGATTTTTTAATCTTCTGGTGAGTTTAATCCCCTTGGAGAGAGTGCATCACGCGGTGGATTGAGATTATTGTTTCTCCCTGGTGGAAGGTGCACGCTAGGATTACTACTAAGACACCATTCAGCACTTTGGATCGTTTACATCACCTTGACTACATCTAAGACTTTCTTTATTCAGTGGTTTTTCCACGAGTCTATCATTATTGATTTTTAAGCGCTGTTTTGTGTATTTTAATCAAGAAAAAAGTGAAAGTGCAGCGCTAAAAAAAACACCAATAATGGAATTATAAATAGGTGATGGTAATATAAAGGATATAAATGAATGATATTAAACCAAACTTGGAGAAAAAATTAGGAAAATTATATAGGTGAAAAAAGGGAAAAAAACTAATGCAGAGTCTCCAAATGAATGAATATATACAATTAGTAACAGGTGATATTGAAAAATTTTGAGTGAAAAAAATGAAGTCCCAAACAAAATAAGTGGTAGTGAAAATTCCAATCAGAAAGTGTCCACAGTGAAGGTAGAATGGATCAATCTTCCCAAGAAAACTTCAGGTATAACACCCTTGTGGTAAAAGATCTGCTTACCAGAATGCCGTGACTGTATTTAAAACAGTCTCTCCCAGCAAAGGGAATAGGTTTCCCCAAGACCTCAGAGTCTTCACGACAGTATTGCAGATAATGGTAGTCCTCATACACTCATGTGGAAAAAAGGGATATGCCCATAGTGTAATATGCAAAACCAAGTACTTTATTGAAAAAAGGAATGCACTTACAATGTAGTAGATGAATTACTTTTAGCGCTGCACTTTCACTTTTTTCTTGTTTACCATTTATAAGTTTCTTGTACCGAACTTATAGTGCTAGCAGCTATTATTTTGGATGTTTTTTAAACAAAACACATTGCTACAACTTGTCATATAGCACAGCGTTAGCCTTAGGGCTTTCCTCTTCCTGCACAATTGTGTATTTTAATATCACAGAGACTGAACTGTTTTATTCTTATACCGTGGTTTTATTTTAGTTATTAGTTATAATAAGTATATTATTTAGAATGTGTAAAAGTTAAAGAGTTTACAAAATATGGTATACATATTCTTGAGGCCCTAAATTGAAAGGTCATTACAAATACCCGCCTTTTTGGAAAGTAAACTGTCCTGGGTATTTAGTATGAGGCATGATGAGTTTTTTAATTACTTACATACCAATAATTACACCTCAAAACACATTCTGCTACTCCTCCCAAGTATGGGAATCCCACGTGTGTGAGACTTTTTAAATCATGCAGCTAATTTCCTGACTTCCTGGTCCTGGAGCACCAAGACAGTGGAAGCACCCATAAAATGACCACACTTTAGAAAGCATTTTCCCCAACATATTTTCTAAAAGGCATAGGAAGTCTTTTGAATCATTAGACCAGCTGACAAAGGGGGGGGGGGGCTGGTCATATTGAATAAAAAGGACTATGAACTCGAAATGAAGAACCTTTTGAGTGTACCAGACACATAAGAAACTGAGGGGAAATCCGAAGGGTGAATATGAAAAGAAACTAAAAACATTTGTTAAGAAAGGGGAAGAGAAGGGCATTCTTACAAAAAAGGAAGCTATGTTTTTAACACCTGAGGCGGCAAAGACACCTGTGATATATTATGTCCCCAAAATCCACAAGGACCAAAGTAAGCCACCAGGAAGACCTATAATCAGTGGCATTGATTCACTGTTCTCGAGACTAGGTGCCTACCTAGACGGTTTCTTACAGCCACTAGTGAAAGAAGGGAAGTCCTACCTGAAGGATAGCAGACAGTTAATTAAGGAATTAAAAAACTTTGAGGTGCATGAGAATGACATATTAGTCACTATAGATGTAAATTCCCTATATACGAATATAGTACAAGAAGATGGATTGCAGAGTGTGGAATGGGCATTATATAATCAGACGGATATGAAAGATGACCAAATCAAATATATTGTCGAAGGGCTTAAGCTAGCCATGAGCCATAATTATTTTTGGCATAAGGGGGAATACTTCACGCAAACCAAAGGAGTAGCCATGGGGGCAAAATACGCACCCAGTGTAGCAAATGTCTTTTTAAACCTTTGGGAGGAAGAACAAATTTATAGCATCCAACAGGAGAACTTGAGGCTATACCGCAGGTATATCGATGATATTATCATTGTCTGGAGAGGTACAGAAGCAGATTTGCAAAATTTCTTTGACAAGATAAATCAAAATGCATATGGAATGACTTTTTCTGGAACCTGGAACAAACAGATCATTGATTATCTAGACCTCCAACTGTTCAGGAACAATGGTTCTATCAATACTAGGACCTTTTTAAAACAAACAGATCGAAATGGATATATACCAACGAATAGCTGCAACCACCGACAGTGGATAGGTAACATCCCAAAGGGACAGCTGATGAGAATCTATAGGAACTGCAGTAACATCAATGATTACAACATCCAAGCAGACACCATCATAAATAAATTTGTGGATAAGGGTTATAAGAAAAAAGATCTGTTGGTATTAAAAGAGAGCGTGAAGAAAATGAGTAGAAATCTTATGACAGCAAATATTCCAAAAAAGAAGACAGAAAAGAACAAACGTATTGACATGGCTTTTCTAACAGGATACAATATACAACATAAAGCCCTAGAAACTATTATAAAAAAAGCACTGGCCCATCCTGCAATCAGACAAGGTGTTAAAAACCATAATACCTATCAAACCTTCCTTCATCTACAGAAGGGCACCAAATTTAAGAAATCGCCTTGTCCACAATGCCCTGGACCCTTCAAAACAAATTAAAATCTTCAAGCACCTTAAAGGTTTTTTTTAAATGTGGCACCTGTTTACCTTGTAGGGTAAGCAAGAAAACAAATAAAAAACAAGTGAAATTCACCTCTTTGGCAAACGGATCATAATACAACATTAATGAACTGATCACATGCAAAAGCACTCATGTGACTTATGTCATTGAATGCCCGTGCCGGAAGCAATATGTAGGCAGAACAACAAGAGAGCTACAGAATACGGGAACAGATAACCAATATAAAGAATGGGTTCAACAAACACAGTGTTTCCAGACACTTCAGAGATTACCATAATCGAGACCCCACATGTATGATTTTTTACGGAATAGACAAAATTAGGGGGCACTGGAGAGGGGAAAACAAAAAGATTAAGGTATCTCAGAATGAAACACGATGGATTTTCCAGTTAGATACCCTCCAGCCCGTAGGCATGAATATAGATCTAGACTTGAACTGCTTTCTGACAAATTTTTAACTTTTAATATTCCCCATTTTTATTCATATATTATTCTTTCTCATATATACTTTCTCCTCTATTTATTATTCATTTTTCCTCTACATAATTTCCTCTCAACATGTAAATATATCTATGTATATGTATGTAGCGGCCTCCTCACTCCCCTCTTATCTCGTCTCGTCTTTCTTTTGTCTAGGGGTATCTTAGAGGGGAGGGAGCGGGGACACCACGCCTGGCTTCCACCACATGTGTCAGTGCGGTATAAGCAACGTTCTTGTATTACCTTCGGGTCAGTGCTGTGCACCTGGATCCTCCCTCCAAGAGTCACCTTGAACAATGTCTGCTAGGAAATGAGCCCCACACCATTAAAGTTCAACACTCCTTTATTCTTCTGCGAATGAACACAATCAGTTGAACTCCCTTGGTTAACAGAACAGGAAAGGAGGTGTGGATGCGAATAGGCCCAGACACAATTTGGTTCTCCACTTTCCTTCCTGAAAGTGGGTTACGGTCTCCGCACGAGGGGGAATTTCCTTCCAGGCGGTCTCCGACGAGAGGCTCACCTGTCACCGGCAATATGCTGCAACGGGTCTTCAAGTGAGGCGCTCACCCCGGTCCATTGCGCCTTCCGGATTCGGGTACCCACTCCCGGGGTTCCCTAGGATCTGCTTCCCTCGCGGAACTTAGTGTTGGGCACTGAGCTCCGGACCTCCATCCGAGTACCTCACCCCAGGCTAAAGGTGCCTGGGATGGAACACGACTTCCGGCTGTCCTCTAGGCCTAGGCCACCCAGAGGACCGACACGAACCACCGTCCACAGGCTGAAGGTGCCTGGGACTTCCACCCTGTGACAAAGATGGCCGGCCCCTTTATACCCTCTCCCAGCAAGCACGGCCGGTTCCCCGCCCCACCATACCGCTGCCGAGAGAGGACAAAAAGGAAGCACGACACACAGCAATGATTCATCCCCAGCCCAGAGCGACAGCGCCACCCCCTTGGGTTGCAGGGAATTACACATCACTAATGTCTCTGTCAAGTTCAAATTTACACATGGGAAAGTACATACCCGCTACACTCTCCCCCTGGTGGTTTGACACACTGGTCCCCAGTGTCTGGAGTGAATCATGCCCTCAATGGCTGACATAATCCAATCCAGAAACCGACTAACAATTGTACAAAAATATAAAAATTTTAGAAAACACTATCCAACTAAAACGTTGTGTCTGAGCCCTGTAAAGAAAGGGAATAAAGACAAAAGAGAAACAACAGCATTGACTCATAACTTTGAATCACATATTCACACATTTTTTTTCTTTTACTCCCCCCCCCCCATCCTGACTAAGACCCACCCCATTCTCAGGGGACTTGATGGGATGCTCTCCTGCAGAGGGAAAAGAAAGGATTAACACATATAACCCTGACACCTGTATTCGTGTGATGGAAAAGAAACTTCTCCGGAAAGAAATCCCTTTTCTCCAAAGAGTGAGTGCATGAAAAGTGTTTTAACGTTGCGCAACACTGCCACCTGGTGACATCACCGCGGTAACTGCACTCGTGGAACTGTCCTCTTTCCTTTGGCCCTATCTACCCAGAGTCTATGATCTCTCTTGCGGGAAAAGTGAAGAACAAACAGGAACAGTTCTTCATTCCTTTAGGGCACAAAGCAACGGGCCCCAGAAAGTTCAGCAGCCTGATAAGAACGGAGTCTCTTTTCTCCTACAGGTAAAAACGGGGATGCAGCAGAACAAGTGGAATTTAAGTGCTGATCCATGGTTTCCAGATGATACTCCACATCTTATCCTTCTTTGCGTCGGATCAACACTTTATCTGCATGGATGTGTCGTCCCAACATCCATTCTGCCTTGCAGTCTTTGAAACGTTGAGAGGCCTTTGGAGAGCATGCCAGGTACCTGCGGGCGTGGGGAACCTGAAGATGGGTCCACACAAAGTCATTGTACCAGCGCTCCCGGCACACTTCCACCTCATACAGTAAATCCTTCGACAAGTACGGATACTCTCATCCATAATCCGCAGCAACCTTTTGGCCAAATAGGCGTTGTAGTCTCGCCAAAGGAGGCATGGTAGCTTTGTCCCCTTCGCCAGGCAAAACTATTGAGTCCGGGTGGCGAGGGACCTTGACCGCATCTGGTCTGGGCATAGGTGCCTGCAGCAACAGTCTCTTTTCCCCGGCCTTCGGTACAGATGGCACCGGGGATGTAGAAGCAGGCTGGGGACGGGACCTCTCTTCAGGCGCTGGTGCCTCCACCCGGGGTGTACTTTCCCCTGTTGACATGGGTGGATCTCTAATCCTCCGAGATGAAGCGAGAGGTACTTTGTCCCAACCCTTCTCGGCAAACAAATCGTCTATGGCAACGTCGTCTCCCATGTCCGAGAGCGACTTCAGGTCAGAGGTGTCACACTCCTCCGTGGGTATGTAGCCGGTTGTAGAAACGGAGCCACCACCTCCCCGCGGACTCACTAGGCCATGACTTCCCGACACCTCCGCCCACACACCAAATCTCTCCGCCTGGCTTACCTCGGCCTTTACTTGAAGCGGGACGTCCGGAACTCTTGTCGACGGATTCATCCAGGCCGGGCGTAAGTGGGCGAGACGGTCCACCACAACCGCTGGTTGGGGCTACCATGCCAGTCTTTCTCTTCGGTGGTGGATGTTGCAAGACAGTGGTGACTGAGTCAGCATCCTCGGATTTCTCCCGTTTAAGTTTTACGACCTCCTCCGCGGTCGCTGCAGTGTGCGCAGGGATGGCTCTCACAGCAGTGATTCCTCCTCTCTGAATGGTGTTGTTCACAGCATGGCCGGGGTAAATGGTTCTCGGCCTCTCAACCGCCGGATCCACTTCGAACAGGAACTCCCCACAGGCCTCACATCGCCCGAATGGCTTCAGCTGGCACACCAGTCCCGAACAGCTGGGACAAATCACACCCAGGGCCTCAACGTCCATGCCCGAGTACAGGGCGAATCGACCCCTTGGCTTTAGCCGGATCCCTGTATCTGTTACCGGAGCAGCAGCAGTCAATGTCGTGGGGGAAGGGTGAACTGGAATCCACGATGTATGTCCGAACATGGCGACCTGTTGCTGATCCATCGCACACTGCAAAGTTTTTGCGCCAACGTCCCACGTGTAGTCCTTCACACGTATTGGACTCCTCCCCTTTGCTCCAGTTCGCGGGCTTTTCTTCTTTTCTGTTTCTGAGTCACACCCACGAACTAAGCGATGGGGGTGTGCCTGGTGGCGCAGTGCAATAGAAACCCCCACGTGTACTACTTTACACGGCTGAGCTTCCCTCTTTTTTCCACTCTTCTGCGCGGGCCTTTCCCTTCATTGGGTCATGTCCACGACTTCGAGCAGGGATGCACTTCGGCCAATGAAGGCCTGCCTATTCGCTTAACTCCTCCAGCAGACACGTTCAATTCCGTGGTGCACAAACACTATAACAGACCCGAGCCCCCACGTGTAGCGGCCTCCTCACTCCCTTCTTTCTCTCGTCTCGTCTTTCTTTTGTCTAGGGGTATCTTAGAGGGGAGGGAGCGGGGACACCACGCCTGGCTTCCACCACATGTGTCAGTGCGGTATAAGCAACGTTCTTGTATTACCTCCGGGTCAGTGCTGTGCACCTGGATCCTCCCTCCAAGAGTCACCTTGAACAATGTCTGCTAGGAAATGAGCCCCACACCATTAAAGTTCAACACTCCTTTATTCTTCTGCGAATGAACACAATCAGTTGAACTCCCTTGGTTAACAGAACAGGAAAGGAGGTGTGGATGTGAATAGGCCCAGACACAATTTGGTTCTCCACTTACCTTCCTGAAAGTGGGTTACGGTCTCCGCACGAGGGGGAATTTCCTTCCAGGCGGTCTCCGACGAGAGGCTCACCTGTCACCGGCAATATGCTGCACCGGGTCTTCAAGTGAGGAGCTCCCCCCGGTCCATTGCGCCTTCCGGATTTGGTTCCCTAGGATCTCCTTCCCTCGCGGAACTCAGTGTTGGGCACTGAGCTCCGGACCTCCATCCGAGTACCTCACCCCAGGCTAAAGGTGCCTGGGATGGAACACGACCTCCGGCTGTCCTCTAGGCCTAGGCCACCCAGAGGACCGACACGAACCACCGTCCACAGGCTGAAGGTGCCTGGGACTTCCACCCCGTGACAAAGATGGCCGGCCCCTTTATACCCTCTCCCAGCAAGCACAGCGGGTTCCCCGCCCCACCATACCGCTGCCGAGAGAGGACAAAAAGGAAGCACGACACACTAATGATTCAACCCCAGCCCAGAGCGACAGCGCCACCTGCTGGGCTGCAGGGAATTACACATCACTAATGTCTCTGTCTAGTTAAAATTTACACCCGGGAAAGTACATACCCGCTACATGTATATATATATATATATATATATATATATATATATTTGTCTCTCCCTTTTTTAATTTTAATTCTAATTTTTATAAGGATATCACCTTTTACATATACATTTTTTATGTATTCTCGTATTAATATGTACAGATTTTTTGCATTGGCACAAGGGTATAAACGTATGGGTTTAATTACGTTTTAATTATGCTAAGTATTGTTTTAATTATGCCAAGTACTGTTGTTATCCCCTTTTTTTACTGGCAGATCGTGACCTGTCATCTAGTTTTTATCAAGAGATCTTGCTATACAAAATCTCAAAATCTCACACAAAATGGCAGACGGGGTGCTATTGTTATTTTTATTCCAGGCTTCTGTCCTCAATATCTTACCAATAATGGCCACCGGACGACTAGGTGTCTGTCTGAGCTTCAGTCTTCAATATCACACCCAAAATGGCAGCCGACAGGTCACTATGTGCCATAAAAAGGAAGGGATACTGACGTTCGGGGTGTTCCAGATGAAGTCACATGATGAAACCGGTAGAACAAGCCCCCAGAATGTCACATCGCTGCCTGCTTGACCAGAGTGTCAGCATCGTTTGCATGTTTTTATTTGTCTAAATGTGAGTACCCAAGTTGTGTTTTATTAATAAATAAGGTCATAAAACGGTATCACACTATCTGGGGCTCCCTTCCTTTCTCTTATACATGGGCCATTGTTTCAGCACCATCATCATCAAGAGCAGAGGGACGAGCAACTGCCAGAGGGCTACCCAGTGGCGCACACTGTGAAGGCATCATACCCCAAGAGGGGGGTACAAGCTGGTGAGTGCGGTCTTTGTAAGAGCACAGTTTGCTGTGATCAGGGCTCCCATACACTAGGCACCAAGCACTTCTTTCAGCACTTGAAACAATCTGATTGGATATACTTTATTATGGTTTCCATAAGGACCTTTTTCTAAGGACTTTTTTCTAAGGATCTGTTTGTAGCACTAATTGAAGTGTACTGCATTTTATTTATTGGACATTTGCACATATATTTATTTCGCAAGTCTGTTCACCTGTATAATTTTCCACCAAGTAGGGGTACGGATATCCCAATGTACTAATATATTTGATTATGGACACCTCAATGTATTAATATTTATATATATATATATATATATATATATATATATATATATATATATTTTTATCATTATTATTATATATTTTTTCTTTGTAAGCAGTAGTTTGCACAGGCACTTCAGCACTTAGGAATTTTGTAGCACTTTGAGCAATTCATTTGAATTTACACACCGCACTTTATATATGTAGCGACCTCCACTCTCTCCTCTCTATTCTTCTTGCTCTGGCTGTCGTCTAGGGGTACTCTGAAGGAGAGAGTGCGGGGTCACCACGCCAAGTCCCCCTGCAGAGTATGTGCAGTGAGAGACAATCCTCTTTTACCTTCGGGTCGGTGTTCTGCATCTGGAGACCTCCTCCTGGTGATTTCTCGAACAGTGTCTGCCAGTAAATGAGCTCCACACCACTAAAGTCCAAGACTCCTTTATTCTTCCAATGACAGAGTAATGCACAGACAGTTGGACTCCCTCAACGAACAGAACAGACAGGGGGGTGTGGATGCGAGTAGGCCCAGGCACAATGAACTCTCCACTTTCCTTCCTGAAAGTGGGTTGCGGTCTCCGAGCGAAGGGGGATTTCCTTCCAGGCGGTCTCAGATGGAAGGCTTACCTGTCACCAGCAATATGCTGCACCAGGTCTTCAAGCAAGTATCTCCCACCGGTCCATTACGCCCTCCGGATTCGGGTACCCACTCCCAGGGTCCCCTAGGATCTCCTTCCCTCGCGGAACTCAGTGTTGGGCACTGAGCTCCAGACCTCCATCCGAGTACCTCACCCCAGGCTAAAGGTGCCTGGGATGGAACACGACCTCCGAACGTCCTCTAGGCCCAGGCCGCCTAGAGGACCGACACGAACCACCGCCCACAGGCTGAAGGTGCCCGGGACTCGACCCCGTGACAAAGATGGCCGGCCCCTTTATACCCTCTCCCAGCAAGCACGGCGGGTTCCCCGCCCCACCATACCGCTGCCTAGGGAGGACAAAAAGGGAGCACAGCTCACAGCAATGGTTCAACCCCAGCCCAAGGCGGCAGCGCCACCCGCTGGGCTGCAGGGAACTGCACATCACTGGTGTCTCTGCCAGTTTTAAATACACAGAAAAGTGTATACCCGCTACACTCTCCCCCTGGTGATTTGACACTGGTCCCCAGTGTCTGGAACAAACCATGCCCTCAAGGGCTGACATAGTCCAATCCAGAAACCGACTGAAAATTGTAAAACAATCCAAAATCTTTAGAAAACTAAACTAGTTAGAGCAGTTGTGCCTGAGCCTCACATGAAAAGGGAGGGAAAGGGAAACAACAACACTTAACAACAACCTTGAAATCACATTTTCACATTACACCTTTCCCCAACCGTCCTGACTAAGACCCACCCCATACTCAGTGGTCTTGATGGGATGCTCTCCTGCAGAGGGGAAAAGAAAGTTAACACACATAAACCCTGACACATGTATTCGTGTGAGAATGAAAAAACTTCTCCGCAGAGAAATCCTTTCTTTCATAAAGTGTGTGTGTGTGAACAATGATATCGATGCGCAACACTGGCACCTGGTGACAGCATCGCGGTAACTGCACTCGTGGAACTTTCCTTCCTGACTTGGGCCCTATCTACCCCAGAGTCCATGATTTCTTGCTGGAGAATTGAAGAACAAACAGGAACAGTCCTTCTTCCTCTGGGTAACAAGAACAACAACCCCGGAAAGTTCAGCAGCATAAAGAACAAAAACTGAGTCTCTCTTCTCCTATAGATAGAATCGAGGGTGCGGCAGGACAAGTGGCTTCAAGTGCTGATCCATGGTCTCCAGATGGTACTCAACATCTTCCCCTTCCTTGCGTCAGATCAGCACCTTGTCCGCGTGGATATGTCGTCCCAGCATCCATTCTGCCTTGCAATCTTTAAAGTGCTGAGAGGCCTTGGGGGAACACGCAAGGTACTTGCGGGCGTGTTGAACCTGAAGGTGGGTCCACACAAAGTCATTGTACCAGCACTCCCGGCAAACTTCCACTTCATACAATAGCTCCTTGGACAAGTACGGGTACTCCCATCCATACTCAGCAGCAACCTTCTGGCCAAATAGGCATTGTAGTCTCGCCAGAGGAGGCATAGTGGCTCTGTCCCCTTCGCCAGGCAAAACTATTGAGTCCGGGTGGCGAGGGGCCTTGATTACATCTGGTCTGGGCATAGGTGCCCGCAACAACAGTCTCTTTTCCCCAGCATTAGGTGCAGGAGGCACCGGGAAGGCAAGAGTAGGCTGGAGATGGGACCCCTCCTCAGGCGCTGGTGCCTCCACCCGGGGTGTACTATCCCCTGTAGACATGGGTGGGTCCCTGGTTCTGCGGGACGAGGCGAGAGGTACTTTGTCCCAGCCCTTTTGAGCAAACAGTCTATGGCGACATCGTCTCCCAGATCGGAGAGCGACTCTAGGTCGGAGGTGTCACACTCCTCCGCGGGTATGTAGCCTGTAGTGGAAACGGGACTACCACCCCCCACGGACACACAGGGTTGTGGATCCCCGACACCTCCGCCCACACACCAAGTCCCTCTGCCTGGCTTACCTCTGCCTTTTCTAGAGGCAGGACGTCCAGAACTCTTCTCACCGGATTTATCTGGGCTGGGCGTAGGCAGAGACGCTGTGAGACAGTGGACAGTCAGCATCCTCGGATTTCTCCCGTTGAGTACTCGCGACCTCCTCCGCGGTCGCTGCAGTGCGCACAGGGATGGCTGTCAAAGCAGAGATTCCTCCAACTTGAGTGGTGCTGCCTGTGGTACGGCCGGGGTAGATGGTTCTTGGCTTCTCAATGACTGTATCTACCTCGAATAGGAACTCCCCACAGACTTCGCATTGCGCGAATGGCTTCAGATGACACACCAGTCCCAAGCAACCGGGACAAATCACACCCAGGGCCTCAACGTCCATGCATGAATACAGGGCGAATCGTCCCCTTGGCTTTAGCCGAATCCCTGTATCGGTCACCGGAGCAGCAGCAGTCAAAGATGTGGTAGAAGGATTAAGTGGAACGCACGCTGTTTGTCCGAACATGGTGACTTGCTGTTGGTCCATCGCGCACTGCAAAGTTTTGCGCCAACATCCCACGTGTAGTCCTTCACACGTATTGGACTCCTCCCCTTTGCTCCAGTTCGCGGGCTTTTTCTTCCTGAGTCACGCCCACGAACTAAGCGGTGGGGGTGTGTCTGCTGGCGCAGTGCAAATAGAAGCCCCCACGTGTAGTCCTTCACACGGCTGAGCTCCCCCCTTTCCTCACTCTTCTGCGCGGGCCTTTCCCTTTACTGGGTCATGTCCATGACTTCGAGCAGGGATGCACTCTGGCCAATAATACGGCCGACCTACACGGAACTCCTCTGGGCAGACACGTTCAAACTCCGTAGTAGCACGAACACCATCCCGGACGAGCCCCCACGTGTAGCGGCCTCCTCTCTCTCCTTTCTATTCTTCTTGCTCTGGCTCTCGTCTAGGGGTACTCTGAAGGAGAGAGTGCGGGGTCACCACGCCAAGTCCCCCTGCAGAGTATGTGCAGTGAGAGACAATCCTCTTTTACCTTCGGGTCGGTGTTCTGCATCTGGAGACCTCCTCCTGGTGATTTCTCGAACAGTGTCTGCCAGTAAATGAGCCCCACTCCACTAAAGTCCAACACTCCTTTATTCTTCCAATGACAGAGTAATGCACAGACAGTTGGACTCCCTCAACGAACAGAACAGACAGGGGGTGTGGATGCGAGTAGGCCCAGGCACAATGAACTCTCCACTTTCCTTCCTGAAAGTGGGTTGCGGTCTCCGAGCGAAGGGGGATTTCCTTCCAGGCGATCTCCGATGGAAGGCTCACCTGTCACAGGCAATATGCTGCACCAGGTCTTCAAGCAAGTATCTCCCACCGGTCCATTACGCCCTCCGGATTCGGGTACCCACTCCCAGGGTCCCCTAGGATCTCCTTCCCTCGCGGAACACAGTGTTGGGCACTGAGCTCCAGACCTCCATCCGAGTACCTCACCCCAGGCTAAAGGTGCCTGGGATGGAACACGACCTCCGAACGTCCTCTAGGCCTAGGCCGCCTAGAGGACCGACACGAACCACCACCCACAGGCTGAAGGTGCCCGGGACTCGACCCCGTGACAAAGATGGCTGGCCCCTTTATACCCTCTCCCAGCAAGCACGGCGGGTTCCCCGCCCCACCATACCGCTGCCGAGGGAGGACAAGAAGGAAGTACAGCACACAGCAATTGTTCAACCCCAGCCCAAGGCGACAGCGCCACCCACTGGGCTGCAGGGAACTGCACATCACTGGTGTCTCTGCCAGTTTTAAATACACAGAAAAGTGTATACCCGCTACATATAATAGGATTTTAAGTGCAGCATCAGGCCTCACAGGGCTCCAATAGACCAGCGCCAGATCTGCTTTTTTCTTTCCTTCCAATCATTTGCTCCGCTCAGGTGGATGTAATTAGTAGAGGCAGCAAATCAGTTTTTTTTTCTTTCCTCACAGGGCTCCAATAGACCAGCGCCATATCTGCTTTTTTCTTTCCTTCCAGTCTTTAAAAGACTTCATTTTTTTGGCACAAGCTTTTGGAATTTTTTTTTTTTTTTTTATCAATTAATAAGATATTTCTCACACACTCTGCATAGTCATACTTGAAATTATACCCAAACACATTCTGCTACTCCTCCTGGGTACAGTGATACCACATGCGTGAGACTTTTTCACAGCCTAGCCACATAGAGAGGCCTAAAACCAATGAAGCACATTCCGGCTTTTTAGGGGCATAAATTATGCATCTAATTTTCTGACTACCTATCCCACTTTTGGAGGTTCTGGAGCACCAAGACAGTGGAAACACCCACAAAATGACCCTATTTCAGAATGCAAACAACCCTACTTATTTTCTAAAAGGCATAGGGAGTCTTTTGTAAATTTCATTCTTTGCCATAAGTTTTTGGAAAATGTGAAAAGAAAATGTATTTTTTTAACACAAAGTTGTCATATTTCTAACACACAGCATGGGCATACTTAGAATTACACCCCAAAACACAATCTGCTACTCCTCCTGAGTATAGGGATACCACATACGTGAGACTTTTTTCCTTTATTAGACTGATTATGTACCTGGCATTGCATCTTGTGTATTACAAAAATCAACCAACACTGTATAGAAAACAATGTACTGTAATGGTTGCCTCTGTATGAGTGGTTAAGGAATATAGCTTAGTGTAGCTTCACCTACAGCAGTCCCTGTTCCAAAAAGCCAAGCAAGCCTAACCTAATGGTACGTAGCTGCCCGCATAGCACAATTCTATGTTCACTGGCCAGGAAGTAGAGAGGGCTGACCAAAGGGTGAACAAAAGAGTATCTGTGGTTACAGTAGTGCAGTTGTCCACAGAGGATGGGTGGGACTGGTGTCTCACAGGAAATTAGTCAGTGCAGATGGGTCAGTACTGGTGGCAAGCAGAGACATGGTCTGCAACAGGCAAAGGATTGGTCCAGGCAGCAGGTAGAAACATGGTTGATAAATAGGCCAGGGTCAGTAAAGGCAGCAGGCAGCAACATGGTTAGCAAATAGCATAGCTCCCAACTGTCCCTGATTTTGAGGGACTGTCCCTGATTTGGACCAATGTCCCTCTGTCCCTCTTTCCCTGTCAGAGAAACATATTATAAAGAAACATATTATACATTGAACACTAGATGGCAGCAAAGTTGACAGTGAGAAGCTGTCAGAGAAACACTCAGCTGCGTAGTGCACACACCACATGACTTCCTGGCTGCCTAGAAAAGCTGAGCAAGTGCTCAGAGGAATTGCTGGTTTGTCTTCAGCTTCCTGTACCTGAGTTCCTGTTCCCTGTGAGTGATTACCTGCTGTGACCCGGATTGACCCTGACCTACTCTGATCTTCTCCTGGACCGACCTCGGCTTGTTTTACGGACCTTGTACCTGTCTCCTGTGTTTGACCCTCGGCCTGTGACCTGGATTTACCTTCAGTCTCCTGTGCCTTGACCTTCTGCTTGTGACCCGGTTTTGCCTCCTGTCTCCAGTGCCTTGACCCTCAGCCTGTGACTTGGATTGTCTGCTTACCTGTGTTTGATCCTCAGCCTGCTCCGGACTTTCTACCTGACTTCTCCTGCTGGATCCTGATACCCATCGGTCCCTGCTCCAGTTCTACAGGACTTCTACGCAAGCTCTACCCTGCCTGCTGGTAGCTTGTGCCTCTTTGTGCCATCCACCCTCTGTTCCACCTCCAGGGGGAGGACTGCACTTAGTCGCAACAGCGAACCGCTCTCGGCATCTCGGCCTTGGTGAGTACCCTATTCTGATATTCTGCCTCATTTGTCTCTCATTTTGGTCTGATATATAGTTGTATATAAATTCACTTTTTTTCTTTCAAAAAGTGTTCCCCAGTGCTAACCTTTCATCCAATTTAATTCTCCTTTAAGGGGGTGTGGCAGGGGGGGGGTGACCTATGCCTACATACATTTGCTAGTAGGTGTCCCTCATTCCCATCTCAAAATGTTGGGAGGTATGAAATAGCCAAAGGACCAGTCTAGGTGGCAGAAACCAACATGGTCAATTAACAATTCAGGGTCAGTTCAGGTAGCAAACAGAGATATGCACAGTATATAGGCATAAGATCAGTCCAGGTGACAGGCAGAAACGTGGTTGATAAACAGGCCAGGTTCAGTTCTGGAGGCAGGCAGAAGCATGGTCAGCATGCAGGCAAATGTTCAGTCCAGACAGCAGGCATAAACATGGTTGGGAAAACAAACACATGGTCAGAACACAGGACATCAGATAAAGGTAGAATCCAGGTAGTAGGCTTGTGCAATTTGTTTCGTAACGAATCGAAATTCGTCCGAATTTAGCAACTTTCGGACATTCGGAAGCATTCGAATTTCCGAACAGAGCAATTACGAATAAAACCGAATCCGAAATAAATTATACCGCAAAATAGCGAATGCCCGAAGGTCTTCGGCATAATTCGTTATGAAAAAAGTTACGAATGTACGAATCCATTCGAAGCACAATAACACTCACTCTGCTCTCTGCTTCTCCCTCACCATGCTGAACTCCCTCTCAAAATGGTGTACAGGGGGCGGAGGCTATAGCCGCATGAAAAAACGAAAGTAAAATACGAGATTTCGAATCCATTCGAAGCACAATAACACTCACTCTGCTCTGCTCTCTGCTTCTCCCTCACCGTGCTGAACCCTCTCAAAATGGTGTACAGGGGCGGAGCCTATAGCCGCATGTAAAAAACGAAAGTAAAATACGAGATTTCGAATCGTTACAAATAACCGCTATGTATTTAGAAAAGTACAAATCCATTCGAAGCACATTAGGCATAATAGGCAGCGTCGTTGTGAGAGAGACACGGAAAATTACGAATCAACGAACCCAAAAAAAGTTACGAAAGTAGGAGTTGTGTCCAGAATCAACGAAAAACAACATACTCTACCGAAAGTACGAATTATAAAGCAACAAAAAATTCAACGAAAAATGTCGCTTGCAAAAATACGAATGAGTCCGAACACGAAAAATCCCGTCTAGCAAAATTACGAATGATTACGAATCAACAGGACCGGAAAGAAACGAACCGAAACGGAACGAATTTTTCCGTTGTGCACAAGTCTACCAGGTAGTCAGACACAGGTCAAACACCTTCACCATACATTTACTAATATCATAGTGAGGTAAGGCAGTTACTGGTAGTGTGTCATGTCTTACTCCAGCTTCGTTGCAGACACAGCATTTTTTTTGTGGGTCTGCAGCCTGTTGCAGTAGGAGGGATGATGGGGGATAAAAGGGAAATGTCTCCCATGCAGTAGGCTGACTCTATCAGAACAAAGGTTTTCAGGTGCAGGGTCAAGCTGGTAATTAGGAGCTTTAAAAACCTCTTCTTGGTATTTAATGAAGGAGTCATGTTGACCTGTAGCCCTGTAGATGACATAGGAGTTGTAAGTGACTAGTTGGAATAGGTAGATGGACCATGGGCGTCACCAGGGTGGGACCTGAGGGGGCCACGTCCCCCCCCCCCAATTTTACTGTGTGCCCCCCCCAAGTTAAGTTGTTGGTATTAACAGATTTATCAACATAAAAAAATGGCCGCCAGCGCCGATGCTATCTGAGTTTCCGTTCGCGGCGCTGAATGACTGAATCTGACTCACTACAGTAACAGACGTCAGCCTGTCAGGTGACGTCGCGTCTGACGGCCGCCGCTATTGATTATGGGAATTGTAGTCCGCGGCGCCGGCTACGTCGTGCTCAATCTCCCTGCTCCCATGGGGTGGAGTCAGTGAGTCACTGAGAATAGCAGCGCAGCCAGCCTACCGCGTGCTAACTCCCATCGCCGCGGTCGATTATGATGAATAATTGATCATATTTTGCCCGCCAACTCCAGTCCAGTCACAGTGCCTCTGCCACCAGTGCTGCCACAGGAAAGGTAGGTCACTTCTTCAAAAAAACAGTAAAAATTTGCTTGCATTACCATTTATAATTTGAAATCTGAAATAAATAGCTGGTGGTGCTGGTGCCGGACAACAGTAACTTCAAAGATACATAAGACAGAGCTCTCATGGAGGTAACAGAAACAATACTTAACTAATAGACATGTGCATTCGTTTTCGTCCGAATGCATTTTCGTCCGAATTTCAGCTATTTTCGTTATCGTTTTAACAAACGAAAACGAAAGCACAGAATCCGAAAACCGAAAGATCCGACATAAACAAATGCTTTATTTTCGTTTTCGTTGCTACAACAGTTCGATATAGATAGGAGATTCGACGTGCCACTGACAATAACAATCTGTGTCTATCGAACCTGTGGTCGAATGTGCCTAACCTTAACTCTATTAGTCCAAGATTATTCTACATAGGAGAGAAAAGATTCGACATTATAGAGAGAAAAGATTCAACATAGGAGAGAAAGATTCGACATAGAAGAGAAAAGATTCGACATAGGAGAGAAAAGATTCGACATAGGAGAGAAAAGATTCGACATAGGAGAGAAAAGATTCGACATAGGAGAGAAAAGATTTGTTATTATAGAGAGAAAAGATTCGACATAGAGAGAAAAGATCACTGCTGGAATTGGGTGGGGGAAGTAAAATAAAAATAAAGTTGATGATGAATGTTATTGGCTGATTGTAACCAAAGAGGAGGAGCAGTAAAATAGCTAGAATGACGAAGATTCGACAAAGCATCGAAAGTTAGAAGATTCGACGGTGCAGCAAAACTGTACGACTCTAAGCTGTAGGCTATAGAAGAATTCTAATGTTGGTTGACTAGTAATAGTAATGAATAAATATAATTATTACTAGTCATACAACATTAGAATTCTTCTATAGCTTGTGGGCGGAACATTCGACCGGAAATGTATGATTGCAGCGTCGTACAGTTTCACTGCTCCGTCGAATCTTCTTTGAACATTCGACAGACACCATAAGCCTTCAATGACAGATTCGACCTTAATTAATTCAGATTTTCGGACGAATGCAATTTCTAACGAAAAACGAAATAAATAAAAACGAATTTCGGGAGTAACTAAATAAATTTATTTTTCGGACAAAAACGAAATTCCGAAACAAAATATTTCAGTGTGCACATGTCTATTAACTAATATTAGAAAAGCATGATGAAAAGATGAAGTAATATTGACTAAATAGTATATAGAAGGCTTTGTTTTTTCTTTTTGCAAAATCCAAACCAATGTGTGTTTTAGAGGTTAAAATATATATCATTGACCCCCAATATATATATATATATATATAATCCACTGCGGGTTTCGGCATCGCAGGTTTTCCGGCGGCAGTTCACACTGCCCTATTCGAACTGCTGGGAGTGTCAATTAAAAGTTAATGACACTCCCAAATCAGTTCACATATCGCAGTGCGATCTGCAAACTCGGACAGGAATCGGATCGCATGGGTGTGAACACCCATGCGATCCGATTCTGCTGCGGACAAAAAAAAAGGGTCCTGTGATGTGCACTTGCAGTGCGGTGCAGATCAAATGCGAACTCTGACATCGCAGCAGTGTGAACCTAGCCTTAAATGTGAACTGCCGTGCGTGTTGGGTGCGATGCCGGAACCCGCAGTGGATTCGCAGTGTTCTCGCAACGCACCAATGTAAACCGGGCCTAAAAAATATTTTTTTCAGTTTACAAAATGCATGCATGCAATGACAGTTGATAAGGATTAAACAATAAATTGGTATTTTACCATGAATGAGTTAATATTTGTGTGTTTCGTGTGCATTGAATTTGTCACAAATATTTCATATTTGTGCATTTCATGTACATTGTCAGGAATATTTCATATTTGTGCTTTTCATGTACATTGTCAGGAATATTTCATATTTGTGCGTTTCATGTACATTGTCAGGAATATTTGATGACGATTTAACCACTTCAATACAGGGCTTTTTGTACCTATTCAATACCGGGCCTATTTTGGCACTTCTCTCCTACATGTACAAATCATCATTCTTTTGCTAGAAAATTACTCAGAACCCCCAAACATTATATATGTTTTTTTAGCAGGCACCCTAGGAAATAAAATGACGGTTATTGCAACATTTTTTCTTGCACAATATTTGCGCAATAATTTTTCAAACGCCTTTTAAAAAAAAAAAATGGTTTCATGAATTAAAAAATAACAAAACAGTAAAGTTAGCCCAATTTTTTGGGAACATATGAAAGATAATGTTACGCCGAGTAAATAGATACCTAACATGTCACGCTTTAAAATTGCGCACACTCATGGAATGGCGCCAAACTTCGGTACTTAAAAATCTCCATAGGCGACGCTTTATTTTATTTTTACAGGTTACCAGGTTAGAATTACAGAGGAGGTCTAGTGCTAGAATTGTTGCACGCGCTCTAACGCACGCGGCGATACCTCACATGCGTGGTTTGAACGGCGTTTACATATGTGGGCGACTTACGTGTGCATTCGCTTCTGATCGCGAGCTACCGGGGACAGGGGCGTTTTAATTTTTTTTTATTTTTATTTATTTATTTATTTTACTTATTTATTTATTTTTTTACAATGATTTTACTTTTTTTTTTTTTTTTGATCACTTTTATTCCTATTACAAGGAATGTAAACATCCCTTGTAATAGGAATGTGTGTGACAGGTTCTCTTTATTGAGAGATGCGGGGTCAATAAGACCCCACATCTCTCCTCCAGGCTGGAAAGCATGAGATCAGTGAAATTTTTTTCACTGATTTCATACTTACAGCCGCAATGGCGGCTTTGTTTACATTTGAGACCCGGGCGTGACGTCATCACATCGCGCCCGGGCCTCTGACGATCATAGAGATGACTGGTGACCATCTGGTCACCAGTCATCTCTATGCTCATCACGTGACTCCACCAACGATGCCGGAAGATTCGCTCCGGGTCCCCGATCGCACGGGGGAGCCCGGAGAAGCACCGGATGGTGGCGGGAGGGGGGGTGTCCCCTCCTGCCGCCTATAAGAACGATCAAGCGGCGCTATGATCATTCTTATGGTGCACAGAATTGCCGGCACTTCAAAAGGATATCTGAATGATGCCTCTAGCTGCAGGCATCATTCAGATATCCCCCTACAAAGCCGAGGACGTCATATGACGTCCACCCAGGATGGGAGATCCCATCTGTGGACGTCATTTGTCTATGGCTGGGTAGGGAAGTGGTTAATAATGCACATTTTAGTAAGGTGTGTGTGATAATGCAGTTTCTTATTTAAGTGGAGTTTCGACGCCCAGAATTTTTTTTTAAAGTCAGCAGCTACACTTAATGCAGCTGCTGACTTTTAATATTAGGACACTTACCTGTCCTGGAATCCAGTGATGTCGGCAACCCTGGGTGCTGCCGCCACCATTGCGGGTAAGGGATTCCAACAGTGTAGCCTTGCAGCTTCATGGCCAGCTCCCTACTGCGCTTTCTGTATTAGCCCAGTGGTGGGGGGAGGAGAAGGCCGGCCAAGGTGAAGCACATCGCCACGACCGTGTCCACCAGAAGTGGGGACAGCGTACCTGTCAATTTAAAACAGGTACCTGCTCCCCCTTGAAAGGTGTCAAATGTGGAACCGGAGGGGGGGATGAATTAAATACGGTAAGCAGAAGTTACACTTTTGGGTGGAACGCCACTTTAGTTATTTTAGTTGATTGCTGGTTGGATTGGCAACTACATTTATCAATAAGACATTTAATAAAACAAAATGGTATTCATTTATGTTAAGTGTTCCATAAGAACATCATGTATTTTTTTTTTCCCCCAGATAAAATTTTCTAACCCAAAAAATGGACATCCGTTCATTTTATTCCGTGGTAAATGTTAAGGCCCAGAAGGCTGATATTTCAAAAGAGCAGCAAAAAGGAAAAAGTCAGCCTGGTCCGTCTTCTTCCATTGAGGAGTGTGAAGAGCTTCAGAAGGATGACGTTGAATATGACACTGCTGAATTAATATCGAATAATGATGAACCTTCATTGCAGGTTGAAGACGCAAGCACCTCCTCACTAAGCAATATTCAACACAGTGCTTACAAAGAGCAATTCAGTGAAGCTGAACAGCCACAGAGTGCACAAACATCTGCTAGCATTGAAAAAACAAAGGTACAAGGACCACATGATATCAGCCAGTGTGCTAGTGAAGGGCCAAGACAGACTGCATTAAAAAAATACCCTCAGAAACAAATGGGAGGACGCTTCAGGTCATTCCGCCCACAGTGGTTTGGTCCGTTTGAATGGTTGAAATATTCTGTGTCCCAGGATGCTGCATACTGTTTCCCGTGCCTTTTTTTTTTTTAACACCAAAATATCTCCATGGGCATGCTAAAAAAGTACCGTTTATCAACATAGGGTAAAAAAACTGGAAAAATGCACTTGAAACTGGTAAAGGAATACTACAGCATGAGAATTCTGCTTCACACAAGGATTGCCATGTCAGATGGGAGGATTTCAAAAAGAGTGTAAGCCAGGATACATCAATCATGAAAGATCTAACTAAAGCTCATACACGAGAGGTCAATGAGAATAGACATTACTTAAAGACAATTGCCCAAGTTTTGTTGCTAACAGCCAAGACTAAAATTGCCCAGCGAGAGCATCGGTACAGCTCAAATTATGTCAACCATGGAAATGTGCGTGAAATTCTCTATTTAATTGCAGAAAAAGACAGCGTTGTAAGAAACAAAATTACAGGACCTAGGAATGCAAGATATCTACATCCATCTATACAAAATGAACTTTTGTCAATTATGGCTGCTCTTGTTAGAGAAGGCATCGCTCAGAGCATTAAAGGAAGTCCCTTTTCCATCATTGCAGATGAAACAAAGGATCTGAGTAAATCAGAACAACTGTCTGTCGTAGTCCGATATTTTCACGATAAGATGATCCATGAACGGTTCTTACAATTCTACCGAGCAGATAGCCTTGATGCTGAATCTCTAACAGGATACATATTCCATGTCCTAGCATCTCTAGGCATTGATAAAAATTATTGGGGCTGATTTACCAAACGTTTGCGCCATGAGTATTGGCGCATCTGCGTGCGCAATGGCTGTTTTGGTATTTACAAAACATTAGCGCCGGTAGCGCAGCCCTATTTCCCATTTACTATAGTGTTCTCTGCGCCTGGGAGGAGGCGCTCAGTGCGCTACTATGGACCTGGCACAGGGTATGTTAAAATCTAAATATAAAGAAGCTGGAAGTGAGAATATAATGGGGGTAATGTGGGGTGATGTGAGGAAGTGTAGTGACACCTGCCCAAATAACTAATATGCCCAAAATAGAGTGGGAAAGTAACTTTTTCAAAACCAGCCCGCTGCGCCGGCAAGTACGATTCGAGCTGCGGGAGGTTTTTTTGAGCTCAGCGCGGGAATTTCAATGGTTTAAATGCGCCGGGACACTACGCCGGCAAAATCTTAGTAAATGTCAAGTCACGTAAATCAATTTGCATAAGTTGAACAGGCGCAGCCCTGAACTTGCCAGTGCGCCAGCAAAATGACATTTCTAAAGGAAAAAAAAGGCATTTAAAAGCAGCCGCGGCTATAATGAATTGTCGGCTCCCGGCAATATAGAAAAAAGTCATTGAAAGTGTTTGCTAACCAAAAAAAAAAAAAAGCGTGGGGGGTCCCCAAATTCCATAACCAGGCCCTTCAGGTCTGGAATGGATATTAAGGGGAACCCCGCTGCAATTTTTTTTTTTAAATTACGTGCGGGTTCCCCCCAAATATCCAAACCAGGCCCTTCAGATCTGGCATGGATTTTAAGGGGAATTCCACCCCAAATTTTCTTAAAAAATGGCGTGGAGTCCCCCCAAAAATCCACACCAGACCCTTATCCGAGCACGCAACCTGGCCGGCCGCAGGGGAAAAGGGGGGGATGAGAGCGCCCCCCCTCCCTCCTGAACCGTACCAGGCCACATGCCCTCAACATGGGGAGGATGTCCCCATGTTGATGGGGACAAGGGCCTCATCCCCACAACCCTTGCCCGGTGGTTGTGGGGGTCTGCGGGCAGGGGGCTTATCGGAATCTGGAAGACCCCTTTAACAAAGGGGACCCCAGATCCCGCCCCCCCCTGTGTGAAATGGTAATGGGGTACAAATGTACCCCTACTATTTCACAAAGAAAGTGTAAAATTTTTTAAAAATGACAAGAGACGGTTTTTGACAATTCCTTTATTAATGTCTTCTCTTTTCTTCCTTCTTCTTCTTCCATCTTCTTCTTTTCTCCATTCGGGTTTCTTCCTCCATCTTCATCTTCCTCTTTATCTTCATCTTCATCTTCATCTTCATCTTCCTTCTTCCTTCGGTCTTCTCGTCCGCATCTTGCTCCAGGCGTCTTCCCTTCTTCTTTCTTCTCCGGCCGCTCCGTTTTGAATTGGAGGTTCCCGCTGTGCGACGCTTCAGTTCTCCACTTGGTCCGCAAACCACCCGGTGGCTCCGCCCCCTCTGTCACCACGGGGAAAGTCCCCGTGAAATCCATGTGCGTCAGAGGGGGGCGGGGTCACCGGGTGTAAGCGGACCCGATGGGGAACTGAAGCGTCGCACAGCGGGAACCTCCAATTCAAACGGAGCGGCGGAGAAGAAAGAAGAAGGGGAAGACGCCGGAGCAAGATGCGGACGAGAAGACCGAAGGAAGAAGGAAGATGAAGATAAAGATGAAGAGGAAGATGGAGAAAAGAAGAAGATGGAAGAAGAAGGATGGAAGAAGAAGGAAGAAGATGGAAGAAGTTGGAAGAAAAGAGAAGACATTAATAAAGGAATTGTCAAAAACCGGCTCTTGTCATTTTTTACACTTTCTTTGTGAAATGGTAGGGCTACATTTGTACCCCATTACCATTTCACACAGGGGGGGGCGGGATCTTGGGGTCCCCTTTGTTAAAGGGGTCTTCCAGATTCCGATAAGCCCCCTGCCCGCAGACCCCCACAACCACCGGGCAAGGGTTGTGGGGATGAGGCCCTTGTCCCCATCAACATGGGGACATCCTCCCCATGTTAAGGGCATGTGGCCTGGTGCGGTTCAGGAGGGAGGGGGCCGCTCTCGTCCCCCCTCTTTTCCTGCAGCCTGCCAGGTTATGTGCTCGGATAAGGGTCTGGTGTGGATTTTTAGGGGGACTCCACGCCATTTTTTTTTTAAATTTGGGGTGGAGTTCCCCTTAAAATCCATGCCAGATCTGATGGGCCTGGTTATGGAATTTGGGGGACCCCCACACATTTTTTTGGGGGTTAGCAAAGACTTTCAATGACTTTTATCTGTATTGACGGGAATCAGCAATTCATTACAGCCGCAAGGACTTTTAAATTACTATTATTTTACTTTAGAAATGTAATTTTGCTCTCCAACTGTTATAAACATGGAAAACATGCGCTACTTCACAGGCATACCATAGACACCCCTGGGGATGATATTTAGGGCCAGTTCACACCGGATGCAGTGCAGTGCATTTTTTTGATGCCTGAAAAACGCAAAGAAAGTTGATCAAATTAATGCCAATGGCATAGTTCACACCACTGCAGTCCGTTCCAGTGCATTTCAGAAGGCCAAAAAATAATTGGTCATGCTGCATTTTTTACGTACAAAACTGTACTGGACCCCAGTAAAACACATCAAAAACGCAACGGAACATACCAAAAATGCACTGGAATGCACCGCAACGCACCTAAATGCACCAAAGACGCACTGCAACACACTTGTCCTAAGTGAAAAGAGGGGGAAAAAAACACTGGACTGCATCAAAAACGCCTCAAAAATGCACTGGAATGTGTCAAAAACGCGCATGCAGAAAAGCACCTGGAACGCACCCAGACTGCGTTTCTATAGTGTGAACTAGGGCCAGTTCACACCATAGAAACACAATCCGGATGCGTTCCAGGTGCTTTTCTGCATGCACGTTTTTCATGCGTTCCAGTTCATTTTTGGTAAGTTTTTGATGCAGTCCAGTGCTTTTTTTCACCCCTCTTTTTTATTAACCATAGATAAGGACAAGTGTGTTCCAGTGCGTTTTTGGTGCATTTAGGTGTGCTCCTGTGCGTTCCAGTGTGTTTATGATGCGTTTTGATGCGTTCCAGTACAGTCCAGTGCAGGTAAAATGCAGCATGTTCTACTTTTTTGGTGGAACTGGAACAAACACTGCCATTTAGAACCATATATCCAAGTTTCCATGCATTTTGGATGCATAAAAAACGCAATGCACTGCATGTGGTGTGAAATGGCCCTTAAGCAATTTGGCATATTTAAAGGCACTTCTCCTTGTTTTGTTTTTGGTGTTTTCCAAATTGGTTACATTGATATATGTCCCTTAGGGTGGGACCTGGGCCCCCATTTTAAGGCCAATAACTAGAAGATAAGTCAGCCAAGTGGGGACTAGCAAAATTAACAAGTCAGTTCCCATAGACTGCAATGGGATTTGTTGGTAGGGGGGAGGGGTGATTGTCCCATCTCTAATTTTGTAGCATGCTGGATGATGTGCTTAATTTTGGACGGGGGGAGGGGGGGGTATTTTTTGCTAGCTGCATTGGTGTTGTTCTGCACATGCCCAGCCAGTTAGTTTTTTTTTGGCGTGCTTTTTGTGTGTGAACAGCGCTTGGATATTTCTGGGCATGCTCACTCAGAGTGTGTTTTTATGGGTAAGAAATTGAAGGACATCCTTAACAGGTGTACCCACTTTGAATTTCAGTCTCTACATTGAGTGAACTTGCATTTTGGGTGTTTCATGGACTGTGCATGTGTTTTCAAAAGCCTCATTAGCACACAAACATATGTTATATAAAGCTCACAGAGCATTCAGTCGCTTGCCTTGAGAAGAAGTGTGTTTGTGTGTCCTTATCGAGTTTGTAACACATGTATTTTATTTGTTATGTCTTTGCAAAACAGGTGTTTGGTTTATTTTGTGGATTGTATATTTTTTGTGTGGGGGAAATGTTCCCCTGAAATAATTCTGATGTTGTTAATGTGTGTTGTTTGTTCACTTTGATTTAATTGTCTGCTGCATTTTTTTGGCCAAAAATTGCTCAAGATGTTGAGTCCTGTAACTGTTTCAAATTGACCATGTTTTTTATTTTGCCTTTCCTTTTGTTTTGTTGAACAATAAAATTAGATGCAAAATTTTGATGTTTGTTTTGTGTTTTCTTTGCAACAAATGTGACAGCTGATTGGCATGTCAAAACAAAACTGGTGTGATTTATCTACCCTGGTGCCTTCATGGTAGTATATGCATGGATTGTGTGCTGCCATGGAGCATCACCAGGAAATGAAAAATGCAGAGCGGTAAGTATTCAATTTTCCTTTTTTTTTTTTATTTTTTTTTTTTTACTGCAGTGGTTCTCAGCCTCAGTCCTCAAGTACCCCCAACAGGACATGTTTTGTGAATTTATCTTATCGAGAATTGCTGTCCAAAAAGCAAAACCATTGACTGTGATTTAAAGCACATGTGCAAGATGAAGGAAAACCTGCAAACATGGCCTGTTGGGGGTACTTGAGAAGCACTGATTTAGAGCACTGCACCTAAAAATAGCTCAAGGCCATACAATTCTAATTGTGGGCATTTTGAGGGAAACAAAGTAAGTGTTAGAACCCCTGCGTGTGTGTTTTTTTTTTTGTTTTTGTAGTTTGGCCTTGGTCTCCTTTTCTTAACATTGGCTTCACTTCCTGTCACACAGCTAAACAGGAAGTGAAGGTAAAACCCTACCAATGGCTTTTCTTGGGGACACACAGATCAATCTAACTAGTTTCCCCATTAAGCAAATTGCACTCTAGCACTTTGTGTACACCCCAAATCATTGGGTAGTTTGGGGTTTAGTAAAGACAAATCCACTCTGCAGTAAAAGTGTAGCTGCTGAAAATCTGAGGGAAAGTACTGGTGATTGGATGTTACAATCATGTAAAAGCAAAGATGTTTTTTTTGGCTTGCATGTCCCCCTCAGATATACAGCAAGTGCACTTGTAGTGCAAAGTACATTTTGCCTTTAGTAAATAAACCCCACAGTCCAAACTACCTAATAATTTGTGGTGTACCCCACAATATGCTGGAGTGCAATGTGCATAATGGGGAAAGTATTTAGACTGACCTGTGTGTCCCCAAGGAAAGACATTGTTAGGGATTTTCCCTCACTTCCTCTGTGGCTATGTGACAGGAAGTGAATTATTTGGAAGGATAAAGTGGCCAAATTATTTAGTTTAACTTTTCAAAGACTCATTCCTAAGTTGAATTGTGATGCATGTCAATGGCCCATTTAGACCCTCTTTAATCACTTGAGATCAGCGCTATAACTGATCGACGGCCACAGCATGGTCCTCAATTGCCGGAGTCCGTCAAACGTCATCCCCTTTGCGCGCGCTGTGGTCACAGAGTCACTGAGACTCAGGTGATGACAGATCCGAGTAAGGGGCCGATCCCTGCCCTTTACCATGTGATCAGCTGTCAGCAAATGACAGCTGATCACGTGATGTAAACAAAAGCTGGGTAATGGTTTTTGTTTTCTCCCTGTGCTGACAGCGTGAGCATAAAAAAAGGCAATCACCGGCTTATGTGCAAGGGACATGGGGCCCGAAGAGGCAATTCTGCATCATCTGTGACAATTAGTAGCCCCTGCCAGTGCCACCTATCAATGCCCACCACTGGTGCCAATCAGTGGCACCTAGCAGTGCTGCCTATCATTGCCACCTAGCAGTGCCACTTCTCACTGCCCACCAGTGCCAAATAGCAATGCCACCTCTCAGTGCCCACCCTTGCCACCTTATCGGTGCCCATCAGTGCAGTCTCAGTGTACATCAATGAAGAAGAAAAATTACCTTTTTAAAAAATATTAACCAGTTTCCTACCGCCCACCATCAAATGACATCCTTGGCTTTGTGCGGTGACATCTGAATGTTGGGTGCAGTTGCAGGCATCATTCAGATATCATTCTTTTCAGCCGGCGATTCTGTGCACAATAAAAATGATCATAGTGGCAGTTCCGCCGCTTGTTTGTTCTTATAGGCGGGGGAGGGGACGTCCCCCCCCCCTCTTGCCGCCATCCGGTGCTTCTCCGGGCTCTCCCGTGCCATCTGGGGCTCGGAGAACGATTTGGAGATGACTGGTGACCAGATGGTCATCAGTCATCTCTATGACCGTCGGAGGCGCGGACACGATGTTATGACATCACGCCGTGTTCCCGTATGTTAACCAAGCCGTGATCTCGGCTGTCAGCATGAGATTGGTGATTTTTTTGGAACAATGTCATGCTTTTCAGCCTGGAGGAGGGATGCGGGGTCTTATTGACCCTGCATCTCTCCATAAAGAGGACCTGTCACACACATTCCTATTACAAGGGATGTTTACATTCCTTGTAATAGGAATAAAAGTGATCCCCCAAAAATTTAAAAAAAGAGTAAGAAATACAAAAAAGTTAAAAAATAAATAAATAAATAAATACTAAAAAAATAAAAAAAAAATAAGAAAAAACGCCCATGTCCCCGGTAGCTCGCGCTCAGAAGCGAACACACACGTAAGTCCCGCCCTCATATGTAAACGCCATTCAACCCACACATGTGAGTTATTGCTGCGTGCGTTAGAACGAGTGCAACAATTCTAGCACTAGACCTCCTCTGTAATGCCAAAATGGTAACCTGTAAAAAAAATTAAAGCATCGCCTAGGGAGATTTTTAATTACTGAAGTTTGGTGTCATGCCATGTGTGTGCACAATTTTAAAGCGTGACGTGTTAGGTATCTATTTACTCATCATAACAACATCTTTCACATTATACCAAAAAATTGGCCGTAACTTTACTGTTTTGTAATATTTTTAGTTAAAACAAAAGGCGTTTGAAAATTTATTGCGCAAATACCGAGCGAGATAAAAATTTGCAATGACCGCCATCTTATTCCCTAGGGTGTCTGCTCCAAAAAAATATATAATGTTTGGTGTTTTGAAGTAATTTTATAGCCATAAATTTATGATTTTTACATGAAGGAGAGAAGTGCCAGAATAGGCCCAGTGCTGAAGTGGGTAAAATATCCATTTTTATTTTTTTTTAAACTCGGTCTTTTGTATTTATAGAAAAAAAATAAAACTAAAACACAAAGGTGATCAAATAGCACCAAAAGCAAGCTCTATTTGTGTGCCAACAAATAAAACATTTTCATTGGGTTACAGTGTTGTATGAGCGCGCAATTGTCATTAAAAGTGCATCAGCGCTGAAATGTGAAACTTGGTCTGGGCAGTGCACAAGTGGTTAATATAAGGCTACATGCACACGGACGTTTTTCAAGCCGCTTGTTTGAGCGTTTTTTGCAGCTTAAAAACATCTCTCCATGTTAGCCTATGGCCTCATGGCCACCATGGCGTTTTTGAGCTGTAAATGGCATAGGCGTTTTTAGGCCCCATGTAGACGGGACGCTGGTGCAAAGTGTTCAGAACTAAGGTTGAAAGTGGCGTTTAGAAAGGTGCGCTTTGTGGCATTTGCATGCCGTGTTTTACCACATTTGCGTGTATATGTCAAGGAGCCGCCCTAAGCTCCAAAAACAGTATTATTTACGATTTTAGCTATTTAGTGAGACCAGAGTGATATCAGCAGCTGAGAGCAGCAGTGTAGTTGTATTTAGCGTGTCACTTGCCACATCACTTGCCACAAGTTGTGGATTGTCCACTTGCCACGTCAGCTGCCCCAAGTTGTGGATTGTCCACAATGCAATGGAAGCAATTTCTTTTATATATATATATATATATATATATATATATATATATATATATATATATATACAGCGTATTATGGTTTTTCCTCATTTGCCATAAATTTGGAGTTTATCAATGTTAAAAAATAGGTCACCTTTAAAAACACTTCTAAACTAAAATGCGGGTAAACGCTGGTACCCGCGTCTGAAACGTGCAAATCTTTGGCGTCTGAAGGCATTTTGAGGGTTTGTGAAAAACGATTTTAAACGCAACTGCAGATTTTTTTGGCCAGGACAAAAACAGTGTTTTGGATGTAATAGAATTCAATGGACCCGCATCCAAAACGCAAGTACCGCAAATTTGCGGTGATTTTTTGTTTGACCTGTTTATAGCTGGTTGTTAAAGGAAATGTAAAAAAAAACAGTTCAAAAAACCAAACCAAAAAAAAAAAAACAGTGTGGGGTCCCCCCCCAGGTCCATACCAGGCCCTTGGGTCTAGTATGGATTCAAAGGGGACCCCCCAAAAAAATAAAAAAAAATGGCGTGGGGGTCCCCCCAGAATCCATACCAGGCCCTTCAGGTCTGGCATGTATTTTAAGGGGAACCCCGCGCCAAACAAAAAAAAATTGCGTGGGGTCCCCTTAGAATACACACCAGACCCATCCGAGCGCTCAACCTGGCAGGCCGCAGGGGAAAAGGGGGGGACGAGAGCGCCCCCCCCTCCCTCCTGAACCGTACCAGGCCGCGTGCCCTCAACATGGGGGGTTTGGTGCTTCGGGGCAGGGGGGGCGACCTGCGGCCCTCCCCACCCCAAAGCACCCTGCCCCCATGTTGATGGTGACAAGGGCCTCTTCCCGACAACCCTGGCCATTGGTTGTCGGGGTCTGCGGGCGGGGGGATTATCGGAATCCGGGAGCCCCCTTTAATAGGGTGGGGGGCAGGTATCTGGGGTCCCCCTTATGTGAATGAGTATGGGGTACATCGTACCCCTACCCATTCACCTGGTGGCAAAATAAGTCAATAAAAAAAAGACAACACAGGTTTGAAAAGTAATTTATTGGGCAGCTCCGGGGGTCTTTCTGCCAGGCCCCCGCTATCTTCTGCTAGCTCTTTTGCTAGCGGGGGTCCAGGGCTTCGTCGCCGTCTTCTTCTGACTTCGGGGGTCTCTTGTTCTGTTCTCCGGTTCTTCTCCCGCTCTCCGATGCCTTCTCCTCGATCTCCGGTTCTTTCTGCCGGACGCCCCGCTATATTGTGCCAGCTCTTTTGCTAGCGGGGGCCGGTCTTCTACGTCGCCTTCTTCCTTCTTCAACTTCGCTCGATGTTGACTCGTCGCTCTCCACCGCGGCAATGATCGTCCGAGCAGCGGTGCCACTTTTATTGGCATGGGGCGTGGTCACCGGATGATGCCACCGCTGCCCCCGCCCCCGTATGATGTCACAGTCCCGGGTAATGATGGGACTGTGACGTGAAACGGGGGCGGGGTCAGCGGTGGCATCATCCGGTGACCACGCCCCATGCCAATAAAAGTGGCACCACTGCTCGGACGATCATTGCGGCGGTGGAGAGCGACGAGTCAACATCGGGGCAAAGAGAAGAAGGAAGAAGGCGACGTAGAAGACCGGCCCCCGCTAGCAAAAGAGCTGGCACAAGATAGCGGGGCGTCCGGCAGAAAGAACCGGAGATCGAGGAGAAGGCATCGGAGAGCGGGAGAAGAACCGGAGAACAGAACAAGAGACCCCCGAAGTCGGAAGAAGACGGCGAGGAAGCCCGGGACCCCCGCTAGCAAAAGAGCTAGCAGAAAATAGCGGGGGCCCGGCAGAAAGACCCCCGAAGTCGGAAGAAGACGGCGAGGAAGCCCGGGACCCCCGCTAGCAAAAGAGCTAGCAGAAAATAGCGGGGGCCCGGCAGAAAGACCCCCGAAGTCAGAAGAAGATGGCGAGGAAGCCCGGGACCTCCGCTAGCAAAAGAGCTAGCAGGAGATAGCGGGGGCCCGGCAGAAAGACCCCCGGAGCTGCCCAATAAATTACTTTTCAAACCTGTGTTGTCTTTTTTTTATTGACTTATTTTGCCACCAGGTGAATGGGTAGTGGTACGATGTACCCCATACTCATTCACATAGGGTGCGGGGCCGGCATCTGGGGGCCCCCTTTTTAAAGGGGGCGCCCTGATTCCGAAAAGCCCCCTGCCCGCAGACCCCGACAACCAACGGCCAGGGTTGTCGGGAAGAGGCCCTTGTCCCCATCAACATGGGGGCAGGGTGCTTTGGGGTGGGGGGGCCGCAGTTCGCCCCCCTGCCCCGAAGCACCAAACCCCCCATGTTGAGGGCATGCGGCCTGGTACGGTTCAGGAGGGAGGGGGGCCGCTCTTATCCCCCCCTTTTCCCCTGCGGCCTGCCAGATTGCGTGCTCGGATAAGGGTCTGGTTTGGATTATGGGGGGACCCCACGCCGTTTTTCGGCTTAAGGGGTTCACCTTAAAATCCAGACCAGACCTAAGGGCCTGGTATGCTCCTGGAGGGGAACCCATGCCGGTTTTTTCATTAAAATTTGGCGTGGAGTTCCCCTTCATGATTCATACCAAACATGGGACAGCGAGGCTGCCGAGGACCAGCGCGATGACATCGCGCTGGACACATTCTCGGCCGGCTAGTCTCCTCTAGGACACGACTTGAGCGGCTGCTTCATGCGCTCAGGTCGTGTCCAGGTTGCCTGGCAGAGTCGCGCTGTCCCTATGTCAGCCGGCACACGAGTCGCCCGCAAGTCGGATCCGACTTCCCGATCGACCTCTATTCAAATCAATGGGCTCCCATAGGGAACCATTCATTTTCAATAGAGCGCCGCTGACATTTCTATTTACTATAACAGTGCGCTGCTGCTTCCTGCGCCCAGTGAAGGAGTTATCAGGCGCACCAATTAAGGTTAGAAGCAGCGCAGCGCACTGTTATTAGTAAATCAGCCCCATTGTGTTGGACAAGGCTATGATGGAGCCTCTTTAATGAGTGGCCAGCTTAATGGCGTGCAAGCACGCATTAAAAAGGAGGTGCCTTGTGCACTTTACATTCATTGCATGAGTTACCGCCTCAATCTGGTCATCGTGGACACTGTGAAGAAAGTACAGGCAGCAAATTAATTTTTTGTAAAACTCGAAAAGCTATATGTGTTTTGCAGTACATCTGTTGTTCACTCTGTGTTTGCTAATGTGCAACAATAAATGTCAAGCAAACCAGCTATCCAGCTTAAACAATTAAGTGACACAAGGTGGACATGCCAACATGCAGCCTGCAATGCTGTTCTTAAAACGCTTGGCCCTCTGTTGGAAACTCTCAATATTTTGGCAGAAGGGAACCATACTGAGAGAGCAGTTGAGGCAAAATCCATTCACTGGTTCATTGATTTTGGCTTCATTCTGGCACTTTTGTTTTTAGAGAACATACTAAAAAGGACCCAGACGCTCTCTAACATGTTACAAGCCAAAGAATTTGACTTGGCATCAGCTGTCCTTCTTGTGCAAACAATTTTACAAGAGCTTGAAGAAGTGTGCAATCCAGAGAGGAGACCTGAAGCTAATTCTGGAACAATAGAAAGTGTCTGGGCAGAAGCAATCCAACTGAGCATCAAGTGTGGAATATCAGCACCAAATGATGATTCTACCGAACCGCCTCCCAAGAAGCGAGATCGCCGGCCTCCTCTCAACTTAAGAAATAGCGTCATTTTGGAAACTGTAGGGCATCGACAACAACTGCTCAAAGATGATTTCATTTAAATGTTCATGTATGTTGTTCTTGACAGAATAATTTCAGAGCTAAAATCTCGATTTTCAAAAGATTCTCTGGAAATCATGGAAGGCGTACAGTCTCTGAATCCTCGATTAGATTCATTTCTTAATTTTGAAAAATTGCTACCAATGGCCAAATTCTACTCCTGCAACACAGAAAACTTGGAGATTGAGCTGAAACGGGCAATACAGAGGAAAAAATCTTCAGATGCCATTAAGGTGGACACAATTCTTGAGTTTACTAACTTTCTGGAGCCTTACTCTATTCCATTTCTTGAACTTTATCGGCTATGTAAAATAGCTTGTGTTTTGCCAGTCAGTAGTGCCTCATGTGAAAGAAGCTTTTCTGCACTAAAGTTAATAAAATCATTCCTACGCACAACAATGACTGAGGAAAGGCTTTCAGATCTTGCCACATTGTCAATTGAGGCCAGACTTGCATCCCAAATAAATATGGAACTTGTAGTTAGCAGGTTTGCATCAATCCATAATAATTCACGTTTAAGCCTATATTAGCGTGAAAGACAAAATTTAAGTTCAATTTTTTTTTTTTTATGCTGTGCAAAGGTGAATTTGTAACAAGACCTCTAGAGTGCATTCTATTCTTGATTATTTTTTTTTTAATACAAATGTGTGTGTATATATACTGTATATATGTATGTGTGTATGTGTGTGTGTATATATATATATATATATATATATATATATATATATATATACACACACACACACACACACACACTTTTTATGGTTGGCCCCCCTACTTTTGTCCTTGTGCCCCCCCCTAAATATGAAAGCTAGAGATGCCACTGAGATGGACACATCTTCTAGTTACCAGGTAGAGCAGCATAATTTCGTCATTATAATCTACACCTCCCATAAATTGACTGTTGTCATATATGCACTGAGATTTTTACACAAGACCATGCCTTCCCAGGATTAAGGTAAAAATTTCCTCATTACGCTATCATGCTAACTCCCTAACTTCCATAATTTTTGCTTAGTGGTCACCAGTCTTTGTGTAAAGCCCTTGAGATTTGGTTACGCTGTACCACAAGCTACAGTTTGCTGCAAAGATGTGGAAAAAGTGTCAGGCTGGTATAAAAATGTCCACATAGAGGTGGTATCCCTAATGTAATACGGGTAACATAGAGTCCCACACCATTTTTCCACTGTTACCTATATAATTTGGGCATCCAGGAGGCTCCAAGTAGCTGTCTTTCCCTTTGAAAATGCAAAAATCATATACAGTAGTATGTGTGCCCTGTGGCCCTCTCACAAAGTTTATATAACTTCACCCTGTATCCGGCACATTTACTGGGGATATATTGTTTGATGCTTAGCCTGCCTGAAAAATGGATGGGGGACTCATCAATGCAGATATGTTTGTCAGGAGTATACATTTCCGCCCCTTTTTAGGAAATAAAATTGATAAGTGACTTCACGGAGGCCACAAGCAATTGTGGTTAAAATGCAGGAATCTCAAAAAAAATATTTTAGCGGGTCCTGGTCATAACGGAGGATTACAATGGCATATGGTGAATGGGGTGTGTGGACCCATGGGACTGCACTTTATTTTCTCTGTGAGTCCTATATTTAGGGTAAGGTCAAGAATGATTTTAAAGTGGTTCTAAAGGCTAATGCCGCGTACACACGGTCGGAATTTCCGATGGAAAAAGTCAGATGGGAGCTTTTGGTCAGATATTCCGACCGTGTGTATGCCCCATCGGACTTTTCCCGTCGGAATTTCTGACGGACTTAGATAGAGAGCAGGTTCTCTATTTTTCCGTCGGAAATTCCGACGGAGTTTTGCCCGGCAAAGTCCGACCGCGTGTATGCATGAAGGTAACAAATCTTCCGTATGCAGCTCCCCCCCATTTCCTCCCATAATACTTACCTGAGCCCCATCTCAATTCAGCTGCTCTCCTGGCTTAATCCCTCCTCATTGGCTCAGACACAGCAGCGGGAGTCATTGCCCCCTCTGTTGTCAATCACAACAAGTGAGGAGGGGCTGAGCCCTGTTCTGTGTGTCAATGGACTCACATAGCGGGACTTGGGAGCAAGCATGCACAAGTGCCCCATAGCAAGCGGCTTTCTATGTCGGTACTCAGCAGGGGAAAGGAGCAAAGGATGCATTAAGGTGAAAAAACGTTTTCCTTTACAACCCCTTTAATTAATTCGGATTTTCGGACGAATGCATTTTTTAATGAAACAAAATAAATAAAAACAAATTTCGGAAGTAACGAAATAAATACATTTTTCGGACGAAAACGAAACTCCGAAAACAAAATATTTCAGTGTGCACATGTCTAGTATGTATATACAGTATGTTTAATACATTGAAAAGGAGGGTGTATGAGGGAGGTTGAGGCTATTGGGTAGGGATGAGCTTCCAGTTCGAGTCAAACCCATGTTCGACACGAACATCGCCTGTTCGGCTGTTCGCCGAATTTCAAACAATGTGTGCTGTTTGCGCCAAATTCAAGTGGCGCGTCATGGCCCATAAATCACTGCGGCATCGCAGTGCATTGCTGGCTGATGATTGGCCAAGCATGCACTATGACCCGCATGCTTTGGCCAATCACAGCGCGCAAAAAACGGAGAGCCATAATTGGCCAAAGCCAGGGTGGCTTTGGCCAATTATGTCTCAGGGGGTTTAGTACACGCCCCACACTATATAAGGCCGCCTCGGTGGCGGCCTTGTGTAGTGTGTTGCAGTGGTTAAAGAGAGAGGTTAAAGAGAGAGAGAGAGACAGTGTCATTTATTTTGAGTTAGATAGAGCAGGCAGGCGAGTCAGTTAGCTGCAATTACAGTGTGTAGAGGATATATATGCATCCTAGGTGTTGTATATATATTTACACACTGTATTCAGTTTAGCTAGATCCGTTCCTGTTATTCTCTATACAGGCAGGCAGGTGATTGCGCTAGCTGCAGTGTTTCACTTAGTGTACTGTGTCCTTTGCACAGCGTGTACCTGAATACAATTGGTGGTGTTCTCATACCAATACCACAGGCAGGGAGCTGCATCAATTTCATTTAGTGTACTTCTGTCCTTTGCACAGCGTTCACCTAAAAGGTACCTCAATACAATTAGTGGTGTTCTCATACTAAAACCACAGGCAGGGAGCTGCATTAATTTCATTTAGTGTACCGTGTCCTTTGCACAGCGTTCACCTAAAGGTACCTCAATTCAATTCGTGGTGTTCTCATACTAAAACCACAGGCAGGGAGCTGCATTAATTTCATTTAGTGTACTTCTGTCCATTGCACAGTGTGCACCTAAAGGTACCTCAATACAATTAGTGGTGTTCTCATACTAAAACCACAGGCAGGGAGCTGAATTAATTTCATTTAGTGTACTGTGTCCTTTGCACAGCATTCACCTAATGGTACCTCAATACAATTAGTGGTGTTCTCATACTAAAACCACAGGCAGGGAGCTGCATTAATTTCATTTAGTGTACTGTGTCCTTTGCACAGCGTTCACCTAAAGGTACCTCAATATAATTAGTGGTGTTCTCATACTAAAACCACAGGCAGGACGCTGCATTAATTTCATTTAGTGTACTTCTGTCCTTTGCACAGCGTGCACCTAAAGGTACCTGAATACAATTGGTGGTGTTCTCAAACTAATACCACAGGCAGGGAGCTGCAAGTATTTTCAGTTAGTGTACTGTGTCCCCTGCACAGTGTGAAGACAATTAGTGTACAGTTAGTGTACTGTGTCCCCTGCACACTAACTGAAGACAATTGCTGCTTTTCTCATACTAATACCACAGCAGGCAGTTGATTGTGCTAGCTGCAGTATAATCACTATATATATATATATAGATATATACACATCCCACCTTTGTGCAGCTACATCTCACTGCAGGCCATTAGTATGTCTGGAAGGCAAACAAGGAGAAGCAGACAGTCACGAGCCAATAAAAGAGGGCAAGCAGGCTCTGTGTCTAGAGGCAACAGTGCTGGTCTTGGACACGGTGCATCCTCATCAGCACGTGGCCATGGGACATGCTGGTCCTTCTTTTCAGCAGCTGGCCATGTTGAGCCGCAACATGCCGAAGACTTGGTAGAGTGGATGACCAAGCCGTCCTCATCCTCCTCATCCTCGCTCACCCAGGCTCAGGGTACTTTGTTTGGCAAAGCAGCTGCCAAAGTGGCCTCTTCCCTCGGCTTAATGGCATCAGTCACTCCTTCCCTAGCCCCACCATGTCCTCCTGAGGAGTCCCCCGAACTGTTTGACCACAGTGTTGGGTACATGCTCCAGGAGGATGCCCAGCGTTTTGAAGGCTCCAATGATGGTACCCAGCTAGAGGAAGGCAGTAACGTGAGTCCAGAGAGAGGGGGTGCCCAACAAGGACAGCAATCTGGCAGTCATGTTCCCCCAGCTGCAGCATACTGCCAGATTTGCTCCAGTGATGAGGAGGGAGGGGATGATGAGGTCACTGACTCCACGTGGGTGCCTGATAGGAGAGAGGAGGAGGAGGAGGCACATCTCCAATGAGGCAGGATGCCTTCCAGGGGCCAGCTTAAGGGCAGCCAACCGACTGCATCACACCGCAGTGTTCCGCATGTTCAGGGCGCTGCTGTCTCTGCGCGTTATTCCAAAAGTTCTTTGGTGTGGGCCTTTTTTGAGACGTGAGCAGCAGATCGCACCGTTGCTATTTGCTACATATGTCTGAAGCGTATCTCGCGTGGCCAAAACATGAGCCGCTTGGGCACCACATGCTTGAACAAACATATGTCGACCTGCCATGCAGTCCGTTGGCAAGCATACAAAAAGACCGACACCAAAGAACAAAACGAACCTCTCCTTGCTCCTCATCAGCTTTGATCTCAAACCCCACTATACCTTCAGTCCTCTCTGAAACCTGCACTGAGAGGAATGAAGGTGTAGAATTAGGTGTGTCACAGCCAAGTACTTGCGGGCAATCTGCTATCGGTACACCGACGTCAGATTGTACCAGACAAATTTCCCTGTCCCAGCTGCTGCACCACCGAAAGAAGTTCGCTCCCAGCCATCCACATGCCCAGCGGTTGAATGCTAGCTTGGCTAAATTGCTAGCACTTCAACTGCTGCCTTTTCAGTTGGTAGACTTCCGTGAGTTTTTGGAATGTGTGGTTCCTCAGTGGCAGGTTCCTAAACACCACTTTTTCTCACGGAAGGCGATTCCGGCTCTCTACCGGCATGTGGAAGGCAATGTCTTGGCCTCGCTGGACAGGGCAGTCAGCGGTAAGGTGCATATTACCGCTGACTCATGGTCCAGCAGGCATGGACAGGGACATTACCTATCTTTCACGGCGCATTGGGTGATTCTGCTAGCAGCTGGGAAGGATGCAGGACAAGGTGCAGTAGTGTTAGAGGTTGTTCCGCCACCACGCCTCCAAAATGCTACTACTGGTGATTCTGACACACCTCTCTCCTCCACCCCCTCCTCTTCTTCTTCCTCCATGGCCTCTTCCTGTGCTTTGTCCTCGGAACCAGCGGTGCTCCATAGGCGTTCAAGGGGCTACGCAAGTAAGCAGGCCAAAAGATGCCATGCGGTGCTTGAGCTGGTGTGCTTGGGGGACAGGAGCCACACTGGGGCAGAGATTCTGTTAGCTCTGCAGGGGCAGGCTCAGAGGTGGTTGACGCCACGCCAGCACAAGCCAGGAAAGGTGATTTGCGACAATGGCACCAACCTCCTCTCTGCCCTCTGACAGGGACAACTGACCCATGTGCCCTGTTTTGCTCACGTTCTTAACTTGGTGGTGCAGTGGTTCTTGGGCAGGTACCCGGGCTTACAGGAGGTCCTGAAGCAGACCAGGAAACTCTGTGTGCATTTCCGCCAGTCATATAATGCCAGTGCTCGGCTGGCTGACCTCCAAAAGGAATACAACCTGCCCAAGAACCGCCTAATCTGTGACATGCTCACCAGGTGGAACTCTACGTTGGCCATGCTGCAGCTGCTGCACATGCAGCAGAGGGCCATCAATGAGTATCTGTTGCAATATGGCACCAGGACAGGGTCAGGGGAGCTTGGATTTTTTTCCCCACACCAGTGGGCCATGATCAGGGATGCATGCACTGTCCTGTCACCATTTGAGGAGGCCACGAGGATGGTGAGCAGTGACAGTGCATGCATCAGTGACACTGTCCCTCTTGTCCACCTGTTGGAGCACACGCTGCATGGAATAATGGAGAGGGCACCTGAGGCAGAACAGAGGGAGGAAGAGGAGGACTTCCTTACCTCTCAAGGCCCCCTTTATCCAGACGGTGTTCTTTCTGGCCCGGCTATCACACAGGAAGAGGAGGAGGAGGATTGTGTCAGCATGGAGGTGGAGCCTAGCACTCAGCATCAGCAGCAGTCTTCAAGGGATCAATTACAGTCCCAAGACACCCATGGACTTGTACGTGGCTGGGAGGAGGTGGCTGCGGATCATGTCATCCTGAGTGACCCAGAGGACTCTGGACCGAATGCCTCAGCAAACCTACACTGCTTGGCCTCCCTGATCCTGCAAAGCCTGCGGAAGGATCCTCATATTCATGCTACCAAGGAGAGGGATCATTACTGGCTGGCAACCCTCCTTGATCCACGTTACAAGGGTAAGGTTGCGGACCTTATCTTGCCGTTGCAGAGGGAGCAGAAGATGAAGCATCTTCGGTAGGCCTTGCAGAAAGGTCTGTGCAACACATTCCCAGAGAATGGGAGGTTTACAAATTCCTGGTCCTGGACAACATGTTGCTGAGGCTTCGGTCAGTCAAAGAAGGAGCGGTGGAGAAGGTGGCCGTCTGACCGATGCATTCAGACAATTTTTTAGTCCGCAGCCCCAAGGTATGATCGGTTCCAGCAACCATCGCCAGCGTCTGGTTTACATGGTGCAGGAATACCTAGGGGCAAGATCAGACTTGGACACCTTTCCCACCGAAAATCCTCTGGGTTACTGGGTCTTGAGGATGGATCACTGGCCAGAGCTTGCACAGTATGCAATTGAGGTAATGGCCTGTCCCGCATCCAGCATTCTTTCGGAACACACATTCAGTGCTGCTGGAGGCTTTGTAACCTATCACAGGGTGCGCCTGTCCACGACTCGGTCGATCGACTGACCTTCATAAAAATGAATCAGTCTTGGATCACCACCAGCTACCAAGCACCTGATGCTGATGTAACAGAATAATTTTCTTTGAAATGTCAGATCCCTTCAAGACTGCCTATGCTGATGCAGAGTGACTATCCTGTTATGCTGAGTGACTACCCTCTTCCTCCTCAATGATCATGCTGATAGCATGTAAGAACATTTTTGTTTCTGGGCACCGCCACCAGTGCCTAAAGCCCAATTTTTCAGACCCCGTTTAACAGGGGCGTGTAATTACAATTTTTAATGCAATACTTTGCAGCAGGGCTCATTCCTGCGCTCCAACTAGAGTATCTGTGAGGGGTTGCAGTGTTGTGGCACCAGTGCCTAAAGCCCAATTTTTCTGCCCCTGTTTAACAGGGGCTTGTAATTAAAAATGTTGATGCAATACTTTGCAGCAGGGTTTATTCCTGCTCTCCAACTAAAGTATCTGTGAGGGGTTGCAGTGTTGTGGCACCAGCACCAGTGCCTAAGGCCCAATTTTTCAGCCCCTGTTTAACAGGGGCGTGTAATTGTAATTTTTGATGCAATACTTTGCAGCAGGGCTCATTCCTGCGCTCCAACTAGAGTATCTGTGAGGGGTTGCAGTGTTGTGGCACCAGTGCCTAAGGCACAATTTTTATGCCCCTGTTCAACAGGGGCATGTAATTACAATTCTTGATCTAATAATTCACAGAAGGGCCCATTCCTGCGCCCACCAAGAGTAACTGTGAGGGCTTACAGTGTTGTGGCAACACCACCACCACCAATTTTTCCTACCACTGTTCAACAATGGCATGTAATTACAATTCTTGATATAATAGTTCACAGCAGGGCGTTCCAGCGCCCACCAAGAGTAACTGTGAGGGCTTACAGTGTTGTGGCAACACCAACACCTAAGGGCCAAATTTCTACAGAGTATATACGGCAGGCCCCTACTTTCAAACATCCAACTGACAAACGACTCCTACTTGCAAACGGAATGACATAACAGGAAGTGAGAGGAAATCTACCCCTAGGAAGGGAAATTCTCTCCTGTAAGAGTTAATATGGGAAAAATGTGTCTTCTCTGCACTGATGCTTTATCACCGATCCTTGTTTCAATAAAAACCCCAAATTTTCAAAAAACATTTGTCATTGGGACGGAAAGTGTGGTGAAATGTTCTGAACAGGTGCACAGACAGCAAAACAAATGTTACAGAGGTGATAACCCTTCCCTATATTTTCCAAAAAGCTTAAAACTGATTTTTTGGCTGGAGCTACACTTTAAAAATGTACCAGTTCAAAATTACAAACAGATTCTACGTAACAACAAACCTACAGTCCCTGTCTTGTTTGCACCACCTGTATACTGCTTTTCAGAGTATATAGGGCCTGGGGGCCCCACGCCTTTCCTTTTTTTAATTTGGGTGCAGGATTCCCCTTAATATCCATACAAGACCCAAAGGGGCTGGTAATGGGCAGGGGTGGGGGCGGGGGGTACCCACGCCATTTTTCTCAATGATTTTCACCCATATTCCCGGGACCAAACATTACATTAAAGCCGCAAGCAGTTTTAAATTACTTTTTTTCCTTTAGAAATGTCATTTTGTGCAGAGACAGTTCTAAACACGGGAAACACGTGCCACTTCACAGGCATACTATAGACACCCCCCAGGTATGATATTTAAAGGAATATTCCACTTTTTTTTTTCACTTTATGCATCAATAAAATCACTGCTCCCGAAAAAATGGCCGTTTTGAAAACTTTTTTTTGCATTGATACATGTCCCCTGGGGCAGGACCCGGGTCCCCAAACCCTTTTTAGGACAATAACTTACATATTAGCCTTCATAATTAGCACTTTTGATTTCGAACGTTCGAGTCCCATAGACTTTAATAGGGTTCTAAAGTTTGCGCGAACTTTCGGTCTGTTCGCAGGTTCTGGTGCGAACCGAACCGGGGGGTGTTCGGCTCATACACCACAAAGTTTTTCCCCCTTGTTGGAACCAAAGATAGTGGTTCCCCCAGGAAAAAACAAGACGGCTACTATTGGCAGTATTGGGCAATAATAAACCAAAGTTGTTAAAAATTATTTATTGAAGTGTAGCGGCCTCCTCACTCCCCTCTTTCTCTCGTCTCGTCTTTCTCTTGTCTAGGGGTATCTTAGAGGGGAGGGAGCGGGGACACCACGCCTGGCTTCCACCACATGTGTCAGTGCGGTATAAGCAACGTTCTTGTATTACCTTCGGGTCAGTGCTGTGCACCTGGATCCTCCCTCCAAGAGTCACCTTGAACAATGTCTGCTAGGAAATGAGCCCCACACCATTAAAGTTCAACACTCCTTTATTCTTCTGCGAATGAACACAATCAGTTGAACTCCCTTGGTTAACAGAACAGGAAAGGAGGTGTGGATGCGAATAGGCCCAGACACAATTTGGTTCTCCACTCTCCTTCCTGAAAGTGGGTTACGGTCTCCGCACGAGGGGGAATTTCCTTCCAGGCGGTCTCCGACGAGAGGCTCACCTGTCACCGGCAATATGCTGCAACGGGTCTTCAAGTGAGGAGCTCCCCCCGGTCCATTGCGCCTTCCGGATTCGGGTACCCACTCCCGGGGTTCCCTAGGATCTCCTTCCCTCGCGGAACCCAGTGTTGGGCACTGAGCTCCAGACTTCCATCCGAGTACCTCACCCCAGGCTAAAGGTGCCTGGGATGGAACACGACCTCCGGCTGTCCTCTAGGCCTAGGCCACCCAGAGGACCGACACGAACCACCGTCCACAAGCTGAAGGTGCCTGGGACTTCGACCCCCGACAAAGATGGCTGACCCCTTTATACCCTCTCCCAGCAAGCACGGCGGGTTCCCCGCCCCACCATACCGGAAGCACAACACACAGCAATGATTCAACCCCAGCCCAGGGCGACAGCGCCACCCGCTGGCAAACAAAAACAGAAACCGCTCAGGTGTGGACGTCCTCCAGGTGACTATCTCCTCCCAACAGCCAAGGGTGCAGGCAATGCAATTTCAGGCAAAACAAAAGATCAAGTCTTCTGAACAGCAGCACTCCAATAAAAAGCCTTTATTATGTAAAATCTTCAAAAATCCAAATACAGCACAGCAAGTCACAAAATTCTGGTTAGAGCTGACTAGTTTCACACTTTCTTAGTGTTTAATCATAGCTGCCTAATGCACAAATGATTCCATCAGCTCTAACCAGAATTTTGTGACTTGCTGTGCTGTATTTGGATTTTTGAAGCGCCACCCGCTGGGCTGCAGGGAATTACACATCACCAATGTCTCTGTCAAGTTCAAATCTACACCCGGGAAAGTACATACCCGCTACAGAAGTATCAAAAAATATTGATGTCACATACAAAGTATAAAGTTCGGCTCATCCCTACTATTGGGTGTGGAGTTTTATAATGACTTGTACAGAAGGGAAAGTTGGGAGGATGTGAGGGTTAAAGTATTGTAATGTTGGGGGTTGTTTAGCTCAAGCTGAAGCTGCTGCCTGTTCACTTCCTGGATTTACACAGACACACACACCTCCAGCTCTGCAGCTCTCATTTGCCCTCTTATGACTCATCCCCCTCCCTTCCTGGCAAACTTTCACGAGAGTTAGAGAGACAGCTGTGCATGATGTCATAAGCCTAGGCTTTTTACCAGCCAAGAAACAGGTAGTGGGCTGTATAAGGTACTTACTGACAGTAACAAATGTTTTACTATCCAAAGGTAAAACAACAAGGGCAGAAGATTTAATAGATGGAAAGTTGAAAAACTGACTGAAGGTCTGCTTTAAGATCATTATCTCTTATGCATTGTACACACGATCGGATTTCTGATGGAATAGAAAATCCGATGGAATTTTCCGTCGGAATTCCGATGAAGCTGACTTCCATCAGTCTTGCATACACACTGTCAGACTAAATTCCGACCGTCCAAATTGCGGTGACGTAAAACACTATGACGAGCCGAGAAAAATGAAGTTCAATGCTTCTGAGCATGCGTCGACTTGATTCTGAGCATGCGTGGATTTTTCTCCGATGGAGTTCCACACAGACGATCGGAATTTCCCATCGGAAAAATGTAAAACATGTTCGATTTTTTTACTCCGATGGAAAAAAGTCAGATGGGGCCAACACACGATCGGAATTTCCGAGGAAACAAGTCCATCGGATTTTATTCCATCGGAAATCCGATCATGTGTACAAGGCATAAAGGGTAAAACCCTTAGGCCCCTTTCACACGGACGGATAGAATGGTGCTTTTAGCTGCGGTTTTTCTATTTTTCTACCGCAGTTAAAAGCACACAATGCTTTCCTATGGCCCCATTCACACACAGCATTTAGCTGCGATTTCATTACATGCGGTTCCGTGCCAATAGAAAAAATAGAATTGAATGCGTCCAGGTGCGATGTAGCGCAGCTATCTGCAAACAACCGCATGTAATCGCAGTCTTTTGAGTGAGCTGCGGATAGCAGCGTGAGAAAAAAAAAATCACCCGGAAGCGCATCATAACCAGTAGGTGTACCTGGGAAATGACACAGGAAGTTCAGAGGGATATTGGAAAGAGGAGAAGGCAGCATGGCGGCGCGAGATATATCACATGAGGCCATAATATCCCTTGTGCATTCCCGACCAGAGTTATGGGACTCAGAATGCCCAGGATATGCCGATCGAGTGTTGAAGAGATCCAAGTGGGAGGAAGTATACAAATTTGTCACACCGAACTGGGACAATATGTCTGCCACTGAGCAGGATAACCGAGGTGAGTGCAATGTTTGTTGTGTCTATGAAGCAGGGTACACATGCATCATAGCTGTTTCCCATAATAACCACAAACAGAAGATTTACCCCCTAAATGACCAGGCCATTTTTTAGCGATCCAGCACTGCGTCACTGACAATTGTGCAATGCTGCAAACAAACCTAATTTGAAAATGGGAAATCAAATGGTTGGTGTCTTCCCTTAAGTTTTTTCTTGGGTGGGGGGGGGTGAGCAGATCTCTCTCGACTTTTCCTAACATGCGTTATGTTTGATATATATATTGCAGGAAAAGAGGTTTATACACGTTGGAGGTCCCTACGTGACCGGTACAAGAAAGAAGTTAATGAAGAGAAGTCTGCGGAGAGAAGCGGAGCACCCTCAACTCGTCGCAGGGCTAACCCCCATGCAGAGGCTTTGTCTTTTTTGAGGCGCACCACCGAGATGCGCTCGTAAGTATATATATTATATATTTTACTTTTAACAAATTTGTGGGCAGTATAGCCGCACTGTCCTAATGATTTGAGTGGGCTGTAGAGGTGTAGGAGCGATATACACACCGCTCCTTCACCACTCCAAGGATGCTGCTATCAGGATTTTTGGTTGCGTCACCGCTCCAGTGTGAAAGGTGTCTAAACCCATCCTGCTCTATATAGAGGGCTATTCTGTAGTGTACACATGACAGTAGTCATGTTATTTTTAAACTTGTAATTTTGTTATTATTAGAACTGTGTCGAGTGTTCCTGAGAGAGCATACGCAAGACGTGAAAGTTCGTCACCAGATGACGCAGACACCAGTCAAGAAACCAATTCAGAGTCACTTTCATCCCAAGAATATCAACCATCCACTGAAGAACCTGTGGTATGTACTTTCAAAACGTCACAATGATGGTTTTTACAAAAATTTTTTTTACAATGCTTTCATTTTTTAATGGGGGGGGGGGGGGGGGACAGTGTCAGTGTGTGTTTTCTTTTAGTTTTTGTATTTTTTTACAATTAATTTTTCTTTTATTCTTTTTTTTTATCAGCCCTCTCTTTGGTGAGATATCAGGGGTCTTAACAGACCTCTGACATCTCCCCTTTGAGACAGGGAATGGGACTAGGGACACAGATTCCCCAGTCCCTTTCTCAGCAGCCTCCGCTGCGCTGAAAATGAATGGAGAGAAGACAGCGGCTTCTCTTCATTCATAAACTGAAACATTGTAAAAACAGTTGAGCATTTGCCCGACTAGAAGTACGCAGGCAAATGCTCGTTATCGGTACCGATACTAGTATTGGGACAACCCTAGTCACAATCTCCGTCCACAAAATACGTATTACTTACATATTGTAATGGCAGCTGGTGTTGGTACATAGATGTTCTTAAGGAGAAACAACAACGGCTTACTTTTTGGGCAAAGTACCACTTCAGTACTTCTGGTTTTGGAGGTCTGGCTGCCAATACAGTGACAACAGGTTTTCGGGGCTAAAACAAGTGCCTGTGTCTGATCTATTGAAAACAGGTGTTGCAAGCTCGGACACGACTTTAATAATTGTGCAAGCATCATGTTTATTATTATGTAAGTGTGATCTCAACATCAGAAGCATAATCTATATATTTGATCTATTTGCAGGCAAATGTAGGTAGGATAGGACAGTCTACTTCCACCAGCCGTCAAAAACGTACTCAACAAGAGACACCTTTTGAGGAATATTTTAACTGTATTATAGCAGAAATGAGAAACCAATCACAAAACCAGGCCAAAGATGATGAATTTCTCAATATCTCAGACCCAGATGTTATGTTTTTGAGAATGTTGCTTTGTGTAGTCAGGGAGATTCCTCTTGATAAGCGCACTGAGCTCAGGGGTGATATACATGCCTATTTAACGTATATTGTGTCCGCTTGCAAAGAGCAACGCCCATATCCAAAATTTCAGCCATGGGCTATGGGTTTTAATTCACCCAGTGGCTCTTTGAGTCGACCAATGGCCAATCAGCAGTTCCATGACACAACACCTGCCATTAATCCTTATGCAGGACCCCCACCGATGTATACACCTTACCCACCTAATCCTGGTTATCAAAGGATGCACGTGCAGCCACACCCAGTTACTTCACCCTCATCTTCCCAATCAGGATCAGGATCACCCATAGATGTTGGCAGTGAACCAAGCCACTCTTCCCTGCGTCCCCCTTATCCGGTGTATGAAAACTTGTAGTTTTGACCTTCTAATTTGTTATATTACTGTTTAATTTTTTATGTTTTGTTACTTGAATTTTATTGATACCTACCTCAATCTCCGCTGAACTGTACGGATGTAAGAATCTCACACTGTTCCAAGCTTCCATATCTTGCTACTCGGCCACGCTGGCTCTCACAGTACCAAAGCATTGTTTAGGTTGAGAGCCAGCATGGCCGACTAGAAAGATACTGAAGCTTGGCCCAGTGGGAGATCCCCCAATCCCCCAATCTACACAGTGCAGCATACATGGCGAAATCTAAATTAAGGAGACGAAGGTTATGTTTTTGACACTTCCTCTATGGGGCCATGCCTCAGCAGACTGGCCATACACCTATAGATTATCTTCTGTTTTTCTATGCTCAGATGGAAAAAGTGGAACAGATTCCTCCATCTCCGCTAAACTGTGCGGATGTAAAAATCTCCCACTGTTCCAAGCTTCCATATCTTGCTACTCGGACGACTAGAAAGATACTGAAGCTTGGCCCAGTGGGAGATCCCCCAATCCCCCAATCTACACAGTGCAGCATACATGGCGAAATCTAAATTAAGGAGACGAAGGTTGGGTTTTTGACACTTCCTCTATGGGGCCATGCCTCAGCAGACTGGCCATACACCTATAGATTATCTTCTGTTTTTCTATGTTCAGATGGAAAAAGTGGAACAGATTCCTCCATCTCCGCTAAACTGTGCGGATGTAAAAATCTCCCACTGTTCCAAGCTTCCATATCTTTCTACTCGGACAACTAGAAAGATACTGAAGCTTGGCCCAGTGGGAGATCCCCCCCCCCCCCCCATCTACACAGTGCAGTGTTCATGGACAAATATTATTCCATCTAATCATAGACATTATGCAGATAATCTATAGGTGTATGGTCAGCTTTAAGCACTAAAAAACCTTTTTAAATTCTTTGCTTACATTTGGACATTGTTATCAAACAGCCGTTACACAACAGTTCGTAAAGTTGAGAAAAAATGTTTCAAAGCTGTTTACTGCACTCACAGTGTCCACATATAGTCAAACATATGGTTAACAGCACTTTAGAAATACTTAATATTTTAGGGGGGGGGGGAGGGGGGGGTACAGGGTCAATTTATACTTGAAAATAGAAGAAAATTTTCTATATTCCTAAGGAATTCACCTTTAATGCCATTAACTAACACAAAAAGGGATTTTTATAACAGCTTACCTGTAAAATCCTTTTCTTGGAGTACATCACGGGAAACAGAGCGACTTAGTCATTACTAATGGGTTATATAGATACCTTCAGGTGCTGGCACTGGCAACTTCCAAAACCGGAAGTACCCTCCCCTATATAAGCCCCTCCCATCCGGGAGCACCTCAGTTTTGTAGCAAAGCAATAAGTGTCCCAAAAAGAGGGGTGGGAGCTCTGTGTCCCGTGATGTACTCCAAGAAAAGGATTTTACAGGTAAGCTGTTATAAAAATCCCTTTTTCTTTTTCGTACATCACGGGACACAGAGCGACTTAGTCATTACTAATGGGACGTCCCAAAGCAATGCCAAATGAGGGGAGGGATACACTATACATAAGCTGGGCGCCATCAGGCATGAGGATCTTTTGCGGCCTGCAACACACTGCGCCCAAAGGCGACATCCTCCTGACTTCTAACGTCTACCTGGTAGAATCTAGTAAACGTGTGTACTGAAGACCATGTTGCGGCCTTACAGACTTGAGCCAGGGAGGCCTGGTGATGCACTGCCCATGAAGTTCCAACTGCTCTTGTGGAGTGCGCCCTAACTTTGAACGGAGGCGGTCTCCTTCTCAAGCCATAGGCTTGTATTATGACCTGTCGAATCCACTTGGCTAAAGTAGATTTTGATGCTGCCTGACCCTTTCTGGGGCCTTCCGGCAGAACAAACAAAGTATCCGTTCTACGAATCTGAGCAGTGGCTTTTAGATAAGCTTTAACTGCTCTTACTACATCCAAAGAATGCAATAACTTTTCCTCTACCGAACTAGGTTTGGGAAAAAAAGGAAGGAAGAACCACATCTTGGTTCAAATGAAACCTCGATACCACCTTAGGAAGAAAGGCTGGATGAGGATGTAATACTACTCTGTCCTTATGGACAACCAGATATGGCTCCTTACAGGACAAGGCGGCTAATTCCGATACTCTTTTAGCCGAACAAATCGCTACTAAGAAAATCAATTTTCTGGTGAGAAGAACCAAGGAAATGTGCTGCAATGGTTCAAATGGTTGTTTCTGTAGAACCGACAGAACCAGGTTTAAGTCCCATGGACATATGGGAATACTAACCGGAGGGCTAATACGCATCACTCCTTGTATGAAAGCTTTGACTAATGAATGCAAAGCCAAGGGCCTTTGAAAAAATATTGACAAGGCCGAAATCTGACCCTTGATAGTACTCAAGGCAAGCTTCCTATCAAAAGGCCACTGTAGGAAGTCCAGAAACCTACCTATTACGTACTTACGCGGATGCCATTTCCTGGCTTCACACCACGCGATGTACGCCTTCCAGATCCTATAATAGATCTGCCTGGATACCGGCTTCCTGGCATTGATCATTGATCATGGTAGATACCACAGGATTAGAGAGCCCTCTCTTTCTTAGAATGTGGGCTTCAATAGCCAGGCCGTCAAACCCAGGGCTGGTAAGGAAGGGTGGTATATCGGTCCCTGCGAAAGCAGGTCCGGACGATGTGGGAGGGTCCAAGGACTCCCCACTGACATTTTTACGATCTCCGCGTACCATGCCCTTTGGGGCCACGCTGGAGCCACCAGAATCACTGGTTTCTTTTCTACCCGGATTCTGCGGATTAATCGCGGTAACAATTGTGGTGGTGGGAATGCATATATCAGCTTGAACTGATCCCAAGGGAACACTAGGGCATCCGAGCCGCAAGCTAGGGGATCCCTTGTGCGAGACACAAATCTGTCCACCTTTGCGTTGAATCTGGATGCTAGCAGATCTACATCCGGTGTTCCCCACCGCTGGCATATTGCCTGGAAAACCTCGGGGTGAAGAGACCATTCCCCCGGGCATAATTGCTGGCGACTTAAAAAGTCCGCTCTCCAATTTTCCACTCCTGGGATGAAAACCGCGGATATGGCTGGGACATATCTTTCTGCCCATTCCAGGATGCAATTCGCTTCCCTCTGGGCTGCACGACTCCTGGTGCCACCCTGATGATTGATATATGCCACTGCTGTGGCATTGTCTGATTGAATTCTGACAGGGGAACCTTGGAGTTTGGATGTCCATGCTACTAGGGCATACCGGGCTGCTCGTATCTCTAAGAGATTGATGGGCAGGGCCTTCTCTGCTTCTGACCACTTGCCCTGGAGAGACCATTGCTCCAGTACTGCCCCCCAGCCTATGAGGCTGGCATCTGTAGTGACCACCTTCCAAGAAACCGGACTGAAGGGTTTCCCTTTTTCCAGATTCTGGGGCACCAACCACCAATGGAGGCTCTTGCGAACGGAAGGGGACAGGGACATTGGTAAGTCTAAAGCCTGAACTTTTTTGTTCCAGGCTGACAGTATGGCCCTCTGCAAGTTCCTTGAATGGAATTGACCGTAGGGTACTGCTTCGAATGAAGCCACCATTTTTCCCAGCAGCCTCATGCACAGGCGTATGGATGGTTTTCTTTTTGTACCCACTAAGTGGGTCAAATCTTTCAAAGACGACACCTTCTCTGGAGGTAAGAAATCTTTCTCTGATTTGAATCCAGTCTTAGCCCCAAGTATTCCAGACTTTTGACTGGTTTTAGGGCTGACTTGTCTCGGTTGATAATCCAACCGTGAGATTCCAGATACTTGATTGTCTTGTGAACGACCACTTCTAGTTTTTTTCACTGAGTGGTCTATCAGCAACAAGTCGTCTAGATATGCCATTATCGTTACACCTTGTGTTCTTAGATTGGCCAATAGTGGGGCCAGAATTTTTGTGAACACTCGTGGTGCTGTGGCCAGACCGAAAGGTAAGGCTCTGAACTGAAAATGGCGCCCTTCTACTGCAAAGCGTAGAAATTTCTGGTGGGCCGGAAAGATGGGAAAATGCAGATAAGCATCCCTTATGTCGATCGAGGCTAACCATTCCTGCCCTTGTAGGGCGGTGGCCACCGATCAGATCGACTCCATCCGAAAAGTCCTGATATGTAGGAACTTGTTTAGCCCTTTTAGATTTAATATGGGCCTCACGTCCCCATTTGGTTTGGGGACTGTGAAAAGGTTCGAGTAAAACCCGAACCCGCTTTCTTCCAAGGGAACCTTCATGATTACACCTTGGAGCAATAGTTGTTCTAGTGCCAGAAGGAGGGATCCTCTCTTCTGGGGATCGCTTGGCACGTTTGACCTCATAAAATGGGCAGGAGGAATGTCTTTTAACTCCAGCCTGTATCCCAGACTTACTGCGGAGATCACCCATCTGTCTCTGATGGTGTCCCGCCAGGTCTCTGTGAACAACTGAAGTCTTCCCCCCACCCGATTGAGTGGGGGCAACTGACTTGGGGGGAGGTTTTGTACCTCTCTTGACCCAGGGTTTCTTGTTACCCTGTGATTGTCCCTGATTTCTGCCTCCTGGATTTGACCGCGGAGGCCGTCGGAACTGTTTCACAGCCGACGTGCCAGGGACTGGAGAAGTAGGCCTCTTAAAAGAAGGACTTCTACCCTTGTTCTTAACCGGCAAGAGTGTACTTTTACCTGCAGAAATTTTCTGGATATACTTGTCCAGATCTTCTCCGAATAAGCGTTCTCCATGAAATGGGAAGCTAATCAGCAATTCTTACAGGGAGCTTCAGCAGACCAGTTTTTGAGCCATAGAAGCCTACGCATATGTACTACAGACAGCGTAAAGCGGGAGGCCTGTTGGATTGTATCCTTTATGGCGTCCACCTCAAAACACAAGGCTCTAGGTAGGTCAGCTAGGGCAAGAGCCTGCTCATCTGGTAAGTCCCTTAAGACTTGTTTCAACTGATCCTTCACTGCTTGGCAGACCCCAATCGCTGCTACTGCAGGTTGTGTCACCATGCTTGCTGTAGAGAAAGCAGATTTTAGTAAAGACTCCAATTTTTTATCTATTGGGTCTTTGAACATTGGAACATTATCTACTGGACATGTCAGTGATTTATTCACACAAGAGATGGCTGCGTCCACTGTAGGGACCCTCCATTTTTTCTTATGAACTTATCCTCCATGGGATAGATCACCGGAAATCTCTTGGGAGGAGTAAATATTTTAACAGGATGCTCCCAATCCTGGTAAATAAGCCCTTCTAATAAAGGGTGGATTGGGAAGGAACAGACAGTCTGGGGGGCTTTCAGCGACCCCAGCAAGGAGACAGTAGTGGTTGATGGCTCCGCAAGAGGCATTTTAAATGCTGATCGGACCATGTTAGTCAGAGACTGAACCCATAATCTTTCAGCCTGAGATGCTGAGAAAGGTTCTTCCACTGTTGATTCCTCTATAACCGAATCAACCTCATCCTGATCCCCTTCAGGTAGGTCGATCTCTGTGTGGGGCTGTTCCTCCACTAACAGGCACTCTGAAGGAGGAGACAGAGATCGGACGCGCTTTCCCTGTGACAGGGAAGCAGCGATCAATGCTGTTAATCTCTCTTCCAATCCTCCCAGAGTTGAGGAAAAAACCTCCTCTGTTATATATACAGGAGCAGGTGGACTGGGGCCAGCCGCAGCACCAGGTACTCCTGCGGGGTTCCTACGGCTACTGACCTCTGAAATTTCATGGGAGATTGGTCATGCCCAAAATCCTCAGAGCCCGATGGAGACCCCTTTCGCTTCTTGGAAGACTTATTTCCAGAGCGCCTGGACGACATATCCTTTAAGCACAAAGCTGAGGTATTCCCGTCGTCATACACCAATCTTGCTGGTAATAGTCTAACACAGTTGCTGCTATATACCAGCTGGTGTCCACTAAAGTGTCTTTCTATGGGGATGCCTGCATCAACCGCCTCTGTGTGCCACCGTTTGTTGCTAGCTCTGCTTGCATCCAGCTGACACTTGTACTGTGTCTTTTATCCATGCTGGCACGCCTGCACATGCGCAGAAGCGCCGCAGCGCGCATCGAGCGTCATCCACCCGCCCCGCCCCTTTCCTTTCATAGGAGGCGCGTGCACGCGCCCGCGCGCGCGCCCGTGCACCTTCGGCGCCTTTTTTGAAACCAAGCAGGGACTAGGAGCCAGGGCCCTTTTTGCCGGAGGGCCTGTGCGGTGGATGAGCGCAGCAACAGGGCAGAGGAAGTGGATTCCCACAGAGAAACTTACCAACTGCCTGGATCTTTTGACTTAAAAAAGCCAAAGATCCACATGACAAGAAAAATGGACCACAGTGGCCTCTAGTGGTTTAACACAGGTACCGCGGTCTCCTTTTATTTTTTTCTTGACTACTATTAAAATTTTACATTTTCCAGTAGTTACAGGCATACACAGATATCAGCGGGAATACCGTTAGGTAACAGACAGAAAGACAAATTAGGCTTGGGGGTCCCCCAATAGAACCAAGTTCCTGGGGGCCCCCACTTACCTGTTCCCCGCCGCAGGACTCTGTTTGGTCCACAGAAGCCCAAACTTCACCTATCACGGCAGGCATTGTAATTAAACCTTCAGGGACCGGGTTCCCAAGGATTCCACTCCCCTGGACCTGTATAGCACCCTGCACAGACAACATCTTGGTCGTGGGTATGACCAGAGCTCTGGATCCCAGGGTCCAGCCCTCCTAAGAGAGGCATTACAGGCAAAACCTTGCTCTTCTGTTGCAAGGCCCGGGTACCGACCGTTTAGCTATGAAGCTTTTTTGGTGGGATCCGGAACAGCTTACTAAGGCCCGTAAAAGAACCTGTACGCAAGCCCAGTGAAAACACATGTTACTCTTTGGCCAACACCTTAGACACTGGCAAAAAACTGAGGTGCTCCCGGATGGGAGGGGCTTATATAGGGGAGGGTACTTCCGGTTTTGGAAGTTGCCAGTGCCAGCACCTGAAGGTATCTATATAACCCATTAGTAATGACTAAGTCGCTCTGTGTCCCGTGATGTACGAAAAAGAAAATACTTTATACCGGGTGTCGAAAAAAAAATTGGAAAATGGATTATGCAAGATAATTTACAACTGAAAGATGTAATGGAGAAAGATAAACTGCTAGGGTATCAGGAATTAAAAAAACAAACGAGAATCACTGATGTTGGATGAATGGCGGTATGCTCAGTTAAAAAAAAAATGTGAAAAATTACCACGGCCAAATAGATCTATAGAAAGTTTACGGCCTTTAGAGAGATTGTGTGAGGAGAAGGTGAAGAAGGGAGTAATCTCTAAGATTTATAAAATATTAATCGATACAAAAAAGCTGGGTACACCGCCATTTATCAAGAAATGGGAGGAGGAGTTGGGTTCGCAGGTCAACGACCTGGAGATTAAGCAAATTATAGAGAGAGTACATGTTACATCAGTAAACCAAAACGAAAGGGAATTCAATTATTAATGTCTAGCTCGTTGGTACTTAACCCCTGACAAGGTACATAAATGCTCAAATGAAAGTTCAAAGTTCTGCTGGGGGGGGTGCAAGGAAATTGGGACTATGGCTCATATCTGGTGGAAGTGCCCTAAAATTAAAATTTACTGGGGAGAGATCAGAAAAACAATCAAAGACATAACCAAGATAGAAGTCCCCGATGAGCCTTGGGGCTGTATACTACACGGGATTCGAACCCCAACCAAACAGTATCTGAGAACTTTGCTTCCACAACTCCTAAATGCTGCAAAGTACCAAATAGCTACACATTGGCAAGAAATGGAACGACCTAGTTTGAAAGGTTGGTGCCACAAAATTGATGACATCTACAGACTGGAATATCTAAAGTCTAGCGAGGGGGAGGAAATGGTGCAGTTTGAAAAAAAAATGGCGGGAATGGGTAATATTTAAACATACTATGGGATATGCAGAGTTGTTGGATTTGTAATGGGCATACATGAGGGTGTGTACGTTTGTGAATATGCGTACGGGGTGGGTACATACGCGTGTATAGATTAGTGCGGGTATGTGTATATATGTGTATAGGTATATATATGTATGTGTATTTATATATATATATATATAGATATATATATATATATATCTATATATATATATATATATATATTTAGAGATACGGGGGCATATAGACATGAATGTAAATGCACACGGACATAGATAGATAGATAGATAGAGATAGATATAAATTTAAATATATATAAGCTTTATAAAACAAATCTGATTAAGAAATTACATAGATTTTATATGAGAAAGAGGTATGATTAAGAGAAGGAAATTAAAAGGTTAAAGAGGGAGCAATAGAACGGTGGGAAACCAAAGGGGGGAGATCCGGGGAGGGGGGTGAGGGGGGGAGGGGTAGGGGGCATTGTTTATTATCTCTTTGTGAAATATTAAGTCTTTGTAAAAAAAAAAAAAAAAAAAAAGAAAACATAGTTTTCTATACATGCAAGCATTCAATGTTTTGTAAGGTTTGTCTATTTTTTCTACCTTTTTGTTATTTAACACGGCAAAGATATAAAAATAAAAACAATTTAATTGTAAAAAATTGTCAACTACTTTATTTCAAGAACAAATTTAAACTGTATTATAAGGTTGATATAACATGGGTAATAAAGATCTCTTTACAAATGGTCATATTGCCATGGGAGCTGTCCATCCTCTGTCAAAAAAAAAATCTGTGAAATCCTCACGCACTTGTAGAGCTTGATTCGTGGGACGAGTGGCAGTAACACGACCTCTGTGTTCTGCGGAAACAGGTAACGCTAACGGGGATTCGGTGGGCACGATCTCCTTACCCCTCAAATAGTTGTGGAGAACACAACATGCCAAAACAACATTGACCGCATGATCCACTTCTAGGTGCATGGCTGTCATCAAAACACGCCATTTGGCAGTGCAAATGCCAAATGCGCACTCCACCATTCTCCGGGCTCTACTGAGACGGTAATTAAAAATGCGCCTCCTGTCAGTGAGACCATGCCTCGTGTAGGGCCTGAGAAGGTGGGTGGATAAGGCAAATGCCTCATCTCCCAGCACAACAAAAGGAAGGTCCGGCACAGCAGTACCAGGAAGAGGCCTTGACTGTGGCACATTGAATTCACTATTTTCCAATCGCTGGCCCATCATAGAATTACGGAAAATTCTGGAATCTCCAGAACTCCCGTAAGCTCCCACATCCACAGCAATGAACCGCATGTTGGCATCACTGAGCCCCAGGAGGACAATGGAGAAATATTATTTATAGTTGAAATAACGGGAACCAGAGTTTGGTGGCTTGATGAGACGGATATGTTTCCCGTCTAAAGCCCCAATGCAATTTGGGACGTTGGTCTTCTCCCAAAACTCCTCAGATATTTCCTCCCACAGACTGGATGTTGGTTCCGGCATGACACTGCTTTTCAGCTCTTCCCATATAACTTGACATGTATCATGGACTATTGTCGATACAGTAGAAATTCCCATTAGGAACTGATGATGAAGGGAGGTGAAGCTGGCACCAGTGGCAAGGTATCTGCAATACAAAAAAGACACATATATATATATCTATATATTATGCAAGAACATACATACACACTATTGTCAATAATATTGGTACACCTGCATGCACATGAATTTTAAGCATCTGTTCAAGATATGGAAAACCTACCTTAAAGTAAGTAGCAGCCGCTCTTCTGCACTAATGCTTCTTCTCATGTTGGTCCTGGTTCTGCTCAGGCGTGTTCTACAGAGTTCCAACAGCTCATCGAAGCTTGCCACGGACATCCGAGTATAATTGTAGAACTTGTCCCCATGGGTCCGCAGCTCACCGAACATGAGGGCAAAGTAGCCAATTGATAGACGCTGTGAGGTTAGGGGATGGACCCAGTAACGGCGGGGACGTCGCCTAGACTGGATCTGTCTTCTCCTCTTCATCCTCATCATCAGCAACATGAGCATCGCCAGCAAACTCATCATATTTGCATTCATTTTTGCAAATCTCAGGCACAACATACCGATCACTCCTCTCACCTCTAAACTCCAACACACACTCAGCAAGTGAACAAAGAAACAGGAAATAGATGGCAGAGGACCGAAATGCATCATGGGTAGATCCAAGGGACAAAAAAATAAAAATAAACAGGTTGCTATGGGAATAACTAACCGCAGCTAAACGCAACCGCAAATAAACGCACGTAAACGCAGGTAATCGCAATGTACAAATGCAGCTAATCGCATTGCCTGAAGCCTTGAATTTCACAGAACAAAAAACATGCTTTTTACTGCGGCAATTTTGCCGTCCATGTGAAAGGGGCCTTATTATTAGGTCAGTTATTTTGCCAATTTTGTTGTTGAAAATTATTATTAAAAGAGAAGTCTGTTTTTCCCTAGTCATACTTACCTTGGTGTCTCTGCACTGAGAATCAAGCCACCAGGAAGGATCAACCTAACGATTGCAGGAAGGATTTCCGATCGATCGCAGGAAGGATCAGTCAATCGATTGCAGGAACGATCGGCCAATCGATCGCAGGAAGGATCAATCAATCGACCGCAGGAAGAATCAGTCGATCGATCGCAGGAAGGATCAGTCAATTGATCGCAGGAAGGATCAGCCAATCGATCGAAGGAAGGATCAATCAAGGATCGGCCAATTGATCGCAAGAAGGATCAATCAATCGACCGCAGGAAGAATCAGTCGATCGATCGCAGGAAAAATCATCCGATTGATCGCAGGAAAAATTGGCGGATCACAGGAATAATTGGTTGATTAATCGCAGGAGGGATCAATAAATCAATTGCAGAAAGGATTGCAGATCGATCGCAGAAGGGATCGCTCTATCAATCGCAGGAAGGATCAGTTGATCGATCGCAGGAAGCACCAGTTGATCGAAGGAAGGCTCAAAGGATAAATCAAAGGTAAAATCGATCAATAGCAGGAAGGATAGGTCGGTTGATCGCAGGAAGGATCGTTGGTCGATCGCATTAAGGATCAGTCGATCGATCGATGCGAGGATTGGTCGAAGGAAGGATTGGTCGGTTGATTGCAGTAAGGATCTGTCGGTTGATTGTTCATCCCTTATGAATGCAATAAAGTTGATAAAAAAGTAAGAGACAGTGTAAAAAAAAGTTTTGAATAAAATAAATAATAAAAATAATTTTAAAAATGTAAAGCACCCCCTCCCCCGGTGCTTACGTGTAAACGCGAATGCATTCGTAAGTCGTGCATGCATTCGTACACAGTGATCGCACCACACATGTAAGGTATTGCCACGAACGTCAGAGCAAGAGCAATAGTTCTAGCACCAGGCCTCCTATGTAACTCTAAACTGGTAACCTATAAAGTCTTTTAAAACATCGCTAATAGAGATTCTTAGTTATCGTAGTCTGGCAACATTCCATTGGCATACAAAATTTTAAAGTGTGCCATGTTTGGTATCTATTTGCCCAGTGCTCCATCATCTTTTTTATTCTAACAAAAATGTGAGTATTATATAGTGTTTGTGTGCAAAAGAATTAATAAAAATGTAATGTTTGCATTTGAAAAACTGCTGAGCAAATACCATATGACATAAAAAATTGCAATACCCACCATTTTACTCTCTAGGGCCTCTGCTTAAAGAAAAGCTCTTGGACGTTAATTCATTTCATTATCCAGAGAAAATATTTTATTCTGGTCACTGGAAATTAATGAATGCTCAAGCACTAACTATTAGCAGCTTTTAGTAGCTTCGAGCGTTTCTTCTGCCCAAACTCTGCTGCTCCTGAATGCACTGGCAGTGGGTTTATTTCCTGCCTCTAAATCCTCTAAAAGCCCCTGCCACTAAACGCTGCTAAAAGCATGGTGGGATAGAAAAGGAGTTATGTGGGTGGATGTGTGGGTGGATGTGTGGGTGGATGTGGGAAGATTTTGCAAACTTTTTGGTGTTTTTTTTTCTTTATACGGGGTGGGGAGGGTGGGACTGTTTTATATACAGTATGTGAAAGGGTGGGGGAGGTAATATGACAAGTTATGTTTGTATTTTGAATTTATGTTGAGCTATGTAAATTGCTTCTTGAAAATTATGTTATGTAAGTTGATTTTATTTTGTGAAATTTTAAGAAAATAATTTAAAAAAAAATTGTTTCCCCTCAGTTCCTATTTTATTAACAACTGTAATATTTTTAGACTTGTGCACAACGGAAAAATTAGTTCCGTTTCGGTTCGTTTCTTTCCGGTCCTGTTGATTCGTAATCATTCGTAATTTTGCTAGACGGGATTTTTCGTGTTCGGACTCATTCGTATTTTTGCAAGCGACATTTTTCGTTGAATTTTTTGTTGCTTTATAATTCGTACTTTCGGTAGAGTACGTTGTTTTTCGTTGATTCTGGACACAACTCCTACTTTCGTAACTTTTTTTGGGTTCGTTGATTCGTAATTTTCCGTGTCTCTCTCACAACGACGCTGCCTATTATGCCTAATGTGCTTTGAATGGATTTGTACTTTTCTAAATACATAGCGGTTATTTGTAACGATTCGAAATCTCGTATTTTACTTTCGTTTTTGACATGCGGCTATAGCATTAGCCTCCGCCCCCCCCTGTACACCATTTTGAGAGGGAGTTCAGCACGGTGAGGGAGAAGCAGAGAGCAGAGCAGAGTGTTATTGTGCTTCGAATGGATTCGTACATTCGTAACTTTTTTTGGTCGTTGATTCGAAAATTTACATGTCTGACAGTGGCGCTGCGTGCTTCGAATGGATTCGTACTTTTCTAATACATCGCAGTTATTCGTAACTATTCTAAATCTCGATTTTTTACTTTCGTTTTTGACATGTGCCTAATGCCTATAGTCTCCGCCCCTGTATGTCATTTTGAGAGGTTGTATAGTGGTGAAGTGAGGGAGGAGCAGAGAGCAGAGCAGAGAGTGTTATTGTGTTAGATGTGTGATTGTTTTTGTTTGTTTTGGTGAATTAGAATGTCTGGGAGTGAGAATGGACGTGTGAGTCTTGTGAGTGAGAATGTTGGTGTTGGTATGCGAGTTGTTGGTGAGAGTGGAGGGGAGCAGAGAAGTGGAGGGGAGCAGAGAAGTGGAGGGGAGCAGAGTAGTGGAGGGGAGCAGAGAAGTGGAGGAGGGGACTCAGGGGAGAGGAGGAGTGTAGTTGAGGAGAGGCATGGAGGGGAGAGGAGAAGTGTAGGGGAGGGGAGGTGTGGAGGGGACTCAGGGAAGAGGAGGAGTGTAGTGGAGGAGAGGCACGGAGGGGAGAGGAGTGTAGTGGAGGAGAGGCATGGAGGGGAGAGGAGGAGTGTAGGGGAGGAGGGGCGTGGAGGGAAGGGGAGGAGTGGAGGGGACTCAGGGAAAAGGAGGAGTGTAGTGGAGGAGAGGCATGGAGGGGAGAGGAGTGTAGTGGAGGAGAGGCATGGAGGGGAGAGGAGGAGTGTAGGGGAGGAGGGGCGTGGAGGGAAGGGGAGGAGTGGAGGGGACTCAGGGAAGAGGAGGAGTGTAGTGGAGGAGAGGCATGGAGGGGAGAGGAGTGTAGTGGAGGAGAGGCATGGAGGGGAGAGGAGGAGTGGAGGGGAGGAGGGGTGTGGAGGGGAGCGGAGGCGTGGAGGTGAGAGGAGGATCAGTGGGGGGTTGAGGAGAGAAGAGGAGGCATGGAGGGGAGAGGAGGGAAGAGGAGGTGTAGAGGGGAGAGTAGAGAAGAGTAAGCGTGGAGGGAAGAGGAGGCGTGGAGGAGAGGAGAGGCGTGAAGGGGAGAGGAAGAGTGGAGGTGAACGGAGGCATGGAGTGGAGCCAAGGCATGGAAGAGGGCATGCCCATGGAGGTGGAGTGGAGCGGGAGCATGGCAAAAAAAAGAGGCAAGTGTCCACCCCTACATCAGAAGAGAATTCTGACACCGACCTGCAGCAGCACCAGCGAACCAAGAGACAGAAAACATCAAGGGGGCCCGTATTTACCCCAGAGGAGAATTCTGCATTGGTTGCTGCAGTGAACATAGAAAAAGTGAGACTCTTCAGCCTAAATGTCTCAACCTCTGCGAAGAGAGCAGCCTGGGAACGAGTCCGGGACTCAGTGAATGCAGTCTCCAAGGTTCGCAGGGCCACCGATGGTGTCAGGCACAGGTAAGTATTCAAATATTATATCACTCTTAGAACACACCACATATATGTGAAAAATACACAGTATAGTAGTTAGTCAATAGTCAATAAACTGATTTGAACGTAACACAAATATTTATTTGGCACAGAAAAGTAACATGTAAAATAAAAATAATATTGTTGTAACGTGTATCTGTAATCATTTGCAGGTTTTATGATTGTCGGGCGTCAGTTAATAAAAAGATAGAGAAGCATCTTCTGGCCCAGTCTACTGGAGGAAAGGCTGTGGTCTTCAGACAGTGGGAGGCAGAGCTGAGAGATGGCCTGCTTGCAGATGAGGAGGATGTCCCTGGAGTCAGCAGAAAGGGTCCAGCCGAGCATCAGAGAGCTGGTGATTAAAATAAAATATATCATTATATATTGCAGTTATATGGTTGTTTCCAGCTCACTATTTTTTTTATGACTACGCATGTGAGACTTACGTTTTGCTTTACATTCATGTTTTCCAGATCGAGCAACGTCATCTGTGGAGGGAACAGCTCCAAGTTCGTGCCCTCAAGATTCTGGCAGTGGTGGTGGTGAGTAGTACCTACCTAACATAAACACAAAGCAAACATAATAATAAACAACATAGTAACAAACATCTATTTAACATTTAAAGCAGACATCACTAAATGGCGGACTGTGGGCTAAATGCATACGAGACACTGTGCCATCCAGACCGCCACAGTCCAGCCATTTATGTGCCGTTCTGCACACAGAGCCGGAGACACATCAGATCTGAATATTGGGCAAGAACGGAGCTTCTGAAGATAACTTTCCAAGTTAACCAGCAGGTGATTGGTTGCTAGGCAGCCCTAGCAACCAATCACCTGCTGGTTAACTTCAGCACCTCCCGCTCCTGCCCACTATTCAGTGCTGCTGTGTCTCCCATTGTGTCTCCAGCTCTGTGAGCCCAAATAATGCAAGGGGCAGAGCTGTGGAGGCTGTATTCTGATGGGGGCAGAGCTGGGAGGTTAAGATGGGAAACTGGCAGAGATGCAGGGTGCTGTGTAATGTGAAGGGGCCCAGAGATGCAGGGTGCTGTGTAATGTGAAGGGGGCCAGAGATGCAGGGTGCTGTGTAATGTGAAGGGGGCCAGAGTTGCAGGGGGCTGTGATGTGAAGGAGGGCAGTGGACAAAGCTGTGGGGCGGTGCTGTGAAGGTGGCAGAGAAGATTAAGATACCATTGTGAACGGAGGTTCAGAACACTACTGTAAACTGTGATGTGAAGGGGGATTGTGATATGCCAGGGGACTGAGGAAACTGATGTAAGAATGGGATGGAGAAATAAGAGAGGAGGGGCTGTCAAAGCACAAACCATTTAGCAATGATTTGTCCTCTTACCTTGCTAGGATCCTTTTTTGTTATGAAGTCAGATTTACGACATCTGGCTTCTGCTGTGCTGCCGAAGCCGGGTGACAATCCTCTGCCGTCCATTCTCTGGCTGAGAGATTAGCTGATTGTACTCGGCCAATAAATGGCACACTGTGCAAGGAAATAAAAAAAAATGAAAGCTCAAATAGGTCCTGTAGCATTCCACTTCCCGCAAAACAATGTATCTGTCCAGTTCTTTGAGGAAGTGGTTGTACCGGGGTGATAAGCAGCTGCAGCCGTCACCCCGGTACCGCTTTTTAGATTTGGTGGTCGGCTTTGTTATGATAACAACTGATGCGGCTCAGAAGCTGCTCAGCTGTCATCATAAGGAGTGGGAGAGGACACGACAAGCCCTCCGCCCGCCGCCTTACACCGCTTCGCCCGGGTCTCCAGTCCGGAGCGACCAGAGTTGCAAACAAAGCCGGAATCGGCTTCAATCGAGTCTCCAATGTAGTAACTCAGAAGTTACGTACTCATTTACTTGGCTGCCAATGGCGCCGATATGAAAAAATCCACAGTATTCAAATATGCAGATTTTTGCTTTTTGAATACTTGTACATGCAAAGGAGGGATTTGGGGATTGGAATTTTTTTTAAAGTAAAACTTGAAAAAATAAACAAAAAATAACAAAAAAAAATATTTGAAAAGTGCCCCGCATGCTCGCTTACCAAAGAAAACACATATGTGGCGCCCGCAAATGTAAATGGTGTTCAAATCACACGTGAGGTATCGCCGCAATCCTCACATCGAGAGAAATAATTATAGCAAAAGATCTCCTCTGTAACTCTAAACTTGTAATCGTAAAACAAAAATTACATGCTCATCTATAGTGATTTTTAAGTACCGTAGTTTCTCGCCATTCCAACAGCGTTTGCAATTTTAAACCATAACATGTTCGATATCTATTTACTTGGAGTAACATCGTCTATCGCAATATCCCCAAAAATTGGGATAAATAAATTTAATGTAAATTTATTTTTTTAATTCAGTACATTTTTCCACAAAAATTGCTTTTGAAAGGCCGCTGTGCAAATACATATATTATATATATATATATATATATATATATATATATATATATATATATATATATATATAATGTTTGTGGTTCTCAGTAATTTTCTAGCAAAAAATAATGATTTTAAATTGGCAAGAATAACTGTCAGAAATAGGCTTGGTCCAGAAGTGGTTACCTTAACTCTTTTATTCTATCTTTAACAGAAAGCCTGAGCCATATCCCGGACCCTCCAGCATCAGCTTCTGTCAGGAAGCAGCGGCCCATTTCTCCTCAACGTAAGTAGAATACGCAAGCTGCCAATATAAAGAAACAGGACACAAGGCACCATCATCATCCACACTTTACAAACAGGCATTATAAAACACAAAAAAAGCTATTTAACAACCATCCATTTTTAAGTTCATACACACACACACACCTCAAACTAGGGGTCGACCGATTATTGGTGGCCACTTTTTTGTAATAATCGTTATCGTTGACAAACTTACCAATTGAATATAGTGCTTCGAGGTGTTGTACTGGGGTGATGCTTGCAGCGGCAGACATCACCTGGTACCGTTTTTTAACAACCGATGTGGAGAAGCAGCCGCTTGTCTGTTATTACAAACAGCCGGAGGGGATGTCCTCCCCAGAAGTGCAGTCGCTGTAAATCTGAGGAGAAACTCTGAAATGAGGGGAAGCTCTGCTGATTTTATCATCCAATCATGTACAAGCAAACATTCTGTTTTTTTATTTTCCTTGCATGTCCCCCTCAGATCTACAGTGACTGCACTTCCAAGTGCACTTGTAGTGGAAAGTGTATTTTCCTTTAGTAAATAGACCCCACTGTTTGTATTGTAACCTATGATTGTTTATTCTATTACATTCTTTTTTTCTATTACAAGGGATGTTTACATTCCTTGTAATAGGAATATATGTGACACAAAATGTATTTATTTTTTAAAGGACAGTGTCCTATAAAAAATTAAAAGTTAAATAAATATTTTTATTCTAATCTCTAGAAATCTATTTCTTTGAATGCTATCATCAACATTGGCTATCTCGTCTATTTCAGATCAACAAGACCAGTCAGAGGGGAGAGCGCAGTGCAGCTCGCCTCGCTCACCTGTCCTTATTTGCGAGGGCATTGAGCTCCAGAATGAGCCAGAGCTGACCCCTGTGATTACCGATACTCCGGACTTCTCCCCATGGCCAGAGGAGGAGGTCACGGGCCATGTTTCCCGCATCCTGCCACCATCTGATGCTGCCCCTGGTGTGCCTCTACAGGAGCAGCCACAGCTGTTGCCCCCTCCTACCCAGATGGCACTGGCACCTACTGCTGTACCGCCTGGACCAGCAACTGTCCATGATGCAGAGCATCAGAGGGTCGTCACAGGACTTCAGAGGCAGGCAAGTGACAATAGAAGATTGTCATGGCGGGACATCAGGAGATTAACCCGGATCATTGAACTTGTAGCCAGGCAACAGACTGACAATATGGAGCGTATGTTGGCCCGGGTAAACCAACAGCATAACCAGGCAATGGAGCATTTAAGACTGTCTTTGATGGAAGCAATTTCCAGGCACAATGCTCCATTGCCTGGGAGCTCGTCTGGTAGTAGTACTCAGAGCAGCAGAGAACCCTCTCCTTAGGAAATCTGAGGGCTAGTTCTTCCTCTGCTCCAGGACCCAAGGCAGCTCAGCTCACCTTTTTGTTATTAATAGTTGTATATATGTATACGTGTTAACATACATTTTTTTTCTACGTTTGTTTGTGCAAATAAATAAATGCAAATAATTTTTGCCTAATAAAAGCATACTTTAGTGCTTATATATTGATGATTATTATGTGACATTGTACACTTTATTACATATCTGGTTGCTTAATATAAAAAATCACATGCTATCACACATGGTAATCAACTTAAACAGTTAAAAGAACATCCTTGCCAGTTGTCACCAACACCTTCATTTAGGTTTAGCTAGGTATTATACTGCCTCGCTGACCTTAGTATTCTCTTTCTTTTTTCGCATCATTATATGTTGTAGTTCAAAGTTGCAGTAACAGAAATGGAAATAGTATTAGTCGAGTCGTGATGATGATGGCTAATACTATTTCCAGTTCTGTTACTGCAACTTTGAACTACAACATATAATGATCTGGAAAAGTGTATAAGTGTTCTATACAGCTGTCCTGATTTTATGTTTGAAAGGAACATGCATCATTTGAGATTCCCTCTACGTATGGATACGTCTGATACCGGTATTGAATGGATACGAGTAATCTTTTATCTGTACTCGTCAATACCAAATACCATTACCTGCGTCCAGGTGCCGCGAGGGAGCTTGGCGCCAGCTTCCCTGCCAACCAAGAATCCGGGAGGCCTGGCTTCCTGATAAGCTGTGAAGCCGGCGTCACGCTCTCTAACAGCACCTGGATGCACCTGAAAGGTCTTTGGTATTGACGACAAGTACAGATAAAAAATTACTCGTATCCAATACTGCTATCGTGCATCCCTACATACAAGTTTGCCGTTATTCATACATCCTAAAAGATGTGTATGGTTAATACATACCTGTGAAATCTTCGACTTGTATGTGTCTGTCATGAAGAAGCCTCATCCACTCATTCCAGTGGTACTTTCACTAAATTGGCAAATAAAACAAGAGTTACATAAATGAATGGAAATCAATGATGGATATGGGAGTAAGTGGCCAGGAGAGCAGGTACTCACCTTCTGACTCACGGCAACGCAATTACAGTCTTTCCTTCCTTGTCGTGGGTGATGACTTTCCATAGTGCCAACTTACATGTGCCATGTTGCCAACACTGTGGCCTGGAGATTACATGAATATCTTGGTGGACTGGATATATTAGCATTAGCAGCAAAATCTCCTTGCCACGATGTAGGTGCCATCAGAGGGTGGAAAGAAAAAACATTTTGGTGGTGGGAGTATAGGAGAATCGTAGTACCATTTTTGGCCTTCATTTTCCTGTGTCTGTATGTATATTAGCAGCAGACTTAGTATCACCACTATTTCCACCACCAGTACTACAAGTATAAGCAAGCAAGCAGCCTGGTTGGCAAGCTGCATAACTAAAGGAAAACAACAACAGATTTAACTTATAAAATACAAATAATGGTTTAACTAAGTAACTACTAACTAGGAGAAAATCCAATGGTATTATATTATGTTTAAAGTGCACTGTTTAAATTCTGAAAATGACTGGAATAATTTTATAACATTAATTCTTATAAGTACATAAATACAGCGGCTTGAGACAGTTTTGACACCTGTCCAGGTAGTGAAACCCTGACAGGAGGCAATCCTCCAAGGTGCTGTTTGCACTCATGCGTGGTCTGTGCTTTCCTGATATATTGCATGACCATGTGCGCAGTCGCACTGACAAACGGTTTGCCTTTCACCTTCATGGCGCTGCTTGCTTATACCGAACTTAAAGGGACTGCGTTTGTATTCCAGTGTCCTAGGTATTCGAGATTTGAGAAGAAGGCAGGTGGAATGGAAATAGCAGAACTATTGCAGCAGGAACGTTTCACAAACTGAATGGTTTAAAGTTTTAATTGAAATGTACAAATGATACAGCTGTCCCGTTTATTTATTATGCTAGTACTAAATGACACAGTTGTCTCAAAAGGACAACAATATAAGTTATAATACCAGATCAGTAGCTAAAACCTTGGGCAGTAAAATAGCAGGGCAGGAGGTATGAGGTGGGACTTAGTAGAGGAACATTCCATGCCAAATCATCACAAACTAAATGGAACTTTGTTTTCAACCTGACCATCTCAGATGTTCATTAAATTTGATAGGATGGTATAGGGTCAGACATGGAGTAACTACCATATCTGACATTTAAGCCCTCACGGAAATGGTCAGGATGGGACATGTGATGATTTCTGGCATGGAATGAGGGCCTTAGGGGAGACGTGGAACTGGGTCAGGTGGAGATTTGGAGATTATGTTATCATCATGGATGAGTATTATTTTTTTATGCAGCATCAAAGTCAAGAGCAGGGTAACCAAGCTTTGGCATGTTGATTTTTAAAAAAGCCATTTGCTCTAAGAGCTGGGGGAGCAATTGTGAGCGCTGAGGGCATAATATATTTCCTGTTACAGAAAACACCCGCTCACTCTGGACCGTGGTTGAGGGACAGGAAAGAAGCTCCTGGGCTACCGAGGACAAAGCAGGCCACACATCCTTCTTCTCATCCCAAAAACTCAAGGGATCTGTACTGGGGGGCAAAGGAGGTTCTGCTAGGTAAGCCCTAACTATGTCACCAGCATTTTTTGCTTTTCTAAGGGGCTGTTCAGTGGGTCCCACCAAACTGTGAAGTGCCTCAGCCCAAAAAGCTGATGCTCTGGTGGAGTGAGCACCGGCAGCAGTGCTGCTAGTACCAGCTAACAGAGTATCATCACGCTCCTCTTCTTCTCCCTCCTCTAAATGTACTCCCATTTGCCTTTCCCTCTCACGTACCCTCTCTATTAATCTATCCCTCCAGGTGGTGAGAGTATTTTTGCGGAGTGCTATCCTGCCTTTGAATCTGGGGTCACAAATTGTGGCTAACATGAACTCGGTGCGAGAGTCGATGAGCTCTTTTATGCGCGAACTGAGTTGCTCCTTCAGCCTCCTCAGAAGGGCATCAACTTCAGCAAGTATATTGCCACCAGGCAATCGTTCCCTATTGGAAAGGAACAAATCTATTTTATTTGTAAGGTGTGCAAAGAGGGGAACCACTTGTGCCAGGCTAGCACTCTCTTGGCTTAAATTGTCAGTGACATCCTCAAAAGGCCTGAGCACTGTGACAACTTGGTCAATCATTACCCAGTCCTCCCTGCCTAGTGGTCTGGCAATACCAATAAAATGTTCACATGCCATTGCGTGAATTGCCCTCTGTTGCTCAAGGATACGCTCTAGCATATGTAAAGTTGAGTTCCACCTTGTTCCCACATCCTGTTTAAGGCAGTGCTCCACGAGGCCTGCCTTTCTCTGTTCCTGCCTGAGAAGGTGGCTATCCTTCACACTCCGGTGGAAGTGACCAGCAATTTTGCGGCACGACTCTAAAAGTGCTGCTAACCTTCCACTGTTAGTGTTATCATCGAGAGCAGACCTAACAACTAGATGAAGGATGTGTGCACAGCAGCGCACACCAACAAATCTTCCATCACGGATAGCCTTTGTCATGTTCGCTCCACCATCACTGACAACAAATCCCATTTTGACATTAGTGCCTGCCTGTTCCCCTAGCCACCTCCCTATCATTTTCTGAAGTGCATTTAAAATATTCTGTGATGTGTGCTGCTGATCCATCACCTCAGCATGGAGGAGGAAGGAGTGCAATCCTGTCTTGTGCACTGTGGCAGCGGCCACAGCACTTAAGGTTTTTCTTGACCGTGCAATTGTTTGTGGTGGTGGTTGTATATCTTGCGACTCATTGGGCTGCCACCAATGGGCAGTCAAGGACAGGAAGGCATGCTGGCCACTAGTAGCACTCCATAAATCAGTTGTAAAGTGAACTGATTGGCCAGCAGCCTTCCCCAGCAAATCCTTCAAAACCCCAACACATGACCGGTACAGCGAGGGCACTACAGTTCTACTGAATGTGGTGCGTGAAGGGACCTGGTATTGTGGTGCCACAGCCTGCATCAGCTGCTTGAAGGGCTCCCCTTCCACAAAACTGAAAGAAGCCCCCCCAACAGCTATAAGTTGTCCAATGAGGCGCGTAAGTTTGCGGGACTGCTGTTTTGACATACCCCGGTAATGTACCCCTCCAAAATGTTCAATAGTGGGCTGTATGGATTTATTTAGCATTTTACGACCTGCAGCTCCAGAAGTGGCTGTGACTTTGACACTGCTGCTGGTAATAGTGGTGGTAGATGGGGGAGCCACACCCATTTCTTCCCTCAGCACCACTGGCCTATGGTGGCTAAGCATGTGTTGCTTCATCCCAGCGTTCGTGAGATGACCCAACATTCTCCCACGGCTGACTTCTCTGCTGCATATTTTACATGTAGCTGTGCGGCCATCACCAACTGTCACGAAATGTTGCCAAATTTTAGAACGACGGGTGCTGCCACTGTGTGGTGAAGATTTTTTAGAGAGAGTTTCCTCTTCAGCCGCAGATGCTAGAGCAAGTTGCTTAATTTTGGTTGTAGCCTGGCCTATGCACTCTGCTATGCTGCAGTGTTTTTGTGATAAAATGGGAGGTGGCCTCATGTCAGGGATAGTGAAGGAGGTTACTTGATTAACAGTTGTGCTGGCGGCTCTAATGTTTATGGGAGACTCAACCGGAACAGGAGAGGCAGGTGCCACTGGTGCCGTTCTTTCAGGGGAATACAACAGTGGGGAATCAAATTTAATATTGGAAGGAGAATATTCTGTCTCATAAACATTTGGTTCCTGATCGAGATTAAAAGGTAAGGTATAATCTGAATCTTCCATGTTTGCGAAGGAGGATTTAGCACCATCAGATGTTGGGGGGTCCTGCTGAATTACCTTTTCTCTCGGATGGCTAAAGGGAAATGTGACTAAAAAATCTCCGTCATTACTTCTATGACCTGCAGATGTAATTTTTTCAGTGGTGATGGTGGTGCCAATGGGAGTAGCAATAGTGGTGGTGGTGGAACTATGAGCGCACAAAATGTCTTGCTCATATTCTAATATTTCACTTTTAGGCTGCTTAAATGGATGCGCAGAATCAAAAGCCTGTGTAGGTGGTAGTGTCAGGCCTTTCCTGTAAAAAATACTTGGTGTCACCACATTTCTCAAAGTGCCCATAGCAGAGGTGGTGGTGACACAACTGGCACTAGTAGTTATTGTGCAGGTTGTTCTTGGGGGAAGATCCTGAAAAAGGCGACGACATGCAATAGATGCCGACTGCTTCCTGGTCTCAGAGCAGGACCTCTCAGCCCTGCTAGTAGGGGATTTTGAACCAACAGTTTCCCTCTCTGACCTTTTCTGTTTGGAAGGTGGCCTTAGCATAGCACTACTACTGATAGTCAAAGTATCAGAGCTAGGCCTTTTGCAGCTAGATCTGCCTGAACGCTTTGGCTGAGGCACTGAAACAGGACAGGCAAGCTGCTTCTGCTGCTTCATTTGCCTCCCCTTTGAAAAGTCACTCCTTTTAGACTTAACACGACTACTGGAACGTGTAGTACTGGTGGTGGAAGTATGACTGTCTGGGCCTGGCAATACAGATGCTGACATACATGACACAGACAATGGTGGTACAAACTCACAGGTGCTGGTAGTGGTTGTTGTTGCTGTGTCACTGCTGCTGCTGGTACCAGGAGGAGGAACCTCATGTTGAGAGCTTGAATCCATCTTTACAAAAAAATTTACTAGGCTGGACTCTCTTCTGCTACTTCTCAAATATTGTCTCCCCTCCTCTGCTCAAACTCCCTTTCTCACTCAGTTACCACTGGTGGAATGCACAATGCAGTGACCTTTTGCCCTTAATCCAACCTCCAGCACAAAATAAATCAACTGATTGGCCTGTAAATTACTCCATGCCAGTAATCCAGCCCCCAAGGGATCAACTGATTGGCTAAAAAAAATGTAATTCTGTAATATCCGGAATAACGAATGTTTGCAACTTTCGGACATTCGGATGCATTTGAATTTCGGTTCAAAGCAATTACGAATAACACCGAATCCGACAAAAATTATCTCAAATAACGAATGGCTTTGGTGTAATTTGTTGATGCTTTAACACGGCCTAATGCAACACCAATTCGACTCGTGGTTTTGCATGACGAATGATTTCATTTCACTATTCGTTAAATTTAGCGGACAATCATTCTGATGAATCAATTTCTTTCCAATTGTTAGCTCACTAGGGAGTAAAACGAATCGATTCGAATATAATTAAATTATTTGTTATGTGATTACGATCACAAGTCGACTTGCATTAGGCCGCGTTAACGCATTAACGAATTATGCCGAAAGCATTCGCTATTTATGATAATTTTAGTTCGGATTCGGTTTTATTCGTAATTACTTTGTTCGGAAATTCGAATGCTTCCGAATGTCAGAAAGTTGCTAAATTCGGACGAATTTCGATTCGTTACGAAACGAATTGCACAAGCCTAAATATTTTGGACTTCCTGTTTTGGTGACAATTGACAAATAGAGTGAATCCCCCCAGCAGGGACAAAGAAAATTGGTCATGAGGGAACTGAGCACGATTGCTTGCTATTTCAGTGCAGCATAGGCAGAGTGAACAAAATAAATGACGAATGTATACTCCATGTATTGAGGCGCTGGCTATGTGTTAAAACATCACAAGTGTGTATGTGGATTCATGCAATCAAAGTGAATCACAACCCAATAAATGACTATCACCAACAAGTTAATTACAAAATGCCATATGCAAAAAAACTCATATGTAGAGAAACTCTTGTGCCAAACAATTCCAAAATACCATATGAAGAAGGACTCATATGTAGAGAAACAATAATAATAAGTGCTTGTAAGTATATGTAATGTGTCTCTTCAAATATACTTCTTGCTCAGACCAATTTTCAGCTTTCAGCGCTGACGCACTTTGAATGACAATTGCGCGGTCATACAACACTGTACCCAAATTATATTTTTATCATTTTTTTCCTACAAATAGAGCTACAAATAGAGCTTTCTTTTGGTGGCATTTGATCATCTCTACGGTTTTTATTTATTTAAAAATGGCAGAAAATTTAGAAAAAAACACAATATTTTTTTATTTTTTGCTATAATAATATCAATATTTTTTTTTTCTCAGTTTAGGCCGACACGTATTCTTCTACATATTTTTGGTAAAAAAATATCGCAATAAGCGTATAGTGATTGGTTTGCACAGAAGTTATAGCACCTACAAAATAGGGGATAGATTTATGACATTTTTATTATTATTTTATTTTTTACTAATAATCGGTGATCTGCGATTTTTGTCAGGCCGGTGATATTGCTTCGGACACATCAGACACTTTTGACACTATTTTGGGACCATTCACATTTATACAGCGAACAGTGCTATGAATATGCACTGATTACTGTATAAATGTGACTGGCAGGGAAGGGGTTAACACTAGGGGGCGATCAAGGGGTTAAATATGTTCCCTGGGAGTGATTCTTACTGTGGGGGGAGAGGACTGACTGGGGGAGGGGACCGATCTGTGTCCCTATGTACAAGGGACACAGCATTGGTCTCCTCTCTCCCTGACAGGACGTGGATCTCTGTGTTTACACACAGAGATCCATGTCCTGCCTCTGTAACAGCCGATCGCATGTATATGGCGGACATGGCGGCCGCCAGGAATGCGCATCGGCACCACGTGACGCGGCGGGCTCAGCTTTTCCCCTCCGCGCACCCTCGGTGGCGCGCCGGGGGAATGTAAACAGGAAAACGTCCAGGGACGTCCACCCGACAGTTGAGAGCCGCGCTGTAGACGTCTTTCGTCTATAGCGCGGATCTCAAGTGGTTAATTTCACCACGTGTATATTAGTGATACATGCTGTTCTTAATACACTGCTTGTCTTCAGCAAACTGTTTGTGGGCTTTCTTGTGCATCATCTTTAGAAGAGGCTTCCTTCTGGGACAACAGCCCTGCAGATCAATTTGATGCAGTGTGGTCTGAGCACTGACAGGCTGATCCCCCCACCCCTTCATCCTCTGCAGCAATGCTGGCAGCACTCATAAGTCTATTTCCCAAAGACAACCTCTGGATATGACGCTGAGCACGTGCACTCAATTTCTTTGTTCTTTGATTGACCATGGCAAGGCCTGTTCTGAGTGGAACCTGTCCTGTTAGACCGCTGTATGGTCTTGGCCACCATGTTGCAGCTCAGTTTCAGGGTCTTAAAAATCTTTTTATAGACTAGGCCATCTTTATGTAGAGCAACAATTCTTTTTTTTTTCAGATCGTCCGAGAGTTCTTTGCCATGAAGTGCCATGTTGAACTTCCAGTGACCAGTATGAGAGAGTGAAAGCGATAATACCAAATTTACCACACCTGCTTCCATTCACACCTGAGACCTTGTAACACTAACGAGTCACATGACACCAAGAAGGAAAAATGGCTAATTGGGCCAAATTTGGACATTTTCACTTAAGGGTGTACCCACTTTTGTTGCCAGCGGTTTAGACATTAATGGCTGTGTGTTGAGTTATTTTGAGGGGACAGCAAATTTACACTGTTATACAAGCTGTACACTCACTACTTTACATTGTAGCAAAGTGTAATTTCTTCCGTGTTGTCACATGAAAACATATAATAAAATATTTACAAAAATGTGAGGGGTGTACTCACTTTTGTGAGACACTGTATACTTTGAAGAGGAATTTCACTTGGTTTAAAAAAAAAAAGTCAGCAGCTACAAATATAAATAAGTGATGGTGACTGCGCTGTGATTAAACTAAAGTGAAAAAAGTTAGGGAAGGGGCTATGGGTCAATCTAATGAAAGAGGACCAGAAAATAAGTAACGTGATAACATCAGATGAGTGACACAAATGCTAAAATAATGGTACATATAAATGTCACACGAATGTGACCGTGAACACTTGCAAAAAACAATACAAATAAATAATGACCTAAATTAGCAAGAATAGTGCAAAAAACTGTGCTACAAGGAAAAACAAAACGCAGCAACAGCAATGTGTGAGCTGCAAAAACAAGTCCAAAGTGTACCCAGTGATCTCCAGGGAATAATAAATTCAGTACTGTAATAAATCCCGTCACCATTAGTTGCTAGGGTGTTTTAACAAAAACTCTTCAGTGTAAATCCACCACTGTGTTTTCAAGCAGCTTACCTCCCAGCTGAAATAAAACAGCAGGAAGTACACTCCTGTTGTGGACAGCAATGGATAATCCTCTCAGCAAAAATCTCATTCACACTCCCATAGGATGTGTAAAGGTATGCAGACGGAAAATAAAAATAAAAAATATATATAGCATAACTCTGTGGTACCAAATTGATTGACTGAAAATAGATATTCTCACACTCGCTTTTTGATAAGCGAGCATGCACATCAATCCACAAGCAAGAAATGATGGTGTAACTCTGTGAATCACAGGAATGGAGTGGCTGCAGTAGATGTTCTCACACTCACTTTTAATGGAGGTGAGCGTGGGCAACAATCCACGAGCGCCGCGCTCGTAATATCTGCGCTGCAGGCTAAACCGATCAGGTCCCTCCAATGTCAGTGATCACAGAGTGCAAAGTACCGATGGGATTAAAAAATATTGAAGGTGCATAGTGTGAAACCGTAAACCACTAGACGTCTTTATTTAAGTCAATGAAAAAAACTCACATGTAAAAGTGGGAGGGGGGGGGGCTAAGGTATCCTACGAGCGCCGAGCTTGTTTCCTCACGTCCAGCTATGGGTGTATCTGTGCTATAATCCTAAGCAGCTACAAATACTGTGGCTGCTGACTTTTCAAAATCACTTACCAGCAAGATAGCAACAAACAAGTACTTTTACGCACAAGTGTGTTGATCAGGTGATCTAAAGTTCAGGGTGGATAATGTCTCTGGCCTTGCTGCCCTCCAGGATAGGGATATCCTAGCAATCAGGGAGAGAATAGAAAAAAGAGGGCGCACCAGCCTTGTGCATTATCCCAGCAGTGGTTCGCATGTCCTCCCTCTTGTCATCTGGAGACTGCTATTACTAGACAGATTGCCACAAGTTAAAGGCTTTTATATTGCGGTTCCTTTTTTATGCTTGTGAGTAGTTTTTTCTTTTTTCTTTTAATAAACATATTAAAGGATAATGTACATGGCTGGTGCGCCCTTTTTTTTCTATTTTCTCACTTACCAGCATGAAGCCCAGTGCTGTCTTCCCACAGCCATATTGGGTTTGGGAGCTGTCTGTGACTTCCTGAGGAATCAAAGCCAAACCCCCCCCCCCCATTGCACATGTACGAGATTGCATAGTACAGTAAGACTGGCCCTGCAGCCTCTTGGGAAATGCATACCTCCCAACTTTTTGAGATGGGAATGAGGGATACCTATCAGCAAAAGTATGCAGACATAGGACACACCCCATCGCCACGCCCCCTAAAAGGAGAATATTAGAGAGAAAAACAAGATTGGTTAAACCAATTGCAATGCTTTTTTTTACCACTACTATTCCTTTATATTGTCTTTTGGAATTTACAAATGCAGCAATTTAGAAATCAGATGAAAGGTTTAGCACTGGGAAACACTTTTTGATAGATAAAAAGTGCACTTTATATACATCTATATAGATCAGACCAAAATGAGGGACAAATTAGGAGGAATGAGGGACAGAGGGACATTGCTCCAAATCAGGGACAGTCCCTCAAAATCAGGGACAGTTGGGAGCTATGGATATGTGCTGTGTCCCAGGAGGCTGCAGGTGGGGAGTGAGGCAGGACAAGCCAAATCGATATCACCTAGGTGAGAATAAAGGAAGTACTTTTGAGCAAAGGTCCACTTTAAAATGTACTAAGAGAGCAAACGAAAATGTTTTTGAGAAAACAAGCCAGCATAAGGTGCCAAAGGGTATTCCATCTTTTATTTGCCCCATTGGTCTTTCCATGGAGACCCTGGTCCTGCCCCCAAAATTTAAATATCAGCATTCTGTTAGTGAGAGCATAGACACATCCACAGGCTGCTTGGTGTCAAGTGGACCTATTTGGCTTTGGCTTGACCAATCGTAATAGGGGGTATGAGTTCCTGGGTTTCACTTTCAAACCTGTATATAGACATATAAAGGGTAATCATCTCAGACTACAACCACAGCTCTTTCATCGTAAATCTATCGGAGATAAATTACACTATTGGTCTGCCCTCTCTATTCCATGCTGGGGTGATCTGGATATTGTGACTCACGGTCTATCCGAACGGGACGCACTGGCTCACGAAGGGAGGATTACAGCACTAAAGGCCGCGGCTGGATAACAGTCGGATGCCCTAAACTGCTTGCCTTCTGGTAAGCTGCTTCCCCTTCTGTTGGTGGTGGATACCTCATGGTTTATTGTGAATAGTCACTGTGGTGTGATATCTGTGGCTCCCCCGCCATAAGGATTTATGGACATTTGTGGAATATTACTGGACTAGTTGGTGAAAAGCCTGCTGGTTTATTATGTGCATTTAATATTCATATTAGACTTTGGTCAATTAATTTCCTATAAGTGGCGCAGTTTTTTCTCTTCCTGTGTATACACATGTTTGTGGGGGGTCAGCTATCTGGAGTGTTTAGAATCGTTCAGTAGTGAAATATAAGTGATACTTTTTCCACTCTTATAATGAAAGTATACATTTTATTACTACATGTACACTTTAATAAAGAACATGCTTTCAGGCTAAATTTGACATAGTAATTGGTAAATAGAGTTTGCTACATGCATCTTATCCTTCTATACATGTATTTACCACACAGAAAAACATGATTTGCTTATCTGTCAGCACCTGACAAAAGACACAGATGAATGAACGTATATTTCAGCCAATACTTCACGTTGTGTCACTTTTTTAACCCATGTATACAAATTTACAGCAACTTCTTCTTTGTTCTGCTGTACACTTTCAGGAAGTATGCTCTGTTAGTTAATAACGCCAGGAAAGGGAGCTAAAGATTTCCTGCAAGACAAGTCCAGCGTACACTGAACAAAAAATAAATTGCAGATCGGGCTGAAGACTGTATTTTTTTTTCGATATTGGCTGAACCGAAAATGACAGGTATGTTTTTGTTGAAACAAATCTAGTTTACTTGTAAAGTTGCATTCTCAAACAATGAACAATCGAAGGTTTCCTTATTAGAGAAGTGTTGGTTTACAGCAGCGTAAATGCAGACTATGTAAAAGTCACTTCTCTATACCAATGTGAAGCTGTATTGGAATACCAGTGTATCTTGTAATGAACAGTAGATGTAGATGAGGCTTATGCATTTTACTTACTCAATCGCTCATATCTTTTTTATAATACCAACATTTTATTTCTGCCATTTTTTTTTTCTATTTTCTATCAATAATCATTATATTTAATTACTCCTCTTTCTGTCTCTCTACACTTGCCTTTCTCATCCTTTTAACATGGAGGAACCCTTAAAAAACAACTTTCTGGTCTCAAGAGATACCTGCTAATCATTACTATATCTACAGTTCAGCATAAATGGTGGGGTTGAACAACTGTATCCATGTCTCTATATAATATTATGTTTACCATATGCTAAGTTATTTTAGTCCGAGAGGTGCAAGGTTTGTCTGTTTTGTGTGTTGTTGTTTTTTTTTTTATATTTTATTGATTAATTTGACATAATATATGTGTAATTGAATGTATTTTCTTAATTTTTGGGGTAGATTACTTATCCCTACATGATTTAAAAATGGTTACTTGTTTGTATGTATGTTCAAAAAAAAATAAATATATATTTGTTAAAAAAATATATATATTGGTGTAATAGTAACTGGGAAGAATGTACCCTACATTATGGTAATTGAGAAACGCTAACAGAAAGATAAGATCATTAGTGACAGTGGTTACTTATCCGTGGGGCAGAAATTGCATCTCGCTCAACCTAACCTAGCATCTTCTGGAGAGGCTCTAGAGTTCAATTGAGCACTGGTTGAGAAAGACTGCTCTATAACTGTACTATAAAAAAAGGAGGCTATTGCAGGACTTTTAAAGTAAAAGTGTCAAAAGAGGGTTTATTGGGACCATCATTATGGTGGGGTATAGCCTAAATCAGAACAAATCCGTTTGTTGGTTTTTCTTCAATGGTCCAGTAAATAAAGGCTTACCAGAAAAGAATGACTCATGCTATATAGAAGTCATGTATCGCATATCTGATATCAGTCCTGTAAATGCTTCTTTTGTTGACACAAATACTGCAAGATACACTTAAGCCTCGTACACACGACCGAGTTTCTCGTTGTTAAAAACACGTCGTTTTTCTCGACGAGATTTTTGTTAACCTTGACGAGTTTCTCGTCAAGCTTTCCATGCGTACACACTGACAATTCCAAATCTCGTCGTTGCACTGCGCGGTCACGTCCAGCACGTACGACGGCAGTATAAAGGGGAAGATCAATTTCCCTGGCGCCACCCCTTGGGCTGCTTTTGCTGATCTCGTGTTACCACGTGTGAAGTAAAAGTTTGGGAAGAGACGATTCGCGCTTTTCAGTCTTCGTGCTTTCAGTTCATTTTAGCGTGACGAATGTGCTATCTCCATTACGAAGGCTTGTTTTACCAGAAGATGCGCTCCCGTCTCATACTTGATTCTGAGCATGCGCACTTTTTGAAGAGTCGTAAAAGCATACACACAAACCATTTTCTCGTCGCAAAACAGGCCGACGAGAAACACGACGAGAAATTCTAGAATCCGGACGAGAAAATAGAGAGCAGGTTCTCTATTTTTCTTGTTGAGATTCACGGCAGTTTTCTCGTCGTAAAACCATACACACGAACGGTTTTCTCGGCAAGAAAGCTCTCTCGGCACTTTTCTTGTCGGTTTTGGACGAGAAACTCGGTCGTGTGTACGAGGCTTTATGCTAGTTTCTACCTTGTTTGCCGACTGAAAGTGCCCTGTCAATATTTTGCATGTGTATAATATATATATATATATATATATATATATATATATATATACGGTATATATATATATATATATATATATATAAATATATACACACACAGTATCGCAGAAAAGTGAGTACACCCCTCACATTTTTGTAAATATTTTATTATATTTTTTCATGTGACAACACTGAAGAAATGACACTTTGCTACAATGTAAAGTAGTGAGTGTACAGCTTGTATAACAGTGTAAATTTGCTGTCCCCTCAAAATAACTCAACACACAGCCATTAATGTCTATGGTCTGAGCACTGACAGGCTGACCCCTCACTCCTTCAACCTCTGCAGCAATGCTGGCAGCACTCATACATCTATTTCCCAAAGACAACCTCTGGATATGACGCTGAGCACTTGCACTCAACTTCTTTTGTCGACCATGGCGAGGTCTGTTCTGAGTGGAACCTGTCCTGTTAAACCGCTGTATGGTCTTGGCCACCATGCTGCAGCTCAGTTTCAGGGTCTTGGCAATCTTCTTATAGCCTAGGCCATCTTTATATAGAGCAACAATTCTTTTTTTCAGATCCTCAGAGAGTTCTTTGCCATGAGGTTCCATGTTGAACTTCTAGTGACAAGTATGAAAGAGTGAGAGCGATAACACCAAATTTAACACACCTGCTCCCCATTAACACTTGAGACCTTGTAACACTAATGAGTCACATGAGACCGGGAAGGGAAATGGCTAATTGGGCCCAATTTGGACATTTTCACTTAGGGGTGTACTCACTTTTGTTGCCAGCGGTTTAGACATTAATGGCTGTGTGTTGAGTTATTTTGAGGGGACAGCAAATTTACACTGTTATACAAGCTGTACACTCACTACTTTACATTGTAGCAAAGTGTCATTTCTTCAGTGTTGTCATATGAAAAGATATAATAAAATATTTACAAAAATGTGAGGGGTGTACTCACTTTTGTGAGATACTGTATATATATATATATATATATATATATATATATATATATATATATTAAATGGAAATGTTGATATGCAACATTTTATAACCTGGGGTCCATTCACACATATGTGTTTTAATGTATGTCAACTAGGGATGAGCTTCGAGTTCGAGTCGAACTCATGTTCGACTCGAACATTGCCTGTTCACCCGTTCGCCGAACAGCGAACAAATTGGGGTGTTCGCGGCAAATTCGAAAAACCTATGGGAGAAATCTAAAGTGCTAATTATAAAGGCTTATATGCAAGTTATTGTCCTAAAAAGTGTTTGGGGACCGGGGCCCTGCCCCAGGGGACATGTATCAATGCAAAAAGAAGTTTTAAAAACGGCCGTTTTTTCGGGAGCAGTGATTTTAATAATGCTTAAAATGAAAAAATAAAAGTGAAATATTCCTTTAAATTTCGTACCTGGGGGGTGTGTATGATATGCATGTAAAGTGGCGCATGTTTCCCGTGCTTAGAACTGTCCCTGCAAAAAATGTCATTTTTGAAAGAAAAAAATGCATTTAAAACTGACTCGCGGCTATTAATGAATTGTCGGCTCCCGGCAATACATACAAAAGTCATTGATAAAAAAAAAAAAAAAGCGTGGGGGTTCCCCAGAATTCAATTACCAGGCCCTTCAGGTCTGGAATGGATATTAAGGGGAACCCCGCCGCAAATTAAAAAAAATTGACGTGGGGTTCCCCCAAATATCCATTCCAGGCCCTTCAGATCTGGCATGGATTTTAAGGGGAACTCCACCCCAAATTTAAAAAAAAAATGGCGTGGAGTCCCCCTAAAAATCCATACCAGACCCCTTATCCGAGCACGCAACCTGGCCGGCCGCAGGGGAAAAGGGGGGGACGAGAGAGCGGCCCCCCTCCCTCCTGAACCGTACCAAGCCACATGCCCTCAACATGGGGAGGATGTCCCCATGTTGATGGGGACAAGGGCCTCATCCCCACAACCCTTGCCCGGTGGTTGTGGGGGTCTGCGGGCGGGGGGCTTATCGGAATCTGGAAGACCCCTTTAACAAAGGGGACCCCCAGATCCCGGCCCCCCCTATGTGAATTGGTAAGGGGTACATTGTACCCCTACCATTTCACGAAGAAAGCGTAAAAAAATGTTTAAAAAAACACACAAACACCTTGAAAAAGTCCTTTATTTAAAAAAAAAAAAAAAAACATTCCAGCGGTGAAATCCAGTGTCCCGCGGCGATCCCGATGTCCAGCGCTGTCCTTCATTGGTTGTGCCTGAGCAGACCTGATGGGGAACTCCCTCTCAGTATTTTAAATGTATAGACCCGCCCCTTCTAAAGTTCCCTATCAGGTCCGCTCAGCGGACCAGATGCGGAACATGAGAAGGGGCGGGTCTATACATGTATTACCAAAGTGAGAGCAGTTCCCCATCAGGTCCGCCCCCTTGGTATGTCGGACCCGCCTACGTCATTGGCTTGAGCGGGGAACTTCCTTCACTGTGTAATTTAAATTTACATAGTGAAGGAAGTTCCCAGCTCAAGCCAATGATGTAGGCGGGTCCGACATACCGAGGGGGCGGACCTGATGGGGAACTGCTCTCACTTTGGTAATACATGTATAGACCCGCCCCTTCTCATGTTCCGCATCTGGTCCGCTGAGCGGACCTGATGGGGAACTTTAGAAGGGGCGGGTCTATACATTTAAAATACTGAGAGGGAGTTCCCCATCAGGTCCGCTCAGGCACAACCAATGAAGGACAGCGCTGGACATCGGGATCGCCGCGGGACACTGGATTTCACCGCTGGAATGTTTTTTTTTTTTTTAAATAAAGGACTTTTTCAAGGTGTTTGTGTGTTTTTTTAAACATTTTTTTACACTTTCTTCGTGAAATGGTAGGGGTACAATGTACCCCATACCAATTCACATAGGGGGGGGCGGGATCTGGGGGTCCCCTTTGTTAAAGGGGTCTTCCAGATTCCGATAAGCCCCCCGCCCGCAGACCCCCACAACCACCGGGCAAGGGTTGTGGGGATGAGGCCCTTGTCCCCATCAACATGGGGACATCCTCCCCATGTTGAGGGCATGTGGCTTGGTACGGTTCAGGAGGGGGGGGGGCGCTCTCTCGTCCCCCCCTTTTCCCCTGCGGCCGGCCAGGTTGCGTGCTCGGATAAGGGGTCTGGTATGGATTTTTAGGGGGACTCCACGCCATTTTTTTTTTAAATTTGGGGTGGAGTTCCCCTTAAAATCCATGCCAGATCTGAAGGGCCTGGAATGGATATTTGGGGGAACCCCACGTCAATTTTTTTTTTAATTTGCGGCGGGGTTCCCCTTAATATCCATTCCAGACCTGAAGGGCCTGGTAATTGAATTCTGGGGAACCCCCACGCTTTTTTTTTTTTTTATCAATGACTTTTGTATGTATTGCCGGGAGCCGACAATTCATTAATAGCCGCGAGTCAGTTTTAAATGCATTTTTTTCTTTCAAAAATGACATTTTTTGAAGGGACAGTTCTAAGCACGGGAAACATGCGCCACTTTACATGCATATCATACACACCCCCCAGGTACGAAATTTAAAGGAATATTTCACTTTTATTTTTTCATTTTAAGCATTATTAAAATCACTGCTCCCGAAAAAACGGCCGTTTTTAAAACTTATTTTTGCATTGATACATGTCCCCTGGGGCAGGACCCAGGTCCCCAAACACTTTTTAGGACAATAACTTGCATATAAGCCTTTATAATTAACACTTTAGATTTCAAACGTTCGAGTCCATTGTATTTAATAGGGTTCTAAAGTTTACACGAACATTTTGTCTGTTCGCAGGTTCTGGTGCGAACCGAACAGGGGGGTGTTCGGCTCATCCCTGATGTCAACATCTGCACATAGTTTACACCTGTGCCACGCATACATGTACTGCATATCTCTGTGTTGTCATTGTGCATTTAAAGAGCATATTGATATCAACAACAGCACATTAAGATGCATGATTGTTATTAACACACATGACAATGTATTAAAAATAAACACGAACAAGTGTAGATCAAGCATTCATCAGCTAAGAATTCTTTCAGTAACCAATAGAAACTAACCATAACCTGTCATGTGCTTATCTTATTTAATTGCTCTTGGTTACCAACTCAGGGATGACCCCTTAGGAAATAGAATTCTTTACTGAATAAGCCACAGATGTAACACTGAAGTGTTGATGGACGTTTCTATTGTTTTAAAGTATAATAAAGGCTAGTATATACTGTATATTAAAATTTTGATATCTTGATACTTGCTTCAGATAGGTCTCATCTTATCTGCATGTTATATAGTGCTCTACTTTATTTATATCATATTGGTTCAACAACAGATGAGTGTAAGCATTCTTGTATGACTGTATAATATGAATTTGGAATTTAGAATGTTTATTTCAATTGAGCAAGACATGCCATCCATTACATTTCTGACATGTTTAGGTGCTATCAGTCTGAGCGATTTTGAGGGGTAATGTACAGTTCATATGACTGACAGCACATGGATAACTTGCAATGATACTTTTTTCAATGACTTTTAGTATCTATAACAGATCAATAAGAAATACAATACGTAAATGAATGTAAATAAATTTATGCAAATCCAGTATACAGTACTGTACATCCTGCTAAAGCAATAATCATACCTTTAGAACAGGCAGCTGTTTTTGATGATAATTTTGCAAACAATTCTTATTAATATGATTATTTTTAAAATAAGGCTCCAGTATTTAAAAGTAGCCTAAGGTGTTATTAAACCCAAGACTCTTCATTTACTATATCTGGTCTCCCACAGTACACAGAACATGGGAATGCAATTTAGTGCAGTAAATATAAACTGCTAAATACCTTTTCTAATCAGCAGTGTATGGCAGTCTTATGACTTCTATCAGTGTCTAGTTTAAGCTTCTATGAGGAGTTTTCATTCTACTATGACTGTCCTATGAGGCTGCAGGACCCCTGACCCTCTGTCTGGACAGTGCCGATTGGCCCTGTGCTGATCACATGCACCCTCCAAAGAAAAAAAAACTTGCTAGCAATACACATAAATCTGAGAATGTGCAGAGTGCCCCCAATGCTCTGTACTATCAGTAGATGGATTGGGAACAGTGGAAGAAGGGGAGGATCAGAAAAGGTAGGATCAAACAGCCTTTTTACACAATGCACAGGATTAATTCCTTAGGTTCCACAGTGAGTATAACAAGCATGATTTACTGAATATACAGACTGAATTTACTGTTGTGGGTTTAGTAATACTTTCAATATTACAATCTTCAGACAAAACAAAATCAAATACATCAGTCAAAGAGGGCTATACCCAACTATGGCTAAAAGAGATAGACAATACCAGATAGTTATTTACTAAAGGCAAATAGGCTGTTCTATTTGCAAGGGAATTTTTCACAGAGCTTAGTTATTGAGGTGAGGTGAAGCTCTGCTGACTTCCACAGTCAAATCTTTTTTAGGTAAATATGTTTTCTTTTTGTTTTGTTTTTTACTTTTTATTGAAGGGTTTTACAAGAACAAAGAGTAATGCACTTAAAAATAGTTATCAAGGTTTATATACATAAAGAACTTACAATGAGCATAGTATTTGTAAGAGTACATATGACATATTAGGGTGGAAACAGATATGAACATATCAAATATAAAGCTTTACATGTAACCATGAAGAAGGTTAGGGGTTCAGTCCATTACCCTCAAGACACCCCAATTGGGCTCAAACTGTGTCGAGGATATAGACTACCCCTCCACTCTCCTCTCTTTTGTCAAAAGTGTAATTTCATGTTGCGAACTGTAATAGATTGTACAATCAATATCATCCAAGCTACAAATGTAAATCTGCACATCCTGTCATAACATCAGGTGATAGCTGGAAAGAAGAGCTATATAGATGAAATGGGAAGGGGATTAGGGACTCCATTCTCCTCTGCTAGGGGGTGTTGGGGGTTCGGTTTCAGTATTTAGGCCGATAGTTGAGCAAATTCGTCTGTTGTTACAAAGTGGTGCCAACAGGACAAAATCTTGTTGAATTTGGATTGAGTCTCTTTCGCTTGGTGGACAAGCTCCTCCATCTCCGCAGTTTTTGTTATGCATCGAAGCCCATCTGTTATCTTAGGAGGGTTGGGATTCCACCAAATGCATGGTACGCACATTTTTGCTGCATTTATTATATGTATGGCTAGAGAGCGACTGTATGTTTTAAGCGAAGTGGAGGAGTGATGTAATAAGAATTGTGTCGGGGAGAAGTCTAAGGAGAATGTTGTGTCCTTGTTGGTAAGGCAGTGGACTTTCTTCCAAAAGGTTGGATTTGTGGACATGACCACCAAGTGTGTAGTAGTGAGCCTTCAGCGTCGTTGCATCGCCAACATTTGGGCGAGACCATAGGGTAAATCTTATGCAATTGCGAGGGAGTCCTGTACCACCTTGAGAGAATTTTAAATCAATTTTCCTGAGTTGAGACATTAACTGTTCCACGTGTATATATTTTTCCATTCCTCCTCTGTTAAGTCTAGGGAAAGTTCTTGTTCCCATTTGCTGCTTAATTTATTGGATTTGGGATAGTGTTCGGAGAACTCCACGGAATATGTGTCGGAAATCAAATGTCTGTGGCTCCTGTTTTCTGCAGATATGTTTTGAAGGGTGTTTTCTTGCGAGACCAAAGTGGGATAAGTTTAGGATAGGTTAGGAAGTGTCCGATTTGGACGTAGGTCCAAAATGGAAATGTTTGTGTTGTCGTGCACGAGGATAGTGATTTGAGGGTTATGAACTGCTCTTTATCAAAGAAATGTTCCGCTAGAATGTTGTGTGGCCAAATGACAGTTAAAAATGTATCAGATAGCCCTGGGAAGAAGCAAGGATTTTGGCGTATGGGGGTCATGGGTCCTGGTACTGAGGAGATCTTATGTTTTAGACACGTTTCTTTAAAGATGTGTAAGGTGTTATCTATTAAGGGGTGGGATTTGCATGGTGGTGTAACGAGTTCCTGGACTGTCCAAGGAAGCTGTCGTAAGGGTAGGGAGAAGAAAGAGTGCTCCAACTGAACCCAATATTTGACTTTTGAATGTATATTCCAGTCTATTATCCTTGCAAGGTTGCATGCGCAATGATATTTAGAGATGTCAGGGAGGCCTAAGCCACCTTTTAGTTTAGGTATAGTTAGGCGGTCATGGCTCAGTCTAGGTCATAGTTTACCCCATAGGAAAGTGGTGCAGGCTTTCTTAAATGAGAAGAAGAATGTAGGTGGGGGTTTAATTGTCAAGGTTTGCATTAAGGAAAGGATTTTGGGGAGGATCATCATTTAAACAATAGCTGCTCGTCCGAACCAAGAAAAGAGACCAGTACACCTTGACTTTAGGTCTCGAAGTAGGTTTTGCAGGGTTGGGAGATCGTTTTTGGTAAATAGGTCGGGTATTTTGAACGTTAGTTGAATGCCCAGGTACGTTATAGCTTCTAGCTGCCAGGTAAACAGAAAGGTTAGATTGATATTGTTGTAACACGTCTCACGTCAGTGAGATATTCAAGGTTTTGAGAAATTGATCTGTAGATTTTTGAAATTAGAGAAGTCTTTCAGCAAGTTTGGGATTGTAGTGATAGGGTTGGTCAAAAAAAAGGAGAATATCGTCCACGAATGCAGCCAATTTATATGGTTTTTTTTGGCGATCGATACACCTATTATATCTGGGTTTGCTCTAAGTAGTGGTTCTAGGGTAAGGACAAAATTGATGGGGGAAAGAGGGCATCCCTGCCGCGTTCCGTTCGATATTGAGAAGGCATTCGACAGGTGGCCATTGACGCATACTTTCGCTGTCGGCGAGGAGTACAGTGCAAGTATAAAGTTCAGCATACGCTCTCGGAGTCCAAGAGCCACTAGCGTTTCCGACATGTAATCTGTGGAATGCCTTCTCTGCGTCAAGGTTTGTGATTTGAGGTCAACCAGTGATGTATATTGATCGCTTTTAAGGTGTTATCCCTGGCCTCCCTTCCTGGCAGGGCCGGCCCTACCATGGGACCCGATGGGACCATTGTCCCAGGCGGCAGGTTCTGAGGGGCGGCACATTGACGCCCATAAATACAGTAATCCCGCCCAATCGGGCTCCGCTACGCCCACCCGCTCCGCTCTTCATCCCACTATGTGGATGGCCCAGCGCCGCTGCTATTAGAAGTATTGGCAGACCATTCGCTGCCATAACCGCACAGCTGGCCGCCCGCCCATCCTCTCCACGGCTCCCCCCCCCCATGCTGCTGACGAGAAAGTCAGCTGACGAACAACAGCGTAAAGGGGGAGGAGCTTTCGGCTGAGCAGAGACCCCATGATGGAAGAGGGATCGCTATAGGCGCGGCTGACACTGAGAGAAAGTAAGTGTCACTAATCCCATCTCCACCACCCCTGCCTGTGTCTAACCTCCCCTACCACCTCTGCCTGTGTCTAACCCCCCTGCCTGTGTCTAACCCCCCTACCACCTCTGCCTGTGTCTAACCCCCCTGCCTGTGTCTAACCTCCCCTACCACCTCTGCCTGTGTCTAACCCCCCTGCCTGTGTCTAACCCCCCTGCCTGTGTCTAACCCCCCTACCACCCCTGCCTGTGTCTAACCCCCCTGTCTGTGTCTAAACCCCCTACCACCCCTGCCTGTGTCTAACCCCCCTGTCTGTGTCTAACCCCCCTACCACCCCTGCCTGTGTCTAACCCCCCTGTCTGTGTCTAACCCCCCTACCACCCCTGCCTGTGTCTAACCCCCCTACCACCCCTGCCTGTGTCTAACCCCCCTGCCTGTGTCTAACCCCCCTGCCTGTGTCTAACCCCCCTACCACCCCTGCCTGTGTCTAATCCCCCTGTCTGTGTCTAACCCCCCTACCACCCCTGCCTGTGTCTAACCTCCCCTGCCTGTGTCTAACCCCCCTACCACCCCTGCCTGTGTCTAACCCCCCTACCACCCCTGCCTGTGTCTAACCCCCCTACCACCCCTGCCTGTGTCTAATCCCCCCTACCACCCCTGCCTGTGTCTAATCCCCCCTACCACCCCTGCCTGTGTCTAATCCCCCCTACCACCCCTGCCTGTGTCTAATCCCCCCTACCACCCCTGCCTGTGTCTAATCCCCCCTACCACCCCTGCCTGTGTCTAATCCCCCCTACCACCCCTGCCTGTGTCTAATCCCCCCTACCACCCCTGCCTGTGTCTAATCATCCCTACCACCCCTGCCTGTGTCTAATCCCCCCTACCACCCCTGCCTGTGTCTAATCCCCCCTACCACCCCTGCCTGTGTCTAATCCCCCCCTACCACCCCTGCCTGTGTCTAATCCCCCTACCACCCCTGCCTGTGTCTAACCCCCCTACTACCCATGCCTGTGTCTAATCCCCCCTACCACCCCTGCCTGTGTCTAATCCCCCTACCACCCCTGCCTGTGTCTAATCCCCCCTACCACCCCTGCCTGTGTCTAATCCCCCCTACCACCCCTGCCTGTGTCTAATCCCCCTACCACCCCTGCCTGTGTCTAATCCCCCTACCACCCCTGCCTGTGTCTAATCCCCCTACCACCCCTGCCTGTGTCTAATCCCCCTACCACCCCTGCCTGTGTCTAATCCCCCTACCACCCCTGCCTGTGTCTAATCCCCCTACCACCCCTGCCTGTGTCTAACCTCCCTACCACCCCTGCCTGTGTCTAATCCCCCTACCACCCCTGCCTGTGTCTAACCTCCCTACCACCCCTGCCTGTGTCTAATCCCCCTACCACCCCTGCCTGTGTCTAATCCCCCCTACCACCCCTGCCTGTGTCTAATCCCCCCCTACCACCCCTGCCTGTGTCTAATCCCCCCTACCACCCCTGCCTGTGTCTAATCCCCCTACCACCCCTGCCTGTGTCTAATCCCCCTACCACCCCTGCCTGTGTCTAATCCCCCTACCACCCCTGCCCGTGTCTAATCCCCCCTACCACCCCTGCCTGTGTCTAATCCCCCCTACCACCCCTGCCTGTGTCTAATCCCCCCTACCACCCCTGCCTGTGTCTAATCCCCCTACCACCCCTGCCTGTGTCTAATCCCCCCTACCACCCCTGCCTGTGTCTAATCCCCCCTACCACCCCTGCCTGTGTCTAACCTCCCTACCACCCCTGCCTGTGTCTAATCCCCCTACCACCCCTGCCTGTGTCTAACCTCCCTACCACCCCTGCCTGTGTCTAACCATCCCTACCACCTCTGCCTGTGTCTAACCTCCCCTACCACCCCTGCCTGTGTCTAAACCCCCTACCAACCCTGTCAGTTTCTAAACTCCCTACCACCCCTGCCTGTGTCTAACCTCCCCTACCACCCCTGCTTGTGTCTAAACCCCCTACCACCCCTACCTGTGCCTAACCTCCCCTACCCCCCCTGCCTGTGTCTAATCTCCTCTACCACCCCTGCCTGTGTCTAACCTCCCCTCCCCCCTCACCACAACCGCCGCTGCCTCTGTCTGAACCCCACCACCACTATTACGTGGAAATCTGACTTCCTAATAAATGTAATTTTGTTTTTTATTGTCATAATATAAAATAATAAATGTGGGGGCCTTTTGGTGGGCGTGATTATTATTATTATTATTATTTTTTTTTGGGGGGGGGGCGGTAGGGAGGAGGGGGGCAGCATTTTGATCCTGGGCCCAGGCAGCACAATGTCTTGGGCTGGCCCTGCTTCCTGGTATGAATCCTACTTGATCAAGGGAGATAAGATGGGGTAATAAAGGTAATAGTCGGTTTGAAAGGATTTTGGCATAAAGTTTGAGGTCTACGTTAAGTAGGGAGATAGGTCTATAATTCGTGACTAGAGAGGGGTCCTTTCCTGGTTTTGGGATTACAGTTATGTGTGCTTGTAGTAGATCTCTTGATCGGGGTGTATGTGAAGAAAAGGAGTTAAAGGCTTTTAAGAAATGGGGAAGCAGGGTGTTTGTAAAGGTTTTGTAGTAGCCTACCCTCAATCCATCTGGCCTGGGACTCCTTCCAGTTTGTAGTTGCTTAAGAGCGAGCTTTGTTTCTTCCACCGAGAGAGGATATTCCAGGTTTTCACCCTTCATGTCAGATAATGACTTAGGGCTATAATTGTGCAAAAATTATTTGAGGTGTTGGAGTTTGGTCGTGTCCTCTCTCTGCGGATCTAAGGCAGATAAGTTGTATAGCTTAGTATAGTACTGGACAAACTGGTTTGCTATATATGTGTTTGATACTAATTTGTGGCCCGAGGAGTCTGTCAGGGAGTGTATCGAGATGGTCGCTCTTTTGAATTGGAGCGCTTTTGCCAGCATATTACCATATTTATTTGCATATTCGTAAAACACGTTTTGTGACAGAATGTATTTCCTTTTAATTTTTTTGCCTAACTCTTCTAACAGCTTGGTTCTAGCCTGAATGAGATCTAGGAGGGAGTGTGTCACCTGTGACATCTTGTGTGTTCTCTCCAGCTTGTGGATTCGAGCAGTCAGGGCGTCAAGATGGGCTTGTCGCTCACGCCTAAGTTTGTCTGATAGTTCTATTAGTTCCCCTCTCATCACACATTTGTGCGCTTCCCATTTGGTTATCTGGGAGGTATTGGGGTGATCGTTTTCTAAGAAGTAATAGATTAGACGTTTTTGTATTTTGGCTATCACAGTGGGATCAGTGAGGAGCGATGTGTGAAGAGCGGGTGGAAGATTAGAGTAAGAGATTATATAGGTGGGAAGAGGGGGGTGCACCGATTACAGTGATTACTGGCGACAGTTGAGAACCTGCTTACTTAGGTCTAGGTTTTCAGCGTGTTTTGCGCACGTTGATGTCGGGGGGGGGATCAGTGGGGTATGTGGAAAATGAATGTAATAGATTTGAAATACCAAGCTTACCACTGTGTGGGAGACGGTCTGGGAAAAGTGGAAAGTCAGTGAGTGATCTCTCCAGACAGAGGAGTAGAGCAATTGCTTGAGTGGAGACTGTACAAAGGGGGTGACAAACATCTCCCAGGAGGCATAGCGGTCCGTGGATGAGGAGCTGAGGCTGCTGCGGCCGCGGCCGGAACAACAAATGTATAAATATATAACAGTGAGATTTTTACAATTTTTTTTTTAATATGCCAAATCTATTTAAGGGAACAGAACTACAGGGGATGCAGCTAAGTTGTCAAAGAGGGTGGAACTCCACTTTAAGGTTGTTGTCAGGTGTGAATCTATTTACGTTTGCCTGTGGATGTTACAAGCTGAGATTGAGCACTGTATAGAACCCATTACCTTTTTTTAGCCCTTTCTTCCCCTTCCCTCCTCCTCATCCATTTTTCTCCCTTTTTATTTTTCAAATAACAAATAACAAACAGCAATCCTGAGAGGTACCATGTGGGGGAGGGTGAAAGAGTAAGGTAGTACAGTATGTTACCTAAGGGGAATGTGGAAATCAATTGGGGTTCTGTAGTATACTGTATGATATTACTTTGCCCTGTTGCGAGAATTCGTGATAGCAGAAACTACATGTACCTAGTCACCGCTATTAAAGCCCTCTATAGGGTCTGCCCTGCATTCTGTCATCAGGTCATAATCAGCTTATCCTTGGCCATGTTGCGCCTACTAGAGGCTAATAACACAGTTTTGGGCTTTTGTAGTTCAAGCGTGGATTATTTAAGACTTACCTCGTACATATTCCTACTAGGGGTTGAAATTTCTTTGCTATGCTATCTTATATAGTGCTCTCTTATATAGGATATGCATTGCGGATGACTCACAAGAGTGTACCAGGGTCATGTTGTCAGTATAAAGTTATTCCAAGCATCTGGAGCAGTAGCGCCTAGGGACGCATGGAGTGGAGTTTGTGGCTCAGTAGAGATACAGAAGGGTATCACCAATGGGTGATGTGTCTAGATAGTGTTTTGGTCCTACCTAGCATTAGCTCCTTTGAGTCATCAAGATCTTTTTCCACCTGTAAGAGAGAGTGATTGTGTTATCATTTTAGTTTTTGGTATCATTACCCAAGTTGCCAGCTGCGAGAGATTTGTGGCTTTTAGAGGGTAATTCAATTGGAAGCTAGCAGTAGTGCTTTGGTGCAGAAAAGGTGCTCCAGCCCCAATCTCACGTAGAGGGAAAAATTAAATTATCATTGAGTTTTGGGGCCCTTGTCCCATTTACAAGGATGTGGACTACGAGAGTTTAGGCTCATAAGTATCACAGGGTCTTGCAGGTAGTGCCTTAAGATGAACACTCTGTCTTGGAGAGGCATGCATAGTTGTGGGGGGTAGATATGGGGTCTGGTATCAGATAAGCCAGTCCAGCTTTCTGTGCTGTGTTTGAAAAATACAAAACAATCAGTATATAGTACCTGAATGCGGGTAGATAAGAGCCAAGTTCAGTTTGGTAGGCTGCCTCTAGATAAGGGTTATTTCAGAGACTTATCTGGGGTGACAGGTCTTTAGTAGGTCCGTCAGCGTTCATTTCGGGGTTGGGTAATTACCAGGCACTAAAAGGTATAAAAAGTGCGGTAGGTACTGATCTCAGGTTGTGATGCATCAAGGTTCCATGTTAGTATTCTTGGCGGGGACCCTCGAGGTTGTGGAGCTTTCGTAGGGCTGGTGCGTGGATACTGGCCCCGATATGCGGAAAGAGCACAGGTTGTGGATGGTGAGCGGTGACGACGTGTTCTCTGGTCTTGGGCCCCCATGGGTTCTTCTTGAGGAGGATCGGTTCTCCGGTTGGTGGGACAAATTGCTGCGTACGAGTTAGGGACCTCCACTAGCGGAATATTGAAAGCGTCACAGAACTGTGGGAGGTCTTCAGGAACTCATAAGGATGCATTTCTGCTTTGGTATGTTGTGGAGAGGCAGAAGGGGAATTTCCACTTATAGTGGATTCCTTTTGTTCGCAAGAGTTTCCAGTAAGGGCTGCAGGTCTCTGCGGTGTTGTAGGGTAATGGTAGAGAGATCCTGGTAGATTTTGACGTCACTGCCCGCGTGGGAGATCTGAATCCTATTGCGTGCCTTCCGTATAATCTCCTCTTTGAACCGAAAGTCCACTAGGCAGCATACTCCATTCCAGGGTGGGTCTGTATCTCTGCCCTGTGGCCTGAGGGCTCTATGGATGCTTTCAAGCTCTATTTGGGTGGCAGGGGGTCTGTCTAAGAGGCTGTTAAACAGATTTACCACTGTTTGCAGCAGCTGGTCCGGTTCCACTGTTTCTGGTAGGCCTCTCACTCTGAGGTTGTACCTTCTCCCCCATTTGTCCACGTCTTCCATGTGGCGATTCATGTCCTTTAGCTGCAGTGTGAGTGTCTACAGCTTGGTGCAGGTGTCTCAGGGCTGTGTCATGGTGGGTGGCTGTGATTTCTATCTCCTACACTCTGCCTGACAGGGCTTGAAAGTCATGGCGGAGGTCTGAGATTGCAGCTGACAACGTATGTTCAATATCAGTTGCAACCGCCCGCAGGTCGTTAAGATTCAGCTGCAGCAGTTGTAGTTGTGGAACGGGACCCGCTGGTGGGGAGGTGGGCTGGTTTGAGGAGGCATGGTGAGAGGCGTCCGTTCCCGCTGTGCTGGAGGCTTGAGAGGATCCATGGGAGGAAGCCACCATGTTGCCAGCCTGTGTGCAAAACATCTGTGGGATAGACTAGCTCAGCTGACTGGCGGAATTGCGAGGAGAGCAGGATCGGGTGGCGGAAGTGCCGCGGGATGCAGTCCCCATTGCTACATGTTATAGGCTGAAATGTGCGGTGGAAGTCTCCGGATGTGGTAGATAAGCAATTCCGTCGGTGAGAGAGCGAAGGCTAAGCGGCCATCTTCTCTCAAGGTCAGACCACGCCCCCAAGTAAATATGTTTTTTTTAAATGTTTCTTGCATGTGGTTGGGTATTCTTAGCAAAGTGAAATTTCACCTCAGTCGCTAAGCTCTGGATTAAATTCCATTGCAAAGTGAATAGTCTACTTGCATTAGTAAATCTAACCCTATAGGTAAGGGAGATAGCTTGAAAAATGGGGAGGTCATTTTAAAGAGATGGATGTTAAAGGACTGTTAAACATGCTAATAGCTGAAGCAAGTCTAATAGGATAAAGAAAAAAATCCAGACCATAAAAACTGCCTGAGAAAAGTCTTGGAGTTGAGTTAATCATGTATTGAGCAGGACAGCAATGAAAGAGAGAGAATGGCTTTGGGTTTATTTATGCAAGAGATCAGAAATAGAAGTGGGACGTAAGCTGCACAGTGATCTATTGGGAAAATGGATGAGGTGTGGCGGAAATAGTAGATACATCCTCAGGTAACTTGCCTGATATATTGTAGGAGTGACAATGAAGGCGTCATGAAATATTTCACACAGATTCAGTTTGAGCAGGGGCTGGGGTAGTGAGGCCCAACAATGGGCTTAGTAGCAAGCATATAGGCAGAACTACAAATCCTTTGTAAAAACAGCTCCCTTATACAGTATGTATTTCATTTGTGTACTTAGTTTTTTGCCTGGAGTCCTGCTTTAAAGTGGTTGTAAAGGTTTAAGGTTTTTTACCTTCAAGGCAAAAACCTTCAGTATGCAGCTCCCCTAATACTTATCCAAGCTTGATTATGATCCAGCGATGTCCACGAGAGCGGCTGCTCTCCTGGGCCTCTGTCTCCTCATTGGCTGAGACACAGCTGTTGGTGGCCTTTGGGCACCCCTGGGTGATATTGGAAACAACTTATATTGCTGCTCTATCCTTCAGCAACATAGCCTTATGATGAATGTTCAATCTCTCTTTTTGGTAGAAAGATTCTGACGCTTGCCGTGTGTTTTGAAGCTGGCGAAGGAAGTCACACAGATGTGGAGTGAACGTTATTTATCGTATTCACACAAGAAGTCACACTGGCTTGGAGTTAACTGTTTGTTTTCACATTGTATTTCACTTTAATTACTTTGGAGGATTTTTATTGATGCAATAGTTAACACACATACAGGTATATATATATTTTTGATTGTATTCACGAGCATTGCGAGTTCATATGTTATATACAAGACAATGCTTTCATTGGTTCGGGACAAAGCTGAAAGCGGAACTTCAGTAATTTTTTCAACTTTCCAGCTATTAAATCTTCTGCCCTTGGTGTTTTAACTTTGGATAGTAAAACATTTTTGTTTCTGCCAGTAAATACCTTATACAGCCCACTTCCTGTTTCTTGTCTGGTAAAAAGCCTAGGCTTATGACGTCATGCACAGCTCTCTCTCTCACTCTCGTGAGAGTTTGCCAGGAAGGGAGGGGGTTGAGTCATAAGAAGGCCAAGGAGAGCTGCAGGGCCGTAGAGCTGGAGGTGTGCCTCCGTGTGTCTGTGTAAATCCAGGAAGTGAACAGGCAGCAACTTCAGCTGCCCGCAGTTAAAATGGATGCAACCAGACTCAGTGGAGGGAGATTTCTGCAGCATATTTGGCAAGTACAGAATCACAGTATATATAAAATAATATGCAAAGTGGTTGGAGGGAAGCTTCAGAATGGCAAAGATGTTTCTATTACAAATTATGTGAGCAGACTGCAGTTCCTCTTGAACATCCCCAGTACTCAGCGATGATTATCCACAATGCGCATGTGTGGCCTACGTGGCATGCTGCGATTTACTCTGGCCCACGCTGCTAGGCAATCGGGATGCCTGATCCTCCCGATTGTGTGCCGCGATTGGTACACATCTCATTGATGTGCCAGATCGCCGTGGGGCAACTGCACATTGAGGGGCTTGCTGGAGCCTCCTTTATTTATTAAATAGTACACAGGGACACTGCCTTGATGTACATAATTATGTGTTTGTTTTACACTATATTATGGCTTTTTGACATGAATGGGGGGGGGGGGGGTGTAACTTCTTTCCTTGATTTTGATTGGTGGTAGTTCATTTATATTCTGTTTCCACTGTATGCACTCTATTCATGCCTTATGAAGGGTCCTACATGGCTCTGAAATGTTCCACTTATTCTGTTGTGATGTGATCTCTCTGCAATAGTGATGAGCCGAACACCCCCGGGTTCGGTTCGCACCAGAACCCGCGAACGGACCGAAAGTTCGCACGAACATTAGAACCCTATTAAATACAATGGATGCGAACGTTCGGATTCTAAAGTGCTAATTATAACGACTATTATCCATGTTATTGTCCGAAACAGAGTTTGGGAACCCGGCTTCTGCACCAGGGGACATGTATCAATGCAAAAAGAAGTTTTAAAAACGGACGTTTTCCGGGAGCAGTCATTTTAATGATGCATAAAGTGAAAAAAAAAAAGTCAAATATTCCTTTAAATATTGTACCTGGGGGGTGTCTAAAGAATGCCTGTGAAGTGCCACGTGTTTCCCGTGTTTAGAACTGTCCCTGCACAAAATAACATTTCTAAAGGGAAAAAAGTCATTTAAAACTGCTTGCGGCTTTAATGCAATGTGTGGTCCCGGTAATATGGATGAAAATCTTTAGGAAAAATGGCATAGCTACCCCATCAACCCCCCCCCCCCTACCCCAGCCCATTACCAGCCCCTTTGGGTCTTGTATGGATATTAAGGGGAACCCCGCACACAAAATAAAAAAGGACCTATATACTCTGAACAGCCGTATACAGGCGGTGCATACAAGACAGGGACTGTAGGTTTGTTCTTATGTAGAATCTGTTTATAATTTTGAACAGCTGCATTGTTTAAGTGGAGCTCCATGGCAAATTCCTTTTTTTTAGTTTTTTGTAAAACATAGGGAACGGTTATCACCCCTGTCACATTTTTTTTGCTGTCTGTGCCCCTGTTCAGAACATTTCACCTCACTTTGCGTCCCAATGACAACTGTTTTTGAAATGTGGTGTTTTTATTGAAACAAGGATTGGTGATAAAGCATCAGTAGAGAGGAGACACCTTTCTCCCATATTAATTCTTACAGGAGAGAATTTTCCTTCCAAGGGGTAGATTTCCTCTCACTTCCTGTTGTCTTCTTCCGTTTGCAAGTAGTAGTCGTTTGTAAGTTGGATGTTTGAAAGTAGGGACCTGCCGTATATACTCTGCAGAAATTGGCCCCTTAGGTGTTGGTGTTGGCACAACACTGTAAGCACTCACAGTTACTCTTGGTGGGTGCTGGAACGCCCTGCTGTCAACTATTATATCAGGAATTGTAATAACATATAATTGTTGAACAGTGGTAGTAAAAATTGGGCCTTTGATGGTGGTGCTGGTGCCACAACACTGTAAAGCCTGACAGTTACTCTTGGTGGGCGCAGCAATGGGCCCTGCTGTGAATTATTAGATCAATAATTATAATTGCATGCCCCTGTTGAACAGGGGCTGAAAAATTGGGCCTTTGGTGGTGGTGGTGGTGGTGGTGGTGGTGTTGACACAACACTGTAAGGCCTGACAGTTACTCTTGGTGGGCGCAGCAATGGGCCCTGCTGTGAATTATTAGATCAATAATTATAATTGCATGCCCCTGTTGAACAGGGGCTGAAAAATTGGGCCTTAGGCACTGGTGGCACAACACTGCAACCCCTCACAGATACTGTACTTGGAGCACAGCAATGAGCCCTGTTGCAAAGTATTGCATCAAAAATTGTAATTACACGCCCCTGTTAAACAGGGGCTGAAAAATTGGGCCTTAGCCACTGGTGGCGGCACCCATAAACCAAAATGATCTTCCAAGCTATCATCATTAATCGGATCATTGAGGAGGAGGAGGAGGATAGCCAGTCAACATAACAGCACAGGCACTCAGCATCAGCATCAGTCTTGAAGGGATGTGACATTTTAAAATCAATTAGTCTGTTATATCAGCATCAGGTGTGTGGTAGCTGGTGGTGATCCAAGACTGGTTCATCTTGATGAAAGTCAGTCGATCAACCGAGTCGGTGGACAGGCGCACCCTGTGATCCGTGACAAATCCTCCAGCAGCACTGAATGTGCGTTCTGAAAGAACGCTGGATGCAGGACAGGCCAGTAGCTCAATTGCATACTGTGCAAGCTCTGGCCAGTGATCCATCCTCAAGACCCAGTAAGCCAGAGGATTTTCGGTGGGGAAGGTGTCCAAGTCTGACCTTGCCCCTAGGTATTCCTGCACCATGTATATCAGACGCTGGCGATGGTTGCTGGAACCGATCATACTTTGGGGCTGCGGACTAAAGAATTGTCTGAACGCATCGGTCAGACGGCCACCTTCCCCACCGCTCCTTCTTTGACTGGCCGAAGCCTCAGCAACTCGTTGTCCAGGACCAGGAGTTTGTAACCTCCCAGTCTCTGGGAACGCGTTGCACAGACCTTTCTGCAAGGCCTCCCGGAGTTGTCTCATCCTCTGCTCCCTCTGCGACGGTACGATAAGGTCCGCAACCTTACCCTTGTACCGTGGATCAAGGAGAGTGGCCAGCCAGTAATGGTCCCTCTCCTTGATCCGAAGAATACGAGGATCCTTCCGCAGACTTTGCAGGATCAGGGAGGCCATGCAGCGTAGGTTAGCTGAGGCATTCAGTCCGGAGTCCTCTGGGTCACTAAGGACGACATGATCCGCAGCCACCTCCTCCCAGCCACGTACAAGTCCACTGGTTTCTTGGGACTGTAAATCATCCCTAAAAGACTGCTGCTGATGATGCTGAGTGCCAGCCTCCACCTCCATGCTGACACAATCCTCCTCCTCCTCCTCCTCCTCCTCTTCCTGTGCGATGGGTGGGACAGAAGGAACACTGTCTGGGTAAAAGGGGCCTTGAGAGGCAAGGAAGTTCTCCTCTTCCTGCCTCTGTTCTGCCTCAAGTGCCCTGTCCATTATTCCACGCAGCGTGTGCTCCAACAGGTGGACAAGAGGTACAGTGTCACTGATGCATGCACTGTCACTGCTCACCATCCTCGTGGCCTCCTCAAATGGTGCCAGGACAGTGCATGCATCCCTGATCATGCCCCACTGGCGTGGTGAAAAAAACCCGAGCTCCCCTGACCCTGTCCTGGTGCCGTAGTCGCACAGGTACTCATTGATGGCCCTCTGCTGCGTGTGCAGCCGCTGCAGCATGGCCAACGTTGAGTTCCACCTGGTGGGCATGTCACATATAAGGCGGTTCTTGGGCAGGTTCAACTCCTTTTGAAGCTCAGCCAGGCGAGCACTGGCATTATAAGATCTGCGGAAAAGCACACAGACTTTCCTGGCCTGCCTCAGGACATCCTGTAAGCCCGGGTACCTGCCCAAGAACCGCTGCACCACCAGGTTAAGGACGTGAGCCATACAGGGCACATGGGTCAGTTGTCCCTGTCGGAGGGCGGAGAGGAGGTTGGTGCCATTGTCGCAAACCACCATTCCTGGCTTAAGCTGGCGTGGCGTCAACCACCTCTCGGCCTGCCCCTGCAGAGCAGACAGGACCTCTGCCCCAGTGTGGCTCCTGTCCCCCAAACACACCAGTGCAAGCACGGCATGGCATCTTTTTGCCTGCGTACTTGCGTAGCCCCTTGAACGCCTACGGAGCACCGCTGGTTCCGAGGACAAACCACAGGAAGAGGCCATGGAGGAAGAAGAAGAGGAGGGGGTGGAGGAGAGAGGTGTGTCACAACCAGTAGTAGCATTTTGGAGGCGTGGCAGTGGAACAACCTCCAACACTACTGCACCTTGTCCTGCATCCTTCCCAGCTGCCAAAAGAGTGACCCAATGGGCCGTGAAAGAAAGGTAACGTCCCTGTCCATGCCTGCTGGACCATGAGTCAGCGGTAATATGCACCTTACCGCTGACCGCCCTGTCCAGCGAGGCCAAGACATTGCCTTCCACATGCCGGTAGAGAGCCGGAATAGCCTTCCGTGCGAAAAAGTGGCGTTTGGGAACCTGCCACTGAGGAACCGCACATTGCACAAACTCACGGAAGGGGGCGAGTCTACCAACTGAAAAGGCAGCAGTTGAAGCGCTAGCAATTTAGCCAAGCTAGCATTCAACCGCTGGGCATGTGGATGGCTGGGAGTGAACTTCTTTCGACGGTCCAGCAGCTGGGGCAGGGAAATTTGCCTGCTAGAATCGGACGTTGGTGTACTGCTAGCAGAGTGCCCGCAAGTACTTGCCTGTGACACACCTAATTCTACACCTTCATTCCTCTCAGAGCAGGTTTCAGAGAGGAGTGAAGGTATAGTGGGGTTGGAGATCCCAGCTGATGCGGTGCAAGAAGAGGTCAGCTTTGTTCTTTGGTGTGGGTCTTTAAGGTAGGCTTGCCAACGAGCTGCATGGCAGGTCAACATATGTCTGATCAAGCATGTGGTGCCCAAGCGGCTGATGTTTTGGCCACGCGATATACGCTTGAGACATATGTTGCAAACAGCAGCTGTGCGATCTGATGCACTCGCCTCAAAAAAGGCCCACACCAAAGAACTTTTTGCATGACGGGCAGAGGCAGCGCCCTGCACAGGCGGAGCTCTGCGGTGTGATTCCGTCGGTGTGCTGCCCATACGCTGGCCACTCAAGGGCATCCTGCCTCGTTGGAGATGTGCCTCCTCCTCATCCTCCTCCTCCTCCTCTCTCCTATTAGGCACCCACGTGGAGTCAGTGACCTCATCATCCCCTCCCTCCTCATCACTGGAGCCAATCTGGCAATATGCTGCAGCTGCTGGAGCATGACTGCCAGATTGGTGTCCTTCTTGAGCATCCCCTCTCTCTGCTCTCACGCTGCTGCCTTCCTCTAGCTGGGTATCATCATCAGATCCTTCCAAACGCTGGGCATCCTCCTGGAGCATGTACCCAACACTGTGCTCAAACAGTTCGGGGGACTCCTCAGGAGGAGGGCATGGTGGGTCTAGGGAAGGATTGACTAATGAAGATAATGATACCTGAGAAGAGGACGCTTTGGCAGCTGCTTTGCCAGTACCCTGAGCCTGGGTGAGAGAGGATGAGGAGGATGAGGTGGGCTTGGTCATCCACTCTACCAAGTCTTCGGCATGATGTGGCTCAACATGTCCAGCTGCCGAAAACAAGGACAAGCGTGTCCCATGGCCATGTGCTGATGACAATGCACCGCGTACACGACCAGCACTGTTTCCCCCAGACACAGAGCCTGCTTGCCCTCTTTTTTTGCCTCCTGACTGTCTGCCTCTCCTTGGTTGCCTTCCAGACATTTTAATGGATGGCCTGCAGGGAGATGGGAAAAACAGCAATAAGGGCTACCTTCAGGTGTATACTGTGCAGGAGGCTTAGCAACAATGACACTGACACTGTCCCCTGCCTATCCTTCTCTGTCCCTAAACACAAGGATTGAAAATATGGTTCAGCAAAATAGTTTTAGAACAGAATAGCACACTGACACTTTCCCTCACTGTCCTATTCTGTCCCTCCCTACAAACAAGATTTAGCACAGAATAGCACACTGATAATTTCTACGAGTGTCCTTCTCTGTCCCTCAACTCAAGGATTGAAAATATGGAACAGCAAAATTGGTTTAGAACAGAATAGCACACTGTCAGTTTCATTCACTGTACCTCTCTGTCCCTCAACTCAAGGATTGAAAATATGGAAGAGCAAAATTGGTTTAGAACAGAATAGCACACTGTCAGTTTCACTCACTGTACCTCTCTGTCCCTCAACTCAAGGATTGAAAATATGGAACAGCAAAATTGGTTTAGAACAGAATAGCACACTGTCAGTTTCACTCACTGTACCTCTCTGTCCCTCAACTCAAGGATTGAAAATATGGAACAGCAAAATTGGTTTAGAACAGAATAGCACACTGTCAGTTTCCCTCACTGTACCTCTCTGTCCCTTAAATCAAGGATTGAAAATATGGAACAGCAAAATTGGTTTAGAACAGAATAGCACACTGTCAGTTTCACTCACTGTACCTCTCTGTCCCTCAACTCAAGGATTGAAAATATGGTTCAGCAAAATAGTTTTAGAACAGAATAGCACACTGACACTTTCCCTCACTGTACCTCTCTGTCCCTCAACTCAAGGATTGAAAATATGGAACAGCAAATTTGGTTTAGAACAGAACAGCACACTGTCAGTTTCACTCACTGTACGTACCTCTCTGTCCCTCAACTCAAGGATTGAAAATATGGAACAGCAAATTTGGTTTAGAACAGAATAGCACACTGTCAGTTTCACTCACTGTACCTCTCTGTCCCTCAACTCAAGGATTGAAAATATGGTTCAGCAAAATAGTTTTAGAACAGAATAGCACACTGACACTTTCCCTCACTGTACCTCTCTGTCCCTCAACTCAAGGATTGAAAATATGGAACAGCAAATTTGGTTTAGAACAGAACAGCACACTGTCAGTTTCACTCACTGTACCTCTCTGTCCCTCAACTCAAGGATTGAAAATATGGAACAGCAAATTTGGTTTAGAACAGAATAGCACACTGTCAGTTTCACTCACTGTACCTCTCTGTCCCTCAACTCAAGGATTGAAAATATGGAACAGCAAAATTGGTTTAGAACAGAATAGCACACTGTCAGTTTCACTCACTGTACCTCTCTGTCCCTCAACTCAAGGATTGAAAATATGGAACAGCAAAATTGGTTTAGAACAGAATAGCACACTGTCAGTTTCACTCACTGTACCTCTCTGTCCCTCAACTCAAGGATTGAAAATATGGTTCAGCAAAATAGTTTTAGAACAGAATAGCACACTGACACTTTCCCTCACTGTCCTACTCTGTCCCTCCCTACAAACAAGATTTAGCACAGAATAGCACACTGATAATTTCTACGAGTGTCCTTCTCTGTCCCTAAACTGAAGGATTGAAAATATGGAACAGCAAAATTGGTTTAGAACAGAATAGCACACTGACACTTTCCCTCACTGTACCTCTCTGTCCCTACAAACAAGATTTAGCACAAAATAGCACACTGACACTTTCCCTCACTGTACCTCTTTGTCCCTACAAACAAGATTTAGCACAAAATAGCACACTGACACTTTCCCTCACTGTACCTCTCTGTCCCTAAACTCAAGGATTGAAAATATGGTTCAGCAAGATTGGTTTAGAACAGAATAGCACACTGACACTTTCCCTCACTGTACCTCTCTGTCCCTACAAACAAGGATGAGCACAGAATAGCACACTGTCACTGACACTCTCCCTACCTATCCTTATCTGTCCCTAAACACAAGGAATCCAGGATTATGTAAAGGAAAAATAATGACACTGTCCCTGCCTATGCTTCTCTTTCCCTACTCCGGAACACACTACACAAGGCCGCCGCGCTGGCGGCCTTTTATAGTGTGGGGCGTGTACTAAACCCCCTCAGCAATAATTGGCCACAGGCATCCTGCCTGTGGCCAATCATTGCTCTCCTCGCTGCCGGCGCTGTGATTGGCCAAGCATGCGGGGTCACAGTGCATGCTTGGCCAATCACAGCGCCTGGATGACACTGCGATGGCGTAGTGCATTGTGGGCCGTTCGCGTCACTCGAATTTGGCGCGAACGGCCCAAATTGTTCGATCTTCGTCGAACGATCGAACAGCCGATGTTCGAGTCGAACATATGTTCGACTCGAACACGAAGCTCATCCCTACTCTGCAATAAAAGTTTTGGAATGCAATGCAAATTCCACTGTGTGCTGGTGAACATGTGTATTTAACTGCTTTCATTGGTTTGGGTGAACAGAAATATACTGTACTGTACTCGAAAATGGGGGGGGGGGGGGGCAGAAAAGGGATTTTATTGGTGCAATAGATAGTCAACGTAGTGATGAGAGAGAGATATCCTAGTACAAAAATATTTTATTTAAATATACATCAATTAAAAAAAAAAAAATTTGTACATAAACTGGCATATTTTAAACAAATGGTGGTCACGGTTAGCAGGTTAAAGTCAAACCAGGATGGAGGGAGTCACATAAACCCAAAAACAAATCTCCTGCACTCCGGTGTATTACTGCGTGCGGATAGTGTGGACCATTCTTTTTGGTATAAAAGGCACAAACTAGAATCTTGCAGCCCTCCTCAGAACAATGGGAGTTCATAGAACTGAAAAATAAGAAAAAAGAAAGGAGGGCGCACCGACCTAGTGCATTACCAGATAAAAACGTTATTAAAACGTATAAAAGACAAAAATGGTCCTACTCACAAACAAGCTTTTCATATAGGCATTTCTGGCAATCACCACGGGACTCGGAGTGATTGCCAGAAATGCCTATATGAAAAGCTTGTTTGTGAGCAGGACCATTTTTGTCTTTTATAAGTTTTAATAAAGTTTGTATCTGGTAATGCACTAGGTCGGTGCGCCCTCCTTTCTTTTTTGTTATTAGTCACATAAACCCGACATGTTTCGCTAACAAAGCTTCTTCAGGGGTATGCGAAGACAATCCATGCTAATAATTACAACTGTGCAGATAGAAAAACACACAATTACTAATGAACAAAAACAATGAGCATAATAAACAATTGATCCAATAGAAGGATATATGTACTGCTGAAACCATCAAGGAAATTATGCTTACCCAACCGCTCATGCAGTCCATAATCTAACACCAACTAATGCCCCGGATCAGAACAAGGGTCCCCCCGTGAACGGGGAGAGTGTCCCGAGATAACCACAGAGGACACTATAGAGGACTGGCTAAATAGAAAAAGAAAGAAAAAAGGAAGGGAGGGAGGTGAAGTGAGATAAACATATAGTTGAAATAACCTAGGCTAAATGCAATAATAGTGCTAACACTAGAGATGTCACTTACATAAAAGCAAGTAGTAATTGAACTTGAAAGGGGGATACTGGTATGAAGCCTGCCAGAGACGCCACAAGCGGGTATCAGTCTGAAAACTAATAACACCAAACAAAAAAGGATAAAATGAGGATAAGTATATGCCACTATCCTCCAAGAGGCACATGAAGCAGAACCAATGGATATGCACAGAATAAAACGAGAAAAATAAAAAAAGGAGAAAATCAGATAGTCCAGAAGGTAACACATTATGAATAGTAAGTCTCTATAACATAAGAGACGGAAGTGGACAAATGTCTCTATATATTACATGATAAAGTGAAAGATTACACTGTTACCTATTATTGAAAGACAAGGAAACAAACAGCATGATAAAGTGAAAGCTGAAGAGAATAACTTATAGCAAAAATTAAGCAATGAGCTTTCCAAATGAATATTCAGACCTCTTGCTCAGATCCCCCTGCTCTCAACATGGCAGACGCCATGAGAGCAGGCTAAATAGTGACCTGCTGACGAACCCGGCGTCTGACGTCACCAGGCACGGTGCGGGCAAGGGGCGCCAATGCGCATGCTCCATAGAACGGACGGCTCAGCTAACTACAAGAGCCAGGGTGCATAGCGGCGACGGGAGGAGTGAACCCAAATCAGGACGCCAAGGGAGTAGGCGAACGAGATAGGTGCCTCCCCCTAACGACGCCCCAACCAAAGGATGGAACATGGATTGGATAAACCAATACTGTGGGAGGGGACAGCAAAGACAACCACTGGAAGTATAGCGGAGACCCCGGCGAATCAGGGACAGAGGGCGGCACCGAAATGGGCGGCTAGTGGAGGAATACAAGCCGCCCTGGGCGCCCGTGTGGTTAAGGCAGACACTCCATAAGGGGACCCTGGCCTTGGGCAAAGTGGCGGTGGATAGGAGAGGGTGCGGGGGAGATTGTAAAGCACAAATAAAGGGGCATGGCTGTGAGACCACCTACAGCCAAACCTCTAAACGATGGTAAGCAGGACAAAGGACCCATTTAACACATTTAAAGAAAACAAAATTAAATAATACATAATCTATATCTAAACAATATTACAATAATGAAATAAATAATAATTAAATATAATTCATATGATTTATTGTCCAAACAGCACAATACAAATAAAACCGACTAGTGCTGCTTAGACAAACACAGTCATATACTGTGGTAGACAAAAACAGGAAGAACAGACAAAACAAAACAAAAAAGAGGATTGGTAGGGAGGGGAAAGGAAAGAACACACAAGAAAGGAAAAAGGGGGAAACACAATAAGAGAATGGGAACAGGGAGAGGGGAGAGCTAATGAAACCAGAACCAAAAAAGATAGCAGACAAGAGATAAACCAACAATTTAGAGGAACGGTTTGAAACTGAGGTTTTCATTAAACCCTGGATATTGTGTGGCCCTAAGATCATAGATCCAGCGAGCCTCGAGCTGGAGCAGGGTCTTGTCGGCACTGCCACCTCTCGAGTCGAAGTTATGATGAGTGCCAACATGTCTACTGATTGCAGTTACAATCTTCCTTTTAAGGATAGGTTTCATATGATCCCTTATCCTTTTGAAAAAATGTTGTTTTGTTTTCCCGATGTAAAAACCACCGCACAGACACTGAGCCAGGTAAATAACCCCCAGCGTCTGGCAGGTGACCAAAACTTTAGTCGAGTACCACTTACCGTTAGGTAGTTTAAATTTAGATTTATTGTCGACATAGCGGCACACATCACACTGACCACACGGGGGATGTCCCCCAACTAGACAAAACTTTTGGGGCTAAAGTAGCGTTAAAATGGCTGTGTACGAATTGATCTCTCAATGATGGCACACGTCTGAAAGTGATTTCAGGGTGTTTTTTAACGTATTTCTTCACAATAGGGTCTGCTGATAGCAATGGACAAAATTTCTTTAAAATATTTCTCATTTCATTATGTTGATTGGAATATCGCATGATTATTCTAACTGTATCAGCATCAGCAGAGCGCTTGTAGGAAAAAACAAGAGAGCTTCTTTTTTGGACTTGATTATAGGCACGCTTCAGACATCTATGACTATAACCTCTTAGTTTCAGTCTATGATAGAGGTCCTTAGAGGTACTTTGAAAGTCTGTGTCCAGGCTGCAGTTGCGCCTGAGCCGCAAGTACTGACTGTAAGGTATACTCTGCAGTAGGGGTCCTGGGTGGGAACTACTGGCATGGAGAATGGTGTTCCCAGCCGAGGGCTTCCTATATAGCGATGAATCAACTTTTCCATTTCGTCAATTGAAATACTTAGGTCCAGAAAATTAATATTGGTTTGGCTATAGTTCATAGTGAACTCTAAGTTGAAATCATTAATTGAAATAAGATCCAAAAACTGTTGTAGTTGTACTTTGCTTCCTGACAAAAAAAAGAGGACGTCATCGATGTACCGATGCCAAGAGACGACATTGTCCAAAAAAGGGGCAAGGTCGTCTCTGGAAAACACGTCTTTCTCCGACCCCCCAAGGTACAGGTTGGCATACGATGGGGAACACTTGGTCCCCATCGCAAACCCCCTGCACCTGGAGGTAATGGGAGGATCCGAACAAAAACACATTGTGCTTCACAATGTAGCTCAATAGTTCAAGCACAAAACCATTGTACTTCTGTGCAGAGGGGCCTCTTTCAATGAGATGGCTTTGAATGACTTCCAGACCTCTATCATGAGGTATTGTGTTGTACAGACTTTCCTTGTCAAAGTATTTTATTGGACATATATATTAGTCACATACAGATCATATGTAATACGTGTTGTTGATATTTGTCCAATTATTACAAATATAGAAAAATAACAAATAATAGGGTCTACAGAATATATCCTAATGAAAGTTATAAGGATTTAAATGAGATAGAAAGTAAATAAATCCTTGTACTAATATATTCAAGACTGTAGTTGAAAGAAATATTTAACATATTAATTATAAATTGATCTGTATCTTCGAAAAAAGTAATGTAGAGTAATACTTTGTTGTAGCTTCAATAAGGTACGTTATGAAGTAAGAATAATAGAGAAAAGAAAAGAGAAAAAGAAGTAAAGATATCAAAATAAAATAGGATAAAATAAAATTAGATAGATAATATAAAATAAAATAGATGGGATAGAATAGTAGGAAACCAGAGGGGGAGGGGGAGTGTAGGAGTCCACCTGAATGGCATGAATGAATCGGTCCGCGGCTTGAGGGTTTAAGTAAAACACAGTGTTCACTATATTGAGCAGGGTAGCTCCCAAGCTTCAGAAATTTGGTTTAGTAGATAGTTTAACCGATTGAGTCCTCCGGCTACCATGGCATGAGTATCGAGTTGTCACTAATAGAAGGTAGGTGAAATTTAATCCAAGGATCCCAGATCTTTTCAAAGATTGGAATTTGATTTCTTTCTATAGCTAGCATTTTGGCGTGAGACATAAAGTCATTTACTCTATTTATGGTCTCGGATATCTCCAATTTAGGGGTCCTCCATGCCTTTGCTATTGTTTGCTTTGCTGCTGTAAGAAATTGAATGAGGAGTTTGAATTGTTTATGTGTAATGAGATCAGGTTTTAGATTGAGCAAGGCTGTGGCTGGGTCTGGTTGCACAGTGAAACCAAATATCTTGGAGGCAGTTTCAAATATCCATTCCCAAAATAATTGCACCAACGGGCAGGACCACCAAATGTGTAAGTGGGTGCCCAGATCTGGGCAACCCCGAAAGCATAGGCCTGTATGGTTTGGTGTGAATTTGGCCAATCTGGAGGGAACGAGGTACCAACGAGACAAAACTTTGTAATTGGTTTCAACCGCCAGGATATTTGGTGAAGAAGATTTTGTTACAGACCATATTTTGGACCAATCAGTCATATTGAATGTTCTCTTCAGGTCCTCCTCCCATTTACGTGCATAAGGTGGTTTATCTAAACCGGGATAAGTGGAAATGTGGGAGTATATAGAAGATATAATGCCTCTTAAGTGAGGATCTTTCATGCATGTAGATTCAAAAATTGTAAGTTGGGTTAAGGAGAGATCTGTATTTAGCAAAGGTGCGTAAAAGTTTTTAATTTGGAGGTATCTGAAAAGTTCAGAGTTCGGTAGGTTTTAGGTGTCACAGAGTATAGGAAATGTATGGAAGGATGAAGGAGAAGTTAAGTTACTAAGCCGAGTAATATTTAATGAATTCCAGACCTTAAATGATTTAGGAGAAACCCATGCTGGGTAGAAAGCAGGGTTTTTCAGGAATGACAAGAGAGGATTGTGAGAAGATTGTAACTGATGTTTAACTCTAAGTTTGTCCCATATAGATAAAAAGTATTTAGTAATGGGGTTACGTAGGGTTTTCCGTTCCTTAGGTAGGAGCCATAATAGATTGGAAATAGAAAGAGGGTCACATTCTGCCGCTTCTATCATTACCCATAGGGGTATTTCATATGTAGCATGATATTTAGTGAGGCTAGCAATGTGTGTGGCTCTAAAATAGTTAGCGAAGTTCGGAAACCCAAAGCCTCCTTTGAGTTTTGGTAAGTGTAGTGTATGAAGCGACACACTGAGTTTTTTGGAGCCCCAGACAAATGTTGATGTTCGTCTTTGGAGAATTCTAAGATAATAAGGTGGGATAGGGATCGGTAAGACTCTAAATAAGTACAGTAGTTTTGGAAGGATTGTCATTTTGATTGCATTCATTTTACCTATCCATGAAATTGGGAGATGTGACCATTGTTGTAAAAGTGTTGTTATTTGTTTGAGGAGTGGGGGATAGTTTGCTGTAAAAAGATCTGAATATGAGGCTGTCAGGTGAATCCCCAAATAGGGGATTGACCTCTCAGTCCATATGAAAGGAAGTGCATTCTGGGCCGAGTCGGATTCCACTTTAGAGAGGGATATATCTAAGGCTTTGGATTTGTTGTACAGACTTTCAATGTCAAGTGCTACAAGCCAAGTCTTGACGGGGAGATGTATCCCCTCAATTATTTTTAGTAAATCAATTGTATCTTTGACATACGAAAAAAGAGATGTAACGTGAGGATAAAGATACCCATCTATTAGGGAACTAGCATTCTCCGTGAGACTGGAACAGCCCGCAATTATCGGTCAACCAGGTGGATCGGTCAAAGATTTATGGGTCTTGGGTAGGGCGTAGAATGTGGGAGTTCTTGGATCTTTTGTATCCAAAAACTTCCACGTGTTCTGATCAAGGGCTTTTAGAATAATCTTACGGTATTTTATATGGAAATTTTCCAGAACAGTCCTAGAGATTGGTCGATACCACTCAGAGTTGGATAAAATCTTTTTACACATGATTTCATAACATTCTATATAACATAATGACCAGGTTGCCCCCTTTGTCAGCGGGTTTAATTACTATCTGGGAATTATTTTGCAAGGACTTAATTGCCTCCTTTTGTGATGAAGTAAGGTTAAATGTTGATGGAGAGGCAAAATTAGATTCTTCAATACTTTGTGAGACTTGTTGGACAAAAGCCCAGATGTTGGGGTTAGTATTAAGAAGTGGGAAGTTTCTGGACTTACTGTACTGTACACTTTTCAGTTAGCATTGCAACTTGTATGCTTCAGGGCCCTAGGCCTAATTTCTACCTCTAAAACTTTATTCATTGGTTAAAGAGGATAAATGTTCTGTATGTTATGGTCATGTCAGCGACCACATGATTATTTCTTTAATGGGTTGGTACTGTGAAAAACATTGCATTTTGATGACGTGTGCAATTAGTATACAAGGCCCATATTATTGGCAGGAGACTTTAATGTACTCCTAAATACAATTATTACACATAGGTGCTCTTTAACACTGTAACTGATCATTTACAAATTGTAGCCAGCTGAATTAATCTCTCCACGGCGCACAAAGGCAGGCCATTGTCCTGAATCTATGCAGTGTATCAGAGAAGTAGAGTTTGTGCTTCACAAGTATTTGAAAATGCGGTGGTCCTTTAGTAGCTGTCTGGACTGCTATGGCTGTAGTAGTTATGTTCTTGAAGTTATGGCAAGAAAGCATAGTATTCAAAGTGCCGCCCCAATGGGGCATAGAATTTATATAGTTTTTTTCCCTGAACGATTTTCTATGGATGTTTATAGTTAGTTCACATGCTGCCATCTAGTGACCTTTTATGGTAATGTACTTGTTTTTTCCATGTCTTTTCCCTGTTGTTATGACACACTTCCTTTGTATGTAATGCTCCACCCTTTTTTCCTGTGATTGTACTTCTTTTGTCATGGATGCAACTAACAGGCCACACGTGTATTCTGCATAGTAAGCTACAGACAATATCATCTTTTGACCGCATAAATACCACAATCTATTCATCTGTTGTATCCTGTCATCTGCTGTAACCTGATGTTCGGAATAAAACACCTCTGTGGATGGAAATGGTATTGGTGAGTTCAGGCTATCTGATTAGGATTGTCCTCAGTGATTATATCTTATACAGGCCAGGCATAGTGGTCTCACAAGGGATAATCGCTTCACAAAAATCGGAGTCAGAATATTCAACATTCCTATATATTTCACACCTTTCTTTAAAATTTTCTCCACATTATTATGGGGACCAAACTGGGAAGATGAAAATAGATGGGACAAACTATAACAATTATCTTGTATTCATATGGTTTAAAAAAACTTTAAAAAAAGCAAAACAAAAAAAACAAATGACCCTGTAACTGCTCAACATCCCTGGCAGTGATATTGTTTGTTCAAATCAAAATACTGAACACTATTATTATAGAATATAGTTATTTGAGTACAGTGTTTTTTTTCCCCCCATTAATGGTCTTTTAGGTAGAAAGCATAAGGGCTCATTCACACCAGCAGCTGCTGTATCAGGAACAGTGCCGTTACCTCCTCCCATGCTCACATCCAGGACTTCTCCAGAGCCTCTCCCATCCTCTGGAACTCCCTGCCCCAGTATGTCCGGTCAGCCCCTACTCTGTCCGCCTTTAGGCAATCCCTGAAAACTAATATATTCAGGGAAGTCTATCCCACATCCACCTAAGAACTGTACCTGAGCCACCTCCATCAGATCATCCCCCGCAGCTATCACCTTTTGTACCACCTCCCTCTTCCTTTAGATTTTAAGCTCTATGAGCAGGGCCCTCCTGTCCCTTCTGTATTAAACTTTATTGTAATTGTATTGTCCCCCCTCTACATTGTAAAGCGCTGCGCAAACTGTTGGCGCCATACAAATCCTGTATAATAATATTAATAATAATGTGCTGTTTTCATTGATTCACTGCAACTTTTTTTTTCTTTATACTTTATCAAACTGTCACACAGTGACATTCCTTTAAGTTATTTTCACCACAACAGCATTGCAATACGATGTGCTATGTTGCAAAATGCTGTAGTGAAAAAAGTACTGCATGCGGTGCTCTTTTTTGTGCGCAGCGCTACGGTGACCTCATTTCAAATAAGGCAAATTGCAGACCTTTGTATTTGGACTGCACTGGGAAAGGCTGCCCAGTAGACTTGTGCACAACGGAAAAATTCGTTCCGTTTCGGTTCGTTTCTTTCCGGTCCTGTTGATTCGTAATCATTCGTAATTTTGCTAGACGGGATTTTTCGTGTTCGGACTCATTCGTATTTTTGCAAGCGACATTTTTCGTTGAATTTTTTGTTGCTTTATAATTCGTACTTTCGGTAGAGTACGTTGTTTTTCGTTGATTCTGGACACAACTCCTACTTTCGTAACTTTTTTTGGGTTCGTTGATTCGTAATTTTCCGTGTCTCTCTCACAACGACGCTGCCTATTATGCCTAATGTGCTTCGAATGGATTTGTACTTTTCTAAATACATAGCGGTTATTTGTAACGATTCGAAATCTCGTATTTTACTTTCGTTTTTTACATGCGGCTATAGGCTCCGCCCCTGTACACCATTTTGAGAGGGTTCAGCACGGTGAGGGAGAAGCAGAGAGCAGAGCAGAGTGTTATTGTGCTTCGAATGGATTCGAAATCTCGTATTTTACTTTCGTTTTTTACATGCGGCTATAACCTCCGCCCCTGTACACCATTTTGAGAGGGAGTTCAGCACGGTGTGGGAGAAGCAGAGAGCAGAGCAGAGTGAGTGTTATTGTGCTTCGTATGGATTCGTACATTCGTAACTTTTTCATAACGAATTATGCCGAAGACATTCGGGCATTCGCTATTTGCGGTATAATTTATTTCGGATTCGGTCTTATTCGTAATTGCTTTGTTCGGAAATTCGAATGCTTCCGAATGTCCGAAAGTTGCTAAATTCGGACGAATTTCAATTCGTTACGAAACGAATTGCACAAGCCTACTGCCCAGTACAGCCCAATGTACCTTGTATGAATGGGTCCCAATTGTCATCCTAGTAACCCTGTTAGAAGGGAGCTCTGGCCAAAACTAACATAGTTACATGTTCAAAAAAATCATTGAAATATTTGAATACTTATTTTTTTCTTCTTGCATAGAGGCTGACTGGGGTAATGGGGTTATGGTGGAGTGAGGCATAGGGGTTGATATACTAAATGAAAGTAGAGTATTCACTTTGGCAAGAGAAATTGCACTTTGCAAATTATATTTTCCTTTTAAGTTTTTTGTTGTTTAGTGAAACGCATTGGCGTGCGCACAGGGTGTCCCAGGGATATGGCAAAGATCTCCCACTGAGCGAATCTGCTTAAAGGAGACGTGTGGAAGCTTTTCTCTCTCACTCTGCATCTGCAGGCAGGGAGATCATGCGTTAGCGGAGCAGAGTGCCATAAGGAAGACTGTATATGTGTATATACACTATAATACCAAATGTATTGGGACACCTGCCTTTACACGCACGTGAACTTTAATGGCATGCCAGTCTTAGTCCGTGAGGTTCAATATTAAGTTGGCCCACCCTTTGCAGCTTTAACAGCTTCCACTCTTCTGGGAAGGCTGTCCACAAAGTTTAGGAGTGTGTCTATGGGAATGTTTGACTATTCTTCCAGAAGGGCATTTTTGAGGTCAGGCACAAATGTGGACGAGAAGGCCTGGCTCGCATTCTCCGCTCTAATTAACCACAAAGGTGTTTTATCAGGTTGAGGTGCAGGGCAGTCAAGTTCCTCCACCCCAAACTCGCTCGTCCATGTCTTTGTGGACCTTACTTTGTGCACTGTTGCAAATCATTTGGTGCACCAGTGCACAAAGCAAGGTCCATAAAGACATTGATGAGGGAGTTTGGGTTGATGGAACTTGACTGACCTGCACACAGTCCTGACCTCAACCAGATAGCACACCTTTGGGATGAATTAGAGCAGAGACTGCGAGCCAGGCCTTCTCGTCCACATCAGTGCCTGACCTTACAAATGCGCTTCTGGAAGAATAGTCAATTATTCCCATAGACACACTCCTAAACCTTGTGGACAGCCTTCCAAAAGAGTTGAAGCTGTTATAGCTGCAAAGGGTCGGCCGACTCAATATTCCTACGGACTAAGACTGGGGTGCCAGTAAAGTTCATGTCCGTGTAAAGGCAGGCGTCCCAATACTTTTGGTAATATAGTGTGTGTGTATATATAGATATATCTATATATATTGATATATATATTCTATAACTTTACCTGGATCAAAGCAGGCACATTCAACGTCATAGTGATATGCCTGCTCAGGAGCCAGTGCTTCCTCCGGCAGATGGACAGTGGTTGCTTCCATACCCAGATAGGAACCTTGGTTGAGGCAAGAGACAGCTATTTTACAATATTTCGATATTTCCTTTATTATGCAATATTTAAAGCTATAAACAGCTTTGGAAATTTACATTTGAAATACTTTTTAAACCAAAGTTATGACGTAATGATTGTTGTTACATTGTGGGTAGGCTCATTCAAAGTTTATCAGAAAAAAATTATGGTATTGAATTGTGGTGGTAAGCAAGCAGCTGTATGTTGAGTAGACTTTGCCTTTGGTGCCAACATGTACTGCCACTCTTGCACAGTTGTACTCTCCTACACTAAAAATATTTACTTCACTGCACACTGTGTATGTCTCACAGTGTGCGTTAGAAGCTGCAGCAAGTCACAGAGAACCAACCTCATCTCCTGGCTCGAGGGCATCAAGAATCATCTAGCTCTTTCCTCCCCAGTCTTAGGGCCCTTTCACACGAGACGGATCCGTGATGATCTGTCCTGTGAACATCCGCTTGCTCAGCGGGGATTGCTCCGTTGATCCCCGCAGAGCCGGCGGATGACAGGGCGGTCCCTGCACACTGTGCAGGGACCGCCCTGTCAGATCTCCGCTCTCCTCTATGGGGCGATCGGATGAACACGGACCGTCTGTCCGTGTTCATCCGATCCGATCCACAGACGGATGGAAAAATAGAATTTTCCTCCGTCTGAAGAAACGGACCATAGCGGAGACGGATGATATCGGCTGCCAGCGGATATTCATCCGCTGACACCGGCTGTCCTATAGGGATACATGTATGTCCGTATTTCATCCGAAAACGGATGGCTGAAATACAGACATACGGTACGTATACGCACGTGTGAAAGGGGCCTTACTGTCCTTGGCCTACCTCTTTTATTTATAAGATTTCAGATTTTTAATCAGGGAGGCTTAGCATCACATGTGGGCTTCACCTAGTGTAGTCTGCATAGAGTTGCAGCCTGCCTAGAAACACCCACTACTTCAACCTGACAACCACTCATCAGGGCACTTTGGTATTTGTGCTTCTTTCAAAAATAGCCCACTGCTTGCATCGGGGTTGAGGGCTCTGTAGAGGAGCAGCGAGCCAGGGTGTGGCCATGTTTATTTCATAGAGAAGCACAGGGAGCTAGTAATAATGTATTGGGGCAGGGAGGTGGGGTCTAAAATACTGTACGTAATAAAACGAGAAAGATTTTATCTAAAACACTCATTATCAAGCTAATAAGGGTGGATGGAAAGAACCAGGAGAGGCAAAAATAAAAGAAGATTAAACTTCAGCTTTAAAAATATTTAGTTCAGAAAATGCTTGCTTTAATGTACTTTCAACCAAGTACATTTATATAGTGTACAGGCTTACTAAAACTGTACCAAGGGCATGTGACTGGTCTATTTCCTGAGATTAGTGTTCCATATCATGTAGCATCACAGTTGGTCTACCACTTCCTGATAAACAAGAATACACGTCACTTGTATAAAATAGAAGAACAGGCAAGGAGAAGCTTTTACTAAGGCCAGTATCATGGCACATGTTCTGTGATGTGGACAATTCTATGCAATAAGAGAGAATGAGTATTAACCACTTCCATACAGGGCACTTATACAGCTTCCTGCCCAGACCAATTTTCAGCTTTCGGCGCTGTTGCACTTTGAATGACAATTGCGCAGTCATGCTACACTGTACCCAAACTACATTTTTATCATTTTGTTCCCACACATAGAGCTTTCTTTTGGTGGATTTGATCACCTCTGCGATTTTTATTTTCTGCTAAAAAATGTAAAAAAGACCGAAAATTTTGAAAAAAAACCAATTTTTTTTGTTTCAGTTACAAAACTTTGTAAATTAGTAAGTTTTCTCCTTCACTGATGGGGCTGCACTGACGGGCACTGATAAGGCGGCACTGATGGGCACCAATGAGGCGGCGCGGATGGGCACCAATAGGCAGCGCGGATGGGCACCGATAGGCAGCGCGGATGGGCACCAGTAGGCGGCACGAATGAGCACAGATAGGCGGCATGGATGGGCACAGATAGGCGGCACGAATGGGCACAGATGGGCACAGATAAGTGGCATGGATGGGCACAGATAGGCGGCACGGATGGGCACAGATAGGCGGCACGGATGGGCACAGATAGGCGGCACGGATGGGCACCGATAGGCGGCATGGATGGGCACTGATAGGTGGCACGGATGGGCATGGATGGGCACTGATGGGTGGCATGGATGGGCACTGATAGGTGGCACTGTAATATGTTAATGGATGCCAATCAGTGCCAAACAATAATGCCTGCCAATCAGTGATGCCCATTGTGGGCACTGATTGGCATCCATTAGGGGCACTAATTGGCATCCATTAGGGGGCACTGATTTCAATCCCTGGTGGTCTAGGGAGGCATACCTTGTAATGGACATCCCTGGTGGTCCAGTGGCATCCCTGGTGGTCCAGTGTGGGCATCCTCGGGGGGGCTGTGCTGATAATTGATCAGCACAAACCCCCCCTGTCAGAGGAGCAGCCGATCAGCTCTCCTCTACTCGCGTCTGACAGACACGAGTGAGGAAAAGCCGATTACCGGCTTTTCCTGTTTACATGTGATCAGCCGTGATTGAACACGGCTGATCACGTGGTAAAGAGTCTCCGTCGGAGACTCTTTACCTAGATCGGTGTTGCGGGGTGTCAGACTGACACCCTGCAACAACGATCGCCGTGATGCGCACCCCCGGGGGCACGCAGCGGCTTAAAATCCTGAGGACGTCATATGACGTCCAGTCAGGATTTTAAAACCACTTTGCCGCCGTCAATCCGCTATAGGGCGGGCGGCAAGTGGTTAAAATGAGAATTTTATGTTAGTAATTTTTTTTTAACGAATAATCTGCTATTCTGATACTTACTGTTGTTAAGGTCGCCGGGGCGACCTAGGGAGGAAGTGGGAGCTGGAACCCTCTAAAAAGAGGGTTTCTGCCCCCCCCCAAAAAAATGACATGCCAAATGTGGCATGTCAGGGGGTCACCTTCCTGGGTGGAACTCCACTTTAAGTAAGTTAAATGTTATTTTAAACAGAAAACCAGAACAAACTGGGAGTAAGAGGAACCATGCTTATCACCAAAATCACATAGTCTTGCTTGACATATGAACACATCTTTTTTCTTTGTTTGCAATTCTTACCTGCAACATTTTGTCATGTTAAAGAGGAACTGTGCTTTAGAAACTAAAGACACGCAGAGGACAAAGGACTAGTCACCAGGGTTGCCTGTGGTCTCCCTGCAGCTGATCTTTTCCCCATTACAGTGGAACCTCGGATTGCGAGTAACGCGGTTAATGAGTGTTTCGCAATACGAGCACTGTATTTTTAAAAATCGGTTTGCGAGTGTTGTCTCGCAAAACGTGCAGGATTCAGGCCAAAGCGGTGTGCAGCACCACGTTTGGCCTGAGGTGAGGGGTGCCGGCGCCGAGCGGAGCCGATCCCAGCCGAACGGCGCGGTTCGGAAATGCTCAGAAAGACACGGAAATACCGAGCCTTTACGAGGTTTGCCGAGGTCAGCCGGGCCTTTCCGTCTGTTTCTGCTCCTAAATGTAATCCGAGGTTCCACTGTACTTACTCGCCACCTCTTGTTCTGTACTGTTTGTGTCTGCCTTGAGGCAACCATCTTTGTAGAAGACTTTGCTTCCTCATCTTAGAACTTACAGCAATAAGAACAGTGAGCAGCACAGTAGTGACATCCACAAATCTAATTCCAAATCTGGTGAGATCATCTCAACAAAGGAAAATAAAACTAATCTGCTCACCATCTTAAAGACTAATATAGGCCTTTCTTGGTTTTATCCAATAAAAAGGCTATTCCATCTGCTCTTCTGCCCACTAAGAGCCCTTTCACATTGAGCCGCTCATAGCGTCGGCAGTAAAACTCCGCTATTTTTACCACCGACGCTATGGTCGGATTTTCGGCGCATTTTGGCCGCTAGCGGGGCGGTTTTACCCCCGCTAGCGGCCGCGAAAGGGTTAAATATGTACCATATATGAAAAGTGCTCAAACGTGAATCAAGTCTAAAAATTCAATCAGTCCCATGAATAGTTGTATAATAGAAACGTAGTATAGTAGATCTTGTAACCAAGGATCAGCGATGAAATGAATCACACTCCCTCCACCGCAGAAGTCGACCACCACCAAATAGATGAGATATGCTCTTACTAGTAGGCCATGACACCCTTGACAGGAAGGTCAAACATGCTCTGGGAACTCCCCTTATTAAGCACACTCCAGCAGGGATTGTAGAAAAAAATGGAGGTATCATCTCAGGGTATAATTCACAATAGAAGCCATGGACTTCCAATTGCGTAATATACTGTAAGTGAATAAAAAAAAAAATATATAGTGTAAAAAACGTTAAAACTAATATTTCTTAAAAACAATAACACTTACATAGTAGGATGAAAAATGTGCATGTATCAGTAAACATCCAGGCAGGAAAATGGCATCTGCCTTCACTTCCGGGTAGCGCAATGATGTAGACAAGTAGCTCCGCCCTAGGGGTTTGTTTGCTGATTAATGTTGACACAAGCGCAGTATTTTCTTTTTTTTACTTTTTTTTTTATTGCTCTCTATGTCCCCGTTAAGGATATTCACCCTCTCTATTTTTCCTGTTTACCATTAGCATTGAAAGTGAAAGTAAAAGAAATTCCCAAATTTTGTATGGTCCTCAAAAAAAACATAAGAGGGAAAAAGTCTTCCAATAGGGATGCTAATTCTAGTGACCTGGGTGTTCCCAAGAGATTCCCTTAATTTTCAAAGATTTTGTCTCATTCTCTGTTTGGCTATGGGACAGGAAGTAAAGGGAAATCCCACAATGGGACCAAGATGGGAAAAATAAACCTTACAAGGGATATAACCCTCCCTTACTCTATCAAAAATGAAAAAAAGTTTTGCCTATAGTTCTATTTTAATCAAATCTGGTGAAACCAGCAGCAGTGCCTGAGATTCACAGTGCAGATTCAGTGCATTGAAAAAGTATTCATACCCCTTGAAATGTTCCACATTTTGTAATGTTACAACCAAAAAATATAAATGTATTTTATTGGGATTTTATGTGATAGACCAACACAAAGTGGTACATAAATGTGAAGTGGAAGGAAAATGATAAATGGTTTTCAATTAAAAAAAATAAAAATAATAGTCCCCTTTTCTCTGATACCTCTAACTAAAATCTAGTGTAACCAATTGCCTTCAGAAGTCACCTACTTAATACATAGAGACCACCTGTGTGTAATTTAATCTCAGTATAAATACAGTTGTGCTATGAATCCCTCATAGGTTTGTTAGAGAACCTTAGTGAACAAACAGTATCATGAAGGCCAAGGAACACACCAGACAGGTCATGGATAAAATTGTGGAGAACTTTAAAGCAGGGGTTAGGGTATAAAAAAATATCCCAAGCTTTGAACATCTCACGGAACACTGTTCAATCCATCATCCAAAAATGGAAAGAGTATGACACCACTGCAAATCTAACAAGACATGGCCGTCCACCTAAACTGAAAGGCCGGGCAAGGAGAGCATTAATCAGAGAAGCAGCCAAGAGGCCCATGGTAACTATGGAGGAGCTAAGGAGATTCATAGCTCAGGTGGGAGAATCTGTCCACAGGACAAGTATTAGTCGTGCACTCCACAAATCTGGCCTTTATGGAAAAGTGGCAAGAAGAAAGCCATTGTTGAAAGAGAAGCCCTGTGGGGGACACAGCAAACATGTGGAAGAAGGTGCTCTGGTCAGATGAGACCGAAATGTAACTTTTTGCCCTAAAATCAAAACGCTATGTGTGGCGGAAAACTAACACTGCACATCACCCTGAACACACCATCCCCACCGTGAAACATGGTGGTGACAGCATCATGTTGTGGAGATGCTTTTCTTTAGCAGGGACAGGGAAGCTGGTCAGAGTTGATGGGAAGATGGATGGAATACCGAGCAATCTTAGAAGAAAACTTGTTAGAGTCTGCAAAAGATTTAAGACTGGGGCGGAGGGTCACCTTCCAGGAGGACAACAACTCTAAACATACAGCCAGAGCTACAATGGAATGGTTTAGATCAAAGCATATTCATGTGTTAGAATGTCCCAGACCTAAATCCAGTTGAGAATCTGTGGCAAGACTTGAGAATTGCTGTTCACAGATGCGCTTTATCCAATCTGACAGAGCTTGAGCTATTTTGCAAAGAAGAATGGACAAAAATTTCACTTGCTAGATTTGCAAAGCTGGTAGAGACATCCCCAAATTGACTTGCAGCTGTAAATGCAGCGAAAGGCGGTTCTACAAAGTATTGACTTTTTGGTTTATAGCAGGACTGGCGCAATATCGCAGCCCCGCTATAAGCCGCTGATCACTATAAAAATATAGTTTGTATAATATATTGTATAAAATATAGTTTGTAGACGCTATAACTTTTGTGCAAACCAATCAATAGACGCTTATTGGGATTTTTTTATCAAAAATATGTAGCAGACTACATATTGGCCCAAATTGATGAAGAAATTTACGAGTGGGTGGGCTCCAACCACCCGTATCATTCATTCACAGAGTTATTTGCGGATGTCGGCTTGTAGTTCTGTGGTAGTTTATAGACTTGTGCACAACAGAAAAATTTGTTTAGTTTCGGTTTGTTTTTTGTGCACAACGGAAAAATTTGTTTAGTTTCGGTTTGTTTCTTTTCGGTCCTGTTTATTCGTAATCATTCGTAATTTTGCTAGACGGGATTTTTCGTGTTCGGACTAATTCGTATTTTCGCAAGCGTCATTTTTCGTTGAATTTTTAGTTGATTTATAATTCGTACTTTCGGTAGGGTACGTTGTTTTTCTTTGATTCTGGACAACACTCCTACTTTCGTAACTTTTTTTGGGTTCGTTGATTCGTAATTTTCCGTGTCTCTCTCACAACGACGCTGCCTATTATGCCTAATGTGCTTCGAATGGATTTGTACTTTTCTAAATACATAGCGGTTATTTGTAACGATTTGAAATCTCGTATTTTACTTTTGTTTTTTACATGCGGCTATAGCCTCCGCCCCTGTACACCATTTTGAGAGGGTTCAGCACGGTGAGGGAGAAGCAGAGAGCAGAGCAGAGTGTTATTGTGCTTCGAATGGATTCGAAATCTCATATTTTACTTTCGTTTTTTCATGCGGCTATAGCCTCCGCCCCTGTACACCATTTTGAGAGGGAGTTCATCATGGTGAGGGGGAAGCAAAGAGCAGAGTGAGTGTTATTGTGCTTCGAATGGATTCGTACATTCGTAACTTTTTTCATAACGAATTATGCCGAAGACATTCGGGCATTCGCTATTTTGCGGTATAATTTATTTCGGATTCGGTTTTATTCGTAAATGCTTTGTTCGGAAATTCGAATGCTTCCGAATGTCCGAAAGTTGCTAAATTCGGACGAATTTCGATTCGTTACGAAACGAATTGCACAAGCCTAGTAGTTTATTGATGCTTCCTGTTAGTGTGTAACTGCTTGGCCATACCATGTACATCCAGGTAGCTTGCACACAGAGTCTGCGAGAACCCTGCATTGCACCCACAATTTGCTGTTCGGGGGTTTAATGCTTTCCAGTCTCCCAATAATAAAAAAAAAAATGCAATTTTACCTGCTGTAAGATGTGCATTTTTATTTATTTTTTAAAGGTGAACTTATCGTTTAATGATTATGTACAAATTCAATATAGCCAAATAGGTAATGAAAATAATTTACAGTTCAGTGTTTCAATCTCCAGCTTTGACAGAAAAACCAACAATCATTTCATGATCTCATTCTCTAATAAAGCCCCTTAAAGCAAACAACATACCTTATATACTCGAGTATAAGCCGACCCGAGTATAAGCTGAGGTACCTAATCTTACCACAAAAAAATGGGAAAACTTATTGACTCGAGTATAAGCCTGATAATGCAGCAGCTACTGTAAGCAGAAAAGAGGTTCAACAATGCCCATTTGCACGCCTCACTGTGCCCATTGCAACCTCACTGTGCCAATTGTCACTGTTCCCAACCTCACTCTGCCCATTGCCACCAAACTGTGCTCATCCTTATTGTGCTCATCCTCACTGTGCCCATCCTCACTGTACCCATCCTCACTGTGCCCATTGCCACCAAAATGTGCTCATCCTTACTGTGCCCATCCTCACTGTGCCCATCCTCAATGTGCCCATCCTCAGTGTACCTGAATTGAGAGGCTGCGGGCGTCCATTCATTGTTTAAAACTCGCATTCTCCTTCTGGTCCCTTCCGTGATAGGCGGAACTGTGTCTGCTGAGCAACGCCTATCACGAGAACGTTCTCTCATCCTCACCCATCCCAGCAGACACTGTGTTCAGTGTTCCGCCAATCACGGACGTCCTCTTGTCCGTGATTGGCGGAACACTGAACACAGTGTCTGCTGGGATGGGTGAGGATGAGAGAACGTTCGTGATAGGCGTTTCTCAGCAGACACAGTTCCGCCTATCACGGAAGGGACCAGGAGGAGACCGCGAGTTTTAAACGATGGACGCCCGCAGCCTCTCAGTATTTTCAGGTACACTGACTCGAGTATAAGCCGAGGGGGGCATTTTCAGCCCAAAAAAAAGGGCTGAAAATCTCGGCTTATACTTGAGTATATGCGGTAATTGTTCCAGTATCATTCATTATGTTCTACAATAATGCAATGCACCATTTAACAAGGCAAATCAGTAATTTTGATACTATATTTCTTACGATATTTAGAATTATCTAAACCCATATTTATCACACAAAATGTGATTATATTGCAGGTATGCCCATATATTTATATGGGCATTTGTAAGGTGGAAAAATATTTGTTCCTGGACCTTCTTTTCTGTAAATAAATATATTGTTTAGTATAAAATGTATTAAATGTAAAGACAAAATGTTTTTTTAGTAGAGTAGAGAAAGGACAAATAGAGAGGGTGCTGCACATGCATGTACAATACTATATAATGTACTATAATTGGAACATACTGTAACTGGATTAAATGGAAGTCTGTTATATTTGCCTACACTTTATATTTTAATGATGTATGTTTTGCTTCCATTAGGAGCAGGGTAAAGTACAACAATGGACTCAAGTTAGCAACGTTTTCACACATAAATTAAAAATACTCTATGCCTCCCTAATGCCACGTACACACGATCGGTTTTTCTGATGAAAAAAGACCGATGGACTTTTTTCATCGGACAAACCGATCGTGTGTGGACCCCATCGGTCCTTTTTCCATCGGTATAAAAAAAATAGAACATGTTTTAAATTTTACCGATGGAAAAAAAAACGATAGCAAATTCCGATCGTCTGTGGGGAACTCCATCAGAGAAAAAACCCACGCATGCTCAGAATCAAGTTGACGCATGCTCAGAAGCATTGAACTTCATTTTTCTCGGCTCTTCGGAGTGTTTTACGTCACGGCGTTTGGGACGGTCGGATTTTTGACTGATGGTGTGTAGGCAAGACTGATGGAAGTCAGCTTCATCGGATTTCTGATGGAAAAATCCATCAGATTTTATTCCATCGGAAATCCTAACGTGTGTACAGGGCATAATACTTTTATTAACCACTTAAGCCCCGGACCATTTGGTAGCTAGAGGACCAGAGGTGAATTCAGAATTTTGCACTGCGCTGCTTTAACTGTAAATTGTGTGGACATGCAATGTTGTACCCAAACGAAATTTGCGTCCTTTTCTTCCCACAAATAGAGCTTTCTTTTAATGGTATTTGATTGCCTCTGCGATTTTTATTTTTTGCGATATAAACGGAAAAAGACCGAAAATTTTGAAAAAAAATGATATTTTCTAATTTTTGTTATAAGAAAAATCGAATAAACTCAATTGTAGTCATACATTTAGGCTAAAATGTATTCAGCCACATGTTTTTAGTAAAAAAAATGTCAATAAGCGTATATTTATTGGTTTGCGCAAAAGTTATAGAGTTTACAAACTAGGGTACAATTTCTGAAATTTACACAGATTTAAATTTATGACTGCCTATCTCATTTCTTGAGGTGCTAAAATGACAGGGCAGTACAAAACTCCCCCAAATGACCCCATTTTGGAAAGTAGACACCCCAAGGAAATTGCTGAGAGGCATGTTGAGCCCATTGAATTTTTTATTTTTTTGTCCCAAGTGATTGAATAATGACTAAAAAAAAAAAAAAAAAAAAATTACAAAAAGTTGTCACTAAATGATATATTGCTCACACATGCCATGGTTATATGTGGAATTTCACCCCAAAATACATTTTGCTGCTTCTCCTGAGTACGGGGATACCACATGTGTGGGACTTTTTGGGAGCCTAGCCGCGTACGGGACCCCGGAAACCAAGCACCGCCTTCAGGATTTCTAAGGGCGCAAATTTTTGATTTCACTCCTCACTACCTATCACAGTTTCGAAGGCCATAAAATGCCAAAATAGCACAAAACCCCCCCAAATGACCCCATTTTAGAAAGTAGACACCCCAAGGAAATTGCTGAGAGGCCTGTTGAGCCCATTGAATATAATTTTTTTTGTCCCAAGTGATTGAATAATGACAAAAAAAAAAATTACAAAAAGTTGTCACTAAATGATATATTGCTCACACATGCCATGGTTATATGTGGAATTACACCCCAAAATACATTTTTCTGCTTCTCCTGAGTACGGGGATACCACATGTGTGGGACTTTTTAGGAGCCTAGCCGCGTACGGGACCCCGAAAACCAAGCACCGCCTTCAGGATTTCTAGGCACAAATTTTTGATTTCACTCCTCACTACCTATCACAGTTTCGAAGGCCATAAAATGCCAAAATCGCACAAAACCCCCCCAAATGACCCCATTTTGGAATATAGACACCCCAAGCTATTTGCTGAGAGGAATGGCGAGTATTTTACAGCTCTCATTTGTTTTTGAAAATGAAGAAAGAAAATATATATATATATATTTTTTTTTTTTTCAATTTTCAAAACTTTGTGACAAAAAGCGAGATCTGCAAAATACTCACAATACCTCTCAGCAAATAGCTTGGGGTGTCTACTTTCCAAAATGGGGTCATTTGGGGGGGTTTTGTGCTATCTGGGCATTCCATGGCCTCCGAAACTGTGATAGGCAGTGAGAAGTGAAATCAAAAATTTACACCCTTAGAAAGCCTGAAGGCGGTGCTTGGTTTTTGGGGTCCCGTACATGGCTAGGCTCCCAAAAAGTCTCACACATGTGGTATCCCCGTACTCAGGAGAAGCAACAGAATGCATTTTGGGGTGTAATTCCACATATGCCCGTGGCATGTTTGAGCAATATATCATTTAGTGACAACTTTGTGCAAAAAAAAAAAAAAAAAATTGTCGTTTTTCCGCAACTTGTTTAAACATATAAAATATTCCATGGACTCGACATGCCTCTCAGTATATAGCTTGGGGTGTCTACTTTCCAAAATGGGGTCATTTGGGGGGGTTTTGAACTGTTCTGGCATTTTATACACAACATTAGGAAGCTTACATCCACTCTTCTAACCACTTGAAGACAAAGCCCTTTTTGACACTTTTTGTTTACATGAAAACATTATTTTTTTTTGCAAGAAAATTATGTTGAACCCCCAAACATTATATATATATTTTTAAAGCAAAGGCCCTACAGATTAAAATGGTGGGTGTTGCATTTTTTTTTTCTACACAGTATTTGCGCAGCGATTTTTCAAACGCATTTTTTGGGTTAAAAAATACACTTTTTTTAATTTTAATGCACTAAAACATACTATATTGCCCAAATGTTTGATGAAATAAAAAAGATGATCTTAGGCCGAGTACATAGATACCAAACACGACATGCTTTAAAATTTCGCACAAACGCGCATTGGCGACAAACTACATACATTTTTAAAAGCCTTTAAAAGCCTTTACAGGTTACCCCAGTAGATTTACAGAGGAGGTCTACTGCTAAAATGATTGCCCTCGATCTGACCTTCGCGGTGATACCTCACATGCATGGTGCAATTGCTGTTTACATATGACGCCAGACCGACGCTTGCGTTCGCCATTGGGCAAGAGCAGGGCAGGACAGGGGTGCTTTTTTTTTTTTTTTATTATTTATTTTGCTTTTTTTTTTTTTTTTTTAAATTGTTCCTTCCAAGTATTTTTTTTTTTTATCATTTTTATTGTTATCTCAGGGAATGTAAATATCCCCTATGATAGCAATAGGTAGTGACAGGTACTCTTTTTTTGAAAAAACTGGGGTCTTCTAGACCCTAGATTTTTCCTCTGCCCTCAAAGCATCTGACCACACCAAGATCGGTGTGATAAAATGCTTTCCCAATTTCCCAATGGCGCTTTTTATATCCGGGGGGGGCATTCCCTCCCACTGCTTGTAAAAGCAGTCCAGAGGCTAATTAGCCGCTAGGATTGCTTTTACATGAAAGCCGGCCGCAGGCTGAAAAGAATGATACCAAGATGATACCTAAACCCGCAGGCATCATTCTGGTATAAACATTCAAAGTCCAGCAACATACCAGTACGTTGCTGGTCCTTGTTGGACATGTATTGTAATCTTTTTATTTCATGCAGCCAGTTGGCTGAACGAAAAAAGAGATTGATCGGTGGGTATGCCCACCATTAGAATACCGCCCTTCATCCACCCACTTCCAATGATGGGCATACACGCACCATTTATATATGCCGAAGCATGGGGGCATCCTCCCGCAAAAAAGTTATGCCGCACATACATGGTCGGACTTTTCCACGGGCAAGCCTCCGTCGGAATTTCGACCGTATGTACGCGGCATTAGGAGCAAAATCGCTCCTCCGCCCCTGCTGCCCCAATGCTTCGGCATATTTGCTTTTTTTTTTTAACTGTGGTGGTGAAATCACCTCCTACAGCACTGGAGTCGCAGGGATCAGGCCTGTCTCTGCGAACGCTGCAGTTATGTGTGTTTTTGTTTTGTAAGTGACAGTGATCGATCGATACTGCACTTGGGTGGCCTGGGCTGGACGGAGGGGCAAAACGCAGGTGCCAGCAGGTATCTGGGCTGATCCCGCTAACACTGCGTTTTTGGGAACCCTAAACTGCTGGGGACGCTAGTATAGATCTGATCAGATCAGATATTGATCTGTTCAGATACTATACCACTAAGGGGGGTGTATGCTTCACACGTGGGTGTTAGCGTTACTGGCACTAACCTGACACTGCCTGGGGTGTGACTCAGACCCTCTCTGACGCTAAAACCTAATTGATATCACCCGCCGGGCGATCAGGGGGTTAAACCTTTATTGGGTTATATACACGGCGGGTGCCCTGACACTATAAAAAGCAAACTAACTAACCAGCGTCACCCGTAACACTTATATGGTGATCACTGGTGAAAGGGTTAACTAGGGGCAATCAGGGGGTTAAAACCTTTATTAGATAATATATGGGGGTACCTGACGCTATAAAAACCTGCGGCGAACCTAAAAAAAATTACCAGCTACCGATCTGCATCACCGACACTAAGACAGCGTTTAGAAAAACGATTGCTTAGCGACAGTGGTGATGGGGGTGAAAGGGTTACCTGGGGGGGCGATCAAGGGGGTTAAACCTTTATTAGATAATATATTGGGGTACCTGACGCTATAAAAACCTGCGGCGAACCTAAAAAAAAATACTGGCTACGATCTGCATCACCGACACTAAGACAGCGTTTAGAAAAACAATTGCTTAGCGACAGTGGTGATAGGGGGTGAAAGGGTTACCTGGGGGGCGATCAAGGGGGTTAAACCTTTATTAGATAATATATTGGGGTACCTGACGCTATAAAAACCTGCGGCGAACCTAAAAAAAATTACCGGCTACCGATCTGCATCACAGACACTAAGACAGCGTTTAGAAAAACGATCGCTTAGTGACAGTGGTGATAGGGGGTGAAAGGGTTACCTGGGGGGCAATCAAGGGGGTTAAACCTTTATTAGATAATATATTGGGGTACCTGACGCTATAAAAACATGCGGCGAACCTAAAAAAAATTACTGGCTACGATCTGCATCACCGACACTAAGACAGCGTTTAGAAAAACGATCGCTTAGTGATAGTGGTGATAGGGGGTGAAAGGGTTACCTGGGGGGCAATCAAGGGGGTTAAACCTTTATTAGATAATATATTGGGGTACCTGACGCTATAAAAACCTGCGGCGAACCTAAAAAAAATTACCGGCTACCGATCTGCATCACAGACACTAAGACAGCGTTTAGAAAAACGATCGCTTAGTGATAGTGGTGATAGGGGGTGAAAGGGTTACCTGGGGGGCGATCAAGGGGGTTAAACCTTTATTAGATAATATATTGGGGTACCTGACGCTATAAAAACCTGCAGCGAACCTAAAAAAAATTACTGGCTGCCGATCGGCATCACTGACGCTAAGGCCTCGTACACACGACCGATTTTCTCGTCGTAAAATACACGTCTTTTTTTTCGACGAGATTCTTGTTAAGCTTGTCGATTTTCTCGTCAAGCTTTCTATGCGTACACACTGTCATTTCCCAATTTCCTCGTGGTTCTCTGCGCTCACGTCCAGCACGTACGACGGCACTATAAAGGGGAAGATCTTTTTTCTTGGCGCCACCCCTTGGGCTGCTTTTGCTGATCTCGTGTTACCGCGTGTGAAGTAAAAGTTTGGGAAGAGACGATTCGCGCTTTTCAGTCTTCGTACTTTTCAGATCGTTTTCTGCCGTTCAGTTTGTGCTTGTGGGTTCGTATCTTGACTTTCAGGGCGTCTAGGCAGGTCGTATCTGTTTTACAGTGCGTTCTTGCCTGTTCGTTTCTGAATTTCAGTTCGTTATTCATAGGCCTTGCTGTTCTAAAGTGCGTTCTGTTCTGTACGTTCTGATTAGACGACCGTTTCCTAGCCATGTCGCCTGGACGTTCTCGTCGTCGAGTTCGTGCTGTGCGTGCGCTTGGTGTTGGTCTGCTTGTTTTGGACCAAGACCAGTCCATGAATGGTGTGAGGAGGAGTTCATGGACCAAGAATTGGTTGCTCCAGCGGGACCAATTCTGCCACATGCCTCTGCTGCGGGAGATCGTCGAGAATAATCCTGAGGACTACAGGAATTTTCTGAGGATGTCTGACCCCGTTTTTCAGGAACTGTTGGCTTTGGTGTCCCCCTATATTACCAGGAAGGACACCGTTATGCGGGAAGCCATCAGTGCTGAGCAGAGGCTCATCGCCACGTTGCGTTACCTGGCGACAGGGAGAAGTCTTCAGGACTTGAAGTTCACCACAGGCATCTCCCCCCAGGCTCTGGGCCTCATAATCCCAGACACCTGTTCTGCTATTATACAAGTCCTGCAGGAGGACTATATTAGGGTAAGTTTTCTCCCTTCACATCACATTTTATGTATTACATGTATGCTAATGTATTGTATTTCTTTCATCCTTTCCTAATTACCATGATTGTAATATGCTGAGAATGTCCCCTTTGTCCCCATGCATGCTGGAAGTTTTTAAATGCCCCTTTTTTATCCTCCCTAAATATTTCCCCTCACTAACTTTTCCAGCAGGGGCGCCTGTTGCTCAAAATGTTGGGGGGTTACAACCCCAATTTCGGAAATAAACTTCCTCCTTTTTTGCTCTGTTGCCTAATAAACGCCCCCAGTTGTCCCCTCCAATGCAGCCATTTAGTCCCCTCTATTGCAGCCAGTTTCCCCCCAGCCCTGCACTTACCTTCTTGTGGTCAGCGCCATCCTTCTTCTGTCCTTGATGTCTTCTCCTTCCCTTCATGTTGCATCAGCCAATCATGTTACCATTAAACAGACTTGGTGAACATGATTGCCAGAGCTGCCTGTCAGTGTTTACACAAGGAATGCCCCCTCCTTGCGTCCCCGATTTTTCTTTGAGGAAGCCAATTACATCCCTCAGGTTGTAATTTGCAAGACTTTTTTAATACCTGTTTCTGCTCTGCAATTTTAACCCCCTAAATGACGCAATTAATCATATGTCGGTCGCTTTACAAGAGGCCATCCACCTGAATAGTGTGCGGCATAGACAATACATAGGTTCATGCAACGCATGAACCTATGTATTGTTCTGAGTGATGGGCACAGGAGAGAGGGGACAGTGCTCCAGCGCCCACTCTGGACGCACCGCCACTGCAATGCTATCCTGTGGCCAAACACATCTCCCCCCCCAAAATAATTTAGTAATGGCCCATCAGAGGGGGTGATGAATATGATAAATGAGCCTTCCATTATACTTTTTTTACACACCTTAATAAACGTATAATTAGATTGATGTTGGTCTCTAATTTTTTGGTCTTGAATTTGCTTGTAATGTATGCCTTTGTTTTTCTAATATTATTTCATCTTGTTTCACTCCACAGCTTCCTTCAACGCCACAGGAATGGCAGACTGTGGCATCGGAGTTTGCCACGCGGTGGGACTTCCCCAACTGCGGTGGTGCCATAGACGGGAAGCACGTCCGCATCGTGCCGCCACCCCGTTCTGGATCCTACTACTACAACTACAAGGGGTTTCATAGCATTGTGCTGATGGCGGTGGTGTCAGCACGGTATGAATTCCTCTATGTTGATGTAGGGAAGAATGGCCGGATGTCCGATGGGGGATCCTTCATCCAGACGGAGTTTGCCCTCCGTCTCCAGAGTGACGACCTTGCATTGCCACCGGATGCAGGGAATATTGAAGGACTCCCCTTTGTTTTCTTGGCTGATGAAGCCTTCGGACTCGGACGGCATCTTATGAGGCCATTTCCACAGAGGACCCTGACCCCAGAGAAGAGTGTGTTCAATTACCGGCTGGCCAGGGCCCGAAGAGTCGTTGAAAATGCCTTCGGCATAATGGCCAGCCGGTTCCGCCTTTTTATGACTTCCATCCACTTGGCGGACTACAAAATAAACTATGTAGTGTTATGCTGCTGTGTGCTACACAATTTTCTTTGCCGCAAAGCGAATTCATATATGGCCTCAGTTTTGCCAGAGGCTGGACTTTCCCCTGCAAATCCCCTTCCGGGCCTGGAATCTGCCCGTCTTGGCTTGCCCCCCCAAAATGCCCGTGTGGTTCGGGACAAATACATGGAGTATTTCACGGGTAGGGGGGCAATTCCTATGCCAGCCTATGTCTAAGTATCCCAATAAAAATCTTGTTTAAACCTTTAATTATTTGTTCTTTCCTGTCTCCTAGTTTGTCTTTGTGCATTTGTAGTGGCAAGTGTATTTTACTTTAGTAAATAACAACCAATTTCACTATGTTACCTTACAAAAGAACCAAATAAGCTTAGAGTGTATTATAAAAAGAAGCTACACGTTGTTTGTGGTCAAATATTTTACTCTCTGCACATTTTTTTTTGTTTTACTTTGGGGTTGGCCTGACCACAACCCGTCAAATTTTGGCTTATGAAAATACAAAAATACCACTTGCATTTCTAAAATGACAACATTGGATACCTCTGAGCAATCTGAGACATTCAGTTACACAAACTATGTCTCTATGTGCCCGTCCTAATATGGGGTCCTGCCACCCCTTGCCCAGCCAAAAATTCAATATGCACACATTTTTACTTTTTTGCAAATAGGAAGTTTACAATCCTGATCCCTATTGTCAACATGTGCTATCTGCCATCAGGGGTGATCAATGGATGTGTTTTGGGGGTGCATCCCCTTCCTCAGTTCACCGACTTTTGATACGAGGAAGGGGTTGCACCCACAAAAGACGTACATGGATATCCCCTGATGGCAGATAGCACATGTTCACACACTGTGTGCATATTCAATTTTTGGCTGCTTTGTTACTCAAAAAATTAGTAAAAATATAAAAACAAACATGTAAAAACAAATGTGTTTGGATGGCTTATTGAATTCTCCCCAAAACATCGAGAATGTCTTTAAATGTTTGTTCCATCACATGGATTCTTTGTTTAATTAGGTCCAGTTCCGTGCTACATTCCATCACTTGCTGGATGAGGCGGAGGGCACTGTCAGCAGAGAACGGTGTGCTATCCTTCACAACATTTCCATCCCCTAAAAACCATAAAAAAAATTAATAAAACTCTGCAGGCCTACCTCGCTTACCTTAAGCTGTGGTGTCAGATACTGACCTGTTGTGGTGACCAGATCCACAACGTCATCCACCTCTCCTTCCTGCACTTCTCCTTCCTCCACCTCAACTTCCTGCACATCTTTCGGTTGTGGATCTTTGGGAGTTTGGGGTTGCTTGGAAGTTGTGGGGTGCATGTGCTCCCTGGAGTGTCCTCCTCCCAGTCTTCTCTCCCCTATGAGAATAAAACCAAAGGTCTATTTATCACACTGTAAAAATCTCATTTTTAAACTTAAAACAGGCTAAATTGTTTGGAAGTGGGGTACAAGTGTGTGTTTGTGCGGAATTTAAAGAAAAATGCATTCTTTATGACCCCAAATATGTTTATTATTCACATTTGGATGTAATTTTTTGGACATGGAGGCACCACAAATAAACTCTGATGCACCTGTGTGGGACACCCAAAAAAGGCGGGTCTGGTGGCCCACACTATAGTGCTCCAAAGTACAGATGTGGAAGCAGCTGCTGAGTATCCTCTCCTTTACACTGATTAAAGTTTGCATTTCATTCTCCTTACAAACACATCATCTAGACTTAAAAATTATCCACAATACTTGATCAAAAATGGCAGATGTCTAATTACTTTTGGGGGTCTTAAATAAGCCAAAACCACGGATAGTGGCCGAACGAAGTGTCGGTAACGTAACGAACGATTACTGTGCCCAACCTAGTTCAAAATAATACATTTTGGAAGGGAGTCCAATATGCTTTAAAAAAAAAAAAAGTCAGTTTCTAAAAAGATTAATAGCAGAAAGGTCGTCATTTTACTTACTTTTAGCGAGCATCCTCTTTATGCTCCTCAACTGGTCTGGCTCCCTCAGTTTGAGGTCTGACCACCTCTTTCTGAGCTGCTCATTTGAGCGTTTCACCCCGAACTTCGCCCTCAGACTCTTCACAACTTTAGTGAGGATTTTGGCCTTCCTTCTATTTGGTTTGCTATACGGCCCATGCTTGGCATCATAATCAGCCTTGACCAAGATGTCCACCATCTCCGCCATCTCCGCCAAAGACATATTCGATGCCTTGAATCTCCTCCTTGATCGTGACGTGTCCTCGGTCTCCGGGCTTGTCTCCTCGCTAGTTGCGGAATTATCAGACACCTGCTGTAACTCCGCCATATCTGTCTGCGCGCCGAAAGAGAAGGGGCGGGGAAAAGATGTTAGTTAGAACGTCATGGGCGGGCGACGTGTGCGGAGCGACGTGTTCGAATTTGGACGCATGCGTGGTGTGTATATAGCAAACACACATGTGACTATAGTACGTTCGGTGTGCGGAGAGAGGAGTTCAAGTGACGGACGTGCGAACGAAGGTATGTGATTTTGTGAGACTTGTTAAAATTGTTGGCCTATACTGTCTTGAGATTGTTGGAGGATATATATGGTGACTAGGATGTGAAGGAGGTTAGACTGTTTGCCTCACATTATTTAAATATAATTTATTTTACTTGCAGATACAATATGAATGTATTTATTAGCGACAAAGAGTTCCTGGCGGAATTTATTGACCGGGTAAGGGAGCTGCCGGCTCTGTGGGAGACCAAAAACCCCATCCATAAAAAAAAGGGGTGAGAAAAGCAGCGCTGGAGAAGCTGCTCCCATTTGTGCATACCAAGGTGCCCACAGCCACAGCAAAACAAGTGGACACTAAAATTGGGAGCTTGAGAGGTACCTACAGGACTGAACGCTCTAAGGTGCTGGCTTCTCAGAGGTCAGGAGCAGCAGCAGATGATGTTTATGTCCCGGTTTTGTGGTACTACAGCAGGATGTCCTTCCTGGATGACCACATTGAGCCAAGGCCATCACTCTCCACTCTTCCCCCCAGACTTCCCTGCAGCCAACCTGAGCCTTCTCTGGAGCAAGAGGAGGCAGCCATCCTGGATGATCCTGATTTGGCCATCTGGAGCCAGGTATAGTATTAACTGAAAATGTAGTGGGATAAAATTAATGTTTCCCAAATATGTCAGGATGAGAAACATACATTATTTTGTATTCAACAAGTGAAATCATGATCTGTAGACATTATTCTGCACTTAATTGTGTGGTAAATAGTCAAGCTGATGTAGTGGTAAATTTAAAGCAAGGATTTATGCATTTACATTCTAATTGCTTCCATCAGGATTACAAAGTTTGATGCAAAGATTAAACCAACATATTAAACTATGTTTCTTTTTCATACACAGGATGAAATCAGCCAGGAGGAGGGTCTGGAAACTGTCAGGCAGGAGGAGGAAGGGCCCAGTGGCAGCCAGGAGGTGGCAGGGCCCAGTGGCAGCCAGGAGGTGGCAGGGCCCAGTGGCAGCCAGGAGGTGGCAGGGCCCAGTGGCAGCCAGGAGGTGGCAGGGCCCAGTGGCAGACAGGAGGTGGCAGGGCCCAGTGGCAGCCAGGAGGTGGCAGGGCCCAGTGGCAGACAGGAGGTGGCAGGGCAAAGGAGAAGCACCAGATCCCAGGTGCCTCCCATCAGGCTTCACAAAAGAGGCAGGAGGGACAGGACCACCAGTGAGGCAGCAATGGCCCTTATTAAAGAGGCCCATGCCACCCTCAAGGAGCCCACATCCCCTGAAGAGGCCATTGCCGGCCTAGTGGAGGCTAAGTTCAAGGTGATGAGCATGGAGCAACGCCTCCTATGCGAACCCCTGCTCATCACCTTGCTCAACAAGGGGGTGATGGAGCAAATTACCCCCAATACCGCCATATGTGAGGTGGCCCAACTGACCCAACCTCAACCTCCACCTCCACCTTCCTCTTCTGCCCCACCCCCTTCTGCTACCCCTCCACCTTCTGCCCCACCCCCTTCTGCTACACCTCCACCTTCTTCTTCTGCCCCACCCCCTTCTGCTACACCTCCACCTTCTGCCCCACCCCCTTCTGCTACACCTCCACCTTCTGCCCCACCCCCTTCTGCTACACCTCCACCTTCTTCTTCTGCCCCACCCCCTTCTGCTACACCTCCACCTCCTCCTCCTGACAGGAGTACCCCTCCAGTGGGCCAGCCTCCAGCTAAACGAAGAAGGAAGGCTTCAGTAAAGGCTGCAGGGAAGGTTGCCAGGAAGAAGAGGAAGTGATGGCCTTGCTTCATTGTGGTCGCACTGGTCGGACAGAAGGCAGCCTGTTGTAGTACCACACACTTGGGACATATATCTCACCTGCTGCTGTTCCTGACCTCTGGGAGGCCAGCATCAGATTGTGTTCTGAAATGTGGGCCTTCTCAAGCTCCCAATTTTAGTGTCCACACAGGGTTGCTGTGTGCTCTGGGGTCCCTGGGATGCACAAATGGCAGCAGCTTCTCCAGCGCTGCCTTCTCTTTATTTAATTTATAAACATGAATAAATGTGTTTTTTGTTTAAGTTCATACTTGACTATGTGTATTTTTAAATAAAAAAAAACAAGCTTTGGAGTAAGCAGATACATTTGACTGACAATAAAAGGCACAGATATCACCCCCCCAAAAGAATAACTAAATCTGATTAGCTCAAAAACATGGTGTGAAATTTTAAAAATATAGATTAGAAAATTAAATGGGAGATCGCTATCAAAACATTGAGAAATTATAATTAACATCATTTTGAAAAATCTAACCATTTAAATTATTCCTAAAAACTTGCACGATATAATACACATAAATCTTATAAAGAGCAGCATGAAAAAGGTTAAAAATAAGGCATAACTCTGTGTGAATATCAGCAGCAAAAGAAGGTCTCTCGTTTTGATTAATGTAACATTGTAACGAAGAATTCAATGCAGAACATTTAAACGATGAAATATTTATGAGCGTGACGAATGTGCTCTCTCCATTATGAAGGCTTGTTTTACCAGAAGATGCGCTCCCGTCTCATAGTTGCTTGTGAGCATGCGCGCTTTTGGAAGAGTCGTAAAAGCATACACACGAACCATTTTCTCGTCACAAAACAGGCCGACGAGAAACACGACGAGGAAATCTGGACTCCTGACGAGAAAATAGAGAGCAGGTTCTCTATTTTCTCGTCGAGATTCTCGTCAAGTTTCTCGTCGTAAAACCATACACACGAACGTTTTTCTAGACAAAAAAACTCTCGCGGCACTTTTCTTGACTGTTTACGACGAGAAAATCGGTCGTGTGTACGAGGCCTAAGACATCGATCAGAAAAATGATCGCTAAGCGACAGTGGTGATAGGGGGTGAAAAGGTTATCTGGGGGGTGATCAGGGGGTTAAACCTTTATTAGGGGGGGTTAGGGGGCTATACTGGACCTAAGACTAAACTTTGGTGACACTTTTACAGTCACAAATGTCACTGATTGCAGTGATCACTAAATAAATGGTCACTGCAATCAGTGACACTGTGACTGGGGGCTGGGGGGGTGATCTGGGGGGTGATCTGGGGTGTCTGGGGGGGCCTGGGGGGGGGTGATTTATGTCCCTATGTGTCCTGGTGTCAGTGTAGTGTTGTGTGCACTGACCTGATATCTTCTCTTGTACGGCGCTCGGTATATGTGAGCGCCGCACCAGAGATGACATCACTTCCTCCTGCTCCCTCTGTCTGACACAGACAGAGGGGGCATTTCTATTCGCCGGGAGCGATCGCGAGGGGGTGGCCAGAAACGAATGGCTGCCCCCTCATCCCGGATGCTCCCGGACACTTAGCCACCGCTCACTGTATAGAAGGGGGGTCCGATTGGATCCCCAACTGTACAAAGGCAATCACGTACACTCTACGTGATTGTGCCTGTCGGTGCCATTCTGCCGACGTATATATACAGTGAGCGGTCGTTAAGTGGTTAAAAAGGAAATATGGCTTGCGGTCAATGTAGGCTGTCAGTGGTTTGATAAGCAGGCAATTTGCAGACACCTACTTGTTTGGCTAAGAGAAAGTGTGCATTGTCACTTCAGAACCACAGCTTTAAAGACCAGAATGTTTTCTTTTTTCACAAATGTGTCAAATTTTGTGGCAATTAACATGTTCCATAATAATTTTGAATCTATGGCTTGGGGAAATATAGGGATTTAATTTAGTAGAAGATCTTGACACATATATTTTTGATTTAATAGGAAATAATAGGAAAGAAAGGGAAAAGTACACTATACAGTAAAGCTGCTTTTAAATATACAGTAGTAAGTAGTTAAAGCCCAGATATTCACACTGATGGATAACTGATAAAGTCTCCTGATCGCAAGGATACAACATAAATGCATTTTTTTTTTCACATTGTGCAATGGTAAAGCCCTAAGTCAAAGTTTGTATTTCAGTTCAGGAGAACCTTTTTCCCCTCAATAATATGTAGCGCACCCCCTAAGGAGTAGACTAGGATCCCCCACCCTGCACAGCCAGGTACACCACATTTTCACAGGCACTCCAGAGTCAGAGAACAGTCCGTGACTTTTTTTTTTGCTATTTATTGAGGGATAATAACTTGGATAGGGATGGGAGGTTATGGGATGCCCTGTTGACAACAACAACTTCCTAAATACTGTTCAGTCTTTATATACAACTCCACTTCTTCCTCCTGAACTCACTTGCTTGCAGAACCTAGCAGTCACTTTAAAGAAGTCAGATTAAAGCAATGGCCCATTACCGGCAAGAACCTGAGGTCTTTTGGTTGTGTAGCAGAATTTCAGTGTCCAGCTTGCATCACTCCTGTGGCTACTGATCCCAGCACCACCTCTTCAGGCACTGCCAACCCACCTGGCTGCAGCTGCCCCTTTCACTAGCCCTCCAGGACAACTTCTCCCCACAGTCCTCCCGGCTGACTCTCAGGAGATCTCCTTGATGTGCTGACCTGCTCTTGCTGTCCTCTTTCCTTGCTCCCATGCCACCAGGAAGGGCTTTCTCTGTGTGTTTTGGTAGAATCCTTCCAGCATCTGAGCCCTAGCCTAGGGTCACTCCTCCCCAGACTAGGGGGCACCCTTAAGGGCCACCAACAGCCTCCTAAGCACTCCATTGCTATCTTCCACTTGACTCCCACTCCGAACATGACTAATGCCTATTTATGAGGTGGCCTGCCAGCTGTCAGCCCTTTACTGGGGATTGGCTGATGCCCTCATAAATATTCCAAACAGCTTCTCCTAACCTCAACCCACTATGTCTAGAACATTCTCTAATGTCCCAAAAAACAAAGGGAGGTATCAGAGCAGCTGCTAGGATAAGTCATCCAGCTCTGAAGCCTCGTACACACGACCGAGTTTCTCGTCGAAAAACGACAAGAAACTTGCTGGCAGAGCTTTCTTGCCAAGTAAATCGGTCGTGTGTACGCGGCTATCAGGTTTCTCGTCAAGAAAACCGACAAGAATCTCGACGAGAAATATAGAGAACCTGCTCTCTATTTTCTCGTCGAGATTCTCGTCAGCCTGTTTCTCGACGAGAAAAGTGTGTGTGTGTACACTTGCCTGTCCTCCGGGAAGCCCACGCATGCTCGAAATGACTTTGACGCATGCGCGGTAGCTTCCTAGGCATAGTTAGGGTGAAGCAAGATGGCGGCGACGGCATCGAATGTGATGAGCGCACGCTCATCGTAGTCGATGACGCCACCGCGTTCGCTCCATTCAATGAACCGCGGGTTCTTTGAATCGAGCGTCTGTACACTCGGCCGGGACAAGTTTCTTGTCCAAAAATCTCGTCAAGAAGATTGACGAGATTCTCGGTCGTGTGTACGAGGCTTGAGTCACTAAACTCTGACCCAGATTCATAGCTCAGGCTTAGCCCTGAGCTAAACTTACATTTTCTTGCACTAACAGCTGCACAAAACACTACTAGAGGGTACTGCAAAAACACCAAAACACACATGGGTAAAGCAAACTATAAGTGCTTTTGACATCAGTTTGAGACACTTCTGAGATCATTCAGAATTTATTAACAGGTGCATCTGACCTATAGTTGACTTACTTCTAATCTACGTTTGACCTACTTCTTACAGACTTGTATAGGGAAAGTAACAATTCTAACATAATGAAAAGCCTATTGACACAGATTCCTAGTGGAGTACTTAAATAAGATTAAGGTTTGTGCAGCGTGAGAATTCTTTCTTGTAGGTTTGCAATCACATAAAGTGAAACTAACAAAGTGAAGATTTGCTATGTTATAGGGATCATCTAGAATCATTAATTGTGCCTATGCAGTAGCTTGGAAAATTAACCTTTTGTTTTAATCCTCTGAAAAATAGTGGTGCACTACCTGGTATGAGAGTTTTCTTAGATATCCCTGTGCATACAGACTCGTAGCTGTATATCTGCAGTGTTGGATCTAAAACACTGCTGCCTTTCACTGCTAGTGTCATGGGATTTGGAGTTAGATGTTACTACTTTTCTGTTCGCTGTTCTCTTGCTGAAAGTTCTGAGATGAGAAAACAAAATGATTCTGCCAAGATACAGTAGTTACCTCCATAGGGAGACACAGCGCAGAACAAGGCATGGTAAGTCAACAATTGGGAAAGATCAGTTGCATGGGAAACGCAAGCAGTACTGGTGACTAGTCCTCTGACATCTGCCTTTTGGCACAGTTTCTAAAATGTAATTCCTCTTCAAATGCTAAATGTTAGCAAGCAAGCTTACAACAATCATGACTGTCATGCAATAAGCAATTTTTTTAAATCTTATTAATTATGGGCATTTATATTGCATCAACAATTTACCCAGTGCTTTACATACTGGGCATTCACATCAGTCCCTGCTCTGAAGGAGCTTACAAATCAAGTCCCTATCTCACATGCATACACACACATACTGCTTCAATTAAACCGGCCAGCATATCTTTGAGGTATGCGAGGAGACACCCACATAAACACAGGAGAACACGCAAACCCCATGCAGATAGTGTCCTCACCAGGATTCAATCCTGGGACCCCATTACCAAGTCAGAAGGTCTAACCACTAAGCAACTGTGCTGCCCTTTCTTCCATGTGTGTTGTGGGAGAGGTCTTGGAAAGACTGGATTAATTAGGACTAACCATTTTCAATCCCTCACCCATGTACTTTTAATTTATCAAGTCATTGTAATAATGTTCTATTGCTTACTGTTGTCAGTAAACAATATGTTAGATTTGCAGATATCAGTTGCAAAGGAGGAAGGTACACAGGAGCCGTGTCAGCTTTGCAAGTTATCAAGATGGCTCCATAATTATAACTGGAGATGACGTCACTGGGATTTCTAATGTGACTACAATGTGGAAACTTTGTGATTACTACAGGGCACTTTGTAGCTAGATTAGAGGTCAAAGAGATGATCTAGCTCCTTTGTTGAACTCTGGATCCTGGCTGTTGCTGACAGAGATCAATGCACCATGGTCTTCTGCAGTTGCCTGCAGCTTCTGTCATATTACATCTCCTTTATGGCTGGAAACAGCTTCTATAGTACCATATTAAAAGAACTGTTTAGCAAAAGTAACTTGAAAATCAGTCTCCACAAGAAACCATACAAATGATATTTTCATGTGTCTTAGGCCTCATTCACACGAGGCTGATCCGTTGCCACTAGTCCGTCAGCTCAGCGGGAGATCTCTCCGTTGATCTCCGCTGAGCCGGCGGATGACAGGTCCCTCTCTGCTCACTGAGCGGGGAGGGGCTTGTTGAGCGCCGCTGCTTGTTTATGGAGAGATCGGACAAAAATGGACAGCATGTCCGTTTTGATCAGATCTCACCCGATCCGATCCACCAGGATGGATGGCGACGTATTGCCATACATCTGATTTTAGCAGATCGGATCAGATCGGATGTCAGCGGACATGGTCACCGCTGACATCCGACGCTCCATAGACAAACATGGAGCGCCCGTTCAGGTCCGCCGAAAACACTGACAGGCGGACCTGAACGGTCCGCCCGTGTGAAAGGGGCCTTAATTACCATTCTATAATAATAATTGCACACAATACATAACTGCATTTCATGTACCTGGAGTCCTCATTACAGTTATATCTGGTATTGTCTCATTTGTGTTTAATGTACAATTTTTTTGTCATTCATTAGTATTTTAACAATAGACCATACAAAACACTTTACAATAAAGAAATCAGGCAAGTTTATCTCTTCTCTATTGGAAGCCTAAAGCTGGCCATACATTAATCATTGTTTTTCTTTAAACCAGCAGGTTGCATGGAAAAAATGACCTGATTCCCCATCCACACATTCAAGGTGGATGGAGGTATCACTCTCACTGTGCTATTGTGTTCTGATGGCGGTTACCCTTCCTCGCTATCAGAACACACTGAAGTGCTGCAGGTTATAGCCAGCACAACTGATCATTCCAGAAAACCAAACAATCTAGTTGTAAAGAAGTCGATTTGTGAATCAACTTCTGTACAACCAGGGTGCCCATACATGGATCGAAATTCGGCCGCTCCCTGCTGAACCATCTGAATTTCGATCCATGTATGGCCTGACCACCTTAATGGAGCTCAGTAATTCTCCTGCAAGAAAACCAGTTCACCTAGGTCGGTTGCAGTTTGACAGTTTGACTGGTAGTAGTAATTTATTAAAGTGTCATATAACCTATATAAGGATTTCTTCTTATATAGACACAAACTGATGTCTGGTTTAATAATATGCCAACCAAGCACGCAGTACAAAAAGCCACCCTAAAAGGGAATATATAGTAGTTTTTGTGCATTTTTATGTATACCAAAAAGTTCTTTTTTGTGTCCAAACAAAAATAACTTATTTGTGAACCAGTTAAGGGGGCAGGCTAGCAAACTTGACCCAGTTGTTATTTTTCCTTAATAAGCTGGAGTCATCCTGACTGTACTGCCTTTTCCCCTCTCCAAGTTTAATTAAACCAAGCTTACACATTCAAAGAGTACCCTGAAGTTCACTAATGACATTTTTTACTGAAGGTGATTGGATCACACAGCTACAGAATAGACATCTTATGTGCCATATAATGTCTCTGAGCTTCCTTAAATACATTTTGCTGTTTAATTCTTCTTTTTTTTTTTTTTTTATTACCTGGAAAGGGCAATGCTTCATAAGAGAGTAGAGTGTAGAATCCTCTGCAAGGTTTAAAAATTTACTTTTATTGAAGACTTGGCTGCAATGTTATTCTAAATAACCTTTGCAGAAACTGGTATTCAGATAAGTCCATCAGTACCGTATTATTATTATTATTATTAGAAAATAAAAAAGGTAAAAAGGGAATGAAGGAGTTAATTAAAATAATAGGGGTTTACTAAATTCTTTTCTAGAAATTTTAGGGTTAAAAAAAACTATTCTGGTACAAAACATTTTTTAAATGTGGTGCTACAAGCGTAAATAAATGCAAATTTAAAAAGTTTGCATACAAAAGAAATTTAAAAAAGCAGCAAATGTTGTTAAAAAAAAAGTAATTATGGTGTACTAAGGGACGATAAAGGGCTCAAATATTGTTTACATTTTTTTTCACACATTCATTTTTTTTTTTTATTCACACAGTGATTTATGAATGAAAGCTGCAATAAAGTAAAGCTACAAATTCATAAATAATGCAGAGCAGGACTTGAGTCGTCAAAACTCAGTCCTGTAGATTACACAGGGAGAATGTAACCCTTCCTATCTGATCAGATCATTAGTGCTCCATTTCCGACAGGCATTGTGATCTGTTTATGAAGAAAACACAGAGCTCCAAACACAGAGTGGGCAGCTGTCACTCTGACAGCATAGTTGAGCACCTCTGGCTACACAGGGAGAGTTGCAGGGCAGACAGACAGTGGGCTTGATCAGGAAAAACACCCGTATCACTCTTTTTTTTTCACAATCAAGATCACTCTTTATCACAAGCATGCGAGTGAGGGTTTGGCTGGCTTATAACAGGTTTGATTTGCATCCAGAGACTGATCACATTAATCACCTTGCAGGAGAGTGCCATAGCCAAAACCCCGGATGCTGGAATGAGGAGCAGGAGCACTAGATGCTCCTGACACTCCCCTACAACTGCAGCCACATCTATGTGAAAGAAATTGGTCATTTAGGGTCACCTATAGGACGACACATGGCTTCTGCCATTATTACAAAAGAAAATAATATACACTACATATATTCTGGTTAAATGTATGATTAATGTGATATGTTGACTTTGAAATGAACTTATGCTCATTCTTCTGAAATCATATTACTTGGATAATGTTTATGATGATTGATGTACATATTGTCATTATTTGCACTAATTGCCATGTGGCCTGTGGTTTGGTCAGCTTGACACTAGGGAGAGCTGCTCCAGCATGTGTAGACCCTGTGGACTGGAGAGGTGCAGAGGAGATGAGGCTATGGGCAGACTAGTTCATGAAGCGCCACGGGCGGCAAATGATGATGTCAGCCCGGTACCGGCACTGTGTGTGCCATGCACTGATGTCATGTAAGCAGCAGAGCTCCAGTGTTTGCATGTATTTGTGCATGTGGTGGGGGTATAGGAGGATGGTGAAAGCAGTGCTGGTGATCATGCAGCAGTGGACACAAAAAGAGGACTCTGGAGAAGACAGATGTGTACAAGAGAGACCTTTTGTAAATACTTACCAGTTGGTGTTGTTTTTTGGGGGGGTTAAAGGCTGGAACATTAATGGAAGAGTTATTGTGTTTTCTTATTTTTGGGATTATTAAGCTGCCATTAGTGCCACTAATGGGAGAAGTGTGGTATGGTGTGCATTTGGCTGCAAGTAGCTGCAACTTTACTAGTGGTAAGACATATGTAACTCACATTATTGCAGTACATGAGATTGGATGCCTTAGGGATGAAATTTATTTCTACCTATACAGATATCACAGTAATCTCCATTTGGGAAGGCACGGATTGCATGATATAGAAATAGAAGATACATTGCTGTAAGACAAAATACATAGGCAGGGCTTTTTTTCTCAAAGAATAGGTGCAGGAACTCCCCCCTTCTGAGTCACCCATTGTCTCTGCTCCCTACCCACCTCCTAATACCACCTATTTTAGAGAATACAGAACCAAGTATAATTTTGTGGTGCTAAATAATGTATTGTATGGAATTTATTAATGATTGCAAGAAATGCAGTAAAATAGATCCCCTAGTAACAACAGATACCCCCCAGCAACAATAGACCCAACACACCCCAGCAACCATAGACCCAACACACATCAACAATAGATCCCGCCCAGCAGCAACAACAGATCTTCCAGCAGCCAGCATCAATAGACCCACCAGCAGCCAGCAACAATAGACCTCTCCCTCAACAGTAGATCCCTACAAGCAACATAAGACCCCCTTCCCCAGCAATAAATAGATCACCCACCAGCAAAAATAGATCCTCACACAAAAACAGATCCCCACCAATGACAATAAATATCCCAGCAGCCAGCATCAATAGACCCTCTAGCACACCCCACACTCCTTGCTATAACATACATTCAGTGCTGGAGGAGCCAGAGGTCCCCCGCGTTCCCACTGAAAGCCCTGTACTTAGGTACAACAACTATATTAGAAACGGCATCTACAGGTACAAGTTTGGTTGAATTATTAATTTATTGACGTCTACTGTAGGCTTGATCCATTTATCCTCTTCCTTGTTAGAGGCACAGATTTGGGAAAATAAATTTTTGAGTGTATGTCCTGAGGTAAAGAACAGTAATTTGACTGTGTTTGATTTTCAAGATATGTATGATAGATTAATAGTGAAACAATTGTAGAATTAAATAAAGGAGGGGGTCCTGTAGTATTGAAGATATTAAAAATAAAACTTAACTTAACTATTTTTAAATCCCATACAGGCAAGGAGTCTAGCTGTAAAGATCTTTCAGAAAACAATGAAATAGGAACTAATGAACCTGAAAGATAAGAAGAGTAGAGAGCGTTAGAATAATATTACAGTGGCTATATAGGCTTCAATAAAAAAAATCTGAACGAAAGAAAGAAAAGACTAGGTAATCAATAATGCAGATAAAGGGAGTGCTGTAGTTATCTTCAGGTAGAAACTTTTTAGACTTTTTCTAGAATTTATTAAGTAAGTTAGATATCATTTTAACTTTGTAAATATCATCCCCAACTTCCTCATCTGTTTAATTCTTCCCTCATAGTTTTTTTTTTTTTTTTTGAAGGTTCTATAATTATGCTTGTTAAATTAATTCCCATTGTGATTGGTTTCTTCCATGGCATCTTTGTTTTCCTAATGATGCAGGACTTTTAAGGTGAGACTCAGAGATAAAGATCTTAGATAACTTCAAACTTGTCAATGCTTTGACACAGGAAAAAAACTTAACCTCAAGGTCAAAACTTGTCTTTCTATGTCAGAAATATGATAGGATGATAAAATTATGATTTCTCGATTGTTGTGTCTGTCAATACTGTGATTATGAACTGTTTCTTCCCATTCTAGCTGCGATTTGCCTGAAAAAGAGAGGAGTTTTGGTATATCTTTTATACAGGACTTGGTGCCGCAATGCTTCATGTGTTATTTTTTCCTATCAAACTAGATATGAGTATGTGTAGGTTTGTGATCCCCACCATCTTGTGACATACTAGAATTTGCAGTACCTACCAGTTATGCTATGATTAGTCACAAACTGATTGTGATTCGACGTGGGTCATTTTGATACTTTTATCCACCCTTGTGAAATACCCATCATTATTAGATTGTTTGCCTCCTTGCTGAGTATGATCACTCCTATGGGAAGCCTGTGTAGGAAAAAAGATGAGTGAGACAAACCATCAGATACTTTTCTTATTCCTTAAATTGTAGCTACAGTACTATAAATATCCAAATAAGGGGAAAGAAGGGAACGAAAAAAAAAAAGGAGTACAGGGTAAGCAAAAAAAGAGCAAAAAAAGCAAACATTATCCACTAATTGTAATACAAAAAAAGTAGACATTGAGGTTAGTAGTGTAATTAATTTATAAGGAATTGAATCAACAGTTTTGCCTGTTTACCATTTTGATATCTTTAATATCCTACTTGATGTTAATAGATTTGTTAGAAATGTAATAATTTGTAAACATTTTTGAACATAGATGAAAATGAAGAATGGGTTAATGTATGTCCTGAGGTAGAGAACATTAATTTGACTATGTTTGATAGATTAAAGTATAACTAAAGGCAAAACTTTTTTTTAGTTTTGGATAGAGTGGAAAGCCCCTATAATGCCCCCATTAGGGAGATTTACCCTCTCTATTAGTCCTGTTTACCATTATGATTGAAAGTGAAAGTAAAAGAAAATCCCAAATTTTGGGTTGGGCCCATAAAAGTAAGGAACTCTTCCAATGGTGACCCTAGTTTTGGTGACCTGCGGGTCCCCAAAGGGGTCCCTTACTTTGCCAGTATTTCCTCTTTGTTTCTGTTTAGCTATGAGATAAGAAGTGAAGGGAAATCTCTGCAATGGGACACAGAAGGCGAAAAAAAATCTGACATGGGTTCTAACCTTACCTTGCTCTATCCAAAATGAAAAAAATCACTTAAAAGTGATTGTAAAGTCTTTTTTTAAAAATAATAAACATGTTATACTTACCTGCTCTGTGCAGTTGGTTTTGCACAGAGCAGCCCAGATCCTTCTCTTCTTGGGTCCCTCTTCGCTGCTCCTGGCCCCACCCTCCTGTCGAGTGCCCCTACAGCAAGCAGCTTGCTATGGGGGCACCTGAGCCGAGCTTCTGCTCCGTGTGTCCATTCAGACACAGAGCTGCCATTCGTACCGCACCCTCTCTCTCCTGATTGGTTAACTGACTTTGATTGACAGCAACGGGAGCCAATGGGGCCAATGGGGCCATTGATGTGTCTCAACCAATCAGGAGGGAGAGTCCCGGGCAACTGAGGGACTTGTGGACAGAGATGGGGCTAAGGTAAGTATTAAGGGGGCTGGGGAGGCTGCTACACACAGAAGACTTTTTATCGTAATGCATAGAACGCATTAAGATAAAAACCTTATGACTTTTCAACTCCTTTAATATTGAAACAATTGCAGAATAAGATAAAGAAGGGGGTCCTGCAGTAATGAAGATATTTTAAAAAAAACTTAACAAGGGAGGATTTTTTAAATCCCATACAGACAAGGAGTCTAGCTGTAGAGATCTTTCAGAAAACGATGAAACAGGAACTAATGAACCTGAAAGATAAGAAGAGTAGAGAGAGTTTGAATAATATTACTGTGGCTGAATAAGCTTCAATAAAAAATCTACAAGAAATAAAAGACTAGGTAATCAATAATCGATTTTTCAAAGCCGGGCACCCCTTCCATAGACTCCCATGTTAAACGGTAATTTCTCTGGAAAATTTGGGGACCCGGTACTGGCCGGCCGCACATTCCCTGGACCCAAAACTTGGCACACATGTAGCCCCAGTTCTCCTCTACAAGTGTGCAAAGTTTGCTGTTTGGGGGACCTACGGCCGGGGAGCAGCGATTTTTCAAAACCGGGCACCCCTTCTATATACTCCCATGTTAAACGTAAGTCTAGTCATGGACACAGTGAGGCATGGGCACAGTGAGGCATAGACACAGTGAGGCACAGTGAGGCATGGACACAGTGAGGCATGGGCACAGTGAGGCATGGGCACAGTGAGGCATGCACATGGACACAGTGAGGCAAAGTGAGGCATAGTGAGGCATGCAGATGGCTAGGCTTACCCTAGGCTTATACTCGAGTCAATAATTTTTCAATTTTTTTGTGGTAAAATTAGATGCCTCGGCTTATATTCGGGTCGGCTTATACTCGAGTATATACAGTAATTTAAAGGACTGGTATTATTTCCTTGTAACTCTTGAACCCACTCTAAAAAGCCCTTTATTCCGCTGTACAGTATTTAAATATTTGTTTTGCTTTGTTACACGTTCCCTATGGCAGTTCCAAAACCTTGTGCCCCTTTCTCATAATAGTTTGCCTAGTAGCCCATAACTGACCATAATTTAACAGCAGGATTCACTTCATATAGACTTTAATGGGATTTGCTGCAAAATTTGTGTTCGCCATCTGGCTGTTCAAAAAAATAATGAATCACCTATAGCCAGCATAAGATTTTCAGTTATTTGTATTAAACCATGCCTGAAGTCAGAAACGAAAGGGCATATTTATAAAGCAGAGTACCTGACATTCACTGATCATTAACTGTAAATGAATATTCTAGGTGCATGTTTTGTAAATGACAATGATTTATTTAACACCTTTGAATGTTTGCTAAGAACTACATTTACTGTTTCATAAATGCAGTATGCCTCTTTTTTTAAATCTTTTCTAATACATTTTTGACACAGAAATGTAGTACTAGCCCACACGAACTTCCATACTTCCTTCTGGCAATAGTCAGAATGTTCAGCAATGTTCTCTCTCTCTCTCTCTCTCTCTCTCTCTCTCCCTCTCTCTTTTTTTTGTTTTAATATCTGAGAGTGGTAGATCATGCATTTGTTCTCCAGTGATATTTCTTTTTCCAAAACGAAGAGAAAGAGTGTTCGGACTTTGGATGAGGCATGTCAATACAATTAATGATACATGTGTAGCGGGGTATCGTTTCCTACCCACAGACTACAGTTCCCAGCACGCTTTGCGGCACTCAGGGTGCAATTCCCAGCGCAAGGACTGCTGGGGTGGACTTTAAAAGGGGGAGGAGGAGCCTCTCTCTTTCTCTTTGGACGCCACCCTCCCTGCAAGAGGATCCCTGCACTTACCTGCTGCGGGTGCAAGGCCTGAAGCCTGGGCCTTGCATTTGTTCCAGAGAGCCTTCGGCTCCACCGAGGAGCCTGCGGAGCATCCGATCCACCTGAGGTGCCACCATCTTCTGGAGGACCGAAGACCCGGCGCATCGTGGGCACTGTGAAGCGACTCACAGTAGCGGAGGTACCGGACAGGAGTCAGTCCGGTCGGGTGAGAGAGCGCAAGCTCAGAACCGCATCTGATTAACTTTGTTGCCTACTGACTTTGCCTAGGCCCATCAGTGATTACAGTTATACTCTGGAGAGACTGTCTGCTGAACTGAGTTTATTAGTCTCTCCAGCTTTGCTAAGTTAGTGATCATCACTACCCCCTTTTGGATTACGGTTTGTTCTTCATGTGCACCACCGAGTTTTGCTAGCGAAGATCCTTCAACAAACTATACCCCAAGTTATAGTCAGGCCTGACTGGGTAGTATAGGACATTGCTGGGCGCCATTTTTGCTCACGAGGGAGGATAGCTGCAGCGGGGTTATTATATTACCATTGCATTGCTGAATGTTATACCCTTGTAATGTGTACACCTATATTGCAGGGATCTGCATGAGATATTGTATACAAATGACCTTTTATACTTTTACCAATAGTAAAAAGTTATAGTTAAGTAATTTGGTTGTCAGTGTCAATTACTGTGCTGGGATATAAAGGGGTTGTGCCATATAACAGTATAGATATAGTACAGTTATACCATCCTCCTCCCTTTCCTAACTGTGCCAGAGAGGTTAGAGCCGATTGCCAGGGGTTGACAGCGGTGCATTACAAGGCCCAAAACAAACAAGCAGCCCTCTTAAACTGAGGGTATCGCTATACGTGGGGGCTCGGTTCCAGGATCCTTGTATATTGCACGCTGCAATCAAGCCTGTCTGAAGTACCAGCATGGACTCGCAGCCAGTGACACAATGGTGCGCAGAGGAGGCTGTGGATCCAGTCCGGGCGGTAGCTATTGAACTCTCGGGAGGGATCCGGGCGAGAGAAGAAGTAAAGCAGCTAGTAATGTCAATACCACCACAATGGAAAGCATGGCCGGTGGATGTAAAGTCAGATACCTCGGGGGCATATGCACTAGTAGAATGGACAAGAGGAATTCCAGAAGAATTCAAAGGGCAGAGTGTAAAAGACATAGATGACAGAACGTATCCCTTAGTGCATACTGGGGCTGTGAAGAAAGAGTCTCCACGAACCTCCCCACCATTATCTCCGTCACTCTTCTCCAACATGGGAGGCAGTAGCGAAACGAAAGCCCCAAAGTCACCCCTGACCGCCATAGAACTGCTGACTGCTTTGGGGGACTTTGTTGCCAAGTGCCAGAAAACCAGCACGGTACATGTGGAAGCCGGGTACCGGAAACTCCGGGTGTTTTCAGGAACACAACCTGTGCCACCCGGGGAGGAAGACTTTGACACCTGGATTGAGCAGGCAATGCAGGCAGTAGAAGGTTGGGAAGTTCCAGAAGCGCAGAAGTAGCAGCGCATCAATGAAAGCTTGAAGGGTCCTGCTGCTGAGGCTGTGAAAAATCTTAGGTGCAGCAATACTGTGTGTACTGCAATGTATTATCTGTCTATGTTGCAGGAGGAATTTGGCCAGCTGGAGAAGGTGTCGGAGCTGGTGTATCAATTTGAACATACTTTCCAACAGCCGAGGGAGAAGTTGTCCAAGTATGTCCGGAGACTGAATAGAATGCTGTGCCAGATTGTACTGAGAAAGGGAATGCAGCCACAGGTCATAGACGCTACCAGGATGAAGCAGATCCTGAGGGGAGCCTTGCGCTTGGATCCAGTTTGGCTTCACCTGAAGACCTCTGACGGAGTCATGGCTCTGAATTACACAGACCTTGTGCGGATCATAAGGGACGAAGAGGCCTTGATGAAGGATCAAGAGGGGGTTGAGAAGACCACCCCACCTGTTTCAGTGGGAGTCATAACGGCAGTAGTTACCGAACGTGACTCAGAAGTAGAAACCTTGAAGTCTCAAATGGCCCAAGTACTGGATTTATTGACCTCTTTATTAGCCAAGAACTCAGGAGCTAAGGAGAAAGAAGAGACCCGGAAGGAACCGGACCGGAATGTTCCCACTCCAGCATCTCCAAAAATAAGGAAGGAAATTATCTGCGTCAATTGTGGAGGAGTTGGTCACCCTGAAAGAGTGTGTACCAGCCCAAGGAAGAACCGAGGCACTCAATACCAGCCGCCGGAAAACTTCAGAGGGCCCCAGTGAAGGAGTCAGCCGGGCGCCCGCTACCTACAGAAAGCTCCAAGAAGATTCAAAAACAAGCAGAGCAAAAAGAGAAGGGAAACAATGCCCCTCCTAAAACCTCCCATACCGCCAGTTGGGAGTTGAAATTTGACAACCGGAAAAAGATCAATGCATACCAGGTCCAAAAAGCGTTGAGGTCCAGAGAAAAATGGAAAAAGAAGAAAATACCATTGGAAAAATCAAGGAGTCCAAAGGAGAAAATACCTTCTAAGAAGTTCCCGGATAAAATAGTTGGACCCTCCCTTCTAGTCTCCGTTCAAGTGGAGGGAGTCTACACAAAGGCACTCCTAGACACAGGAGCCCAAGTGACTCTCTTATACAGAGACTTTTATCAGAAGCATTTGAGTCACGTGCCTTTGCAGAAGCTGGAAGACCTGAAAATAGGGGGGATTGGCACTCGTAGCTTCCCCTACGACGGTTATGTTTCAATCAGGCTGGCCTTTGACCCCTCTGTGACCGGGAAGGCCGAAGTTTTTGACACCCTGGCGGTGGTTTGCCCTCGCCCACCAGGAGCCAACACGATGTCCATGTTGATAGGACCAACACTGACTTGGTCCGGAGACTGCTGACCCCATTAGTGCAAGAGCGGAGTTCTCCCAAACAGAAGATTCACCCCATGCTGCAACAGGTCTACCAGAAGTTGATCCTGGAGCAAAAGGTCCCGGAAGAGGGGGTGGGAAGAGGTTGGAGACTGTCTAGAAGAGAGAAGATACTGCAACCTGGTGAGGTGACCTGTCTTCAGGCTACGGTAAAACTCTCCTGGGAGCAGCCGGGTCCCTTTGTGGTCGTTGAACCAGACCCCTTCAACACTCATCAAGGATTGGAAGTGATCCCTGAAGTGGTCCCGTTGAGGGCATTGAAGAAGGCGAAGGGCCAGATTCCAGTGAGTGTCAGAAATGTCACTAATTCTCCTGTGAAGATCCCAGCCCGGGTACTACTGGGCAAAGTGAATCCTGTTACCCCAGTGACCCTGTCTGAATTAAAGTCCAAAGAAGGAGAAGCCACCCTGGAAGAGCTCTGCCTTGAAGATATCGCCTTGCCACTGAAATGGAAGGAGAGAGCCAAGGCTCAGCTGACTAGGTGGAGAAGAATATTCTCAGAAGATGAGTTTGACGTGGGGTGTGCGAGGAGTGCCACCCATAAAATCTGTCTTCAAGAAGACAAACCCTTTCGGAAGAGGGTCCGAAGAGTTCCACTGGCTGACTTGGAAGATTTGCGTGAGCAGTTGGCGGAGCTAAAGAGGACAGGGGTCATCCGAGAGTCCAGAAGTCCATATGCCTCCCCCATCGTGGTGGTAAGGAAGAAAAACGGGTCGCTGAGACTCTGCATAGACTACAGGACTCTCAACAGGAGGACCATACCCGACCAGTACACTACCCCCAGGATAGAAGATGCTTTGCAGAGTCTGTCTGGGGCCAAGTGGTTCAGTGTCATAGACCTGAAAAGTGGGTATTATCAAATCCCAATGCACCCTGAAGATAAGGAGAAGACGGCCTTCATCACCCCAGTGGGATTCTATGAATTCAATAGGATGCCCCAAGGCCTGTCGGGAGCCCCCGCTACTTTCCAGAGGAGAAGACCGTTGCGGACATGAATCTGATCGAAGTCCTGGTGTACCTAGACGACATCATTGTCTTCGGGAAGACTCTGGAGGAGCATGAAGAAAGATTGGAGAAAGTCCTGAAGAGACTCAGTGAAGAGGGATTAAAACTCTCCAGAGAAAAATGCCAGTTCTACCAGTCCTCGGTCCACTATCTGGGACACATAGTGTCTGCAGAAGGAGTGTCTACATACCCTAATAAACTGGATGCGGTCACCTCCTGGCCCAGACCAACTACAGTGACCGAGCTCAGATACTTCCTAGGCTTCTGCTCCTACTACCGTAGATTTGTGGAAGGGTTTGCAAAAATTGCCAAACCCCTAAATGAGCTACTGAAGATGGAAGGAGAGGAAGATGATACTGGCCCCAGGAAGCCTGGAGAGTCCGTGGAAGACTAGTGGACAGGGGAGTGCGAAGAAGACTTTCAGATTTTAAAGAAGAGTCTTACCACTGCACCAGTCCTGGCCTATGCTGATCCCAAAAAGCCATATGAACTGCATGTAGATGCCAGCCATGATGGTCTAGGAGGGGTACTATACCAAGAATATGAAGGACAGTTGCGCCCAGTTGCCTACGTTAGTAGAAGTCTGGCACCTGCAGAAAAGAACTTCCCCACCCACAAGTTGGAGTTCCTGGCCCTAAAGTGGGCAGTCGTGGATAAACTCAGAGATTACCTGTATGGAGCTGACTTCACAGTAAAGACTGACAATAATCCACGCACCTATCTCTTCACCACGGCCAAGCTGGAAGCCACTGGTCACCGTTGGTTAGCAGCCCTAGCCGGATTCAACTTCAGCCTGAAGTATAGGCCCAGAGCTGGAAACCGTGATGCAGACGCATTGTCCAGAAGAGCCCACGCACCCACCCACCATCCAGAAGATTGGACCCAGATAACCCCGGATGGGGTGTGGGCCTTGTGTCAAGGAGTACAACTTCAAGCTAGTGGTAGGTCAAGGGCTGAAGAGATCGGTGTTTCAGCGGTGGGCGTGCCTAAGTGTTACTGCAATGTGACCCAAGTTGGAGAGGATGACCTGCCAAAGCTATCAAAAAAAGACCTAAGGAGAGACCAGTTGGAATATCCCTGGGGAAGATTAGCATTGGAGACATTGGAGGACCAGGATCCAGGCAGACTTTTGAAGGACCCCTCAAAGGTGGCCCGATTGGTCCACAAAGAATGGGACAAGTTACAGGTGCATCAAGGGGTGGTCTACCGAAGGGGCCCCTCTGATGACCTAGAAGAGAAGTGGCAGCTGTTTCTGCCGGAGAAATACAGAAGAACTGTTTTGGCTGCCTTACATGATAATCATGGCCACTTGGGGGCCGAACGAACATTTCAGCTTGTGAGGAATAGGTTCTATTGGCCCTGCATGCAGGCTGAAGTGGAAGAGTACTGTCACTCCTGTAATCGCTGTATTCAGAGGAAGACACTGCCACGTCAAGCTGCCCCAATGGGCCATCTGCAGAGCCAGGGACCCTTGGACTTGGTGTGCATTGACTTCCTCTGTCTAGAACCTGACTTAAGTGGACAAGGAAATGTTCTGGTGATAACCGACCATTTCACCCGTTATGCTCAGGTCTTTCCAGCCAAAGACCAGAAGGCATCCACTGTAGCTAAAATCTTAGTGGAGAAATACTTTGTGCATTATGGGCTGCCACAACGCCTGCACTCAAACCAAGGGAGAGACTTTGAGAGTCGATTAATTAAGAAGTTGCTGGACTCTTTGGGTATCAAGAAAACCTGTACTACCCCCTATCACCCTCAGGGCGATGCACAGCCGCAGAGATTCAACAGGACTCTGTTAAATATGTTGGGGACTCTGAGCAGTGAACAGAAGCAGCATTGGAGCAAGCACATAGCAGCAATAGTGCATGCTTACAATAGTACCACTAGCGATGCCACAGGGTACTCTCCATACCGCCTAATATTTGGCAGGGAAGCAAGACTGCCTGTGGATCTGGCATGCGGCATATCAACGGAACACACTTCAGCCACCTCACATAAGGGATATGTGGATAGACTGAGAAAGATTTTGAAGCTAGCTTTTGAACAGGCCCAAGTGGCATCAGAGCAAAGAGGAGCCCGGAACTTTGACCTCAAAGTTAGAATCCAGGACTTGCAGCCAGGAGACAGAGTGCTGTTGCGAAACCTAGGAGTTCCAGGGAAGCATAAACTAGCAGACATATGGAGACCTGAACCATATGTGATCTGTAAGAAGTTACCAGACCTGCCGGTATATCAGCTAAAGCCAGAAGGAAAGATAGGGCAGCTGAAGACATGGCACAGAAACCACTTACTTCCACTTTCAGAAGCGGTTCGGATACCTCCTGTAGAAGATTCCCCTGGGCCATCATCAAGCTTGGATACACCTAGGCCCAACATTAGGTCTCAGGTATCTCAGTCTGGAGAAATGGATGTCTCTGAACAGAGCGAAGAAGAAGAGCTTGGATGGTTTTGGCCCTCTCAGGCCCCTGAGCCCATGTCTGTAGATCTTCCACCCTCTGAAGGTACTGTGGATAGTACATTGAATATGGAAGCCACTGAGTTTGTTCCGTCTAGCCCTCTGTCTGAAGAGTGGGAAGATGCCACATGGTCACCTTCTGCTGATCATTAACATTACTCTCAACACCTTCCTGCACCTGATTTGGATGTATCGGAAGCATTGGAACCCAGTGTACCTACTCCAGAAGAAGAGCCTGTGGCTGATGAAACAGTCACCCCAAGAGAACAGAGAGCCAAGAGAACCATTCGTCCTCCTCGGAAGTTAACCTATACCCAGATGGGGGAAAGTTCTGAGGATACAGTAACCACTGCTCGAAAGACATTACCAACACCTGGTCCCTCCACTGTGCATTTGGTGGAGGCAACCCCAGCTCATTTTCTGGCACAGTTAGGCAGGTCAACCCCATTGATGTGACCTGTGGGCAGGACAAGCTCCCTTCCCCGTTTTGGTGGGAGTTTCCTCTGCCAACTTCTCTAGCAGCCCTTAATGAGTTTGTATTTTCATACTGTTGATACTGTCTTTGGGGACCAAAGATTTCAAGTGGGGGGAGTGTGTAGCGGGGTATCGTTTTCCTACCCACAGGCTACAGTTCCCAGCACGCTTTGCGGCACCCAGGGTGCAATTCCCTGCGCAAGGACTGCTGAGGTGGACTTTAAAAGGGGGAGGAGGAGCCTCTCTCTTTCTCTTTGGACGCCTCCCTCCCTGCAAGAGGATCCCTGCACTTACCTGCTGCTGGTGCAAGGCCTGAAGCCTGGGCCTTGCATTTGTTCCAGAGAGCCTTCCGCTCCACCGAGGAGCCTGCCGAGCATCCGATCCACCTGAGGTGCCACCATCTTCTGGAGGACCGAAGACCCGGCGCATCGTGGGCACTGTGAAGCGACTCACAGTAGCGGAGGTACAGGACAGGAGTCGGTCCGGTCGGGTGAGAGAGCGCCAGCTCAGAACCGCATCTGATTAACTTTGTTGCCTACTGACTTTGCCTAGGCCCATCAGTGATTACAGTTATACTCTGGAGAGACTGTCTGCTGAACTGAGTTTATTAGTCTCTCCAGTAGGGATGAGCTTCGTGTTCGAGTCGAACATACGTTCGACTCGAACATCGGCTGTTCGATCGTTCGACGAAGATCGAACGATTTGGGCCGTTCGCGCCAAATTCGAGTGACGCGAACGGCCCACAATGCACTACGCCATCGCAGTGTCATCCAGGCGCTGTGATTGGCCAAGCATGCACTGTGACCCCGCATGCTTGGCCAATCACAGTGCCGGCAGCGAGGAGAGCAATGATTGGCCACAGGCAGGATGCCTGTGGCCAATTATTGCTGAGGGTGTTTAGTACACGCCCCACACTATAAAAGGCCGCCAGCACGGCGGCCTAGTGTAGTGTGTTCCGGAGCAGTGAAAGACAAGCATAGGCAGGGACAGTGACATTTATTTCTTTCTTGCTTAACCTGGATTCCTTTAGTTTAGGGAAAGAGAAGGATAGGTAGGGAGAGTGTCAGTGTGTTTTACTGTGCGAGTCCTTGTTTCTAGGGACAAAGAAGGAAAGTGAGGGGAATTCTCCTTGTGCTATAGTGTGCTTTAAAAAAACATTTTTTCTAGGGACAGAAAACTCTAGGTAGGGAGAGTGTCAGTTTCTTTCACTGTGCCAGTCCTTGTTTCTAGGGACAAAGAAGGAAAGTGAGGGGAATTCTCCTTGTGCTATAGTGTGCTTTAAAAAAACATTTTTTCTAGGGACAGAAAACTCTAGGTAGGGAGAGTGTCAGTTTCTTTCACTGTGCCAGTCCTTGTTTCTAGGGACAAAGAAGGAAAGTGAGGGGAATTCTCCTTGTGCTATAGTGTGCTTTAAAAAAACATTTTTTCTAGGGACAGAAAACTCTAGGTAGGGAGAGTGTCAGTTTCTTTCACTGTGCCAGTCCTTGTTTCTAGGGACAAAGAAGGAAAGTGAGGGGAATTCTCCTTGTGCTATAGTGTGCTTTAAAAAAACATTTTTTCTAGGGACAGAAAACTCTAGGTAGGGAGAGTGTCAGTTTCTTTCACTGTGCCAGTCCTTGTTTCTAGGGACAAAGAAGGAAAGTGAGGGGAATTCTCCTTGTGCTATAGTGTGCTTTAAAAAAACATTTTTTCTAGGGACAGAAAACTCTAGGTAGGGAGAGTGTCAGTTTCTTTCACTGTGCCAGTCCTTGTTTCTAGGGACAAAGAAGGAAAGTGAGGGGAATTCTCCTTGTGCTATAGTGTGCTTTAAAAAAACATTTTTTCTAGGGACAGAAAACTCTAGGTAGGGAGAGTGTCAGTTTCTTTCACTGTGCCAGTCCTTGTTTCTAGGGACAAAGAAGGAAAGTGAGGGGAATTCTCCTTGTGCTATAGTGTGCTTTAAAAAAACATTTTTTCTAGGGACAGAAAACTCTAGGTAGGGAGAGTGTCAGTTTCTTTCACTGTGCCAGTCCTTGTTTCTAGGGACAAAGAAGGAAAGTGAGGGGAATTCTCCTTGTGCTATAGTGTGCTTTAAAAAAACATTTTTTCTAGGGACAGAAAACTCTAGGTAGGGAGAGTGTCAGTTTCTTTCACTGTGCCAGTCCTTGTTTCTAGGGACAAAGAAGGAAAGTGAGGGGAATTCTCCTTGTGCTATAGTGTGCTTTAAAAAAACATTTTTTCTAGGGACAGAAAACTCTAGGTAGGGAGAGAGTCAGTTTCTTTCACTGTGCCAGTCCTTGTTTCTAGGGACAAAGAAGGAAAGTGAGGGGAATTCTCCTTGTGCTATAGTGTGCTTTAAAAAAACATTTTTTCTAGGGACAGAAAACTCTAGGTAGGGAGAGTGTCAGTTTCTTTCACTGTGCCAGTCCTTGTTTCTAGGGACAAAGAAGGAAAGTGAGGGGAATTCTCCTTGTGCTATAGTGTGCTTTAAAAAAACATTTTTTCTAGGGACAGAAAACTCTAGGTAGGGAGAGTGTCAGTTTATTTCACTGTGCCAGTCCTTGTTTCTAGGGACAAAGAAGGAAAGTGAGGGGAATTCTCCTTGTGCTATAGTGTGCTTTAAAAAAACATTTTTTCTAGGGACAGAAAACTCTAGGTAGGGAGAGTGTCAGTTTCTTTCACTGTGCCAGTCCTTGTTTCTAGGGACAAAGAAGGAAAGTGAGGGGAATTCTCCTTGTGCTATAGTGTGCTTTAAAAAAACATTTTTTCTAAGGACAGAAAACTCTAGGTAGGGAGAGTGTCAGTTTCTTTCACTGTGCCAGTCCTTGTTTCTAGGGACAAAGAAGGAAAGTGAGGGGAATTCTCCTTGTGCTATAGTGTGCTAAAGCATTCCTCATCAACCATCTTTGAAATCCTTGTTTTTTGGACAGTCAGGGAAATTGTCTTGTGCTATTCTGTGCAAAAGCAATCATCCTTAACCATATTTAGAAATCCTTAAGTAAAGGGACAGAGAAGGACACCTGAAGGTAGCCCTTATTGCTTTTTTCCCATCTCCCTGCAGGCCATCTATTAGAATGTCTGGAAGGCAAACAAGGAGAGGCAGACAGTCAGGAGGCAATAAAAGAGGGCAAGCAGGCTCTGTGTCTGGGGGCAACAGTGCTGGTCGTGGACGCGGTGCATTGTCATCAGCACATGGCCATGGGACACGCTTGTCCTTCTTTTCGGCAGCTGGACATGTTGAGCCACATCATGCCGAAGACTTGGTAGAGTGGATGACCAAGCCCTCCTCCTCCTCCTCATCCTCTCTCACCCAGGCTCAGGGTACTGGCAAAGCAGCTGCCAAAGCGTCCTCTTCCCTGGTATCAATGTCAGACTCATCATCAGTCACTCCTTCCCTAGACCCACCATGTCCTCCTCCTGAGGAGTCCCCCGAACTGTTTGAGCACAGTGTTGGGTACATGCTCCAGGAGGATGCCCAGCGTTTCGAAGGGTCTGATGATGAAACCCAGCTACAGGAAGGCAGTAGCGTGAGAGCAGACAGAGGGGATGCTCAAGAAGGACACCAATCTGGCAGTCATGTTCCAGCAGCTGCAGCATACTGCCAGATTGGCTCCAGTGATGAGGAGGGAGGGGATGATGAGGTCACTGACTCCACGTGGGTGCCTAATAGGAGAGAGGAGGAGGAGGAGGATGAGGAGGAGGCACATCTCCAACGAGGCAGGATGCCCTTTGGTGGCCAGCGTAAGGGCAGTACACTGACGGAATCACACCGCAGAGCTCCGCCTGTGCAGGGCGCTGCCTCTGCCCGTCATTCAAAAAGTTCCTTGGTGTGGGCCTTTTTTGAGGCTAGTGCATCAGATCGCACAGCTGCTGTTTGCAACATATGTCTCAAGCGTATATCGCGTGGCCAAAACATCAGCCGCTTGGGTACCACATGCCTGACCAGACATATGTTGACCTGCCATGCAGCTCGTTGGCAAGCCTACCTCAAAGACCCACACCAAAGAACAAAGCGGACCTCTCCTTGCACCGCATCAGCTGGGATCTCCAACCCCACTATAACTTCAGTCCTCTCTGAAACATGCACTGAGAGGAATGAAGGTGTAGAATTAGGTGTGTCACAGCCAAGTACTTGCGGCCACTCTGCTAGCAGTACACCGACGTCCGATTCTAGCAGGCAAATTTCCCTGCCCCAGCTGCTGGACCGTCGAAAGAAGTTCACTCCCAGCCATCCACATGCCCAGCGGTTGAATGCTAGCTTGGCTAAATTGCTAGCGCTTCAACTGCTGCCTTTTCAGTTGGTAGACTCGGCCCCCTTCCGTGAGTTTGTGCAATGTGCGGTTCCTCAGTGGCAGGTTCCCAAACGCCACTTTTTCTCACGGAAGGCTATTCCGGCTCTCTACCGGCATGTGGAAGGCAATGTCTTGGCCTCGCTGGACAGGGCGGTCAGCAGTAAGGTGCATATTACCGCTGACTCATGGTCCAGCAGGCATGGACAGGGACGTTACCCTTCTTTCACGGCCCATTGGGTCACTCTTTTGGCAGCTGGGAAGGATGCAGGACAAGGTGCAGTAGTGTTGGAGGTTGTTCCACCGCCACGCCTCCAAAATGCTACTACTGGTTGTGACACACCTCTCTCCTCCACCCCCTCCTCTTCTTCTTCCTCCATGGCCTCTTCCTGTGGTTTGTCCTATGAACCAGCGGTGCTCCGTAGCCGTTCACGGGGCTACGCAAGTACGCAGGCAAAAAGATGCCATGCCGTGCTTGCGCTGGTGTGTTTGGGGGACAGAAGCCACACTGGGGCAGAGGTCCTGTCTGCTCTGCAGGGCCAGGCCGAGAGGTGGTTGACGCCACGCCAGCTTAAGCCAGGAATGGTGGTTTGCGACAATGGCACCAACCTCCTCTCCGCCCTCCGACAGGGACAACTGACCCATGTGCCCTGTGTGGCTCACGTCCTTAACCTGGTGGTGCAGCGGTTCTTGGGCAGGTACCCGGGCTTACAGGATGTCCTGAGGCAGGCCAGGAAAGTCTGTGTGCATTTCCGCAGATCTTATAATGCCAGTGCTCGCCTGGCTGAGCTGCAAAAGGAGTTGAACCTGCCCAAGAACCGCCTTATATGTGACATGCCCACCAGGTGGAACTCAACGTTGGCCATGCTGCAGCGGCTGCACACGCAGCAGAGGGCCATCAATGAGTACCTGTGCGACTACGGCACCAGGACAGGGTCAGGGGAGCTTGGTTTTTTTTCTCCACGCCAGTGGGGCATGATCAGGGATGCATGCACTGTCCTGGCACCATTTGAGGAGGCCACGAGGATGGTGAGCAGTGACAGTGCATGCATCAGTGACACTGTACCTCTTGTCCACCTGTTGGAGCACACGCTGCGTGGAATAATGGACAGGGCACTTGAGGCAGAACAGAGGCAGGAAGAGGAGGACTTCCTTGCCTCTCAAGGCCCCCTTTACCCAGACAGTGTTCCTTCTGTCCCACCCATCGCACAGGAAGAGGAAGAGGAGGAGGAGGAGGAGGAGGAGGATTGTGTCAGCATGGAGGTGGAGGCTGGCACTCAGCATCATCAGCAGCAGTCTTTTAGGGATGATTTACAGTCCCAAGAAACCAGTGGACTTGTACGTGGCTGGGAGGAGGTGGCTGCGGATCATGTCGTCCTTAGTGACCCAGAGGACTCCGGACCGAATGCCTCAGCAAACCTACGCTGCATGGCCTCCCTGATCCTGCAAAGTCTGCGGAAGGATCCTCGTATTCTTCGGATCAAGGAGAGGGACCATTACTGGCTGGCCACTCTCCTTGATCCACGGTACAAGGGTAAGGTTGCGGACCTTATGTTACCTTCGCAGAGGGAGCAGAGGATGAGACAACTCCGGGAGGCCTTGCAGAAAGGTCTGTGCAACGCGTTCCCAGAGACTGGGAGGTTACAAACTCCTGGTCCTGGACAACGAGTTGCTGAGGCTTCGGCCAGTCAAAGAAGGAGCGGTGGGGAAGGTGGCCGTCTGACCGATGCGTTCAGACAATTCTTTAGTCCGCAGCCCCAAAGTATGATCGGTTCCAGCAACCATCGCCAGCGTCTGATAAACATGGTGCAGGAATATCTAGGGGCAAGGTCAGACTTGGACACCTTCCCCACCGAAAATCCTCTGGCTTACTGGGTCTTGAGGATGGATCACTGGCCAGAGCTTGCACAGTATGCAATTGAGCTACTGGCCTGTCCTGCATCCAGCGTTCTTTCGGAACGCACATTCAGTGCTGCTGGAGGATTTGTCACGGATCACAGGGTGCGCCTGTCCACCGACTCGGTTGATCGACTGACTTTCATCAAGATGAACCAGTCTTGGATCACCACCAGCTACCACACACCTGATGCTGATATAACAGACTAATTGATTTTAACATGTCACATCCCTTCAAGACTGATGCTGATGCTGAGTGCCTGTGCTGTTATGTTGACTGGCTATCCTCCTCCTCCTCCGAGTCCTCAATGATACGATTGATGATGATAGCTTGGAAGATCATTTTTGTTTATGGGTGCCGCCACCAGTGGCTAAGGCCCAATTTTTCAGCCCCTGTTTTACAGGGGCGTGTAATTACAATTTTTTTAGCAATAATTTGCCATAGGGCTCATTGCTGTGCTCCAAGTACAGTATCTGTGAGGGGTTGGAGTGTTGTGGCACCAGTGCCTAAGGCCCAATTTTTCAGCCCCTGTTTAACAGGGGCGTGTCATTACAATTTTTGAAGCAATACTTTGCAACAGGGCTCATTGCTGTGCTCCAAGTACAGTATCTGTGAGGGGTTGTAGTGTTGTGCCACCAGTGCCTAAGACCCAATTTTTCAGCCCCTGTTTAACAGGGGCGTGTCATTACAATTTTTGAAGCAATACTTTGCAACAGGGCTCATTGCTGTGCTCCAAGTACAGTATCTGTGAGGGGTTGTAGTGTTGTGCCACCAGTGCCTAAGGCCCAATTTTTCAGCCCCTGTTCAACAGGGGCATGCAATTACAATTCTTGATCTAATAATTCACAGCAGGGCCCATTGCTGCACCCACCAAGAATAACTCTGAGGGCTTACAGTGTTGTGGCAACGCCACCACCACCACCACCACCACGAAAGGCCCAATTTTTCAGCCCCTGTTCAAAAGGGGCATGTAATTACAATTCTTGATCTAATAATTCACAGCAGGGCCCATTCCTGCACCCACCAAGAGTAACTCTGAGGGCTTACAGTGTTGTGGCAACGCCACCACCACCACCACCACGAAAGGCCCAATTTTTCAGCCCCTGTTCAACAGGGGCATGCAATTACAATTCTTGATCTAATAATTCACAGCAGGGCCCATTGCTGCACCCACCAAGAGTAACTGTCAGGGCTTACAGTGTTGTGGCACCAGCACCACCATCAAAGGCCCAATTTTTACTACCACTGTTCAACAATTATATGTAATTAAAATTCCTGATATAATAGTTGACAGCAGGGCGTTCCAGCACCAACCAAGAGTAACTGTGAGTGCTTACAGTGTTGTGCCAACACCAACAACTAAGGGGCCTATTTCTGCAGAGTATATACGGCAGGTCCCTACTTTCAAACATCCAACTTACAAACGACTCCTACTTGCAAACGCAAGAAGACAACAGGAAGTGAGAGGAAATCTACCACTAGGAAGGAAAATTCTCTCCTGTAAGAATAAATATGGGAGAAAGGTGTCTCCTCTGTACTGATGCTTTATCAGCAATCCTTGTTTCAAGAAAAACACCACATTTCAAAAACAGTTGTCATTGGGACGGAAAGTGAGGTGAAATGTTCTGAACAGGGGCACAGACAGCAAAACAAATGTTACAGGGGTGATAACCCTTACCTATGTTTTCCAAAAAGTTTAAAAATAGATTTTTGGGCTGGAGCTACACTTCAACAATGTACCTGTTCAAAATTACAAACAGATTATACATAAGAACAAACCTACAGTCCCTGTCTTGTATGCACCGCCTGTATACGGTTCCCCTTAATATCCATACAAGACCCAAAGGGGCTGGTAATGGGCTGGGGTAGGGGGGGGGGGGGTCATGGGGTAGCTATGCCATTTTTCTTAAAGATTTTCATCCATATTACCGGGACCAGACATTACATTAAAGCCGCAAGCAGTTTTAAATGGCTTTTTTTTCCTTTAGAAGTGTCATTTTGTGCAGGGACAGTTCTAAACACGGGAAACACGTGGCACTTCACAGGCATACTTTAGACACCCCCCAGGTACGATATTTAAAGGAATATTTGACTTTTTTTTTTTCACTTTATGCATCATTAAAATGACTGCTCCCGAAAAACGACCGTTTTTAAAACTTCTTTTTGCATTGATACATGTCCCCTGGTGCAGAACCCGGGTTCCCAAACCCTTTTTAGGACAATAACATGCATAATAGTTGTTATAATTAGCACTTTAGAATTCGAACGTTCGCATCCATTGTATTTAATAGGGTTCTAATGTTCGTACAAACTTTCGGTCCGTTCGCGGGTTCTGGTGCGAACCGAACCCGGGGGTGTTCGGCTCATCACTACTCTCCAGCTTTGCTAAGTTAGTGATCATCACTACCCCCTTTTGGATTACAGTTTGTTCTTCATGTGCACCACCGAGTTTTGCTAGCGAAGATCCTTCAACAAACTATACCCCAAGTTATAGTCAGGCCTGACTGGGTAGTATAGGACATTGCTGGGCGCCATTTTTGCTCACGAGGGAGGATAGCTGCAGCGGGGTTATTATATTACCATTGCATTGCTGAATGTTATACCCTTTTAATGTGTACACCTATATTGCAGGGATCTGCATGAGATGTTGTATACAAATTACCTTTTATACTTTTACCAATAGTAAAAAGTTATAGTTAAGTAATTTGGTTGTCAGTGTCAATTACTGTGCTGGGATATAAAGGGGTTGTGCCATATAACAGTGTAGATATAGTATAGTTATACCATCCTCCCCCCTTTCCTAACTGTGCCAGAGAGGTTAGAGCCGATTGCCAGGGGTTGAAAGCGGTGCATTACAAGGCCCAAAACAAACAAGCAGCCCTCTTAAACTCTTAAATAAATATAAAAAATTATATAGTTTATTTATACCATCATATTAACCTCCTTAGCGGTAATCCCGAGTCTGGCTCGGGGTGAGTTTTCAATGCTAAGAGCGGTAACCCCGAGCCAGACTCGGGCTGCATCGCAGTATCCAGGGGAAGTAACTTACCTTGTTTCCTGGATCCTGCGATGTCCTCCCGCAGTGTCTGCGAGCCGTGTCTCGCTCGATCCTCACTGCCGAGCTCCGTTCCCTGCGACGTTGCGACGCACGGGGACGGAGTTCGGCGCCAAATTCAAAAAAGTAAACACATAGTATACATACAGTATACTGTAATCTTACAGATTACAGTACTGTATGTAATAATTACACATCCCCCTTTGTCCCTAGTGGTCTGCCCAGTGTCCTGCATGCACTTTTATATAATAAAAACTTTTCTTTCTGCCTGGAAACTGAAGATTGTCCATAGCAACCAAAAAGTGTCCCTTTATGTCAAAAGTGATTTTAGACCAGCTAAAAAACAGCGATAATAAATTACAATCACTCGCAGAATTGAGCGATAGCGACTTGTGGGGAAATTCATCATCAAACAAAAAATCTAATGACAGCGACAATTCTGCAACTGAGCAAATTTCAGTGTTTTTTGATTTGATTACATTATTGAATAATTTTTATTATAATTACATTACTATTTGTTATAATTATTTATAGTTATTTATTATATTATAATTTATTATTTTGTGTTTCAAACTTTATCATACCCGGGATGTCTACTAGACTCTTGTTTGGTAAGGTTTAAGTAAGTAATTACTAAGAATCGCAGGCCTACAATACAAAACACCAAATTTCCATGCAAAATAATTGTACCGCTTTTGGTACATAATTCCAGACAGAATCATACCGCCAGGGAGGTTAAGCATTCCTTAATCTAAAAAAAAAAATGTTGAATAAATAAATAATTGTATAATGTAATCAAAAGACTAACATATCAAATATAATAATACATTACAAATATTCAAAAACATGATTAATACAATGAATGCAAGATGGGTAATAACGATCATCAATAGACTTAATTGGCAAAATATAATTCATAGGTTACTCATACTGTACATCGATTGTCAAATGTACAGACAAACATAATATAATGCGTATTGTTAAACCAGACTTGTCTTGGCACCCTTGTTGGAAACTCTTCACATTTCATGACATTACAGCCACTCATCAGGATTATGATGCAAATGTATACTGTAGGATGGATAGATAGACTATCTGTTAGTATATCAGCTCTTTAGGGAAAGAAAATATCAAGAAAAGACAACTTGACTGTTACTTACAGATCCCAAGCTGTGCCCAGCTCCTATATGAGAAATGACGGGGGCCTCAGATAAATTGTCCAACTCGGGGATGAGGAGGGAAACCCCCCAAACACGACCAAGGGAAGCAACCATGCAGCACGCCAGGTCGCCATGACACCAACCCTAAGTGTACGATGAGTGCACTTGCATTCTGCAAAGAATATGAAAGGGGGATGTGCAAATGAATAAATTTAGGCAAATAAGAAGAGTGGTGTGTCTATTGAGTAAAACACCGATGTGTTCCCACAAAGGGGCTACCATTAGTGTAGGAGTGATGGGTGTTTGGATAAAACCACAAAGTCAGAATGGATATGAACCAATTGTTGGGAGTGTTGTGATACACTCCAGTAGGAGTGCTCAAATGGCAAACAAGCAAAACCAAATGTTTGGACGGAGCAATTAAATGACCCCCAATTACCTGAAGTGTATGACTGCGTGAGGAACAGCGTATGCCGAGTCCCTTCCTGGTGATAGGAACATGTGAAGTGGTCGGCTGGTTAGCCCGGGCTGATATACAAGGGTCCCCGCCAACATCATGCCTAAACAACATTGCAGGAGGGAAGAGGTAAGGAAGAAAGATCCCACCTGCTGTGCATAGGCCCGCAGTAGATCCACGCCCACCCCATCTGCGGCGCAAGATGGAAAAAGACAGTCCCCGCACCACGGCGTCAAGAGACGCCGTGAGCGTGGAGTGCCTAAACATGACGCCGATGGGTCAATATTCACCCCCACTGCAAACACAGGGATGAGGGGGGAAAAGAACTGCAGCGTATCGCAACCCCGGAAGTCAAAACAAACTCCAAAACCGAATGAACTCGACTAGCTACCAAATTGTAAAGGGCACCTCAAGGGGAGCAAGCAGGTCTCTATGGACAAGGGAATAATACAGTTAATTAGGGATATATGAGCAAGTAGGTAATAATGGATAAATTAGAAAAAGGGGGTGTGACCTGACACAACCAACAATGGAATGCCTCCATCCCTGATGTATTTGTACAAAAAAAAGAGAAAGAATATTGGGACTTTGGATGAGGCATGTCATTACAACTGATGATTCATAGAATAAATATAAAAATGTATATAATTTATTAGTACCATCATATTAAGCATTCCATAATCTTAAAAACATGTTGAATAAATAAATAATTGTATAATGTAATCAAAAGACTAACATATCAAATATAATAATACATTACATATATTCAAAACATGATTAATACAATGAATGCAAGATGGGTAATAACGATCATCAATAGACATAATTGGCGAAATATAACTCATAGGTTACTCATACATCGATTGTCAAATGTCTAGACAAACATAATATAATGCGTATTGTTAAACCAGACTTATTTTGGCACCCTTGTTGGAAACTCTATGTGTTTCGTGATATTACAGCCACTCATCAGGAGTAGGAATGGGCCAAACGGACCCCTGTTCGCTTCGCACCAGAACTTTCGAACACTGCGAAAGTTCGGACCCGAATAACGAACCCCATTAAAGTCAATAGGACCTGAACGTCAAAAATCGAAAGTGCCCATTTTATAGGCTTATATGCAAGTAATTGGGCATACAATGGTTATAGGGGTCCGGGTCCTGCCCTTGGGGACATGTATCAATAAAAAAAGTTTGTGAAAAACTTCATTTTTAAATGAGCAGTGATTTTTTGATTTTTAAAGTGAAAGCATAAAAATAAAATTATCCTTCCAATATAGTGCATGGGGGATCCCCTTAGTCTACCTGTAAAGTGGCAGATCTGTACCATGTCTAGAATCTGCTGCAGCAATCTTTGCATTTATAAAGCCCAAAAAATGAAATATTCCCTGCAAGCTGCCTTTATTTTGTTCAGCAACAGCTGGGGAGCCAGTGTGTATGATGAGGCCACTATGTAGTGCACTGGGAACAAGATTATATATTTTTTGGATACATTCTGGTGTCACTTTGACTTTGGATAGAAGTAACGGGTGCGTAAAAATTGGTCTTTGGGTGTCAGTGGTGCCTTCCCACCGTAACCCTATAGAGTCTTGATGAAAGCAAGAATTGGTCTTGCTGTAATAAATTGCAATCATATGCACCTGTCAAACAGGTGCAGAAAAATTACTCTTTGGGTGTCGGGGGCGCCTTCCCACTGTAACCCTATAGAGGTGCTCTTGATGAAGGCAAAACAAATTGCAATTATATACACCTTGGGTGTTAATTGTGCCCATGAAACCTATACCAAAAACATTCTTCCAAATTAAATGATTGAACACCCTCAAAGCTAGGCAGCCTCAAAGTCCTGCAGAGATTCCACATCCCAAAAAAACTTAATCAGTAACATCAGCATCAGGGGCTTCATAGCTGTAATCCAGGACTGATTCATTTTTATAAAAGTCAAACGGTCCACGGAGTCTGTGGACAGAAGTGTTCTATGATCAGTAACAAAAGCTGAATACCTGTTCTGAAAGCACGCTGGATGCAGGGCAACCCAACAATTCAATAGCATACTGGGCAGTGGTCTATTCTCATGACACAGTAAGTCAGTGGATCATCAGCCGGAAAGCTCTCCATCTCTGTTTTGGCCCCGAGGTAATCGTCCACCATGTGATGCAGATACTGTCGATGGGATAACAGCCCTCGGTGGCGAGGACTAAAAAAATCCTGAAATGCCTCACTTAGGCGGACGCCCTATCCAACGCTCCTCTCTTGACCAACAGAAGACTCAAAACTAAATTTTCCCACGACACTGTAATCTACTGGAGTCAGGAAAAACGTTCAATAAAATCCTCTTTGACGTGTTCTCAAGAGATTTTATCTTCTGCACTCTCTGTGGGGATGGGATGAGTTCTGAGACCTTCCCCTTACAACGGTGGTCAAGGAGGGTTGCAACCAGTAATCCTCCTTCTCCTTTATGCCACGTATTCTTGGGTCCTTTCGCAGGCGTTGAAGCATAAGGTTGCCCATGCGCATCAAATTTGCAGAGGCTTGAGAAGCAGACTCCCAGGATGACAGCATCTGAAACTTCCTCCTTCCAGCCGCGTACTACTCCCTAGAGTCCTGGGGTTGGAAAGACATCGCTTACAGATTGACGTATGTCTTCCTCTTCTTCGAAGCCTATGAAAGTGCCAGAATCCTCCTCCTCATCCTCCTCCCCTCTCTCCTCCTGTGTGTTCTGTGACTAGGGATGAGCTTTATGTTTGAGTCGAACATGAGTTTGACTCGAACATTGGCTGTTCGCCCGTTCGGCGAACAGCGAACAATTTGGGGTGTTCGCGGCAAATTCGAAAAGCCACGTAACACCCTTTAAAAGTCTATGGGAGAAATCAAAAGGTTAATATGCAAGTTATTGTCATAAAAAGTGTTTGGGGACCTGGGTCCTGCCCCAGGGGACATGTATCAATGCAAAAAAAAGTTCTAAAAACGTCAGTTTTTTCGGGAGCAGTGATTTTTATAATGCTTAAAGTGAAACAATAAAAGTGAAATATACCTTTACATTTCGTACCTGGGGGGTGTGTACAGTATGCCTGCAAAGTAGCACATGTTTCCCGTGCTTAGAACTGTCCCTGCACAAAATGTAATTTCTAAAGGAAAAAAAGTCATTTAAAACTACTTGCGGCTATTCATGAATTGTTGGGTCCCGGCAATACAGATCAAAGTCATTGAAAAAAAACTCAGGGGTTCCTCCCCCAGTCCATTACCAGGCCCTTTGGGTCTGGTATGAATGTTAAGGGGAACCCCGAACCGAAAAAAAAAAAGAGTGGTGGTCCCCCCAAATTCCATATAAGGCCCTTCAGGTCTGGTATGGATATTAACCACTTCAGCCCCGGACCAATACGCAGCATAAAGACCAGAGCTGATTTTACAATTTGGCACTGCGCTGCTTTAACTGGAAATTGTGCGGACATGCAATGTTGTACCCAAACTAAATTTGCGTCCTTTTCTTCCCACAAATAGAGCTTTCTTTTAATGGTATTTGATTGCCTCTACAAAAAAAATTTTTTGCGATATAAATGGAAAAATACCAAAAATTTTGAAAAAAAATTATATTTTCTACTTTTTGTTATAAAAAAAATCGAATAAACTAAATTTTAGTCATACATTTAGGCCAAAATGTATTCAGCCACATGTCTTTAGTAAAAAAAATGTCAATAAGCGTATATTTATTGGTTTGCGCAAAAGTTATAGCGTCTACAAACTAGGGTACATTTTCTGGAATTTACACAGCTTTTAATTTATGATTGCCTATGTCATTTCTTGAGGTGCTAAAATGGCAGGGCAGTACAAAACCCCCCCAAATGACCCCATTTTGGAAAGTAGACACCCCAAGGAAATTGCTGAGAGGCATGTTGAGCCCATTGTATATTATTTGTTTTTGGTCCCAAGTGATTGAATAATGACAAAAAAAATAAAAAAATTACAAAAAGTTGTCACTAAATGATATATTGCTCACACATGCCATGGTTATATGTGGATTTGCACCCCAAAATACATTTTGCTGCTTCTCCTGAGTACGGGGATACCACATGTGTGGGACTTTTTAGGAGCCTAGCCGCGTACGGGACCCCGAAAACCAATCACCGCCTTCAGGATTTCTAAGGGCGCAAATTTTTGATTTCACTCCTCACTACCTATCACAGTTTCGAAGGCCATAAAATGCCAAAATAGCACAAACCCCCCCCCCCCCCCCAAATGACCCCATTTTGGAAAGTAGACACCCCAAGCTATTTGCTGAGAGGCATGGTGAGTATTTTATAGCTCTCATTTGTATTTGAAAATGAAGAAAGAAAATAATATATTTTTTTCTTTTTTCAATTTTTAAAACTTTGTGACAAAAAGCGAAATCTGCAAAATACTCACCATACCTCTCAGCAAATAGCTTGGGGTGTCTACTTTCCAAAATGGGGTCATTTGGGGGGTTTTGTGCCATCTGGGCATTCCATGGCCTCCGAAACTGTGATAGGCAGTGAGGAGTGAAATCAAAAATTTACACCCCTAGAAAGCCTGAAGGCGGTGCTTGGTTTTTGGGGTCCTGTACGCGGCTAGGCTCCCAAAAAGTCTCACGCATGTGGTATCCCCGTACTCAGGAGAAGCAACAGAATGTATTTTGGGGTGTAATTCCACATATGCCCATGGCATGTTTGAGCAATATATCATTTAGTGACAACTTTGTGCAAAAAAAATATATATATATATTTTTTCCGCAGCTTGTGTCAACATATATAATATTCCATGGACTCGACATGCCTCTCAGCAAATAGCTTGGGGTGTCTCCTTTCCAAAATGGGGTCATTTAGGGGGGGGGGGTTTGAACTGTCCTGGCATTTTATACACAACATTAGGAAGCTTATGTCACACATCATCTACTCTTTTAACCACTTGAAGACAAAGCCCTTTCTGACACTTTTTGTTAACATGAAAACATTTTTTTTTTTTTTAAAGAAAATTACGTTGAACCCCCAAACATTATATATTTTTTTAAAGCAAAGGCCCTACAGATTAAAATGGTGGGTGTTGCATTTTTTTTTCCCATACAGTATTTGCGTAGCGATTTTTCAAACGCATTTTTTGGGGAAAAAATTAATATTTTTTTCATTTTAATGCACTAAAACACTCTATATTGCCCAAATGTTTGATGAAATAAAAAAGATCATCTTAGGCCGAGTATATGGATACCAAACACGACATGCTTTAAAATTTCGCACAAACGCGCAGTGGCGACAAACTACATACATTTTTAAAAGCCTTTTAAAGCCTTTACAGGTTACCATATTAGATTTACAGAGGTCTGCTGCTAAAATGACTGCCCTCGATCTGACCTTCGCGGTGATACCTCACATGCATGATGCAATTGCTGTTTACATATGACGCCAGACCGACGCTTGCGTTCGCCTTTGTGCAAGAGCAGGACGGGACAGGGGTGCTTTTTTTTTGTTGTTTTAATTATTAATATTGCTTTTTTATTTTATTTTTAAACTGTTCCTTCCATATTTTTTTTTTTATCATTTTTATTGTTATCTCAGGGAATGTCAATATCCCCTATGATAGCAATAGGTAGTGACTGGTACTCTTTTTTTGAAAAAACTGGGGTCTATTAGACCCTAGATCTTTCCTCTGTCCTCAAAGCATCTAACCACACCAAGATTGGTGTGATAAAATGCTTTCCCAATTTCCCAATGGCGCTTTTTATATCCGGGGGGGGGGGACATTCCCTCCCACTGCTTGTAAAAGCAGTCCAGAGGCTAATTAGCCGCTAGGATTGCTTTTACATGAAAGCTGGCCGCTGGCTGAAAAGAATGATACCAAGATGATACCTAAACCCGCAGGCATCATTCTGGTATAACCATTCAAAGTCCAGCAACATACCAGTACGTTGCTGGTCCTTGTTGGACATGTATTGTAATCTTTTTTTTCATGCAGCCTGTTGGCTGAACGAAAAAAAGAGATTGATCGGTGGGTATGCCCACCATTAGAATACCTCCCTTCATTCACCCACTTCTAATGATGGGCATACATGCACCATTTATATATGCCGAAGCATGGGGGCATCCTCCCGCAAAAGTTATGCCGCGTACACATGGTCAGACTTTTCCACGGGCAAGCCTCCGTCGGAATTTCGACCGTATATACGCGGCATTAGGAGCAAAATCGCTCCTCCGCCCCTGCTGCCCCCATGCTTCGGGATATATGCTCTTTTTTTTAACTGTGGTGGTGAAATCATCTCCTACAGCACTGGAGTCGCAGGGATCAGGCCTGTCTCTGCAAACGCTGCAGTTATGTGTGTTGTGTTTTGTAAGTGACAGTGATCGATCGATACTGCACTTGGGTGGCCTGGGCTGGACGGAGGGGCAAAACGCAGGTGCTAGCAGGTATCTGGGCTGATCCCGCTAACACTGCATTTTTGGGAACCCTAAACTGCCGTGGACGCTAGTATAGATCTGATCAGATCAGATATTGATCTGTTCAGATACTATACCACTAAGGGAGGTGTATGCTTCACGCGTGGGTGTTAGCGTTACTGGCACTAACCTGACGCTGCCTTGGGTGTGACGCAGACCCTCTCTGACCCTAAAACCTAATTGATATCACCCGCCGGGCGATCAGGGGGTTAAACCTTTATTGGGTTATATACGGCGGGTGCCCTGACACTATAAAAAGCAAACTAACTAACCAGCGTCACCCATAACACTTATACGGTGATAACTGGTGAAAGGGTTAACTAGGGGCAATCAGGGGGTTAAAACCTTTAATAGGTAATATATGGATGGTTACCTGACGCTATATAAAAACCTGACGGGGAACCTAAATAACAAAATAACTAACTGGCTAACCAGTGTCACCAGTGACACTGGCAAAAGGGGGTGAAAGGGTTACCTGGGGGGCGATCAAGGGGTTAAACCTTTACTAGGTAATATATGGGGGTACCTGACGCTATAAAAACCTGGCGGCGAACCTAAAAAATAACTGACTACCTAGCAGCACCAGCATAACTAATACAGCAATCAGAAAAACAATCGCTTAGTGACACTGGCAAAAGGGGTTGAAAGGGTTACCTGGGGGGCGATCAAGGGGTTAAACCTTTATTAGGTAATATATGGGGGTACCTGATGCTATAAAAACCTGGCGGCGAACCTAAAAAAATAACTGACTACCTAGCGGCACCAGCATAACTATACAGCAATCAGAAAAACGATCGCTTAGTGACACTGGCAAAAGGGGGTGAAAGGGTTACCTGGGGGGGCGATCAAGGGGTTAAACCTTTTTAGGTAATATATGGGGGTACCTGATGCTATAAAAACCTGGCGGCGAACCTAAAATAAAACTGACTACCTAGCGGCACCACCGACACTAAAACAGCGATCATAAAAACTATCGCTTAGTGACAGTGGTTCTAGGGGGTGAAAGGGTTACCTGGGGGGCGATCAAGGGGTTAAACCTTTATTAGGTAATATATGGGGGTACCTGACGCTATAAAAACTTGGCGCGATCCTAAAAAAATAACTGACTACCTAGTGGCACCAGCATAACTATACAGCGATCAGAAAAACGATTGCTTAGTGACACTGGCAAAAGGGGGTGAAAGGGTTACCTGGGGGGGCGATCAAGGGGTTAAACCTTTTTAGGTAATATATGGGGGTACCCGACGCTATGAAAACCTGGCGGCGAACCTAAAAAAAACTGACTACCTAGCGGCACCACTGACACTAATACAGCGATCAGAAAAATGATCGCTTAGTGACAGTGATGCTAGGGGGTGAAAGGGTTACCTGGGGGGTGATCAAGGGGTTAAACCTTTATTAGGGGGGGTTAGGGGGCTACCCTGGACCTAAAGGGACCTAACACTAACTGCCCTGACACTTTAACAGTTACAAATGTCACTGTTGGCAGTGATCAGTAAATAAATGATCACTGCAATCAGTGACACTGTGACTGGGGGCTGGGGGGTGATCTGGCGGGTGATCTGGGGGTAACTAGGGGGGCGATCGCGTGCCTATGTGTCCTGGTGTCAGTGTACTGTTTGTGCACTAACCTGATGTCTTCTCTCCACGGCGCTCCGGTATGTGTGAGCGCCGCAGGAGAGATGACATCACTTCCTCCTGCCTGGAGCATTTGATTCGCCGGGAGCGATCGTGAGGGGGTGGCCAGAAACCAATGGCCGCCCCCTCATCACGGATCGCTCCCGCACAGAAAACCACCGCTCACTGTACCGGAGGGGGGTCCGATCGGACCCCCCACCCATACGAAGGCAGTCACGTACAGGTACGTGATTGTGCCTGTCCGTGCCATTTTGCCGACGTATATGTACAGTGAGTGGTCGTTAAGTGGTTAAGGGGAACCCTGCGCCATTTTTTTGAAAATAAATGGCATGGAGTTCCCCCAAAAATCCCTTTAGGTCTGGTATGGATTTTAAGGGGAACCCCGCACCAAAATTGAAAAAAAACTGGCGTGGAGTCCCCCCAAAAATCCATACCAGGCCCTTATCTGAGCATGCAACCTGGCAGGCCGCAGGAAAAGAGGGGGGGTGAGAGAGCGCCCCCCTCCTGAACCGTACCAGGCCACATGCCCTCAACATGGGGAGGATGTTAAAGAGGGCTTCCAGATTCCGATAAGCCCCTCGCCTGCAGACCCCCACAACCACCGGGCAAGGGTTGTGGGGATGAGGCCCTTGTCCCCATCAACACGGGGACATCCTCCCCATGTTGAGGGCATGTGGCCTGGTACGGTTCAGGAGGGGGCGCTCTCTCATACCCCGCTCTTTATCTGCGACCTGCCAGGTTGCGTGCTCAGATAAGGGTCTGGTATGGGATTTTTGGGGGGGACCCCACGCCATTTTTTTTTATATTGGTGCGGGGTTCCCCTTAAAATCCATACCAGACCTGAAGGGTCTGGTATAGATTTTTGGGGGAACCCCACGCCATTTAAAAAAAAAATGGCCCGGGGTTCCCCTTAATATCCATACCAGACCTGAAGGGCCTGATATGGAATTTGGGGGGGGGGCCCTCACGCTTTTTTTTTTTTGGTTTGGGGTTCCCCTTAATATTGATACCAGACCCGAAGGGCCTGGTAATGGACTGGGGGGAGGAACCCCTGCCGTTTTTTTCAATGACTTTGATTTGTATTGCCAGGACCCGACAATTCATGAATAGCCGCGAGTAGTTTTAATTGACTTTTTTTCCTTTTAGAAATGACATTTTGTGCAGGGACAGTTCTAAGCACAGGAAACATACGCTACTTTCCAGGCATACTATACACACCCCCCAGGTACGAAATTTAAAGGAATATTTCACTTTTATTGTTTCACTTTAGGCATTATTAAAATCACTGCTCCCAAAAAAACTGACGTTTTTAATACTTTTTTTTGCATTGATACATGTCCCCTGGGGCAGGACCCGGGTCCCCAAAGACTTTTTATGACAATAACTTGCATATTAGCCTTTAAAATTAGCACTTTTGAATTTTCATGTTCGTGTCCCATAGACTTTAATGGTGTTCGCGTGTTCGAACAAAGTTTTTGTCTGTTCGCATGTTCTGGTGCGAACTGAACCGGGGGGTGTTTGGTTCATCCCTATTTGTGACATTGGAATGATGGTGTCTGGATAAAGTGGGCCTTGAGTGGAAAGGAAGTGCTCCTCTTCCTCCTGCTACTCTGCCTCCAGTGCCCTGTCCATAATGCCACGCAGAGTCTGCTCCAGCAGGAACACAACAGGGATTGTGTCAATGATGCATGCACTGTCACCGCTCATCATCCTTGTGGCCTCCTCAAATGGTGATTATACTCTGCATTAGGGATGAGCTTCGTGTTCGAGTCAAACCCATGTTCGACTCGAACATCGGCTGTTCGATCGTTCGACGAAGATCGAACATTCATGGGCCGTTCGCACCAAATTCGAGTGGCGCGTCACGGCCCATAATGCATCGAAGTGCATTGCTGGCTGATGATTGGCCAAGCATGCACTATGACCCGCATGCTTGGCCAATCACAGCGCCGTAAGTACAGAGAGCCGTAATTGGCCAAAGCCAGGTTCGCTTTGGCCAATCATGGCTCAGAGGAGTAGGTACACACCCCACACTATGTAAGGCCACCTGGAAGTCGGCCTTGTGTAGTGTGTTGGCGTTTGTGAAAGAGAGAGTTACAGAGAGAGAGACAGTGTCATTTATATTGAGTTAGATAGAGCAGGCAGGCGAGTCAGTTAGCTGCTGTTACAGTGTGTAGAGGATATATATGCATCCTAGGTGTTGTATATATATTCATACACTGTATTTAGTTTATCTAGATCCGTTACTGCTGTTCTCTATACTGTGACAGGCAGGCAGGTGATTGTGCTAGCTGCAGCAGAGTTTCACTTAGTGTACTGAGTGCTTTGCATAGCGTTCACCTAAAGCTTACCTGAATACAGTTAGTGGTGTTCTCATAATAAAACCACAGGCAGAGTGCTGCATTAATTTCATGTAGAGTACTGCAGTACTTCTGTCCTTTGCAGAGCGTTCACTTAAAGGAACCTGAATAAAATTTGTGGTGTTCTCGTAATAAAACCACAGACAGAGAGCTGCTAGTATTTTCAGTTAGTGTACGGTGTCCTCTGCACAGTGTTCACCTAAAACTAACTGAAGACCTTTGCTGCTTTTCTCATACTAATAACACAGCAGACAGTGGAGTCTGATAGCTGCATTATATATATATATATATATATATACAGATATATATATATATTGTAACATTGGGGGATGTTTAGCTCAGTGATAGATGCATTGTAGGTGAGTTCACAGCCAACAGGAACTAAGGTTTAAGGGCGTGGTAGCCCACTTTTATTGAAAGAAACAGAAAATAAAGTTCATACATGCATTTGGTTTCCCACACAGGGGTTCTTCTCCCAAAAACATCAACACATGAAAATGCCAATCCACCTGGCTCTTAAGGCTCGCTCAGCCTTGGGCGCAGTTCCTTGCTGCACAGGCCCACTCCTGGCCTCTAGGAAGGGCTCTCCTGACACTCCAGGCTTCCACACTCCTCCAAGACTTACAGTCCCCTCTGGTCCCCAAGACTCTCTTCCAGTTGTCTCAGCTATAGTCTCCCCGACTCTCTCAGCTAGCCCAACGCTCTCAGTCTACTGACCTGGAACCTCTCCCACATGGAGAAACGTCTTAAGGATGTTGCCTCGGATCTTTTCCAGTCGCACACTTCCTTCCAGCAACTGCTTTAACACCAACTCCTTTCCCACCCAAGACTCTGAAGGATCTCCAAGCCATAGAAGCCCCATGTAGAAATAGCAAAATCTGAGAAAACTGCCAGAGCAGTTTTCTCTGTTTTTTAAATTTACGCTCTGTAGCTCTGCACTCAGCCGATATGCAGACTCTGTGTCCGTTTTTTGCTCCCTTTCCATAGAGACAGGGACTCTCACTATCACATATCCCCCCCCTTTGTTTCGATCCGCAGGGAGGAACACCAGCACACGTCATCAGGGTTGGGACACCTCTGTGCCGGCTGTCAGCCGCGTAGGCCCAACCCTTTTTTCGGGTGCGCTTCCAGCCAAGTCCTTCCTTAACTCTCCATAGGATCCAACTCATTTTTATTCTACGCTTTCTCCCTCTTCTGGGGTTCCTGGGCTTATTTGCTTTTCTCTGGGGAACTCTGCCTTCCCTAATACCCTCACTTTCTTGATATAGGGGACCTGTTCCTAATACTTTGCCTGACGGGGAACCACCTTTTCCTTCACCGATACCAGTTTTTCCCATCACAACAGTTTTTTTTGGTTTAACAACTTTTCTGAGGTTACCCACGGCAACTAAACCCTTGTTATCAGTAACAACCAGTGACATACCACAAATTCTGATGTTGCCACTTCCAATACCATCAGTGGTTCCCCTCACAGTGTCTCCGGGTACTTTAATTTGTACCTTTGTGCGAATGACATGAAAAATCTCTGCTACTGCCACGTCTATTTCGGGCCCTACCTTCACGTGAGGTCTAGTGGGTGAGGCAGTGTCCTCTACTGACGACTGCTCAGCCGCACTTTGGACCACATCAGCAGAACTTTTCCTAGTCACAGCATCAGGCGGAGAGACCTCTGATGTTTTCAAACGTTCTCCTGAGCGCCTTCCATCCAAACCGGTAACTGGAAGCACCCTCTCAGAGAACCTTGAGACCATTTGCCACACTGCTAATAAATATGGTACCAACCAGTTCCTCTTGTGATTAACATCAAGCATAGCTTGTACTACTTGGCTCCACCTACTGGTACTATGCAGTACCACCTTGTCCGACCACGGTGGAGACACCCAGGTGTACAGCAAATGTGTTTTTTGGACTTCAAGAATTTTCAACAACACATTTGTCATCTTAATGCGATCCACATCTACATGCAAGACCTTTCTAGGGACTTTTCCATTATCAATGACATGGAGGGGCTCATCCACTGAAGCTGGAAAGGTAGGGACATATACAGTGACCTCCACTTCACTTGCGGTATCGGCCTCCACAGCTTGGTGCTCAACTGGAGCGCTGTCAGATGTGCGTCTCACATTTACCCTCTCTGTCCCAGCATCAGCGAGCCGCTGCAGGTCATACGTCACATTGCCATTTTTGCACTCACTATTTTCCAGTGGTTGGGCTGCATATAACCCAACTGCCATGCATGCGCCCTTAACCGGTCCTTCTGATTGGAGGGGGCCAATCTCTGCCGGGGCCAACACGCCCTTGGCCACTGGCCACCCTGCAATCCCTCCATTGGGCATAGCAGGTGTCATGTCCACATCTGTGTTACGTAACCTAGCCTTATCCAGCATGGCTAGCAATTGTTTGGCCCAGCTGTCCCAGTCAGTGGTACTTCCCTGACAGGTATCCTGAAGCAGTGCATCACCTGTTCCAAGAGGCACCAAAGGAACCTGGGACTCATTACCCAATACTGTACATTTGTCATCTCTATACGCATCACATTGTACAAGCACAGTTTCACTTATGTCACATTGGGACAATGCTTCGTCACAAAACGCAGGGTGCAATACACTATTTTGACCAGATTGTTCTGGTGGCGCTACCATCACATCCAGCTTTATACTACCAGCTTTACCAGGGTGAACAACTTGTTCACCAATCTGGTCACATACCAGGCGGGTGGTCTGCACCCACACATTCTCATTGTGTGGTGCAGTCACTCCTTGTTCCCCCAGAGTAGTGCCAGAGCGGTCCTGGACAACCTCCAGTTCCAACACAGGGAGACCCCTAGAGGTTTCCACAGACAACCCTGCAGCTCTGCCTCTGGTGGTCATGGAAGACATCCTACTTACAACCTTTTTAGTAAACTCATTACCAACATTATTCTCAAACATGACATTTCCAGAAATACATTTCTCAACCTTTAGAGGATCATCATGATACTTAGACATAGCTGTAGCTATTGTGGGTGGCCCTTTGCCCACTTGAGCAGCTCCACAGCTGACCTGGGAAACCCTCTGCTCCAACACTGTGGGCTCCTGGGAGGTTTCCCCGGGCAACCCTGCAGCACCTGTCTCTGTCACTAGTGAACATGGTATATGGATTTCTTTGGTCACCCCTAGTACAGCTCTTCCAGCACTGTGCTGGATTCCACCAGGTACATACAGAGTCCCCATGTCCTTTTTAGTCTCTAGTCCTGCTGCCAGTTGGGCTTTACTCTGTGCCTTCCCCCTACTCTGGGTAGCACACTGTAGCAAGTCCACCTGTACTGCGGATCTCCCCGCTGAACACACTTTAATTTCATTGGGTTCTGTTCCATAAACTGCAACAGTCTTACCAATTCCTGTAGCCGTTGTCATAGCCTTCATTTGAGTGCGTTGTCTCTCATCTGTGGGGTCTCCACAGGCTGACTCTTCCATGTGGTCATGGAGCAACACTGCAGCCTTTCCGGACCCACCAACACCCCCTGCATGTAACACAGGATCCCTGTTGCTAGGGGTAACAGCAGACCAGCACTCCAAAGATGGTTAGCTACACCTCCTGGTGAATACAGACTGTTGTGCCCTTCTTTCTGGGCTGACCACTTCACATAAGCGGCCATAATACACATCTTTATATTCCTCATGCTCATTGGTACCCCCTGCAGTCCACACAGACTTCTTGCCTCTGTTGCCAGGGGTGACAACCGATATGCTTGCAGAAAACGCAGGGCTGGTACACCGATGCACATTCATGCTCTCCCGAGCCACCGCTCGACTGGTGCTTTGTTGTCGCGGTGATGCGTCTCCCGTTGCTATGGGCGATGACCTCTCTTTGCTGGAGCCCATGATGCGATGGAACTCTCCTCTGAGAAGGATTTCCTCTTTAAACTTGCAGTAGTCATCCTGGTCCCCATCCATCAAATGGTAAACCGACCGGAACTCTATCTGTAACAAGGTTTGCAGCAATTTTGGCCACCGATTCCTAGGCCATTTTCTCCTTACAGCGACTTTTTCAAATTTTTCCAGGAAGTCCCCAACCTCCTCTGTGGGCAGCATGGGCTGCATGTAATCAGAGGCCAAGATCATAGCCCCTTGAACTGCATCCGACTCTTTAGGCTGGTTCCGCTTGAACCACTCATTCACGGTCTCATACACCACTGGCCCCTTTTGACTGGCCCTCCTAGGCGTAGACATCTTCTCAGGCCACGCTGAGCTCACTTCCCCTTGAACTTGATTTAATATGAACTTCTTGTGTTTTGACTGCCTCATCTTTGCAGTCACATGCACAGCAGTTTGTTACACAGTTCACAGTAGTAAAAAGAAAAAATTCTCACAGGTGCACTACCTGCATGCAACAGTCCATCCAATAAACTTCTGCGCAATGCAGTTCGCCTGGCTGCCACACACAGCTAGCAGCAGTTCACTGCAGAGAAAAAAAAATTGACTTTTCCTTTGCAGGTACACCACCTGCAACACGCAATGCCTTTTGCCTGGCTGCACTTCCACAGACAGCCAACAGTTCCTGACTTGAACTCACTATGGAGCAAGGACCCGGATTCCACCGTCTTGTGCCCGCTGAATCCACCACTGTAACATTGGGGGATGTTTAGCTCAGTGATAGATGCATTGTAGGTGAGTTCACAGCCAACAGGAACTAAGGTTTAAGGGCGTGGTAGCCCACTTTTATTGAAAGAAACAGAAAGTAAAGTTCATACATGCATTTGGTTTCCCACACAGGGGTTCTTCTCCCAAAAACATCAACACATGAAAATGCCAATCCACCTGGCTCTTAAGGCTCGCTCAGCCTTGGGCGCAGTTCCTTGCTGCACAGGCCCACTCCTGGCCTCTAGGAAGGGCTCTCCTGACACTCCAGGCTTCCACACTCCTCCAAGACTTACAGTCCCCTCTGGTCCCCAAGACTCTCTTCCAGTTGTCTCAGCTATAGTCTCCCCGACTCTCTCAGCTGGCCCAACCCTCTCAGTCTACTGACCTGGAACCTCTCCCACATGGAGAAACGTCTTAAGGATGTTGCCTGGGATCTTTTCCAGTCGCACACTTCCTTCCAGCAACTGCTTTAACACCAACTCCTTTCCCACGCAAGACTCTGAAGGATCTCCAAGTCATAGAAGCCCCATGTAGAAATAGCAAAATCTGAGAAAACTGCCAGAGCAGTTTTCTCTGTTTTTTAAATTTACGCTCTGTAGCTCTGCACTCAGCCGATATGCAGACTCTGTGTCCGTTTTTTGCTCCCTTTCCATAGAGACAGGGACTCTCACTATCACAATATATATATAGATATATATATATATCTATATATATATATACATCCCACCTTTGTGCAGCTACATCTCACTGCAGGCCATTAGTATTAGACTTGTGCACAACGGAAAAATTCGTTCCGTTTCGGTTCGTTTCTTTCCGGTCCTGTTGATTCGTAATCATTCGTAATTTTGCTAGACGGGATTTTTCGTGTTCGGACTCATTCGTATTTTTGCAAGCGACATTTTTCGTTGAATTTTTTGTTGCTTTATAATTCGTACTTTCGGTAGAGTACGTTGTTTTTCGTTGATTCTGGACACAACTCCTACTTTCGTAACTTTTTTTGGGTTCGTACTTTCGGTAGAGTACGTTGTTTTTCGTTGATTCTGGACACAACTCCTACTTTCGTAACTTTTTTTGGGTTCGTTGATTCGTAATTTTCCGTGTCTCTCTCACAACGACGCTGCCTATTATGCCTAATGTGCTTCGAATGGATTTGTACTTTTCTAAATACATTGCGGTTATTTGTAACGATTCGAAATCTCGTATTTTACTTTCGTTTTTAACATGCGGCTATAGGCTCCGCCCCTGTACACCATTTTGAGAGGGTTCAGCACGGTGAGGGAGAAGCAGAGAGCAGAGCAGAGTGAGTGTTATTGTGCTTCGAATGGATTCGAAATCTCGTATTTTACTTTCGTTTTTTACATGCGGCTATAACCTCCGCCCCTGTACACCATTTTGAGAGGGAGTTCAGCACGGTGTGGGAGAAGCAGAGAGCAGAGCAGAGTGAGTGTTATTGTGCTTCGTATGGATTCGTACATTCGTAACTTTTTCATAACGAATTATGCCGAAGACATTCGGGCATTCGCTATTTGCGGTATAATTTATTTCGGATTCGGTCTTATTCGTAATTGCTTTGTTCGGAAATTCGAATGCTTCCGAATGTCCGAAAGTTGCTAAATTCGGACGAATTTCAATTCGTTACGAAACGAATTGCACAAGCCTAATTAGTATGTCTGGAAGGCAAACAAAGAGAGGCAGACAGTCACGAGGCAATAAAGGAGGGCAAGCAGGCTCTGTGTCTAGAGGCAACAGTGCTGGTCGTGGACACGGTGCATCCTCATCAGCACGTGGCCGTGGGACATGCTTGTCCTTTTTTTCGGCAGCTGGCCATGTTGAGCCGCAACATGCCCATGATTTGGTAGAGTGGATGACCAAGCTGTCCTCATCCTCTCTCAACCAGGCTCAGGGTACTTTGTATGGCAAAGCATCTGCCAAAGCGGCCTCTTCCCTCGGCTCAATGGCATCAGTCACTCCTTCCCTAGCCCCACCCTGTCCTCCTGAGGAGTCCCCCAAACTGTTTGAGCACAGTGTTGGGTACATGCTCCAGGAGGATGCCCAGCATTTTGAAGGCTCCGATGATGGAACCCAGCTGGAGGAAGGCAGTAACGTGAGCCCAGAGAGAGGGGGTAGTAACGTGAGCCCAGAGAGAGGGGGTGCCCAACAAGGACAGCTATCTGGCAGTCATGTCCCCCCAGCTGCAGCATACTGCCTGACTGGCTCCAGTGATGAGGAGGGAGAGGATGATGAGGTCACTGACTCCACATGGGTGCCTGATAGGAGAGAGGAGGAGGAGGCACATCTCCAACGAGGCAGGATGCCCTCCAGGGGCCAGCTTAAGGGTAGCACACCGACTGCATCACACCGCAGAGCTCCGCATGTGCAGGGCGCTGCTGTCTCTGCGCGTTATTCCGAAAGTTCTTTGGTGTGGGCCTTTTTTCAGATGTGTGCAGCAGATCGCACCATTGCCATTTGCAACATATGTCTGAAGCGTATCTCACGTGGCCAAAACATCAGCCGCTTGGGCACCACGTGCTTGACCAGACATATGTTGACTTGCCATGCAGTCCGTTGGCAGGCGTACCTAAAAGACCCACACCAAAGAACAAAGCGGACCTCTCCTTGCTCCTCATAAGCTGGGATCTCCAACCCCACTATACCTTCATTCCACTCTGAAACCTGCACTGAGAGGAATGAAGGTGTAGAATTAGGTGTGTCACAGTCACAGCCAAGTACTTGCGGGCAATCTCCTTTCGGTACACCGACGTCCGATTGTACCAGGCAAATTTCCCTGCCCCAGCTGCTGCAAGAAGTTCGCTCCCAGCCATCCACATGCCCAGCGGTTGAATGCTAGCTTAGCTAAATTGCTAGCACTTCAACTGCTGTCTTTTCAGTTGGTAGACTCTGCCCCCTTCCGTGAGTTTGTCGAAAGTGCGGTTCCTCAGTGGCAGGTTCCCAAACGCCACTTTTTCTCACGGAAGGCGTTTTCCGGCTCTCTACCGGCATGTGGAAGGCAATGTCTTGGCCTCGCTGGACAGGGTGGTCAGCGGTAAGGTGCATATTACCGCTGACTCATGGTCCAGCAGGCATGGACAAGGACGTTACCTATCTTTCACGGCCCATTGGGTGACTCTGCTGGCAGCTGGGAAGGATGCAGGACAAGGACAGGACAAGGTGCAGTAGTGTTGGAGGTTGTTAGGCAACCACGCCTCCAAAATGTTACTACTGGTGATTCTGACACACCTCTCTCCTCCACCCCCTCCTCTTCTTCTTCCTCCATGGCCTCTTTCTGTGCTTTGCCCTCGGAAACAGCGGTGCTCTGTAGGCGGTCAAGGGGCTACGCAAGTACGCAGGCAAAAAGATGCCATGCGATACTTGAGCTGGTGTGCTTGGGGGACAGGAGCCACACTGGGGCAGAGATTCTGTCAGCTCTGCAGGGGCAGGCTCAGAGGTGGTTGACACCACGCCTGCTTAAGCCATGAAAGGTGGTTTCCGACATGGGCACCAACCTCCTCTCCGCCCTCCGACAGGGACAACTGACCCATGTGCCCTGTTTGGCTCACGTCCTTAACTTGGTGGTACAGCGGTTCTTGGGCAGGTACCCGGGCTTACAGGAGGTCCTGAAGCAGGCCAGGAAACTCTGTGGGCATTTCCGCCGGTCATATAATGCCAGTGCTCGGCTGGCTGACCTGCAAAAGGATTACAACCTGCCCAAGAACCGCCTAATCTGTGACATACCCACCAGGTGGAACTCTACGTTGACCATGCTGCAGCGGCTGCACACGCAGCAGAGGGCCATCAATGAGTATCTGTTGCCATATGGCACCAGGACAGTGTCAGAGAAGCTTGGATTTTTTCCCCACGCCAGTGGGCCATGATCAGGGATGCATGCACTGTCCTGGCACCATTTGAGGAGGCCACGAGGATGGTGAGCAGTGACAGTGCATGCATCAGTGACACTGTCCCTCTTGTCCACCTGTTGGAGCACACGCTGCATGGAATAATGGACAGGGCACTTGAGGCAGAACAGAGGCAGGAAGAGGAGGACTTCCTTACCTCTCAAGGCCCCCTTTATCCAGACTGTGTTCCTGCTGGCCCGGCTATCACACAGGATGAGGACGAGGAGGAGGAGGAGGAGGATTATTGTGTCAGCATGGATGTGGAGCCTAGCACTCAGCATCAGCAGCAGTCTTCAAGGGATCAATTACAGTCCCAAGACACCCATGGACTTGTACGTGGCTGGGAGGAGGTGGCTGCCGATCATGTCGTCCTCAGTGACCCAGAGGACTCTGCACCGAATGCCTCAGCAAACCTACGCTGCATGGCCTCCCTGATCCTGCAAAGCCTGCGCAAGGATCCTCGTATTCTTGCGATCAAGGAGAGGGATCATTACTGGCTGGCAACCCTCCTTGATCCACGTTACAAGGGTAAGGTTGCGAACCTTATCTTGCCGTCACAGAGGGAGCAGAGGATGAAGTACCTTCGGGAGGCCTTGCAGAAAGGTCTGTGCAACGCATTCCCAGAGACTGGGAGGTTACAAATTCCTGGTCCTGGACAACGTGTTGCTGAGGCTCCAGTCAGTCAAAGAAAGAGCGGTGGAGAAGGTGGCCATCTGACCGATGCGTTCGGACAATTTTTTAGTACGCAGCCCCAAGGAATGATCGGTTCCAGTAACCATCGCCAGCGTCTGGTTTACATGGTGCAGGAATACCTAGGGGAAAGATCAGACTTGGACACCTTTCCCACCTAAAATCCTCTGGGCTACAGGGTCTAGAGGATGGATCACTTTCCAGAGCTTGCACAGTATGCAATTGGGGTACTGGCCTGTCCTGCATCCAGCGTTCTTTCGGAACGCACATTCAGTGCTGCTGGAGGCTTTGTAACTGATCACAGGGTGCGCCTGTCCACCGACTCGGTCGATCGACTGACCTTCATAAAAATGAATCAGTCTTGGATCACCACCAGCTACCAAGCACCTGATGCTCATGTAACCGAATAATTTTTTGGGAAATGTCAGATCCCTTCTAGACTGCTATGCTGAGTGACTATCCTCTTCCTCCTCAATAATCATGCTGATAGCTTGAAAGAACATTTTTGGTTCTGGGCACCGCCACCAGTGGCTAAGGCCCAATTTTTCTTCCCCTGTTTAACAGGGGCGTGTAATTAAAATTTTTGATGCAATACTTTGCAACAGGGCTCATTGCTGTGCTCCAAGTACAGTATCTGTGAGGGGTTGCAGTGTTGTGGCACCAGTGCCTAAGGCCCAATTTTTCTGCCCCTGTTTAACAGGGGCGTGTAATTACAATTTTTGATGCAATACTTTGCAACAGGGCTTATTGCTGCACTCCAAGTACTGTATCTGTGAGGGGTTGCAGTGTTGTGGCACCAGCACCAGTGCCTAAGGCCCAATTTTTCTGCCCCTGTTTAACAGGGGCGTGTAATTAAAATTTTTGATGCAATACTTTGCAACAGGGCTCATTGCTGTGCTCCAACTACAGTATCTGTGAGGGGTTGCAGTGTTGTAGCACCAGTGCCTAAGGCACAATTTTGTGCCCCTGTTCAACAGGGGCATGTAATTACAATTCTTGATCTAATAATTCACAGCAGTGCCCATTCCTGCGCCCACCAAGAGTAACTGCGAGGGCTTACAGTGTTGTGGCAACACCACCACCACCAAAGGCCCAATTTTTCTGCCCCTGTTCAACAGGGGCATGTGATTACAATTCTTGATCCAATAAGTCACAGCAGGGCCCATTCCTGCACCCACCAAGAGTAACTGTGAGGGCTTACAGTGTTGTGGCAGCACCATCACCACCAAAGGCCCGATTTTTCTACCCCTGTTCAACAGGGGCATGTGATTACAATTCTTGATCTAATATTTCACAGCTGGGCCCATTCCTGCGCCCACCAAGAGTAACTGTGAGGACTTACAGTGTTGTGGCACCAGCACCACCACCACCACCACCACCAAAGGCCCAATTTTTCCTACCACTGTTCAACAGGGGCATGCAATTACAATTCTTGATCTAATATTTAACAGCTGGGCCCATTCCTGCGCCCACCAAGAGTAACTGTGAGGGCTTTGTCAGGAATGGTGTCATCACCGGGCTCACCTGCTGGTGGCACTGTTGCATACGGCACCAGTGGGTGTAGTTCTAGTGGCCACCAGCAGGTGTCTCCCCACCAAGACTTTCCACCAGCCATCAAGCACACCTGATCTGGGTCTGCTGGACTATATAAACCCGCCCTTTACCAAGGCTCAATGCTCCAGAATTCCTTCTGTAAGCCTGGTCCCTGCCTGAACCTGAACCTGATCCGTTACCTGATCCTGATCTGTTCCCTGCCTTGTTCCCTGCCTTGTCCTGGACTCTGATCCTTGTACCCTGTCCCCTGATTCCAGCTTCCAGCTCCCCCTTGCTGACTGCTCCCAGTATCTGGCCTTCTGCTCCCCTTGTCTCTCGTCCCTGCCTTGTTTATGTATGTGTGTTCCCTTTACTTGTATATATTAGTTAGATTAGGTTGTTTTGGGGTTTGTTGTGTTCTCTTGTATTCACTTCTTGCTTTTGGTTTGCTGTTGTTTGATTACACGTGTGCCTTTATCTTTAATAAATATATATATATTTTCACTTACTCTGTTCCTGATTCCTTAAAGTGCAGCCCAATGATCTGATCACCTGTATTGGATGTCTGTGTGTAGCATCCCCGTGACAGAATTCTGGAGCCATACAATCAGATCGGCTGCACCTGGGAATCGGGTCTGAGCACTTGTTAAATTACTAAGATGCAGGTGGACGATATTTTGTATCTTTCGCTCCTGGCAACAGATGACAGAGATTTCTGTTATCAGACACTAAGAGAATACACTAGAGAGCAGTTATTTGAATGCATCCACATAGCTCACGTTTTTGTGGATGAGGGCAATTTTTTTATTTGAGGATGTGCAAGCATTGATTTGTATCTGTGCAGAGTTAGCCCTGTCTGATGCCTCTAGTGGAACTGATGATTATACACCTCCTTTTAATGCAGCTCAGGTAGAATCTTTGGTGTGGCTGTTGGAGGATGACTCAGCCTTTTTCCATGAGCAGTACTCAGCTTGTCCTGAACAGGTGCTTGCAGCATGCATTGATTCAGTGCAGTCTCTGGTCAGACAAGCAGTGTGCAAACCTGATTTTTGTGAAACCCTTATTACAGGCCTGGTCAAGTCTGGTGTACTCAGCCCCTGTCAGCTCCCAACCATCCATTTCTATGTCTAGACACCAACCTGCTGGGTTGTCTTCCTCTCCTTTTCCCACAATTCCCACTTTTCCTGAACAATACACTCAGCTAACAATGAAGTACCAGTACCCTGTCTCCTCCTGCTGCACTTACCCTGCCTTTAACCCTTCTGCTTCTTCTCGGCTGCCTCCATCAGTTCCTTCAAAGCCCCCTTCTAAGTCTGCACCCTCTGTTTCACCATCCCTCCGCTCTTCACCTCTACCAGCTACATCTATTACCTGCAGTCCTATATCCATATACAAACCCTCAGTGGCGAAACCAAAGAAAAAACAGAAGTTTTTTCCAACCCATTCAATCCTGCCACTATCCCAACCTGCCTCCACACCCACCAACCTACTCCAGCCTGCGTTCATGCCAGCTGAACCTGACGATCCACCCAAATCTACCAATTCTATGCCTGTTACCAATTCTGACGTCCCAGTGCCATTTACCCAGCCTGAAGTTTCCATGCCAGTTTGCCAGCCTGAAGTTTCCATGCCAGTTTGCCAGCCTGAAGTTTCCGTGCCAGTTTGCCAGCCTGAAGTTCCCGTGCCAGTTTGCCAGCCTGAAGTTCCCGTGCCAGTTTGCCAGCCTGAAGTTCCCGTGCCAGTTTGCCAGCCTGAAGTTCCCGTGCCAGTTTGCCAGCCTGAAGTTCCCGTGCCAGTCTTCCAGGCTGAAGTTCCCGTGCCAGTCTTCCAGGCTGAAGTTCCCGAGCCAGTCTTCCAGGCTGAAGTTCCCGAGCCAGTCTTCCAGGCTGAAGTTCCCGAGCCAGTCGTCCAGGCTGAAGTGCCAGTCGTCCAGGCTGAAGTGCCAGTCGTCCAGGCTGAAGTTCCCGAGCCAGTCTTCCAGGCTGAAGTGCCAGTCGTCCAGGCTGAAGTGCCAGTCGTCCAGGCTGAAGTTCCCGAGCCAGTCTTCCAGGCTGAAGTTCCCGAGCCAGTCTTCCAGGCTGAAGTTCCCGAGCCAGTCTTCCAGGCTGAAGTTCCCGAGCCAGTCTTCAAGGCTGAAGTGCCCGTCTTCCAGGCTGAAGTGCCCGAGCCAGTCTTCCAGGCTGAAGTGCCAGTCTTCCAGGCTGAAGTGCCCGAGCCAGTCTTCCAGGCTGAAGTGCCCCTGTCTGCTGCCCAGCCTGACGTGCCCCTGTCTGCTGCCCAGCCTGACGTGCCCCTGTCTGCTGCCCAGCCTGACATGCCCCTGTCTGCTGCCCAGCCTGACGTGCCCCTGTCTGCTGCCCAGCCTGACGTGCCCCTGTCTGCTGCCCAGCCTGACGTGCCCCTGTCTGCTGCCCAGCCTGAGGTGTTCCTGTCTGCTGCCCAGCCCAAGGTGTTCCTGTCTGCTGCCCAGCCCGAGGTGTTCCTGTCTGCTGCCCAGCCCGAGGTGTTCCTGTCTGCTGCCCAGCCCGAGGTGTTCCTGTCTGCTGCCCAGCCTGATGACCCGGAGCCCGATGCCCAGCTTAATGATATGGTCCCTGCTAAACCTATTCCCGATGCCCAGCTGGCCGCTGATGTCTTCCTGATGGATGCCCTCTTTTCCGCTGTTCTAATCCTGCTTGTCACCCAGCCTGAATGTAATGCCCCTGCGTGGTCTGCCTCCGATGGGTTCTTGCCCATTGCCCTGCTAATTTTCATTTCCAGATCTAGACCTCCTGACCCTGGTGGTGGGATGCGTGTCCTATTTTCAGACTCTAGTGGCACGTCCCCCAGTGAACTAAAGGACTCTGGCCTAGGAAGTGCGAAGAAGTCCGCAGACTCAGTAGGGAAACTTTTTAGGGGGTTTCCGTATCCACTCGGACTGTCAAACCAAGGGCTGAATGGAGTGTCCGGAGGTCACTCCTTAAGGGGGGGAACTGTCAGGAATGGTGTCATTACCGGGCTCACCTGCTGGTGGCACTGTTGCATCTGGCACCAGTGGGTGTAGTTCTAGTGGCCACCAGCGGGTTTCTCCCCACCAAGACTTTCCACCAGCCATCAAGCACACCTGATCTGGGTCTGCTGGACTATATAAACCCGCCCTTTACCAAGGCTCAATGCTCCAGAATTCCTTCTGTAAGCCTGGTCCCTGCCTGAACCTGAACCTGATCCGTTACCTGATCCTGATCTGTTCCCTGCCTTGTCCTGGACTCTGATCCTTGTACCCTGTCCCCTGAGACCTGTCCCCTGATTCCAGCTTCCAGCTCCCCCTTGCTGACTGCTCCCAGTATCTGGCCTTCTGCTCCCCTTGTCTCTCGTCCCTGCCTTGTTTATGTATGTGTGTTCCCTTTACTTGTATATATTAGTTAGATAGTTAGATTAGGTTGTTTTGGGGTTTGTTGTGTTCTCTTGTATTCACTTCTTGCTTATGGTTTGCTGTTGTTTGATTACACGTGTGCCTTTATCTTTAATAAATATATATATATATTCACTTACTCTGTTCCTGATTCCTTAAAGTGCAGCCCAATGATCTGATCACCTGTATTGGATGTCTGTGTGTAGCATCCCCGTGACAGGCTAAAGCCCCGTACACACGGTCTGACTTTTGCCCAACAAACTTCGTTTTAAGCAAGTTGGACCAACAATCCGACCGTGTGTACGCTCCATCGGACAAACTTTTTTCGTTTGGTTTTGGATTTCATCGGACAAAAGTTGGGTCTGCAAACGGACAAACTTTTGCCCAACAAAAGTCAGATGGAGCAAAGTCCGACTGTGTGTACAGATAACCATCGGACTTTAGTCCGATGGACAAAACAACTAATGTTAAAATCAACCAACAATAGCAGAAGTTGACCAAAGGGTGGCAGTAAAGAGCAGAAAAAACACGCGATGCTGTAAGAAGTTTTAAGAAAGTTTGCAGAAAAGTCCGAGCGTGTGTATGCTATGGGTGTTCCCAACCAACTCCGTTCGGACAAAAAACCACGGAAAAGTCCGATGGAAGTCCGACCGTGTGTACGAGGCTTTACAGTGTTGTGGCAACACCAACACCTAAGGGCCAAATTTCTGCAGTATATACGGCAGGCCCCTACTTTCAAACATCCAACTGACAAACGACTCCTACTTGCAAACGGAAGGAGACAGCAGGAAGTGAGAAGAAATTTACCCCTAGAAAGGGAAATTCTGTCCTGTAAGTCCGATGAACTGTTTTCATCGGACGAACCGATCGTGTATGGGCCCCATCGGTCTTTTTTCCATTGGTGTGAAAAAATAGAACATGATTTACATTTTTCCAATGGGAAAAAAATCGATAGCAAAATCCGATCGTCTGTGGGGAACTCCATCGGATAAAAAACCCACGCATGCTCAGACTGAATTATGAGACAGGAGCGCTCGTTCTGGTAAAACTAGCGTTCGTAATGGAGATAGCACATTCGTCATGCTGTAACGGACTGAAAAGCACGGCGACTGAAAAGCGCGAATCGGCTCTCACCAAACTTTTACTAACACGCGGTGACACAAAATCAGCAAAAGCAGCCCAAAGGGTGGCACCATTGGATTTGAACTTCCCCTTTATAGTGCCGTCGTACGTCACGGCGTTTCGGACGATCGTTTTTTTGACTGATGGTTTGTAGGCAAGACTGATGGAAGTCAGCTTCATCGGATTTCCATAGGAAATCCGATCGTGTGTACAGGGCTTTAGAGTTAATATGGGAAAAAGGTGTCTCCTCTCCACTGATGCTTTATCACCAATCCTTGTTTCAATAAAAACCCAAATTTTTCAAAAAAACATTTGTCATTGGGACGGAATGTGAGGTGAAATGTTCTGAACAGGTGCATACTGCACATACAGCAAAACAAATGTTACAGGGGTGATAACCCTTCCCTAGGTTTTCCAAAAAGCTTAAAAATCGATTTTTGGGCTGGAGCTACACTTAAAAAATGTACCTGTTCCAAATTACAAACAGATTCTACATAAGAACAAACCTACAGTCCCTGTCTTGTTTGCACTGCCTATATACTATACTGCTGTTCAGAGTAAAAAGGGCCTTTTTTTGCTTTGGGTGCGGGGTTCCCCTTAATATCCATACAAGACCCAAAGGGGCTGGTAATGGGCTGGGGGGAGGGGGGTACCCATGCCATTGTTCTCAATGATTTTCATCCATATTGCCGGGACCAGACATTACATTAAAGCCGCAAGCAGTTTTAAATTACTTTTTTTCCTTTAGAAATGTCATTTTGTGCAGGGACAGTTCTAAACACAGGAAACACGTGCCACTTCACAGGCATACTTTAGACACACCCCAGGTACGATATTTAAAGGAATATTTCACTTTTTTTTTTCACTTTATGCATCACTGCTCCCGAAAAAACGGCAGTTTTTAAAACTTTTTTTTGCATTGATACATGTCCCCTGGGGCAGGACCCGGGTCCCCAAACCCTTTTTAGGACAATAACTTGTATATTAGCCGTTATATTTAGCACTTTTGATTTCGTACGTTCGCGTCTATTGTATTTACTAGGGTTCTAAAGTTTGCGCAAACTTTCGTTCCGTTCGCAGGTTCTGGTGCGAACCGAACCGGGGGGTGTTCGGCTCATCCCTACTGTGCATGCATCCTTAATGATCAGCCATTGGCTGGGGAAAAAAGCAGAGACGGCCTGAGCCTGTCGTCATGCTGTATTCGCACAGGTACTCGTTGACGGCCCTCTGCTGCATGTATAGCCGCTGCAGCATTGACAAAGTTGAGTTCCACCTGGTGGGTGTGTCACAAATCAGGCGGTTTACGGGCATAGATATTCAGTTTTCCCAATATGGAATAGCATATATATATATATCAATCAAACCTATTCTGATAGGATGGACTTTTGTTTTGTTATGTTATGCATGGTTTATGATATTGAGATCAGGAGTTTGGTCCATTGATATTACCTACGTTTATTAACATTAGCCCTGTTACAAGTGTGTGTATGCATGGTCAGAGCGTGATGCAGCTGCTCTTAACAGACAACGTTGTCTAATTTTAACATTATCCTGGTGTTGGTGGTGGGTACTTGGTCTTGGCCGCCTTTTTTGTACTAAATCATTTTTCTAATAAAATCTATCTCATATTAAGCAGCATGGTCCGCCTGTGTCTCTTCACGGTGGGAATCCTTCCCCTGTAACTCTTTTTACAGTTTGCAGATAGCAACAGTGTGATCTGCTGCAGATGTGCCGAAAAAGGCCCAGACAGCTGAACATTGGGGAATGGGCCAGGAAATAACAGCTGCAGAATGTGATGGAATAGGGTGGCTGCTCTCTCTTCTTTCTTGATGTCGGCCTCCTTGGGGTTATGCTGCCTCACCTTCAGTTTCCTCCTCTACTCTATCTGGCACCCAAGTCACATCAGTGATGTCATGATCATCATCATCATCTCCATCTCCTCCATCTTCATCATCATCATTACCACTGGAGACAACTTGGCAATACGCTGCGGCCGGGGGAAGATGAATGCCAATTTGTCTACCAGTGTTCTCCCCTCTCTCTAAGCTCATGTTCCTGTTATCCTCAACCTCAAAACCAACATCTGAATCCAGTGATGGCTGGGCATAATCAAGGAGCAAGTGGCTAGCGCTGTGGTCAAATAACGCAGCTGACTCCTCCATGGCTGATGTTGGGGCTATGGCAGGAATAGATGTGGACAAGGAGGCAAGTTTATCCACTCTGGCAACTGCAGGGGACTACACACTTGTCTCTGCTTGTGAGACTGAGGATGAGGAAGGTTTAGTAAGCCAGTCCACCACCTCCTCTGCATGCTGTGGCTGGATAGCACGGGCAAACTCACTAAACAGTGGAAATTATGCCCTGCCTGAGGACTGACCACCACATCCACCTTTGCCTCTAGACACATTTGTTGCTGGACCCCTTACAGTGCTAAGGGAATGTGTGCCTCTCTTTGTTGTCCTCCCAGACATTATTGGGAGGGAGGGGGCAGTGCTTATAAGAAAATGTAAAGAAGAAGTGGTAGATACACTTTAATCAATGTAAAGTGGTGTTTGGTGCACTTTAATTTGAGTACTCACACTACACAGACAAACTCCATGGATACACTATAATATACTGAAATATAATGCGCCAAACGTACAGTGGCGCACAAAACTATTTGGCGTTAAAGCTAGGCAACCTCGAAGACCTGCAGAGATTCCACATCCCAAAAAGACTTAATCAGTGACATCGGCATCAGGGGCTTCATAGCTGGTAATCCAGGACTAATTCAATTTTATAAATGTCAAACGGTCAAACAGAGTCTGTGGACTGAGGTGTTCTATGATCAGTAACAAAACCTCCTGCAGCACTGAATGTCTGTTCTGAAAGCATGCTGGATGCAGGGCAGCCCAACAATTCAATAGCAAACTGGGCAGGTTCTAGCCAGTGGTTTATTCTCATGACACAGTAAGTCAGTGGATCATCAGCTGAAAAGCTCTCCATCTCTGTTTTGGCCCCGGGGTAATCGTCCACCATGTGATGCAGACGCTGCCAATGGGATGACAGCCCTGGGTGGTGAGGACTAAAAAAATCTTGAAATGCCTCACTTAGGCGGAACCCTTCTCCAATGCTCCTCTCTTGCCCAACAGAAGATTCAAAACTACTTTTTCCACGACACTGTAACCTACTGGAGTCAGGAAAAATGTTCAATAAAATCCTCTTTAACGTGTCCTCAAGAGATTTTATCTTCTGCACTCTCTGTGGGGACGGAATGAGTTCTGAGACCTTCCCCTTATAACGGTGGTCAAGGAGGGTTGCAACCAGTAATCATCCTTCTCCTTTATGCCACGTATTCTTGGGTCCTTTCGCAGGCTTTGAAGCATGAGGTTGCCCATGCACCTCAAATTTGCAGAGGCTTGAGAAGCAGACTCCCAGGATGACAGCATCTGGAACTTCATCCTCCCAGCCACATACTACTGCCAAGAGTCCTGGGGTTGGAAAGCCTTCGCTTACAGATTGACGCATGTCTTCCTCTTCTTTGAAGCCTATGAAAGTGTTAGAATCCTTCTCCTCATCCTCCTCCCCTCTCTCCTCCTGTGTGTTCTGTGACATAGGAATGATGGTGTCTGGATAAAGTGGGCCTTGAGAGGAAAGGAAGTGCTCCTCTTCCTCCTGCTGCTCTGCCTCCAGTACCTTGTCCATGATGCCACATAGAGTCTGCTCCAGCAGGAACACAATAGGGATTGTGTCAATGATGCATGCACTGTCATGGCTCACCATCCTTGTGGCCTCCTCAAATGGTGACACTACAGTGCTTGCATCCTTAATGATCAGCCATTGGCGTGGAAAAAAAATCAGAGGTGGCCTAAGCCTGTCGTTGTGCCGTATTCGCACAGGTAGTACTCGTTGACAGCCCTCAGCTTCATGTATAGCCGCTGCAGCATTGACAAAGTCGAGTTCCACCTGATGGGCATGTCACAAATCAGGCAGTTTACGTTCAGGTGGATTTCCCACTGAATTTCAGCCAAACGAGTACTGGCTGTGTATGACTGCCTGAAATGGCTACAGACTCTTCTGGCCAGCTTTAGCACATCTTGCAACCCTGGGTACGTATATAGGAAACGCTGCCCCACCAAATTGAGGACATGTGCCAGGCATGGCAAATGTGTCAACTTTCCCTGTCTAAGGGCAGACAGGAGGTTTGAGCCTTTATCACACACCACCATTCCTGGCTCCAGCTGGCGTGGTGTGAACCACCTCTGGGCCTGTCCCTGGGGGAACATGAATGCCAATTTGTCTACCAGTGTTCTCCCCTCTCTCTAGGCTCATGTTCCTGTCATCCTCAACCTCAGAACCAACATCTGAATCCAGTGATGGCTGGGCATCAACAAGGAGCAGGTGGCAGGTGGCTGACGCTGTGGTGAAATAACTCAGCTGACTCCTCCATGGCTGATGTTGGGTCTATGGCAGGAATAGATTGTTACAAGGAGGCAGGGGACTGCACACTTGTCTCTGCTTACCTGACAGAGGATGAGGAGGATGAGGAAGGTTTAGTAAGCCAGTTCAACACCTCCTCTGCATGCTGTGGCTGGATAGCAGGGCAAACTCACTAAACAGAGGAAATGATGCCCTGCCCGAGGACTGAACACTACGTCCACCTTTGCCTCTGGACACATTTGTTGCTGGCCCCCTTACAGTGCCAAGGGAATGTCTGCCTCTCCTTGTGGTCCTCCCAGACATTATTGGGAGGGAGGGGGCGGTGCTTATAAGCAAATGTAAAGAAAAAGTGGAAATCTGTATGTAGATGCACTTTAATCAATGTAAAGTGGTGTTTGGTGCACTTTAATTTGAGTACTCACACTACACAGACACACTTCACTGATACACTAATATACTGCAATATAATGTGCCAAACGTACAGTGATGCACAAAACTGTATGGCATTAAACTGGCAGTAACGCACACAGAACTATATGGGGTGCTAAACTTGCAGTAACGCACACAGAACTATATGGCGTTAAACTGGCAGTAACGCACACAAAACTATATGGCGTTAAACTGTCAGTAACGCACACAGAACTATATGGTGGTAAACTTGAAGTAACGTAAAAAACTATATGGCGTTAAACTGGCAGTAACGCACACAAAACTATATGGCGTTAAACTGGCAGAAACGCACACAGAACTACATGGCGTTAAACTGACAGTAACGCACAAAAACTATATGGCTTTAAACTGGCAGTAACTCACACAGAAGTAAATAGTGTTAAACTGGCAGTAACGCACACAGAAGTAAATGGCATTAAACTGGCAGTAACGCACACAGAAGTAAATGGCGTTAAACTGGCAGTAACGCAATCAAATAGACGTGTTCAACCGTCACTACACTGACGCTATCTGAACTGTCCCTACTCTAGCTATACACTAATGTAAAGATTACTGACACGGTCTCACTACACTACACTGAAACTATCTGAGCTGTCCCTACTCTACACTAATGTATGTATGAATGACACAGTCTCACTACACTACAGTGAAATTATCTGAGCTGTCCCTACTCTAGCTGCACACTATGCAAAGCTAAATGATGGTCCTCCTAACTACACTCACACTATCCCTAGACTGACACTAAACTAATATTCTACACTGACAATTAAAACAAAATAGGACAGTATGGCACACTAACTAACTAATAGCACTGAACAGAGCCCTGTTCTATCTCTCTCCAAGCCTAAATCACACTGAAAATGGCTGCCATTGAAAGAATACTTTTATACTCTGGGGCGGGAATGAGCCATGATTGGATAAAGTCCTGATTTATAAAGTGATGGATAAAGTCATGATGACAGTGTCCAATCATGACTCTGACAGTGCTCTGTGACCTGATTGGCTGAAGCTTTCACTGCTTCAGCCAATCGGGGCTTGCAATGCACTGTTCAGCGCCGCAATGCATTGTGGCCAGTTTGGGGGGGGCCGAACAAACAGTCGGACGACCTGTGTGTTTGGATGTTCGCCGAATGACCGAACAACGCAAGTGCGGCCCGAACTTATGCTCGGGTCGAACCGTTCGCCCATCCCTAATCAGGAGTATGATGCAAATTTATACTGTAGGATGGATAGATAAAGTATCTGTTAGTATATAAGTCATTTAAGATATTTATTTTTCCTTATGCATGAGTGTAAAAAATAAAACTAAGCAAACCAAACTGAGAAAAGTAAAAACAAGGAAATAATATTTTCTTAGGCGGAAAAAGCATTAGCCATCAAACAGAAGTGAAAGGCATTTTATAGATAAGTTACTTACTTAGTGAGGTCTCAGTGGGAAGCTTTTAAGTGTGTCCTTGCCTTCTGTAACACCTTTACTGGAAAATACAGTTACATGGAAACTCCCTGACACAATTTGTATTTGAAAGGTTTTTACTTATTACAGGTGAGTCATAGGTTTCCACATACATTTATTTTTATATACCTGAAATACTGTAAAACATTTTACGGCAAAGAAAAAGGCACAATCTCTCTTTCCAGAACTTCTTATTCCCTTTTTGCTTGTCAAAAAAGTAAAACGTACATGGCAATAACCTAAGGCAACCAATCAGAATACATTTTTTACCCATAATCTAACTGCTGGAAACTTTTTATGTTTGGAAGCTTTACATCTTGCCTGTGATATGGACAGGGTTAAGCAAAGTACCTGTGATACTGAGCTGCAGTGGCCATCATGGGGAAGGCCATCAACAATACTCAGCCATTGGGTCAAACCTGGGAATGGACATCTTGGGATCCAGATGGAGGGAAGAGAGAGAGAAAAAAGTTCTGGACACAGGAACCAAGTAGGGAAACTGTGTTTCTGCATGCTGTGAAATGAATTACAATTCCCCTGTTGAATAAGAAGCCCTCCACAAGAAATACAGTACTCTTATGCCAGCCAATGTTGTTCATATTAGACTGGACAGTCAGACACTGTCAGGTGTAGAGGTAGCAGTTCATATACAGCAGTGACGGCTGGTGCTCAAAATTTTTTGGGGGGGCGCAAACAAACTGAAAAAAATAATAAAAATAAATTGCCGCCACTGTGCCCATTAAACGCAGCCACTGTGCCCAAACTCCACCAGTTTGCCCCCTCAAATACAGCCAGTTTGTTTCTATATACAGCCAGTGTGCCCCATATATATATATAACCAGTGTGCCCCCATATATACAGCCAGTGTGCCCCCATATACAGCCAGTGTGCCCCCATATACAGCCAGTGTGCCCCCATATATATATAGCCAGTGTGCCCCCATATACAGCCAGTTTGTCCCCATATATATAGCCAGTGTGCCCCCATATACAGCCAGTGCGTCCCCATATATATAGCCAGTGTGCCCCCATATACAGCCAGTTTGTCGCCATATACAGCCAGTTCCCCCCAAATGCAGCCAGTTTGTCCCCCATATACAGCCAGTTCCCCCCAAATGCAGCCAGTTTGTCCCCCATATACAGCCAGTTCCCCCCAAATGCAGCCAGCGTGTCCCCCATATACAGCCAGTTCCCCCCATATTCAGCCAGTTTGTCCCCCATATACAGCCAGTTCCCCCCATATTCAGCCAGTTTGTCCCCCATATTCAGCCAGTTTGTCCCCTATATTCAGCCAGTTCCCCCCATATTCAGCCAGTTTGTCCCCCATATTCAGCCAGTTCCCCCCATATTCAGCCAGTTTGTCCCCCATATTCAGCCAGTTCCCCCCATATTCAGCCAGTTTGTCCCCCATATTCAGCCAGTTCCCCCCATATTCAGCCAGTTTGTCCCCCATATTCAGCCAGTTTGTCCCCCATATTCAGCCAGTTCCCCCCATATTCAGCCAGTTTGTCCCCCATATTCAGCCAGTTCCCCCCATATTCAGCCAGTTTGTCCCCCATATTCAGCCAGTTCCCCCCATATTCAGCCAGTTTGTCCCCCATATTCAGCCAGTTCCCCCCATATTCAGCCAGTTTGTCCCCCATATACAGCCAGTTCCCCCCATATTCAGCCAGTTTGTCCCCCATATTCAGCCAGTTCCCCCCATATTCAGCCAGTTTGTCCCCCATATTCAGCCAGTTCCCCCCCATATTCAGCCAGTTTGTCCCCCATATTCAGCCAGTTCCCCCCATATTCAGCCAGTTTGTCCCCATATACAGCCAGTTCCCCCCAAATGCAGCCAGTTTGTGCCCCATATTCAGCCAGTTTGTGCCCCATATTCAGCCAGTTTGTGCCCCATATTCAGCCAGTTTGTCCCCCAAATGCAGCCTGTCCCCCCCCCCCCAGCCCTGCACTTACCTTCCTCGGTCCGCGCCGTCCTTGATGTGTTCTCCCGCCCTCGATGTCGCTTCAGCCAATCAGGTTACCGGTAACCAGATCCGGTGAACCTGATTGGCTGAAGCCTCCACACAGTCTTCTTCCAGGAACGCACCCCCGTGCGTACCTGGGAGGAGTTTTTGGAAGCCGAATACAGCGTGAGAGCTGTATTCGGAAAGCCTATCAGAGCCGCTGGCTCTGATAGGCACTTCCAAGTTACACCCACCGCCGGCCGCCGCTCTAATTCATATGGCCGGCGCTCACCAGGAGGCCGGCCATATGAACAGTGGGCAGCGCGGCAGCGGTGACAATACATAGATTCATGCAATGCATGAATCTGTGTATTGTCTTTCAGTAGCAGTGTGGGAGCGAGAGGGGGCGGCGCTCCGGCGCCCTCTATGGACGCACCGCCACTGATATACAGCATAGAATTTAACTATCAGTTTTCTAACCTTTATAAGTAGTATTACAGGTCTTAGAAAGTGCATCCAACATGTTCTAATTGATTTGATTGATTTTTATTACTGTGGGTTTCTCCTGTTTGAGTTGTTTGTATTACTGTGTGACTTATTTATCAATTTGTGCAATTAATTAAATGTTTATGTAGCATTACCCCCGTAGGAGCTGCTGGTTTAAATTTTGGGCCTGCCGGTACCTTACTGTTCCCTATGCTCGTCTCAGGGGTTCTCCTTGAAGAGTTGTCCAGAAGAAGTTTGCACCAACACAAAGTCTCTTTCAAGGGTTTTATTGGACAAAATTTCAACAGAGGGGGTTGAAGGGATGGGGAGGACTCAGGTACCTTAGTTGCGGATCACACGAATTTTCCTAGGTGCAGAGGAACAACTGTCTCCACGCTGGACTCTGCAAACACCGGATAGGCCCAATCTCACCAGCCTAGCAACCGATCCACGCTGGACTCAGCAAACACTCAGCAACCGATGCGTAGCTCGATCACATATAGTCTTTGCCACAGACTTAGTGAAAATAGAACAGTCTCTGCCACAGACTTGGTGTAAATAGAACAGACCCTGCCACAGACTTGGTATAAAAAGAACAGTCGCTGCCACAGACTTGGTGTAACCCCTCCCTGGGTTACCTTCTGAATAAAGAACACAACTCTCAGTGCCAGGATCTTCCAGCCGTTCCGGCAGCACTGTGAGGTAGATTATGATCCGAATGCATCCTCCAATTGAGTCCTTAATTGCTTTGTCCCTTCCAGCAGGCAAGGCGACACAGGACCATTCCTGGATCAGCAGGCCCCAGCAACTCCCAGGCCTACATCTCAGCAACAGAGCCTCAGGCCAACGTGGCCCCCCGAGGCGGAAACTGCCAGCACTTCCCTGAGGCCATGAGGGCCCTCAGGTTGGGATCGGGCGGGTGGTGCCCACCACCAACTAACGACCCCCAACTCTCCAATTCCCCCTCACAAAATGGCGTCTGTCCCTTAAGTACCCTCTCCCAGCATGCACAGCGGGTTCACCATGCCCCCTGGGATGCTGCTGGGAAAAGATACCCAATGCATTCAGCCTGCTGCCTTTCCTATCCTGACCAGTGGTGACAGCGACACCCACTGTCAGGAGAAAAATCATGCAACTAGCTGAACTGAAACAGAGTACAATTTGTAACAAATCCTTCTGAGCCAAACTATTGCTCAGACAACTATCATTTTAACACATAGCGCCCACTCATTGGGAGCAGGGCGCTACATTTATAAAAACCATAATTGTGGTACTTTACATTTGCCACTAATAGTAAAACAAACTAATTTACAAATATCGAAAATATTTATTGATACAAATATTAAAAGCATTCACAACATAATAAAACTATCATTACATTTCTGGACTTTTGAGGTCACAATTAACAACCAGCCCAGCTTGGGGTACATAATAGTTGCTGTTTTATGTCTACACGTTTTTCTGGGATCTCATGGACCTCGTGTATATGTCCATGCAGCTATGATGCAGCATATAGAAATAGGAATAGACAAAATATAACATAAGTATAAACAAACAAATCATAATACATTGTATTTATTATATGATAATACAGACAAAAAAAAAAAAGAGTTTTTACCTCTAGGGAGGACAGAACATAGGAAACAAGAAAAAAACAAGAAAAGGGCAAATGGGGCACCTGCCCATGGCCCAATCTTTGTTGGGGGGCCCGCGCTACCCTTGAATTGGGGCCCCGATGAGGACTTTGCAGAGTGCACAGAGGACACGGGAGGCTGTATTCCCGCACTAGCCAGCAGAGAGGGGGCGGGGCCATGAACTCCACTGATGCTCTGACCCACCCCATGCAGCCTGTATGCTCGGAACAGAGCGGCTGTAGTGAGAGACAGTAATCGAAGTAGGAACATCAGTGGAGCTCCCGGCCCGCCCCCTCTATACTGGCTGGGGAATACAGAGGTCCGGGGGTGGGGCCAGGAGCTCCACTGACGTTCTAACCCCGCCCCATGCAGCCTGTATTCTCAGGGTGGAGCAGTTGTAGTGAGAGCAGAGAGTGGAAGCCCCGCCCATGGACCTCTGAAGGTATGTAGCGAGCTTGGCTGGCCATGTATGTCCTTACACCCATAAAATGCTTGACTGCTTAAACCCTGAGCTGTGTTATTCAACTGTAAAGCTGTGCATTGCTGAAAGTTCTCTGACCATCACATGTAGCATGTCCGTAGTCTTTAATTGTCTCCTGCAGTATGTCCGTAGTCTTTAATTGTCTCCTGCAGTATGTCCGCAGTCTCTGGTAATCTCCTGCAGTATGTCCGCAGTCTGGTAATACCCTGCAGTATATTCACAGTCTCTGGTAATCTCCTGCAGTATGTCCGCAGTCTGGTAATCTCCTGCAGTATGTCCGCAGTCTGGTAATCTCCTGCAGTATGTCCGCAGTCTGGTAATCTCCTGCAGTATGTCCGCAGTCTAGTAATCTCCTTCAGTATGTCCGCAGTCTGGTAATCTCCTGCAGTATATTCGCAGTCTCTGGTAATCTCCTGCAGTATGTCCGCAGTCTGGTAATCTCCTGCAGTATGTCCGCAGTCTGGTAATCTCCTGCAGTATGTCCGCAGTCTGGTAATCTCCTGCAGTATGTCCGCAGTCTAGTAATCTCCTTCAGTATTTCCGCAGTCTGGTAATCTCCTGCAGTATGTTTGCAGTCTCTGGTAATCTCCTGCAGTATGTCTGCCATATCTGATTATCTCCTGCAGTATGTTTGCGGTCTCTGATTCTCTCCTGCAGTATGTCCGCAGTCTCTGATTCTCTCCTGCAGTATGTCTGCAGTCTCAGGTAATCTCCTGCAGTATGTCTGCAGTCTCTGAACCAGGGTTTTTTTTTCAGCGGGAAAGCGGGGGAACGCAGTTCCGGCACCTCCTGGACTGACTGTATGTAATGGCAAGGGTTGCTGGGGTGTGCTGCAGGGTATTGATGCTCCCCGCTGGGGGACCTATTCTAACTGGAGGGGATCTATTGTTGCTGAGGAGGTCTATTGTTGCTGGTGGGGGACCTATTGTTGTTGGGGGTGGGTCTTATGTTGCTGGGGGGATCAGTTTTTGCTGCAAGAGGTCTACTGTTGGAGGAGGGGGGTCTATTGTTGATGGCTGCCTGAGAGTCTATTGATGCTGGCTGTGCGGAGATCTGTTGATGCTGCCGGGAGTCTATTGTTGCTGGGAGAGGGAATTTTGTTGTCGCTGGTCCATTGTTGTTAGAGGGATCTATTGTTGCTGGCTGCAGAGGATCTATTTTACAGATTTTCTAGATATCAATACCAAATTCCATACAAATTTCTTAGCACCACAAAATGATACTTGGTTCTGTATTGTCTAAAAGGGGTGGTACTGGGAGGTGGGTATAGGATGGAACCAAGGGACGGTGCTCGGAGGTGGGTAGGGGCAAGAAAGAGGGGTGAGTCAGAAAGGGTGAGTTCCTGCACCTATTGTCTGAGAAAAAAAGCCCTGCTCTGAACCTATCCTGTAGTATGTCTGCACTCTCTGACCCTCTTCTGTAGTATGTGTATTAATGTGGCGCTTTACTTGCTCAATTATTTGGGATTGCTTCGCTGCTCAGTGAGTGGTAATGATGTGCATTAACCTGTAGCAACCAATCAGCGAACAGTAGTGATCTGCTTTAATCTCTAGCAACCAATCAATAAGCGGTAATGATGTGCTGTAACCCCTAGCAACCAATCAGTGAGTGCTAATAATGTGCAGTAACCTCTAGCAAACATGTGTTGTAATAATTGTAATTATGTATTGTAACCTCTAGCAACCAGCCAGTGAGCAGTAAGGATAGGCTTTAACCTCTGGCAAACAATTGCAATCGCTGCGTGATCTGCTGCAGTAAACTGATTTTGAGTCTACCTGCTATTTTTTGTATGTCTCCGAATGGAGGGGGGGGCCCCCAGGAAAATGTTGCCCAGGGCGCAATCAAAATTAAAGATGGCCCTGGATTCAGTTTTTCTTCTCCCATGTGTATTGTGAAGACATACTTTTTACATGGATAGTAACCTCCAAGGTTATGAAAAAGGGTGGGTCTAGAGGGGGGATTAATGACATTAGGAGCAACTTTAATGACGGAGCACCTCTATATATGACACCAGCTCTTTCAGGTAATAATGGCCTTATAATGCGGTATTTTTTTTAAAACATTCTAGTGTTTATTAGGAATGTTTTTGATTTGACGATGTTGGATTGAAACGTAAAAAAAAACAAAATTACCATTTGGCGTCAGTAGAGTTACGGTTCCGCAAATTGGCTTGGAACAATTCACGTCTGTCTAGATAACTTTCTGGATCTCCTGATCGAGATTAACATGAGATTACCCCCTTTCTAAAAATTAGTTTTTGATTGTAATCGCTTGTACCTCAAAATCAGGAAAACTGGTACAATTGCGTCATAATCTTAAAAATTTACTGTGTGGAACAGAATATAACCACTTCTGATGATGACAACTTTCGATAGGAATTAAAGAATTCCTGTCTGAGGATTTGAAATATGTGCTAGTGATGAGCTTGTTACCTTCCACTTTGATCTCCAAGTCTGAGGCCTCGTACACACGGCCGAGATTCTCGTTGAAAAAAACATGTCGTTTTTTTCGACGAGATTCTTGGACAAGAAACTTGTCCCGGCCGAGTGTACACACGCTCGTTTCAAAGAACCCGCGGTTCTTTGAAAGGAGTGTACGCGGTGACGTCATCGACTACGTCGAGCATGCGCTCGTCACATTCGATGCCGTCGCCGCCATCTTGGTATACCCTACGTATGCCTAGGAAGCTACCGCGCATGCGTCAAATTCATTTCGAACATGCGCGGGCTTCCGGGCGGACAGTGAGTGTACACACACTCACTTTTCTCGTCGAGAAACATGCCGAGGAGAATCTCGACGAGAAAATAGAGAGCAGGTTCTCTATTTTCTCGTCAAGGTTTCTTGTCGGTTTTCTCGACGAGAAACCCGATAGCAGCGTACACACGATCGATTTACTCGGCAAGACCTCTCTGCCAGCAAGTTTCTTGCTGGTTCTTGCCGAGAAAATCGGTCGTGTGTATGAGGCCTAAGAAGTGAATCTTCACTGGACTAGCCTCAAATGCCAGTACGATGCCTCTAGTATTGGCATTGAGAGAGGCCATGTAAGAATGGAGAGAATCCAAACTGCCTATCCAAAGGAGGAGGATGTCTTCTTTGCATCGAGTCCAGAGGACCAATTCTGGTCTCCTCTGGGAAAAGACGACATCCTCCTCCCATTTGGCCATAAATAAATTAGCCAAACTGGGGCAAATTTGGCTCTCATGGCTACACCTTTCTGTTGAAGATAATATTGGCCATTAAACCAGAAATAATTATGACTAGCATAAAGAAATATAAGAGAGACTATGCTAATTATGGCTAGCGAAGAACAATTGTTCCGTGATAAATTGTTTTTGGACATATGGCAATGTTTTCTCCTTAGATAGATAATACTGTACTGCATCAAAACCTAACTGATGGGAGATGCAAGTGTACAATGATGCAACATCTGCAGTTGGTAACAAACAACTTTCTCTAATCTCAATATTATCTAAGAGTTGGATCGTGTCTTTAGTATATTTTAAATATGATGGCATATTCTTGACTAAAGGTTGTAGATAAAAATCAATAATTCTACTAATTCTTGATGTAACCAAATCCATCCCACTAATGGTGGGACGGCCGAGAGGATGGGTGGTACTTTTGTGGATTTGGGGAGATAATATATCGTAGGAATATGAGGGGCCATAGGAATTGGAGCTTTTTCTTTTTGGTTTAAAATTGAATCCTTGAAACCTTTATCGATGATTCTGCCTAAATCTCTTTAAACGGAATTTAACCGTAGGATTATGGGGTTGTTCTTTATAGGTGTCCGGATCACTCTGTTAGGCCGTTTTTTTTTTTGTTTATAACCATACTTACCTAGCTGGTAGCAGCATCGGTCCAATGATGCATCTGTCCCTCGATGGGTCTAACACCGAGAGCCAAGCGATCAAACACTGCAGATCACTTGGTTCTTAGGCTCCCCAAGCAGAGAGCTGCTGACTGTCAGTCACCGCTCTCTGCTCTGCACCCCCACGCTCACTGGAGCGCAGGGCTGTGGAGGGGGGGGGAGCGGCTTGCTCAAGCTCTCAGCGGATCACTGAAAGGCTGAGCCCGGTGCCAGTCCAGGCATTTGGGCGGATCCTGACTTCATTGTTGTCATCTTTCCTGAGCCTGGAACGTCTCTGTGACATCAGCAGATGGCGGAATTCAGCCCGCTGTCTGCTGAAAACGGGTCACAGGAGTTCAGAACGAACTGCACACCTGTGATCCACAGAAGTACAGCCAAACAAGCCTTGGCTATACTTCTCCTTTAATATATGTATTAATAAAAGTTGTCAATATCTTTAAATTAGTCTGTTTTACTATTGAAGGCATATATAAAGTCCCATAATTATGGCCTTTTAGTCTTTTGGACCACTGTAAGGGGATAAAGGGGCCTCTTTTCGTAAGTTAATGTGAGGATCACCAGATATATTTATTAAATGTTTATAAAAACATTAGGGTGTGTTGGAGAGTGTTACAAAGTGGAGGACAGAAAAGCCTGATGCAGCCAATGGCTCCTAAGGGTTTTTTTCTACAAATAGTTAATGTTTTCTCTCCAAATGGGTATAGTATAATGTAGTTTTTTTTATTACTACTGCTATTCCTACTATTAAAACATGCATTGAGCAGAAGACATACTAAACCATTCATTTGAGGTAACAATGTGTGGCAAGTCACATTACAGCTTGTTTACACTTGCAGTGTTGTTCACCAACCCTCTGAAAAAAGATCTGTGGTGGATAGCTCTTCAAAGAACAGTTGACATGCGGCTGGGAGGTGATATGTTGCTTCCTCACCACTGACTTTTAACCTTGAAATACCACTTACCACCCTGACACCACATCCACTACACGTGGTTGCAGCATGGCCCCATTTGCTTGATTGGGTCATGTTTGGCTGTGGTATTGTCTGCCAAACTTGACATGAGGTATCATTTTTTTTCATTGCTGTGAGGCAAGGCAAGGCATTGGGGTTGTGAGGTGTGTACCACTCTGCCAGGCAGCCATGTTAGATTAAGGTGGGCAGTTGGGGCTCAACCACCTATTTTTACCGCCCACTTGCTGTAAGTGTAAACAAGGCCTAAGTGTGTTGGCACCCTAGAATAGACATGAATTGCAGCAAAGTACACAGTAATGTATTAAAATGCACTGCGTTGTGGTGCAGTGCGCTGAAAAGGAAGTAGCGCATGCACCATTTTTTGACACCGCACTGTAACACAGTGCAGTGCTGAAATACATGTCCATCTGCAGCTGGATTGAAGTGCCAATCAGAATGTTGCAACATATTACCGCAAATACATAGAATGAACATGCCCTGAATATTTGTAGCTAATACTTCAGTAACATTGTCCAAAATATACACTGTTCTGTCTCAACTACAAAGCGATAAAGTTCATCTCCAGGTTGATGTAGGCCTTACACAAGCTGGTTTGATATTCATCCCTTGCATCGATACAGGCAGTTTAACTCAATGAATAAACTCACAGTTAGGACGACAGACGATGAATCCTTTTGAATGTTCCGTTTAATGATGGATATTCATAGGTAGAAAAACGTTGCAGTTGTAAGCCACATGTAAGATGTTAGCATGGAAGAAATACAGGAGTAATGACCAGAGGCAGGAAGTGGAGGAGAAATATAAAGAACTACGGTGAGAGAGAGAGTTCAGCTAGAAAGAAGGGGACAGATCTTAAAGACACAGAGCAAGAATAATCACATAGTGTAACACAACACTCCCCGTCTGAAATCTTTAGATTTCATAACCTTAAACTAAAATATATATTTTCAAAAAGTCCAATACTGGCAAATGTCCTGGAACCTGTAATAAAAAACATGCAACAAGCAAATAATAAACGTAAGTTCAACAGGATGAAGAACATTAAGTCACAGTATGATGTCTTCAAAGAATTTCAAAGTTCTGAGTAGAACCTCTAGATGGCAGCAATGTACTCCCCGCCGTGCCAACAGCATGGCTAGTCCTTGCACAAGTCACTCACCTGGCAAAAGGTGTACTAACTCTGTGATTGGTCGACTAAAGGTTCGTGTCGATCCTCCCTTGGTTACCTTGACTTCTACCTTCCGGACTTTGTTATCGTCACTGGGCATAACTTTAGTAATAAGACCCATAGGCCACTCATTCCGACAAACTTCCCTGTCTTTTAGAAGGATGAGGTCTCCAACCTTAAGATTCGGCTTAGATGCTTGCCATTTGTTACGACCTTGAAGGTGGTGAAGATACTTTTTCTTCCAGCGATGCCAGAACACATTGGCTAGATGCTGCACCTGCTTCCATTGATGCCTGTAATGGTGTGACCACAGATTCTGTTTTGTACTTACAGAAGTGTAGAGTGAGGTGTTCACAGTTCTTATTTCCTTATCATCTTCAGGGCTTACTAGTCCATAGGTGGTGTCAATAGGGAGTAAGTAAGAGTCCTCACACAGAAACCTTGGAGGTGACAGCCATAGGCTGTCCTGAAGAGCAGCAGGTGACACGGCTCTGGTCCCACAGTCAGCTGGGTTGAGTTCAGTGGGAACGTGATGCCATTGACTTGGTAGAGAGAATCTCTTGATACGTTCAACCCTGTTGCTGACGTACACATAAAATTGTTTTGTTTGGTTGTTTATGTAACCAAGTACTACCTTACTGTCTGTATAGAAGGTGAAAGAATCAATTCTAGTGTCCATTTCACTTCGTATGACCTCGGCAATTTCTACTGCTAGCACGGCTGCACAAAGTTCAAGTCTTGGTATGGTATGTGCAGGCTTGGGAGTGAGTTTTGCCTTGCCTAGGACAAAACTACAGTGTGATTCTCCATTCAGTTCAGAGGTCTTCAAATAGGCTACTGCAGCAATAGCTTCAACTGATGCATCAGAGAAAATATGAATCTCTCTCCGGTTAGCAGTTGAAGTGGAACCTGGAACATAGCAACGAGGAATCTGAAGTTTTTCTAGTGACTTCAAAGAATATCTCCACCTTTCCCATTTGTGTTGATTCTCACTAGGCAAGGGAGTATCCCAGTCTATGTTCTCAGTAGACAACTGTCTTAGTAAAATCTTACCTTGAATGGTAACTGGAGCAAGGAAACCCAGTGGGTCATAGATGCTATTCACCATGGACAGGACTCCTCTCTTAGTGAAGGGTTTGTCACAAGTTGACACTTGGAAGGTGAATTTGTCTTGCTTGATGTTCCACAACAAACCCAGACTTCGCTGTACAGGAGGCACATCTGTACCTAAGTCAAGGTTTTTTAGACTAGTGGCATAGTCCTCAGAGTGAAAGGCATTCATAAGTTCCTGGCTGTTGGATATAATCTTGTGCAGTCTAAGGTTTGCTACCGACAGCATCTCCTTTGTTCTGGTGAGAAGATCAATTGCTTCTTTAGCAGTTGGAAAGGACTTAAGTGCGTCGTCAACGTAGAAGTTTCTTTCAACAAATTGACGGGCATCAGATCCATATTCAACTTCTCCAGTCTGAGCTGTTTTCCTTAGCCCATAAGTTGCCACTGCTGGGGAAGGACTGTTACCGAAGACATGTACCTTCATGCGATAATCTATAACTTCCTTGTTGAGGTCATTGTCCTTGTGCCATAGAAACCTGAGGTAGTTTCTGTTGTCTTCTCTGACAATGAAGCAGTGAAACATCTATTGAATGTCAGCCATTACTGCTACAGGCTCTTGTCTGAAACAAATCAAGACTCCTATTAGACTGTTGTTCAAGTTGGGTCCCGTAAGGAGCATGTTGTTAAGAGAAACACCTTCGTGCTCAGCACTGGAATCAAAGACAACTCTGATTTGGTCTGGTTTGCGTGGGTGATACACGCCAAAGGATGGAAGGTACCAGCATTCTTCTCCCTCCTTTAGTGGGGGAGCAGGCTCTGCGTGATCTCTGTCAAATACATTTTGCATAAAGTCCACAAAGTGCCTTTGCATCTCTGGTTTCCTGCTTAAGTTTCGCTTTTAGGGGAGGAGAATCTACTGATAGCCTGCTGTAAGTTGCTGGGCAATCTCTCTCTTGGAAGACGAAAGGGTAGGGGTGCTACCCAGTTATTGGAGTCATCTTGGAAGAACTCATTGTCCATTACCTTGATGAATTCTTTGTCTTCCATTGAAGGAGCCAGTATGTCATCTTCACTGGTTGCATTAAACACTGTAGAGCCGAAGTCGCCATCATGGCAGGAGAAAGGGCTTGTGTCACCTGAGATACCATGTTGCCATTCGTGGCTGGCTATCTTCTCTTTCACCCAGTAGTGATGTGGGCATGGCTCAAAGTAAGTGTTTCGGCCATTTGGCAGAACATTTGTCTTGAATGATGAAATGTTGGTAGGTCTTTTCATTTTGCCTATACAGACATTGCCTATGATGACCCACCCTAGATCCGTGCGCTGGGCAAATGGGGCATCTGGGGGTCCACTGACTTGTCTGTGTACCTTGTGAACTCTTAGAATGTCTCTTCCTAACAGAAGAAGGATCTGAGCATCTTTGTCAAGCGGCGGTATCTCATTTGCTATTACCTTGAGGTGAGGGTGATGGAAAGCAGCAGCTGGAGTAGGGATTTCTTCCCTGTTAGCAGGTATCTGATTGCACTCAACAAGTGTAGGTAAGGGTAATTGCAAGTTACCTTTGAGAGAAGATATCATGAGTCCATGAGCCCTTCTTCCAGAAACCTCTATAGTTCCACTACAGGTACCCAAGGTGTAAGGATGAGCTTCGCCTTTTATTTCAAATAGATTGAACAATTCTGATTTTGCAAGTGATCGATTGCTCTGATCGTCTAAGATAGCGTATGCCTTTAGAGACTTTTCTGGTTGATCCTTGTGGTATATGTTCACCAAGCATATCTTAGCACAGGACTTACCACAGCGGTCTTCTCCACAAACTTCTGTGCAGGATGAAGAAATGATGGTAGAATTAGGTACTTGGTCTGTATTCTCCCCGCCGTGCGTTAACCTGAGAGGAGCGTTGGCAGGTTGTGCAGAGCTGGGCTCAAGAGGATGGAGGGCTTGCACATGTTATTCAGAGCCACACTCTATGCACTTGATGGACACATTACAGTCCCTTGCAAAATGTTCTGTAGAAGCACAGCACCTGAAACATACCCTAAATGTCTTTAAAAGCTCCTTGCGCTCTTCCAGAGGCTTTTTCCTAAAGCCGATACATTTATTGAGGGGGTGTGGCTTCTTGTGTATGGGACACTCTCTGTTAGGGTTTTCAATCTTCCTACTCTGTTTGTTCGTGGCCAGAACTGTGGTAGGAGTGGGAAGGATGTCAGTCTTTTTCACGGACACTGGGCCTCTATGGTTTCTATAGTTGTCCTGAAGACTGGTACTCTTAGGAAAGGATGAGAAGAGGCTGTACTCACCGTAGGAAAAACTTGGATCATTCTTGGTCTCTGCAATTTTCCTGATGAATTCACAGAAGAAAGAGAATGAAGGGAAGGAAACCTTGTTCTCTCTTTTGTAAGATGACCCTAGTGCAGTCCATTTCTCTTGCAAACCATACGGGAGCTTGGAGACAATTGGGTTTACCCCTCTTGGAGTGTCAAGGTAACTGAGTCCAGGTAGTTTTGGGTCTGTCTTGGCTAGCTGAAGCTCAAGGAGAAGGTCACTCAGTCTCTGGAACTCCTTGTTGTCCTTACCGGATATCTTTGGGAAAGTTTCCAGACGCATGAACAAAGCATTTTCTATAGCTTCTGGACTGCCATAACTTTGCTCTAGTCGCTCCCATGCAGCTGTGAGGCCTGCAGTAGGATTGTCCATGAAAACCGATCTTAATGGCTTAACACGTGCAGCAGATAGAGGACCAAGCCATTTGATCAGCAGATTCAATTCTTGATCAGCTGTAATGCCAATATTGCTGATTGTAGTTCTGAAGGCACATTTCCAACTTCTGTAGTTCTCAGATTGGTCATAAAAACTTGTAAGACCAGTCTTTGTGAGCTCTCTGCGAAGCATGTACCTCACAAACTCTTCTGTCTCAGTTGTCTCCGCCTTTATGTGAGATGCCGTTGGCTGTATGGTGCTGATTGCGTTATCTTTGACATTGTTGTTAAAGGACACAGGGAAATATGGTGCAGCAGATGCATCCAGGTGAGTTGCTTGCTTGAAGTCAGTTGTTCCAATTGTACGTTGATTCAAGGCTGTACCGATGACTGGAGATTGATGACTTGCCTGAAGCTTGCGCTGAAGCTCTGTGACGTATGAAGGCAGGCAAGGTAGACAGGTAGGAAATGCAGTGGAGTGATTTTGAGTGCAGGAAGTTGCTGGAACCTCTTTAACTTGAAGCTGTGAAGGAGTCTCTATGTAGTCGGGAGCATTGGAGACAATGGAGTGTGCACTGCAGTGGCTTAGGACATAGTCTTTAGTTCGTTTGAGGGGGTCTTCCATATCTGCTATGTTTAGGTTAATGCTGTCTTTCCCACTTGCACCTTCGTCTGCACTGATAGCTTGCTGTAGGACCCTTAGCTTTGCCATAGCTGCGTCATGTTTACACTGTTCATTTAAGGTTTCCATTGTTGCTCTTTGTCGTGCTGACTGCGCTTCCAACTCTGCTCTTTGACGTGCTGACTGCGCTTCCAACTCTACCCTTTGAGCTTCCAACTCTGCTCTTTTTTCTGCATATGCCACCTGCACTTTGCTGGCTTCCACTTCAGCGCGGGCATTAATAAGTCGCTCACTGAGTGTTGAGTATCTTGAACTATGGGATCTTGACGAGTTTTTAGAACGTCTGGTGGAAACAGATCTGTGAGATGCAGTGTCCTGTAACAGCTTTATTTTTGCTTCTGCCTTTAATCTGGTTTGCTGCATAAAACTGTCTCTTTCAATATTGAGAGCATTGACGCGCTTTAATTGCATCGTCACATTTTCTGACTTCATGTTTTGTAAGACATTAGTGAATTTGATGCTGGTAAGCTGATAAAGCTCATATGAGGCAGAAAGTTGTTTAATGGCGCCCTCTAGTGTCAGTAGTTCACAATTAACAGACACTGTATTGGCTTCAGAAAGGATTTTCTCCCAGACTAATTCCAAGCTATTTGACAATTCAGTCCTTGAAGCTTCATAATTCTCCATTACTTTCCAAGTGGGTTTAACTGAGCGTTTGGGTAACTCAGTTTCTTCAGGAACTTGTGAGGAAGGAGATGTGAGTTCACATGCAGAAGCTTGATCACTCATGATAGCAGACTGACTGTGAAAGCAGGCAGGATCTGTGTGCTGAACTATGACACTGTGCAGATTGTCTCAGGCTATAAGGCTGCCATGTGCTGCTCTGTCCCTTCTGTCTTGCTATGAGGGCAGTAAATCTTGTCTGTTTCAGTACTGACATGCAGAAATCTTGTAATTAGGCTGTGAAACTCTGTTTTTCTACTGTTCTGTCTCAACTACAAAGCGATAAAGTTCATCTCCAGGTTGATGTAGGCCTTACACAAGCTGGTTTGATATTCATCCCTTGCATCGATACAGGCAGTTTAACTCAATGAATAAACTCACAGTTAGGACGACAGACGATGAATCCTTTTGAATGTTCCGTTTAATGATGGATATTCATAGGTAGAAAAACGTTGCAGTTGTAAGCCACATGTAAGATGTTAGCATGGAAGAAATACAGGAGTAATGACCAGAGGCAGGAAGTGGAGGAGAAATATAAAGAACTACGGTGAGAGAGAGAGTTCAGCTAGAAAGAAGGGGACAGATCTTAAAGACACAGAGCAAGAATAATCACATAGTGTAACACAACATACACCTTTATATATTGATATAAAATAAAGTGACTTTAATTTTTTTAATTACTTGTAAAATAAAATAGGTTAGGGTTTGGGTCAAGGTCAGGGTCTAAAGTCAAGGTCACAGTAAAAGGCCAGGGCCGAGGGTCAGGTCAGTATTTTTTTGGACAGGATTTTTTTCTTTTTTAAGTTACTATCAGTGCCTGTTAGTGTCAGTGTATTTAAAGTAGGGTAAAAAAAATGCACACTATTGTTTTGGACTGTACTACAGGTACAAACAACAACTAACATACACATATGTAGTATCGTTGCGATCTTTGTGATCGTCATGAGCAGGATAATTTAATTTGGGTTTTTTTTTTTGGTGAAAGGCTATGATAGTAGTAAGAAATATACAAAATATATAATAAAAAAAAAAATTGTACTATTTTGGGCCAGTTTTCTCTTGATCATAAAAAAATAAATCAGGAGATATTTTTTACCATTTACCAACAGATGAAAGGCCAAATTTTCCTTAAAAAAATGCAGTAAAATCCACCTGGATAGTTAAAGTAGTTGTCATAATATGAACAGTTTTACTAACACATGTCACATGTCAAAGTTGCAAAATTGTGCTTTGGCATTAAAGCCGTATACAGACTACATGAAAAAAACCTGACAGCACCTGTTAGAGCTGCTGTACTAACAAGGTTAGTCCAGCGATCACCCCCCGCTGGGCTGTTGTGTTCTGACAGGGGGAAGGCCCCCCTCCGCCAGAACACTCTAATCAGAGCTCTTTGCCATTGGCTGAGAGTGCTGATCGGGAGTCGGTCAGCTGCTGGTTTTCCAGCATGCACGTCCGACATACACACGGGCCAAATGTCAGACATTTTTTTTTTAACTGGCTGTTGTCTCCTGACATTTGGCCCATGTGTACAGGGCTTAAGATTTATTTTACCCTTAGACGCGAAGGGGTTAAAAAGCACCTCCCAAAAACAAAATGTCTATTACAAGAGATTCATGAAATTTTACCTGTCTCCCAGCAAAAAGATTTTGGCACTAATTTCTAGTAATCTGCATTTGTGGGCCTTGAAAAAATATATATTTAAAAAAGCATAAATTTAAGTAAAAAAATAAAAATAAATTAAAGGAAAGGAAATGTGGTAGCGCTACCATTTGCAACCAACATGTGGAAGAAGGTGCTCTGGTCAGATGAGACCAAAATTGAACTTTTTGGCCTAAAAGCAAAACACTGTGTGTGGCCCTGAACACACCATCCCCACCGTGAAACATGGTGGTGGCAGCATTATGTTGTGGGGATGCTTTTCCTCAGCAGGGACAGGGAAGCTGATCAGAGTTGATGGGAAGATGGATGGAGCCAAATACAGGGCAATCTTAGAAGAAGACCTGCTAGAGCCTGCAAAAGACTTGAGACTGGGTTGGAGGTTCATCTTCCAGCAGGACAACGACCCTAAATATACAGCCAGAGCTACAATGGAATAGTTTAGATCAAAGCATATTCATGTGTTAGAATGGCCCAGTCAAAGTCCAGACCTAAATCCAATCAAGAATCTGTGACAAGACTTGAAAATTGCTGTTCACAGACGCTCTCTATCCAATCTGACAGAGCTTGAGCTATTTTGCAAAGAAGAATGGGCAAAAATTTCACTCTCTAGATGTGTAAAGCTGGTATAGACAGCCCCAAAAAGACTTGCAGCTGTAATTGCAACTAAAGGTGGTTCTACAAAGTATTGACTCAGGGGGGCCGAATACAAATGCACCCCACACTTTTACATATTTGTTTGTAAAAACATTTTGAAAACCATTTATCATTTTCCTTCCACTTCACAATTTTGCGCCACTTTGTGTTGGTCTATCACATAAAATCCCAATGAAATACATTTAAGTTTTTGGTTGTAACATGACAAAATGTGGAAACTTTCAAGGGGTATGAATACTTTTTCAAGGCACTGTAAATATATATATTCCAATATATACTTAGACCTAAAATAGCTTTTTATTTTTCTAAATCTCTCGATAGTCATGCTGTACAATTTTGTACTCTGTTAGCCTAACGAGAATCACTGTACACTAGTGAGTTAAAAATCAATGGCATTTTCAGTATAATATGTTAGGATTTGACACAGACAAATGGAACATCTCTCTACTGTGCATGGAAGATCTGTACATTGATTAAGCTGTTTCCTGCCTTTAGAAATTGTTTGTGTAGACTGTGGCAGTCTACAATGTATATTTATACCCTATTGCCTTGTACACCTATACTGTACATCAAAAGCCAAGTGACCCCTGATGTAGGAGTTGTATTGCACCATTTGATCATATGCATCTTTTAAAGATGCATATGATCAAATGGTGCAATACAACTTCTTTTTATACAGTAAGTTGGTACATCACTTGTACAGTTTAAATAAAATTTGGAATCAGAATTCATGGTCCTTGCCTGTGGTGTAGCATGTGCATTCCTGTGTAGTGGGCATTTAAATTTGGGGGGGAGCATCTGGGTTATTCAACCCGAATGCACTCATTGTTAGGGAGTCTGAGAACCCCTTTTGCGGTTCTTGGAGGACTCTGGTGGTGCAAGGTTCCCTGCGGCCTGCAGGTGGCGTTGTCGCCCTGGGCCGGAGTTGAATCTGCACCGCAAGACTGCTCCCTTTTTGTCCTTTCCTGGTGCTGGTACAGCGGGGCGGGGAACCCGCTGTGGCGCAAAGGGACAGGGGATAAAAGGGGTGGACGCCCTTGCCACGGGGTTCAGAGTTCAGAGTTCGGAGTTGGAGGACGTGGCCGCACCCAGGCACCTTCAGCCTGGGTGCTGGCGTTCCGGAGTTCTGGGCCCAGGTGCCCTTGACCTGGCCGGAGCGAGAGATGGAGTCCATCCCAGGCACCTTAAGCCTGGGGTGAGGTACTATGGCCAAGGCCTGGGGCCCAGTAACTTTGACTGGAGGAGGAGTCCGAGGGGCCCTAAGGTGTTGGTACCCGTATCTGAGGTGAGGAGGCCGGGGAGTGTAACCCTTCCAAATAGCCTGGTACAGCATTACCGGCCTCTGGTAACTCTCTTGGAGGGATGTCTTCCTACAGACAGGGGCTGCAGCGTAGCGAAGGTAACTCCAGTTCCTGTTCACTAGAGTCGCTGGAAGAGACTCTGAAGCCAAAAAGCACGTTTTACAGCCACTGTGCTTAGAACCCGTTGGTGAAACCTCAACGGTTTAGTTTCTTTGAGGATTGTGCCTTGACCTACTCCCCACCAATACTGAACTGTTCTATGGGTCTCAAATTGTCTGCTCGCAAAGGACTATTTGTTTGCCGTTATGGAATAAATAAGTGTTGGACCTTTTCAGTGTGTGGTACTCCAATTACTGGGAGCAAAGGGGGTTATCAGTAGACTTGTGCACAACGGAAAAATTCGTTCCGTTTCGGTTCGTTTCTTTCCGGTCCTGTTGATTCGTAATCATTCGTAATTTTGCTAGACGGGATTTTTCGTGTTCGGACTCATTCGTATTTTTGCAAGCGACATTTTTCGTTGAATTTTTTGTTGCTTTATAATTCGTACTTTCGGTAGAGTACGTTGTTTTTCGTTGATTCTGGACACAACTCCTACTTTCGTAACTTTTTTTGGGTTCGTACTTTCGGTAGAGTACGTTGTTTTTCGTTGATTCTGGACACAACTCCTACTTTCGTAACTTTTTTTGGGTTCGTTGATTCGTAATTTTCCGTGTCTCTCTCACAACGACGCTGCCTATTATGCCTAATGTGCTTCGAATGGATTTGTACTTTTCTAAATACATTGCGGTTATTTGTAACGATTCGAAATCTCGTATTTTACTTTCGTTTTTAACATGCGGCTATAGGCTCCGCCCCTGTACACCATTTTGAGAGGGTTCAGCACGGTGAGGGAGAAGCAGAGAGCAGAGCAGAGTGTTATTGTGCTTCGAATGGATTCGAAATCTCGTATTTTACTTTCGTTTTTTACATGCGGCTATAACCTCCGCCCCTGTACACCATTTTGAGAGGGAGTTCAGCACGGTGAGGGAGAAGCAGAGAGCAGAGCAGAGTGAGTGTTATTGTGCTTCGTATGGATTCGTACATTCGTAACTTTTTCATAACGAATTATGCCGAAGACATTCGGGCATTCGCTATTTGCGGTATAATTTATTTCGGATTCGGTCTTATTCGTAATTGCTTTGTTCGGAAATTCGAATGCTTCCGAATGTCCGAAAGTTGCTAAATTCGGACGAATTTCAATTCGTTACGAAACGAATTGCACAAGCCTAGTTATCAGCAGAACAGACTTGGCTCTGAACGTATACACAGCCCAAAGGTAATCTGGTGCTGGCCTTCACCTCTACATGCTGTAATCTAGGGGACATGGGCTGTGGCGCACCTCGCTCTCCCCTTCAAGGTACCCCTAGACCGGAGCCAGAGTAACCGCTAAAGAAGAAGAGAGAGGGTGAGGCCGCTACACCTGTTTCTGCTGTTAAAGAGAACAGTCAAATAATAAATTGTATATTGTTCAGATCACCATGCAACATTGCTGCACTATTTTGTGTAGAAATTATTTCACAACATTCTTTTATACATTCATTTGCACTTGATGTCACTAGGAATTAACATTAGGTCATAATAACCTGTGTTTTGGCTTTATTGTGAAAAAAAACCCTAGTTTTTTATTCTAATAATGTCTATAGTAACTTGTATTTCTGTTGGATCCTAAAAGAACCCAGCCTTTACTAACAAGCTAGGGTATTTCAATACTGAATCTTACCCCATCCACTTCCTTTTGATCAAATGAAGTTGCTCTCTCCAGATGTGAAAGGATTAGTAACAGTCCGACCATGTATTGTGGCAGCTTACAATAAAAAAATCTGTGCATTTTTCTGCATATCACACAAGGCGCATGGTTCAGGAATGTGTAACACACAAAGTACAGGACTCAGGAGTTCATAACACACAGGGTTCAGGAGTGTGTATTGTGCAGTTGTGAGAAGTGCCTATCACACAGGGCACAGAAAAAAAAAATCAGCAAAATCGTTCACACTTTAATTCGATTCCTTGTGCTCAGGAAGATGCAACATATAGCCCTGTGTACAGAGTGCAGGGGTCAGGAATATGTAACATAGACATATAGGCCATCAAACAGAGTGCAGTGGTAAAGCATATGTAATATGCAGGCCAGCATACAGAGTACAGCATTCAGGCAGCATTCAGGCATAACATTCCCGAAGCTTTTAATATGTGACATAAATCACAGCATACAGAGTATTGTGGTTCTGAGTATGTAATGTTAAAGGTGTTACAAGATTGTCACCACTGGACCCTGCATGCTGTACTCTGAACTGAACTCTGTATACTTTACTGTCTCTCAGCATCTGCACCCCCTTCCACATTATCTTTATCTCTGCCCCTCTTCTGCACCCCCATCTAAAGCTCATCCCAATCCACAGATCTCACCTGTGCCACCCCCATGTTTCACCTCTGAACCCCCAGATTTCCCTACAGCTCTCACCTCTGCACAACCCCACCCTCTACATCTCTCACTTTGCACAACCTGCCTTCTGCCCTCTGAAGCTCTCACTTCTAAACAAAGCTCCCAATTCCTAGTTCTCCTCTCTGCTAAGATCCCCCCCCCCCAGCTCTACTCTCTGCTCAAACCTCCCTCCCCCACACACACGCTTTCCCAGTTCTCCTCTCTAAAAAAATACCCCCCCCCAGTTATCCTCTCTGAACAAATCCCCCAGTTCTCCTCTCTGCACACATCCCCCCAGCACTCCTATCTGCATAAATCCCCCTAGTTCTCCTCTCTGCACAAATCTTCCCATCTCTCCTCTCTGCAAAAATTCACCCAGTTCAACTACATGCACAAATCCTCCCTAGCTCTCCTCTCTGCACAAATCCCCCTCAGCTCTCCTCTCTGTACAAACCCCCCCTGCCACCCCACTTTCACAGTTCTCCTCTCTGCACAAATCCCCCCCCCTCTCAGCTCTCCTCCCTGTACAAATCTCCCCAGATCTCCTCCATGTACAAATACCCCCATATCTCCTCTCTGCACAAATCTTCCCAGTTCTCCTTTCTGTACAAATCCCCCTGCCCCCCCCCCCCACTTTCACAGTTCTCCTCTGCCCAAATCAGCCCCCCACCAGCTCACCTCTTTGCACAAATCACCCCAGCTCTCCTCTCTACTACCCCTCCCCCCCCCCCCCCATTCACAGTGACAGATCCCTCACCTCTTCTGCTGCCACTGCTCTCTATGGTATACACATGCTTTTTTTTTAACTCAGCACGAGACAGTGGATCATATCCAACACTAATAACCAATTTAAAGTGGACCTTGCCTGAAAGTGCAAGCTCTGCTTAACTGTAAGCCCTTACTGTCCCAAATAAAAATGCTAACTGAAAGCAATTAATATACAAAACATTGGAAGAAAGTTTCCTGTTGGAAGCTGGAGTGTCCCCTCATTCAATTTAAGATTCTCAGCTTTCCCAGGATCCCATGTTGAAGCCCAGTAATGTCAACGGTTTCTACAGAAAGCGTCTCAAAGAGGTGGTTAAGATTTGTGCAGCAATCCCTTCGTCGTTTTCTCTCTCTCTCTTTATATATATATATTAGGGCTGTGGAAATTTACTATTAATTCCTCAATTAATCGATTAATTGTTTTGATCGATCAAAATTCTTTTGATCGATCAAAATTCTTTGGGCTTGCCATGTCCATCTGAAGGGCTCCTTTGCTGTGCCTTCATATCTGCATGCCGGCGGGACCTTACTATCTGCCACACGCAAGGGCTGTTACACTTCCCTCTATCACTTCCCTCTATCAACCTGGGATTCTACAGCCATCCACTGGGAGTTGTGATAGTTCCCTTCACGGGACATCTACATGCCGGCGGACTGATGTTAACCCCTTCTCATCTGGATTCAGCAGTGGTATCGTTGTACACATTTTTATACCAGTATCATACTTAGCTACATATTTTTATGACTGCTTTTGCTACCGTTTGGTATTACTCGCACCATTTTTGCAGTTTATGTAGCTACATTGATTTTATCTCCAGTGCAATATTTATTTTGTTACCTACTTGAAGACTATAAAAGTTTTAATGCTATTCCCATCGAGCGCTGCCTTTGTGTGTTTTTTGTATCCTGCTATAGATTTTTCCAGTGGTTGGTAGCTGCACTGGGAATCCACCTGCAAGGAGATCAGCTAAAAGTAGTTGGATCTATGTGCGTTATAATTAATCGAAATTAGTCGATTAATCGATTAAAAAAAATCGATTAATCGAACGCGAAAATTTTAATCAGTAACAGCCCTAATATACAGTGGGGCAAAAAAGTATTTAGTCAGCCACCAATTGTGCAAGTTCTCCCAATTAAAAAGATGAGAGAGGCCTGTAATTGTCATCATAGGTAAACCTCAACTATGAGAGACAAAATGTGGAAACAAATCCAGACAATCACGTTGTCTGATTTGGAAAGAATTTTTTTTGCAAATTATGGTGGAAAATAAGTATTTGGTCAATATCAAAAGTTCATCTCAATACTTTGTTATATATCCTTTGGTGGCAATGACAGAGGTCAAACGTTTTCTATAAGTCTTCACAAGGTTGTCACACACTGTTGCTGGTATGTTGGCCCATTCCTCCATGCAGATCTCCTCTAGAGCAGTGATGTTTTGGGGCTGTCGCTGGGCAACAAAGACTTTCAACTCCCTCCAAAGGTTTTCTATGGGGTTGAGATCTGGAGACTGGCTAGGCCACTCCAGGACCTTGAAATGCTTTTTACGAAGTCACTCCTTCGTTGCCCAGGCAGTGTGTTTGGGAGCATTGTCATGCTGAAAGACCCAGCAAAGTTTCATCTTCAATGCCCTTGCTGATGGGAGGAGGTTTGCACTCAAAATCTCACGATACATGGCCCCATTCATTCTTTCATGTACACAGATCAGTCGTCCTGTTCCCTTTGCAGAGAAACAGCCCCAAAGCATGATGTTGCCACCCCCATGCTTCACAGTAGGTATGGTGTTATTTGGTTGCAACTCAGCATTCTCTCTCCTCCAAACACGACGAGTTGTGTTTCTACCAAACAGTTCTACTTTGGTTTCATCTGACCATATGACATTCTCCCAATCCTCTTCTGGATCATCCAAATGCTCTCTAGCAAACCTCAGACGGGCTCGGACATGTACTGGCTTAAGCAGGTGGACACGTCGGGCACTGCAGGATCTGAGTCCCTGGCGGCGTAGTGTGTTACTGATGGTAGCCATTGTTACGTTGGTCCCAGCTCTCTGCAGGTCATTCACTATGTTCCCCCCCCCGTGTGGTTCTGACATTTTTGCTCACCGTTCTAGTGATCATTTTGACCCCACGGGGTGAGATCTTGCGTGGGGCCCCAGATCGAGGGAGATTATCAGTGGTCTTGTATGTCTTCCATTTTCTAATTATTGCTCCCACAGTTGATTTCTTCACACCAAGCTGCTTGCCTATTGCAGATTCAGTCTTCCCAGCCTGGTGCAGGTCTACAATTTTGTTTCTGGTGTCCTTCGACAGCTCTTTGGTCTTCACCATAGTGGAGTTTGGAGTGTGACTGTTTGAGGTTGTGGACAGGTGTCTTTTATACTGATAACAAGTTCAAACAGGTGTTATTAATACAGGTAATGAGTGGAGGACAGAGGAGCCTCTTAAAGAAGAAGATACAGGTCTGTGAGAGCCAGAAATCTTGCTTGTTTGTAGGTGACCAAATACTTATTTTCCACCATAATTTGCAAAAAAAAATCTTTCCAAATCAGACAATGTGATTGTCTGGATTTGTTTCCACATTTTGTCTCTCATAGTTGAGGTATACCTATGATGACAATTACAGGCCTCTCTCATCTTTTTAAGTGGGAGAACTAGCACAATTGGTGGCTGACTAAATACTTTTTTTCCCCACTGTATATATATTTTCCAATACTTTATTCTTTAATTGCTTTCAGCTCCTCACTTTCTGATTTTTATTCAGAAAGTGAGGAGCTGCAAGATCTTCCTTAATAAATACATAATTTATATACTGACTGGTTTTGTCCTAAAACAAACTTCTAGCTGTCACTACATTGAATTATCCTTTTCATTTGATGTACTACCTATTAATTTTATTGGTAATGTGCTTGCATGCTAGAGTGCAATTTCTGAGGCCTCAGCAGCCTACCAACCAGATCTGAGAGAATGTTGATTCACTATTTGCAAATCAGTTTCAGAATACTCTAAAAAGAGGTGGGAGTATGAAAGCATTGTGCATATCTCCCAACTGTCCCAGATTTGGCAGGACAGTCCTGGAATTTCAAGTAAATCCCAGTGTCCTGCAAATCTGGGCTAAGTCCTGCAGCGGAGCCCAGTGACAGAAAGTTTGTAGTCTCCTGCCACCGCTGTTGTCAGTAGTGCCTTTGCAGTATAAAGGGGGGGGGGTGACTGGGGTGGTGGGCAGTAAAAACATGACCCAGTCATGCATTTTTAATGCCCACCAAACACAAGTGCTATTTATGTCATGTCTGTGTACTGGGATCCCTCGGCAACCTCTCTGTTCTCTGATCTCTCGCTGCCCAGCTACATTCTTGCCTTCCTTTTTTCCTCAGCACTTACTGAGGGAAGTAGGTAGATTACTCCACCAGGGAAAAGCAGTGAGAGGCCAGTCAGGACTAATTAAAGCATCTGAATCTTGCGGCATCGGCTTTATCTACCTGCATCCAAAATGAAAAAATTGTTCCCTCTCTGCTCCTGATTCCTGGGCCCCTTTGCAGGGCTGTTGGGGCCCAGGGAAATGTAATTGAATTCCTGGCAAGCCTAGGAGCCTGAATCAACCTAGTGATCTATTTAAAATAGTTGTATCATAAAAATGAACAGTAAAGCTGCCCGGCCCCCCCTGTTGAGCTGATGGTGCTCAGTACTGGAGGACCAGTTGTATTGCCTTATCAGGAGGAGGGAGCGGGGGGCATGGCCGAGCCACACTGTGTGTCTATAGATGCACACACACCCGCATGGCTACCCACTCAGCACACGGCTTTCTGAGGGGGTACCTGCAGGAAAGGAGGAGCAGACAGCGCAGGCTGGGGGCTCCAGAAGAGGAGGCAAGGGGTCGCTCTGTGCAATATGAGACAGAAAAGGTAAGTTTAACAAAAAACAAAACTTTAATATTTCGTTCCCCCAGAGGTTAATTTTAAACATTACGTGGTAGCAAGAACATGCGTAATACATAGATGACTTAGTGAGCTGAATTTAATATTTAATTTGCATAGCTAGCAGATCTGAATTATTTTCAGCATTAAAGCTAAATTACAAATCTGTATTTTAATGAAGTAATTAAAGTTACAACATTAATTATGAATGTGATGTCGCACTAGTATTGAAATGTTTCACTCCGTTACATGGAATGCGTAGGAGCAATTAAAATTTAGTCTTCAGCATCACTGCTGCTTTGTTTTTTTACTCTAATTTATAGTTTTGCTTTCATCAAAGGGAAGCACTGGTGTCAGATGTGTCATCGTTGTGTTGATTTATTGAGGACAATATTTATTTTAAGGACTGCCACACTAACCCATTGTTTAAATGCGTCCGTCCGAATTTTCTAGTTACTGTACAACTTTTTTACCTGGTATACTGTATAAACGAAAGTGTAAAGCTAAAGTCCTAATACGCCGCTAAAATTCTGTAAATGTTAATTATAAAAGTTCAAGTCTAGTTTCTACTCTTTGCAACTTGCAGTTAGCTTTATGTGATAAAAAAAAGGGAAAAGATAATGGTTTTGGACCAATTTTATTTTCAGTTTTTAACATACAAATTTTTAATGAGGACTGAGTTAGGGATCCCCTTTAAGAGCTATGGTCGCACAGGTAAATTGACAGTTGCATATAAAAATAAAGCTAAAATAACATTCTTTCTGTCCTTGAGAAAATGCTGCTATAGGCTCCCATACATCCATACATGTGTGAAAGCCTAGGCACTCTGTGTTGTAATCTCTCCACTGATTTAAGAAGATGACTGTAGACTTGCTGGAGCTTGCGTAGGCTGCATTGGTTGTATGCATTGGAGGCTGTTGATTTGAGATCAATGGTGGGGAGGAGATGATGGTGAAAGGATGTCAACATTTGTTTTAAAGTAAAGTTATTCATTAACCACTTAAGCCCCGGACCATTTCGCTGGTCAAAGACCAGGCCACGTTTTGCGATTCGGCACTGCGTCGCTTTAACTAACAATTGCACGGTCGTGCGACGTGGCTCCCAAACGAAATTGACGTCCTTTTTTTCCCACAAATAGAACTTTCTTTTGGGGGTATTTGATCACCTCTGCGGTTTTTATTTTTTGCGCTATAAACATAAACAGAGCGACAATTTTGAAAAAATTCAATATTTTTTACGTTTGCTATCATAAATATCACCAAGAAATATATAAAAAAACATATTTTTCCTCAGTTTAGGGCGATACGTATTCTTCTACATATTTTTGGTAAAAAAAATCGCAATAAGTGTTTATTGATTGGTTTGCGCAAAAGTTATAGCCTCTACAAAATAGGGGATAGTTTTATGGCATTTTTATTAATATTTTTTTTTTTTACTAATAATGACGGCGATCAGTGATTTTTATTGTGACTGCGACATTATGGAGGACACATCGGACACTTTTGACACCATTTTGGGACCATTGTCATTTTTACAGCGGTCAGTGCTATAAAAATGCACTGATTACTGTAAAAATGACACTGGCAGTGAAGGGGTTAACCTGTAGGGGGCGCTGAAGGGGTTAAGTGTGACCTAGGAAGTGTTCATAACTGTTAGGAGGCGTGGCTTGGCGTGACACGTCACTGATCGCTGTTCCCGATTACAGGGAACAGACGATCACTGACAGTGTCGCTAGGAAGAACGGGCAGATGTTTGTTTACACTTACCTCTCCCCGTTCTTCAGCTCTGTGACCCGATCACGGGACACCGGCGGCGATCGGGTCCACGGGTCCCGCGGGCGCGGTCACAGAGCTCCCGACAGGGTCGCGAGCGCGCCGGCGGCGGCACGTGACCCACGTCTCGCATATTAAAGGGGATGTACCTGTATGCCCATATGCCTGTCCGTGCCATTCTTTCGACGTTTATCGTCGTGCGGCGGTCGTCAAGTGGTTAAACAGTGGCAAATAGTAATACAGTGAAATATTCTTAAAAAAAAATCTTGCTTCATAGGATAGTACAATTTCAATCTATGTATTTGAGCTGTTAATAATACTAAAAGAAAACATATGACTGGTTGCTAAATGCAACACCATCAATTAAGTTTATACACATCATCCTCTATGGATATCTTGATTTAAAGTTGAGAACACAAATTCAGTTTGAAGCACGCAAAAAGTTTGGATTTTTTTTTTTCCAGAAATGGACTGGCAGAAAGGCTACATTTGTTTTTCTTTTTAACAAAGAACAGCGGTTTGGAAGATGTTTGGAGATCTCCTTGACAGCATTTTGCAGCTGACAAAAGGGCATATTATTCTTTTATGTCTGAATGCATCATTTCTCAGATGTATTTTTACAGCAGTACCACACAGGAAGAAATGAGAAATGGCAATTTCAATCTGAAGCCTTGTAGCTCCTACCTTTATTGAGAAAAAGTTAAATATGAAAAAAAAAACTTTTGCAATGTTGTTAGAAAGCTTTGTTTAATCCAAACTCTTTTCTTATGTTCACCTAGCAAATATGTTTTTCTGGCGTGTTATGGCAGCATACAATGGATTGTGGCTCTGCCCCCACAACCTGATAGGACTGGTTAACTATAAATCAAAGACAGACCCGGCTTGCAGCAATCTCCTTTTTGTCCTTACCTGATCAGGACTGGAGTGGCGAGGTATCCCATACCGATTGTCGCCCTAGCCATGTTCAGCCTCTCCTGGGTGGAAGTCCTTCTTGTACATCCACTAAATGAGCTATATGGTTGGACCCCCATTCTGGGGGTCTGGGGGGCATAGTTCAGCCTCTCCTGGGTGGAAGTCCTTCTTGTACAGCCTCTACATGAGCTATATGGTTGGAGACCCATTCTGGTGGTGCAGGCCTGTCAAAGAAAGCTTTAAACAAGCTTTGGCATAAGTGGCAGCTTTTTTTCTTTGCTTTCCATATGCTTTTAACTCCTTTTCTCTGTTTGTCTGCGTTGTGGGCGATTGCCATTTCCAAGATGGCTACAGCAGTGCAAATACACTCTGAACATGGAAGGCAGGAAGTGATGCGGCCTTTGGGGCCAGTTTCCTGGCCTACCCTTTTCCAAGATGGCGATCTGAGCATGCTCAGGCACTGATATCATCAGTAATGACTAAATATGCCAGTTTTAAAAGGTTTTATTGCATTTTTGGGCAACACATGGTGGAGTTCTCTACTCATGCATGCTGAATGCTTATGTGGTCATTATTTGCAGGTATGTTTTCCCTTTTTATGGCATTCACCTGGACTTTTCCCTATCTTCTTCTCAGTGTTGCTCTGGGATCACTGTGCTCTTTATGGCATTCACCTTGGCTTTTCCTATCTCCTTCTCAATGCTTATTCTGGGATCGCTGTGTCATGCTGTTTTTCATTTCGGTCTGCTGCTTTGCTCTGTTTCTATAGGGGACACTGTCCAGTCAGACCACCTATTGCTTTTAAGGTAAATAGATTAATATTGAGAAAAAGAGAGCCAATATCTACAGCTCTGTAAGAACCTCAAGATGGAGGGAGCTCTCTAAAGGTCAAGACAAGTCACCATCTAAGAGCAGACATCCAGGCAATGTTAATCAAGGCCATCATCTCACCTCTCATTAGCATCGGTCCCCATCTACAAACATCACAGCTTACCAGCCCTAATAGTTGCTGCATTTGTGGTGGAAAGTCATTGCCTGACAAGTTAGTATGTCAAGTCTGCCTGGAGCAAGCAGCATACAACCCTGCAAGGACCTCAAGATGGAGGGATCCCTCTAAAGGGCAGAACAGTCACCATTTAGGTGCAGAAATTCAGGCAACATTGATCAAGGTCGTAATCTTGCCTCTCATTATTATTTCTCCCCATTTACAAACACCACAGGTCACCAGCCCTAATGGTTGCTGCGTTTGTGGTGGAAAATCATTGCCTGACAAGCTAGTATGTCAAGTCCGCTTGGAGGAAGCGACAACAGAAAATAAGGGGAGTCGATACATGAAGTCTGTACTCCTCAGTCAGTGGCTGAATTGCCTAGCACTTCCAACCAGAGAGATGGTGTCCAAATTGGAAAGCTTGTCAGAGGACTTGACGTTTGACCAATAGAGACCTTTGTCAGGGCAGTTAAGGACGCAATTGCTTGGGGTAAAGTGGAGGAAACTCTCCACAAGGTTAGAAAGTACTAATTTTCGACTGGGGGAGTTAATCCAGGAAGAATGGAAGGGGTCAGAGAAAAAGGCCTGTATTAACAACAGGTTGTCAAAATGTATCCCCTGAAAAGTCAAAGGTCAACTTGCTGCTGTCTCCTCCGATGGTGGATGCATCATTATTGCAATTGGCAATACACGCCACCTTGCGGTTACATTCAAGAAGTCTCTAGTCTGAAAATTAGATCTAGATCTAGTACTCCTACATAATGTAGCATCTGGAGGAGCCTGCAGACCAGCAATAACCAGCCCATGTGCAGAGTAAGTCTAATGGGAGTAGTTTCATAATTATCAACCAGCTGCTGCACCTGCAGGGCTCTAATGAGGAAAGTGGCATGGTCTACATCCCTTTAGACGATTTCCTATTGGGAGTATCTTACCAAAAATTACATATTAGTTGCAGTGGATGCCAAGAATCTGACTTGTATCTTAGTGCAGACTTCCGAAAAAATTAGCGAGCCAATCACACAAGCAGGAAATTATGTTTCTGCTGGGTGTTCTGTAAACATTCTGTGTACAGAACACCTCCAGATATCCATATTGCATTGCATTTTACAGAAAATTACAGCCCTGCAGATTGAAAAGGAAAGTGAAGTTTCCCTTTAAAGAAACCCTTCTTAACCACTTAACGACCGCTCACTGTATATATACGTCGGCAGAATGGCACCGACAGGCACAATCACGTAGAGTGTACGTGATTGCCTTTGTATAGTTGGGGGGTCCAATCGGACCCCCCTCCTATACAGTGAGCGGTGGCTAAGTGTCCGGGAGCGTTCCGGGATGAGGGGGCAGCCATTCGTTTCCGGCCACCCCCTCGTGATCGCTCCCGGCGAATAGAAATGCCCCCTCTGTCTGTGTCAGGCAGAGGAAGCAGGAGGAAGTGATGTCATCTCTGGTGCGGCGCTCACATATACCGAGCGCCGTACAAGAGAAGACATCAGGTCAGTGCACACAACAGTGCACACAACACTACACTGACACCAGGACACATAGGGACATAAATCGCCCCCCCAGGCCCCCCAGACACCCCCAGATCACCCCCCAGATCACCCCCCCAGCCCCAGTCACAGTGTCACTTATTTACTGATCACTGCAATCAGTGACATTTGTGACTGTAAAAGTGTCAGTACATTCAGTTTTAGGTCCAGTGCAGCCCCCTAACCTCCCCTAATAAAGGTTTAACCCCCTGATCACCCCCCAGATAACCCTTTCACCCCCTATCACCACTGTCGCTAAGCGATCATTTTTTGATCGCTGTCTTAGCGTCAGTGATGCAGATCGGCAGCCAGTAATTTTTTTTAGGTTCGCCGCATGTTTTTATAGCGTCAGGTACCCCAATATATTATCTAATAAAGGTTTAACCCCCTTGATTGCCCCCCAGGTAACCCTTTCACCCCCTATCACCACTTTCGCTAAGCGATCGTTTTTCTAAACGCTGTCTTAGTGTCGGTGATGCAGATCGGTAGCCAGTAATTTTTTTTAGGTTCGCCGCATGTTTTTATAGCGTCAGGTACCCCAATATATTATCTAATAAAGGTTTAACCCCCTTGATCGCCCCCCAGGTAACCCTTTCACCCCCTATCACCACTGTCGCTAAGCGATCGTTTTTCTAAACGCTGTCTTAGTGTCGGTATTGCAGATCGGTAGCTGGTAAATTTTTTTAGGTTCGCCGCAGGTTTTTATAGCGTCAGGTACCCCAATATATTATCTAATAAAGGTTTAACCCCCTTGATCGCCCCCCAGGTAACCCTTTCACCCCCTATCACCACTGTCGCTAAGCGATCGTTTTTCTAAACGTTGTCTTAGTGTCGGTGATGCAGATCAGTAGCCAGTAATTTTTTTTAGGTTCGCCGCAGGTTTTTATAGCGTCAGGTACCCCAATATATTATCTCGTAAAGGTTTAACCCCCTTGATCGCCCCCCAGGTAACCCTTTCACCCCCTATCACCACTGTCGCTAAGCGATCGTTTTTCTGATCGCTGTCTTAGTGTCGGTGATGCAGATCGGTAACCAGTAATTTTTTTTAGGTTCGCCGCAGGTTTTTATAGCGTCAGGTACCCCCATATATTATCTAATAAAGGTTTTAACCCCCTGATTGCCCCTAGATCACCATATAAGTGTTACGGGTGACGCTGGTTAGTTAGTTTGCTTTTTATAGTGTCAGGGCACCCGCCGTATATAACCCAATAAAGGTTTAACCCCCTGATCGCCCGGCGGGTGATATCAATTAGGTTTTAGCATCAGAGAGGGTCTGCGTCACACCCCAGGCAGCGTCAGGTTAGTGCCAGTAACGCTAACACCCACGCGTGAAGCATACACCCCCCTTAGTGGTATAGTATCTGAACAGATCAATATCTGATCTGATCAGATCTATACTAGCGTCCCCAGCAGTTTAGGGTTCCCAAAAACGCAGTGTTAGCGGGATAAGCCCAGATACCTGCTGGCACCTGCGTTTTGCCCCTCCGTCCAGCCCAGGCCATCCAAGTGCAGTATCGATCGATCACTGTCACTTACAAAACAAAAACACACATAACTGCAGCGTTCGCAGAGACAGGCCTGATCCCTGCGACTCCAGTGCTGTAGGAGGTGATTTCACCACCACAGTTAAATAAAAAAAGCATATATGCCGAAGCATTGGGGCAGCAGGGGCGGAGGAGCGATTTTGCTCCTAATGCCGCGTACATACGGTCGAAATTCCGACGGAGGCTTGCCCGTGGAAAAGTCTGACCATGTGTGTGCGGCATAACTTTTTTGCGGGAGAATGCCCCCATGCTTCGGCATATATAAATGGTGCATGTATGCCCATCATTGGAAGTGGGTGGATGAAGGGCGGTATTCTAATGGTGGGCATACCCACCGATCAATCTCTTTTTTCGTTCAGCCAACTGGCTGCATGAAAAAAAAAGATTACAATACATGTCCAACAAGGACCAGCAACGTACTGGTATGTTGCTGGACTTTGAATGTTTATACCAGAATGATGCCTGCGGGTTTAGGTATCATCTTGGTATCATTCTTTTCAGCCTGCGGCCGGCTTTCATGTAAAAGCAATCCTAGCGGCTAATTAGCCTCTGGACTGCTTTTACAAGCAGTGGGAGGGAATGCCCCCCGGATATAAAAAGCGCCATTGGGAAATTGGGAAAGCATTTTATCACACCGATCTTGGTGTGGTCAGATGCTTTGAGGGCAGAGGAAAAATCTAGGGTCTAGACCCCAGTTTTTTCAAAAAAAGAGTACCTGTCACTACCTATTGCTATCATAGGGGATATTTACATTCCCTGAGATAACAATAAAAATGATAAAAAAAAAAAAATACTTGGAAGGAACAATTTAAAAATAAAATAAAAAAGCAAAATTAATAATGAAAAAAAAAAAAAAAAGCACCCCTGTCCTGCCCTGCTCTTGCCCAATGGCGAACGCAAGCGTCGGTCTGGCGTCATATGTAAACAGCAATTGCACCATGCATGTGAGGTATCACCGCGAGGGTCAGATCGAGGGCAGTCATTTTAGCAGTAGACCTCCTCTGTAAATCTACTGGGGTAACCTGTAAAGGCTTTTGAGGGCTTTTAAAATGTATGTAGTTTGTCGCCAATGCGCGTTTGTGCGAAATTTTAAAGCATGTCGTGTTTGGTATCTATGTACTCGGCCTAAGATCATCTTTTTTATTTCATCAAACATTTGGGCAATATAGTGTGTTTTAGTGCATCAAAATTAAAAAAAGTGTATTTTTTAACCCAAAAAATGCGTTTGAAAAATCGCTGCGCAAATACTGTGTAGAAAAAAAAATGCAACACCCACCATTTTAATCTGTAGGGCCTTTGCTTTAAAAATATATGTAATGTTTGGGGGTTCAACATAATTTTCTTGCAAAAAAAAAATGTTTTCATGTAAACAAAAAGTGTCAAAAAGGGCTTTGTCTTCAAGTGGTTAGAAGAGTGGATGTAAGCTTCCTAATGTTGTGTATAAAATGCCAGAACAGTTCAAACCCCCCCCAAATGACCCCATTATGGAAAGTAGACACCCCAAGCTATTTACTGAGAGGCATGTCGAGTCCATGGAATATTTTATATGTTGACACAAGTTGCGGAAAAACGACAATTTGTTTTTTTTTTGCACAAAGTTGTCACTAAATGATATATTGCTCAAACATGCCATGGGCATATGTGGAATTACACCCCAAAATACATTCTGTTGCTTCTCCTGAGTACGGGGATACCACATGTGTGAGACTTTTTGGGAGCCTAGCCGCGTACGGGACCCCAAAACCAAGCACCGCCTTCAGGCTTTCTAAGGGTTTAAATTTTTGATTTCACTTCTCACTGCCTATCACAGTTTCGGAGGCCATGGAATGCCCAGATGGCACAAAACCCCCCCCAAATGACCCCATTTTGGAAAGTAGACACCCCAAGCTATTTGCTGAGAGGTATTGTGAATATTTTGCAGATCTCGCTTTTTGTCACAAAGTTTTGAAAATTGAAAAAAAATATATATATATATATATATATATATTTTCTTTCTTCATTTTCAAAAACAAATGAGAGCTGTAAAATACTCGCCATGCCTCTCAGCAAATAACTTGGGGTGTCTATATTCCAAAATGGGGTCATTTGGGGGGGTTTTGTGCTATTTGGGCATTTTATGGCCTTCGAAACTGTGATAGGTAGTGAGGAGTGAAATCAAAAATTTGTGCCTAGAAATCCTGAAGGCGGTGCTTGGTTTTCGGGGTCCCGTACGCGGCTAGGCTCCTAAAAAGTCCCACACATGTGGTATCCCCGTACTCAGGAGAAGCAGAAAAATTTATTTTGGGGTGTAATTCCACATATAACCATGGCATGTGTGAGCAATATATCATTTAGTGACAACTTTTTGTAATTTTTTTTTTTTGTCATTATTCAATCACTTGGGACAAAAAAAATATATATTCAATGGGCTCAACAGGCCTCTCAGCAATTTACTTGGGGTGTCTACTTTCTAAAATGGGGTCATTTGGGGGGGGGTTTTGTGCTATTTTGGCATTTTATGGCCTTCGAAACTGTGATAGGTAGTGAGGAGTGAAATCAAAAATTTGCGCCCTTAGAAATCCTGAAGGCGGTGCTTGGTTTCCGGGGTCCCGTACGCGGCTAAGCTCCCCAAAAAGTCCCACACATGTGGTATCCCCATACTCAGGAGAAGCAGCAAAATGTATTTTGGGGTGCAATTCCACATATAACCATGGCATGTGTGAGCAATATATCATTTAGTGACAACTTTTTGTAATTTTTTTTTTTTTTTTTTAGTCATTATTCAATCACTTAAGACAAAAAAAAAAATTCAATGGGCTCAACATGCCTCTCAGCAATTTCCTTGGGGTGTCTACTTTCCAAAATGGGGTCATTTGGGGGGGGGGTTGTACTGCCCTGTCATTTTAGCACCTCAAGAAATGAGATAGGCAGTCATAAATTTAAAGCTGTGTAAATTTCAGAAAATGTACCCTAGTTTGTAAACTCTATAACTTTTGCGAAAACCAATAAATATACGCTTATTGACATTTTTTTTACTAAAAACATGTGGCTGAATACATTTTGGCCTAAATGTATGACTAAAATTGAGTTTATTCGATTTTTCTTATAACAAAAAGTAGAAAATATCATTTTTTTTCAAAATTTTCGGTCTTTTTCCGTTTATATCGCAAAAAATAAAAATCGCAGAGGCAATCAAATATCATTAAAAGAAAGCTCTATTTGTGGGAAGAAAAGGACGCAAATTTCGTTTGGGTACAACATTGCATGTCCGCACAATTTACAGTTAAAGCAGCGCAGTGCAAAATTCTGAATTCACCTCTGGTCCTTTAGCTACCAAATGGTCCGGGGCTTAAGTGGTTAAGGAAGTGAAGAGAGCTGAAATTGTCAGAAGACTCTGTGGCAGAGGTGTCAGTAGATGTCAATAGAGGTTTTTCAAGAGCGATGTTGCCTGCAGTCATGGCAAGGATGGCATTATGGCTTAGCCATGGTCGGCGGATCCTGCCTTAAAAATAGCAGTCCTGTGCACATTATTTTCTTCATACATTCTATCCTTTTTGCACTAATTCTTTCCATCTTTTTCTTTTCTTTTGACACACTTATCCTTCCTTTCTGGGTTGCTTGCTCTCTCATCTCCTCTGTCACCTTGGCTAGATGGTCCACGCCATTCCTTTACCGTGATCATGGGTGTCACCCCTCTCCTTTTATCATTATATATTTTGATGTTACACATCATTTATACAAACCTTTTTTTACTTCATAGAAACCCAATCATGCCACAAAGACCTTTCACCTAGGACATTCTGGGGAAACCAGGCATCTGTTCCCATTTTTTCCTTGGTTTCCCTCTCCAGCTCCCGGGCGAGACTTCCCTGGCCGGCCTCTGGCACATGGTTTCACACAGTCCCCCACATTGATTCAAACATGAGTATTAAGTAGGCATGGACAGTCATTAATTCTATTTATCTCCAGTTTCCCCATACAGGCAGTCACATTGTATCATGGGTCTCCCCTATTCCCTTTCTTTTAGAATTTGATGCATCATGCTCCTGACGACTGGGTATAAGCCCACGAAACACGTCGCGATTACTTCTGATGCATCCACTACATTTCAACTACTTTAGATGGTTTTACCATGCTGTTAGATCCCTACTGTGACCTTTTTCTATCCATCATATGGGGGATCATATATAAAATACTCTGTACTATGTACTGTATTGTTATATAATGCCATCAGTATAATGTATTATTTAGCTTGTATGCAAACTACATTGTTTTAAAATGTTAACCATTGGTGTATTAATAAATGGTCTTTATCTATACCCATTTAATCATGTTTGGTTCCACCACATACACCTCACACAAAGTCCCAACCCTTCCCCCCCCCATGCCTACAGACAGGGATGGGGGCATGAACCTTTCCTCATGTGCCATATAAAGTCCCAACATATGTCTTTTTTCTCTAAAAATAAAACTGGTGCAGGATACCAGACGATGGATCCAATCTAATAAAGGTCCTGCAATACAGGTGGCAACTCCCAGGTAGATACGAGGAGGCAAAATCCTACGGACCGTGAAAAGATTACTAAAGGAACTGGAGAAGTAGCCAATCCTCATTAATTGAAGCCTTAAAAATCTAAGGCACCTGTCTTGGTAGAACAGCAGACGTTATTTTAAAGCGGTGTTCCGCCCCCCAAAAAAAAAAATTAAAAGCCGCTGCTGTCTTTTAATTATAGGACACTTACCTGTTCTGGAGTCAGGCGATGCTGACACCCGCAGCTGATGTTTCCATCAGCTGCCGGGTGTTGCCGTCGCCATTGCGGGTAAGGGAACCCGGCAGTGTAGCCTTTCGGCTTCACGCCGGGAACCCTATTGCGCATGCGTGAGGCCCGCTCCTCTCTCCTACTGGCCTGGCGGCCAGGGGGGAGGAGGGAACCCCCGCGGTAACGTCACGGGCCGCGGCCTAGACTCCCGGAAGTGGGAAAGACAAGTATCCTGTCCCCCCTCCCCTCGAAAGGTGCCAATTGTGGCACCGGAGGGGGGGAAGAATCAGGTAAGCAGAAGTTCTAGTTTTGGGTGGAACTCCACTTTAAGGGTGCACTCATCCAGGGGGTGCCTCGTTTTGGACTATCCACCGCACGGCTGACTTCCACCTTCAGCGGTTCCAGCGAGGATTGCTTGACTTGCAGTGCTACAAGCAAGGGCCTGTGACTGCTCACCTCCTTGAAATATCCACTCTAATGTGCCTGATACACCTCTCCCCACCGTAACAGCTGAATAGTGGAGGAACCGCGACCTGGTTACCCTTTCTGCTCCTGGGATGTGTCCAACAACAGATTTGCCCATTTTTATCTTCTCCCATGTGAGTTGCTAGTTGTCTACTATTAATAAAATGTTTAAAATTCTACACTTAGAGGCGCCTGACTTCCTTGTTGTCTATACTCAGTTCTGAGAGGTGGCATAGGGTGCATTAGCAAGAAAAAATCAATATTATATAGGGGCCTCTATAAAAATGTGTTCTCTAGCTTTTGATTGTGTAGTTGGTTTATTAATTGATTAGTATTGAATTAGGAGGAGACCCTAAGACTGAATGAATTGATGTGTGGTTGGTCTCTTTATTTAAACCTTGTATGAATGTGTGCTTATTGTCACTACCAGCCTGAGAAAGCTGTCCACTGCTACATCGAATCCTCAGGTTTGTTCAATGCTGGTGAATAATTGGTTTGCTCATAGCTGATGGTGTGCCTGTGATATCTCTACAAAAAATTCTTACAACCCTCACAAGTTCTCATTTTTACACAAAGCTTTTGATGGATGTTCTGATAAGGGAAAGAGTGTTTCATTACATACACATGTAGTGGTTACCCCTAAGGAGCCTCTGGATAGATGGGCCTTCTGACATATCTCTCTGTGGTGATCACCCTGACTGATTCCAGACTCACTGACCCCACCTTAGCATAAAGTGTCCCTTCAGTTCCATCTTTGCACTGTACAGCAGTAAAACAAGTTTACTCACCAGTCCCCTTGTAGCTCTCCTTGTGATTTTGTGTCCCTTTTCAGATGCTGTAAGTGGGGTTAAAGTCAAAGGCCGTGGTCCTTCCCAAGATGCCAAACACTCCTCCTATGCTGGGGGCACTTCAGTCATGGAGCCAGTAGGTTGGGAAATCCAGCGACCAGTGAGAGTTCTTTTCTCTCTCTTCCTGTGACTCACTATCCTATCCTGCAACAAGAGTACTATCTTCCATTAGTTGGGTCAGAGAGAGAATTGCAGTGGGTTTCAGCTGCAAGGGTATGCATCCAAAGATGTGCAGATGTCTTAAAGTCCATCTATCTCTGTCTGATATTATTTTGCGTCTTAACAGCTGATATCTGAGCTTATGTTAAAGACAAAAAAGACCAAGAGATATAATCATGAACTTAGATTGTATCATCTGACTGTAATAAAGAAAATTAACCTGGCAAATTATGATATCTTTATAGTTATAATAATCAGAGTTGACATAATCTGTATATTCCCCTTGTGAAAATGCATATTTCAAATTATACCTCATAGTAAAACAAGTTTTTTTAACCAATTTATTCAAGTAGCCCAGGTAATATATGCCATATATTCACTGTATATGTTACTAATATATCAGAAGAGACTTATGCTGCGTACACACGACCGTTTTTAATGTAATTTTAAAAAACAACGTTTTTCTCGACGTGATTTTTCTTGTTTCCTCTCAAGCCTGTCTTGCATACACACGTTCATTAAAAAAAACGCTTGAGCAAAGCGCAGTGGCGTACAACACGTACGACGGCACTATAAAGGGGATGTTCCGTTCGAATGGCGCCACCCTTCATGTTAGTAAAGTTTGTTGAGCGGCGATTCGCGCTTTTCTGCCTCGTGCTTTTCAGTCCGTTACAGCGTGATGAATGTGCTATCTCCATTACGAACGCTAGTTTTACCAGAACGAGCGCTCCCGTCTCATACTTGATTCTGAGCATGCGTGTTTTTTTCCCCTCGTAAAAGCATACACACTACCGTTTTTCACAACGTTAAAAAGAACGACGTGAAAAACGACGTGAAAAAATAGAGCAGGTTCTCATTTTTTTTAGGCCATTTTTCACGTCGTTAAAAATGCTCTGGAGCCTACACACGATCGTTTTTAATGCCCAATTTAAAAAATTGCATTTTTAACGTCGTGAAAAACGGTCGTGTATATGCGGCATAATACTAAGAATTCCTGAGAAACACATTCAGCATGTTGCATGTATAACACATGTGCAGTTTATAGTGAATAAACTTTATAAGATCTCATAAGCTATGTCACATCATGGACTGCGACTGGCAAGACCATGAAAATGTTTTCTTCCTCTTAATTGTTTTTAACTTTTTTCACCAGGTGAGCCCTAGTTCATAATTAGTGTAAACTTCTAATTAATAAAATGTATTCAGTGATTTGTCTGAGAACATCCAAAGCTTTTTATTTTTTTTAAATTAAAACCTTTATTAAAGTTTTAATTTGAAGTCAGGCCATTCTCTACTTTTGTTTTTCTGATATATATATATATATTTTTTTAATATATTCAACGGGACACTCTATAAAGGTTACAATGCCTTTCCTCTTGTGTTTGCGTTTAATTTCCAGCAGTGAACCCTGCACCAGGTATGGTTTACCACAGAGCTCTCTAATTAACCATGGTATCTACCTTTGTGAAAAGTGTAAATTCTGGGTCTCATGTAGCTCTCAATATTTGTCTATTCTGCCACAGTAGTCTTTTTTTTTACAATAACTGAATTCCTTCTCTATAGGCCTTTAAATTATGTAAATTGTACCATGTATTAATGAGGTATTGCAGAAGAATGATTATGCACAACCATACCTTTTTAGTGGTGGAGAATAGAAGATTTTAATTGCACGACCATATATAGCAATATATCATTGGTTTTATTTTCAAATTTTATTTTACAGAGACAACTAAAGAGCTTTTAGTGATTTTTGAGAAGAATGGAGAAGAATGGGCCACATATCTAAAGAAACTACTGAAAACCCATTTAAACACAGATGCAGTATTTCTTTGTAATTTGGACTATGAATCAGAAGAAATGCTGGAACTTCTCAGCCAGTCCAATTATCAGTGTAAACTGTTAATACTGACAAGTTATCTTCTAGAAACCTTCTGCCAAAACCAATGTGCTTATTTCTTTCATCTTCTACAACCATCACATAGAGTGATTCTCCTGCTTTGTGGTGTGGAATCCCCAGAAGGGTTTTATGAAATATTTCCACTGGAAAAAGACTGTCACGTGATTCTAAGTGATGAAGACCCAAATGCATACATTTCTGTTGTATCCACAGTCATGAATACAGGTAATTTGATTACCAATGTAGCAGAGAACATAAAATAAGCCTGGTAAGTGTAAGTCCAGCCAAGCTCTTTGTCATTTAGTTTTGGATAGAGTAAGGAAGGTTAGAAACCCAATAAGATTTTTACTGCTATCTGGATCTTCGGTAGAGAGATTTCCCATCTTTTCCTGTTCTGGTGACAATCTTTCACAGGAATGCAGACAGCAATAAAAAAGCATGTAGAAGTTCTCACCTTACCCTACTTTTTTTTATTTTTGTCGGTGTTGTTATTGGAAATCTTTCTTTATTTCTGGTGTAATTGTTGTCACCAGGACAAGAAGGGATGGACACTTCTCCAATGGAGGTCTGGATAGCAATATAGCCTTAATTTTATCCTTTCCCACTCTATCTAAAATGAAGCAAAAAAGTATCCTGGACATACACGTAATATTTATGTTGGGTCAAATGCAGAATATGTCTAGGATGCAGTGAATGTTCATGTTTAATTAGGGATACTGTTGAGCTCTCAAACATTTGGGGCATACTGGGGCTCCCTTAATAGTGTATAGAAGAGACTTATTTGTAGCCATGCAACAAAGGGTGGGTATGGTGTACATTTTAGTGAACATCTAATAACTCAACCTACGGTAATCCCTATGGTATAAATGGGCATCATAAATAAAAGTATTACGTTTGATGTAATTCACAATTTTTAAATATGTATGGTTACTGCAAGATGACCACATCAGTGTGAATAATCTCTTAATGTTTACAGCACTTGCTCCATTCCCTTAGGGGTGTATCTAGAGGACAAGTACTGAAATTGCACTCCTGTTCAAACATCTGCCACCCATATTTAGATAACTTTGATATAATATCCATCCTGAAATGCAAGTCAAACTTGTTAATAAATGAATTAACAATACATCCATAACAGAAGGTGGTTAATTCACTAACCCAGTGCACTGTAATTGCAATCTAATCCACCTCTGCACTATGTGAGATAGCCATCACTTAAAGCTCTAACTAGTTGCTTTTGCAATGCTTATTCTCTGTTGCTCTAAGCTTCAGAGAGTCTCTCTCCCCTGTTTTGCAGTTTCTGTAAGTTAGAAAACTTTCCCAAAACTTTAATTTTCTTCCAATATCTGTTCACATAGGTTATACATTATACTTCTTTATCCATTTCATCAAATTGCTTTTTAATTATGTTTTCATATAATCAAGTCAACAGACAAAGCGCATCCCATATCTCAATGTGTTTCATGAACATAAATTCACTTCCTCAGGAGTAGTGCTACTGACCAGATCTCTATAGAATACAGCAAATAGAAATAGCAGAAATTCGAGACACTTCCAAATTAGCTTGAAAATGAAACTGCAATGCTTCTGGAGGAAAATCACCAAAGATGTCTGCCCCAGGAGCTGTGGGGGTTCCAAACCCAAAAGCAGAGAGGGCAAGGGGGCAAAGATGGCACAAGATGTAATGTTTATTTGGCCACAGGAATTGAATCCATGAGAAGTAACAATATCTAGAAATTGCATTAGTATATATACAGATACATAAGTTTATCAATCACAAATCAAGATAGATATCCCAAATATTAATGAGATATAATCCCTTTAGCTTTACGTGTAGAGAACTTGAGCTCATTAACAAGTACAGCAACACTAAAGAAAAGAAGAGATCCAAGAACTGGGACCCAACTCCAAAGTAAAAGCTCCTGAATAAGGCAGCATAAGAAATTGAATATACTTTATAACCAGAATAATATACGTGAGTGCTGTGCAAGGATAGAAACATCCCCTTCCACATAAAATCCATGCTCCATATCCCTTTCATGACTAAGCCTATTTCTGACATTTGGTTTTTACAAGTTAAAATCACTATTTTTTGATAGAAAATTACTTAGAACCCCCAAACATTATATTCATATTTTTAGCAGAGAGTCTAGACAATAAAATGGCGATTGTTGCAATATTGCATGTCACACGGTATTTGTGCAGCGGTGTTTTAAACGCAACTTTTTGGGAAAAATTAACTTTCATGAATTTAAAAAAAATGAAAAAGTAAAGTTAACCTAATGTTTTTGTATAATGTGAAAGATGAGGTTACGCCGAGTAAATAGATACCAAACATGTCATGCTTTATAATTGCACGCACTCGTAAAATTGCGACAAAAATACAGTACCTAAAAATCTCCATAGGCGACAATTTAATTTTTTTTTACGGTTACCAGGTCAGAGTTACAGAGGAGGTCCAGGGCTAGAATTATTGCTCTCACTCTGACGATCATGGCGATACCTCACATGGCATGGAAGCTATCAGCCTGTGGCACTGCTGAGGTGTAATGGAAGACCAGGATGCTTCAATAGCGGCCTTCAGCTCTTCTGCATTGTTCGGTCTCATGTCTCTCATCTTTCTCTTGGCAATGCCCCATAGATTCTCTATGGGGTTCAGGTCAGGCGAGTTTGCTGGCCAAACAAGCATAGTAATCCCACGGTCATTGAACCAGGTTTTGGTGCTTTTGGCAGTGTGGGCAGGTGCCAAGTCCTGCTGGACAATGAAGTCAGCATCCCCATAGAGCTCGTCTGCAGAAGGAAGCATGAAGTGCTCCAAAACCTCCTGGTAGATGGCTGCGTTGACCCTGGACTTAATGAAGCACAGTGGACCAACACCAGCAGATGACACGGCTCCCCAAATCAACACAGACTGTGGAAGCTTCACACTGGACTTCAAGCATCTTGCAGTGTGTGCCTCTCCTTTCTTCCTCCATACTCTGGGTCCTTGGTTTCCAAATGAGATACAAAATTTGCTCTCATCAGAAAAGAGGACTTTGGACCACTGAGCAACAGACCAGGTCTGTTTTTCTTTAGCCCAGGTAAGACGCTTCTGATGTTGTTTGTTGTTCAGGAGTGGCTTGACAAGAGGAATACGACATTTGGTGGCTCTTGATGCACTGACTACAGCCTCATTCCACTTCTTGTGAAAGTCCCCAACACTTTTGAATGGCCTTTTCCTGACAATCCTCTCCAGGCTGCAGTCATCCCTGCTGCTTGTGCACCTTTTTTTTCCACACTTTTCCCTTCCACATAAATTTCTTGATACAGCACTTTGGGAACATCCAACTTCTTTTGCACTTACCTTTTGAGGCTTTCCCTCTTTATGAAGGGTGTCAATGATGGTTTTCTGCACAACTGTCAGGTCAATAGTCTTTACCATGATTGTGATTCCTTCTGAACCAGACTGAGAGACCATTTAAAGGCTCAGGAACCCTTTGCAGGTGTTATGGTTTAATTGGCTGATTAGAGTGGGACACTTTGAGCCTAGAATATTGCACCTTTTCACAATATTCAAATTTTCGGAGATTTTGGATTTGGGGGTTTCATGAGCTGTTAGCTATAATGATCACAATTATGACAAATCACGGCTTGAACTATCTTGCTTTGCATGTAATGAGTCTATCTCATATATTAGTTTCACCTTTTAAGTTGCATTAGTGAAATAAATGAACTTTTGCACGACATTCTAATTTTTCGAGTATCACCTGTATATTACGTGAATGGGTGGTGCATCATAATGCCGATATGTAGCTGTGTAAGGTGTGTGTAAGGTGTCACAAATCTGGAAGGGATGAGGCAAACAACAGCACCCTGAGAAATCCACCCAAAACATAAAAGAAAAACAAAAATAACAACAAACAATTAATAGGACCACAAAAACAACATCTGAAAGAAAAAAAATAATGTAATAAAGAACAGAAAATGAACAACAAAAAAACAATAAATAAAAAATATAAGACGTCTTGGCCAGTTAAAAATTACATCTTGTACTATCTTTTCCTTCTCTGTTTTTTGGGTTCTGACCCCCCTCCCCCCCACAGCTCCCAATCTCTTTGGTGATTTCCATCCTGAATCATTGCAGTTTTATTTTAAAGCTGATTTATAAGTGTCTTGCACTTTTGCTTTATGGGATGGACCCCTTGGCAAATCTCTTTATTAATGATTACATGATTTAATTATTTTTTCATTGCTGTATTTTTTTGAGATCTTGTCAGTAGCATCCACTTTAAAACTGGCCATAGATGATTTGAATCTCGACTGGTTCAACAGGGACCGGCCGAGATTTGAACCATGTATGGGCAGTCTGAATGTACTCAGGTTAATTGATTTTAATTTTGATTATTGCTAGCGGCTATTATACACCCCAGATGGGTGTCTGGTGTGTTCCTATACCTTTAAGGAATGGTGGGCTCCCTCCAGGCATACCTGCTCTTAATCTATCTATTATTATATATGTACTCCAACTTAGGACTGCAGTACACTAGGGTACCGTGAAGTGGCCCTGCAGCTTACGCATATATTTGCAAATGTGTGCAAATGAAACCCCTGTTTTTTTTTTACGGTGAATTGTTAGATGGTTGGTACTGTAAGTGAGCTGGGAATTTTTCTTTGTTGTGTTTTGACATGTGTCACCCTTCCATGTGCTCCTTGTTGCAAAGGCCAGTTAAAGGGTGAGGTGGTTGCCATTTATTTGTAGTGTTGGTGAATTGGTGGGGGCACGCACTGGATACCTTCTCTGCCACTGTGCTATTTCTGGGTGTCCAGGGTTTTCCTATACATTTAAGGAGATCATTATATTACATTTATGGTTATGGATTTGGTGGCTGCCATTTGTTTGTACTGTCAGTCACTAGCTCTCTGCTCTGTCCCTCCAGAACTCACTGGAGCTCTGGGCTGTTGTCAGGACCTGTGTCATTGCTTGGGTCACCTGCTGGTGGCACTGTTGTTTTTAGCATCAAAGGGTGTGGTTCTAGTGGCCACCAGCAGGTGTCTCCCAGCAGAGGTACATACAGGTAATCAGGCTGCACCTGATATGGACTGCTGGGAATATATAAACCCGCCCTTTACTGAGGCTCAGGGTTTCAGTATTTTCCCTGTAAGTCTTGTCCCTGCCTGAGTCTGACCTGTTCCTGTCGTTTATCCTGTACCCTGTTTCAAAGACCTGTCCCCTGGAACCTGCTTCCAGCTCCCTTTACTTACCTCTCACTACCAGTACCTGGCTTCTTGTTCCCCTTATCTCTTGTCCCTGTCTTGTTCTGCCTGTGTGTGTTCCCTTCACTTGTATATAGTTAGTTAGATAGTTAGGTAGGTGTTATATAGGGTGTGCCATGTTCATGTACTTTTCACTTACTTGTTTATGGTTTACTGGTGTTGGTTTTCAAGTGTGTCACTATCTTTAACCACTTAAGCCCCGAACCATTTTGCTGGTCAAAAACCAGGCCACTTTTTGCGATTCGGCACTGCGTCGTTTTAACTGACAATTGCGCGTTCGTGCGACGTGGCTCCCAAACAAAATTGACGTCCTTTTTTTCCCACAAATAGAGCTTTCTTTTGGTGGTTGATGATCACCTCTGCGATTTTTATTTTTTATGCTATAAACAAAAATAAAGCGACAATTTTGAAAAAAATGCTATATTTTTTACTTTTTGCTATAATAAATAGCCCCAAAAAATATATAAAAAAACATATTTTTCCTCAGTTTAGGCCGATACGTATTCTTCTACATGTTTTTGGTAAAAAATATCACAATAATCGTTTATTGATCGGTTTGCGCAAAAGTTATAGCGTCTACAAATAGGGGATAGTTTTATGGCATTTTTATGATCAATTTTTTTTACTAGCAATGTCGGCGATCAGCAATTTTTATCATGACTGCGACATTATGGCGGACACATCAGACACTTTTGACACATTTTTGGGACCATTGTCATTTTTACAGCGATCAGTGCTATAAAAATACACTGATTACTGTGAAAATGACACTGGCAGTGAAGGGATTAACCACTAGATGGCGCTGTAGGGGTTAAGTGTTCCCTAGGGAGTGATTCTTACTGTAGGGGGGATGGGATGTGTGTGACAAGACAGTGATCACCACTTCCGATTACAGGAAGCTGTGATTAGTGTCATTGTCACTAGGCAGAGCGGGGAGATGCTTGTTTACATCAGCATCTCCCCGTTCTTCCTCACCGTGAAATGATCGCGGGTATCCCTGTGGCGATCGAGTCCGTGGGACCCGTGGTTGGGCTCACGGAGCTTGCGGCACGTCCACAATGCCGCTTCCTTAAAGGGGACGTATATATACGTCCTTCTGCCCAGGAGTGCCATTCTGTCAACGTATAAGTGCGTGTGGCAATCGGCAAGTGGTTAAAAACTATATATTTCCACTGGCTCATCTGTTCCTGATTCCTTTAAGTGCAGCCAACTGATCTGACCACCCCTGCTGGATGCCTGCATGAGGTATCCCTGACATAATACTGAAGCCATACAATCAGATTGGCTGCACCTGGGAATTAGATCTGAGCACTTGCTCAATTGCTGCAAAATGCATTTTGAGGAGGTTTTGTATCTCTTACTACTCGCAACAGAAGACAGTGATTATTGCTGCCAAACTTTGAAAGAGCGGATTAGGGAGCAATTGTTGGAATGCATCTGTCTGGCTCACGCTTTTGTTGATCAAGGCAGATTTTTGTTTGAGGAGATTCAGCCACTCAAATCTGTGCAGAGTTGGCTCTGTCTATGTCTCTGCTGACCCGGTGCATGTTACCCAGCCTGCTGACCCGGTGCCCATTAACCAGCCTGCTGGTCCAGCGCCCGTTACCCAGCCTACTGATCCGGTGCCTGTTACCCAGCCTGCTGATCCGGGGCCCCTTACCCAGCCTGCTGGTCCGGTGCCCGCTACCCAGCCTGCTGATCCAGTGCCTGTTACCCAGCCGGCTGATATGATGCCTGCTTAATTGGTTCCTGATGCCCAGCTTGCTGATGATGCTTCCCTGCCTGATGCCCTGCTTGTCACTGATGCTTTCCAGCCTGATTCCCAGCTTGCTGCTGATGCTTTCCTGCCCACTGCCCAGCCTGATGTGCCTCTGCCCGCTGCCCAGCCTTATGTGCCTCTGTCCGCTGCCCAGCTTGATGTGCCTCTGCCCGCTGCCCAGCCTGATGACCCAGTGCTCGCTGCCCAGCCTGATGACCTGGTGCCTGCTGTCCAGCCTGATGACCCGGTGCCTGCTGTCCAGCCTGCTGATCCAGTGCCGTTACCCAGCCTGCTAATCCGGTGCCCGTTACTCAGCCTGCTGGTCCGGTGCCCGTTATCCAGTCTGTGGGTTCGGTGCCAGTTATTCAGTCTGCGGGTTTGGTGCCCGTTATCCAGCCTGCTGGTCCGGTGCCTGTTACCCAGCCTACTGATCCAGTGCCCATTACCCAGCCTGCTGATCTGGGGCCCCTTACCCAGCCTGCAGGTTCGGTGCCTGCTACCCAGCCTGCTGATCCGGTGCCTGTTACCCAGCTGGCTGATACGGCACCTGCTGAATTAGTTCTTGATGTCCAGCTTGCTGCTGATGCTTCCCTGTCTGATGCTCAGCCTGATGTGCCTCTGCCCGGTGCCCAGCTTAATGTGCCTCTGCCCACTGCCCCGCCTGATGACCTGGTGACTGCTGCCCTGCCTGATGACCCCGTGCCTGCTGCCCTGCCTGATGATCCGGTGCCTGCTGTCCAGACTGAAGACCCGGTGCCCACTGCCCAGCCTGCTGATCCGGTGCCTGTTACCCAGCCTGCTGATCCAGTGCCCGTTACCCAGCCTGCTGATCCGGTGCCCATTACCCAGCCTGCTGATCTGGTGCTCATTACCCAGCCTGCTGATCCGGTGCCCGTTACCCAGCCTGCTGGTCCGGTGCCTGCTACCCAGCCTGCCGATCCGGGGCCTGTTACCCAGCCGGCTGATACAGTGCCTGCTGAATTAGTTCCTAATGCCCAGCTTGCTGCTGATGCTTCCCTGCCTGATGCCCTGCTTGTCACTGATGCTTTCCAGCCTGATCCCCAGCTTGCTGCTGATGCTTTCCTGCCTGATGCCCAGCTTGCTGCTGATGCTTTCCTGCCTGATGCCCAGCTTGCTGCTGATGCTTTCCTACCTGGTGTCCAGCTTGCCGCCGATGCTTTCCAGCCTGATGCCCAGCTTTGCCGCTGATGCTTTCCGGCCTGATGCCCAGCTTGCCGCTGATGCTTTCCAGCCTGATGCTCAGCTTGTCGCTGATTCTCCCCTGCTTGATGCCCAGCCTGACTTTGTCGCCCCTGTGTTGTCTGCCTCCAATGGGTTCATGCCCCCTGCCCAACTAGCTTTTGTTACCAGATGCAAACTTCCAGACCCTTGTGGTGTTCCATTACCGGACTCAGGTGGCACGCCTCTCAGTGTGTTAAAAGACTCTTGCCTGAAGAGGAGGGGAGACTTTTCAGGACTTTTCCACACCCACATGGACTGTCAGGTCAAGGGCAGAATGGAGCGTCCGGAGGCCACTCCTTAAGGGGGAGGAACTGTCAGGACCTTGTGTCACCTGCTGGTGGCACTGTTGTTTTTAGCACCAAAGGATGTAGTTCTGGTGTCTCCCAGTAGAGGTACATACAGGTAATCAGGCTGCACCTGATATGGACTGCTAGGAGTATATAAGCCCGCCCTTCACTGAGGCTCGGGGCTTCAGTATTTTCCCTACAAGGCTTGTCCCTGCCTGAGCCTGACCTGTTCCTGTAGTTTTTTTCCTGTACCCTGTTTCAGAGACCTGTCCGCTGAAACCTGCTTCCAGCTCCCTTTAATTACCTCTCGCTCCCAGTACCTGGCTTCCTGTTCCCCTTATCTCTTGTCCCTGTCTTGTTCTGCCTATGTGTGTTCCCTTCACTTGTATATAGTTAGTTAGATAGTTAGGTAGGTGTTATATAGGGTGTTCCGTGTTCATGTACTTTTCACTGACTTGTTTATGGTTTACTGTTGTTGGTTTTCAAGTGTGTCATTATCTTTAATAAATATTTCCACTGACTCATCTGGTCCTGATTCCTTTAAGTGCAGCCAACTGATCTGATCACCCCTGCTGGATGCCTGCATGAGGTATCCCCGACAGCTGTGGAGTGAGTGGAAGAGGCTGGCTCGGGCTCGCTGAGAGACTGAGCCAGCTTCCGGTCTAGGCATGTGGGTGGATCCTGACCAGGATCTTTCGAGAGCCTGGCTCGGCTTAGTGACGTTGTGAGTCAGCAGCAGACTTTAGCCTGCTGTTGGCTAAAAACAGCGGGTTTGTCCTGCACTCCTGTGATCCCCAGGAGAAATATAGCCAAAACAGCTTTGGCTATATTTCTCCTTTTAGGCCTCGTACACACGACCGATTTTCTCGTGGTAAAAAACACGTCGTTTTTTTCGACGAGATTCTTGTTAAGCTTGTCGATTTTCTCGTCAAGCTTTCTATGCGTACACACTGTCATTTCCCAATTTCCTCGTGGTTCTCTGCACTCACGTCCAGCACGTACGACGGCACTATAAAGGGGAAGTTCTTTTTTCTTGGCGCCACCCCTTGGGCTGCTTTTGCTGATCTCGTGTTACCGCGTGTGAAGTAAAAGTTTGGGAAGAGACGATTCGCGCTTTTCAGTCTTCGTACTTTTCAGATCGTTTTCTGCGGTTCAGTTTGTGCTTGTGGGTTCGTATCTTGACTTTCAGGGCGTCTAGGCAGGTCGTATCTGTTTTACAGTGCGTTCTTGCCTGTTCGTTTCTGATTTTCAGTTCGTTATTCATAGGCCTTGCTGTTCTAAAGTGCGTTCTGTTCTGTACGTTCTGATTAGACGACCGTTTCCTAGCCATGTCGCCTGGACGTTCTCGTCGTCGAGTTCGTGCTGTGCGTGCGCTTGGTGTTGGTCTGCTTGTTTTGGACCAAGACCAGTCCATGAATGGTGTGAGGAGGAGTTCATGGACCAAGAATTGGTTGCTCCAGCGGGACCAATTCTGCCACATGCCTCTGCTGCGGGAGATAGTCGAGAATAATCCTGAGGACTACAGGAATTTTCTCAGGATGTCTGACCCCGTTTTTCAGGAACTGTTGGCTTTGGTGTCCCCCTATATTACCAGGAAGGACACCGTTATGCGGGAAGCCATCAGTGCTGAGCAGAGGCTCATCGCCACGTTGCGTTACCTGGCGACAGGGAGAAGTCTTCAGGACTTGAAGTTCACCACAGGCATCTCCCCCCAGGCTCTGGGCCTCATAATCCCAGACACCTGTTCTGCCATCATCCAAGTCCTGCAGGAGGACTATATTAGGGTAAGTTTTCTCCCTTAACATCACATTTTAGGTATTACATGTATACTAATGTATTGTATTTCTTTCATCCTTCCCTAATTACCATGATTGTAATATGCTGAGAATGTCCCCTTTGTCCCCATGCATGTTGGAAGCTTTAGATTGCCCCTTTTTTCTCCTCCATAAATATTTCCCCTCACTAACTTTTCCAGCAGGGGCGCCTGTTGCTCCAAATGTTGGGGGTTTCAAACCCCAGTTTAGGAAATAAACTTCCTCCTTTTTTGCTCTGTTGCCTAATAAACGCCCCCAGTTGTCCCCTCCAATGCAGCCATTTTGTTCCCTCAAATGCAGCCATTTAGTCCCCTCTAATGCAGCCAGTTTCCCCCCAGCCCTGCACTTACCTTCTTGTGGTCAGCGCCATCCTTCTTCTGTCCTTGATGTCTTCTCCTTCCCTTCATGTTGCATCAGCCAATCATGTTACCATTAAACAGACTTGGTGAACATGATTGCCAGAGCAGCCTGTCAGTGTTTACACAAGGAATGCCCCCCTCCTTGCGTCCCCGATTTTTCTTTGATGAAGCCAATTACATCCCTCATGTTGTAATTTGCAAGACTATTTTAATACCTGTTTCTGCTCTGCAATTTTACCCCCTAAATGCCGCAATTAATCATATGTCGGTCGCTTTACAAGAGGCCATCCACCTGAATAGTGTGCGGCATAGACAATACATAGGTTCATGCAAAGCATGAACCTATGTATTGTTCTGAGTGATGGGCACAGGAGAGAGGGGACAGTGCTCCAGCGCCCACTCTGGACGCACCGCGACTGCAATGCTATCCTGTGGCCAAACACATCTCCCCCCCCAAAATAATTTAGTAATGGCCCATCAGAGGGGGTGATGAATATGATAAATGAGCCTTCCATTATACTTTTTTTACACACCTTAATAAACGTATAATTAGATTGATGTTGGTCTCTAATTTTTTGGTATAGAATTTCCTTGTAATGTATGCCTTTGGTTTTCTAATATTATTTCATCTTGTTTCACTCCACAGCTTCCTTCCACGCCACAGGAATGGCAGACTGTGGCATCGGAGTTTGCCACGCGGTGGGACTTCCCCAACTGCGGTGGTGCCATAGACGGGAAGCACGTCCGCATCGTGCCGCCACCCCGTTCTGGGTCCTACTACTACAACTACAAGGGGTTTCATAGCATTGTGCTGATGGCGGTGGTGTCAGCACGGTATGAATTCCTCTATGTTGATGTAGGGAAAAATGGCCGGATGTCCGATGGGGGATCCTTCATCCAGACAGAGTTTGCCCTCCGTCTCCAGAGTGACGACCTTGCATTGCCACCGGATGCAGGGAATATTGAAGGACTCCCCTTTGTTTTTTTGGCTGATGAAGCCTTCGGACTCGGACGGCATCTTATGAGGCCATTTCCACAGAGGAACCTGACCCCAGAGAAGAGTGTGTTCAATTACCGGCTGGCCAGGGCCCGAAGAGTCGTTGAAAATGCCTGCGGCATAATGGCCAGCCGGTTCTGCCTTTTTATGACTTCCATCCACTTGGCGGACTACAAAATAAACTATGTAGTGTTATGCTGCTGTGTGCTACACAACTTTCTGAGCCAAAAATCAAATTCCTATATGGCCTCAGTTTTGCCAGAGGCTGGACTTTCCCCTGCAAATCCCCTTCCGGGCCTGGAATCTGCCCGTCTTGGCTTGCCCCCCCAAAATGCCCGTGTGGTTCGGGACAAATACATGGAGTATTTCACGGGTAGGGGGGCAATTCCTATGCCAGCCTATGTCTAAGTATCCCAATAAAAATCTTGTTTAAACCTTTAATTATTTGTTCTTTCCTGTCTCCTAGTTTGTCTTTGTACATTTGTAGTGGCAAGTGTATTTTACTTTAGTAAATAACAACCAATTTCACTATGTTACCTTACAAAAGAACCAAATAAGCTTAGAGAGTATTATAAAAAGAAGCTACACGTTGTTTGTGGTCAAATATTTTACTCTGTGCACATTCTCTTCTTTTTTTTTTTTTTTGGTTTTACTTTGGGGTTGGCCTGGCCACAACCCGGCAAATTTTGGCTTATGAAAATACAAAAATATCACTTGCATTTCTAAAATTACAACATTGGATACCTCTGAGCAATCGGAGACATTCACTTACACAAACTATGTCTCTATGTGCCCGTCCTAATATGGGGTCCTGCCACCCCTTGCCCAGCCAAAAATTCAATATGCACACATTTTTAAGTTTTTGCATATAGGAAGTTTACAATCCTGATCCCTATTGTCAACATGTGCTATCTGCCATCAGGGGTGTTCAATGGACGTGTTTTGGGGGTGCATCCCCTTCCTCAGTTCACCGACTTTTGATACGAGGAAGGGGTTGCACCCACAAAAGACGTACATGGATATCCCCTGATGGCAGATAGCACATGTTCACACACTGTGTGCATATTCAATTTTTGGCTGGTTTGTTACTCAAAAAATTAGAAAAAAATATAAAAACAAACATGTAAAAACAAATGTGTTTGGAGGGCTTATTGAATTCTCCCCAAAACATTGAGAATGTCTTTAAATGTTTGTTCCATCACATGGATTCTTTGTTTAATTAGGTCCAGTTCCGTGCTACATTCCATCACTTGCTGGATGAGGTGGAGGGCACTGTCAGCAGAGAACCGTGTGCTATCCTTCACAACATTTACATCCCCTAAAAAAAAATAACAAAAGGTATTATAACTCTGCAGGCCTACCTCGCTTACCTTAAGCTGTGGTGTCAGATACTGACCTGTTGTGGTGACCAGATCCACAACGTCATCCACCTCTCCTTCCTGCACTTCTCCTTCCTCCACCTCAACTTCCTGCACATCTTTCGGTTGTGGATCTTTGGGAGTTTGGTGTTGTTTGGAAGTTGTGGAGTGCATGTGCTCCCTGGAGTGTCCTCCTCCCAGTCTTCTCTCCCCTATGAGAATAAAACCAAAGGTCTATTTATCACACTGTAAATCTCCTTGTTAAACTAAAAAAAGGATACATTTTTTGGAAGTGGTGTACAAGTGTGTGTTTGTGCGGAATTTAAAGAAGAATGCATTATTTATGACCCCAAATATGTTTAGTATTCACATTTGGATGTAATTTTTGGGACATGGAGGCACCACAAATAAACTCTGATGCACCTGTGTGGGACACCCAAAATAGGCGGGTCTGTTGGCCCACACTATAGTGCTCCAAAGTACAGATGTGGAAGCAGCTGCTGAGTGTCCTCTCCTTTACACTGATAAAAGTTTGCATTTCATTCTCCTTACAAACACATCATCTAGACTAAAAAATTATCCACAATACTTGATCAAAAATGGCAGATGTCGAATTACTTTTGTGACTCTTAAATAAGCCAAAACCGCGGATAGTGGCCGAACGAAGTGTCGGTAACGTAACGAACGATTACTGTGCCCAACCTAGTTCAAAATATGACATTTTGGAAGTGAGTCCAATATGATAAAAAAAAAAAACATGTCAGTTTATAAAAAGATTAATAGCAGAAACGTCGTCATTTTACTTACTTTTAGCGAGCATCCTCTTTATGCTCCTCAACTGGTCTGGCTCCCTCAGTTTGAGGTCTGACCACCTCTTTCTGAGCTGCTCATTTGAGCGTTTCACCCCGAACTTCGCCCTCAGACTCTTCACAACTTTAGTGAGGATTTTGGCCTTCCTTCTATTTGGTTTGCTATACGGCCCATGCTTGGCATCATAATCAGCCTTGACCAAGATGTCCACCATCTCCGCCATCTCCGCCAAAGACATATTCGATGCCTTGAATCTCCTCCTTGATCGTGACGTGTCCTCGGTCTCCGGGCTTGTCTCCTCGCTAGTTGCGGAATTATCAGACACCTGCTGTAACTCCGCCATATCTGTCTGCGCGCCGAAAGAGAAGGGACGGGGAAAAGATGTAAGTTAGAACGTCATGGGCGGGCGACGTGTGCGGAGCGACGTGTTCGAATTTTGACGCATGCGTGGTGTGTATATAGCAAACACACATGTGACTATAGTACGTTCGGTGTGCGGAGAGAGGAGTTCAAGTGACGGACGTGCGAACGAAGGTATGTGATTTTGTGACTTGGAAAAATTGTTGGCCTATACTGTCTTGAGATTGTTGGAGGATATATATGGTGACTAGGATGTGAAGGAGGTTAGACTGTTTGCCTCACATTATTTTAATATAATTTATTTTACTTGCAGATACAATATGAATGTCTTTATTAGCGACAAAGAGTTCCTGGCGGAATTTATTGACCGGGTAAGGGAGCTGCCGGCTCTGTTGGAGACGAAAAACCCCATCCATGAAAAAAAAGGGGTGAGAAAAGCAGCGCTGGAGAAGCTGCTCCCATTTGTGCATACCAAGGTGCCCACAGCCACAGCAAAACAAGTGGACACTAAAATTGGGAGCTTGAGAGGTACCTACAGGACTGAACGCTCTAAGGTGCTGGCTTCTCAGAGGTCAGGAGCAGCAGCAGATGATGTTTATGTCCCGATTTTGTGGTACTACAACAGGATGTCCTTCCTGGATGACCACATTGAGACAAGGCCATCACTCTCCACTCTTCCCCCCAGACTTCCCTGCAGCCAACCTGAGCCTTCTCTGGAGCAAGAGGAGGCAGCCATCCTGGATGATCCTGATTTGGCCATCTGGAGCCAGGTATAGTATTAACTGAAAATGTATTGGGATAAAATTAATGTTTCCCAAATATGTCAGGATGAGAAACATACATTATTTTGTATTACACAAGTGAAATCAGGATCTGTAGACATTATTCTGCACTTAATTGTGTGGTAAATAGTCAAGCTGATGTTGTGGTAAATTTAAAGCAAGGATTTATGCATTTACATTCTAATTGCTTCCATCAGGATTACAAAGTTTGATGCAAAGATTAAACCAACATATTAAACTATGTTCCTTTTTCATACACAGGATGAAATCAGCCAGGAGGAGGGTCTGGAAACTGTCAGGCAGGAGGAGGAAGGGCCCAGTGGCAGCCAGGAGGTGGCAGGGCCCAGTGGCAGCCAGGAGGTGGCAGGGCCCAGTGGCAGCCAGGAGGTGGCAGGGCCCAATGGCAGACAGGAGGTGGCAGGGCCCAGTGGCAGACAGGAGGTGGCAGGGCAAAGGAGAAGCACCAGATCCCAGGTGCCTCCCATCCGGTTTCACAAAAGAGGCAGGAGGGACAGGACCACCAGTGAGGCAGCAATGGCCCTTATTAAAGAGGCCCATGCCACCCTCAAGGAGCCCACATCCCCTGAAGAGGCCATTGCCGGCCTAGTGGAGGCTAAGTTCAAGGTGTTGAGCATGGAGCAACACCTCCTATGTGAGCCCCTGCTCATCACCTTGCTCAACAAGGGGGTGATGGAGCAAATTACCCCCAATACCGCCATATGTGAGGTGGCCCAACTGACCCAACCTCAACCTCCACCTCCACCTTCATCTTCTGCCCTACCCCCTTCTGCTACACCTCCACCTTCTGCCCCACCCCCTTCTGCTACACCTCCACCTTCTGCCCCACCCCCTTCTGCTACACCTCCACCTTCTTCTTCTGCCCCACCCCCTTCTGCTACACCTCCACCTCCTCCTCCTGACAGGAGTACCCCTCCAGTGGGCCAGCCTCCAGCCAAACGAAGAAGGAAGGATGCAGGAAAGGCTGCAGGAAAGGCTTCAGGAAAGGCTTCAGGAAAGGCTGCAGGGAAGGTTGCCAGGAAGAAGAGGAAGTGATGGCCTTGCTTCATTGTGGTCGGACAGAAGGCAGCCTGTTGTAGTACCACACACTTGGGACATATATCTCACCCGCTGCTGTTCCTGACCTCTGGGAGGCCAGCATCAGATTGTGTTCAGAAATGTGGGCCTTCTCAAGCTCCCAATTTTAGTGTCCACACAGGGTTGCTGTGTGCTCTGGGGTCCCTGGGATGCACAAATGGCAGCAGCTTCTCCTGCGCTGCCTTCTCTTTATTTAATTTATAAACATGAATAAATGTGTTTTTTGTTTAAGTTCATACTTGACTATGTGTCTTTTTAAATAAAAAAAAAACAAGCTTTGGAGTAAGCAGATACATTTGACTGACAATAAAAGGCACAGATATCACCCCCCCAAAACTAAATCTGATTAGCACAAAAACATGGTGTGAAATTTAAATAATATAGATTCAAAAATTAAATGGGAGATCGCTATCAAAACATTGAGAAATCATAATTAACATCATTTTGAAAAATCTAACCATTTAAATTATTCCTAAAAACTTGCACGATATAATACACATAAATCTTATAAAGAGCAGCATGAAAAAGGTTAAAAATAAGGCTCAACTCTGTGTGAATATCAGCAGCAAAAGAAGGTCACTCGTTTTGATTAATGTAACATTCTAACGAAGATTTCAATGCAGAACATTTAAACGATGAAATATTTATGAGCGTGACGAATGTGCTCTCTCCATTATGAAGGCTTGTTTTACCAGAAGATGCGCTCCCGTCTCATAGTTGCTTGTGAGCATGCGCGCTTTTTGAAGAGTCGTAAAAGCATACACATGAACCATTTTCTCGTCACAAAACAGGCCGACGAGAAACACGACGAGGAAATCTGGAATCCTGACGAGAAAATAGAGAGCAGGTTCTCTATTTTCTCGTCGAGATTCTCGGCAAGTTTCTCATCGTAAAACCATACACACAAACGTTTTTCTAGACAAAAAAACTCTTGCGGCACTTTTCTTGACTGTTTTGGACGAGAAAATCGGTCGTGTGTACGAGGCCTAAGTAGCTGAAACTGACTCTGGGCCAGAAGTTTGATGATAAAAACAATTCCCATATATCATTAAAACTTGAAAACCACACTGGACCTTTTATTACTTTTGCATTTTTTGGTGTTTGTTGACACAAATAATGTTGTTTTTTATTTTAATGGCATGCAGTATTATTGATGTGGTTTTCATTTGGCACAGTAAGAGACTTATTTACAGTGGTACCTTTCTCACCTTCAGATGGTAAACAAGTATGGATAATATTACCAATAATATTACACATTTTCCATCCTTGGGACAGTATATTTCTCATAGCCCCAAATTTGGCATTTGAGAAAGAGGAATGCCTTGGAATGGGGAAGACAATTTGTGTTAAAAATGGGCATGACTTATTTTTGTTGAATGTTGGGTGTGGTTTTAAGAAGCATGGGTAAATAGAGTCTTTGCCTAGATATTATATACATTGTACACATGTGTAGTCCTTGTCCTCACAAAATACTCTATAATCACTCTGATTACTGAGATTAATTTATATTTAAGTGAGAGTCTCTCATACAAAAACTATATAATACACAACATAGCATATATAATGCAGGATTTATACAGTACATGCGTAATTTGTACTACACAGCACATGGATTGTAGCAGTAATGACAATGCAATAGTATACAGAGTGCAGCAATGTAAGAGGTCTATCATAGGAAAAAATATCTAAGTGTCAGCTGTGGGGAAAAGTAGGACTATGGTCAGTGGAGGGGGGGGGGAGCAATACCCTAGAGTCAGTGATTTCTGTGAAGAAAAAATTGCTCTGGGTCTAGTGGAAAATAAAAAAAAGCCCACAGTCGGTGGTCAATAGAATAAAGATTGCCTTGTGTAGTGGAAGGAAAATGACAATGATGGTGGTCAGTGGAAGAAAGAATGCCTTTCATCCATGATCAGTGGGATGAAAACATGCATAGAGTTGGTTGCCAGGTGACCGGTGTGAAGGACAAAAAAATGCCTGTAAGCAATAGTTAGAGAGAAGAAAAAATCCCAGTGTTAGGCCTCGTACACACGACCGGTTTTCTCTGCAAGAAACGACAAGAAAACGGCTGGGAGAGCTTTCTTGCCGAGAAAACCGGTCGTGTGTATGTTTTCTCGTCGAGAAAACTGCCGGGAATCTCGACGAGAGAAATAGAGAACCTGCTCTCTATTTTCTCGTTTGGATTCTTGTCGGCCTGTTTCCCGACGAGAAAACTGTGTGTATGCGGTAACAAGCTTACCTGTCCTCCGGTAAGCACGCGCATGCTCAAAATGACTTTGACGCATGCGCGGTAGCTTCCTAGGCATAGGTAGGGTGTAGCAAGATGGCAGCGACGGCATCGAATGTGATGAGCGCATGCTCGTCATAGTTGATGACGTCACTGCATTCGTTCCATTCAAGAGAACGGCGGTTCTTTGGAATGGAGTGTGTGTACACTCGGCCCGCACAAGATTCTTGTCAAGAATCTCGTCAGGAAAAACTACGGGTTTCTTCCTGATACGAATCTCGGCCGTGTGTACAGGGCTTAAGTGTCTGTGGGAGGAAGAATGCCCTGATGTTGGGGCTCAATGGGAGGGAAATATGCATTTATGTCAGTAGGGCATTGTGGGGGCACTGATCCAGAGCAGGTGGTGGGGGAACAGTAGCATCAAGTAAGAGGGGGAAGTAGTGCTGAAAAGAGGCTGGGAGAAAAACAATGACCAGCAAAGGGTGTGAAGAACAATAGTGCCCAGTAGGAGAGTTGGGAGGAGCAATGGGGGTTGGTGGAGAAAGGAACTCAGCAGAGGTGAGGGTAACAACAATATCCATCAGAAAGGTGGAGGAAGACCAATATAGCCAAGTGGGGGAGGAACAATGATGCCTAGCAGGGAGTGGAGATAACAATACTTCCCAGTGGATGTGAGAGAGAATAAGGGTGCATAGTGGAGGGTGGGAGAAAACAATAGTGCCAAGCATTGGGTTCAGTAGACAACATTTACCATGCACAAAAGTCTGTGTACTGTGCTGCTTCTCTCTCTCTCTCTCCTCTTACTACTGGAACTATGTAGACTCTGTCGGGTCATAGATCATGTCTCCACATGAAGTTTGCATAAAGTTGGGTGCCGGAGCAACTGCTCCAGTACTTGACTCTGGGACACAGCCCAGATCCACAGGATGCCACAATTGTGGTAAAATATTGGGATACTCACCTGGAATCCTGAACGGTTGGAGGTTTTAGATTTCTACTGACAATATAAAAAGTGTGGTAAACATCTATGCAGGGAAAAGCTGCCCCTTTTCTTCTGGCACTTATATGCACATGCCTATTTTGCCTATCTGTTCTATCCAGATCTGAAAATTTAATGAAATGTAAATTGTGGTGAGAGAAATACATTGGCTGTCCAGGGGTGTTTAATGAAATCAGCGGGCCTATGTGCAAGATAATACGCTGGGTTCCATGTCTTGATAAAAAAAAAAATGGAATGCCTACCACGCTGAGGCAAAGTGGCATGGTTTTCATTGTGCCTCGTTGCTAGGATTGTGAAAGATCTGAGGCACCTTTGGGCACCTCCATGTAGAGTAGTTATGTGGTGCGCATAGCTCACCGTGGTGAATGGTTAGTGTGACCAAATTGCATTAACAGTGGGAGGGGCTAAAAGGGGCATAGTTAAATAAAACAAAAGCATTCCTGTACCCATTAAAATATGCTTAGATTGCCATGCCACAAGAAACATTTTTGCAGACATGTATAAACCTCAGCACAATCATTCTTTTACAAATGAAACAATGCAATTCCATATGCTTTTGTGCACATTGAAAACAGACAGAGAGATAACAGTTTATCTGAGCGAACCTTAAAGAACTTCTTTAAAATAGGAACTGCTTAGCAACCAACAACTGTTTTGACAATAAGCACTTTGGTAAGACATGTGCATTGTACAATATAATGTATATAGTGCAGGATTCTGTCAGGCTGGCCATAGAGGGTTAGTTCTTTCTTTTGCAGCCAGCTGGCTGAACAAGAAAACACAGATTCCTACATCCACACAAATTAGGTGGACGGAGGAATCCCTCCCACTGGGACATTGCTCCTCTGAGGTCAGTCTGTCCTATGGTACAATATCCCAAAATCCTTCCAGATGAGTCTGTTCCACAGTATAATATACCCCCAGGTCAGTCTGTTCCCCAGTACAAGATTATCCCCTCCCCCAGGTTACTCTGTCCCCCACTACAATCTCCACCCAAGATCAATTTGTCCCCAAGTACAATATCCCCCCCCAGCTCATTGTGCCCTTCAGTACAATATCCCATACCCCCAAGATCAGTCTGTCCTCCAGTACAATCCCTTTCTCTCCAGGTCGATCTGTCCCCCAGTACATTCATTACACCCATCCAGCACCCAGCTCAGTCTGTCACAGTCTGCCCAATCTACCCCCTCTCTAAATTCACAGATCTCACCTCACACACATTTCAAGCATGGGAGATATCCTTTCTCCTGTGCTCCAGTGGTTACATCAGCGCTCAGCAATCTGTGTGTGACTGTGAGTCAGGATTTAGGGAGCGGGCAGGGACAGGCGCAGCTGCAACGCCTCAGTCTCCTCCATGGGTACAGTGTGGGCCAGAGCACAGTGGGCCCCATCCCTCTTGGGGCCCATGTGCACTGACAACATTGAGGCTGTCATTGCATTGCATTGGGTTAAATTTTAAAACTTAAGCTTTCATCTGTAGAGAAGTAAGCAATAGTATACTCCATCATTCTATTTATTTTTTTAAGAAAACTAAAACACAAGGTTAATTAGCCTGTATATGCTTCACCAAAAGACATTGAAACACAATGTAGACAGCTGAATCATGACTCTTGAAGGTTTGTTGTTCACTTCAGGAGATTCCTGTGTACCTGAGGGAGGAAAAATCAGAGGCATTCATTTTATTCAGCCTCCAGCTGATTACTTTGGCTGAGCATCATTAGGTATTGGAAATTATTCCTAATGTGTAGATATGGCTCAATGTAGCAATCTCTGCAGGCTTTTTGCTTATAGCTGCTTACATCCAGCAGACACCATACACCCACACAATATATAAAGATCTGCTTCAATAAATGGAACAGAATTTTGTGACAAACCAGCTTATTAATTTACAGCATATAACATGCATGATTTCAGTTACATGTTAGCAGCAATATTCTGCCCTTTTGTAGTGCTACCTCCGCAAGATTTCCCCCACTCAGAGGATGTTTAGCAAGGCACACAGCATTTTCAGCATTCTTCTGTTAGCTCAAGAATCATTCTAGGGTTTTTTTTTTTTTTTAGGGGGTTTCTTTTTGGGAACAGGAACTTGGATAGGGATGGGGAGCATGTGATACTCCAAAACCGTAGAACATGAAAATTTTTGGCTCTGTAAAAACTCTTGGCTGTACTGAGCATACTTTAGCAGTATTGCACACTCCTGGCTGTCTTGCACAACTCCTGGCTGCACTGCACTTGCTTGTGAGATAAACCACCCAACAGGTACTAATTCCTACCCCAACTCTTCTCTATCTCTGCTCAGTCTCTAGACCAGACTCTCTTCTGTAGGCCCCCAAGTTAAGCCTAGATGAGACATCAATGTATTTTCTCTGTCTCTCTCTCTGCCCCAGGGGCAGAGCCCCTGAACAGGGTCTCTTCCAGAAGGCTGGACCCTGAAACTCTGCACCCTGGATTCCAGGCCTCAGATTATTTTTGGGTTTTCCCTCCACTTTCTGGGCACACCTCCCCAGGATTGGCTGGAATCCCATAAATATTCAGGCTTCCTGTCCTGGTCTTCCTCCCACTATCCTTTTTAGAAGTCTCTAGAAGACAGGTGGAAGTAGCAGAACAGCAGCTTGTCAGACATGGAACCCCTGCCCCACTGTTTATAGATGAGCTAACTAAATTTATCTAGCAGCATACTCTGAACTAGGAGGGTACTACACTTTCATAAATGTACTGCTGCAGTTTTCCAAAAATGTTTCATCTATCAAGTTTGCACTCTACATCTTCATGCAAACAATTTTATGATTGCACTGTTGTACATCATCCAAAAATGTACTTTGTATTTTTAAAGTGCGTTTGGAAGTGTAATACTTTTTTACACTTGCAAAAATTACATTGTTTTGTATTGTATGACTTTACCAAACATTTGCTGAAAACTGACTTTTTTTTGTTTTAAATTGTTCTAGTAAGCCAAATAACAGTGGTTCTACACAATTATCACATAACATTGTTTATCCCTGTTGTTAGTCTAATATTTGTCAAAACAGTTTTTAGACAAAAATTTGCTTTGAATATGTAAGGGTTAACATGTGGTTACACTTCTTTAGTATCATGTGTTGTATATAAGAAAGCCATTTAGGACCTGAGCAAAGGCACACGACTTCCTGCTCTCTGTGGCTGTGCAGATCTACTTCTGTAGGATCACTGACAATAAACCTTACCTTGTGGTATCTTCCACACCTCACTCCTAGCTTTATTTTGAGCAACATGAAAACAATACATAAGGAATGTTATGGTGTCGAAAGAGCAGGGCAAAGGGCCAGATGTACAGTTAAACGGTATTATGACTTTATTGTACAAAGTTTCCCTAAAAATACTCAACTGAGCTAAAAGGCAGGTTTTTACACATAACAAATATATCGATATGTACATACATACTGTATATGAACCTTGACAACAATTCTCCCAAAGCTTTTTTCCATATTATACACACCTCCTAGCATAGCTATGGTTAACTTTGCATCAGTGTTAAACCTACATCCTTGGTTAAAACACACAAGACCACAGTCGGGTGGTCACACCACTCAAGAAGTAAATATAGCACTCAGGAGATAAGGTATCCAAAAAAGAGATCCCAAATCCTGCCTTAGGCTAAATTACACATTGTTAAGGGATAATGCCTCCCAGAAGAAATCCAGACTGGGGGTGGGCATTCAACGTCCTCTGTCTGTGGATGCATGGATAAAGTGAAGGAAGGGCCCATAGCTCACCTGCCAAATGTCCACATCACACCTTCAGTGATGCCACAATGTAAGCACAGCATCACACTAATTATTGAACTAAGTAAATGTTTATTTTTCAAAACTAGTTTGAACACCTTCTATTCCTATGTCTCTAGCAGGTTGGACAATTCCATGCTCCCTCACAACTTGCAACATCTGTGGCATTGTGATGTGTGAAAAAACTGCACATTTTAGAGTGGCCTTTTATTGTGGCCAGCCCAAAGCACACTGTGCAATAATCATGCTGTCTAATCAGCATCTTGATATGCCACACCTGTGAGGTGGATGAATTATCTCGGCAAGGGAGAAGTGCTCACTAACACAGATTTAGACAGATTTGTGAACAATATTTGCGAGAAATAGGCCTTTTGTGTATATAGAAAAAGTCATAGATCGTTAAGTTCAGCTCATGATAAATAGAGGCAAAAGCGTTGCATTTATAATTTTGCTCAGTGTGTGTATATATATCTATAGATATATAGATATATATATATCTATATATATAGATAGATAGATAGTTATACCTATATCTATATATATTAGATCTATTCCTGATGTTACGTTCAATTCTAGCCTCTGCTTTTGCTGCCCCCCCCCCAAAAAAAAGGAAGAAAAGGGTTTTCATATGCTCTCTGCTTCCGTCACTTCTCCATTGGTGCACCAGTGTTAGGCCCCTTTCACACTAGCGGACCGTATGTCCACTTTTTCATCCATCCGTTTACGGATGAAAAAGGGACATACATTGGTCCCTATGAGATCGCGGGTGAACATCCGCTGGCACCCGATCTCCTCCGTGTCCGCAATCCCCCAATGCTGCAGACGGAGGAAAATTCTATTTTTCTATCCGTCTGCAGAGCGGATCGGATGAACACGGACAGACGGTCCGTATTCAAGATCTGACAGGGTGGTCCCTGCACAGTGTGCGGGGACCGCCCTGTCATTCGCCGGCTCAGCGGGGATCAGCGGAGCGATTCCCGCTGAGCAAGCGGAGGTTCACCGGGCGGATCATCACGGATCCGTCCCGTGTGAAAGGGGCCTAAAGAAGATGTGCTTTTAATTTTTTTTCCTTACTAAACATGCCAGTTACCCTTTAATTGCATCCATATTTTCATGTAAAGTGTGAGTATGAGAGTAAATGATGAATACCTCTAAAGATGTTTGCCATTTTAAACTCATTTAACAAAAGGACCCCATTTTGAGGCTTCTTTGTGACCTTTGCTTACTTTTGTCTCATAATAGATAGGTCTTTGCAGGGTTGTTTCCTCTTTGATTTGACAATAAGTATTTCAATGTCTGAAATGTATTTTTAGATCGTGAAGATAAAACAGAAATGCTCTTACAAAATACCACTGAAGACATTATTTGGAACAATCCTGAGCATGAAGATATACAGTATTTAACTAAATCAGCTATAATAATATTACCAAAACGGATATCATGTGAGGTAAGGATGAATTTCTATACTGACTTCAAACAGCATAAATGTAGTTTTTCAGCGGTGCCTAAAAATATCAGTTGGTACACCATAGTGTATTTTGGAAGCTTAGAGTTATAACTATGGTTATAGCTTGGACCCAGGAGGACAAGCAACTTAGCGATGACCACAAGCAACACAGCTGCGTACTGTACATGACACAGTTTCTGAAGAGACTTCAGCCAACAATTGTTCTTTATTAGAGCAGTATTTGGTGACGTGAGAATCGGGACAGGTATTTACCTTCTTCTTTGCCGAGTCAGTGCTTATTTAGGATATTATTTTGGCTCTTTAAATGTGTGATGCTGCATACAGTATAACTGTGGTTGATTATTAGAAGAGCTCAACAAGGTGCTTGATGGAGATGTTTAGTAGCTCAAACATTGCACTTGCACCTTTGTACATTTTTATTGTACCCTTTTAAAGGTTTTTTTAACCACCCTACCAGCTGACTGGACTTTCCATTTAGTCAGAGGTGTTGTGTTTTCAGATCTTACAAAAAGATATTACTAGTTCTGTGCAGATTACTTATCTGTACTTATATAATCAAAGAAAACAACCAGCAATCACATATAATCAAGCAGGGTGACCATCTGTAGTCACTGTAAGAGCATACAAGAGAGTAGATTCTGTAGCTGTGAGAATTATTTTGTATCCCACGACATTCCAGCTACTGCTAAACTACTATTTCCTGCTGTTTAAATTTATTTTATTAAAAATTGCCAAATAAAATGAAATTATAATTTGTAAAACATCTATAGATATCTATATGCCAGGTGGAGAATTCTGAATTATTATTCTGTCTGTAAGCATCTCTACTTCAGTATGCAATGGTTAAAGAGGTCTGAAACAGGAAAAAACTCAGTTCCCATGGTGCAATAAAAGCTTTCAGCAGCCTACTTTGTGCAAAATGCATGTTGGCATAATATGGCAAAGAGAGTGCATGCATACAACAGCATGTTAAAGAGTTGGGAATTTTAGCTGTTCTACTATTGCATGCATGGTGAGCTCATGTGTTAATTGGTTGCATTTCACATTTTTTTAAATAAAATTTTGCTTTTGCGTTTACTCAGAGGTCTTCTCTTAATTTACATATCTTGAAAAAGTCCGTCAAAAAACAAATTTACTTGGAAAAAATAAAAAATGGCATTGGGGAATATAGTATCATCAGCTCTTCCCAGACAAAAGTTAACTGTTGGAGAACAGAGAAATTGCTTTGATGGAGGTATTTAGACTGACAGCTGGCTAATGACACATGTTCATTTCAATGATTGCAATAATCATCTGCTTTTAAGATAGCTACCTATCTATTAATAAATATATTGCTTCAATTATTAGACTGAAATTTAGTGGTGATAAAACTTTGTAACCCTTTAACTTCTTCCATTCTTAAATACGATCCTTATAGACCTGTGTGTGTTTGTGTCTCTCTCTCACGTTGTGTGTGTGTATGTATATATATATATATATATATAAAATATATATATAATTGTAGCGGCCTCACCCCCTTCTCCCTTGTCAGTGAAACAACTAGCTTGTCTAGGGGTATGTGGGAGGAGGGTGAGGTTCACTACGGCCTATGTCCTCTAATGTGCAGAGGTAAAAGCCAACACTTGTTTTACCTTCGGGCCTGTGTTCTGGATGGAGCCTCTGCTTCTCCTGTGGAGGTTTTACTGCCAGTCAAAAGTCCAACACTCCTTTATTCTTCTTGACAAGTGAACAGCATCAGTTGAACTTTTAAATGAACAGACAGGGGTGTGGAGACGAGCAGGTCCAGGCACAGTGAACTCTCCTATTCCTTCTAGTGCAAATAGGCTTGGCGCACGGTCTCTGCTAGACATGTGCACACTGAAATATTTTGTTTCTGAATTTCGTTTTTGTCCGAAAAATACATTTATTTAGTTACTCCCGAAATTCGTTTTTATTTATTTCGTTTTTCGTTAGAAATTGCATTCGTCCGAAAATCTGAATTAATTAAGGTCGAATCTGTCATTGAAGCCTCATGGTGTCTGTCGAATGTTCAAAGAAGATTCGACGGAGCAGTGAAACTGTACGACGCTGCAATCATACATTTCCGGTCGAATGTTCCGCCCACAAGCTATAGAAGAATTCTAATGTTGTATGACTAGTAATAATTATATTTATTCATTATTATTACTAGTCAACCAACATTAGAATTCTTCTATAGCCTATGGGCGGATGCATTTGACCGGAAATGTACGATTGCAACGTCGTACAGTTTTGCTGCACCGTCGAATCTTCTAACTTTCGATGCTTTGTCGAATCTTCGTCATTCTAGCTATTTTACTGCTCCTCCTCTTTGGTTACAATCAGCCAATAACATTCATCATCAACTTTATTTTTATTTTACTTCCCCCACCCAATTCCAGCAGTGATCTTTTCTCTCCTATGTCGAATCTTTTCTCTCTATAATGTCGAATCTTTTCTCTCTATAATGTCGAATCTTTTCTCTCCTATGTCGAATCTTTTCTCTCCTATGTCGAATCTTTCCTCTCCTATGTCAAATCTTTCCTCTCCTATGTCGAATCTTTTCTCTCCTATGTCGAATCGTTTCTCTCCTATGTCGAATCTTTTCTCTCCTATGTCGAATCTTTTCTCTCCTATGTCGAATCTTTTCTCTCCTATGTCGAATCTTTTCTCTCCTATGTCGAATCTTTCTCTCCTATGTCGAATCTTTTCTCTCTATAATGTCAAATCTTTTCTCTCCTATGTAGAATAATCTTGGACTAATAGAGTTAAGGTTAGGCACATTCGACCACAGGTTCGATAGACACAGATTGTTATTGTCAGCGTCACGTCGAATCTCCTATCTATATCGAACTGTTGTAGCAACGAAAACGAAAATAAAGCATTTGTTTATGTCGGATCTTTCGGTTTTCGGATTCTGTGCTTTCGTTTTCGTTTGTTAAAACGATAACGAAAATAGCTGAAATTCGGACGAAAATGCATTCGGACGAAAACGAATGCACATGTCTAGTCTCTGCCACAGACCGTAAGGTTGGCCGCTGCCACCGACCGGATGAACTGTTGAGGCCCCTGCCACAGGCCTGGGAGCAGGTCTCTGCCACCGACCTAGGTTGATTAAGTGGACCACTGCCACCGGCCGTGAAACATGAACTACCTTCCTTTTGTAGTTGGCCCTTGTTAGGGAAAGACATCCATCCGGACGGTCTCCAGAGGCCCACCCGGCACCGGCATTATGCACCAGCTATATGGGAGGATCACCTCTCCGATCCCTTACGCCCTGGATTCAGGCACCCGACACCAGGGGCACCTTTGGACGATCCCTCCCTCGTGGGACCCAGTGGAAGGTACTGGGCCCCAGGCCTTCGGTTAAGTACCTCACCCCAGACTGAAGGTGTCTGGGATAGAACACAAACTTCACGTGTCCAGGCCAAAGGTGCCTGGACACCGATCACGGACAGCAGCCCTCAGGCTGAAGGTGCCTGGGACTCGGACCTCATGGTGAAGATGTCCGCCCCTTTTATCCCCTCTCTCAGCAAGCACAGCAGGTTCCCCGCCCCGCTGTACAGCTGCCGGGAGAGGTCACAAAAGATACGGCACTGCAGTGGTGGTTCAACCCCGGCCCAAAGCGACAGCACCACCTACTGAGCCGCAGGGAACTGAGCACCCCTGATGTCTTCACACGAATGAAAACAGCCCTACTCTACCAATTAGTGCATCTGGGTCATACTACCACCCAGATGCTACCCCTAAATAGTACATACCCGCTACATAATATATATATATATATATATATATATATATATATATATATATATATATATATAGTGTTCTATCGGGTTGAGATCAGGACTCTGTGTAGTCCAGTCAAGTTCCTCCACCCCAAACTCGTTAATCCATGTCTTTATGAATCTTGCTTTCTGCACTGGTCCAAATCATTTGGTGGACAGGAGATTATGGCGTGGGGTCATTTTTCAGGGGTTGGGCTTGGCCCCTTAGTTCCAGTGAAGGGAACTCTTAAGGCGTCAGCATACCAAGACATTTTGGACAATGCTCCCAAATTTGGCGGAACAGTTTGGGGATATCCCGTTCCTGTTCCAACATGATTGCGCATCACTGCATAAACAAGGTCCATAAAGACATGGATGAGCGAGTTTAGGGTGGAAGAAGTTGACTGGCCTGCACAGAGTCCTGACCTCAACCCGATAGAACACCTTTGGGAGGAATTAGAGCAGAGACTGCAAGCCAGGCCTTCTAGTCCAACATCACTGCATGACCTCACAAATACGCTTCTGGAAGAATGGTCAAACATTCCCATAGACACACTCGTAAACCTTCTGGACAGTAGGGGTGAGCTTTATGTTCGAGTCGAACATGAGTTAGACTCAAACATTGGCTGTTTACCCGTTTGGCAAATTCGAAAAGCCGCGGAACACCCTTTAAAAGTCAATGGGAGAAATCTAAAGTGCTAATTTTAAAGGTTAATATGCAAGTTATTGTCATAAAAAGTGTTTGGGGACCCGGGTCCTGCCCCAGAGGACATGTATCAATGCAAAAAAAAAGTTTTAAAAAACGGCCGTTTTTTCGGGAGCAGTGATTTTAATAATGCATAAAGTGAAACAATAAAAGTGAAATATTCCTTTAAATTTCGTACCTGGGGGGGGGGGGGGGGGTGTATAGTGTGCCTGTAAAGTAGCGCATGTTTCCCGTGCTTAGAACTATCTCTGCACAAAATGTCAATTCTGACGGAAAAAAAAGTAATTTAAAACTACTCGCGGCTGTAATGAATTGTCGGTCCCGGCAATACAGAAAAAATTAATTGAAAGTCATTGAAAAATAAAAAATGCGTAGGTGTCCCCCAAAATTCCATTAACAGGCCCTTCAGGTCTGGTATGGATATTAACCACTTAAGCCCCGGACCATTTGGTAGCTAAAGGACCAGAGGTGAATTCAGAATTTTGCACTGCGCTGCTTTAACTGTAAATTGTGCGGACATGCAATGTTGTACCCAAACGAAATTTGCGTCCTTTTCTTCCCACAAATAGAGCTTTCTTTTAATGGTATTTGATTGCCTCTGCGATTTTTATTTTTTGCGATATAAACGGAAAATACCGAAAATTTAGAAAAAAAATGATATTTTCTACTTTTTGTTATAAGAAAAATCAAATAAACTCAATTTTAGTCATACATTTAGGCCAAAATGTATTCAGCCACATGTCTTTAGTAAAAAAAATGACAATAAGCGTATATTTATTGGTTTGCGCAAAAGTTATAGCGTCTACAAACTAGGGTACATTTTCTGGTATTTACACAGCTTTTAATTTATGACTGCCTATCTCATTTCTTGAGGTGCTAAAATGGCAGGGCAGTACAAAACCCCCCAAAATGACCCCATTTTGGAAAGTAGACACCCCAAGGAAATTACTGAGAGGCATGTTGAGCCCATTGAATATTTTTATTTTTTGTCCCAAGTGATTGAATAATGACTAAAAAAAAAAAAAAAAATTACAAAAAGTTGTCACTAAATGATATATTGCTCACACATGCCATGGTTATATGTGGAATTGCACCCCAAAATACATTCTGCTGCTTCTCCTGAGTACGGGGATACCACATGTGTGGGACTTTTTAGGAGCCTAGCCACGCACGGGACCCCGGAAACCAAGCACCGCCTTCAGGATTTCTAAGGTCGCAAATTTTTGATTTCACTCCTCACTACCTATCACAGTTTCGAAGGCCATAAAATGCCAAAATAGCACAAAACCCCCCCAAATGACCCCATTTTGGAAAGTAGACACCCCAAGCTATTTACTGAGAGGCATTATTAGTCCATGGAATATTTTATATTTTGCCACAAGTTGCGGGAATATGACAAACTTTTTTTTTTTTGCACAAAGTTGTCACTAAATGATATATTGCTCACACATGCCATGGGCATATGTGAAATTACACCCCAAAATACATTCTGCTGCTTCTCCTGAGTACGGGGATACCACATGTGTGGGACTTTTTGGGAGCCTAGTCGCATACAGGACCCCAAAAACCAAGCACCGCCTTCAAGGTTTCTAAGGGCATACATTTTTGATTTCACTCCTCACTACCTATCACTACCTATCACAGTTTTGAAGGCCATAAAATGCCAAGATGGCACAAAACCCCCCCAAATGACCCCATTTTGGAAAGTAGACACCCCAAGCTATTTGCTGAGAGGCATGTTGAGCCCATTGAATATTTTTTTTTTTTGTCCCAAATGATTGAATAATGATAAAAAGAAAAAAAAAAGAAAAAATGTGGGACTTTTTGGGAGCCTAGCCGGGTACGGGGCCCCAAAAACCAAGCACCACCTTCAGGATTTCTAAGGGCGTGAATTTTTGATTTCACTCCTCACTACCTATCACAGTTTCGAAGGCCATAAAATGCCAAAATAGCACAAAACCCCCCCAAATTACCCCATTTTGGAAAGTAGACACCCCAAGCTATTTACTGAGAGGCATGTTCAGTCCATGGAATATTTTATATTTTGCCACAAGTTGCGGGAATATGACAAACTTTGGTTTTTTTGCACAAAGTTGTCACTAAATGATATATTGCTCACACATGCCATGGGCATATGTGAAATTACACCCCAAAATACATTCTGCTGCTTCTCCTGAGTACGGGGATACCACATGTGTGGGACTTTTTGGGAGCCTAGCCGCGTACGGGACCCCAAAACTCAAGCACCGCCTTCAAGGTTTCTAAGGGCATAAATTTTTGATTTCACTCCTCACTACCTATCACAGTTTTGAAGGCCATAAAATGCCAAGATAGCACAAAACCCCCCAAAATGACCCCATTTTGGAAAGTAGACACCCCAAGGAAATTGCTGAGAGGCATGTTGAGCCCATTGAATATTTTTTTTTTGTCCCAAGTGATTGAATAATGACAAAAAAAAAAAATGTACAAAAAGTTGTCACTAAATGATATACTGCTCATACATGCCATGGTTATATGCGGAGTTGCACCCCAAAATACATTTGGCTGCTTCTCCTGAGTACGGGGATACCACATGTGTGGGACTTTTTGAGAGCCTAGCCGCGTACGGGCCCCCGAAAACCAAGCACCGCCTTCAGGATTTCTAAGGGCACAAATTTTTGATTTCACCCCTCACTACCTATCACAGTTTTGAAGGCCATAAAATGCCAAGATAGCCCAAAACCCCCACAAATGACCCCATTTTGGAAAGTAGACACCCCAAGCTATTTGCCGATAGGCATGGTGAGTATTTTACAGCTCTCATTTGTTTTTGAAAATGAAGAAAGACATATTTTTTTTTTCTTTTTTCAATTTTTAAAACATTGTGACAAAAAGCGAGATCTGCAAAATACTCAACATACCTCTCAGCAAATAGCTTGGGGTGTCTACTTTCCAAAATGGGGTCATTTGGGGGGGGGTTTGTGCCATCTTGGCATTCCATGGCCTCCGAAACTGTGATAGGCAGTGAGGAGTGAAATCAAAAATTTCGGGGTCCTGTACGTGGCTAGGCTCCCAAAATGTCTCACACATGTGGTATCCCCGTACTCAGGAGAAGAAACAATGTATTTTGGGGTGCAATTCCACATATAACCATGGCATGTTTGAGCAATATATAATTTAGTGACAACTTTTTGTACATTTTTTTTTTCTTTTTGTCATTATTCAATCACTTGGGACAAAAAAAAAATATTCAATGGGCTCAACATGCCTCTCAGCAAATAGCTTGAGGTGTCTACTTTCCAAAATGGGGTCATTTGGGGGGGGGTTTGAACTGTCCTGGCATTTTATGCACAACATTAGGAAGCTTATGTCACACATCATCCACTCTTCTAACCACTTGAAGACAAAGCCCTTTCTGACACTTTTTGTTTACATGAAAACATTTTTTTTTTTGCAAGAAAATTATGTTGAACCCCCAAACATTATATATTTTTTTAAAGCAAAGGCCCTACAGAATAAAATAGTGGGTGTTGCATTTTTTTTTTCCACACAGTATTTGCGCAGCGATTTTTCAAACGCATTTTTTGGGGGGAAAACACACTTTTTTTATTTTAATGCACTAAAAAACACTATATTGCCCAAATGTTTGATGAAATAAAAAAGATGATCTTAGGCCGAGTACATGGATACCAAACACGACATGCTTTAAAATTGCGCACAAACGCGCAGCGGCGAGAAACTACATTCATTTTTAAAAGCATTTAAAAGCCTTTACAGGTTACCACGTTAGATTTACAGAGGAGGTCTACTGCTAAAATTACTGCCCTCGATCTGACCTTCGCGGTGATACCTCACATGCATGATGCAATTGCTATTTACATATGACGCTAGACCGACGCTTGCGTTCGCCTTTGCGCAAGAGCAGGGGGGGACAGCGGTGCTTTTTTTTTTTTTTTTTTATTATTTATTTTGCTTTTTTATTTTATTTTTAAACTGTTCCTTCCATATTTTTTTTTTTTATCATTTTTATTGTTATCTCAGGGAATGTAAATATCCCCTATGATAGCAATAAGTAGTGACAGGTACTCTTTTTTTGAAAAAAAATGGGGGTTAGACCCTAGATCTTTCCTCTGCCCTCAAAGCATCTGACCACACCAAGATCGGTGTGATAAAATGCTTTCCCAATTTCCCAATGGCGCTGTTTATATCCGGGGGGGGGGGCATTCCCTCCCACTGCTTGTAAAAGCAGTCTAGAGGCTAATTATCTGCTAGAATTGCTTTTACATGAAAGCCGGCCACTGGCTGAAAAGAATGATACCAAGATGATACCTAAACCTGGAGGCATCATTCTGGTATAAACATTCAAAGTCCAGCAACATACCAGTACGTTGCTGGTCCTTGTTGGACATGTATTGTAATCTTTTTTTTCATGCAGCCTGTTGGCTGAACGAAAAAAAGAGATTGATCGGTGGGTATGCCCACCATTAGAATACCTCCCTTCATCCACCCACTTCTAATGATGGGCATATATGCCGAAGCATGGGGGCATCCTCCCGCAAAAAAGTTATGCCGCGTACACACGGTCTGACTTTTCCACGGGCAAGCCTTCGTCGGAATTTCGACCGTATGTACGCGGCATAAAAGGTTATGCCGCGTACACACGGTCGAACTTTTCCACGGGCAAGCCTCCGTCGGAATTTCGACCGTATATACGCGGCATTAGGAGCAAAATCGCTCCTCCGCCCCTGCTGCCCCCATGCTTCGGCATATATGCTCTTTTTTTAACTGTGGTGGTGAAATCACCTCCTACAGCGTTGGAGTCACGGCTTTATGTATCGTGGGAGCAAACGCTGTTGCTGTCAAGATAAATAAATCCGCGATGCAACTGAATGGCGTACCTGCTAAGCAAATAATGGTTAACATTAAAACAAAGTAACATTACAGTACAACAGTAAGACCTTACCATACCATACCTGCAAAGCAAATACCAAAACAAAACCTAGTAAAAAATAGAACATTTTTTTAACGCAACCTGTGGCTAAAATATATATATGCCGAAGCATGGGGGCATCCTCCCGCAAAAAAGTTATGCCGCATACACACGGTCGGACTTTTCCACGGGCAAGCCTTCGTCGGAATTTCGACCGTATGTACGCGGCATAAAAGGTTATGCCGCGTACACACGGTCAAACTTTTCCACGGGCAAGCCTCCGTCGGAATTTCGACCGTATATACGCGGCATTAGGAGCAAAATCGCTCCTCCGCCCCTGCTGCCCCCATGCTTCGGCATATATGCTCTTTTTTTAACTGTGGCGGTGAAATCACCTCCTACAGCGTTGGAGTCACGGCTTTATGTATCGTGGGAGCAAACGCTGTTGCTGTCAAGATAAATAAATCCGCGATGCAACTGAATGGCGTACCTGCTAAGCAAATGATGGTTAACATTAAAACAAAGTAACATTACAGTACAACAGTAAGACCTTACCTTACCATACCTGCAAAGCAAATACCAAAACAAAACCTAGTAAAAAATAAAACATTTTTTTAACGCAACCTGTGCCTAAAATATATATATGCCGAAGCATGGGGGCATCCTCCCGCAAAAAAGTTATGCCGCGTACACACGGTCGGACTTTTCCACGGGCAAGCCTCCGTTGGAATTTCGACCGTATATACACGGCATTAGGAGCAAAATCGCTCCTCCGCCCCTGCTGCCCCCATGCTTCGGCATATATGCTCTTTTTTTAACTGTGGCGGTGAAATCACCTCCTACAGCGTTGGAGTCACGGCTTTATGTATCGTGGGAGCAAACGCTGTTGCTGTCAAGATAAATAAATCCGCGATGCAACTGAATGGCGTACCTGCTAAGCAAATGATGGTTAACATTAAAACAAAGTAACATTACAGTACAACAGTAAGACCTTACCTTACCATACCTGCAAAGCAAATACCAAAACAAAACCTAGTAAAAAATAAAACATTTTTTTAACGCAACCTGTGCCTAAAATATATATATGCCGAAGCATGGGGGCATCCTCCCGCAAAAAAGTTATGCCGCGTACACACGGTCGGACTTTTCCACGGGCAAGCCTCCGTCGGAATTTCGACCGTATATACGCGGCATTAGGAGCAAAATCGCTCCTCCGCCCCTGCTGCCCCCATGCTTCGGAATATATGCTCTTTTTTTTTAACTGTGGTGGTGAAATCACCTCCTACAGCACTGGAGTCACGGCTTTATGTATCGTGGGAGCAAACGCTGTTGCTGTCAAGATAAATAATTCCGCGCTGCAGTTGAATGGCGCACCTGAAAAGAAAAAATTACATACCTGAAAAGCAAGCATGATAAAACATTGCAGAATAGAATACAGTAAAAAAGAGCAGAACAATAGAGAGAAAATAGAGAGAGAGAGAGAGAGAACAATAAAACGACAACTATTTTTGGTTTTTCTCTTTTATATTTTTTTTGTGTTTTGTTTTTTACGTTTTTTTTTTCTTTTTTACACTTTTTTTTTTAAACTTTAACAACTGTAATGGTTCGGGTCTCTTATAATGTAATGGCATCTTGGGAGACCCTGTGTAAGTGTGTCCTAGTCTGTGAAATGCTGTACCCTACGCTAAAACTTCACTTTTGAGTGGTAGCGTTCAAAACATTCACCAAGGCAAAGACCAGGTTTGTCAGGACAGAGTGGACAATAATAACGTGTGTCACGCCTAAATCCGCGCTTGCTACAGACACGACATCTTTTTTGGGGGGCTCGTTGGGTAGGGGTACTCGGGGGAGATGCGTATAATGCCTCTCATGCAGCTGGCTTACTGCATTTGGTAGGGGATGGTGAGGTGCAGAACCGCCTGGATACAGGAGTTCTGTGACTATCTCATTCTGGAATTTTAGAAGAGATAAAGTCCCGCCTGAAGCTCTGTATAGCACATGAGCGTTCAGCAAAGCCAATTGGAATAAGGATAGAGACACTTTTTTGTACCAGCGTCTCGCCTTACGGTCAATTAGAAACGGCGCCATCAACTGGTCGTTGAGGTCCACCCCTCCCATATTTTTGTTATATTCGTGGACACAGAGGGGTTTCTCCACAACACCAGTCGCCGTAGGAATTTGGACTGTCGTGTCTGCATGAAGGGAGGTAAGAAGGAAAACATTCTTATTGTCCCTCCACTTCATAGCGAGCAAGTTATTACACTTTACGCAGGCTCTCTCCCCCAGCTTAAGACGGGCATCTACAAGCCGCTGGGGAAAGCCCCGGCGATTAGGTCGCACGGTGCCACATGCTCCAATCTGATGATCAAACAAGTGACTAAACAGTGGCACGCTCGTGTAATAATTGTCCACATACAAGTGGTACCCCTTTCCGAATAAGGGTGACACCAAGTTCCACACTATCTTGCCAGCGCTCCCTATGTAATCCGGGCAGTTGACCGGCTCAACCTGACTATCTTTTCCCTCATAAACCATAAAGCTCCATACATAGCCTGTTGCCCTGTCACAGCACTTATAGAGCTTGACCCCGTATCTGGCACGCTTGCTGAGAAGGTACTGCTTGAAAGCCAAGCGGCCAGAAAATTTAATCAGGGACTCATCAACGCAGACAGCTTGATCGGGAATAAACAAGGCTGCAAAACGTTCGTTGAAGTGGTTTATGAGGGGCCGAATTTTATAGAGCCGGTCGTATTCAGGGTCCCCACGTGGACGACAAAGTTCATTGTCGTTGAAGTGCATGAACCGCAAAATCTGCTCGTATCGTTTCCTGGGCATGGAGGCAGAGAACACGGGCATGTGGTCAATTGGGTGCGTGGACCAATAAGCACGCAATGACGGGAATTTATGTGTGCCCATGTTGAGGGAAAGGCCCAGAAAGGTCTTAAATTCGGAAACCGTAATTGGTTTCCAATCTTTGGCAATGGAAGGCAACTGGGGATTAGCGGCGATGAATTGACCAGCATATAAATTACTCTGGTCCACAATAGATCTATAGAGATCTTCCGTGAAAAACAGCGAATAATAATCGATTGGCATAAAATCAGCTGTTTCCACCTGAATACCGGGTTGGGCAGTGAATGGGGGAAGTACGGGTTCTGCAGAAGTGGTGGGGACCCAATCAGGATGGGCGAATTCTGCAGGAAGAGCACTATGGGTACGACGGGCCTGCCTTTGTCTTCTTGGTGGCAGCGGGACACTACTTGTGCTTGCCACCTCGCCAGCTTGAACTGCACTTATGGGACTCGCCACGTCACCACGTGATACTGCAGTGCTGGATGTACGCCCAGGCTGTACTAGGCCGCTGGTGCTTGCCAATTCACCAGAAGGAATAGCGGCGCTAGTACTCCTCTGCTCCATGATACGAGAGCCCTGCGGTTCTTGCTCCTCAACAACCTCAGAAGATCGGGATCGGGTACGCCTGACCTTAGCAGGGACCTCAACTTCGTCGTCAGAGCTATCTGACGTGGGGCCGCTGGAAGATATTCTGAGCCTGAATCTGACAGATACGTGACCTCCTCTTCACTATCTGTCATGCTCAGAATCTCGTAGGCCTCTTTACTAGTGTACCTTCGACTTGCCATTTTGGGCTCTAAATTTAGGGGTACACTAGCAAGATTCACAGGAAAAAAAGCACCCGGCTGTCGTCAGCAAATATATCAAACGCTACAAAAAAAACTGTTAGCGGTCGCAGGGATCAGGACTGTCTCTGCGAATGCTGCAGTTATGTGTGTTGTGTTTGGTAAGTGACAGTGATCGATCGATACTGCACTTGGGTGGGCTGGGCTGGGCTGGGCGGAGGGGCTAAACGCAGGTGCTAGCAGGTATCTGGGCTGATCACGCTAACACTGCGTTTTTGGGAACCCTAAACCGCTGGGGACGCTAGTATAGATCTGATCAGATACTATACCACTAAGGGAGGTGTATGCTTTGCGCGTGGGTGTTAGCGTTACTGGCACTAACCTAACGCTGCCTGGGGCGACGCAGACCCTCTCTGGCGCTAAAACCTAATTGATCTCACCCGCCGGGCGATCAGGGGGTTAAACCTTTATTGGGTTATATACGGCGGGTGCCCTGATGCTATAAAAAGCAAACTAACCAACCAGTGTCACCCGTAACCTTTATATGGTGATCACTGGTGAAAGGGTTAACTAGGGGCAATCAGGGGGTTAAAACCTTTATTAGGTTAAATATGGGGGTACCCAACGCTATATAAAAACCTGACGGGTTACCTAAATAACTAAATAATTAACTGGGTAACCAGTGTCACCAGTGACGCTTATACGGTGATCACTGGTGAAAGGGTTAACTCTAGGGGCAATCAGGGGGTTAAAATAATATATGGGGGTACCTGACGCTCTAGAAAACTGCGGCGAAACTAAAAATAAATAACTGGCTATCTAGGGCACCACCGGCACTAAATACAGCGATCGAAAATACGATCGCTTAGTGACGCTGGCGTTAGGGGGTGAAAGGGTTACCCGGGGGGCGATCAAGGGGTTAAACCTTTATTAGGGGGGGTTAGGGGGCTACCCTGGACCTAAAGGGGCCTAAACCTAACTGCCCTGCAACTTTTTACTATCACAGATGACACTAAAAGCAGTGATCAGTAAAATAAATGATCACTGCAATCAGTGACACTGTGATTGGGGGCTGGGGGGTGACCTGGGGGGTGATCTGGGGGTGACTGGGGGGTGAAATGTGTGCCTATGTGTACCTACGTGTCAGTGGACTGTTGGTGCACTAACCTGCTTCCTCTCTCCTCGGCGCCGGAATCGAAAAGACCGCCGCGAGGGAGATGACATCACTTCCTCCTGCCTGTGTTTACATCACATGGCGGAGGAAGCATTTTCATTGGCCGGGAGCGATCGCGAGGGGGTGGCCGAAATCGAATGGTCACCCCCTCATCTCTGATCGCTCCCCAACGATTAACGGCCGCTCACTGTATAGGAGGGGGGTCCGATCGGACCCCCCAACTGTACAAAGGCGATCACGTACACTCTACGTGATTGTGCCTGTCGGTGCCATTCTGCCGACGTATATATACAGTGAGCGGTCGTTAAGTGGTTAAGGGGAACTCCGCGCCAAAATAAAAAAAAATGGCATGGGGTTCCCCAAAAAATCCATACCAGACCCTTATCCGAGCATGCAACCTGGCAGGCCGCAGGAAAAGAGGGGGGGACAAGAGAGCGCCCCCCTCCTGAACCGTACCAGGCCACATGCCCTCAACATGGGGGGGATGTCCCCATGTTGATGGGGACAAGGGCCTCATCCCCACAACCCTTGCCCGGTGGTTGTGGGGGTCTGCGGGCGGGGGGCTTTTCAGAATCTGGAAGCCCCCTTTAACAAAGGGGACCACCAGATTCCGCCCCCCCATGTGAATTGGTAACGGGGTACATTGTACCCCTATCATTTCACAAAAGAAAGTGTCAAAAAAAATAAAAATCACACAGAAAAGTTCTTTATTAAAAAAAAGCAATTCCAGCGTTGTTATGCAGTCTGTCCAGCGACGATCCATGAATCTCCAGCGATGCGGCGAGTCTCCAGCGATGAACGACGCACATCTTCCCTGCACCGGAGCCTCCCGGCCAATGACGCGCAAGCAGTGTTGACAGTTCTTTTTTTTTTTTTCATTCAAGTTTTAGTTTATTATCTGAATAGAGTCAGTACAATCTTTACAGAAAAAAATTACAATGTAGTATCACAATATAATATGCAAGCGAACAAGTTAAATATCAGTAGATCTCAAAATACAATATTACCATGTTGGAATACATCAATGCAAAAATACCATAAAAACAGAAAATATTGAAATATATTTATCAAAAATTGGAGAAAACCCCTACCTCTATACCCCCTCATTCTAACCTTCCCTTCTTCGAAAGTAAGTACAGTAGCAATGATGGACTATTAAATATCTCAAAATATATGTATATAGTTACCAGAAGATGAGGAGATCCTCCATTCCCCCAGACACCCCTAAAGGGAACACACTGTGCCTGAGAAGGCAAGAGGAGCTCCCCCACCCCCCCTCCTAAGCAACCCCAAAACTTCTTTTTTTTTTGAGAAAACATATGACCTTAATTTGAGTATATATAATAGGAAATATAGTAGTCTACTATAAGATTAACCGGGTGTAAAAAATCCTTCTCAAAATAATAAATCAAAGTCAAATGTTCTGACTCTAAAATAAGAGAACGTTGTATAAACCTGAGAAGTCTTAAAACAATCTAGTACAAATACCTATTGTTTATATTCCATATAACAAAAATAAATAAGAATGGGAGAAAGAGAGAAAAGAAGAGAAAATATTTAGTGTTCAGTAGGAAAAAAAGGAAGAAATAGAAAAAGAAACAAAGAAAGAAAGCCTACCTGCTCAATGTAAACATCAATATTCAGCGATTGGTGTTGCTAATTACTTAAGGGGTGTAGCAATTCCCAAAAATTGTATCCAAGGTTCCCATATAGAATTAGATTGAGTAGATCTGTCCAACGTTGAACTAATCATTTTTTCTTGTTCCATTATCCACGTAACTTTTCGTTTCATACATAAAAGAGAAACTGATGTTTTTTTCCATGCTTTGGCAATGGTTATTCTAGTCCCTGTAAGTATGAATAGAATCAGTTTTCTGGTAACCTTGGGAACCTGTGGTATAAATCCGTTAAGTAAAGCGATCGCTGGAGATTGATGTATCCTGTGATTTTTCGTATAATATTGAAGATTTTATTCCAAAATCCTCAGATTTTGGGACATTCCCACCAAATATGAATCATAGATCCTAATCCCTGACAACCTCTAAAACAGAGAGGGGATGAGGTGGGATACATAGCAGCTACTCTTGTAGGAACTAGGTACCATTTAGTAAAGATTTTAACATTTGCTTCTATAAGTGAAGCATTAAGAATGCCTTTTATTGATCTAATAAAATTTCCTCACCAGTCCTTCAGATCCCAATCACTTTGGAGGTCCTTCTCCCAAGCCAGCATATGAGGCAGTTTAATATTGTTGGAAGCAAGCGACTTATATATAACAGAAATCCCACCTCTCCTATTAATAGCCTGTTCACATCTAACTTCATATGGCGTAGGTTCTCTAGATCCAGGATTATTTTCCCATAATTTATTAGTAAAATTCGAGATTTGAAGAAATCTTGATCTTTCAGTAGAAGGAAAATCAAGATTATCAATTAAATATTGTATAGAGAGAGGGCCTGATCTTGAGAAAAAACGTCCAATGCGGTACACCCCCTTATCATGCCACCACTTAAAGGAAGCAACATCCCCTTTTGAGATAAATAATGGATTCTGAAACAGATCAGCCAATGGTTGCAGCTTAGAGACCAAAGAGGGGAGATTCCTAAGCGAGTCCCACAAAGCTAAAGATTGTGATAGAGCAGGAGATAAAATAGAAGGTCTGTTTTTGGGAGGACACCACAGTAAATTTTCCAAAGAAAATTTAGGGGAAGCCAATTCTTCTATACGAATCCAGTCAGGTTGTTCATTTTTGAGGTATATATCAGACAACTGTGCCAGTCTAGCAGCTTGGTAATACCACCAAAGATTCGGAAGTCCCAAGCCTCCCTGCTCAGTGAGATTATACAGACTGCGGGAAGAAAGGCGTGGACCTTTTCTGTTCCAAATAAATTTAAGGATTTTGCTTTGGAAGGCTTTTAGGTGAATTTTTTTAACCGGAATAGGGAGCGAGCGAAAAAGATACAACAATCTGGGTAGGAGGGTCATCTTGATCGAATTAAGTCTGCCAATCCAACCGATATTGTGTGTTCTCCAGTTGCTAAGATCAGCCTCAAGTTTCCTATACATAGGTGGATAATTAGCCTGATATAAATCTTCAAATTTTGAAGTGAGATTAATACCTAAGTATTTAAGGGAGCAAGTACTCCAACTGAATTCATATTTTTTTGTATGTAGGAAACCACGGAGTCTGGAAGAGACACATTAAGGGCTTTAGATTTCACCATAATAACCTTGAGACCTGATATTTTGGAGAATTTTTGAAGCAGAGGGTAAATTTCAGATAAAGAAGACGTTGGGGAAGTAATAAACAACAACAGGTCATCTGCAAATAATGCACATATATGATTTTCTTTTTCACAATGGATCCCCCTGATATTCGGATTATTCCGGATTGCAATTGCTAATGTTTCCATCATAACAGCGAATATCAGGGGAGATAAAGGGCAACCTTGCCTAGTACCTCTACAAATCTTAATGGAGTCAGAGAATAGCCCCTGTAATCTGACTTTAGCTTCAGGTGTAGAATATAGAGCAGATAAAATGCCTAAAAGTTTTGAACCAAAACCCCAGCGCTTCATGACCTCAAACATGTATGGCCATGAAACTGAATCAAAGGCCTTTTGCAGGTCCAACGATAGGAGCATACCTTCCTGTTTTTGTTTACCTACCCATTGGGTTTGCAATATTGACACCAAATCTACCGCTCCCCTCACCTGATCTGGACCCTGTCTACCAGGGATAAATCCCACCTGATCTTTATAGATATATTGCCCAATGAAGGAAGATAACCTATTAGAGAGAATTTTGGTTAATATTTTTAAGTCATTGTTAATCAAAGAAATTGGCCTGTAATTTTCGACTAGGCTGGAGTCCTTATCAGGTTTTGGAATAACGGATATATATGCCATGTTGAGCTGTTTACCTATTGGATGACCTTCTGTCAGAAAATTAAAAAATCGTGTAAGATAGGGTGTCAGGGTCTCTAAGAATGTTTTATAGTAAGTAGGAGAAAAACCATCAGGTCCGGGAGCTTTATTCATTTTCAATGTTCTAATAACTTCTGAAACTTCTGTCATATATATGGGAGCTTCTAATTCCTCTCTATGTATATCTGCTAACTTGGGTAATTGTAAGCCATCTAGGAACTCCTCTATTCTATTGGAGGTAGATTGTCCTTCAAAATTATATAAATCAGAATAGAAATCTTGAAAGGCTGTCATTATACGCTGGGGGTTTAGTGTAAGAGAGCCATCAGCTAATCTGATCTTGGGAAGAACTCAAGATTTGAATCTAGGGGATAATTTATGAGCTAACATGGGACCTATCTTATCCCTCATTTGATAAAATTTGGCCCCAGACCACTTAACAGAACCATCTGCCTTCACCGTGAGAGCCAGATTCAGAGCAGCCCTAGCAGCATCTAATTTGGAGGCAGGAATACCACATGGATCCTTTTTATGTTGTTTACTCAATGTTACAAAGTCTCTTTCTAGTCTTTCCACCTCCAAAGTCTTAAATTTTTTTTGTCTAGCTGCAATCTGTATCAATTTGCCACTGACGGTAACTTTGTGTGCTGCTCACAGAATTTCCTGAGAAACTTCCTCCCTGTCATTATGTTCAAAATATTCCTTAATCTTACGTTCAATTTCTGTGGCAATAACAGGATCCTTTAGGGGAAGCCAATTCTTCTATACGAATCCAGTCAGGTTGTTCATTTTTGAGGTATATATCAGACAACTGTGCCAGTCTAGCAGCTTGGTAATACCACCAAAGATTCGGAAGTCCCAAGCCTCCCTGCTCAGTGAGATTATACAGACTGCGGGAAGAAAGGCGTGGACCTTTTCTGTTCCAAATAAATTTAAGGATTTTGCTTTGGAAGGCTTTTAGGTGAATTTTTTTAACCGGAATAGGGAGCGAGCGAAAAAGATACAACAATCTGGGTAGGAGGGTCATCTTGATCGAATTAAGTCTGCCAATCCAACCGATATTGTGTGTTCTCCAGTTGCTAAGATCAGCCTCAAGTTTCCTATACATAGGTGGATAATTAGCCTGATATAAATCTTCAAATTTTGAAGTGAGATTAATACCTAAGTATTTAAGGGAGCAAGTACTCCAACTGAATTCATATTTTTTTGTATGTAGGAAACCACGGAGTCTGGAAGAGACACATTAAGGGCTTTAGATTTCACCATAATAACCTTGAGACCTGATATTTTGGAGAATTTTTGAAGCAGAGGGTAAATTTCAGATAAAGAAGACGTTGGGGAAGTAATAAACAACAACAGGTCATCTGCAAATAATGCACATATATGATTTTCTTTTTCACAATGGATCCCCCTGATATTCGGATTATTCCGGATTGCAATTGCTAATGTTTCCATCATAACAGCGAATATCAGGGGAGATAAAGGGCAACCTTGCCTAGTACCTCTACAAATCTTAATGGAGTCAGAGAATAGCCCCTGTAATCTGACTTTAGCTTCAGGTGTAGAATATAGAGCAGATAAAATGCCTAAAAGTTTTGAACCAAAACCCCAGCGCTTCATGACCTCAAACATGTATGGCCATGAAACTGAATCAAAGGCCTTTTGCAGGTCCAACGATAGGAGCATACCTTCCTGTTTTTGTTTACCTACCCATTGGGTTTGCAATATTGACACCAAATCTACCGCTCCCCTCACCTGATCTGGACCCTGTCTACCAGGGATAAATCCCACCTGATCTTTATAGATATATTGCCCAATGAAGGAAGATAACCTATTAGAGAGAATTTTGGTTAATATTTTTAAGTCATTGTTAATCAAAGAAATTGGCCTGTAATTTCCGACTAGGCTGGAGTCCTTATCAGGTTTTGGAATAACGGATATATATGCCATGTTGAGCTGTTTACCTATTGGATGACCTTCTGTCAGAAAATTAAAAAATCGTGTAAGATAGGGTGTCAGGGTCTCTAAGAATGTTTTATAGTAAGTAGGAGAAAAACCATCAGGTCCGGGAGCTTTATTCATTTTCAATGTTCTAATAACTTCTGAAACTTCTGTCATATATATGGGAGCTTCTAATTCCTCTCTATGTATATCTGCTAACTTGGGTAATTGTAAGCCATCTAGGAACTCCTCTATTCTATTGGAGGTAGATTGTCCTTCAAAATTATATAAATCAGAATATAAATCTTGAAAGGCTGTCATTATACGCTGGGGGTTTAGTGTAAGAGAGCCATCAGCTAATCTGATCTTGGGAAGAACTCAAGATTTGAATCTAGGGGATAATTTATGAGCTAACATGGGACCTATCTTATCCCTCATTTGATAAAATTTGGCCCCAGACCACTTAACAGAACCATCTGCCTTCACCGTGAGAGCCAGATTCAGAGCAGCCCTAGCAGCATCTAATTTGGAGGCAGGAATACCACATGGATCCTTTTTATGTTGTTTACTCAATGTTACAAAGTCTCTTTCTAGTCTTTCCACCTCCAAAGTCTTAAATTTTTTTTGTCTAGCTGCAATCTGTATCAATTTGCCACTGACGGTAACTTTGTGTGCTGCTCACAGAATTTCCTGAGAAACTTCCTCCCTGTCATTATGTTCAAAATATTCCTTAATCTTACGTTCAATTTCTGTGGCAATAACAGGATCCTTTAGTAACGATTGATTAAGAGTCCAATGGGATACCCTTTGAACCATACTATCACGTTTCAAAGACAGTAGAACCATAGAGTGGTTTGACCATGCCACGTCTATAATAGAGGAGACAATGGCAGAAGGGATATGTTGAGTAGAAACCATTATGTGATCTATACGTGAGTATGATTGGTGGGGATTTGAAAAGTGAGTAAAATCTTTTGTTTTTGGATTCAGCTCCCTCCATATATCCGTCAATCTGGATCTATGAAGTAGGCGAGCAATTTGTGTACTAGCCCTGGTTGGACGGATGATTTTAGTCTTCAATGGTTTAGATTTATCTAGCCCTGTATCAAATGCTATGTTGGAATCTACTCCCATAATGATAACTCCATCCATAAATGGCTGAAGAGTTTCAAACATTCGGTTAAAGAATCTCTTTTGTCCCCTATTAGGAGCATAATATGATATTAAAGTATACAACCTCCCATCTATGGTACCTTTCACCAACAGGAATCTCCCCTCTGGGTCTCCACATTCCTTCTGTAAATTAAACTTGCAGTGTTTAGAAAATAAAATTTCTACTCCCCTAGTCTTATTTTCAGCATTGGCTAGATGAAACACTGGGAAGTGGGCATGTAAAAAAGTGGGGGTGTACAGCTGTGGGAAATGGGTTTCCTGTAAAAAAAAATGACATCGATGTGATGAGACCTATATTCCTGAAAGGCCTTCCGTCTCTTAATTGGTGAGTTCAACCCCTGTGTGTTATGAGTAATAACCCGAAGAGGAGAAGAAATATTATTAGTGGCAGCCATGAAAAAATAGAGTAAGATCAAGCAATTCGCTGTCCCAAATAATACTCAATCTAATATAAATCCTTAAAAATAAATAATTATTCACCAAGGTTGAATTAGCAAACTTCAAACATCCCTCCAAAAAACCTCTCATTGGCAGGTAGGCTAAAAGAAAGAAGAAGACAGTAAAGAAAGAAAAGAAAAAAAGAAAATCAAATTAACTCAGAAGCGATACATAGTATATCAAAAGGCCAAATAATGGCCCAGAATGAAGGGAGGAATAAGACTTCCTTCCTTCATTCAAAAAATACTCAGTAGTATAGCCCATAAGAAGGGCTAAAAAACAACCGAGCCTTGTTGGGCAGGTGTAGTGTCCATGTCCGGTTCCATAGAGATAATCTTCAGGTCCAGCAAAATATGTTCACCTTCTTGGAAATTATGAACTGCATAGTGTTTGCCATTAAAGGAGAATTTTAGAGCAAAAGGAAAAGCCCATCTGTATTTTATGTCTTTTTTGATAAGGGCCGCCAATAGAGGTTTTAGGGATCTTCTTCTTTGAATAGTATAAGGAGAAATATCAGAAAAATTTTGAATAGTGGCTCCCTGGTATTGTAATAGTTCATGTTAGCGAGATTTCTTCATTATGTCCTCTTTTATAGAATAATAATGTGGTTTAACTACCACATCCCTTGGTAAACCGTCCTTTCTAAGTGGTCCCAGTGACCTATGAGCACGGTCCAATTCCAACTTGTGAGCAGGAATAGATGGTAATAGGATTTTTATGACATCCTGTATAGCAGCATGTACATCAAGGATATTTTCTGGCAATCCCCTGACCCTAAAGTTGTCTCTCCTGGAACGGTTCTCAAGGTCATCAATTCGTGCCTGTGCTGTTTCCAGCTGGTCCTGCATGAATTATAAATGTTCAGTATTTGCCACAGTGATGTCTAACTTGTGCTCAATATTTTCAATTCTACTACCAAAGGACTGAAAGTCAGCTTTAATTTCACCAGTAATTCTTTCAGCATTTAGTGCTAATCCTTTATCCAGCATTCTGATATTCTTGTGAATAATTCGGATACATTGAATGTTACATCAAGAGCCTTTTCAGCCTGTGTATGTACTGGATAGGAGCTAGTGTAGAGACCTCTAGTGGGGATAAATGGATAAATTCCACAGGGTTCTCCTGTTCCGTGTATTCAGGAGAAGTGATAGAAGGACAAACTACAGAATTAGAAGTCTGAGAAATAAAAGATATAGATGAAGGAACCAAAACTTGCTTAATAGCATTGGAGGCCTCAGCAGCTTTCTGTGTGCATGTCTGAGGTACAGCGGCCATCTTGGAAAAATTCAGTTTCTCCCCAGGCTGTTTAAAACGTTTCTTGCCTCTTTTAGAATATTTACCCGACATAGACAGGTGCTCTGAAGCTTCCGCTAGCGTTAAGCGTTATTCTAAGGCGACTAGGGAGTCTGTAACCGCTTGTATCTCCGCTGTATGGCTGGAGGTGAGCGGAGCTCCGGTCCTAAGCTGCCATCTTAGGAGCTCCCGCCCCCTTTTCTCCGTTGACAGTTATTTTATAACCGAGGTCGGTTGCACCCATAAGGCCCTTTATTGTGCTATCAGTATATAATAGGCCATTTATTTATTAATTGATTCACTTGCTAACTGAAGGCTAGTAAAAGTCACTTTAAGTAAGCAATTATTTTTTTAAACTCTTTAGACAGATTGCAAATTTCACACACATATATGCACAATTATCTGCATACAGCATGTACTTTCTTAGTGACTTAACAGGGAAACACTTTTTATTCCAGATTTATGCAGATTGCAAGTTCCCATAACCATTGCCTCTCCAGCCATTAAGACAGTTGAGCTATGTATTAACAGACTAAAACATCAGTATTCTGATGGAACTGATCCAAGGATATACAACGCTCCAACATTTATTACTATAATATCACCATGTTGGATTCTAGTCATTAAACACAGAAATCATAAAAGTGATAGATTATGAAATTATTATGAGATCAGCACTTTTACAGGCATGAAAAAATACCTTCATGTACTTTGTTTTATACCATTTCTGCAGTTTTTGCTTTGCAATGCATTCCTTTGCATTAAGACATATAAAGAAAATGTCCACACACATAATATATAGCCAATGTGACAGTGGGATACCCTGCCACTGTGTATGAAAAGGCAATAGTGACACAGGATTCGCAGGAATGCAGAGTGCAGTGCTCCGGAATATTGATTCTGAACAGAGATAACAATTTTCTCTGGGTTTTGTCATTCCCAGGTTATGGTCTGAAGTTTACAGTATTGGGAGGGATGAATCCTCCAACCCAGTGTTCAGGTCTTGCCAGAGGTGTGGGTGCAGGAGTGCACAGCCCTTGTAATCATAGACCTGGGCATAGCTCAGGGCTCTAGCTAGGAGAGAGCTGTACTCCACTCCGGAGACAGGACTGCTCCATGCAGGAGTCAGGGTGTTCCCTGTTGAGAGGCCAGGTAGTGGGCCCATTCAGCAAAAAGCTAGGAGAGATGAGAAATCTGTGAAAGGTATAGGTGTTATATGAAAACACAGGGGTGCTGTGAGGCAATCTGAGGCTGAGGAACCATACCAGAAACCTAAGCTTAAGTCCTCAGCAGCAGCACTGCAAAAGCAAGCCAGGAGGCAGTTTTCTTCTACTTGTGAGAAGATAGTCCTAAAGAGTATCATACAGCTGGTGAAAGAAAAGTGTAAGATTTCCATAACTTCCCAGAACAGGGGCACATTGGAAAAAGGGAGAAGAGGCTTTGTTGGGTTTGGGAGGGGGGTCTTAATCAACTAGTGATGTAGTAAGAGCTTTTGAGCACTCATCTTACTGCTTTGGATTCTGAAGGTACATGTGCATACCACCAGACCTGTGCACCAGACCTTCCCATGGAAAGGTTTGCCAAGGTCAGTGGTCTGAAATGCAAGAATGATAGTGGCATCCAGACTGGGAATATGTTTCAACCCTTTAAGAGTCCTGTCATCCCAGCCTGATCCTGTACCGGTGGCAAGTAGAGTATGACTGATGATGAAAACTCCATAGATTATGAGATGTAGAAAACTTAAAAACATACCTTGTCAGCCTACATATATATATATATATATATATATATATATATATATATATATATATACATATATACAAACCTGGATCTTGGCAGCAATGTACATGTGTCTGCATGCCGTTATAGTGGATAATTGTAAGCCTACCTGCTTCAAACATGCAGGTTGATGACTGTATACAAGTTGCAATACAGTTTTCACCTAATGGGATTTTCCAAACCTCGTGGGAAGTATTCCACTGGATAACTATCCAGTGGAAAGTTGGGACTAGACCAGGGGTGTCCAACCTTTTGACCTTTCTGCGCCACATTGGAAGAAGAGGAATTGTCTTGGGCCACATATAAAATACACTAACAATAAGGATAGCTGTTCAGAAAATGTCGGGCAGATCACAAGTTAACGATCACTGATATAGATAATGTACTTATCTGAGTAATAAAACGTATTTTTTTGTAATATTTTGTTAATATTTTTTTATTATAAAAGTAAAAGAGGGGAACATAAAACTAGTGAGATATTTGACTCTGTTTTTGATAAACGAATGCATCAATATCTGGTTCAAAGGATGTAGTAGCAATTCTCAATGAATTCTCAAGGTGCTCATCGGATATTTTGGTTCTAGTTTTGCCCTTTGTGTGCTGCATCTTTGAAAATAGTTGCTGACAAATATAGGTGCTGTCAAAAACTGATGACATGAATAAGGCATGATTGTGAAGAGTGAGATCGTTTTTTGGAGAAGATAAAACATATAAAAGTCCAGTAAACTTAATTTTACAAAAAATTCCCCCAAAAAATCCAAATTTTTAAGTAAGTTTATGATTTTGTGTCGGGCCACATTCATAGCTATTTGGGGCCACATGCAGCCCTTAAAGTGGTTGTAAACTCTCCTCCACAACTTTATCCCATGTAAATCAGCATAAAAAACCCAAATGACCACTGCTTGTAGATATCTCCTTACTTGCTTAGTATTGTTGTAATCCTTTTTGTTCTTTAGAATGAAATCACTGGAGCATGCCCATATCTGCCCTGACATAGGCAAACACTAGATAATCGGCACAAGTAAATACTATGAAATAAAACAAGTCAGCTATGAGCAGGGAAGCAGGGTTGCCATAGAAACGTTGGATTGAGAAGGAGGCTTGGTTAACAATACAGGAGGTGCTCAATGTAAGGGCGGACATACACATACCTCCCAACCAGCACAGATTCTGCGTGACTTTCCCGCATAGACACCTTTTACCTGCAGTCCCGCGATAGAGTTAGTTTCTCGCACAGCAAGATGAGCCAGTGGAGGCAGCACAGGAGGAGGAGGTAAGACGATATCAACCCCCCCCCCTGTTTTCAAATTTAATGTCGGGCGATCGGCTGCCTCCCCCTTATCAACTTGAATGACGGCCAAAAGTTCAAAGTTGTTGAGAGAACCCCCCCCCTCGCTCGACAACTTTGAACTTTGATATCCTATAAAAAAAAAATCGCCGTCTTTAGTGATAGGAAAAAAGACTGAATATCCCGCAGTGGTATGTTTAAATGTTGGGAGGTATGCATACACTCTACTGTGGACTCAGAAAACAATACTTAAGATGGCATTGCCTTACCCCTGGAAACAAGTTTTTTTAAAGATTCTTTAAACAGTAAGTAATATGCGATTTGGGCTGGATTACAGTGGCTATAGTTTGATAATTACTTAATATAATGGACTAAATGAAAAGAATCATCAGAGTGGGAGAGTTTACTTCCTCTTTAAGTTGCAGGTTGGATACCCCTGGACTACACTATGCTTGTGTTAGCTACAGACCAATTATATAACTTTAAAGAACTGCTATTTTATATGCTGTGTGTGGGCACTTTAAAGACAACCTCTCCTGAGAGAAAAGCAGAGGCTGCCTTTGCTGATTTCCTCTTCTGAAAATGCTAGTTGCCAGCTATCATTCTTTCCCCCTTACTTTAATATATTGAGTCACAGTTCTGGGACTTTCATGATCTGCAGTTTTTTTTTCCAGGTCAGTGATTTAGAAAGTTCTGAAACTAGAAGATCAACAAAACAACCAGTATCTAGCTTTTCAGCAATGACAGCTCAGTATATCAGATTTACTTTAGATGTTGCTGCAGTGAATTCTATTGTGAATTCTATTGTTCTATACGAAAACAATACGTTTAGTAATTAAAGTAATGCTTGTTCAATTCAATCATACAAATCATGTGCAGGTAAAAATATATATAACGTATATACTCGAGTATAAGCCGACCCAAATATGAGCCGAGGCACCTAATTTTACCACAAAAAACTGGGAAAACTTATTGATTCGAGTATAAGCCTAGGGTGTCCATCTGCATGCCTCACTTTGCCTCACTGTGTCCATGTGCATGCCTCACTGTGCCTTACTGTGCCCATGCCTCACTGTGTCCATGCCTCACTGTGTCCATGCCTCACTGTGCCCATGCCTCACTGTGCCCATGTGCATGCCTCACTGTGTCTTACTGTGTCCATGCCTCACTGTGCCCATGCCTCACTGTGTCCATGTGCATGCCTCACTGTGTCTTACTGTGTCCATGCCTCACTGTGCCCATGCCTCACTGTGCCCATGCCTCACTGTGCCCATGTGCATGCCTCACTGTGCCTTACTGTGCCCATGCCTCACTGTGCCCATGCCTCACTGTGCCCATGTGCATGCCTCACTGTGCCTTACTGTGTCCATGCCCCACTGTGTCCATGCCTCACTGTGTCCATGCCTCACTGTGCCCATGCCTCACTGTGTCCATGCCTCACTGTCACTATGACCATGCCTCACTGTGTCCATGCCCCACTGTGCCCAATCTCCCTACCTGATCTCTGGCGCTGTGTGACTAGACTGACGTTTTACATGGGAGTCTATAGAAGGGGTGCCCGGCTTTGAAAAATCGGTGCTCCCCGGCCGTAGGTCCCCCAGACAACAAACTTTGCACACTTGTAGAGTAAGAGTGGGGCTACATGTGTGTCAAGATTGGGGTCCAAAGAACCTATGGCTGGCCGGGATCAGGCGCACAAATTTGAAGATGCACACAGACTCAAGTATAAGCCGAGGGGGGCATTTTCAGCACAAAAAAATGTGCTGAAAAACTCGGCTTATACTCGAGTATATACGGTATATATTTATTTCCCTTGCAAACAATTCTGTATTCAAGGGAATTACAGCTTCACAGTATTTACTAAGCGCAGTGCACATTCACCTTGCTGAGTACTCTCTGCTATGCAAAAAAAAAAAAAAATGCTTAAATTGTTACTAAACCCAGGACCCTGCTATCACTATATCTGGTCTCCCACAGTACACAGAATATGGAAATGCAATAGTTTTAGTAAATATAAACTGCTAAATACCTTTTCTCATCAGCAGTATATATCAGTCTTGTGACTTCTATCAGTGTCTGTTTAAAGCTTGTAGGAGTGGTTTTCATACTGCTCTAGCTGTCCTATGAGGATGCAGGATCCCTTACACTCTGTCTGGACAGTGCTGATTGGCACTGTGCTGATCACATGCACTCTCCCAAAAAAAAAAAAACTCTCTAGCAATACACACCAAACCGAGCATGTACAGCTTGTCCCCTACCCTCTATACTATCCGGAGATGAATTGGGGACACTTGAAGTAGGTGAGGATCAGAGGAGACAGAGGATCAAACAGCCTTTTTACACAATGCAGAGGATTAGCCTTTAGGTACAGACTGATTTTACTGTTGTGGGTTTAGTAACACTTTAAGTACCTGTTTACTGAACTAACACTCAAAGATATTGCTCTGGATTCTTAACATTTTAAGTCTTGTTTACTTATTAAAAGTTATCAAAATCAATTAAGAGTTCATTTTTAAATTTGAAATCCATTGGAGAGATTCCTCACTTCCTGTCCAGTTGTCCCCAAAAACATTATATGAGGGAAAATCTCTCCAACAGATATACAGGCAGAAGTAAAAAGTCCTTTGAAAACAGTATAGTTTAGAGCTGGAACAAATCTTCCTACAGAAGTGGTACTTGTTTATCTATGGTCTTCTCTTCTCTACATCTGTTTAAAATACTGACTTTATAAGATTGTCTGAGAGTTCTGAAAAAGCGGGATGGAGAGCTGAAGTTACACTCTGCAGAGCTAAGTGAGGAGAGGTCGAAGAGCTGATTGGAGTAAAGGGACACCCCTCTTCACACAGCACATAGAAACATAGCTGAGTTTGCCAATCAGCTGGAGGTCCCTCCCCTGACACCATTTTCTCTTGGTGTCAGGAAAACCAGTCAGAAGTTATTTAATGCTGATAGCAGAGGAATGAAGCAGCAGGCATAAATGACACTTAGTGCTTGTAATTGAGGCAAGTATACACTATAGAGGGATATGCTTTGTTCATATTTCCTGTCTGAAGTTTACAACCACTTTAAGATTATGTTTGGTGTTAAGGTGTTAACTGATAATGGTGAGGGTTAATTGTAGGTATCATGTTAAGGGTTAATGTTAGAGTTAAGAGTTGTGATTGGGGGAGGGGGTTAAAGTAAACTGGTCATTTCTGAACACAAATCTAAACTGACATTGCAAACGTAGACATCTAGAAGTCTCTGCACCTACCTTTGACAGTTTCCTAAATCCACTGGAAGCCCTGACTATTGTATCTATGTAATATACAACTTTCATTACTTCCTAGATGTTTTGAGAGTTCTGGCTCACCCCATTCTGTACTTCCTAATGGCCAGTAAGTCAGTTCATCTAATTGATGGTCCAATTGAAAGATTCAGAGTGTGGGTAGGAGGGACATTCATCAATGCTGAAAGAAAGAGTCAAATGTACTTATAACAGCATTAGGCAAATTGAAAAGACCTACACAGCATGTGCTAGGCAAGACTAAGTGCCTACTTTTTGGTAATGGGGTCAGTTTAGATGGAACTGACAAGTGTACTTTATGTGTTACATGTTATCTTTAGAAGTTGGGTTTTGTTTTAGGACTCAAGTGACTGTACGATTAAAGCGATTGTAAAGTCTTGTTTTTTTTTATATATATATGTAGCGCCCTCAGCCGGGACAAATCATACCCAGGGCCTCAATGTCCTTGCATGTGAACAGGGCGAATCGTCCCCGGGGCTTGAGCCGAATCCCCGTATCCATAGCGGAGACAGCAACAGGGGTTGTCCTTGTGGTAGATGCAGTGGGAACCCATGATGCGGTAGAAAGCATGCTGACCATTGACTGCTCCATCGCGCACTGAAGAACTGGCGCCAAAGTCTCCACGTGTATCTCCACACATGGCCAGACTCCTCTCCTTTGGTGCAACACTTTGCGGGCCTTTTTCTCGTCACGCCCACGAACTGAGCAGGGAGGGTGTGCCTCGCGGCGCACCGACCAACATGGCTGACCTCCTCTGAACTTTTCTGGGGGGTAAAAGTCAAGTTTTGAGAGCTTCAGCTCCATTGACACGGAACACAAATCCCGGACGAGCCCCCACGTGTAGCGCCCTCACCCGCTCTCTCCCTTCTTCTTCTCGACTGGTTAACTCGTCTAGGGGGATCAGGGAGAGGGGTGAGGTGCTGCCACGAGCTCTCACCTCTTATTTGTGTAGAGGTTTGAGCTAAGATCTTTACCTTCGGGTCTACGTCCCTGTCCGGAGCTTCCACTTCAAATATGACAGGTAGATAGGTGAATGTAGAACACTTTGCTCCCAGAAAAGTAAGCCCACACCAGGTGACAGTACAACATCTATATTTATTTCCACAGAGATAAATATGCCTCTTGCAAGCAGACATGTTGATACAAACACAAACTTGGTGGGGAGAGGGTTCAGGCACAATCCTTTCGGATCAGAGAAGCTGTTAGGAGTTCACAACAACTTTTGGCGCATGGTCGCTGCCACCGACTGTGAGGTTGGTCCCTGCCACAGACCGGGTGAACGATGAGGCCTCTGCCACAGACCTTAGGATAGGCCTCTGCCACCGACCTGATGTAGCTGGGTCTCTTCAAAGACCATAGAACATGAACTACCTTCTAATGGCGACCCCTGCTAGGGAGATGATCCATTCCGGACGGTCCCCAGAGGCCTGCACTGTCACCAGCCAATGCTGCGCTGGATCTTCAGGCCAGGTCACCTCCCTGGTTCTCCTCGCCCGAGACTCGGGTCCCCTCACTCGGTGGGCCCCTAGGTATCTTCTCCCATGCGGGACCCAGTCGAAGGTACTGGGCACCAGACCTCGGCTAGTACCTCACCCCAGGCTTAAGGTGCCTGGGATGGAACTCAAACTCCCTCGCACCCAGGCCGAGGGCACCTGGGCGCGGACGAACAGAACAGCAGCCCCCAGGCTGAAGGTGTCTGGGACTCGGATCTTGTGCGCAACCGCCCAGATACTCCCAATAAATGTTAACCCCCGCTACATATATATCTATTAAAATATCAAACATGTTATACTTACCTGCTCTGTGTAATGATTTTGTACAGGGCAGCCTGGATCCTCCTCTTCTTGGGTTCCTGGCTGGAGCTCTTGGCCCCTTCTTCCTGTTGAGTGCCCCCACAGCTAGCAGCTTGCTATGGGGGCCCCCGACCCGAGCTGCAGCTCTGTGTATCCATTCAGAGACGGAGCTGCGGTTCGGCCCCCCCCTCGGTCTCCTGATTGGCTAACTGAGTTTGACAGCAGCAGGAGCCAATGGCGCCACTGCTGTGTCTTGGCCAATCAGGAGGGAGACTCCCGGATGACCGAGGCACTCGTGGACATCGCTGAATAGAGAGGGGTCTCGGGTAAGTATTAGGGGGGCTGAAGGGGGTTGCTGCACAAAGAAGTTTTTTTTTTATCTTAATGCATAGAATGCATTAAGATAAAAACCTTCTGCCTTTACAATCACTTTAAGCTTTAGAGTCAGGTTAATGGTTAGAGTGAATATTACCAACATCAGCTTATGTTTTTTTTCTTCTGGATTTAAAGCTTATAAACCTAAAAGACAAAAAATATAACATATTGCAGCTTGTATGACAATCATGGCTTTCTGCTTAGATACAATAGAGAAATTAGCGCAGACACAAAGGGAGAGGAAATGTGGAGAATTATCAAGTGAAAATAAAGGAAAAAATCCTGCAGGTGGATATGCTTTCAATAAAACATCAATGTGGCAAGTAGTTATTTATGGTCTTATGTACAGCCTGGGTCTAAAAAGGAAAGAATACAACATATACCCAGGGACTGACTTAAAGTATAAGTAAAGGGAAAACTTTTTTTAAATTTTGGATAGAGTGCAGAAGGATTAGAACACCTGTCAGTTTTTATTGCTGTCTGTGCACCCATTAAGGAGATACAACCTCTCTATTTGTCCTGTTTACCATTATGATTGAAAGTGAAAGTAAAAGAAAACCCCAAATTTTGGGTTGTCCCCAGAAAAGTAATAGAGGGGGAATCTTCCAATGGGGACACTAGTTCTGGTGAGCTGGGGGTCCCCAAGGAATTAACTTATTTTGCTGGGATTTCCCCTCACTTCCTGTTTTGGCTATGGGACATGAAGTGAAGGTAAATCTCTGCAATGGGACACAGATGGAGAAAAAAAAAAACTGACACAAGTTATAACCCTCCTTGCTCTATCCAAAATGAAAAAAAAAAAATAGCCTAAAGTTCTACTTTAACCACTTAAGCCCCGAACCATTTGGTAGCTAGAGGACCAGAGGTGATTTCAGAATTTTGCACTGCTCTGCTTTAACTGTAAATTGTGCGGACATGCAATGTTGTACCCAAACAAAATTTGCGTCCTTTTCTTCCCACAATTAGAGCTTTCTTTTAATGGTATTTGATTGCCTCTGCGATTTTTATTTTTTGCGATATAAACGGAAATAGACCGAAAATTTTGAAAAAAAATGATATTTTCTAATTTTTTTTATAAGAAAAATCGAATAAACTCAATTTTAGTCATACATTTAGGCCAAAATGTATTCAGCCACATGTCTTTAGTAAAAAAAATGTCAATAAGCGTATATTTATTGGTTCGCGCAAAAGTTATAGCGTCTACAAACTAGGGTACATTTTCTGGAATTTACACAGCTTTTAGTTTATGACTGCCTATCTCATTTCTTGAGGTGCTAAAATGGCAGGGCAGTACAAACCCCCCCCCAAATGACCCCATTTTGGAAAGTAGACATCCCAAGGAAATTGCTGAGAGGCATGTTGAGCCCATTGAATATTTTTTTTTTTGTTTTAAGTGATTGAATAATGACAAAAAAAAAAAAGAAAATTACAAAAAGTTGTCACTAAATGATATATTGCTTACACATGCCATGGTTATATGTGGAATTGCACCCCAAAATACATTTTGCTGCTTCTCCTGAGTACGGGGATACCACATGTGTGGGACTTTTTGGGAGCCTAGCCGCGTACGGGCCCCCGGAAAGCAAGCACCGCCTTCAGGATTTCTAAGGGCGCAAATTTTTGATTTCACTCCTCACTACCTATCACAGTTTTGAAGGCCATAAAATGCCAAAATAGCACAACCCCCCCCCCCCAAATGACCCCATTTTAGAAAGTAGACACCCCAAGGAAATTGCTGAGAGGCCTGTTGAGCCCATTGAATATTTTTTTTTTGTCCCAAGTGATTGAATAATGACAAAAAAAAAAAAATAGTTGTCACTAAATGATATATTGCTCACACATGCCATGGTTATATGTGGAATTACACCCCAAAATACATTTTGCTGCTTCTCCTGAGTACGGGAATACCACATGTGTGGGACTTTTTAGGAGCCTAGCCACGTACGGGACCCCGAAAACCAAGCACCGCCTTCAGGATTTCTAGGCACAAATTTTTGATTTCACTCCTCACTACCTATCACAGTTTCGAAGGCCATAAAATGCCAAAATAGCACAAAACCCCCGCAAATGACCCCATTTTGGAAAGTAGACACCCCAAGCTATTTGCTGAGAGGCATGGTGAGTATTTTACAGCTCTCATTTGTTTTTGAAAATGAAGAAAGGAAAAAAAAAAATTTTTTTTTCAATTTTCAAAACTTTGTGACAAAAAGCGAGATCTGCAAAATACTCACAATACCTCTCAGCAAATAGCTTGGGGTGTCTACTTTCCAAAATGGGGTCATTTGGGGGGGTTTTGTGCCATCTGGGCATTCCATGGCCTCCGAAACTGTGATAGGCAGTGAGAAGTGAAATCAAAAATTTACACCCTTAGAAAGCCTGAAGGCGGTGCTTGGTTTTTGGGGTCCCGTACGCGGCTAGGCTCCCAAAAAGTCTCACACATGTGGTATCCCCGTACTCAGGAGAAGCAGCAGAATGTATTTTGGGGTGTAATTCCACATATGCCCATGGCATGTTTGAGCAATATATCATTTAGTGACAACTTTGTGCAAAAAAAAAAAAAAAATTGTCTTTTTCCCGCAACTTGTGTCAACATATAAAATATTCCATGGACTCGACATGCCTCTCAGTATATAGCTTGGGGTGTCTACTTTCCAAAATGGGGTCATTTGGGGGGGGTTTTAACTGTTCTGGCATTTTATACACAACATTAGGAAGCTTACATCCACTCTTCTAACCACTTGAAGACAAAGCCCTTTTTGACACTTTTTGTTTACATGAAAACATATTTTTTTTTTGCAAGAAAATTATTTTGAACCCCCAAACATTATATATATTTTTAAAGCAAAGGCCCAACAGATTAAAATGGTGGGTGTTGCGTTTTTTTTTTCTACACAGTATTTGCGCAGCGATTTTTCAAACGCATTTTTTTGGGGAAAAAATACACTTTTTTTAATTTTAATGCACTAAAACACACTATATTGCCCAAATTTTTGATGAAATAAAAAAGATGATCTTAGGCCGAGTACATAGATACCAAACACGACATGCTTTAAAATTTCGCACAAACGTGCATTGGCGACAAACTACATACATTTTTAAAAGCCTTTAAAAGCCTTTACAGGTTACCCCGTTAGATGTATAGAGGAGGTCTACTGCTAAAATTACTGCCCTCGATCTGACCTTTGCGGTGATACCTCACATGCATGGTGCAATTGCTGTTTACATATGACGCCAGACCGACGCTTGCGTTCGCCATTGGGCAAGAGCAGGGCAGGACAGGGGTGCTTTTTTTTTATTTATTTTTTATTTTTTTTATTATTAATTTTGCTTTTTTATTTTATTTTTAAATTGTTCCTTCCATATTTTTTTTTTTTTTTATCATTTTTATTGTTATCTCAGGGAATGTAAATATCCCCTATGAAAGCAATAGCTAGTGACAGGTACTCTTTTTTGAAAAAACTGGGGTCTTCTAGACCCTAGATCTTTCCTCTGCCCTCAAAGCATCTGACCACACCAAGATCGGTGTGATAAAATGCTTTCCCAATTTCCCAATGGCGCTTTTTATATCCGGGGGGGGGGACATTCCCTCCCACTGCTTGTAAAAGCAGTCCAGAGGCTAATTAGCCACTAGGATTGCTTTTACATGAAAGCCGGCCGCTGGCTGAAAAGAATGATACCAAGATGATACCTAAACCCGCAGGCATCATTCTGGTATAAACATTCAAAGTCCAGCAACATACCAGTACGTTGCTGGTCCTTGTTGGACATGTATTGTAATCTTTTTTTTTCATGCAGCCAGTGGCTGAACGAAAAAAGAGATTGATCGGTGGGTATGCCCACCATTAGAATACCGCCCTTCATCCACCCACTTCTAATGATGGGCATACATGCACCATTTATATATGCCGAAGCATGGGGGCATCCTCCCGCAAAAGTTATGCCGCACACACATGGTCGGACTTTTCCACGGGCAAGCCTCCGTCGGAATTTCGACCGTATGTACGCGGCATTAGGAGCAAAATTGCTCCTCCGCTCCTCCGCCCCTCCTGCCCCAATGCTTCGGCATTTATGTTTTTTTTTTTTTAACTGTGGTGGTGAAATCACCTCCTACAGCACTGGAGTCGCAGGGATCAGGCCTGTCTCTCCGAACGCTGCAGTTATGTGTGTTGTGTTTTGTAAGTGACAGTAAACTATCGATACTGCACTTGGGTGGCCTGGGCTGGACAGAGGGGCAAAACGCAGGTGCTAGCAGGTATCTGGGCTGATCCCGCTAACACTGCGTTTTTGGGAACCCTAAACAGCTGGGGACGCTAGTATAGATCTGATCAGATCAGATATTGATCTGATCAGATACTATACCACTAAGGGGGGTGTATGCTTCACGTGTGGGTGTTAGCGTTACTGGCACTAACCTGACGCTGCCTGGGGTGTGACCCAGACCCTCTCTGACGCTAAAACCTAATTGATATCACCCGCCGGGCGATCAGGGGGTTAAACCTTTATTGGGTTATTTATACAGCGGGTGCCCTGACACTATAAAAAGCAAACTAACTAACCAGCGTCACCCGTAACACTTATATGGTGATCACTGGTGAAAGGGTTAACTAGGGGCAATTAGGGGGTTAAAACCTTTATTAGATAATATATGGGGGTACCTGACGCTATAAAAACCTGCGGCGAACCTAAAAAAAATTACTGGCTACCGATCTGCATCACCGACGCTAAGACAGCGATCAGAAAAATGATCGCTTAGCGACAGTGGTGATAGGGGGTGAAAGGGTTACCTGGGGGGCAATCAAGGGGGTTAAACCTTTATTAGATAATTTATGGGGGTACCTGACGCTATAAAAACCTGCGGCGAACCTAAAAAAAAATTACTGGCTACCGATCTGCATCACCGACACTAAGACAGCGATCAGAAAAACGATCGCTTAGCGACAGTGGTGATAGGGGGTGAAAGGGTTACCAGGGGGCGATCAAGGGGGTTAAACCTTTATTAGATAATTTATGGGGGTACCTGACGCTATAAAAACCTGCTGCAAACCTAAAAAAAATGACTGGCTACCGATCTGCATCACCGACACTAAGACGACGATCAGAAAAATTATCGCTTAGCGACAGTGGTGATAGGGGGTAAGAGGGTTACCTGGGGGGCGATCAAGGGGTTAAACCTTTATTCGATAATTTATGGGGGTACCTGACGCTATAAAAACCTGCGGCGAACCTAAAAAAAATTACTGGCTACCGATCTGCATCACCGACGCTAAGACATCGATCAGAAAAATGATCGCTTAGCGACAGTCGTGATAGGGGGTGAAAGGGTTACCTGGGGGGCGATTAAGGGGGTTAAACCTTTATTAGATAATTTATGGGGGTACCCGACGCTATAAAAACCTGCGGCGAACCTAAAAAAAATAACTGGCTACCGATCTGCATCACCGACGCTAAGACAGCGATCAGAAAAATGATCGCTTAGCGACAGTGGTGATAGGGGGTGAAAGGGTTACCTGGGGGGCGATCAAGGGGGTAAACCTTTATTAGATAATTTATGGGGGTACCCGACGCTATAAAAACCTGCGGCGAACCTAAAAAAAATTACTGGCTACCGATCTGGATCACCGACGCTAAGACAGCGATCAGAAAAATGATCGCTTAGCGACGGCGGTGCTAGGGGGTGAAAGGGTTATCTGGGGGGGTGATCAGGTTAAACCTTTATTAGGGGGGGGTTAGGGGGCTACACTGGACCTAAAACTAAATGTAGTGACACTTTTACAGTCACAAATGTCACTGATTGCAGTGATTAGTAACTAAATGGTCACTGCAATCAGTGACACTGTGACTGGGGGCTGGGGGGTGATCTGGGGGGGCCTGGGGGGGTGATTTGTGTGCCTATGTGTCCTGGTGTCAGTGTAGTGTAAGTGTACTGACCTGTGTGTCTTTTCTTGTACGGCGCTCGGTATATGTGAGCGCCGCATGAGAGATGACATCACTTCCTCCTGCTTCCTCTGCCTGTGTAAACATTACACAGCAGAGGGAGCATTTCCATTCGCCAGGAGCGATCGCGGGGGGGTGGCCGGAATCGAATAGCCGCCCCCTCATGTCGGATCGCTCCCCAACGAATACCGACCGCTCACTGTATAGGGGGGGTCCGATCGGACCCCCCAACTGTGCAAAGGCAATCACGTACACTGTACGTCAGGGATATGCAATTAGCGGACCTCCAGCTGTTGCCAAACTACAAGTCCCATCATGCCTCTGCCTTTGGGTGTCATGCTTGATGCTGTCAAATGTCTCGCTATGCCTCATGGGACTTGTAGTTTGGCAACAGCTGGATGTCCGCTAATTGCATATCCCTGCTGTACGTGATTGTGCCTGTCGGTGCCATTCTGCCGACGTACATATACAGTGAGCGGTCGTTAAGTGGTTAAAGAATAACTTTGATAATTGCAGATACCTGTAAATACTTACACTTCATCTTTGTTGTTAGAAACCTTGTAGATCAGATCTGTGCACAATGCTGCATTAGGCTGGGTTCACACATGTTCAGCTGAGCTTTGCAGTCCGGAGGCCGGTGTTTTGTTCACCGGTTTAGGTGTGATTCTGGTGCAATTTTTTACTTAAATTTACACCTAAACTGGACCCAAAATCGCACAGAACCCTTTTTCAGAAATGGACAGGGGCTGCCCGAAGTGTGAACCGAATCTATTGAAAGCCAGTCCGATTCACATGTTATGTGAATTGGATGCGGTTAAAAACGCATCTGATTCGCATATACAGTATGTGGACCAATCCTTACAGATCTTTAAGCAGCTGTGTGCAATGGCCCATAGAAAACAATACACTTGTGCTAAAAAAAAATGCTGAATGCCTACAAATGCTGTATTTTGTCACCTGTGTGCAACTGCAAGAGCCCTAATACCACAAAAGGTGTATTTTATATATATATATATATATATATATATATATATATATATATATATATATATATATTTAATAGGCCAACTGACAATCAATGTGCTTTCTGTGTTTTCCTTTGATGTGTATTATCCTAATTTATTCTTATATTTCCTTTTAGAATCCAGGTGAATTATTTATTATTTTACAAGATGAAATGCCCAAAAATGCTAATATTGAAGTTGAATTCTGTACAGAAAATCGGTTTATTAGGAGAAAACCCCTGCAGTGGAATGAAAAGATACTGTGTTTAAAGGCTCTGGGTAAGAAAAGACAACTTCATTCAATCTGTACTGTATGACCAAATGTTTTCCTGGAATATACTATACATACATTAGGTATAAGGAACACATTACAGTGCTTCATCAATTTACACTTATAACCCCATTTCATTTTACATTTTGAAAGATACAGCTTGACTTATTCTTATCTAAATGTAATAGCTAGGCTAAAATAATAATGTAATATCAGTGTGAGCTTTCATGTAAATACTGTAGATATATACTTGGATAAATCAAGCAGCAGAACTGGAAGGTAGCTTTAGTCACAAGATGGTCAAGCTCATGCAAAGCATACTCATCAATAGGGATGAGCTTCGTGTTCGAGTCGAACATACTTTCGACTCGAACATCGGCTGTTCGATCGTTCGACGAAGATCGAACGATTTGGGCCGTTCGCGCCAAATTCGAGTGACGCGAACGGCCCACAATGCACTACGCCATCGCAGTGTCATCCAGGCGCTGTGATTGGCCAAGCATGCACTGTGACCCCGCATGCTTGGCCAATCACAGCGCCGGCAGCGAGGAGAGCAATGATTGGCCACAGGCAGGATGCCTGTGGCCAATTATTGCTGAGGGTGTTTAGTACACGCCCCACACTATAAAAGGCCGCCAGCACGGCGGCCTAGTGTAGTGTGTTCCGGAGCAGGGAAAGAGAAACATAGGCAGGGACAGTGACATTTATTTTTTTCTTGCTTAACCTGGATTCCTTTAGTTTAGGGAAAGAGAAGGATAGGTAGGGATAGTGTCAGTGTGTTTTACTGTGCGAATCCTTGTTTCTAGGGACAGGGAAGGACAGTGAGGGAATTCTCCTTGTGCTATAGTGTGCTTTAAAAAAACATTTTTTCTAGGGACAGAAAACTATAGGTAGGGAGAGTGTCAGTGTGTTTTACTGTGCGAATACTTGTTTCTAGGGACAGGGAAGGACAGTGAGGGAATTCTCCTTGTGCTATAGTGTGCTTTAAAAAAACATTTTTTCTAGGGACAGAAAACTATAGGTAGGGAGAGTGTCAGTTTCTTTCACTGTGATAATCCTTGTTTCTAGGGACAAAGAAGGAAAGTGAGTGAAATTCTCCTTGTGCTATAGTGTGCTTTAAAAAAACATTTTTTCTAGGGACAGAAAACTATAGGTAGGGAGAGTGTCAGTGTCTTTTACTGTGCGAATCCTTGTTTCTAGGGACAGGGAAGGACAGTGAGGGAATTCTTCTTGTGCTATAGTGTGCTTTAAAAAAACATTTTTTCTAGGGACAGAAAACTATAGGTAGGGAGAGTGTCAGTGTGTTTTACTGTGCGAATCCTTGTTTCTAGGGACAGGGAAGGACAGTGAGGGAATTCTCCTTGTGCTATAGTGTGCTTTAAAAAAACATTTTTTTCTAGGGACAGAAAACTATAGGAAGGAAGAGTGTCAGTTTCTTTCACTGTGATAATCCTTGTTTCTAGGGACAAAGAAGGAAAGTGAGTGAAATTCTCCTTGTGCTATAGTGTGCTTTAAAAAAACATTTTTTCTAGGGACAGAAAACTATAGGTAGGGAGAGTGTCAGTGTCTTTTACTGTGCAAATCCTTGTTTCTAGGGACAGGGAAGGACAGTGAGGGAATTCTCCTTGTGCTATAGTGTGCTTTAAAAAAACATTTTTTCTAGGGACAGAAAACTATAGGTAGGGAGAGTGTCAGTGTCTTTTACTGTGCGAATCCTTGTTTCTAGGGACAGGGAAGGACAGTGAGGGAATTCTCCTTGTGCTATAGTGTGCTTTAAAAAAACATTTTTTCTAGGGACAGAAAACTATAGGTAGGGAGAGTGTCAGTGTGTTTTACTGTGCGAATCCTTGTTTCTAGGGACAGGGAAGGACAGTGAGGGAATTCTCCTTGTGCTATAGTGTGCTTTAAAAAAACATTTTTTTCTAGGGACAGAAAACTATAGGAAGGAAGAGTGTCAGTTTCTTTCACTGTGATAAACCTTGTTTCTAGGGACAAAGAAGGAAAGTGAGTGAAATTCTCCTTGTGCTATAGTGTGCTTTAAAAAAACATTTTTTCTAGGGACAGAAAACTATAGGTAGGGAGAGTGTCAGTGTCTTTTACTGTGCGAATCCTTGTTTCTAGGGACAGGGAAGGACAGTGAGGGAATTCTCCTTGTGCTATAGTGTGCTTTAAAAAAACATTTTTTCTAGGGACAGAAAACTATAGGTAGGGAGAGTGTCAGTGTCTTTTACTGTGCGAATCCTAGTTTCTAGGGACAGGGAAGGACAGTGAGGGAATTCTCCTTGTGCTATAGTGTGCTTTAAAAAAACATTTTTTCTAGGGACAGAAAACTATAGGTAGGGAGAGTGTCAGTGTCTTTTACTGTGCGAATCCTTGTTTCTAGGGACAGGGAAGGACAGTGAGGGAATTCTCCTTGTGCTATAGTGTGCTTTAAAAAAACATTTTTTCTAGGGACAGAAAACTATAGGTAGGGAGAGTGTCAGTGTCTTTTACTGTGCGAATCCTTGTTTCTAGGGACAGGGAAGGACAGTGAGGGAATTCTTCTTGTGCTATAGTGTGCTTTAAAAAAACATTTTTTCTAGGGACAGAAAACTATAGGTAGGGAGAGTGTCAGTGTGTTTTACTGTGCGAATCCTTGTTTCTAGGGACAGGGAAGGACAGTGAGGGAATTCTCCTTGTGCTATAGTGTGCTTTAAAAAAACATTTTTTTCTAGGGACAGAAAACTATAGGAAGGAAGAGTGTCAGTTTCTTTCACTGTGATAATCCTTGTTTCTAGGGACAAAGAAGGAAAGTGAGTGAAATTCTCCTTGTGCTATAGTGTGCTTTAAAAAAACATTTTTTCTAGGGACAGAAAACTATAGGTAGGGAGAGTGTCAGTGTCTTTTACTGTGCAAATCCTTGTTTCTAGGGACAGGGAAGGACAGTGAGGGAATTCTCCTTGTGCTATAGTGTGCTTTAAAAAAACATTTTTTCTAGGGACAGAAAACTATAGGTAGGGAGAGTGTCAGTGTCTTTTACTGTGCGAATCCTTGTTTCTAGGGACAGGGAAGGACAGTGAGGGAATTCTCCTTGTGCTATAGTGTGCTTTAAAAAAACATTTTTTCTAGGGACAGAAAACTATAGGTAGGGAGAGTGTCAGTGTGTTTTACTGTGCGAATCCTTGTTTCTAGGGACAGGGAAGGACAGTGAGGGAATTCTCCTTGTGCTATAGTGTGCTTTAAAAAAACATTTTTTTCTAGGGACAGAAAACTATAGGAAGGAAGAGTGTCAGTTTCTTTCACTGTGATAAACCTTGTTTCTAGGGACAAAGAAGGAAAGTGAGTGAAATTCTCCTTGTGCTATAGTGTGCTTTAAAAAAACATTTTTTCTAGGGACAGAAAACTATAGGTAGGGAGAGTGTCAGTGTCTTTTACTGTGCGAATCCTTGTTTCTAGGGACAGGGAAGGACAGTGAGGGAATTCTCCTTGTGCTATAGTGTGCTTTAAAAAAACATTTTTTCTAGGGACAGAAAACTATAGGTAGGGAGAGTGTCAGTGTCTTTTACTGTGCGAATCCTTGTTTCTAGGGACAGGGAAGGACAGTGAGGGAATTCTCCTTGTGCTATAGTGTGCTTTAAAAAAACATTTTTTCTAGGGACAGAAAACTATAGGTAGGGAGAGTGTCAGTGTCTTTTACTGTGCGAATCCTTGTTTCTAGGGACAGGGAAGGACAGTGAGGGAATTCTCCTTGTGCTATAGTGTGCTTTAAAAAAACATTTTTTCTAGGGACAGAAAACTATAGGTAGGGAGAGTGTCAGTGTCTTTTACTGTGCGAATCCTTGTTTCTAGGGACAGGGAAGGACAGTGAGGGAATTCTCCTTGTGCTATAGTGTGCTTTAAAAAAACATTTTTTCTAGGGACAGAAAACTATAGGTAGGGAGAGTGTCAGTGTGTTTTACTGTGTGAATCCTTGTTTCTAGGGACAGGGAAGGACAGTGAGGGAATTCTCCTTGTGCTATAGTGTGCTTTAAAAAAACATTTTTTCTAGGGACAGAAAACTATAGGTAGGGAGAGTGTCAGTGTCTTTTACTGTGCGAATCCTTGTTTCTAGGGACAGGGAAGGACAGTGAGGGAATTCTCCTTGTGCTATAGTGTGCTTTAAAAAAACATTTTTTCTAGGGACAGAAAACTATAGGTAGGGAGAGTGTCAGTGTGTTTTACTGTGCGAATCCTTGTTTCTAGGGACAGGGAAGGACAGTGAGGGAATTCTGCTTGTGCTATAGTGTGCTTTAAAAAAACATTTTTTTCTAGGGACAGAAAACTATAGGAAGGAAGAGTGTCAGTTTCTTTCACTGTGATAAACCTTGTTTCTAGGGACAAAGAAGGAAAGTGAGTGAAATTCTCCTTGTGCTATAGTGTGCTTTAAAAAAACATTTTTTCTAGGGACAGAAAACTATAGGTAGGGAGAGTGTCAGTGTGTTTTACTGTGCGAATCCTTGTTTCTAGGGACAGGGAAGGACAGTGAGGGAATTCTCCTTGTGCTATAGTGTGCTTTAAAAAAACATTTTTTCTAGGGACAGAAAACTATAGGTAGGGAGAGTGTCAGTTTCTTTCACTGTGATAATCCTTGTTTCTAGGGACAAAGAAGGAAAGTGAGTGAAATTCTCCTTGTGCTATAGTGTGCTTTAAAAAAACATTTTTTCTAGGGACAGAAAACTATAGGTAGGGAGAGTGTCAGTGTCTTTTACTGTGCGAATCCTTGTTTCTAGGGACAGGGAAGGACAGTGAGGGAATTCTTCTTGTGCTATAGTGTGCTTTAAAAAAACATTTTTTCTAGGGACAGAAAACTATAGGTAGGGAGTGTGTCAGTGTGTTTTACTGTGCGAATCCTTGTTTCTAGGGACAGGGAAGGACAGTGAGGGAATTCTCCTTGTGCTATAGTGTGCTTTAAAAAAACATTTTTTTCTAGGGACAGAAAACTATAGGAAGGAAGAGTGTCAGTTTCTTTCACTGTGATAATCCTTGTTTCTAGGGACAAAGAAGGAAAGTGAGTGAAATTCTCCTTGTGCTATAGTGTGCTTTAAAAAAACATTTTTTCTAGGGACAGAAAACTATAGGTAGGGAGAGTGTCAGTGTCTTTTACTGTGCGAATCCTTGTTTCTAGGGACAGGGAAGGACAGTGAGGGAATTCTCCTTGTGCTATAGTGTGCTTTAAAAAAACATTTTTTCTAGGGACAGAAAACTATAGGTAGGGAGAGTGTCAGTGTCTTTTACTGTGCGAATCCTTGTTTCTAGGGACAGGGAAGGACAGTGAGGGAATTCTCCTTGTGCTATAGTGTGCTTTAAAAAAACATTTTTTCTAGGGACAGAAAACTATAGGTAGGGAGAGTGTCAGTGTGTTTTACTGTGCGAATCCTTGTTTCTAGGGACAGGGAAGGACAGTGAGGGAATTCTCCTTGTTCTATAGTGTGCTTTAAAAAAACATTTTTTTCTAGGGACAGAAAACTATAGGAAGGAAGAGTGTCAGTTTCTTTCACTGTGATAAACCTTGTTTCTAGGGACAAAGAAGGAAAGTGAGTGAAATTCTCCTTGTGCTATAGTGTGCTTTAAAAAAACATTTTTTCTAGGGACAGAAAACTATAGGTAGGGAGAGTGTCAGTGTCTTTTACTGTGCGAATCCTTGTTTCTAGGGACAGGGAAGGACAGTGAGGGAATTCTCCTTGTGCTATAGTGTGCTTTAAAAAAACATTTTTTCTAGGGACAGAAAACTATAGGTAGGGAGAGTGTCAGTGTGTTTTACTGTGCGAATCCTTGTTTCTAGGGACAGGGAAGGACAGTGAGGGAATTCTCCTTGTGCTATAGTGTGCTTTAAAAAAACATTTTTTTCTAGGGACAGAAAACTATAGGAAGGAAGAGTGTCAGTTTCTTTCACTGTGATAAACCTTGTTTCTAGGGACAAAGAAGGAAAGTGAGTGAAATTCTCCTTGTGCTATAGTGTGCTTTAAAAAAACATTTTTTCTAGGGACAGAAAACTATAGGTAGGGAGAGTGTCAGTGTCTTTTACTGTGCGAATCCTTGTTTCTAGGGACAGGGAAGGACAGTGAGGGAATTCTCCTTGTGCTATAGTGTGCTTTAAAAAAACATTTTTTCTAGGGACAGAAAACTATAGGTAGGGAGAGTGTCAGTGTCTTTTACTGTGCGAATCCTTGTTTCTAGGGACAGGGAAGGACAGTGAGGGAATTCTCCTTGTGCTATAGTGTGCTTTAAAAAAAATTATTTTTTCTAGGGACAGAAAACTATAGGTAGGGAGAGTGTCAGTGTCTTTTACTGTGCGAATCCTTGTTTCTAGGGACAGGGAAGGACAGTGAGGGAATTCTCCTTGTGCTATAGTGTGCTTTAAAAAAACATTTTTTCTAGGGACAGAAAACTATAGGTAGGGAGAGTGTCAGTGTCTTTTACTGTGCGAATCCTTGTTTCTAGGGACAGGGAAGGACAGTGAGGGAATTCTCCTTGTGCTATAGTGTGCTTTAAAAAAACATTTTTTCTAGGGACAGAAAACTATAGGTAGGGAGAGTGTCAGTGTCTTTTACTGTGCGAATCCTTGTTTCTAGGGACAGGGAAGGACAGTGAGGGAATTCTCCTTGTGCTATAGTGTGCTTTAAAAAAACATTTTTTCTAGGGACAGAAAACTATAGGTAGGGAGAGTGTCAGTGTCTTTTACTGTGCGAATCCTTGTTTCTAGGGACAGGGAAGGACAGTGAGGGAATTCTCCTTGTGCTATAGTGTGCTTTAAAAAAACATTTTTTCTAGGGACAGAAAACTATAGGTAGGGAGAGTGTCAGTGTGTTTTACTGTGCGAATCCTTGTTTCTAGGGACAGGGAAGGACAGTGAGGGAATTCTGCTTGTGCTATAGTGTGCTTTAAAAAAACATTTTTTTCTAGGGACAGAAAACTATAGGAAGGAAGAGTGTCAGTTTCTTTCACTGTGATAAACCTTGTTTCTAGGGACAAAGAAGGAAAGTGAGTGAAATTCTCCTTGTGCTATAGTGTGCTTTAAAAAAACATTTTTTCTAGGGACAGAAAACTATAGGTAGGGAGAGTGTCAGTGTCTTTTACTGTGCGAATCCTTGTTTCTAGGGACAGGGAAGGACAGTGAGGGAATTCTCCTTGTGCTATAGTGTGCTTTAAAAAAACATTTTTTCTAGGGACAGAAAACTATAGGTAGGGAGAGTGTCAGTGTGTTTTACTGTGCGAATCCTTGTTTCTAGGGACAGGGAAAGACAGTGAGGGAATTCTCCTTGTGCTATAGTGTGCTTTAAAAAAACATTTTTTTCTAGGGACAGAAAACTATAGGAAGGAAGAGTGTCAGTTTCTTTCACTGTGATAAACCTTGTTTCTAGGGACAAAGAAGGAAAGTGAGTGAAATTCTCCTTGTGCTATAGTGTGCTTTAAAAAAACATTTTTTCTAGGGACAGAAAACTATAGGTAGGGAGAGTGTCAGTGTCTTTTACTGTGCGAATCCTTGTTTCTAGGGACAGGGAAGGACAGTGAGGGAAATTCTCCTTGTGCTATAGTGTGCTAAAGCATTCCTCATCAACCATCTTTGAAATCCTTGTTTTTTTGCACAGTCAGGGAAATTGTCGTTGTGCTATTCTGTGCAAAAGCAATCATCCTCAACCATATTTAGAAATCCTTAAGTAAAGGGACAGAGAAGGACACCTGAAGGTAGCCCTTATTGCTTTTTTCCCATCTCCCTGCAGGCCATCTATTAGAATGTCTGGAAGGCAAACAAGGAGAGGCAGACAGTCAGGAGGCAATAAAAGAGGGCAAGCAGGCTCTGTGTCTGGGGGCAACAGTGCTGGTCGTGGACGCGGTGCATTGTCATCAGCACATGGCCATGGGACACGCTTGTCCTTCTTTTCGGCAGCTGGACATGTTGAGCCACATCATGCCGAAGACTTGGTAGAGTGGATGACCAAGCCGTCCTCCTCCTCCTCATCCTCTCTCACCCAGGCTCAGGGTACTGGAAAAGCAGCTGCCAAAGCGTCCTCTTCCCTGGTATCAATGTCAGACTCATCATCAGTCACTCCTTCCCTAGACCCACCATGTCCTCCTCCTGAGGAGTCCCCTGAACTGTTTGAGCACAGTGTTGGGTACATGCTCCAGGAGGATGCCCAGCGTTTCGAAGGGTCTGATGATGAAACCCAGCTAGAGGAAGGCAGTAGCGTGAGAGCAGACAGAGGGGATGCTCAAGAAGGACACCAATCTGGCAGTCATGTTCCAGCAGCTGCAGCATACTGCCAGATTGGCTCCAGTGATGAGGAGGGAGGGGATGATGAGGTCACTGACTCCACGTGGGTGCCTAATAGGAGAGAGGAGGAGGAGGAGGATGAGGAGGAGGCACATCTCCAACGAGGCAGGATGCCCTTTGGTGGCCAGCGTAAGGGCAGTACACCGACGGAATCACACCGCAGAGCTCCGCCTGTGCAGGGCGCTGCCTCTGCCCGTCATTCAAAAAGTTCTTTGGTGTGGGCCTTTTTTGAGGCTAGTGCATCAGATCGCACATCTGCTGTTTGCAACATATGTCTCAAGCGTATATCGCGTGGCCAAAACATCAGCCGCTTGGGTACCACATGCCTGACCAGACATATGTTGACCTGCCATGCAGCTCGTTGGCAAGCCTACCTCAAAGACCCACACCAAAGAACAAAGCGGACCTCTCCTTGCACCGCATCAGCTGGGATCTCCAACCCCACTATAACTTCAGTCCTCTCTGAAACATGCACTGAGAGGAATGAAGGTGTAGAATTAGGTGTGTCACAGCCAAGTACTTGCGGCCACTCTGCTAGCAGTACACCGACGTCCGATTCTAGCAGGCAAATTTCCCTGCCCCAGCTGCTGGACCGTCGAAAGAAGTTCACTCCCAGCCATCCACATGCCCAGCGGTTGAATGCTAGCTTGGCTAAATTGCTAGCGCTTCAACTGCTGCCTTTTCAGTTGGTAGACTCTGCCCCCTTCCGTGAGTTTGTGCAATGTGCGGTTCCTCAGTGGCAGGTTCCCAAACGCCACTTTTTCTCACGGAAGGCTATTCCGGCTCTCTACCGGCATGTGGAAGGCAATGTCTTGGCCTCGCTGGACAGGGCGGTCAGCGCTAAGGTGCATATTACCGCTGACTCATGGTCCAGCAGGCATGGACAGGGACGTTACCTTTCTTTCACGGCCCATTGGGTCACTCTTTTGGCAGCTGGGAAGGATGCAGGACAAGGTGCAGTAGTGTTGGAGGTTGTTCCACCGCCACGCCTCCAAAATGCTACTACTGGTTGTGACACACCTCTCTCCTCCACCCCCTCCTCTTCTTCTTCCTCCATGGCCTCTTCCTGTGGTTTGTCCTCGGAACCAGCGGTGCTCCGTAGGCGTTCAAGGGGCTACGCAAGTACGCAGGCAAAAAGATGCCATGCCGTGCTTGCGCTGGTGTGTTTGGGGGACAGAAGCCACACTGGGGCAGAGGTCCTGTCTGCTCTGCAGGGCCAGGCCGAGAGGTGGTTGACGCCACGCCAGCTTAAGCCAGGAATGGTGGTTTGCGACAATGGCACCAACCTCCTCTCCGCCCTCCGACAGGGACAACTGACCCATGTGCCCTGTGTGGCTCATGTCCTTAACCTGGTGGTTCAGCGGTTCTTGGGCAGGTACCCGGGCTTACAGGATGTCCTGAGGCAGGCCAGGAAAGTCTGTGTGCATTTCCGCAGATCTTATAATGCCAGTGCTCGCCTGGCTGAGCTGCAAAAGGAGTTGAACCTGCCCAAGAACCGCCTTATATGTGACATGCCCACCAGGTGGAACTCAACGTTGGCCATGCTGCAGCGGCTGCACACGCAGCAGAGGGCCATCAATGAGTACCTGTGCGACTACGGCACCAGGACAGGGTCAGGGGAGCTTGTTTTTTTTTCTCCACGCCAGTGGGGCATGATCAGGGATGCATGCACTGTCCTGGCACCATTTGAGGAGGCCACAAGGATGGTGAGCAGTGACAGTGCATGCATCAGTGACACTATACCTCTTGTCCACCTGTTGGAGCACACGCTGCGTGGAATAATGGACAGGGCACTTGAGGCAGAACAGAGGCAGGAAGAGGAGGACTTCCTTGCCTCTCAAGGCCCCCTTTACCCAGACAGTGTTCCTTCTGTCCCACCCATCGCACAGGAAGAGGACGAGGAGGAGGAGGAGGAGGAGGATTGTGTCAGCATGGAGGTGGAGGCTGGCACTCAGCATCATCAGCAGCAGTCTTTTAGGGATGATTTACAGTCCCAAGAAACCAGTGGACTTGTACGTGGCTGGGAGGAGGTGGCTGCGGATCATGTCGTCCTTAGTGACCCAGAGGACTCCGGAGCGAATGCCTCAGCAAACCTACGCTGCATGGCCTCCCTGATCCTGCAAAGTCTGCGGAAGGATCCTCGTATTCTTCGGATCAAGGAGAGGGACCATTACTGGCTGGCCACTCTCCTTGATCCACGGTACAAGGGTAAGGTTGCGGACCTTATGTTACCGTCGCAGAGGGAGCAGAGGATGAGACAACTCCGGGAGGCCTTGCAGAAAGGTCTGTGCAACGCGTTCCCAGAGACTGGGAGGTTACAAACTCCTGGTCCTGGACAACGAGTTGCTGAGGCTTCGGCCAGTCAAAGAAGGAGCGGTGGGGAAGGTGGCCGTCTGACCGATGCGTTCAGACAATTCTTTAGTCCGCAGCCCCAAAGTATGATCGGTTCCAGCAACCATCGCCAGCGTCTGATAAACATGGTGCAGGAATATCTAGGGGCAAGGTCAGACTTGGACACCTTCCCCACCGAAAATCCTCTGGCTTACTGGGTTTTGAGGATGGATCACTGGCCAGAGCTTGCACAGTATGCAATTGAGCTACTGGCCTGTCCTGCATCCAGCGTTCTTTCGGAACGCACATTCAGTGCTGCTGGAGGATTTGTCACGGATCACAGGGTGCGCCTGTCCACCGACTCGGTTGATTGACTGACTTTCATCAAGATGAACCAGTCTTGGATCACCACCAGCTACCACACACCTGATGCTGATATAACAGACTAATTGATTTTAACATGTCACATCCCTTCAAGACTGATGCTGATGCTGAGTGCCTGTGCTGTTATGTTGACTGGCTATCCTCCTCCTCCGAGTCCTCAATGATACGATTGATGATGATAGCTTGGAAGATCATTTTTGTTTATGGGTGCCGCCACCAGTGGCTAAGGCCCAATTTTTCAGCCCCTGTTTTACAGGGGCGTGTAATTACAATTTTTTTAGCAATAATTTGCCATAGGGCTCATTGCTGTGCTCCAAGTACAGTATCTGTGAGGGGTTGGAGTGTTGTGGCACCAGTGCCTAAGGCCCAATTTTTCAGCCCCTGTTTAACAGGGGCGTGTCATTACAATTTTTGAAGCAATACTTTGCAACAGGGCTCATTGCTGTGCTCCAAGTACAGTATCTGTGAGGGGTTGTAGTGTTGTGCCACCAGTGCCTAAGGCCCAATTTTTCAGCCCCTGTTCAACAGGGGCATGCAATTACAATTCTTGATCTAATAATTCACAGCAGGGCCCATTGCTGCACCCACCAAGAGTAACTCTGAGGGCTTACAGTGTTGTGGCAACGCCACCACCACCACCACCACCACCACCACGAAAGGCCCAATTTTTCAGCCCCTGTTCAAAAGGGGCATGTAATTACAATTCTTGATCTAATAATTCACAGCAGGGCCCATTGCTGCACCCACCAAGAGTAACTCTGAGGGCTTACAGTGTTGTGGCAACACCACCACCACCACCACCACCACGAAAGGCCCAATTTTTCAGCCCCTGTTCAACAGGGGCATGCAATTACAATTCTTGATCTAATAATTCACAGCAGGGCCCATTGCTGCACCCACCAAGAGTAACTCTGAGGGCTTACAGTGTTGTGGCAACGCCACCACCACCACCACCACGAAAGGCCCAATTTTTCAGCCCCTGTTCAAAAGGGGCATGTAATTACAATTCTTGATCTAATAATTCACAGCAGGGCCCATTGCTGCACCCACCAAGAGTAACTGTCAGGGCTTACAGTGTTGTGGCACCAGCACCACCATCAAAGGCCCAATTTTTACTACCACTGTTCAACAATTATATGTAATTAAAATTCCTGATATAATAGTTGACAGCAGGGCGTTCCAGCACCAACCAAGAGTAACTGTGAGTGCTTACAGTGTTGTGCCAACACCAACAACTAAGGGGCCTATTTCTGCAGAGTATATACGGCAGGTCCCTACTTTCAAACATCCAACTTACAAACGACTCCTACTTGCAAACGCAAGAAGACAACAGGAAGTGAGAGGAAATCTACCACTAGGAAGGAAAATTCTCTCCTGTAAGAATAAATATGGGAGAAAGGTGTCTCCTCTGTACTGATGCTTTATCAGCAATCCTTGTTTCAAGAAAAACACCACATTTCAAAAACAGTTGTCATTGGGATGGAAAGTGAGGTGAAATGTTCTGAACAGGGGCACAGACAGCAAAACAAATGTTACAGGGGTGATAACCCTTACCTATGTTTTCCAAAAAGTTTAAAAATAGATTTTTGGGCTGGAGCTACACTTCAACAATGTACCTGTTCAAAATTACAAACAGATTCTACATAAGAACAAACCTACAGTCCCTGTCTTGTATGCACCGCCTGTATACGGCTGTTCAGAGTATATAGGGCCTTTTTTATTTTATGTGCGGGGTTCCCCTTAATATCCATACAAGACCCAAAGGGGCTGGTAATGGGCTGGGGTAGGGGGGGGGGGGGGGGGGGTCATGGGGTAGCTATGCCATTTTTCTTAAAGATTTTCATCCATATTACCGGGACCAGACATTACATTAAAGCCGCAAGTAGTTTTAAATGGCTTTTTTTCCTTTAGAAATGTAATTTTGTGCAGGGACAGTTCTAAACACGGGAAACACGTGGCACTTCACAGGCATACTTTAGACACCCCCCAGGTACGATATTTAAAGGAATATTTGACTTTTTTTTTTTCACTTTATGCATCATTAAAATGACTGCTCCCGAAAAACGACCGTTTTTAAAACTTCTTTTTGCATTGATACATGTCCCCTGGTGCAGAACCCGGGTTCCCAAACCCTTTTTAGGACAATAACATGCATAATAGTTGTTATAATTAGCACTTTAGAATTCGAACGTTCGCATCCATTGTATTTAATAGGGTTCTAATGTTCGTACGAACTTTCGGTCCGTTCGCGGGTTCTGGTGCGAACCGAACCCGGGGGTGTTCGGCTCATCACTACTCATCAACTGTATCTATGTAGGCTCACAACTAATAGACTAGGTTCCAATAGGTGATTGTAAATAATGAGATGCGCTGCCACAAACAATATCATTTTATTTTATTTTATTTTTTTCCCAAAAAGTTTTTATTGAGAAATATAAAAACCGTAAATAACAATGTAAACTGATTTTGTAGGAACATTTTACAGAGTAATTTTAGATAAGAAACCATGTAATCTAGGGGCTGTGGATACTTGGATACATATTACAGCAAGGCAGTATCTAACGTCAATAAGGAAGAATCTTGATGGATCTTGTTTACAAATTTTTCCTAGGATTACGAGATGAAACAACAGAGAATAACAATAACAAGAGGAGGGAGGTTAATAAGGTTAATAGGAGTAAAGGAAGAGGGGGGGGGGTGAAGTGGAGACCAAGTTCTTATTCTATAGCGTAGCGCCCTGCTCCTGTTGACCAGGCGCTCGCATGTAAATTTAGTGGGTTATCTGTTCTGTACATAGTTCAGATTTAATATTGTGGCTAAATTAGCCTCTGCTCCAGCATTGGCTGTGTTGTGTGCAGTTCCACACTGTCGTCTTTAGGTGTCATTGTCACCACAGGCCAGTGATGGAAGGACAACAGGCTAAGGTGTATTGGGTGTCCCTTTCCCCAGAAACAGCCCAGTGGGAGTGGTTCACCGCTGTGCATTCTGGGAGAGGATACTTAAGGGGCAGACGCCATCTTTCTTTCTCTCTCACCTAATGGCCCGCCTGGCCTAAGGTATGTGATGACTCCTCTTCTGCCTCGGGGCCTGCTGTCCCGAGGCTACGTGACTGCAAGTAGGCCCAGAAGCCTGTCTGGGGCCTACTGGTTCAGAGGTGGTCCTGTGCTGTCTTACCTGCAGGGACTTTTTCAATTTTATATTTGCGTTACCTTATGTCCTGTGCTGCTTGGCTCATATGTGGTTATATACATTGTATGCTGTTTTTATTTCAACTATCCGTTGTTGTTACTTTGTGAACATCATGTACATGCAATATGTTATGTGCCTATGTAAACATTACCTGTATATATGTGAATCAGCACTACAATACACGTATAATATACGAATTTGTCCGATATTTTTTTTCTTCAAACCCCTACCAGTCTACTGCTTCATCTAAAGTCCCAATCCCCTTTGTTCCATTTACTTGAATACAGAATGGAGGCACATCTTTATAATGAGCCTCATTTAAAGTCCCAAAACTCCCCCCCTTTTTCTCTACCTGTCCGGAAAAGCCGAGCAATTGAAGGATCTGGGGGAGGACTTATCTTGGAGAGGACCGAGCGAAAGGCTGGTATCTCAAGAGGAGCCTGGTGACTCAATTGGAGAATGCATCCTAACCAATCTACCTCACAGTGCTGCCGGATGGGCTTAAAGGTACTGTGTAGCTGTGTTCGCTTGTCTATTACTGATCACCGAATCCTGTGGCAGAGGATTGTACCAATAGTTATTGCTGGCATTAAGTCTGTGGCAGAGACTTTTGTCCATGCATCATTACGGCTGCTAGGCCAGTGAGAGAGGCCTATCCGGGTGAGCAAGATCCGTTGACAAGGAATTGTATTTGTCTTCTGGATCTCAAGTTCCTCAGTGATCTGCACAAGGTATCTGAACTTTCCCCTAACCCTCCATCCCTCTACTGTTCAAGTTGTTTAATAAAAAGCATTGGAAAAAGACTAAGTGACTGGTGAATGCATCTGTGGGCTCATTGCCCAATTTAGAGCTGAGTAAGTTTGATACATTGAACAGTGGGGTAACGGCAGGACCAAAAATAACCAGCAGCTCCTACGGGGGTAGTGCTACATAGGGAAAAGGAGGGGGGAGGGCACGGGTGTTGTAGAGTCCTTGTGAGTATTGTTTTCTTCATGGTGTTATTAGTAGAGAAGATTTGAGATGGATGGTAAAGACAGTGGGAGAAGACTTGTGGGGTAAATTGAGTTCAGATGACAACTAAAGTCCACTGGTGGTGTGTTGTCCGTCAGGGGAGACCGCCTCCCCTGGGCTTGAAAGAGGGGGTGTCCCAAAGTATGAGAACGAGAATTGATCAAAGTTGGCAATATCTTCTGGAGAGAGTGCTGAGAGCATGAAGGATTGCCACCTGGAGTAGAAGCAGGATTTCGATCTTTCATGTCTGAAGTCGGTGTTGAATCGATCCTTCAATAGTAGGAGTTCTTGTTTGATTTGGGTGGTATTAGGACAGCACAATGAAGTCCAGTTTTTTTAAATGGTTCTCTGTGCGATCAGGAGACAAATCAAAGACCAGTCCTTGTGGGAGAGGTTATTGTTTGAGTTTTCAGTGGTAGTTGTAGATGCAGATGCATTTTGGGACCATAGCAGCAGTTTGGGGTCCCAGTGGCCAAAGATGAGAAGCAGTGGGTCCTTTGGTAATTTCAGTAGGGTTACTTCAAAAATGTAGGATAGCACCTGATCCCAAAAGGTGGAGATGTAGGAGCAAGCCCAGAAACGGTGGGTCAGGGACGGTCTCGGTTGATGGCAGAGGGGGCAGTTGGCAGCAATCATTTCCATTTTGGAAGAGAGGAAAGGTATGTGGGCTCGATGGATAATCTTTAGTTGAGTTTCTCTCCTTGTTTCATTGGGAATTAGTTGTTGTACTTTGTTGAGACCCTGAAGGATTTTGTCCACTAGGTCCGCATCCGGGAAGTCTTTTCCTCAGTGGTCTTTTGTACTAGAGGTTTATAAATGTTCGAGATTTTATAGGAGCCTTCTAGGAGTAGCCGGTCTGTGAAGTTTTGTTTGAATCTTTTAGACTCCTCTCTACAAGCGTCCTTTAAGAAGCTGAAGCACTGCCCAACATGGAATGCATGGGGTTGTGGAAGTGAGAAAGTTTTAGCTATGGTTGAGAAGGATAGAGGCCGCCCTGTTGTCATGTCACATAAGGAGGAGAATTTTGGAAGGCCCTTTTCTAGCCAGATGGTGAACGGTTTATGTTCCAGTCCAGGGGGGAAGCTGGGGTTCCCCTGTATTGGCAGGTGACTTGACATGAAAGGAGAGAGCTTGAGGCTTTTCCGGACTTCCCTCCAGGCAATAGCTGTGTCTCTCAGCAGGAGGTTGTGTTGGTATAAAGGTGGGACTGCTTTCCACTTGCAGTGGAGAAGGGCCATTAAGGAATACAGGTGGGCCATTGCGGACTCCATGTAGTAATTAAAGTAGCGGGAGGTTTGCGATATCCAGTCCAGGCTAGTTCTCAGTAAGCATGCTAAATTATAAGTTTGAACATTTGGAAGACTAATACCCCCTTTGCGTCTGGGAAGATAGAGTTTCTTTAAAGCTATGCGTGGTCTTTTGTTTTGTCAAAGGAATTTTGATATGGCAGAATTGAGGAGTTTGACATCTTTATGAAGAAGGAGTAGAGGGATAGTTTGCAGTGGATATAATAAGCTAGCAAAACTGACCATTTTCACCAGGTGGCATCTTCCCAGGAGCGAGAGGGGCAGATCCATCCAGTTAACTCAGTTCTGAGAGATTTTTGTAATCAGAGGTAGATAATAGAGGTGGTATAAAGAGGAGGGCAATTTCCCTATTTTAATTCCAAGATATGTGATGTGAGACTTAGCGACTGAGAAGATGGAGTTTTGGACCCAAGGGGGGTTGGGTAGGGATCCTATGGGGAGGATTTCACTCTTGCCATAATTAATGCGGAGGCCTGAGTAGGATCTAAATTTGTCAAACACCCTTTTAATAGTGGACATGTCAGAGGAGGGGTTAGCCGAAAATATAAGGATATCATCTGCAAAGAGGGAGGTGCGAAGATCGTGCTGTCCAATTTTGATGCCATGTAGGGGGGCTATTTGAGCTAGGTATCTGGAGGGGGTTCTAGTGCAATGTTGAAGAGGAGTGGGGATAAGGGGCAGCCTTGCCGAGTGCCCTTGTGAAGGCAAAATTCATCTGAGAGTAGGCCTGCTGCCACTAGCCTTGCTGCAGGGGCTGTGTACATGGTGGTAATGAGATTGGAGAAGGGGCCTGAGAAGCCCATTTTTGTCATAGCCAGGGAAAGCCATTCAAAGCTGACATTGTCGAAGGCTTTCTCCGCATCTAATGTAATTATGGCGTAATCCCCACCTGGATTACGTTTAGCATGTTCCAGGGCCAACATGACCTTGTGAATGTTCAGGGTGGCTGTTCTACCTTTCACAAAGCCTGATTGGGCGGGATGTATCAAGGAGGGAATGATGTTAGCAAGTCTAGTGGCAATATTTTTGCATAAGATTTTGACATCCAAGATTAATAAAGAGATGGGTCTATAGGAACCTGGGTCTTGGGGGTCCTTGCCTTTCTTAGAGAGTAATTAAATAATGGCCTGATTTCCCGTTTGTAAGTATGGGCCGCCGGACCATATACCATTGTAGACCTTGTGAAGAGTGGGTTCTGTGATATGTTGTAGGGTTTTGTAGAATTCACTAGTGAATCCGTCAGGACCTGGGGCCTTTGAGGGGGTTAAGTTGCGGATGGTGTTTGAAATTTCGGATAGAGAGATAGGAGCATTAAGAGCCTCTAGTTGTGTGGGAGAAATTTTAGGAATGTCTATTTTCTCTAGAAAGGAGTGTGCTGACTGTTTGGCTATTGGGTCTGGAGCATGCAGTGTTGAGTAGTATTGTAGCATTGCTCTATTTATCATTTGTGGTGTTCCCTTACAAAGCCTGGCAAGTAGTTTGCCTGCTTTATTTCTGAACTTGTGGAGGGTGGCATCTAAGTGTGCCTTTTTAGTTAATTCAAGGGTGTCTGCCCAGGTGTCAAAAGCCTTCTTGGCTATCTGCTATTCGTTTCTACTGTCAGGGGTGTCTATAGTGTATAGGGATCTCTGCGCCTGATGGAGTCGCGCGCTGGCTATTTTGAAATTTGATAAAGTGTTTCTTTTAAAGAAGGTAGCATAAGAGATGATCCGTCCCCTGAGAAATGCTTTGCCGGCATCCCAGAAGAGATTCGGGTCGTCAGAGTGAGGTGCGTTGGCCGTGGAATATTCAGTCCATGTTTTGTCCATAAATTGCTGAAAATCAGTGTAATTGTGGAGGTATGAAGGAAAGCGCCAAATTTTGGGGTGGGGAGGTAAGTCAAGATTGTCAAGGTGCACTGAGATTGGGGCGTGATCAGATATGGCAATGTCGTGAATGTCTGCACCATATAGCATGGGGATTAAGTTATCAGAGCCAAAGAAATAATTTATTCTGATGAATACATTATGGGGGTTGGAGTAGAAGGTGAATTCCCTGTCAGCTGGGTGTGTTAGGCGCCAAAGGTCTTGGAGGTGAAGGGAGTCCATGGTGGATGCAAAGTGCGTAGGAATTGTGAGGTCAGTTCCTGCCCTGAGGCGTTTAGGGGATGATCTGTCATCAGTATGATGTAGGATGTCATTGAAGTCCCCTCCAATTATGTGAGGGAGGTGGGTGTTTTGAAGTAACCATGCAGACAGTTCGCTGTAAAAAGGTTTACCGGGGTTGTTGGGGGGCGTAGATATTGGATATTACTAGTTCCTTGGATCCTATTTGGATGTGTGCTGAAGGGAAATGTCCCTGGCTATCTTATTGTATGGGTGAGACCATACAGGGGGGGTTTTTGTGTATCAGTATCAAAACTCCTGCTTTGCGCCCAATGGCATCTGAGCCTACGACTGTGCCTACCCAGAGCTTTTTCATGCGTTGATAATCAGGGGTTGATAAGTGAGTTTCCTGGAGTAGGGCGATGTCAGTTTTAATTCTTATGAGATGTCAGAGGATCTTCATCCTCTTATTGGGGGATCTGAGACATTTTACATTCCAGGAGACTATTTTCATATTAGGGGGGGGGGGGAGTTATAAAAAGTAATTGGGCCAATGTTTCAAATTTGTCACTGTGTAGGTAGTGCTGTAGGGTTATTACCATATCGGGAGGTAAGAAACTATTCTCGCAGTGGGAGTGTGGGTTTGAGGGATCTGTTGTTGTGCAAGTGCCCCAGGGTGGTAAGAAGTGGGAGGGGGGGAGGGGTTTGGGGGGGTAAACTGAAACAAAAGTACATGCAATCGAAAAAACTTCACTTTTTTCCGCATGGAGTCACTGTGTAAGCCAGCTCCCAATACAGGACCCTTATATAATGATATAAGAGAGCCCATTTCCAAATAATAGATTATTTTTTTTTGGCGGCTGACACGGGTCGTGTACGAGGCGAGGATGATGAGGCTGCACACAGTGAGGCCAGGTGAGGTAGTAGAACATCTTAGCAATAGTTAAAAAAGGAAAGTAAACAATAGTAGCTGATAACATGTTAACATAGAACACAGTAGTACATACATGGCCACCATGATGGTGGGGGCCGCAGCAGTTGAAAAAGGAAAAAGGAGTAACGGCAGGGTGTGCACATAAATTGAGTCAAACCTGAGGTACAGCATCGTATGCGACATTGAGATAGTAAGAAACAGGAGCAGGAGTTACGACTCCCATTTCAGCGAGGGGCAGCTCGTTGATGATCCGGGGCCGAGGGCCTGAAGCGTTTAGGGGAGTCTTTTCATGGGCTCCTTTGGTCCAGGGAGCGGTTGACTGGAGCGGCTGTGGATTGGGTGTGGGAGTGCGGGCCTGTGTGTAGAGACCGTAAGAAAGCTTCCACTTCAGATGGGTCTTGGAAGGCTAGTTGTTCGCCATTAGGGGTCTTGAGGCGGAGGGTGGCCGGAAAGGCTAAAGTGAATTTAAGTTGTCACTTATAGAGTTCTGTGCAAACGTGCTGAAAAGCTTTCCTTTTTTTTGAGACCTCAATCGAGTAGATCGCAAATATCAGGACCCTTATTCCATCAAATTAGAGGGAGCGGGATTGCCTGAACTTTTGTAAAATAAGGGCCTTGTCAGAGTAGTTTAGGTATTTGGTGATTATTGGTCGTGGTGTCTTGCGTTCAGTGTTAAAGGATCCCATGCGGTGGGCCCGTTCCACTGTGCAGGGGCCTGGAAGGCCTAGTGCTTCCAGGATGCGCATGGCGCATCATTCAGAGAAAGCATGTGTTTGCAGCGATTTTGGGATACCTACGAATCGCAGGTTGCTCCTTCTGGACCTATTCTCCAAATCGTCCAGCTTTTGGATGATATATTGATTGGTCTTGTCCTGTGCTTGTTCCGTGGCCTGAGCCTGGTAAAGCTCCTCTTCCACGCTAGATAAATGGTGTTCCAGCTCATTGAGTCTGGTGTTGTGTTCCCCCAGCTGGGCCTTGATCTGTGCCATCCCCGCATTAACAACTTTCTCCACAGATGTAGCTATCATGGGAGATAGGAGAGCAGCCAGAGCCTGCATTATGCGCTCTATGCTGTTATCCCCAGTTTGCTGTGGAGAGGCATGTGGAGAGGACGGGGAGGCCGTGCAGCCGCTTACCTCCATAGCCGCCGTCAGCGTGCCAGCAGGAAGGTCCGTGTAGGCCGAGACTGGGGCCTCAATTTGCGGCTGGGCCGTCGGCGCCGTCAGGGCGCCGTTTTTTTACACAAAGTGGTCCATGTGAGGGAGGATGTTGCCCAGAGGTGGATGGGAGGTCTTGGGGCGGCTCAGGCTGGCTTTTTAGGCTGATTTGGGGTCGTGCTGCGGGAGCCGAGGAGTGGAGCAGCTACTCCATGCGGCGCCGGAACCGGAAGTCCCATCATTTGATTTTAATTTATAATCATGTATTATTAGTAGGTATAATTAGGCACAGATTTGTAAAAAAAAGAAGGTATATCTAGGGAAACATAATCTATATGTTCTAGTCTGCACAGAGGGGCATACCTTTAAATGAATCTTAATTGTGCAAAATTTTTATTTTTTATATATATATATGTAAATAAGAAATAAAAATAACAGGTATATTGAGGGCTAATTCTGTCAGAATTTTTGGGTGTAAAATTTTAAAACCAAATCACCAAAAACATTTATCTTTGGGGCTCAAGCATTTGCCCTGAAATTTTTGTTAAATTGCATTGTTAAAGTGTATGTCAAAGGAAAAATAAAATAAAAAATACAGGTACAGAAAAATACCTGATCTGCCGAAAACAAGTTCCTGAAGCCCTGTACACACGATCGGATTTCCTATGGATTCTAATCTGATGGTTTTTTCTTCCATCAGTCTTGCCCACACACCATCAGTCAAAAAACGGACCGTTTCAAACGCGGTGACGTAAAACACTCTGATGAGCCGAGAAAAATTAAGTTCAATGCTTCTGAGCATGCGTCGACTTGATTCTGAGCATGCGTGCGTTTTTTATCCGATGGATTTCCACACAGACGATCGGATTTTGCTATCGTTTTTTCTCCCATCGGATAAATTTAAAACATGTTCTATTTTTTCACACCTATGGAAAAAAGACCGATGGGGCCCATACACGATCGGTTCGTCCGATGAAAACAGTCCATCGGACTGTTTTCATCGGTAAAAACGATCGTGTGTACACGGCTTAACTCCCTTTTAGGCTGACAACTCAGTTCCTTTGCTGCACTGTAATTTTGTAGTGGAGTGTCTTTTTGCTCAACATGCAGGTGCTGGCGCCTTTAACTCCATATTCCACATTTTCCTGAGTTCCTAGATATGCCCACAGAAGAAAAGTTCCTCAGCTCCCCTCCATCAGGAGCTCAGAGAGGCCACACCTGATGAGGCAGAGGTAGCTGGGCTAGTGACCTATGACCAGGCAAGAAGTCCTCCATTGTGAAAACTAGAGTGTGGGCAGCCAGGCCAAAGCCTAATGCCACGTACACACGACCGTTTTTCTTGACGAGAAAAATTCAATTTTTTAATTTGGTCATTAAAAACGATCGTGTGTGGGCTCCAGAGCATTTTTCACGACGTGAAAAATGGCCATTAAAAATGTGGAACATGCTCTAATTTTTCTAGTCGTTTTTCACGTTGTTGTTTTTCTCGTCATGAAAAACGGCGGTGCGTAAGCTTTAACGACGTGAAAAAAATGCGTATGCAAAGAAGCAAGTGAGGAGATGGGAGCGCTCTTTCTGGTAAAACTAGCATTCGTAATGGAGATAGCACATTCGTCACGCTGTAACAGACTGAAGAGCACGAGGCTGAACTTTACTAACACGAGGATCAGCAAAAGCAGCCCAAAGGGTGGCACCATCCGAATGGAACTTCCCCTTTATAGTGCCGTCGTACATTTCGTACGTCACCGTGCTTTGCTCAAGCATTTTTTTTCATGATAGTGTGTAGGCAAGGCAGGCTTGAGAAGAATCACGTCTAGAAAAACTTCATTTTTTTCAATGACATTAAAAACGGCCGTGTGTACGCGGCATAACAGCACACAGTTTCTCCAAAACACCTAGCTACTGTGGGTATCTCCTCTCCCAATTGCTAACAGAGTACTGTTGCTCCAGTGGATGGTCCTTTGTCCTTGGGCCATGAAGCCCACCAGTTGTTCACCTGTGTTCACTTGTGTTAACAGAAGAATCACAAGTAGCGGTGCTCTGTACTGCTTTACTGAAGTAGTAAGTCTCAGTCTGAGTCTATGTTGTGATAGTGTTTTATAGATACTATGCTATACAGCCACATGTTACACCGAATGAATCACAGAGACATTGCTATACAGAGTTCATTTCTCTGCAATGTATGCATAGTTTTTTAGCCACTGTGAACATGTTTTGCATTATTGCTCCTACCATTGCACCTGTTTAATAATCAATTAATGACAGTTACTTTCTATCTAAACACACCTTCTGCTACAATCAACCTAGCATAGTAAGCCCTGCCTTCTGAACTACAGAATTCCCCCTTTTTCCAATCCATCACTGCTCCATTCCACATTCATATATTTATTTCTATCCCAGAAAAAAACATTGCTATTACCTTAACTCCCAAGTGCCTGCCCACACAACGTGTTTAGGGTAAGGGCTCTTGGGAGGTGTAGTTCTGGTCTAAAGCTTAAATCAGTAGTAATTGACCTATTGGTAGGTGGTCCTGCAAGAGCTTATCACACCTAGTAAGGATGTCACAGGGAGTAATAAACAATGTTTCTTGGTACAGGAACAAGATAAAAGAAAATATTCATGCTACAGCATGCTGTAGAGAAGGAGGTTTGGGGGTAAATGTAGGTAGTGCCTGGACATGCACCTTAAAAGGAATGCATGCATAACATATTGTTACTGCATTAAATAAACATATTTGCTTCATTGTCAAATAACTGTTTATACACTGTAATTTTTGTCTCTTACTTTTTTAAAACATACAGTAAGAGTAAAATTAAAAACCTTTTTTTTTTTTATTAAAAAATAGCTGAAAAAAAAATATTTATATCCATTGACTAGCCTGTAGAAGCGGGAGAGATAAGCAGCTGCATTGTGTTTTTGAATACATTCTCTTTACGTGTTATGCTCAGGACAGAGATAAAAAAAAAATTATTTTTTATTTTTTTCTGGAATTAGGCCTCTTTCCGTGCAGATCCGCCCCGTGAAGCTCCGCTTGCTCAGCGGGGATCGCTCCGTTGATCCCTGCTGAGCCGCCGGATGACTGGGCGGTCCCCGCACACTGTGCAAGGACCGCCCTGTCAGAGCGCTGCTCTCCCCTATGGGGAGATCGGATGACGACGGACCGTAGAGTCCGTTGTCATCCGATCCGCTCCGCAGACGGAAGGAAAAATAGGATTTTCCTCCGTCACACTTTTTCGGAGCGGAGCGGATGTCAGCGGATATGTCACTGCTGACATCCGTGCTTCCATAGGGGTGCATGGAGGATCCGTTTCATGTCCGCCTAAAAAACTGACAGGCGGACCTGAACGGATCTCCGTGTGAAAGAGCCCTAAACATGATTTTTTTTTTTCTTTGTTGGTTGAACTGGGGTGACTTGTGTTTTTCTCAACCAAATTAACTATGTGATTATGCAGCTTTGGGCTTGATTTACCAAAACTGGAGAGTGCAAAATCTGGTGCAGCTCTGCATTGAAACCAGTTTCCAGGTTTTTTGTCAAAGCTTAACTGAACAAGCTGAAGTTAGAAGCTGATTGGCTACCATTCGCGGCTGCAGATTTTGCATTCTCCAGTTTTAGTAAATCAACCCCTCTGTAACTGCATGAACTTTTCATGGTTATGATTTTCAGCCAACAGATGAAGCTCTAAAATCATTTTCACATGTTTACCATGTGACTTAACCTTCACTGTTTGCTGAACTATGCTTTACACAGTTTACAAAGCTCATTAGCTGAAGCTCAGCTTACACACACAGTCAAGTCATAGAAGTTACTTTTCCTCACTACCTCCTTTTTCTGTATGGCTCTGTCTAGAGTTTCTATCAGAGAAATGTACTCTAAATAAAAAGGATTATTGCTGCAGCTTTTTTTTAATCTAAAATCCATAATATTTTGCAAGACCAGCATCATTGGTGTATTCTGTATGAAAAATTTGATTTGCAAATAAAAACATTTGATATAAATAGTAAACAAAATAAAGTAGTTTAAAATAGTTACTTAAAAAAAACGTTAAAAAATAGTTTTTCTTTATTTACGAAATAGTTCAAGTTATAAGTATCACTTACAATAATCTGCTATAGCAGATATTGGTAGAACTTGAAATGACTTACTCCCGCTGAAATCTGCTTAGATATGCTATATTTTTCAGTGCAGCTGAAGGTTTTTTTCATCTCTAGGAAAACAATGTGTAAATAATTCAGAAAACATGTCAATTAATCTGAATTTATTGCTCACAGTTCATCATTTTTAGATCTTTTTTTTCCATATTTATACTTTTAGGTAGAACAAATTTGCTTATGCTGCACTTTGGATAGTTTGTTGCAGAGAAGTTTATTGACAATATAATTATTTACTTTGTTTGGCAGCTAGCTCAGGTATTATGAAATGAATAAAAATTATATCAGTAATCAGTATAGTGACAATATGAAAGATTTTTCACATGTCTGATGGCAGAGAAAGTTATATTTCAGTTTTTATGTACATTTAAAAAAGACCAGGTTTTGACCAATTGGATTTCAGTTAAAGGAAAATATATTATCAAAATATTATTATTATACAGAGTTTATATAGCGCCAACAGTTTGCACAGCACTTTACAACGTGAGGGCAGACAGTACGGTTACAATACAATTCAATACCTGAGGAGAAAATGAGCTAGAAGCTAGGGGGTTTGGACTTTTAAAGGCACGTAGATATAGTAAAACCGCGTACACACGAACGGTTTTACCGATGAAAACAGTCGAATGGATTTTTTTCATCGGACAAACCGATCTTGTATAGGCCCCATCGGTCTTTTTTCCATCGGTGTCAAAAAATAGAACATGTTTTAAATTTTTCTGATGGATAAAAAACCAATAGCAAATTAATATCGTCTGTGGGGAACTCCATCAGATAAAAAACCCACGCATGCTCAGAATCAAGTCAACGCATGCTCAGAAGCATTGAACTTCATTTTTCTCAGCTTATCAGAGTGTTGTACGTCACCGCGTTTGACACGGTCGGTTTTTTGACTGATGGTGTGTGGGCAAGACTGATGGAAGACAGTTTCATCGGATTTCCGATGGAAAAAACATTGGATTAGAATCCATAGGATATCCGATCGTGTGTACAGGGCTTTAGGGTTTTTATTGTAGAAGATTCTTTTAAAAAAAAACAATTATACAAGTAAAATTGTCTGTAACAACATTATTGGATGGCCTTCTTAGGTGTTATCATAATAATTCCAGTATTATACAGTTGTATTGCAAATACAGTAGGTACAATAAATTATACAAATATGGAACAGATAACCGTAACGAGGGTCCAGATGTAGAAAAAAGCTTGCTCTACATGTTACGCATTATGGAGAACGCTTCTTCAGGAGCATGAATATCTATTAAAACATATACAGAAAATGAATAAACATATTTTAATACAGAGAATAAAAATAGCTAAAAATACAAAGTTACAAGTTATTATTTGCTGGTATGCTAGATGGCAACTGCAGAAAGAATGCACGTCCACGCCCCAGAGAGCCAATAGGCTAAACCCCCCAGCTGAGGCATACATAGATATAATATGGTATAGAAATACTTTTTATCTTTTCATTGATTACATATACCATACAAGTCTCACATGTGCTGTATTATCTACGGATATATGTGTTACTGCAATGCTACATTAGATAATTTTTTACCCCTACTCACAGACTACCTTTCCCTGACTGGCAGCATGTTCTAATACAATGCCACTGTCTTGGTGTCAAGGCTGACTGTTGCTCCATCCAACACGGCCATCTTTGTGAGTATTCTATGGTTTTGATTAATTAACACATGGGCGTTGTATGTTTAAATGATATTTCTTCACATGTGAGACTTGTATGGTATATGTAATCAATGAAAAGATAAAAAGTATTTCTATACCATATTATATATATGTATGCCTCAGCTGGGGGGTTTAGCCTATTTGCTTTCTGGGGCGCGGACGTGCATTCTTTCTGCAGTTGCCATCTAGCATACTAGCAAATAATAACTTGTAACTTTGTATTTTTAGCTATTTTTATTCTCTGTATTAAAATATGTTTATTCATTTTCTGTATATGTTTTAAAAGATATTCATGCTCCTGAAGAAGCGTTCTCTATAACGCGTAACATGTAGAGCAAGCTTTTTTCTACATCTGGACCCTCCTTACGGTTATCTGTTCCATATTTGTATAATTTATTGTACCTACTGTATTTGCAATACAACTGTATAATACTGGAATTATTATGATAACACCTAAGAGGGCCATCCAATATTGTTGTTACAGACAATTTTACTTGTATAATTGTTTTTTTTTAAAATAATCTTCTACAATAAAAACCCTTAAGCCCTATACACACGATCGGATTTCCTATGGATTCTAATCCAATGGATTTTTCCAAAATTTTCGGAAATCAAATGAAGCTGACTTCCATCAGTCTTGCCTACACACCATCAGTCAAAAATCCGACTGTCCCAAACGCGGTGACGTAAAACACTCCGACAAGCCGAGAAAAATGAAGTTCAATGCTTCTGAGCATGCGTCGACTTGATTCTGAGCATGCGTGGGTTTTTTGTCCGATGAAGTTCCACACAGACGATCGGAATTTGCTATCGTTTTTTTCCCATCGGATAAATTTAAAACATGTTCTATTTTTTCTCACCGATGGAAAAAAGACCGATGGGGCCCATACACGATCGTTTGTCCGATGAGAAAAGTCCATCGGACTGTTTTCATCAGTAAAACCGATCGTGTGTACTGATAACAAATTCAGATCATTTTGTGTGGAACTCCATCAGACAAAAAACCCACGCATGCTCAGAATCAAGTCGACACATGCTCAGAAGCATTGAACTTCATTTTTCTCTGCTTGTCGGAGTGTTTTACGTCACAGCGTTTGGGACGGTCAGATTTTTGACTGATGGTGTGTAGGCAAGACTGATGGAAGTCAGCTTCATCGGATTTCCGATGGAAAAATCCATCGGATTAGAATCCATAGGACATCTACTTGTGTGCCTTTAAAAGTCCAAACCCCCTAGCTTCTAGTTATTTTCTATACAATATCGGGATGATGGCACACTGTTACCAGTGTATCCACAGTGTCACCCTGTGAGGATACACATAAAAAACTCTCTTTTCAATACCTGAGGAATCAGAGGGCCCTGCTCATTAGAGCTTACACATAAAAGGGAGGGTCAAGTGATACAAAAGGTAATATCTGTGGTGGATGGGCTGAAGGAGAAAATAAAAGTATAGTTGTTAGGTCGATGCAGGATAGCTTCTCTAAAGATAAATGTTTTCAGGGATCGCCTAAAAGTTGATAGTGTTGAAGATAGTCAGACAGATTGGGGTAGGGTATTCCAAAGGATGGAAGGGGCTCTGGAGAAGTCCTGGAGGCTAGCATTGGAGGAGGTGACAAGGGAACTAGAGGTCTTGGGAAGAACGAAGGGAACGATTTGGTTTGTATCAAACCTCAGAATCTGCTGTAAATATTTTAAACACCTGTCTATGTATAGATCCTTAAAAGGAATTGATAGTGTTTAAAAAAATATTTATGGCAAAAAATGTAAATGTTATACATTTTTTGTTATTTTGGGTATACATGAAATTTTGCACATGAATAGGTCACATTTATATGGTTATGCTTTATTATTGTTGACAGAGCTCAAAAGCTCAATTTCAAATATACACAACTGAATGATTTGAGCGACTCATCCCCTCTCTTCGTGTCTTCTGTATTCAGAAGGCTCTGTGCAGACTTTTGGTTAGAGATTATTCTGAAAGAAGTTTTATGTCTTGCTCCTGCATTAGAAAACTTATCATAGAAGCATCAATTTAATCTGGACAGAAAGCAAAAAAAAAAAAAAAAACATCAGACTAACATAATAATAGAAAGCAAATACAAAAGTACAGCAAAAGTTTTGCAAAATGATTATATGATAAAATACAGGTCATCCTGCCTGTTACTATTTAAAGTCTAGAGCAGGGTTTCTGTACCTTAGGGTTCCACAGAAGATCCCCAGGGATTCTGCCACCTCCACTGTTGCAGCAATTTTTTTTCTGAGCTTGGTGGCTTTATTATCCTTTCTGCAGTGTGTCGGAGAGGGAAATTGTTAAGAGTGGAGGGGGGCCCAGGGCGAGGGAGGAGGAGTAGGGTGTGAATTTGGAACTGTGAAGACAAATGAAAAGGATTTTTTTTAGGGAGTTCATCTTGCACATGGGAGCAATTTGTCTGCACAGTAGGAAAGAAGGAAAAAGCAGCAATGAGGAAGATGTTTCAGGACAAAATGAGGGTATTTGTAATGACAGCTCTCTGCTGGGAACAATTTTAGGCTGTCAACAAAGCAGGGTTGGCAATGATGGGGATAAAAATAAAGTATTTGGTATGATAGAACAAATAGATGATTTGGGTGGATTCAATGAACGAGAGAGGAAAATAAATGAGGAGAAGAGAACTTGGGGTGTTAAGGTATATGCGTATATGTAAATCTGTGGGGGGGGTTGGGGCTAAAATGTGAGAGAAAACATAGATGAACATTCAAACTATGTGCCGAGTAGGGCTTCCAACCTGGGATTTAGTAACACTGTTGTTAAAATACATGAATTTGCCACTGAGTGCATTTTGTTGTTTCCGCTGGGTCAGGTTTATTGTTTATGCTTTTATTTATTATTATATCTAAAACTCACTTATCACGCTAGTGGTCTATGAGCTGTAGATCAGAAAATTATTTCAGGGGTTCCCTAAAAAAAAATTCATGGGTTCCTCAAATGTAAAGAAATTGAGAAAGGCTGGTCTACAGAACTTGTAAATAGAACAGGTAGAACAAGTAAGTTATACATATGACAGTGGGATTTATTTACTAAAGGAGTAAAGAATGTTCACTTAACAATCTGAATGTTTTTTAAGCTTCCTTGCACATGATTGGATGATGAAAGTGAAGGCAGCTACTTTTTTAATGTTTTTATTGAAGTATTTCACAAGAAAGAATACAAAAGTTATGACAAAGAACGCGTATCTCCCGCAATGTAAAATACATACTGAATGGGTAAAAGACCATACATTTATAAACATGAACGAAAATATAAAAGGGTGTTCTTCTAAATACAAATCTTCACAGTCAGTATAGATTGTACTATCAGTGTGGGGTAACCCCAGAACTTGTTCAAAACTCTAAATGTTACATTAACAAGGCACATCTCAGGCTCGTTGAACATTAAAGCGGAGTTCCACCCAAAAGTGGAACATCCGCTCATCTGATTCCTCCCCCCCATCCGGTGCCACATTTGGCACCGTTCGGAGGGGAGGGGGGAGAGGGTACCTGCCTTTCACAGGTATCCTGTCCCCACTTCTGGAAGCCTGCGCTGTGGCCCTTGACATCACAGCTTGGTTCCCTCCTCCTTCCCCTGCCGCTGGGCAAATAAGACAGAGAAGCTGAGCCTCGCGCATGCGCAGTAGGGTTCCCGGCGTAAAGCCGTAAGGCTACACTGCCAGGTTCCCTTACCCGCAAAGGTGGCAGCAGCACCCGATAGCTGATGGAAACATCAGCTGCGGGTGCCAACATCGCTGGACTACAAGACAGATAAGTGTCCTATTATTAAAAGCATAGGCGTGCGCACAGGGTGTGCCGGGTGTGCCCAGGCACACCCTAATCACCCCATGCACATTAGTGTTATCACTCTGTGTAGCAGCAGGAACATGGGAAAGATCTCCCTCCTACTGGCTCTGCCATAAGAGAAGTGTTTATGCTCTTCTCTTTCACTGTGCCGGCAGGGAGATCAATGTGCCGGGGTCATATATATGTAGACACATACACATGCATGTATTTTTGAGCTTAAGGGTGCACACCCTAATGCAATAGGCTGCGCACACCTAGGATTAAAAGTCAGCAGTGGCAATATGTGCAGCTGCTGGCTTTTAATTTTTGAAGCGGTGGGCGGACCGCCGCTTTAAAGGACAGAGCAGCCACATATTGCTTTTCCAAGCTTAGGGTTAGCTCGTAAACCTTAGTGGATTAGAGATGCACCTGGCAGTAGCTGTATACATTTGTGAAAGGGGACCTATACCTCCAGGAAGAGGATGCCGCATCCCTCTTCACCCAGAAACCAGTCTTCACTCTGAGGAAGTAGTCAGGTATATAGGGAATAGGTGAGGAGTCAAAATCTCTGCATCTCTACTAAGTCAAGCCCAGTGTGTACTTTGACAGACAATGATGCAGTAAGTTTAGGCAAATTAGTTACTGATGTGATAATCCTAGACCAGATCATATTTTTTGCCTAAAAACAGAGTGTGAAGGCTTGTCTTGAAGTTTAGAGGGTTGGTTAGCTTTGGTGAATAGTAGACATGTGCACACTGAAATATTTTGTTTCGGAATTTCGTTTTCGTCCGAAAAATTAATTTATTTAGTTACTCCCGAAATTCGTTTTTATTTATTTTGTTTTTCGTTAAAAAATTTATTAGTCCAAAAATCCAAATGAATTAAGGTTGAATCTGTCATTGAAGGCTTATGATGTCTGTCGAATGTTCTAAGAAGATTCGACGGAGCAGCGAAACTGTACGACGCCGCATTCATACATTTCCGGTCGAATGTTCCGACTACAAGCTATAGTAGAATTCTAATGTTGTATGACTAGTAATAATTATATTTATTCAATTATTATTACTAGTCAACCAACATTAGAATTCTTCTATAGCCTATGGGCAGAGCATTTCACCATAAATGTCCGCTCGCTGCGATCGTATGTTTTTAGCTACTTCGTCGAATCTTCATGTCTCTATAATGTCGAATCTTTTCTCTCTATGTCTAATCTTTTCTCTCTATGTAGAATAATATTGGACTAATAGAGTTAAGGTTAGGCACATTCGACCGCAGGTTGTTATTGTTAGCGTCATGTCGAATCTCCTATTCCTATCGAACTGTTGTCGCAACGAAAACAAAAATAAAGCATTTGTTTATGTCAGATCTTTCGGTTTTTGGATTCTGCGCTTTCGTTATTGTTTGTTAAAACGATAACGAAAATACCTGAAATTCGGACGAAAATGCATTCGGACGAAAATGCATTCGGACGAAAACGAATGCACATGTCTAGTGAATAGCAGTGTTGGAGTGAAAATGGTCATTTGCAAAGCAAAATGTAAAATTTGATAGAGCACCGCTCCTTTTATTATTAATTTAGAAGAAGGTTGTATTTATGCATATGCATTTGGGGTAAGAGATTAAACGTGAAAAGATTTATGGAGGGGCATGGCTAAAGAGGGCTTTTTAGATACGCACTTTCTGTGCACTGAGTAGCCAGCGGAGGAAAGGGGTGAAAAGTTATTGGAAGACAAAGAGTAGTGAAACATAAATACAGTCTATAAATATCTTTATTTATTTGCATACTCCAACCTCAAAGCCAGTTTATTAAGCTTACACTTTGTTGGATCGGATTACCTTTAAGAAGGGTACATTAATTACCTAAATCTGTTTGATTTCTACACAGTCACTTGTGTTTTAACAACACCTAGATAAGTTTAAGTTGGATTTCTTGAGTGCAAATATTTTAGTCTGTTACTATATAGTTAAAAGGTTCATAGTAAATGTGCATACAATATGGTAAATATGGTAAATTGTACTCAACAATGTGCAAGTGAAATATAAAAAAAGTAGGATGTTTGCTTGCGCATGATTGTTGATTGAAGTAGACAACCTTTTTTATTTTATTTACTCTGTGAACCATGTTTTTATGCATCTAAGTTTAAGTATGTATGCATGTTTTGTACTTTTATTAATAAATTTCTTGATTTCATGTTATTTCATTTTAAGACCTTCCTCCTGGCCCAGTCATTGTGAATATTTACAATGGAGAAAACATCACAGCAAGCGCACAGATTGAGTATTACTCTGCAATTCAAGACCTGAGATATCTGCTTTGCAAAGTGGTAGATCCAATAACATTTATTTGTCAGGTAAATATGCGTATTACAACTTATAGATCGCAAATTCATTATGGAATGCTGTCAAAGTCAATAATATATATTTCATATGTAATATACAATAGTAAAAATGTACGTGCATGTGCATGTAATGATCTGGCTAAAAGGTCATTTTTATTACCTTTAGGCAAGTCATTTAATTTGAAAGTCCAGCTAAATTTTCTAAAGCATTTTTGTTTTTAGGTTTGGATGGAGTGGGAATGAGGAAACGGTTTAGTTTTGGCTTGAGCAGAAGTCACAGCTCTGTGTAGAGCCTAAAACTTGAATTCAGGGACTCCATAAGGACAGTAATTGATCTGATGATTTTTTTTTCATTCCAAAGGACCACTTACCAGTTCACTTTGGCAATAGTATAGTGGCAGCTCCCCCATTTTTTTAACAAGAAGCCTGCGCTCCAAAGGGATGCTCTTTCTGTCACATAATTGCCCTAATAAGTAATATTCACTATCTTGGTCATGACATTGCATGGGCAGGAGAACAGCTATTTGACTCTGGGCTTCCTCTATAGGGGTCATTACGCAGTTTTTCAGTAATGAATTGGGAAGTGGGGGAGTTTTATCAGTTCACTAACACATGGATCAAATAATATATATACCCATATATACCTAACAAAGTGAAGAAAGGACACACCTCCTCCGCCAAAACATAAGTACAGCAGATTTTTTCATCTCATTAAGGAAAATCATCTTTTTACCAAATGAAGAAAAACATATATGTACAATTGGTCTACACTACTATATTTGTAATGCCTTCACTCAGGATTAGATAACATGTTACTGCATATAAATAAATGTCCTCATAAGCTTCTATAGTATGTAAATTGACTACATCTCTTCTGTTACTGCATATACAGTAAAAAAAAAAAAAAATGTCCTCGTAAACTTCTATAGAATGTACAATGTCTACATCTCTTCTTAAGAAAGTTCCCCTTTTTTTAGCTAAAAGGACAAATATAGAAATGGCTATTTTATGCAAACACAGTTGTGTTTGTTTTACATAACAGCAAGGGAAGCCGTGTAGGGTATTACAGTAAAGCAATATCACTGTGACTGTAAACAGGACATCAATAAGCAATAAAAACTAAAATGCCACTTCTTCTTTTATAAGCAACAGCTTTAAAAATAAAGCATCTTGTCTCATTCAGAGGAATTAATACTTCCACTTGCAGCAAATCAATTCTTCAAGTATGGCTTGCTTTAAAAAACAAGTGATGCACAAATCTATTAACATAAGAGTGTCTCTTTACATGTTTATAGAGGGAGGTTTCAGTCAGACATTAAAGGATAAGTTCACCTTTCTTCACTTTTGTTTTCCTAAATTCCAGCTCCCCTATGTACCAATATAGCATTAATGTACTTTTTTTGCAAAAATATCCATGCTTTCCATTAATTCTACATACACTTACTTTACTTGTCCTCATCCATGTTTCCAGACATATCCATTTGTAATGTCTTACCTCCTGGTTAGGCTATAGGTTATGACACAGTAAGGAGTTGACCAGCTGACCTCATTAGCACACACCCTGCATCATCCACCCTCCTACATTCCCACCCATTCCCAGATGCACATTTTTTAAATGAAATGCAATCAATCAGTGATCACCCTTCTCACTAAATACACAATATACAATCAGATTGCATAGTGTATGGTAGAGATGAGCTTCGAGTTTGAGTCGAACATGAGTTAGACTCAAACATTGGCTGTTCGATCGTTCGACGAAGATCGAACATTATGGGCCGTTCACGCCAAATTCGAGCGGCGCGTCACAGCCCATAATTCACTACGTCATCGCAGTGCATTGCTGGCTGATGATTGGCCAAGCATGCACTATGACACGCAGGCTTTGGCCAATCACAGCGCAGTTAGCACAGAGAGCCATAATTATGGCTCAGGGGATTAAGTACACGCCCCACACTATAAAATGCCGCCTGTAGTGTGTTGCGGCATTGAGAGAGAGATAGAGAGAGAGACAGAGTGTAATTTAATTTCATTTAGATAGATTGAGCAGGCAGGCGATTCAGTTAGCTAAATTTAGCAGGCAGTTGATTCAGTTAGCTCCAGTATATAAATTCCAGGCTTTGTATATATATATATATATATATACTGTATACAGTTTAGCTAGATCTCACTGCAGAGCATTCCTGTTGTTCTCTTCCTAATATACTACAGGCAGGCAGTTGATTCAGTTAGCTGCAGTATATTCAGTAAGTATACTGTATCCTATGCAGATAGATCTCACTGCAGACCATTCCTGTTGTGCTCTTCCTAATATACTACAGGCAGGCAGTTGATTCAGTTAACTGCAGTATATTCAGTACTGTACCCTGTGCACAGTGTGCAGCTAGATCTCACTGCAGACCGTTCCTGTTGTTCTTTTCCTAATATACTACAGGCAGGCAGTTGATTCAGTTAGCTGCAGTATATTCAGTACTGTATCCTGTGCACAGTGTGCAGCTAGATCTCACTGCAGACCATTCCTGTTGTTCTCTTTCTAATATACTACAGGGAGGCAGTTGATTCAGTTAGCTGCAGTATATTCAGTACTGTATCCTGTGCACAGTGTGCAGCTAGATCTCACTGCAGATCGTTCCTGTTGTTCTCTTCCTAATATACTACAGGCAGGCAGTTGATTCAGTTAGCTGCAGTATATTCAGTACTGTATCCTGTGCACAGTGTGCAGCTAGATCTCACTGCAGACTGTTCCTGTTGTTCTCTTCCTAATATACTACAGGCAGGCAGTTGATTCAGTTAGCTGCAGTATATTCAGTACTGTATCCTGTGCACAGTGTGCAGCTAGATCTCACTGCAGACCGTTCCTGTTGTTCTCTTCCTAATATACTACAGGGAGGCAGTTGATTCAGTTAGCTGCAGTATATTCAGTATATATATATATACATCCCAGCTTTGTGCAGCTACATCCCACTGCAGGCCATTCCTGGTGTACCTATTCAAATACATCACAAATACATCAAATACAGTATGTCTGGAAGGCCAACAAGGAGAGGCAGACACTCACAGGCCACTAAAAGAGGGCAAGCAGGCTATGTGTCTAGAGCCAACAGTGCTGGTCGTGGACATGGTGCCTCCTTAGCACGTGGCCGTGGGGCACACTTGTCCTTTTTTCCGGCAGCTGGCCGTGTTGAGCCACAACATGCAGAAGAGTTGGTAGAGTGGATGACCAAGCCGTCCTCATCCTCCTCATCCTCTGTTACCCAGGCTCAGAGTACCTTGGCTGCTAATGCAGGTGCCAAAGCGGCCTATTCCATCGGCTCAAGGTCATCAGTTACTTCTTCCCTAGCCCCACCATCATGCACGGAGGAGTCCCCTGAACTGTTCAACCACAATGTTGGGTACATACTGCAGGAGGATGCGCAGCGTTTTGAAGGTTCCGATGATGGTACCCAGCTTGAGGAAGGCAGTATCGTGAGCCCAGAGAGAGGGGGTGCCCAAGAAGGACAACAAACTGGCAGTCATGTTCCCCCAGCTGCAGCATACTGCGCCTGATAGGAGAGAGGAGGAGGAGGAGGAGGAGGCACATCTCCAACGAGGCAAGATGCCCTCCAGGAGCCAGCATAAGGGCAGCCAACCAACTGCATCACACCGTAGAGCTCCGCATGTGCAGGGCGCTGCTGACTCTGCGCGTTTTTCCAAAAGTTCTTTGGTGTGGGCCTTTCTTGACACGCGTGCAGCAGATCACACCGTTGCTGTTTGCATCATATGTCTGAAGCGTATCAAGCGTGGCCAAAACAGCAGCCGTTTGGACACCACATGCTTGACCAGACATATGTCTACCTGCCATGCAGTCCGTTGGCAAGCGTACTTAAAAGACCCACCCCAAAGAACAAGGCGGACCTCTCCTTGCTCCTCATCAGCTGGAATCTCCAACCCCACTATACCTTCAGTCCTCTCAGAAACCTGCACTGAGAGGAATGAAGATGTAGAATTAGGTGAGCCACTGCCAAGTACTTGCGGGCAATCTGCTATCGTTACACCAACGTCCTATTGTAGCAGGCAAATTTCCCTGCCCCAGTTGCTAAACCAGCGAAAGTAATTCGTTCCCAGCCATCCACATGCCCAGCGGTTTAATGCTAGCTTGGCTAAATTGCTAGCACTCCAACTGCTGCCTTTTCAACTGGTAGACTCTGCCCCCTTTTGTGAATTTGTGGACTGTGCGGTACCTCAGTGGCAGGTTCCCAAATGCCACTTTTTTTCATTGAAAGCGATTCCGATTCTCTACCGGCATGTGGAACGCAATGTCTTGGCCTCGCTGGACAGGGCAGTCAACGGTAAGGTGCATACTACCGCTGACTCATGGTCCAGCAGGCATGGACAGGGACGTTACCTATCTTTCATGGTGCACTGGGTAACTGCTGGCAGCTGGGAAGGATGGAGGACAGGGTGCAGTATTGTTGGAGCATGTTCAACCACCATGCCTCCAAAATGCTACTAGTGGTGATTCTGACACACCTCTCTCCCCCACCCCCTCCTCTTCTTCTTCCTCCATGGCCTCTTCCTCTATAGATTTGTCCTCGGAACAAGCGGTGCTTCGTAGGCGTTCAAGGGGCTACGCAAGCACTCAGGCAAAAAGAGGCCATCCGGTGCTTGAGCTGGTGTGCTTAGGGGACAGGAGCCACACTGGGGCAGAGATTCTGTCAGCTATGCAGGGACAGGCTCAGAGGTGGTTGACGCCACACCAGCTTCTGCCAGGAATGATGGTTTGTGACAATGGCGCCAACCTCCTCTCCGCCCTCCGACAGGGACACCTGACCCATGTGCCCTGTTTGGCTCCCGTCCTTAATTTGGTGGTGCAGAGATTCTTGTGCAGGTACCCGGGCTTACAGGATCTCTTGAGGCAGGCCAGGAAAGTCTGTGTGCATTTCCGCCGGTCATATAATGCCAGTGCTCGGCTGGCTAACCTCCAAAAGGAATACCACCTGCCCAAGAACCACCTAATCTGTGACATGCCCACCAGATGGAACTCAAAGTTGGCCATGCTGCAGAGGCTGCACACGCAGCAGAGGGCCATCAATGAGTACCTGTGCGACTACGGCACCAGGACAGGGTCAGGGGAGCTTGGCTTTTTTTCGCAACGCCAGTGGCTCATGATCAAGAATGCATGCACTTTCATGTCACCATTTGAGGAGGCCACAAGGATGGTGAGCAGTGACAGTGCATGCATCAGTGACACTGTCCCCCTTGTGTACGCTGCATGGAATAATGGACAGGGCACTTGAGGCAGAACAGAGGGAGGAAGAGGAGGACTTCCTTACCTCTCAAGGCCCCCTTTATCCAGACAGTGTTCCTGCGGGCCCTCCAATCACACAGGAAGAGGAGGAGGAGGATTGTGTCAGCATGGAGGTGGAGCCTAGCACTCAGCATTAGCAGCAGTCTTCAAGGGATTGTTTCCAGTCCCAAGAAACCCATGGACTTGTACGTGGCTGGGAGGAGGTGGCTGCGGATCATGTCGTCCTTGGTGACCCAAAGGACTCCGGACCAAATGCCTCAGCAAACCTATGCTGCATGGCCTCCCTGATCCTGCAAAGCCTGCGAAAGGACCCTCGGATTCGTGTGATCAAGGAGAGGGATCATTACTGGCTGGCAACCCTTCTTAATCCACGTTACAAGGGTATGGTTGCGGAACTTATCCAGTCGTCGCAGAGGGAGCAGAGGATGAAACATCTTTGGGAGGCCTTGCAGAAAGGCTTGTGCAACGCGTTTCCGGAGCCTGGGAGTTTACAATTTTCTGGTCCTGGACAACGTGTTGCTGAGGCTTCGGTCAGTCACAGGAGCGGTGGAGAAGGTGGCCGTCTGACCGATGTGTTTTTTTAGTCCACAGCCCCAAGGTCTGATCGGTTCCAGCAACCATCGCCAGCGTCTGATTTACATGGTGCAGGAATACCTAGGGGCAAGATCAGACCTGGACACGTTTTGAACCGAAAATCCACTCATTACTGGCTGGTAACCCTCCTTGATCCACGTTACAAGGGTAAGGTTGCGGACCTTATCTTGCCGTCGCAGAGGGAGCAGAGGATGAAGCATCTTTGGGAGGCCTTGCTGAAAGGTCTGTGAAACGCGTTCCCAGAGACTGGGAGGTTACAAATTCCTGGTCCTGGACAACGTGTTGCTGAGGCTTCGGTCAGTCAAAGAAGGAGCGGTGGAGAAGGTGACCGTCTGACCGATGCGTTCAGACAATTTTTTAGTACGCAGCCCCAAAGTATGATCGGTTCCAGCAACCATCGCCAGCGTCTGGTTTACATGGTGCAGTAATACCTAGGGGCAAGATCAGACTTGGACACCTTTCCCACTGAAAATCCTCTTGGTTACTGGATCTTGAGGATGGATCACTGGCCAGAGCTTTCACAGTATGCAATTGAGCTACTGGCCTGTCCTGCATCCAGCGTTCTTTCGGAACGCACATTCAGTGCTGCTGGTGGCTTTGTAACCGATCACAGAGTGCGCCTGTCCAGAGTGCTCGGTTGATCGTCTCACCTTCATAAAAATGAATCAGTCTTGAATCACCAGCTACCAAGCACCTGATGCTGATTTAACCGATTCATTGTTTTATGAATGACATCCCTTCAAGACTGCCTATGCTGATGCTGATTGCTGAGTGACTATCCTGTTATGCTGAGTGACTATCCTATTCCTCCTCAATGTTCATGTTGATATTTTTGGTTCTGGGTACCAGCACCAGTGCTTAAAGCACAATTTTTCTGCCCCTTAACAGGGGCGTGTATAATTTAAAATTTTGCTGTAATATTTTGCAGCAGGGCTCATTCCTGCACTCAAATAGAGTATCTGTGAGGGGTTGCAGTGTTGTGGCACCAGAACCAGTGCCTAAAGCCCAATTTTTCTGCCCCTGTTTAACAGGGGCATGTATAATTTACATTTTTGCTGTAATATTTTGCAGCAGGGCTCATTCCTGCGCTCAAATTCCTGCGTTCCAGCGCCCACCAAGAGTAACTGTGAGGGGTTACAGTGTTGTGGCACCAGCACCAGTGCCTAAGGCCCAATTTTTCTACCCCTGTTCAACAGGGGCATGTAATTACAATTATTGATATAATATCTCACAGCAGGGCCCGTTCCAGCGCCCACCAAAAGTAACTGTGAGGGCTTGCAATGTTGTGGCACCAGCACCACCACCACCACCACCAAAGGCCCAATTTTTCTGCCACTGTTCTAAAGGAGCATGTAATTACAATTCTTGATATAAGTTGAACAGGGGAGTGTAATTACAATTTTTGATTTAATATTTCACAGCAGGGCGGCCCGTTCCTGCGCCCACCAAGGGTAACTGTGAGGGCTTACAGTGTTGTGGCACAACCACCACCACCACCAAAGGCCCAATTTTTCTGCCCCTGTTGAACAGGGGAGTGTAATTACAATTTTTGATTTAATATTTCACAGCAGGGCCCGTTCCTGCGCCCACCAAGGGTAACTGTGAGGGCTTACAGTGTTGTGGCACAACCACCACCACCACCAAAGGCCCAATTTTTCTACCCCTGTTCAACAGGGGCATGTAATTACAATTATTGATATAATAGTTCACAGCAGGGCCTGTTCCAGCACCCACCAAGAGTAACTGTGAGGGCTTACAGTGTTCTGGTACCACCAACACCTAAGGCCCAATTTTCTGCAGAGTATTTAGGGCAGGCCGTATAGTATATATATATATAGGCGGTCCCCTACTTTCAAACATCCGACTTACAAACGACTCCTACTTACAAAGGGAGGGAGACAACAGGAAGTCAGAGGAAATCTACCCCTGGGAAGGGAAATTCTCTCCTGTAAGAGTTAATATGGGAAAAAGGTGTCTCCACTGATGCTTTATCACCAATCCTTGTTTTCCTAAAAAAAAAAAAAAAATTCAAAATCCAATTGTCATTGGGCCAGAAAGTGAGGTGAAATCTTCTGAACGGGGGCACAGACAGCAAAACAAATGTTAGAGGGGTGATGATAACCCTTCCCTAGGATATCCAAAAAGCTTAAAAATAGATTTTTTGGTTGGAGCTACACTTACAAAATGTACCTGTTCCAAATTACAAACAGATTCAACTTAAGAACAAACCTACAGTCCCTGTCTTTCTTGGGACTGCTGTTAAGAGTATATAGGGCCTGGGGGCCCCATGCCTTTTCTTTTTTTTTATTTGGGTGCGGGGTTCCCCTTAATATCCATACAAGACCCAAAGGGCGGAGGGAACCCATGCCGTTTTTCTCAATAATTTTTATCTATATTGCCGGGACCCAACATTACATTAAAGCCGCAAGCAGTTTTAAATGACTTTTATTCCTAGAAATGTCATTTTGCTGCAGGGACTGTTCTAAACACGGGAAACACGCGCGACACTTCACAGGCATACTAAAGACACCCCCCAGGTATGATATTTAAAGGAATATTTCACTTTTATTTTTTCACTTTAACCACTTCAATACAGGGCTTTTTGTACCACTTCAATACCGGGCCTATTCTAGCACTTCTCTCCTACATGTACAAATCATCATTCTTTTGCTAGAAAATTACTCAGAACCCCCAAACATTATATATGTTTTTTTAGCAGACACCCTATGGAATAAAATTACGGTCATTGCAACTTTTTTTCTTGCACGATATTTGCGCAATAATTAAAAAAAAAAAAAAAAATGGTTTCATGAATTAAAAAATAACAAGACAGTAAAGTTAGCCCAATTTTTGTGGAAAATATGAAAGATGATGTTACGCCGAGTAAATAGATACCTAACATGTCACGCTTTAAAATTGCGCACACTCATGGAATGGCGCCAAACTTCGGTACTTAAAAATCTCCATAGGCGATGCTTTGATTTTTTTTACAGGTTACCAGGTTAGAATTACAGAGGAGGTCTAGTGCTAGAATTGTTGCACGTGCTCTAACGCACACGGCGATACCTCACATATGTGGTTTGAACGCCGTTTACATATGTGGGCGACTTACGTGTGCATTCGCTTCTGATTGCGAGCTACCGGAGACATGGGCGTTTTTTATTTTTATTTATTATTTATTATTTTTTTTACTTATTTATTTATTTTTTTACAATTATTTTACTTTTTTTTTGATCACTTTTATTCCTATTACAAGGAATGTAAACATCCCTTGTAATAGGAATGTGTGTGACAGGTCCTCTTTATTGAGAGATGTGGGGTCAATAAGACCACACATCTCTCCTCCAGGCTGGAAAGCATGAGATGAGTGATTTTTTTTTTACTGATCTCATACTTACTAGCCGCAATGGCGGCTTTGTTTACATTTGAGGACCCGGGCGTGACGTCATCACATCACGCCCGGGCCTCCGACGATCATAGAGATGACCCCGGAGTATGTGACTGTGACGTCATGGGTACATGTGACTGTGACGTCATGAGAAGCCTATATTAATCTCTGCGGACCGAAGATTTATCATTACTGCGAGAGAAAGCGTCGAGTCAACACCGAGGAGGAGAAGAGGGAAGAAGACGCCGACGGCGACGACGGGAAGGCCCGGCTCCTCCACTAGCAAAAGAGCTACCAAGAAGTTAGTGGAGGGGCCGGCAGAAGGACAACGGAGAGCCGGACGAGACGACGGAGAAGACCGGGCCTCCGCTAGCAAAAGAGCTAAAAAGAAGATAGCGGTGGCCCGGCAGAAGAAAGAACCGGAGAGCACGGCGACGATACCGGAGACCCCCGAAGTCGGAAGAAGACCTCCGGAGCGGTGCAATAAAATACTTTTAAAAACTGTGTTGTGTTTTTATTACCATTTTTTTTCCACCAGGTGAATGGGTAGGGGTACGATGTACCCCATACTCATTCACATAGGGTGGGGGGGCCAGTATCTGGGGGCCCCCTTATTAAAGGGGGCTCCCGGATTCCGATAAGCCCCCTGCCCGCAGACCCCGACAACCAACGGCCAGGGTTGTCGGGAAGAGGCCCTGTCCTCATCAACATGGGGGCAGGGTGCTCTGGGGTGGGGGGGCCGCAGGTCGCCCCCCTGCCCCAGAGCACCAAACCCTCCATGTTGAGGGCATGTGGCCTGGTACGGTTCAGGAGGGAGGGGGGGCCGCTCTCGTCCCCCCCTCTTCCCCTGCTGCCTGCCAGGTTGCGTGCTCGGATAAGGGTCTGGTTTGGATCTTGAGGGGGACCCCCACACTGTTTTTTCGGCGTAGGGTTCCCCTTCAAATCCAGACCAGACCCAAGGGCCTGGTATGCTCCTGGAGGGGGAACCCATGCCGGTTTTTTATTTAAAAATTGGCGTGGAGTTCCCGCTCAGGATTCATACCAAACGCAGTGCCTGGTATTGGCGGGAATCCACGTCGGATCCCCGCTCAATACAGTGTCGCGTCTCCTCGCTATTGCAGCGAGCGCGACACGTGTCGCCACCCTGCTGCCGAGATCTCGGCACTCCTGTCGCCGAGAATCTCAGCGATGGGAGCGCGATAGATAAACAATATCGGCGGCACCTACTGTATGTAGTGCAAGGTCCTTACCAGAAAAAAAAAAAAACATTAAATGGATACTCACTGCAGAGTTCCTGGTAAATTTAAAGAAACAATGAGGTCACATTGTGACAGGTGTAGATTCCAATGAGGAAAAAAACATCTAAGAGATGCTGGGACTTTGAACTGAATTCATACAAAGTAGTGGGAGAACAACTAAATTCACAGAGCTCATTGGCTCAGGTTAGGCTACTCACAACAGACAGTGCTACTGTCCTGAGGGTACCCAGCAGGTTACCGGAAAAAGAAAAAAACATGCAGCAATGGAAGGAGTGCTAGACCAAAGGATAAAAAAAATCCAAATGTATTTATTAGTTTCAACTAAAAAAACAGACAATGTGTTTCAGGGGTCAGAAAAAACTCCCTTTCATTAGAGCTTCAGTTAAAATAGGAGCCTTGAATCGACTCAAAATAGAGCTTCCCTGTGTTGGGAAGCTAATTGCAGGATCAGGAGAGTTGGGCAAGCCATAGATGATTCCAGTGGTGGCAGGGGCTCAATTTTCTTGGGGGGTTGGTCCATGGCCCCCCATCCAGCCAAACACCCACCCACCCCCGGTGCTTGATTGATCGGTCACCGCTTCCCCCCATTGCTCCATCGTTGGCCACTTCGCTCGCCCATTGCCCGCCAGGCCCCCTGCCAGCCCCGCACTTACCCCATCCAGGTTGTGGCTTCCCCCCTGCGCCTCCTCCCAAGTCCCGGCAGTCGCTTCTGCTCCCAGCCAGACAGGACTTAGGACTCCTCGCAGCCAATCGGGTCTTAGGACACCTGGCCAATCGGGTCTCAGGACACGCTTCCTGATTGGCAGGGAGGAGAAACAGGAAGACATTAGTGAATCCTTGCGTCCGGCACCCTGCATGTGGATTAGGGGCCGGGCGCATGGATTAGGTGGGCAGTGCCCCTGCACCCTGTATGAATGGCCATCACTGAATAATTCGATCTTCTTTCCTTCCACCAAGAGTGGAAGGAAAATAAAATTGCTTGATTCCCGGACAACACATTCAGTGTTGATGGGGGAATACCTCCCGCAGTGCTATTGTGTTCTGTCGGTGGGGAACATTCCCAGCTTGCAGAACACAGTGATTACTGCTAGCGGCTATTGCCACCGGCAGTAATCACAGGATGTACCCAAGTTGATTGCTGGATCGACTTGGGTACAACCAGCCTGTTCTTAGTTTAATCAAATCTCGGCCAGTCCCTGCTGAACCTGACGAGATTCGATCCATCTATGGCCGGCTTTACTGGCCAGCATTATCTGAGAGAAATCAAGATAAGAACATTGTGATAAGTGTGGCCACCCTAATAGTAAATATGAACTCCAGGCAGAAATAAAGAACACATTACAGCAGCAAGGTATTAAACAATAAAACACAATTACATTTATTTTTAAAATAAATTCAACTGCTGTGAATAGCTGAATTTGACTTGGCATTGTACTCTTTCAATCCCCTATAAATCAACATGGGGACAGGGTGGAGAATATATAGGAGCCAATCAGGCATGTTACATGCAAATATGCTGAAAAGAAAATCGTAACAGGAAGAAAAAGCACACAGGCAGATGACGTTTGCTTGAAAATTTCTGCAAAGTATTACACAATTCAAGAATCTAGCCAAACATGATTCATGAATTTTGTGACTTGACAAAACTGTATGCATCATCAGTGGCGTAGCTAGAGACTTCAGGGCCCCGGTGCAAGAAATCATGAAGGGCCCCCCCCCCCCACCGAAAAGCTTAATACTTAATTTTTTTACACTGTACAACAAAGAGGGACTGGCCATATCACCTGGGATTTCACATAAATGAAGCAATACATCAGTTGCTGATCCTATGAAGCAATCATAGGATCAATTAAATCTGACCTGGGGAATGGGATCAGTAAAGCCTCGTACACACGACCGAGTTTCTAGTCCAAAACCGGCAAGAAAAGTGCCGCGTGAGCTTTTTTGTCGAGAAAACCGTTCGTGTGTATGGTTTTACGACGAGAAAATTGCCGTGAATCTCGACGAGAAAGTAGAGAACCTGCTCTCTATTTTCTCGTCAGGATTCCAGATTTCCTCATCGTGTTTCTCGTCGGCCTGTTTTGTGACGAGAAAATGGTTCGTGTGTATGCTTTTACGACTCTTCCAAAAGCGCGCATGCTCACAAGCAACTATGAGACGGGAGCGCATCTTCAGGTAAAACAAGCCTTCGTAATGGAGATAGCACATTCGTCACACTCAAAATTTTTGCATCGTTTAAATGTTGTGCATTGAAATCTTCGTTAGAATGTTACATTAATCCAAACGAATGAACTTCTTTTGCTGCTGATATTCACACAGAGTTATGACTATGTTTTTTTAACCTTTTTCTTGTTGCTCTTAAGAAGATTTATGTGTATTATATCGTGCAAGTTTTTAGGAATATTACAAAATTAGATATTTTTATAACTGATGTTAATTGTAATTTCGCAATGTTTTGGTAGTGATCTCCCATTGAATCTTTTAATATATATTATGTAAATTTTACACCCTTTTTTGGGAAATACGATTTTGTTATTTTTTTGGGGGGTTGTTATCTGTCCCTTTTTTTGTCAGTCAAATGTATCTGCTTACTCCAAAGCTAGATTTTACATTTTTACAAATACACATAGTCAAGTATGAACTTAAAGAAAAATAACATTTATTCATGTTTGAACTAAAATAAAGAGAAGGCAGCGCTGGAGAAGCTGCTGCCATTTGTGCATCCCGGGGACCCCAGAGCACACAGCAACCCTGTGTGGACACTAAAATTGGGAGCTTGAGAAGGCCAACATTTCTGAGCACAATCTGATGCTGGCCTCCCAGAGGTCAGGAACAGCAGCAGGTGATATATATGTCCCAAGTGTGTGGTACTACAACAGGCTGCCTTCTGTCCGACCACAATGAAGCAAGGCCATCACTTCCTCGTCTTCCTGGCAACCTTCCCTGCAACCTTTCCTGAAGCCTTCCCTGCAGCCTTCCTTCTTCGTTTGGCTGGAGGCTGGGCCACTGGAGGGGTACTCCTGTCAGGAGGAGGAGGAGGTGGAGAAGGGGGTGGCACAGAAGAACAAGGTGGAGGTGGAGGAGAAGGGGGTGGGGCGGAAGAACAAGGTGGAGGTGGAGGAGAAGGGGGTGGGGCAGAATAACAAGGCGGAGGTGGAGGAGAAAGGGGTGGGGCAGAAGAAGAATGTGGAGGTGGAGGAGGAGGTTGAGGTTGGGACAGTTGTGCCACCTCACAAATGGCGGTAATCGGGGTAATTTTTTCCATCACCCCCTTGTTGAGCAAGGTGATGAGCAGGGGCTCGCATAGGAGGCGTTGCTCCATGCTCATCACCTTGAACTTTGCCTCCACTAGGCCGGCAATGGCCTCTTCAGGGGATGTGGGCTCTTTGAGGGTGGCATGGGCCTCTTTATTAAGGGCCATTGCTGCCTCACTGGTGGTCCTGTCCCCCCTGCCTCTTTTGGGAAGCTAGATGGGAGGCACCTGGGATCTGGTGCTTCTCCTTCGCCCTGCCACCTCTTGGCTGCCACTGGGCCCTGCCACCTCCTGGCTGCCACTGGGCCCTGCCACCTCCTGGCTGTCACTGGGCCCTGCCACCTCCTGGCTGCCACTGGGCCCTTCCTCCTCCTGCCTGACAGTTTCCAGACCCTCCTCCTGGCTGATTTCATCCTGTGTATGAAAAAGGGACATAGTTTAATATGTTGGTTTAATCTTTGCATCAAACTTTATAAACATGATTGAAGCAATTAGAATGTAAATCCAGAAATCTTTTTTTCTAATTTACACCTACATCAGATTGACTATTTAGCACTCAATTAAGTGCAGACTAATGTCTAGAGATCTTGATTTCACTTGTGTAACCCAAAATATTGTATGTTTCTCATCTTGACATATTTGTCAAACATTAATTTTATCCCAATACATTTTCAGTTAATACTATACCTGGCTCCAGATGGCCAAATCAGGATCATCCAGGATGGCTGCCTCCTCTTGCTCCAGAGAAGGCTCAGGTTGGCTGCAGGGAAGTCTGGGGGGAAGAGTGGAGAGTGATGGCCTTGCCTCAATGTGGTCATCCAGGAAGGACATCCTGCTGTAGTACCACAAAATCGGGACATACACATCACCTGCTGCTGCTCCTGACCTCTGAGAAGCCAGGACCTTAGAGCGTTCAGTCCTGTAGGTGCCTCTCAAGCTCCCAATTTTAGTGTCCACCTGTTTTGCTGTGGCTGTGGGCACCTTGGTCTGCACAAATGGGAGCAGCTTCTCCAGCGCTGCTTTTCTCACCCCTCTTTTTTTATGGATGGGGTTTTTCGTCTCCCACAGAGCGGGCAGCTCCCTTACCCGGTCAATAAATTCCGCCAGGAACTCTTCGCTAATAAAGACATTCATATTGTATCTGCAAGTTTAAAAAATAATATATAACTAATGTGAGGCAAACAGTCTAACCTCCTTAACATCGTAGTCACCATATATATCCTACAACATTCTCAAAACAGTATAGGCCAACAATTTGTCCAAGTCACAAAATCACATACCTTCGTTCGCACGTCCGTCACTTGAACTCCTCTCTCCGCACACCGAACGTACTATAGTCACATGTGTGTTTGCTATATACACACCACGCATGCGTCAAAATACGAACACGTCGCTCCGCACACGTCGCCCGCCCATGACGTTCTAACTAACATCTTTTCCCCGCCCCTTCTCTTTCGGCGCGCAGACAGATATGGCGAAGTTACAGCAGGTGTCTGATAATTCCGCAACTAACGAGGAGGAGACAAGCCCGGAGACCGAGGAAACGTCACGATCAAGGAGGAGATTCAAGGCATCGAATATGTCTTGTGCCGAGATGGCGTAGATGGTGGACATCTTGCTCAAGTCTGATTATGACGCAAAGCATGGGCCGTATAGCAAACCAAATAGAAGGAAGGCCAAAATCCTCACTAAAGTCGTGAAGCGTCTAAAGACGAATTTCGGGGTGAAACGCTCAAATGAGCAGCTCAGAAAGAGGTGGTCAGACCTCAAACTGAGGGAGCCAGAGCAGTTAAGGAGCATTAAGAGAATGCTCGCAAAAAGTAAGTAAAATGTACACTTTTATGCTAATTGTCCTTTTCTAAACTGACATGTTGCTGGTTTATTATTTTTTTCTTATTGGACTCCCTTCCAAAATGTTATATTTTGAACTTGGTTGGGCACAGTAATCGTTCGTTACGTTACAGACACTTCGTTCGGCCACTATCCGCTGTTTTGGCTTATTTTACAGCCCCAAAAGTAATTAGTCATCTGCCATTTTTTGGGAAATTTGGGGCACAAAGTTTTAGGCTAGATGATGTGTTTGTAAAGAGAATGAAATGCAAACTTTTGTCAGTGTAAAGGAGAGGACACTCAGCAGCTGCTTCCACATCTGTACTTTGGAGCACTATAGTGTGGGCCACCAGACCCGCCTTTTTTGGGTGTCCCACACAGGTGCATCAGAGAATTTTTGTGTTGCCTACATGTCTAAAAAATGACAGACAAAGGTGAATACTAAGCATATTCTTGGTCAGAAATAATGCATTCATCTTTAACTTCCGCCCAAACACACACTTGTACCCCACTTCCAAGCAATTTAGCCTGTTTTTTTTTTTTTTACATAGAGAATTTCTGTGTGATAACTCTACCTTTTGTTTGATTCTCATAGGGGAGAGAAGACTGGGAGGAGGACACTCCAGGGAGCACAAGAACCCCACAGCTTCACAACAACCCCAAACTCCCAAAGACCCACAAACGAAGGATGTAGAGGAAGTTGAGGTGGAGGAAGGAGAAGTGCAGGAAGGAGAGGTGGATGACGTTGTGGAACTGGTCACCACAACAGGTCAGTATCTGACACCACAGCTTCAGGTAAGAGATGTAGGCCTGCAGAGTTATAATACCTTTTTAATTTGTTTTTAGGGGATGTGAATGTTGTGGTGAAGGATAGTACAGGTTTCTCTGCTGACAGTGCCCTCCGCCTCATCCAGCAAGTGATGGAATGTAGCACGGAACTGGACAAGATTAAAGAAAGAATTCATGTGATGGATCAAACATTTAAAGACATTCTCGATGTTTTGGGGAGAATTCAATAAGGCATCCCAACCCCCTTTTTTTCATGTTTCTTCTTCAACTTGTAAAAAACTTTTTGACAATCAAACCAGCCAAAAATTGAATCTGCACACAGTGTGTCAACATGTGCTATCTGCCATCAGGGGATATCCTTGTACGTCTTTTGGGGGTGCAACCCCTTCCTCGTATCTAAAGTAGGTGAACTGAGGAAGGGGTTGCACCCCCAAAACACGTCCATTGATCACCCCTGATGGCAGATAGCACATGTTGACAATAGGGATCAGGAGTCTAAAATCCCTATAGGAAAATAATCCCAATTGTGTGCATATTCAATTTTTGGCTGGGCAAGGGGTGGCAGGACCCCATATTAGGACGGGCACATAGAGACATATAGTTTGTGTAAGTGAATGTCTCAGATTGCTCCGAGGTATCCAATTTTGTAATTTTTGGAATGCAACTGTTGTTTTTGTATTTTCCTAAGAAAACAATTGCCGGATTGTGGCCAGGCAAACAAAAAATGTCAAATAAAAAAAAAAAAGGTGTGTGAATTAGCACATAGTAAAAGATTTGAACACAAACAACGTGTAGCTTCTTTTTCTAATATGCTCTAACCTTATTTGGTACATTTTTTAAGGTTACATAGTGAAATGGTTGGTATTTACTAAAGGAAAATACACTTGGCACTACAAATGCACTAAGACAAACTAGGAGACAGGAAACCAACAAAAGTTAGAAGTTTAAACAAGATTTTTATTTGGATCGTTAGCCAGGAATCTTTAGACATAGCCTGGCATAGGAATTGCCCCCCTACCCGTGAAATAGTCCATGTATTTGTCCCGAATCTCACGGGCATTTTGGGGGGGCAAGCCAGCACGGGCAGATTCCAGGCCCGGCAGGGGATTATCAGGGGAAAGTCCAGCCTCAGGCAAAACTGAGGCCATATATGAATTAGATTTGCGGCAAAGAAAATTGTGTAGCACACAGCAGCATAACACTACATAGTTTATTTTGTAGTCTGCCAAGTGGATGGGAGTCCTAAAAAGGCGGAACCGGCTGGCCATTATGCCAAAGGCATTTTCAACGACTCTTTGGCCCCTGGCCAGCCGGTAATTGAACACCCTCTTCTCTGGGGTCAGGGTCCTCTGAGGAAATGGCCTCATAAGATGTGGTCCGAGCCCGAAGGCTTCATCAGCCAAAAAAACAAAGGGGAGTCCTTCAATATTCCCTGCATCCGGTGGCAATGCAAGGTCGTCACTCTGGAGACGGAGGGCAAACTCCGTCTGGATGAAGGATCCCCCATCGGACATCCGGCCATTCTTCCCTACATCAACATAGAGGAATTCATACCGTGCTGACACCACCACCATCAGCACAATGCTATGAAACCCCTTGTAATTGAAGTAGTAGGACCCAGAACGGGGTGGCGACACAATGCGGACGTGCTTCCCGTCTATAGCACCACCGCAGTTGGGGAAGTCCCACCGCGTGGCAAACTCCGATGCCACAGTCTGCCATTCCTGTGGCGTGGAAGGAAGCTGTGGAGTCAAACAAGATGAAAAAAAATTAGAATACACAAATCAAACATTACAAGTATATTCAAAGAAAATACATTAGAGGCCAACATCAAGCAAAGTCTACGTTTATTAAGGTGTTTTAAATAAGTATAATGGAAGGCTCATGTATCATATTCATCACCCCCTATGATGGTCCATTAATAAATTATAATGGGGGGGGGGAGATGTGTTTGGACACAGGATAGCATTTCAGTGGCGGTGCGTCCAGAGTGGGCGCTGGAGCACTGCCCCCTCTCTCCTGTGCCCGTCACTCAGAACAATACATAGGTTCATGCCTTGCATTAACCTATGTATTGCCTATGCCGCCCACTATTCAGGTGGATGGCCCCCTGTTAAGCGACCGACATATGAAGAACTGCGGCATTTATGGGCTTAAAATTGCATATCAGAAACAGGAAGGAAAATTGTCTTGCACATTACAGCCTGAGGGATGTAATTGGCTTCAGAAAAGTTAAATAGGGGACGCAGGGGGGGGGGCATTCCTTGGGTAAACACTGACAGGCTGCTCTGCCAATCATGTTCACCAAGTCTGTTTATTGGTAACATGATTGGCTAATGCAACATCAAGGGAAGGAGAAGACATCAAGGACAGAAGAAGGATGACGCTGACCACAAGAAGGTAAGTGCAGGCCTGGGGGGGAACTGGCTGCATTGGAGGGGACAAAATGGCTGCATTAGAGGGAACAAAATGGCTGCATTGGAGGGGACAAAATGGCTGCATTAGAGGGAACAAAATGGCTGCATTGGAGGGAACAAATGGGGGCGTTTAATAGGCACCAGAGCAAAAAAAGAGGAAGTTTATTTCCTAAATTGGGGTTTGAACCCCCAAACATTTGGAGCAACAGGCGCCCCTGCTGGAAAGGTTAGTGAAGGAAAATATGCATGGAGGAGAAAAAAAGGGCAATCTAAAGCTTCAAGCATGCATGAGGACAAAGGGGACATTCTCAGCATATTACAATCATGGTAATTAGGGAAGGAAGAAAGAAATACAATACATTAGCATACATGTAATACATAAAATGTGATGTTAATGGAGAAAACTTACCCTAATATAGTCCTCCTGCAGGACTTGTATTACGGCAGAACAGGTGTCTGGGATTATGAGGCCCAGAGCCTGGGGGGAGATGCCTGTCGTGAACTTCAAGTCCTGAAGACTTTTCCCTGTCGCCAGGTAACGCAACGTGGCGATGAGCCTCTGCTCAGCACTGATGGCTTCCCGCATAACGGTGTCCTTCCTGGTAATATAGGGGGACACCAAAGCCAACAGTTCCTGAAAAACGGGGTCAGACATCCGCAGAAAATTCCTGTAGTCCTCAGGATTATTCTCGACTATCTCCCGCAGCAGAGGCATATGGCAGAATTGGTCCCGCTGGAGCAACCAATTCTTGGTCCATGAACTCCTCCTCACACCATTCATGGACTGGTCTTGGTCCAAAACAAGCAGACCAACACCAAGCGCACGCACAGCAGGAACTCGATGACGATAACGTCCAGGCGACATGGCTAGGAAACGGTCGTCTTATCAGAACGTACAGAACAGAACGCACTTTAGAACAGCAAGGCCTATGAATAACGAACTGAAAATCAGAAACGAACAGGCAAGAACGCACTGTAAAACAGATACGACCTGCCTAGACGCCCTGAAAGTCAAGATGCGAACCCACAAGCACAAACTGAACCGCAGAAAACGATCTGAAAAGTACGAAGACTGAAAAGCGCGAATCGTCTCTTCCCAAACTTTTACTTCACACGCGGTAAAACAAGATCAGCAAAAGCAGCCCAAGGGGTGGCGCCAAGAAAATAGATCTTCCCCTTTATAGTGCCGTCGTACGTGCTGGACGTGACCACGGAGAACAACGAGGAAATTGGGAAATGTCAGTGTGTACGCATGGAAAGCTTGACGAGAAAATCGACAAGATTAACAAGAATCTCGTCGAAAAAAACGACGTGTTTTTTACGACGAGAAACTCGGTCGTGTGTACGAGGCTTCACAGTGCTGGTGGGGAGGAGGGATGGGATCAGGGTTGCCACCTTTTCTTCAAGCCAAACCCGAACACTTTCACGGTGCGCGTCAATTTTTTTGTACTACACGCTATAGGATTGTAAAATACCTAGGACACCTTTTGGGTTACCCAAAGAGAGTAGTAATGAGGTGTGCTACAATGAACAGTGGCTGTGGCCAAATTGCATTACACTGGTGGGGGGGGGCCCTGAATAGGCATGGTTAAATAAAAAAAAAAAGCATTAGTGTACCCATAAAATATGATTCAATTAATAAAAGAAATGTCAGTTAAAATATGAAACTAGTCTACCTTAAAAGTGGACACTGTCAGCCAGTAGGGCAGTGGACGGTGTCAGTAGGGCAGTGGACGGTGTCAGTAGGGCAGTGGACGGTGTCACCCGGTGAGAACTGTATATATGGATGGTGTATAGGGGGGAGAGAACTGTATATATGGGGGAACTGTATATATGGATGGTGTATGGGGGGGGAGAGAACTGTATATATGGGGGGACTATATATATGGATGGTGTATGGGGGGCGAACTATATATATGTATATGGGGGGGCTGTATATATGGATGGTGTATGGGGGGGGAGAGAGAATTGTATATATGGGGGGACTGTATATATGGATGGTGTATGGGGGGGAGAGAACTGTATATATGGGGGGACTGTATATATGGATGGTGTATGGGGGGAGAGAACTGTATATATGGGGGGACTGTATATATGGATGGTGTATGGGGGGACTGTATATATGGGGGGGACTGTATATATGGATGGTGTATGGGGGGGGAGAGAACTGTATATATGGGGGGACTGTATATATGGATGGTGTATGGGAGGGAGAACTATATATATGTATATGGGGGGGCTGTATATATGGATGGTGTATGGGGGGAAGGAGAACTGTAAATATGGGGGGGACTGTATATATGGATGGTGTATGGGGGGGGAGAGAGAACTGTATATATGGGGGGGACTGTATATATGGATGGTGTATGGGGGGGAGAGAACTATATATGGGGGGGACTGTATATATGGATAGTGTATAGGGGGAGAGAACTGTATATATGGGGGGACTGTATATATGGATGGTGTATGGGGGGGAGAACTGTATATATGGGGGGGACTATATATATGGATGTTGTATGGGGGGGAGAGAACTGTATATATGGGGGGGACTGTATATATGGATGGTGTATGGGGGGAACTATATATATATATATATATATATATGGGGGGGACTGTATATAAGGATGGTGTATGGGGGGGGAGAACTATATATATATATGAGGGGACTGTATATAAGGATGGTGTATGGGGGGGGGGAGAACTATATATATATATATGGGGGGGACTGTATATAAGGATGGTGTATGGAGGGGATGATAAATGTGTGTATGAGGAGGACAGGGAAAACTGGATGGATGGATGGTGTATGGGAGGGGGATGGCAGAACTGTATGGTAGTGTATGGGGGGGGGGCAAAACCAGAGGAGAGTCTCTGGCAACATGGAGGCTCCGTCTCTGCCTCTGTGTCCCGTCTGCAGCACACAGAGCGGACGGAGGTGAACCGACAATGCGGGGGGGGGTAGATAGGAAGGCAGCAGTTGCAGAATAAAGCGGACCGAACTCGAGGCGCACACGGCGGTGGTGGCACAGCTTCAGCACAGGCACAGGGACTCAGGGAGCAACTGGCGGGTCTGAATAATATTCCTGGGTCTCAGGCGGGCAGAGACCCGGGCACATGTTTCAAAACCCGTACTGTCTGGGTGAATCCCGGACAGGTGGCAACCCTAGATGGGATCAGTGAAGTGCTAGTGTTGAGGGGGGGTGGCAGCGGTTGTACTTAAGGGGGGTGGCTGCGGTGGCAGTGGTGGTGCCATCCTCTCCCACCACCACCTGTGCCTCTTACTGATCCCATCCCTATCCCCCCCATCACCTCTGTTGTAGAAGTAATGGGGGGGGATAGGGATGAGATCAGTGGTGGGGGGGATGGGATCGGTAAGGAGGCACAGGTGGTGGTGGTGGGAGAGGATGGCATCACCACTGCCACCTCCCTCAAGTACCACTGCAGCCACCCCCCCTCAAGTACCACCCCTACCACCCCCCCTCAAGTACCACCGCTACCACCCCCCTCAAGTACTAGCAGTGGTACTTGAGGGGGGGTGGCTGCGGTGGTACTTGAGGGGGTGGCTGTGGTGGTACTTGAGGGGGGGGGTGGCTGCGGTGGTACTTGAGGGGGGTGGCTGCGGTGGTACTTGAGGGGGGGTGGCTGTGGTGGTGCTTGAAGGGGGGTGGCTGCGGTGGTACTTGAGGGGGGTGGCTGCGGTGGTACTTGAGGGGGGGTGGCTGCGGTGGTACTTGAGGGGGGGTGGCTGCGGTGGTACTTGAGGGGGGGTGGCTGCGGTGGTACTTGAGGGGGGTGGCTGCGGTGGTACTTGAGGGGGGGTGGCTGCGGTGGTACTTGAGGGGGATGGCTGCGGTGGTACTTGAGGGGGGTGGCTGCGGTGGTACTTGAGGGGGGAGGCTGCGGTGGTACTTGAGGGGGGGTGGCTGCGGTGGTACTTGAGGGGGGGTGGTAGCTGTGGTACTTGAGGGGGGGGTGACTGCGGTGGTACTTGAGGGGGGTGGCTGCGGTGGTACTTGAGGGGGGTGGCTGCGGTGGTACTTGAGGGGGGGTGACTGCGGTGGTACTTGAGGGGGGTGGCAGTGGTGGTGCCATCCTCTCCCACCACCACCTGTGCCTCCTTACTGATCCCATCCCCCCCACCACTGATCTCATCCCTATCCCCCCCATCACCTCTGTTGTAGAAGTAATGGGGGGGGATAGGGATGATGAGATCAGTGGTGGGGGGGATGGGATCAGTAAGACGAGGCACAGGTGGTGGAGGTTGGCATTGATTGCTGAGGTGAGCTCTGTCACTTGATTGACTTACCGTCAATCAATCGATTCCCCCGGGAATTCCGTCCTGTGGGTCACTCTGACAGATGTCACTGTGCGTGTCTTCTCCCGCCAGGCACCAGGATGAAAAATTCGCCACTCTGCCTTGCCTCATGCTGCCTGGGTAGACTCCGGGAAGGTACTCCATGCTGCCATAGAGGGGAAAGCTTCTCCCCGCCTTCTCTCATTTTTCAGAGTCCGCCCCGCCTCCCTACATCTCTGTGTCTCTGGATAGGCGGAGGCGGGGGCGGAGGCGGTCCACAATCCCAGTCAGTGAGTGGAGTGCTGCCTCAGCTGCCCTGCTCTCTTGCATTATCTCCGTGTCTGTCTTCAGTCAGCGGCGGCCCCGCGGCCGAACGTATAGCACGCAGTGAGTGACAGTCAGGTGGGCGGCGCCGGCAAAGTACACGGACGGGCTGCGGGGCCCCCGGACTTGGCGGAATTACAGGACCCAGTCGCAACTGCGACTGTCGCGACCCTGAAAATTCTGCCACTGTGCATCATCATTCCAGGAATATCACTGAAAAGATGTTCACATTATTTTGATCTGTGTTTAGAGGCTGCAAAAGGTGCTGTATTTATCACCATGTTAAAAGTTTGAATTGGGTCATAATGCAGTGTTTGCATAAATAATAAGTAGGAAGGCACGTGGGTTAAGCAGAGTGAGGAGAAATAATACTAACAGTAATATAATAATATTTTTTAAAACTTTATTTCTCTGACGGCTGCATGTCAGCACAGCTAGGCATGGGCCCCACCCCCTGTGCTTCCAGGACTTAACTCATAAATTTGAGCCCACCTGCACCCTCAGCATTCTGTAACTAGTCCTACCAAGCTGAGTGGGAATCGTGCTGATATGGAGCTTGTCAGGAAAGGAAAATGGCTGTATCTGTCATTCAATTTTCCATTTTCCCTGATGGCTCCATGTCAGCACAGCTAGGAACTAACTAGCCACAAAGGAAGGATAATGCTACACATGCCTTAATTTTGGCTAAAAGCAGAAGCCAGGATGCCTCTGCCAAACTCAGTTGTCATTAAGGCTGTTTCTATACAGTAACGAGCAATGAACATATTGACACCCACGTAGTTGCCTTGCCTCTGGGAACACTTTGCTTGCTGCCACTCAAGATCGAGACCCTTCTAGTGGAACATGCCATGATCCCCCTGGCACAGTCAGTCCTTTCAACTTGTAGACCAAAGAGCTGAGCTTCACCAACCAAGAGGCAATAATCTTGCTGGAAGACATGAAATCATTATGAACGCCACCTGGAATGACTAACAGGTGCACCGACTTCCTGATGCCAGAAGTTGCCTTGATGTAACATCCAATGGGCTAACTTCTTGGGTACTCCCCAAGAGGGATATAGGAAGGACAACTTCTTGTGTGATAGGGAAAAAATTGGAGAAGAGGCTTGGACTTTTTAGGCACAACCAGACAATTTGTACAAAAATATACTTTTATTATAAACATAGAAAATGTATATTAAAATCCACATTCATGAATCAAATACTAGATGAAATACAGCTACTGTATATAACCGATTGACAACTACGTGCAAGCTGGAAGATGGAGAAATCATTCCATTGTGGTAATGGACCCAAGAGTGTGGGTTTATTACAGGGAAGCGATGAAGAATTGTTCTTGGCTCTACATGTTACGCGCCTTCCTGAGCTACACGCAATTGGTGTGCCATTACAGCGGCGTCATTTGAATGACATCTGAAACAACCACTTATATTCCTGTGACACCTTTTCAGTTTGCAAAGACATATGCATTATTTGATTATACTGCCATGAGCAAGCACAGCTCTTGCATAATTGACAGTGTACTCAGTGACCTTTACTTTAGCGTTGGACCTTTTAGTAGAATTGCAATAGCGTTTAGATTTTTCATCTGTCAGTATCTCAAGTCTAAAAAACAAGTTCAGCAATCACACTCGGAAGTTTCTTCATTTTGCTCAATAAATGCATTATTCTACATCTTACTATCACAATACCGGAAAATTGAATGACAGATATGGACTCTGAAGGCCACTTTTAGGCACAAATTCTGGGGAGAATGTGAGAAAGGGCTCTTTAAATCCCAAGGCTGCTAATACGTACACTCTTCTGGCTGATGTAATTGCCACCAGGAAAGCAGTTTTCAATTAGAGGTACCACAGAGGGCCACTTCGATTGAAGGCATCTGATGCAAAAAGGTCCAACACCAATGGGAAATCCCACTTTGGGAACAACAATCCCATAGAAAGGTTGCAACAAAATTGCAGCTCGTCAGGAAAGGAAAATTATGGTAAGTATCTGTCATTCAATTTTTCCAGTATTGTGATAGTAAGATGTAGAATAATGCATTTATTGAGCAAAATGAAGAAACTGCCGGGTGTGATTGCTGAACTTGTTTTTTAGACTTGAGATACTGACAGATGAAAAATCAAAACGCTATTGCAATTCTACCAAAGGGTCCAACGCTAAAGTAAAGGTCACTGAGTACACTGTCAATTATGCAAGAGCTGTGCTTGCTCATGGCAGTATAATCAAATAATGCATATGTCTTTGCAAACTGAAAAGGTGTCACAGGAATATAAGTTGAGAAGAAAATACAGCTCTTGTTTTTGCAGTTGTTTCAGACGTCATTCAAATGACTGCACATGACATTGATTTCTTGAGCTGAAAAGAAAAACTCATTCCCCTCTTTTATTGTGTTTAATCATTACATTGCAAAACAAAGATGTGTCATTTTATGTAGTATATTTAGTTAGTGACCTTGCCAAATACAGATACATAATAACAAACTAAGAGCAATCTAGGGAAAACACAATAAATAAACATTAATGTTTTTAAATCTTTCAAGCTTATTGAAAAATACAGAACCACAGTGGTGTATGCTCTTTAACCACTTGCAGTGGCGGCTGGTGCTCAAAATTTTTGGGGGGGCGCAAACAAACTGAAAAAAAAAACAAAAAAATTATTGCCGCCACTGTGCCCATTAAACGCAGCCACTGTGCCCAAACGCCACCAGTTTGCCCCCTCAAATACAGCCAGTTTGTTTCCATATACAGCCAGTTTGTCCCCATATATAGCCAGTTTGTCCCCATATATAGCCAGTGTGCCCCCATATACAGCCAGTGTGTCCCCATATACAACCAGTTTGTGTCCCCATATATAGCCAGTTTGTCCCCATATATAGCCAGTGTGCCCCCATATATATAGCCAGTGTGCCCCCATATACAGCCAGTGTGCCCCCATATACAGCCAGTTTGTCCCCCATATACAGCCAGTTCCCCCCATATACAGCCAGTTTGTCCCCCATATACAGCCAGTTCCCCCCAAATGCAGCCAGTGTGCCCCCATATACAGCCAGTTCCCCCAAAATGCAGCCAGTGTGCCCCCATATACAGCCAGTTCCCCCATATGCAGCCAGTGTGCCCCCATATACAGTCAGTTCCCCCCCAAATGCAGCCAGTTTGTCCCCCATAATACAGCCAGTGTGTCCCCATATTCAGCCAGTTTGTCCCCCATATACAGCCAGTTCCCCCCAAATGCAGCCAGTGTCCCCCCAAATGCAGCCAGTTTGTCCCCCATAATACAGCCAGTTCCCCCCAAATGCAGCCAGTGTGCCCCCATATACAGCCAGTTCCCCCCAAATGCAGCCAGTTTGTCCCCCATATACAGTCAGTTCCCCCCCCAAATGCAGCCTGTTCCCCACCCCCCCCCCCCCAGCCCTGCACTTACCTTCCTCGGTCCGCGCCGTCCTCGATATGTTCTCCCGCCCTCGATGTCGCTTCAGCCAATCAGGTCACCGGTAACCAGATCCGGTGAACCTGATTGGCTGAAACCTCCACAGTCTTCTCCAAGGAACACACCCCCGTGCGTACCTGGGAGGAGTTTTTGGAAGCCGAATACAGCGTGAGAGCTGTATTCGGAAAGCCTATCAGAGCCGCTGGCTCTGATAGACACTTCCAAGCCACACCCACCGCCGGCCGCCGCTCTAATTCATATGGCCGGCGCTCACCAGGAGGCCGGCCATCTGAATAGTGGGCAGCGCGGCAGCGGTGACAATACACAGATTCATGCAATGCATGAATCTGTGTATTGTCTTTCAGTGGCGGTGCGGGAGCGAGAGGGGGCGGCGCTCCGGCGCCCTCTATGGACGCACCGCCACTGACCACTTGCTTACTGGGCACATATACCCCCTTCCTGCCCAGGCGAAATTTCAGCTTTCAGCACTGTCACGATTTGAATGACGATTGCGCGGTCGTGCGACGTGGCTCCCAAACAAAATTGATGTCCTTTTTTTCCCACAAATAGAGCTTTCTTTTGGTGGTATTTGATCACCTCTGCGGTTTTAATTTTTTGCGCTATAAACAAAAAAAGACCAGCAATTTTGAAAAAAACACAATATTTTTTACTTTTTGCTATAATAAATATCCCCATTTAAAAAAAATAAAAATACATTTTCTCAGTTTAGGCCGATACGTTTTCTTCTACATATTTTTGGTAAAAAAAAATCGCAATAAGCATATAGTGATTGGTTTGAGCAAAAGTTATAGCGTCTACAAAATAGGGGATAGAATTATGACATTTTTTTCATTTTTTTTTCTTTTTACTAGTAATGACGGTTATCTGCGATTTTTGTCAGGACTACGATATTACGGCGGACACATTGGCCACTTTTGACACATTTTTGGGACCATTCACATTTATACAGCGAACAGTGCTATAAAAATGCACTGATTACTGTATAAATGTGACTGGCAGGGAAGGGGTTAACACTAGGGGGGCGATCAAGGGGTTAAATGTGTTCCCTGGGAGTGATTCTTACTGTGGGGGAGGGGACTGACTGGGGGAGGTGACCGATGGTTGTCCCTATGTACAAGGGACACACAATCAGTCTCCTCTCCCTGACAGGACGTGGATCTGTGTGTTTACACACACAGATCCACGGTCCTGGCTCTGTAACTGCCGATCACAGGTGCCTGGCGGAGATCGCGGCCGCCAGGCACGCGCATCAGCACCTGAGTGACGCGGCGGGCACGCGCACGTGCCGGCGGCGACGCGCGGCCTGAGGCCGTCAATAGACAGCCTCCCGGCATTGTAGAGCCACCTTGTAGCCGTCAAACTACAATGGCCTGGATATGAAGCAGTTAACCGCTTGCTGACCACCTCACGTAGATATACGTCGGCAGAATGGCACGGGCATTCAACCCGACCTCTTAGAGACAGGAAGTGCATACATGATTAATTATGCATATTAAGAGCACAGGTATTCACAAATAGTGCTGGGCAAACAGTTCCAACCTAGCAAAAGTTTGACCCGAACATCGCCTGTTCCCCGTTCGGAGAACACCTGAATTTCACCGGCCGAGCACCGCACAATGCACTGCGCACTTAACAGTGCTATCTAGGGCCCTATAAAGATAAAGCCTTGCACCTGACTGCTGGTCAGGTGCAAGGCTTTGCCAATTAGCACTAGTAAGAACTCTGATTGGACAAAATAATGATTACTTTCTTCAATCACAGCTCAGTGCTCATAGTCCCACCCCACGCTATAAAAGGTAACTTCCCCTAGAAATCTTTTGCAGTGCGTTGGAGTGGAGATAGATAGAGCAGGGCTCAGTTTGCTTCTAGCGAAATAATGTGTTCACTTATTGTGTGTAGAGTGTTCACCTAATTGTCAGCCACAGTTTATCTGACTGTGGCGCTGGTGTTCCCCCTTAATTTTTTTATCGTTTTAACATTTCTGTCAGCATCAGTCCTCAATTTAACCACTTGCCGACCAGCCTCCGTCATTATACTGTGGCAGGTCAGCACGATCCCGCAAATCGCCGTAGATGTACATCGGCACCTTTAAGGGCGATAGCAGGCCCACCCGCTGCACGGCGGGGGACCTGATGCGCGTGGCCGGCGGCCGCGATGTTAGCCGGCCACATGCGATCGTGGGCACGAGAGCTAGAACGGGGATTTGTGTATGTTAACACACAGATACCAGTTCTGACAGGACACACAGATACCAGTTCTGACAGGAAAGGAGAGACAGATCTGCTGTTCCTACTAATCAGGAACAGCGATCTGTTTCCTCCTCCAGTCAGTCCTATCCTCCCACAGTTAGAAACACACATGAGGGAACACATTTAACCCCTTGATCGCCCCTTAGTGTTAACCCCTTCCCTGACAGTGACATTTACACAGTAACATTAATTTTTATATCACTGATCTCTGTATAAATGTCACCAAAATGTCTATAAATGGTTCCAAAAAAGTGTCAAAAGTGTCTGATCTGTCTGCCGCAATGTCGCAGTCCCACTATAAATCACAGATCGCTGCCATTACAAGTAAAAAAGAAAATTGTAAACTTGCCATAAATATATCCTCTATTTTGTTTACGCTATAACTTTTGTGCAAACTAATCATTCTATGCTTATTGCAATTGTTTTACCAAAAATATGTAGAAGAATATATATCAGCCTTAACTAATGAAGAATTTTTTTATTTTTTTTTGGGGGGGGGGGATATTTATTATAGCAAAAGGTATAAAAAATGTTTTTTTTTTTTTTTCAAAATTGTTGCTCTTTTTTGTTTATAGCGCAAAAAATTTAAACCTCAGAGGTGATCAAATGCCACAAAAAAAAGGTTTATTTGTGGGAAAAAAATGACATCAATTTTTTTGGGGTACAGCGTCGCACGACCACGCAATTGCCAGTTAAAGCGGCGCAGTGCCGTATCGCAAAAAATGGCCTGGTCATTCAGGCGGAAAATCTGTAAGTGGTGCACCAAACACCACTTTTCATTTAACCACTTAAGGACCGCCGCCTGTACATATACGTCAGCAGAATGGCATGGCTGGGCATAAGCACATACAGGTACATCCCCTTTAAGATGCCCAGCCGTGGTTCGCGCACGCGCCGCCAGCGGCACGCTTGCGACCCTGTCCTGAGCTCCGTGACCACACCTGCGGGACCCGCGGACCCGATCACTGCCGGTGTCCTGCAATCGGGTCACAGAGCTGAAGAATGGGGAGAGGTAAGTGTAAACAAACCTTTCCCCGTTCTTCCTAGTGATAGTGTCACTGATCGTCTGTTCCCTGTCATAGGGAACGACGATCAGTGACGTCACACGTCAAGCCACGCCCCCATACAGTAAGAATCACTCATTAGGTCACACTTAACCCCTTCAGCGCCCCCTACAGGTTAACCCCTTCACTGCCAGTGTCATTTTCACAGTAATTAGTGCATTTTTATAGCACTGATCGCTGTAAAAATTACAATGGTCCCAAAATGGTGTCAAAAGTGTCCAATGTGTCCGCCATAATGTCGCAGTCACCATAAAAATCGCTGATCGCCGCCATTACTAGTAAAAAGAAATATTAATAAAAATGCCATAAAACAGTCCCCAATTTAGTAGACGCTATAACTTTAGCGCAAACCAATCAAGAAACGCTTATTGCGATTTTTTTTTACCAAAAATATGTAGAAGAATACGTATCGGCCTAAACTGAGGAAAAATTTTTTTTTTATATATTTTTTGGGGATATTTATTATAGCAAAAAGTAAAAAATATTGAATTTTTTTCAAAATTGTCGCTCTATTTTTGTTTATAGCGCAAAAAATAAAAACCGCGGAGGTGATCAAGTACCACTAAAAGAAATCTCTTTTTGTGGAAAAAAAAGACGTCAATTTTGCTTGGGAGCCACGTCGCACGACCGCGCAATTGTCAGTTAAAGCGAGGCAGTGCCGAATCGCAAAAAGTGGCCTGGTCCTTAACCAGCCAAAATGGTTCGGGACTGAAGTGGTTAAAAAAGTGCATCCAATCACACATTTCCCAGTTTCTATTCAATTTGGTAATAAGCCCCCCCCCCCCCATCATGTCTGAAAGGCCAACAAAGAGAGGCAGACATTCCCATGCCACTATGAGGGGGCCAGCAGCGTCTGTGTTCACAGGCAATGGTGGACATGGTCCATCCTCAGGCAGGGCACGTTTGTCTCTGTTTAGTGATGTTGCCCATGATATCCAGCTGCAGAATGTAGAGGAGGTGGTGGACTGGCTTATTAAACCATTCTCATCCTCCTCATCCTCTATGACCCAAGTTGACACTAGTGCGCAGTCCACTGCAGCTGCCAGAGTGGCTTATTCTGCATCCTTGTCCACAGATACTTCTCCCATATCCCCAGCATCATGCATGGAGGAGTCAGCTGAATTTGAATACAGCATCAGCCCCTTGCTTCTTAAGGATGCACAGACATTACTTGGTTCTGATGTTGGTTCTGAGGTAGAAGAAGAGGGTAACATGAGACTACAGAGAGGGGAGAACACTGATAAACAACAAATTGGCAGTCATGTTCCCCCAGCCGCAGCATATCTCCAAGTGATGATGAGGATGGAGGGAATGATGATGATGAGGTCACTGACGCCGGATAGAGCAGAGGAGGAAAGTGAGGGGGAGAAACAACCCCAATGAGGCAGGCTGTCCTCCAGAGGCAGCCATCATGGAAGAGTAGAGAACATATACCCTATTCCATCAGATTGTGGAGCTGTTATCTCCTGGCCCATTTCCAACAGCTCAGCTGTGGGCCTTTTTTCGCACATGTGCAGCCGATCACACTTTTGAAGTTTGCAATCTCTGCCGCAAGCAGATCAAGTGTGACAAAAACACCAGCCATTTGGGTACCACATGCTTGACAAGGCATTTAACCTCCCACCACTCAGTCCGTTGGCAAGAGCACCTGAAAGCCACACACAAGGGACAGAATTCTTCTCCTCCTCACTCCTCACCTTTCATGGGGTGTCAAATGTCCTTGCAACACGTCTGCCATCAGCACACCACCAACTGTAGAGTATTGCAGGCAAATTTCTCTGCCCAAGCTGCTGCAGTGAAAAAAAAAAATACAGTCCCTGCCACCCACATGCCCAGCGTCTAAATTCCAGCTTGTTCAAATTGCTGGCTTTACAACTCCTGCATCTAGTGGATTCTGCCCCCTTCTGTGAATTTGCAGAATGTTCCGTACCACAATGTCAGGTTCCCAGACTCCATTTCTTTGCATGTAAGACCATGTTTTGGCATTGTTGGGCAAGGCAGTCAGCCACAAGGTCCACCTTACTGCTAATGCGTGGTCCAACAAGCATGGTCAGGGAAGATATTTTTCTTTTAATGCACACTGGGTAACTCTGCTTGCAACTAAGAAGGATGCAGCTCAGTACTGGAGCTTATTTTGCCGCCATGTCTCCATACAGCTGGTGGTGATGATGTGAGATATGTCAGCTCCACCTCCTCCTCCATGCCCTCCTCTGCTGGATTGTCCTATGAACCAGCAGTAGCCCCTAATCATTCAAGGGGTCGTTCAACAAATCAAGCTAAAAGATGCCATGCAGTGCTTCAGCTGGTGTGTCTAGGGGACAAGAGCCACACTGGAGCAGAGATTCTGTCAGCTCTGCAGGGGCAGGCCCAGAGGTGTTTCACACCATGGAAGCTTGAGCCAGGAATGGTGGTGTGCGATAATGGCACTAACCTTCTGTCTGACCTTTGGCAGGGAAAAGTGGACACATGTTCCAGACAATTTGGTGGTGCAATGATTCTCAAACAGGTACCCAGGTTTGCAAGATCTTCTAAAGCAGGCCAGAAGAGTCTGTAGTCATTTCAGGGGGTCATACAGAGTCAGTGTTCAGTTGGCTGAAATTCAGCGGGAATTCCACCTGCTTGTAAACCGCCTAATTTGTGACATGCCCACAAGGTGGAACTCAATTTTGCTAATGCTGCAGCAGGTGCACATGCAGCAGAGTGCAGTCAATGGGTACCTGTGTGAGCATGGCACAAGGACAGGCTCAGGGCAGCTCAGCTTTTTTCCCCACACCAATGGCTGCTGATAAAGGATGCATGCACTGTACTGTCACCATTTGAGGATGGTGAGCCATGAAAATGCATGCATCAGTGACACAATCCCTCTTGTGTGACTGCTGCAGCATACTCTGCATGGCATTATGGACAGGTCACTCGAGGCAGAGCAGTGGGAGGAAGAGGACTTCCTTTCCTCTCAAGGCCCACTTTATGCAGACACCATTCTTGTGATACCACAGAACACACAAGAGGAGAACGAGGAGGAGGATTATGGCAGTTTTGGAGCCATAGAAAAAGGCATATGTCAAATGTCATATATCAAACCTTAAGAGATGGTTTTAAGTCCCCAGAAACCTTGGGATCAGTACATGCCTGGGAGGAGGCAGTTCCAGATTCTGTAATCCTCAGTGACCACGACGACTCTCTTCTCATGCCTCCGCAAACTTACAGTGCCTGGGCCCCCTTATTCTTCAAAGACTTTGAAATGACGCAAGAATTTGTGGCATCAAGGAGAACGATCATTATTGGTTGGCAACCCTCCTTGACCACCATTACAAGGGGAAAGTCTTGTAATGCCTAAAATCACAATTCAGTTTAATTACCTATAATCAATTAGTTGGGTTTCTAGATGTAGCACCTTCACAGATAGGCTGCTAGTTAGGGTTAGGTAAACTTAGTTCCTGTGGCTGTAATCAACAGAGCAGTATGTGATTGTTTTAGCCTGCTCTGGGCTCTGCAGACTGCACGTTTGATTGCTTCCCCCCTGTCTTCTGGAGGCTTCCAGAATATAGTGGGTTGAAGAGTCAAATGAGCAGTCTGAATATTTATACATTTCCAGCTAATCCCAGGGGGAAGGTGTTCAGATGGTGGCTGGGAGAGTGGATAAATAGTCTGGAGCCTGTGAGAGCAGTGTTCTTCCCAAGGAGAAGAGGTTCCCAGCCAGAAGGGATGCTGCCCAGCTGGCAGTCCAGTTAAAGATTCTGATAGCCTCATCGAGGTCCCAGCATGGGGGCTTGTCCTGATGCACATTCCTAGAGAGCTAAGTGAGAGAGGTATAACTGAGGATCCTGCCTTGAGGCTCACTAAGGAGACTGTCTGCTTGAGTCTGGAGGGAGACATTCAAGTCCCAGGAACACAGAGTATAGACCTGAGAGAGGTATCCTAGTGACTGTTGCTCCTGTTAACCCCTGGTGTACTAGTATTTAGGCTTGCCTGGCCTGGAACATTCCTTATGATGTCCTACTGCTTAAGAGATTGTTCTAAGAAGTAGTTGCAAGGGGAAACGTGTCCTCATATTCCTGCTTAGTGTTCTGGAGTATCCCACAGCTTCCTTAAGCCCTATCCAAGTTAGTCTACAATAGACTTTAAAAGAGCAACCCCTAGACTGTTTACTGAACCAAGGGGAAGAGTGTCTTCATTATCCTGCTCAGTGTTCTGGAGTATCCCACAGCTTTCTTAAGCCGTATCCAAGTTACTCTACAATAGACTTTAAAATACAACGTTGCCTTTTTTATTGGTCGAAGAAGGGTATTTATATGTGTGTATTTTTTTATACTTTTTTTCCCTGGAAACCTCTGGAGGCTGGATGTTCCATGGAACCTTGGTTAAGAAACCCTACTTTAAAATATTTTTTTGCTGTGATATTTGGCAAAGTCATTGCTATATCTTTGGACAGGTCTGTTTTTTCTTGTTAGAGAATAGCCATTGTCGATGTTCTTCAAAGTGTCACTCTGGTATTCATCTGTCAAACTTTCAAATTGATGACACTGCTCGCCTAACAGCTCCACACCTTTGTAAGAATACTTGTCTATTCATAATCAGTAAAGTGTTCCCCCTACATATTATATATGTTCTAACAAGGGATTAGACGATTGTGATATGCATGGACATTGTATATCCAGCTGTCTTTACTCAGTGCAACATATACCATTCAAGCGAAAGATGTAATACCAACAGGTCAGAGAAAAATAAAAAAATTAAAAACAGAATCAGTTGGAATTGGAAAAAGTATCATCCCCTGGCTTTTTTTTCTAACAATCCTCTCATACAAGCCACATTTGTGGAGAATTTGTGATATTGTTGTCACGTGCCCACAATGACCACTGTTTGTCATAAATTCCTGCAACTGCTTCAGAGTTGCTGTAGGCCTCTTGGTAGCCTCTCTGCCCAGTTTTCTCCTGACTCTTTCATCCAGTTTGGAGCGACATCCTGATCCCGGGAGGGTCTGTGTTGTACCAAACACCTTCCAAATCTTAATATTAGACTTCACTGTGCTTCTAGGCATTGAGAAAGCCTTTTTTTTTTGTATCCATCTCCTGACTTGTGCCTGTCCACAACTTTATCCCAGAGATATTTTGACAGTGCCTTGCTACCCATAGTTGGTTGTTTGCTTCAGTTGCACTACTAGGGACCGAAATGCTCCAGGAAAGCGCTTTTTATGCTGAGCTAATCAAAATGACCACAGCTGATCACAGTTTGTGTGCCATTGAGAAGGTGATAAGTGTAACCTGTTCGAGTTTACAAGTCATTTTTAGGAGGGGGTGATCCTTTTTCCAACTCAGTGATGTTGTTTTAGAATTTTTTACATTTTGTTCTGACATGTTGATATTATCTTTTACTTGGATGCTATAAGTTACACTGAGTAAATACACCTGGATAAAACAAAAACTGTGTCTTCATTTCAGGCCGCAAAGCAACAAAATTTGATTATTTTAAAGGGGGTGATTCTTTTCTATAACCACTGTAATTATGTCATTGTGCATTTGAGTGGACATTCAGTAGTTGTTGTGGCAGCGCATATTAACACGTTTTTGGAGGGATGATTTTCCAAAGTACCTTCTTATAGTTACTGATTAGGGATGAGCTTCGTGTTCGAGTCGAACATACGTTCGACTCGAACATTGGCTGTTCGATCGTTCGACGAAGATCGAACGATTTGGGCCGTTCGCGCCAAATTCGAGTGACGCGAACGGCCCACAATGCACTACGCCATCGCAGTGTCATCCAGGCGCTGTGATTGGCCAAGCATGCACTGTGACCCCGCATGCTTGGCCAATCACAGCGCCGGCAGCGAGGAGAGCAATGATTGGCCACAGGCAGGATGCCTGTGGCCAATTATTGCTGAGGGTGTTTAGTACACGCCCCACACTATAAAAGGCCGCCAGCACGGCGGCCTAGTGTAGTGTGTTCCGGAGCAGGGATAGAGTAGCATAGGCAGGGACAGTGACTGTTATTTCTTTCTTGCTTAACCTGGATTCCTTTAGTTTAGGGAAAGAGAAGGATAGGTAGGGAGAGTGTCAGTGTGTTTTGTGCTTCTGCTATAGTGTGCTTAAAAAAAAACATTTATTCTAGGGACAGAAAACTCTAGGTAGGGACAGTGTCAGTTTCTTTCACTCTGCAAGTCCTTGTTTCCAGGGACCTGGAAGGACAGTGAGTGAATTGTCCTTTTGCTATATTGTGATTAAAAAAAACATTTATTCTAGGGACAGAAAACTCTAGGTAGGGACAGTGTCAGTTTCTTTCACTCTGCAAGTCCTTGTTTCCAGGGACCTGGAAGGACAGTGAGTGAATTGTCCTTTTGCTATATTGTGATTAAAAAAAACATTTATTCTAGGGACAGAAAACTCTAGGTAGGGACAGTGTCAGTTTCTTTCACTCTGCAAGTCCTTGTTTCCAGGGACCTGGAAGGACAGTGAGTGAATTGTCCTTTTGCTATATTGTGATTAAAAAAAACATTTATTCTAGGGACAGAAAACTCTAGGTAGGGACAGTGTCAGTTTCTTTCACTCTGCAAGTCCTTGTTTCCAGGGACCTGGAAGGACAGTGAGTGAATTGTCCTTTTGCTATATTGTGATTAAAAAAAACATTTTTTTCTAGGGACAGAAAACTGTAGGTAGGGAGAGTATTTTTTTTCTTTCACTCTGCAAGTCCTTGTTTCCAGGGACCTGTAAGGACAGTGAGTTAATTGTCCTTGTGCTATATTGTGCTGAAAAAAACATTTATTCCAGGGACAGAAAACTCTAGGTAGGGACAGTGTCAGTTTCTTTCACTCTGCAAGTCCTTGTTTCCAGGGACCTGGAAGGACAGTGAGTGAATTGTCCTTTTGCTATATTGTGATTAAAAAAAACATTTTTTTCTAGGGACAGAAAACTGTAGGTAGGGAGAGTGTTTTTTTTCTTTCACTCTGCAAGTCCTTGTTTCCAGGGACCTGTAAGGACAGTGAGTTAATTTTCCTTGTGCTATATTGTGATTAAAAAAAACATTTATTCTAGGGACAGAAAACTCTAGGTAGGGACAGTGTCAGTTTCTTTCACTCTGCAAGTCCTTGTTTCCAGGGACCTGGAAGGACAGTGAGTGAATTGTCCTTTTGCTATATTGTGATTAAAAAAAACATTTATTCTAGGGACAGAAAACTGTAGGTAGGGACAGTGTCAGTTTCTTTCACTCTGCAAGTCCTTGTTTCCAGGGACCTGGAAGGACAGTGAGTGAATTGTCCTTTTGCTATATTGTGATTAAAAAAAACATTTTTTTCTAGGGACAGAAAACTGTAGGTAGGGAGAGTATTTTTTTTCTTTCACTCTGCAAGTCCTTGTTTCCAGGGACCTGTAAGGACAGTGAGTTAATTGTCCTTGTGCTATATTGTGATTAAAAAAAACATTTATTCTAGGGACAGAAAACTCTAGGTAGGGACAGTGTCAGTTTCTTTCACTCTGCAAGTCCTTGTTTTCAGGGACCTGGAAGGACAGTGAGTGAATTGTCCTTTTGCTATATTGTGATAAAAAAAAAACATTTTTTTCTAGGGACAGAAAACTGTAGGTAGGGAGAGTGTTTTTTTTCTTTCACTCTGCAAGTCCTTGTTTCCAGGGACCTGTAAGGACAGTGAGTTAATTTTCCTTGTGCTATATTGTGATTAAAAAAAACATTTATTCTAGGGACAGAAAACTCTAGGTAGGGACAGTGTCAGTTTCTTTCACTCTGCAAGTCCTTGTTTCCAGGGACCTGGAAGGACAGTGAGTGAATTGTCCTTTTGCTATATTGTGATTAAAAAAAACATTTTTTTCTAGGGACAGAAAACTGTAGGTAGGGAGAGTGTTTTTTTTCTTTCACTCTGCAAGTCCTTGTTTCCAGGGACCTGTAAGGACAGTGAGTTAATTGTCCTTGTGCTATATTGTGCTGAAAAAAACATTTATTCCAGGGACAGAAAACTCTAGGTAGGGACAGTGTCAGTTTCTTTCACTCTGCAAGTCCTTGTTTCCAGGGACCTGGAAGGACAGTGAGTGAATTGTCCTTTTGCTATATTGTGATTAAAAAAAACATTTTTTTCTAGGGACAGAAAACTGTAGGTAGGGAGAGTGTTTTTTTTCTTTCACTCTGCAAGTCCTTGTTTCCAGGGACCTGTAAGGACAGTGAGTTAATTTTCCTTGTGCTATATTGTGATTAAAAAAAACATTTATTCTAGGGACAGAAAACTCTAGGTAGGGACAGTGTCAGTTTCTTTCACTCTGCAAGTCCTTGTTTCCAGGGACCTGGAAGGACAGTGAGTGAATTGTCCTTTTGCTATATTGTGATTAAAAAAAACATTTATTCTAGGGACAGAAAACTGTAGGTAGGGACAGTGTCAGTTTCTTTCACTCTGCAAGTCCTTGTTTCCAGGGACCTGGAAGGACAGTGAGTGAATTGTCCTTTTGCTATATTGTGATTAAAAAAAACATTTTTTTCTAGGGACAGAAAACTGTAGGTAGGGAGAGTATTTTTTTTCTTTCACTCTGCAAGTCCTTGTTTCCAGGGACCTGTAAGGACAGTGAGTTAATTGTCCTTGTGCTATATTGTGATTAAAAAAAACATTTATTCTAGGGACAGAAAACTCTAGGTAGGGACAGTGTCAGTTTCTTTCACTCTGCAAGTCCTTGTTTTCAGGGACCTGGAAGGACAGTGAGTGAATTGTCCTTTTGCTATATTGTGATAAAAAAAAACATTTTTTTCTAGGGACAGAAAACTGTAGGTAGGGAGAGTGTTTTTTTTCTTTCACTCTGCAAGTCCTTGTTTCCAGGGACCTGTAAGGACAGTGAGTTAATTTTCCTTGTGCTATATTGTGATTAAAAAAAACATTTATTCTAGGGACAGAAAACTCTAGGTAGGGACAGTGTCAGTTTCTTTCACTCTGCAAGTCCTTGTTTCCAGGGACCTGGAAGGACAGTGAGTGAATTGTCCTTTTGCTATATTGTGATTAAAAAAAACATTTTTTTCTAGGGACAGAAAACTGTAGGTAGGGAGAGTGTTTTTTTTCTTTCACTCTGCAAGTCCTTGTTTCCAGGGACCTGTAAGGACAGTGAGTTAATTTTCCTTGTGCTATATTGTGATTAAAAAAAACATTTATTCTAGGGACAGAAAACTCTAGGTAGGGACAGTGTCAGTTTCTTTCACTCTGCAAGTCCTTGTTTCCAGGGACCTGGAAGGACAGTGAGTGAATTGTCCTTTTGCTATATTGTGATTAAAAAAAACATTTATTCTAGGGACAGAAAACTCTAGGTAGGGACAGTGTCAGTTTCTTTCACTCTGCAAGTCCTTGTTTCCAGGGACCTGGAAGGACAGTGAGTGAATTGTCCTTTTGCTATATTGTGATTAAAAAAAACATTTATTCTAGGGACAGAAAACTCTAGGTAGGGACAGTGTCAGTTTCTTTCACTCTGCAAGTCCTTGTTTCCAGGGACCTGGAAGGACAGTGAGTGAATTGTCCTTTTGCTATATTGTGATTAAAAAAAACATTTTTTTCTAGGGACAGAAAACTGTAGGTAGGGAGAGTATTTTTTTTCTTTCACTCTGCAAGTCCTTGTTTCCAGGGACCTGTAAGGACAGTGAGTTAATTGTCCTTGTGCTATATTGTGCTGAAAAAAACATTTATTCCAGGGACAGAAAACTCTAGGTAGGGACAGTGTCAGTTTCTTTCACTCTGCAAGTCCTTGTTTCCAGGGACCTGGAAGGACAGTGAGTGAATTGTCCTTTTGCTATATTGTGATTAAAAAAAACATTTTTTTCTAGGGACAGAAAACTGTAGGTAGGGAGAGTATTTTTTTTCTTTCACTCTGCAAGTCCTTGTTTCCAGGGACCTGTAAGGACAGTGAGTTAATTGTCCTTGTGCTATATTGTGCTGAAAAAAACATTTATTCCAGGGACAGAAAACTCTAGGTAGGGACAGTGTCAGTTTCTTTCACTCTGCAAGTCCTTGTTTCCAGGGACCTGGAAGGACAGTGAGTGAATTGTCCTTTTGCTATATTGTGATTAAAAAAAACATTTTTTTCTAGGGACAGAAAACTGTAGGTAGGGAGAGTATTTTTTTTCTTTCACTCTGCAAGTCCTTGTTTCCAGGGACCTGTAAGGACAGTGAGTTAATTGTCCTTGTGCTATATTGTGCTGAAAAAAACATTTATTCCAGGGACAGAAAACTCTAGGTAGGGACAGTGTCAGTTTCTTTCACTCTGCAAGTCCTTGTTTCCAGGGACCTGGAAGGACAGTGAGTGAATTGTCCTTTTGCTATATTGTGATTAAAAAAAACATTTTTTTCTAGGGACAGAAAACTGTAGGTAGGGAGAGTGTTTTTTTTCTTTCACTCTGCAAGTCCTTGCTTCCAGGGACCTGTAAGGACAGTGAGTTAATTTTCCTTGTGCTATATTGTGATTAAAAAAAACATTTATTCTAGGGACAGAAAACTCTAGGTAGGGACAGTGTCAGTTTCTTTCACTCTGCAAGTCCTTGTTTCCAGGGACCTGGAAGGACAGTGAGTGAATTGTCCTTTTGCTATATTGTGATAAAAAAAAACATTTTTTTCTAGGGACAGAAAACTGTAGGTAGGGAGAGTGTTTTTTTTCTTTCACTCTGCAAGTCCTTGTTTCCAGGGACCTGTAAGGACAGTGAGTTAATTTTCCTTGTGCTATATTGTGATTAAAAAAAACATTTATTCTAGGGACAGAAAACTCTAGGTAGGGACAGTGTCAGTTTCTTTCACTCTGCAAGTCCTTGTTTCCAGGGACCTGGAAGGACAGTGAGTGAATTGTCCTTTTGCTATATTGTGATTAAAAAAAACATTTTTTTCTAGGGACAGAAAACTGTAGGTAGGGAGAGTGTTTTTTTTCTTTCACTCTGCAAGTCCTTGTTTCCAGGGACCTGTAAGGACAGTGAGTTAATTTTCCTTGTGCTATATTGTGATTAAAAAAAACATTTATTCTAGGGACAGAAAACTCTAGGTAGGGACAGTGTCAGTTTCTTTCACTCTGCAAGTCCTTGTTTCCAGGGACCTGGAAGGACAGTGAGTGAATTGTCCTTTTGCTATATTGTGATTAAAAAAAACATTTATTCTAGGGACAGAAAACTCTAGGTAGGGACAGTGTCAGTTTCTTTCACTCTGCAAGTCCTTGTTTCCAGGGACCTGTAAGGACAGTGAGTTAATTTTCCTTGTGCTATATTGTGATTAAAAAAAACATTTTTTCTAGGGACAGAAAACTGTAGGTAGGGAGAGTGTTTTTTTTCTTTCACTCTGCAAGTCCTTGTTTCCAGGGACAGAGAAGGACACCTGAAGGTAGCCCTTATTGCTTTTTTCCCATCTCCCTGCAGGCCATCTATTAGAATGTCTGGAAGGCAAACAAGGAGAGGCAGACAGTCAGGAGGCAATAAAAGAGGGCAAGCAGGCTCTGTGTCTGGGGGCAACAGTGCTGGTCGTGGACGCGGTGCATTGTCATCAGCACATGGCCATGGGACACGCTTGTCCTTCTTTTCGGCAGCTGGACATGTTGAGCCACATCATGCCGAAGACTTGGTAGAGTGGATGACCAAGCCCTCCTCCTCCTCCTCATCCTCTCTCACCCAGGCTCAGGGTACTGGAAAAGCAGCTGCCAAAGCGTCGTCTTCCCTGGTATCAATGTCAGACAAATCATCAGTCACTCCTTCCCTAGACCCACCATGTCCTCCTCCTGAGGAGTCCCCCGAACTGTTTCAGCACAGTGTTGGGTACATGCTCCAGGAGGATGCCCAGCGTTTCGAAGGGTCTGATGATGAAACCCAGCTAGAGGAAGGCAGTAGCGTGAGAGCAGACAGAGGGGATGCTCAAGAAGGACACCAATCTGGCAGTCATGTTCCAGCAGCTGCAGCATACTGCCAGATTGGCTCCAGTGATGAGGAGGGAGGGGATGATGAGGTCAATGACTCCACGTGGGTGCCTAATAGGAGAGAGGAGGAGGAGGAGGATGAGGAGGAGGCACATCTCCAACGAGGCAGGATGCCCTTTGGTGGCCAGCGTAAGGGCAGTACACCGACGGAATCACACCGCAGAGCTCCGCCTGTGCAGGGCGCTGCCTCTGCCCGTCATTCAAAAAGTTCTTTGGTGTGGGCCTTTTTTGAGGCTAGTGCATCAGATCGCACAGCTGCTGTTTGCAACATATGTCTCAAGCGTATATCGCGTGGCCAAAACATCAGCCGCTTGGGTACCACATGCCTGACCAGACATATGTTGACCTGCCATGCAGCTCGTTGGCAAGCCTACCTCAAAGACCCACACCAAAGAACAAAGCGGACCTCTCCTTGCACCGCATCAGCTGGGATCTCCAACCCCACTATAACTTCAGTCCTCTCTGAAACATGCACTGAGAGGAATGAAGGTGTAGAATTAGGTGTGTCACAGCCAAGTACTTGCGCCCACTCTGCTAGCAGTACACCGACGTCCGATTCTAGCAGGCAAATTTCCCTGCCCCAGCTGCTGGACCGTCGAAAGAAGTTCACTCCCAGCCATCCACATGCCCAGCGGTTGAATGCTAGCTTGGCTAAATTGCTAGCGCTTCAACTGCTGCCTTTTCAGTTGGTAGACTCGGCCCCCTTCCGTGAGTTTGTGCAATGTGCGGTTCCTCAGTGGCAGGTTCCCAAACGCCACTTTTTCTCACGGAAGGCTATTCCGGCTCTCTACCGGCATGTGGAAGGCAATGTCTTGGCCTCGCTGGACAGGGCGGTCAGCGGTAAGGTGCATATTACCGCTGACTCATGGTCCAGCAGGCATGGACAGGGACGTTACCTTTCTTTCACGGCCCATTGGGTCACTCTTTTGGCAGCTGGGAAGGATTCAGGACAAGGTGCAGTAGTGTTGGAGGTTGTCCCACCGCCACGCCTCCAAAATGCTACTACTGGTTGTGACACACCTCTCTCCTCCACCCCCTCCTCTTCTTCTTCCTCCATGGCCTCTTCCTGTGGTTTGTCCTATGAACCAGCGGTGCTCCGTAGCCGTTCACGGGGCTACGCAAGTACGCAGGCAAAAAGATGCCATGCCGTGCTTGCGCTGGTGTGTTTGGGGGACAGAAGCCACACTGGGGCAGAGGTCCTGTCTGCTCTGCAGGGCCAGGCCGAGAGGTGGTTGACGCCACGCCAGCTTAAGCCAGGAATGGTGGTTTGCGACAATGGCACCAACCTCCTCTCCGCCCTCCGACAGGGACAACTGACCCATGTGCCCTGTGTGGCTCACGTCCTTAACCTGGTGGTGCAGCGGTTCTTGGGCAGGTACCCGGGCTTACAGGATGTCCTGAGGCAGGCCAGGAAAGTCTGTGTGCATTTCCGCAGATCTTATAATGCCAGTGCTCGCCTGGCTGAGCTGCAAAAGGAGTTGAACCTGCCCAAGAACCGCCTTATATGTGACATGCCCACCAGGTGGAACTCAACGTTGGCCATGCTGCAGCGGCTGCACACGCAGCAGAGGGCCATCAATGAGTACCTGTGCGACTACGGCACCAGGACAGGGTCAGGGGAGCTTGGTTTTTTTTCTCCACGCCAGTGGGGCATGATCAGGGATGCATGCACTGTCCTGGCACCATTTGAGGAGGCCACGAGGATGGTGAGCAGTGACAGTGCATGCATCAGTGACACTGTACCTCTTGTCCACCTGTTGGAGCACACGCTGCGTGGAATAATGGACAGGGCACTTGAGGCAGAACAGAGGCAGGAAGAGGAGGACTTCCTTGCCTCTCAAGGCCCCCTTTACCCAGACAGTGTTCCTTCTGTCCCACCCATCGCACAGGAAGAGGAGGAGGAGGAGGAGGAGGAGGAGGATTGTGTCAGCATGGAGGTGGAGGCTGGCACTCAGCATCATCAGCAGCAGTCTTTTAGGGATGATTTACAGTCCCAAGAAACCAGTGGACTTGTACGTGGCTGGGAGGAGGTGGCTGCGGATCATGTCGTCCTTAGTGACCCAGAGGACTCCGGAGCGAATGCCTCAGCAAACCTACGCTGCATGGCCTCCCTGATCCTGCAAAGTCTGCGGAAGGATCCTCGTATTCTTCGGATCAAGGAGAGGGACCATTACTGGCTGGCCACTCTCCTTGATCCACGGTACAAGGGTAAGGTTGCGGACCTTATGTTACCGTCGCAGAGGGAGCAGAGGATGAGACAACTCCGGGAGGCCTTGCAGAAAGGTCTGTGCAACGCGTTCCCAGAGACTGGGAGGTTGCAAACTCCTGGTCCTGGACAACGAGTTGCTGAGGCTTCGGCCAGTCAAAGAAGGAGCGGTGGGGAAGGTGGCCGTCTGACCGATGCGTTCAGACAATTCTTTAGTCCGCAGCCCCAAAGTATGATTGGTTCCAGCAACCATCGCCAGCGTCTGATAAACATGGTGCAGGAATATCTAGGGGCAAGGTCAGACTTGGACACCTTCCCCACCGAAAATCCTCTGGCTTACTGGGTCTTGAGGATGGATCACTGGCCAGAGCTTGCACAGTATGCAATTGAGCTACTGGCCTGTCCTGCATCCAGCGTTCTTTCGGAACGCACATTCAGTGCTGCTGGAGGATTTGTCACGGATCACAGGGTGCGCCTGTCCACCGACTCGGTTGATCGACTGACTTTCATCAAGATGAACCAGTCTTGGATCACCACCAGCTACCACACACCTGATGCTGATATAACAGACTAATTGATTTTAAAATGTCACATCCCTTCAAGACTGATGCTGATGCTGAGTGCCTGTGCTGTTATGTTGACTGGCTATCCTCCTCCTCCGAGTCCTCAATGATACGATTGATGATGATAGCTTGGAAGATCATTTTTGTTTATGGGTGCCGCCACCAGTGCCTAACGCCCAATTTTTCAGCCCCTGTTTAACAGGGGCGTGTAATTACAATTTTTGAAGCAATACTTTGCAACAGGGCTCATTGCTGTGCTCCAAGTACAGTATCTGTGAGGAGTTGCAGTGTTGTGCCACCAGTGCCTAAGGCCCAATTTTTCAGCCCCTGTTTAACAGGGGCGTGTCATTACAATTTTTGAAGCAATACTTTGCAACAGGGCTCATTGCTGTGCTCCAAGTACAGTATCTGTGAGGGGTTGCAGTGTTGTGCCACCAGTGCCTAAGGCCCAATTTTTCAGCCCCTGTTCAACAGGGGCATGTAATTACAATTCTTGATCTAATAATTCACAGCAGGGCCCATTGCTGCACCCACCAAGAGTAACTGTCAGGGCTTACAGTGTTGTGGCACCAGCACCACCATCAAAGGCCCAATTTTTACTACCACTGTTCAACAATTATATGTAATTAAAATTCCTGATATAATAGTTGACAGCAGGGCGTTCCAGCACCAACCAAGAGTAACTGTGAGTGCTTACAGTGTTGTGCCAACACCAACAACTAAGGGGCCTATTTCTGCAGAGTATATACGGCAGGTCCCTACTTTCAAACATCCAACTTACAAACGACTCCTACTTGCAAACGCAAGAAGACAACAGGAAGTGAGAGGAAATCTACCACTAGGAAGGAAAATTCTCTCCTGTAAGAATAAATATGGGAGAAAGGTGTCTCCTCTGTACTGATGCTTTATCAGCAATCCTTGTTTCAAGAAAAACACCACATTTCAAAAACAGTTGTCATTGGGACGGAAAGTGAGGTGAAATGTTCTGAACAGGGGCACAGACAGCAAAACAAATGTTACAGGGGTGATAACCCTTACCTATGTTTTCCAAAAAGTTTAAAAATAGATTTTTGGGCTGGAGCTACACTTCAACAATGTACCTGTTCAAAATTACAAACAGATTCTACATAAGAACAAACCTACAGTCCCTGTCTTGTATGCACCGCCTGTATACGGCTGTTCAGAGTATATAGGGCCTTTTTTATTTTATGTGCGGGGTTCCCCTTAATATCCATACAAGACCCAAAGGGGCTGGTAATGGGCTGGGGTAGGGGGGGGGGGGTCATGGGGTAGCTATGCCATTTTTCTTAAAGAATTTCATCCATATTACCGGGACCAGACATTACATTAAAGCCGCAAGCAGTTTTAAATGGCTTTTTTTTCCTTTAGAAGTGTCATTTTGTGCAGGGACAGTTCTAAACACGGGAAACACGTGGCACTTCACAGGCATACTTTAGACACCCCCCAGGTACGATATTTAAAGGAATATTTGACTTTTTTTTTTTCACTTTATGCATCATTAAAATGACTGCTCCCGAAAAACGACCGTTTTTAAAACTTCTTTTTGCATTGATACATGTCCCCTGGTGCAGAACCCGGGTTCCCAAACCCTTTTTAGGACAATAACATGCATAATAGTTGTTATAATTAGCACTTTAGAATTCGAACGTTCGCATCCATTGTATTTAATAGGGTTCTAATGTTCGTTCGAACTTCCGGTCCGTTCGCGGGTTCTGGTGCGAACCGAACCCGGGGGTGTTCGGCTCATCACTATTACTGATGTATAGTGATGAGCCGAACACCCCCGGGTTCGGTTCGCACCAGAACCCGCGAACGGACCGAAAGTTCGTACGAACATTAGAACCCTATTAAATACAATGGATGCGAACGTTCGAATTCTAAAGTGCTAATTATAACAACTATTATGCATGTTATTGTCCTAAAAAGGGTTTGGGAACCCGGGTTCTGCACCAGGGGACATGTATCAATGCAAAAAGAAGTTTTAAAAACGGTCGTTTTTCGGGAGCAGTCATTTTAATGATGCATAAAGTGAAAAAAAAAAGTCAAATATTCCTTTAAATATCGTACCTGGGGGGTGTCTAAAGTATGCCTGTGAAGTGCCACGTGTTTCCCGTGTTTAGAACTGTCCCTGCACAAAATGACACTTCTAAAGGAAAAAAAAGCCATTTAAAACTTCTTGCGGCTTTAATGTAATGTCTGGTCCCGGTAATATGGATGAAAATCTTTAAGAAAAATGGCATAGCTACCCCATGACCCCCCCCCCCACCCCAGCCCATTACCAGCCCCTCTGGGTCTTGTATGGATATTAAGGGGAACCCCGCACATAAAATAAAAAAGGCCCTATATACTCTGAACAGCCGTATACAGGCGGTGCATACAAGACAGGGACTGTAGGTTTGTTCTTATGTAGAATGTGTTTGTAATTTTGAACAGGTACATTGTTGAAGTGTAGCTCCAGCCCAAAAATCTATTTTTAAACTTTTTGGGAAACATAGGTAAGGGTTATCACCCCTGTAACATTTGTTTTGCTGTCTGTGCCCCTGTTCAGAACATTTCACCTCACTTTCCGTCCCAATGACAACTGTTTTTGAAATGTGGTGTTTTTCTTGAAACAAGGATTGCTGATAAAGCATCAGTACAGAGGAGACACCTTTCTCCCATATTTATTCTTACAGGAGAGAATTTTCCTTCCTAGGGGTAGATTTCCTCTCACTTCCTGTTGTCTTCTTTCGTTTGCAAGTAGGAGTCGTTTGTAAGTTGGATGTTTGAAAGTAGGGACCTGCCGTATATACTCTGCAGAAATAGGCCCCTTAGTTGTTGGTGTTGGCACAACACTGTAAGCACTCACAGTTACTCTTGGTTGGTGCTGGAACGCCCTGCTGTCAACTATTATATCAGGAATTTTAATTACATATAATTGTTGAACAGTGGTAGTAAAAATTGGGGCTTTGATGGTGGTGCTGGTGCCACAACACTGTAAGCCCTGACAGTTACTCTTGGTGGGTGCAGCAATGGGCCCTGCTGTGAATTATTAGATCAAGAATTGTAATTGCATGCCCCTGTTGAACAGGGGCTGAAAAATTGGGCTTTTCGTGGTGGTGGTGGTGGTGGTGGTGTTGCCACAACACTGTAAGCCCTCAGAGTTACTCTTGGTGGGTGCAGGAATGGGCCCTGCTGTGAATTATTACATCAAGAATTGTAATTGCATGCCCCTGTTGAACAGGGGCTGAAAAATTGGGCCTTAGGCACTGGTGGCACAACACTACAACCCCTCACAGATACTGTACTTGGAGCACAGCAATGAGCCCTGTTGCAAAGTATTGCTTCAAAAATTGTAATGACACGCCCCTGTTAAACAGGGGCTGAAAAATTGGGCCTTAGGCACTGGTGGCACAACACTACAACCCCTCACAGATACTGTACTTGGAGCACAGCAATGAGCCCTATGGCAAATTATTGCTAAAAAAATTGTAAGTACACGCCCCTGTAAAACAGGGGCTGAAAAATTGGGCCTTAGCCACTGGTGGCGGCACCCATAAACAAAAATGATCTTCCAAGCTATCATCATCAATCGTATCATTGAGGACTCGGAGGAGGAGGATAGCCAGTCAACATAACAGCACAGGCACTCAGCATCAGCATCAGTCTTGAAGGGACGTGACATGTTAAAATCAATTAGTCTGTTATATCAGCATCAGGTGTGTGGTAGCTGGTGGTGATCCAAGACTGGTTCATCTTGATGAAAGTCAGTCGATCAACCGAGTCGGTGGACAGGCGCACCCTGTGATCCGTGACAAATCCTCCAGCAGCACTGAATGTGCGTTCCGAAAGAACGCTGGATGCAGGACAGGCCAGTAGCTCAATTGCATACTGTGCAAGCTCTGGCCAGTGATCCATCCTCAAGACCCAGTAAGCCAGAGGATTTTCGGTGGGGAAGGTGTCCAAGTCTGACCTTGCCCCTAGATATTCCTGCACCATGTTTATCAGACGCTGGCGATGGTTGCTGGAACCAATCATACTTTGGGGCTGCGGACTAAAGAATTGTCTGAACGCATCGGTCAGACGGCCACCTTCCCCACCGCTCCTTCTTTGACTGGCCGAAGCCTCAGCAACTCGTTGTCCTGGACCAGGAGTTTGTAACCTCCCAGTCTCTGGGAACGCGTTGCACAGACCTTTCTGCAAGGCCTCCCGGAGTTGTCTCATCCTCTGCTCCCTCTGCGATGGTAACATAAGGTCCGCAACCTTACCCTTGTACCGTGGATCAAGGAGAGTGGCCAGCCAGTAATGGTCCCTCTCCTTGATCCGAAGAATACGAGGATCCTTCCGCAGACTTTGCAGGATCAGGGAGGCCATGCAGCGTAGGTTTGCTGAGGCATTCGCTCCGGAGTCCTCTGGGTCACTAAGGACGACATGATCCACAGTCACCTCCTCCCAGCCACGTACAAGTCCACTGGTTTCTTGGGACTGTAAATCATCCCTAAAAGACTGCTGCTGATGATGCTGAGTGCCAGCCTCCACCTCCATGCTGACACAATCCTCCTCCTCCTCCTCCTCCTCCTCTTCCTCTTCCTGTGCGATGGGTGGGACAGAAGGAACACTGTCTGGGTAAAGGGGGCCTTGAGAGGCAAGGAAGTCCTCCTCTTCCTGCCTCTGTTCTGCCTCAAGTGCCCTGTCCATTATTCCACGCAGCGTGTGCTCCAACAGGTGGACAAGAGGTACAGTGTCACTGATGCATGCACTGTCACTGCTCACCATCCTCGTGGCCTCCTCAAATGGTGCCAGGACAGTGCATGCATCCCTGATCATGCCCCACTGGCGTGGAGAAAAAAAAACAAGCTCCCCTGACCCTGTCCTGGTGCCGTAGTCGCACAGGTACTCATTGATGGCCCTCTGCTGCGTGTGCAGCCGCTGCAGCATGGCCAACGTTGAGTTCCACCTGGTGGGCATGTCACATATAAGGCGGTTCTTGGGCAGGTTCAACTCCTTTTGCAGCTCAGCCAGGCGAGCACTGGCATTATAAGATCTGCGGAAATGCACACAGACTTTCCTGGCCTGCCTCAGGACATCCTGTAAGCCCGGGTACCTGCCCAAGAACCGCTGCACCACCAGGTTAAGGACGTGAGCCACACAGGGCACATGGGTCAGTTGTCCCTGTCGGAGGGCGGAGAGGAGGTTGGTGCCATTGTCGCAAACCACCATTCCTGGCTTAAGCTGGCGTGGCGTCAACCACCTCTCGGCCTGGCCCTGCAGAGCAGACAGGACCTCTGCCCCAGTGTGGCTTCTGTCCCCCAAACACACCAGCGCAAGCACGGCATGGCATCTTTTTGCCTGCGTACTTGCGTAGCCCCGTGAACGGCTACGGAGCACCGCTGGTTCATAGGACAAACCACAGGAAGAGGCCATGGAGGAAGAAGAAGAGGAGGGGGTGGAGGAGAGAGGTGTGTCACAACCAGTAGTAGCATTTTGGAGGCGTGGCGGTGGGACAACCTCCAACACTACTGCACCTTGTCCTGCATCCTTCCCAGCTGCCAAAAGAGTGACCCAATGGGCCGTGAAAGAAAGGTAACGTCCCTGTCCATGCCTGCTGGACCATGAGTCAGTGGTAATATGCACCTTACCACTGACCGCCCTGTCCAGCGAGGCCAAGACATTGCCTTCCACATGCCGGTAGAGAGCCGGAATAGCCTTCCGTGAGAAAAAGTGGCGTTTGGGAACCTGCCACTGAGGAACCGCACATTGCACAAACTCACGGAAGGGGGCCGAGTCTACCAACTGAAAAGGCAGCAGTTGAAGCGCTAGCAATTTAGCCAAGCTAGCATTCAACCGCTGGGCATGTGGATGGCTGGGAGTGAACTTCTTTCGACGGTCCAGCAGCTGGGGCAGGGAAATTTGCCTGCTAGAATCGGACGTCGGTGTACTGCTAGCAGAGTGGCCGCAAGTACTTGGCTGTGACACACCTAATTCTACACCTTCATTCCTCTCAGTGCATGTTTCTGAGAGGACTGAAGTTATAGTGGGGTTGGAGATCCCAGCTGATGCGGTGCAAGGAGAGGTCCGCTTTGTTCTTTGGTGTGGGTCTTTGAGGTAGGCTTGCCAACGAGCTGCATGGCAGGTCAACATATGTCTGGTCAGGCATGTGGTACCCAAGCGGCTGATGTTTTGGCCACGCGATATACGCTTGAGACATATGTTGCAAACAGCAGCTGTGCGATCTGATGCACTAGCCTCAAAAAAGGCCCACACCAAGGAACTTTTTGAATGACGGGCAGAGGCAGCGCCCTGCACAGGCGGAGCTCTGCGGTGTGATTCCGTCGGTGTACTGCCCTTACGCTGGCCACCAAAGGGCATCCTGTCTCGTTGGAGATGTGCCTCCTCCTCATCCTCCTCCTCCTCTCTCCTATTAGGCACCCACGTGGAGTCAGTGACCTCATCATCCCCTCCCTCCTCATCACTGGAGCCAATCTGGCAGTATGCTGCAGCTGCTGAAACATGACTGCCAGATTGGTGTCCTTCTTGAGCATCCCCTCTGTCTGCTCTCACCCTACTGCCTTCCTGTAGCTGGGTTTCATCATCAGACCCTTCGAAACGCTGGGCATCCTCCTGGAGCATGTACCCAACACTGTGCTCAAACAGTTCGGGGGACTCCTCAGGAGGAGGACATGGTGGGTCTAGGGAAGGAGTGACTGATGATGAGTCTGACATTGATACCAGGGAAGAGGACGCTTTGGCAGCTGCTTTGCCAGTACCCTGAGCCTGGGTGAGAGAGGATGAGGAGGAGGAGGAGGGCTTGGTCATCCACTCTACCAAGTCTTCGGCATGATGTGGCTCAACATGTCCAGCTGCCGAAAAGAAGGACAAGCGTGTCCCATGGCCATGTGCTGATGACAATGCACCGCGTCAACCAGCACTGTTGCCCCCAGACACAGAGCCTGATTGCCCTCTTTTATTGCCTCCTGACTGTCTGCCTCTCCTTGTTTGCCTTCCAGACATTCTAATAGATGGCCTGCAGGGAGATGGGAAAAAAGCAATAAGGGCTACCTTCAGGTGTCCTTCTCTGTCCCTTGAAACAAGGACTTGCACAGTGAAAGAAACTGACACTCTCCCTACCTACAGTTTTCTGTCCCTAGAAAAAATGTTTTTTTTAAGCACAATATAGCACAAGGAGAATTCACTCACTGTCCTTCCAGGTCCCTGGAAACAAGGGCTTGCACAGTGAAAGAAACTGACACTCTCCCTACCTACAGTTTTCTGTCCCTAGAAAAAAGGTTTTTTTTAAGCACAATATAGCACAAGGAGAATTCACTCACTGTCCTTCCAGGTCCCTGGAAACAAGGACTTGCACAGTGAAAGAAACTGACACTCTCCCTACCTACAGTTTTCTGTCCCTAGAAAAAATGTTTTTTTTAAGCACAATATAGCACAAGGAGAATTCACTCACTGTCCTTCCAGGTCCCTGGAAACAAGGGCTTGCACAGTGAAAGAAACTGACACTCTCCCTACCTACAGTTTTCTGTCCCTAGAAAAAATGTTTTTTTTAAGCACAATATAGCACAAGGAGAATTCACTCACTGTCCTTCCAGGTCCCTGGAAACAAGGACTTGCACAGTGAAAGAAACTGACACTCTCCCTACCTACAGTTTTCTGTCCCTAGAAAAAATGTTTTTTTTAAGCACAATATAGCACAAGGAGAATTCACTCACTGTCCTTCCAGGTCCCTGGAAACAAGGACTTGCACAGTGAAAGAAACTGACACTCTCCCTACCTACAGTTTTCTGTCCCTAGAAAAAATGTTTTTTTTAAGCACAATATAGCACAAGGAGAATTCACTCACTGTCCTTCCAGCTCCCTGGAAACAAGGACTTGCACAGTGAAAGAAACTGACACTCTCCCTACCTACAGTTTTCTGTCCCTAGAAAAAATGTTTTTTTTAAGCACAATATAGCACAAGGAGAATTCACTCACTGTCCTTCCAGGTCCCTGGAAACAAGGGCTTGCACAGTGAAAGAAACTGACACTCTCCCTACCTACAGTTTTCTGTCCCTAGAAAAAATGTTTTTTTTTAAGCACAATATAGCACAAGGAGAATTCACTCACTGTCCTTCCAGGTCCCTGGAAACAAGGGCTTGCACAGTGAAAGAAACTGACACTCTCCCTACCTACAGTTTTCTGTCCCTAGAAAAAATGTTTTTTTTAAGCACAATATAGCACAAGGAGAATTCACTCACTGTCCTTCCAGGTCCCTGGAAACAAGGGCTTGCACAGTGAAAGAAACTGACACTCTCCCTACCTACAGTTTTCTGTCCCTAGAAAAAATGTTTTTTTTAAGCACAATATAGCACAAGGAGAATTCACTCACTGTCCTTCCAGGTCCCTGGAAACAAGGACTTGCACAGTGAAAGAAACTGACACTCTCCCTACCTACAGTTTTCTGTCCCTAGAAAAAATGTTTTTTTTAAGCACAATATAGCACAAGGAGAATTCACTCACTGTCCTTCCAGGTCCCTGGAAACAAGGGCTTGCACAGTGAAAGAAACTGACACTCTCCCTACCTACAGTTTTCTGTCCCTAGAAAAAAGGTTTTTTTTAAGCACAATATAGCACAAGGAGAATTCACTCACTGTCCTTCCAGGTCCCTGGAAACAAGGACTTGCACAGTGAAAGAAACTGACACTCTCCCTACCTACAGTTTTCTGTCCCTAGAAAAAATGTTTTTTTTAAGCACAATATAGCACAAGGAGAATTCACTCACTGTCCTTCCAGGTCCCTGGAAACAAGGGCTTGCACAGTGAAAGAAACTGACACTCTCCCTACCTACAGTTTTCTGTCCCTAGAAAAAATGTTTTTTTTAAGCACAATATAGCACAAGGAGAATTCACTCACTGTCCTTCCAGGTCCCTGGAAACAAGGACTTGCACAGTGAAAGAAACTGACACTCTCCCTACCTACAGTTTTCTGTCCCTAGAAAAAATGTTTTTTTTAAGCACAATATAGCACAAGGAGAATTCACTCACTGTCCTTCCAGGTCCCTGGAAACAAGGGCTTGCACAGTGAAAGAAACTGACACTCTCCCTACCTACAGTTTTCTGTCCCTAGAAAAAATGTTTTTTTTAAGCACAATATAGCACAAGGAGAATTCACTCACTGTCCTTCCAGGTCCCTGGAAACAAGGACTTGCACAGTGAAAGAAACTGACACTCTCCCTACCTACAGTTTTCTGTCCCTAGAAAAAATGTTTTTTTTAAGCACAATATAGCACAAGGAGAATTCACTCACTGTCCTTCCAGGTCCCTGGAAACAAGGACTTGCACAGTGAAAGAAACTGACACTCTCCCTACCTACAGTTTTCTGTCCCTAGAAAAAATGTTTTTTTTAAGCACAATATAGCACAAGGAGAATTCACTCACTGTCCTTCCAGCTCCCTGGAAACAAGGACTTGCACAGTGAAAGAAACTGACACTCTCCCTACCTACAGTTTTCTGTCCCTAGAAAAAATGTTTTTTTAAGCACAATATAGCACAAGGAGAATTCACTCACTGTCCTTCCAGGTCCCTGGAAACAAGGGCTTGCACAGTGAAAGAAACTGACACTCTCCCTACCTACAGTTTTCTGTCCCTAGAAAAAATGTTTTTTTTAAGCACAATATAGCACAAGGAGAATTCACTCACTGTCCTTCCAGGTCCCTGGAAACAAGGGCTTGCACAGTGAAAGAAACTGACACTCTCCCTACCTACAGTTTTCTGTCCCTAGAAAAAATGTTTTTTTTAAGCACAATATAGCACAAGGAGAATTCACTCACTGTCCTTCCAGGTCCCTGGAAACAAGGGCTTGCACAGTGAAAGAAACTGACACTCTCCCTACCTACAGTTTTCTGTCCCTAGAAAAAATGTTTTTTTTAAGCACAATATAGCACAAGGAGAATTCACTCACTGTCCTTCCAGGTCCCTGGAAACAAGGACTTGCACAGTGAAAGAAACTGACACTCTCCCTACCTACAGTTTTCTGTCCCTAGAAAAAATGTTTTTTTTAAGCACAATATAGCACAAGGAGAATTCACTCACTGTCCTTCCAGGTCCCTGGAAACAAGGACTTGCACAGTGAAAGAAACTGACACTCTCCCTACCTACAGTTTTCTGTCCCTAGAAAAAATGTTTTTTTTAAGCACAATATAGCACAAGGAGAATTCACTCACTGTCCTTCCAGGTCCCGGGAAACAAGGGCTTGCAAAGTGAAAGAAACTGACACTCTCCCTACCTACAGTTTTCTGTCCCTAGAAAAAATGTTTTTTTTAAGCACAATATAGCACAAGGAGAATTCACTCACTGTCCTTCCAGGTCCCTGGAAACAAGGGCTTGCACAGTGAAAGAAACTGACACTCTCCCTACCTACAGTTTTCTGTCCCTAGAAAAAATGTTTTTTTTAAGCACAATATAGCACAAGGAGAATTCACTCACTGTCCTTCCAGGTCCCTGGAAACAAGGACTTGCACAGTGAAAGAAACTGACACTCTCCCTACCTACAGTTTTCTGTCCCTAGAAAAAATGTTTTTTTTAAGCACAATATAGCACAAGGAGAATTCACTCACTGTCCTTCCAGGTCCCTGGAAACAAGGGCTTGCACAGTGAAAGAAACTGACACTCTCCCTACCTACAGTTTTCTGTCCCTAGAAAAAATGTTTTTTTAAGCACAATATAGCACAAGGAGAATTCACTCACTGTCCTTCCAGGTCCCTGGAAACAAGGACTTGCACAGTGAAAGAAACTGACACTCTCCCTACCTACAGTTTTCTGTCCCTAGAAAAAATGTTTTTTTAAGCACAATATAGCACAAGGAGAATTCACTCACTGTCCTTCCAGGTCCCTGGAAACAAGGACTTGCACAGTGAAATAAACTGACACTCTCCCTACCTACAGTTTTCTGTCCCTAGAAAAAATGTTTTTTTTAAGCACAATATAGCACAAGGAGAATTCACTCACTGTCCTTCCAGGTCCCTAGAAACAAGGACTTGCACAGTGAAAGAAACTGACACTCTCCCTACCTACAGTTTTCTGTCCCTAGAAAAAATGTTTTTTTTAAGCACAATATAGCACAAGGAGAATTCACTCACTGTCCTTCCAGGTCCCTGGAAACAAGGACTTGCACAGTGAAAGAAACTGACACTCTCCCTACCTACAGTTTTCTGTCCCTAGAAAAAATGTTTTTTTTAAGCACAATATAGCACAAGGAGAATTCACTCACTGTCCTTCCAGGTCCCTGGAAACAAGGACTTGCACAGTGAAAGAAACTGACACTCTCCCTACCTACAGTTTTCTGTCCCTAGAAAAAATGTTTTTTTTAAGCACAATATAGCACAAGGAGAATTCACTCACTGTCCTTCCAGGTCCCTGGAAACAAGGACTTGCACAGTGAAAGAAACTGACACTCTCCCTACCTACAGTTTTCTGTCCCTAGAAAAAATGTTTTTTTTAAGCACAATATAGCACAAGGAGAATTCACTCACTGTCCTTCCAGGTCCCTGGAAACAAGGACTTGCACAGTGAAAGAAACTGACACTCTCCCTACCTACAGTTTTCTGTCCCTAGAAAAAATGTTTTTTTTAAGCACAATATAGCACAAGGAGAATTCACTCACTGTCCTTCCAGGTCCCTGGAAACAAGGACTTGCACAGTGAAAGAAACTGACACTCTCCCTACCTACAGTTTTCTGTCCCTAGAAAAAATGTTTTTTTTAAGCACAATATAGCACAAGGAGAATTCACTCACTGTCCTTCCAGGTCCCTGGAAACAAGGACTTGCACAGTGAAAGAAACTGACACTCTCCCTACCTACAGTTTTCTGTCCCTAGAAAAAAAGTTTTTTCTAAGCACAATATAGCACAAGGAGAATTCACTCACTGTCCTTCCAGGTCCCTGGAAACAAGGACTTGCACAGTGAAAGAAACTGACACTCTCCCTACCTACAGTTTTCTGTCCCTAGAAAAAATGTTTTTTTTAAGCACAATATAGCACAAGGAGAATTCACTCACTGTCCTTCCAGGCCCCTGGAAACAAGGACTTGCACAGTGAAAGAAACTGACACTCTCCCTACCTACAGTTTTCTGTCCCTAGAAAAAATGTTTTTTTTAAGCACAATATAGCACAAGGAGAATTCACTCACTGTCCTTCCAGGTCCCTGGAAACAAGGACTTGCACAGTGAAAGAAACTGACACTCTCCCTACCTACAGTTTTCTGTCCCTAGAAAAAATGATTTTTTTAAGCACAATATAGCACAAGGAGAATTCACTCACTGTCCTTCCAGGTCCCTGGAAACAAGGACTTGCACAGTGAAAGAAACTGACACTCTCCCTACCTACAGTTTTCTGTCCCTAGAAAAAATGTTTTTTTTAAGCACAATATAGCACAAGGAGAATTCACTCACTGTCCTTCCAGGTCCCTGGAAACAAGGACTTGCACAGTGAAAGAAACTGACACTCTCCCTACCTACAGTTTTCTGTCCCTAGAAAAAATGTTTTTTTTAAGCACAATATAGCACAAGGAGAATTCACTCACTGTCCTTCCAGGTCCCTGGAAACAAGGACTTGCACAGTGAAAGAAACTGACACTCTCCCTACCTACAGTTTTCTGTCCATAGAAAAAATGTTTTTTTTAAGCACAATATAGCACAAGGAGAATTCACTCACTGTCCTTCCAGGTCCCTGGAAACAAGGACTTGCACAGTGAAAGAAACTGACACTCTCCCTACCTACAGTTTTCTGTCCCTAGAAAAAATGTTTTTTTTAAGCACAATATAGCACAAGGAGAATTCACTCACTGTCCTTCCAGGTCCCTAGAAACAAGGACTTGCACAGTGAAAGAAACTGACACTCTCCCTACCTACAGTTTTCTGTCCCTAGAAAAAATGTTTTTTTTAAGCACACTATAGCACAAGCACAAAACACACTGACACTCTCCCTACCTATCCTTCTCTTTCCCTAAACTAAAGGAATCCAGGTTAAGCAAGAAAGAAATAAAAGTCACTGTCCCTGCCTATGCTGCTCTATCCCTGCTCCGGAACACACTACACTAGGCCGCCGTGCTGGCGGCCTTTTATAGTGTGGGGCGTGTACTAAACACCCTCAGCAATAATTGGCCACAGGCATACTGCCTGTGGCCAATCATGGCTCTCCTCGCTGCCGGCGCTGTGATTGGCCAAGCATGCGGGGTCACAGTGCATGCTTGGCCAATCACAGCGCCTGGATGACACTGTGATGGCGTAGTGCATTGTGGGCCGTTCGCGTCACTCGAATTTGGCGCGAACGGCCCAAATCGTTCGATCTTCGTCGAACGATCGAACAGCCGATGTTCGAGTCGAACGTATGTTCGACTCGAACACGAAGCTCATCCCTACTGATGTACAATACATTGTAATTTTGCTGCACTTTGACAGTCAAAATCATAGGTATCATCTGACCTTCTAGAGCTATGTTCCTTATATCAAAATTAAAAGGACAGTGAGCATCATAGAAATAATATGTGTGCTGCATTTACTATATATTCCACAATTACTTTTATATTTGACAAGTTCTAATCATTGGTGTAATCATTGTCTAATTATTGATGGTAAACAGGGATGGGAAACTGACCTAGGGAATATATTTGATGATGAATGAGATGATGCTCTGCAAGAACTCATAAGAGCATTCTACTCTGGCTTTTGTAGGCAGATTTTCATTATGCATAGTATTTACCAAAATGCTAAATTCCTCCTCTAATTAGGCCTAAGACAAGACTCCTACTGTTCCAAATGGAGATCTAATAAAGAATCTTTACTACACCTACTTTGGAAATGGCCAAACGTAAAGTGATTGTAAAGCTTTGCTTATGTTTTTTTTTTTAAAATAACAAACATGTCTATACTTACCTTCTCTGTGCAGTAATTTTGCACAGAGTGGCCCCAATCCTCCTTTTCTGGGGTCTCCCCATGGCGCTCCTGGCTCCTCCTCTTCTTGAGTGCCCCCATGGAGAACCGCTCTCCAAGGGGGCACTCGTTCAGGTGCGTTACTGAGTCCTGCTGCTGCGTCCATTGACACAGACAGCTGGACTTGCACCCGCGCCCGACTCCCTTGTCACTGAATTTGATTAACAGCAGCCAGAGCCAATGGCTCTGGCTTCTATCAATCTATCCAATGAGGACAGTGGTTGGAGCTTGTGTGCTCATCCCCATTGTTGGAAAGATCGGGTTCAGGTAAGTAAAAGGGGGGCTCTGGGGGGCAGCTGTATCACAAAAGGTTTTTCACCTTAATGCAAAATGCATTAAGGTGAAAAACAATGGGGGTTTACAGCCCCTTTAAGCCCCATACACACAGGCCGAATGTCGGGAGACATTGGCTGGTTGCAAAAAAAGCAGCCGACATTCGGCCTGTGTGTATGTTGGCCTGTCCGACAGAAGCCGAACGTTTGGCCGGCTTTTGTGGGACAAGCATGCTGGAAAACCAGCAGCCAACCAACTCCTGTTCAGCACTCTCCACCAGTGGCGGAGAGCGCTGATCAGAGTGTTCAGGCACAACAGCTCAGCAAAGGAGATCGCTATACTAACTTCACATAGTTAGTGGATTCACAGTGTATTACTGGATTTCTCTCTACTGAATAGCCATACTTCACTTGCCGTATCTAGTGCACTTTTTGTAGCACGTTGAAAGGTAACACTTAACTGGATATCTAACCGGTCTGCAACTTTTGAGACATGGATGCAAAAAATTTATAGAATTATTGCTTTAAAAAAAATTACGTATTCCTTTAGGGATTCAACCTGTAAACACTCACTACTTTGGCCTTTTTGGCTAGGCTACTTGTCTTCGGTATCGATGCCCCTCTGATCTCCCCTCCCAAGACTTTCTGGGGAAAACCAGGTGTTGACAATGTTTTTGATCTCTACATACTGCTTTATTTTCTGAATGGGTGTCCAACTGTTACCTGTCAGTTTAATATTGTCTCTTTTATACACTTTTGTTTTAGTGGGTACTGCACACACACTCTTGGCAACTTATGATAATATGTGAACTGATAGATCTTTTATCCTCTCATGCAGTACCTAGTCTAAATATATATTTTTCTCATATTACTATGTATGTGTGTAATATGTCTGAGCTGTATTTTCCTTTGTTCTGTTTGACCTGTTTGTATCATTTGGTTTGTTATTTTTTTTTTATAAAATGATGGTACTTATCTTAAATTTACATCTCAGGCAACTTATATTTTAGGCATTTGATGTTTACACTTTGGAGGACCTTGATAAGGTGCTGGCAAAATCACTGCGGAACAAGATTTCATCTCATGAATTTAGCATGCATGAGATTAACCAGCAAGCATTAAGTAAGTCATTTGTCTGTACCAATTCCAATTGCTCATGTACTGCATTGATAATATGCTTGCTAAATGTATATTCTCAATATTTGGAAAATGTTATGATATTGGGAAGATATCTTATGGAGTATATTACACGTTTCTGAGATATTTGCAAACACATTTGTGTGGATTATGTTACTACTGATGCCTAAACCTACAAAGCGATATTGAGGAAGCCATAAGATGAGAACTACTTGGCTCAATCATTGCTGCTTACCTGCCTGGCTTGAATATAAAAAACATCAGCCAAATCATCTCCTTGCTGCCTGTTGACACTGGTTCACGCTATGATTGATTGATTGATATGTAAATTTATATCGCGCCAAATACTGTCTTGGAGGACTGCAACTAAGCGCGCTGTACCATAAATTCACCAATCAGCCTTGGGAAAAGAAAAAAACATTTGAAAAAAAGGGAGGGGAGAAAAAAAGAGGAAGGAAGGCTCACGAGGGGAGTCGAAAAACAAAGTTGACGTTAATTATTACAGAGTTAGGTGTCTCTACATCCGTAGTTAGGAAAAAGCGTTTTTAAAAAGGTGGGTTTTTAATTGCCTCTTAAAAAGAGCTTGGGGCATTGGGAGCCGGAGATGGTCGGGGAGTTGGTTCCAAAGGGCCGCGCCCATAGTCTGCATTCGTCGACCTCCCAAGGACTGGAGTCGGGCGGGTGCTTGGATGATCCTATTTTGAAGCCCTGACCGCAATGCTCTACTTGGTGTGTAATGGGGGGCCATTTCTGTGAGATAGAGTGGGCCCAGGCCCCAATATGCTATAAACATCAGAACCAAGATTTTAAATTGTACTCTATGCACTATAGGTAACCAATGTAGCTGTGCCAGCACGGGGGTGATGTGATGTATATATGGTGTACCCGTAATAGTGCGTGCTGCTTGATTCTGTATAATTTGGATTTTTTTGACCCACTTAAGGGGAAGGCCAAGGCAAAAACCATTGGCAAAGTCTAGTCTGGATTGTACTAGAGCCAAAGTAAGTGTGATTTGGTGTCGATATGAAAGTAGATGTCTGATCTTCCGAATAATTTGCAAATAGAATGAGGCATTTTTCATACAGTTCATAATTTGCGGAATCCAGGTAAGCTTTGCATCAAAAATGATTCCAAGGTTCTTGACTTGTCTTTTAGGTTCTGGGCAGGTACCTAGGTCAGATGGCCATCGGGATAGAATGGGAAAGGCTAGAGGTTCACCCACTTGGAGTATTTCTGTTTTGGAGCAATTGAGGCTCAACCAGTTTCTATTCATCCAGGAATGGATATGAGTCATGCATTCTGCTAGGATCTGGGGATGTCTGTCATTTTTGGAAGTGTTGACTAGGATTTGGATGTCATCGGCATATAGTTGGCCTTGAAGGCCATGTAACTGCAACATATCGGGTAGGGGGCGCATGTAACAATTGAAAAGGTATGGAGAGAGGGCATAGCCCTGTGGTACTCCCCAGGGCACTGGGCTTATGGCTGACCTGAAAGGTCCCAGCCTAACCTGTTGGGTACGGTCTTGTAGAAAAGACTGGATCCATAACAGGACAGGACCTCGAATTCCAAACTGGTCATGAAGGCGCGAGATCAGAATGTCGTGATCAATGGTGTCAAAAGCCGCGGAGAGGTCCAATAGCACTAAGGCTGCCGATTCCGCCGATTCCGCCGATATGAGGACTGTTTTTTTCCCTATGTTATGAGCTAATGAGACTGGCAGTGGTATCAGAGCTTGAATGATCAGACAATTGAGGGACACGCATCAAAAATTCAGGAGATCTGACTGGGATACTGACAAAGTTGCCTCTCTGGAGTTGCCTGTTAATGGGAAAGACATACCCAATAAGCGTTTACCCCTCATTGATCTGGTGAGTGTGAATTTTGAGGGGAGTGGAATCACACGGTGCGGTGAAGGTGGTTATTACTACATATCCATCAAGCCCCCTATTGAACATTCAACCAAGCATGTTCTAGCTGGACTTACCTGTCACAGGGTGCACTACCCTTAAACTGTGTTAATTTTCTGTGTATAATACACTGAAGAGCGCTGCTTTTGTCTTACGGATTACTAGAGATGAACTTATGATGTATATGTATTTGTTATTATAGCAGCAGCCTGTTTGTTCTAACTGTAGATTTTTTTTACCTAAGCCCTGGATAAGTGATATTGTTTGCTTAAAAGATTTAAATAACGTGGCTAAATGAATAAAACATAATAAAGTACATAAATTGGGAAGTCCTAGAAAAAATCCAGTATCAGAAGTGATGAATTCTCCCACTGTGTGAAGATAAATTAAAACCAAAGTGACAAGTGTCTCTTCTTTCAGTGCAGTGACACCTCTGTGCAGATTGGCCTCTCACCTTACTGCTTTGGTATGTAAATGATCTGGTAGGCTCCAATGGCTTCAAATGACCCTCCTATGGTTTGCCCAGCTAGTGGCTCTCTCAGACAGATAGTTCCAGCTACCTCTAGGGGTCATCCTCTCTTTGGCCCAGTATATGGCTCTCTAAGATGGATGTTAACTCTTCTATGAAGATCTTGAGGTCTGGGGGTCCTATCAGACTCACCCTTGTAGTATATAAAAGAAATAGATTCCCGTATAGTTTAGTAATGTTTAGTAGATCAGATCCCTTGATGAAGTCACGTGGATGTGATGATCCACGTCGGGATTGATCGACATGCACACCGGAAGTGACGCTGGAATACAAGTTTGCTGCTCGTGGATTTTATGCTGTTTATTACCTTGTCAATGTGGGTAAAACTAGCTGTTTTTATCTAATAAATCTACTAAACATTACTACACTATACAGGAATCCTTTTCTTCTATATAGTACATGGATGAGTCTGGGAGGACCCCCAGACCTCAAGATCTTCAGTTAACATCCATCTTAGAGAGCCATATACTGGGCCAAAGAGAGGTGGACCCCTAGAGGTAGCTGGAACTATCTATCCGAGAGAACCACTAGGTGGGCAAACCATTTACTTTATTAGCCGGATGTTGTTTGGGTGGGTGGAGATCCCCATATATTATACAAAGAATGTGTTTATCTGTCATTTCTATGCAGTGACCAAGGCTCTCCAGCCGAAATGCATCTGCTTTTTTGTTTTCCTACATGTGCCAATAAATTATTCTTATTTGATGATATAACATCTATTTACAGATTGTAGAAATTTTTGCACTGACTAGGACAGTTTTTTATGCTTTATTGATTCACTTTTCGGATTGTTGTTCACTTCTTCATATTTATCATTTACTTCTAATAACGCTGTACCACACATTACTATTTAATAAACATGTTGTACTTACCTGCTCTGTGCAATGGTTTTGCATAGAGTGGCCCCTAACCTCCTCTTCTGGAGTCCTCCGCTGATGATCTTGGCTCCTCCTCTTCTCTAAGTGCCCCCATAGCAAGCCGCTTGCTATGGGGGCATTCATGCGGGCTTGATCCCAATCCAGGCTGTGTGCATCTATAGAAACACAGCACAGCTTGGCCCCACCCCCCTCTCCCTTAACTGACAGCAGCAGAATACATTGATGAAAAGGGATAGAGGGCTGCTGCAGACAAGCACTGCTCTGGATTGAGATCAAGCTTACATAAGTGTTTAAGGGGGTACTGGGGTAGCAGCTTTTGAAAGTTTTTTTACACTAATGCAGAGAATGCATTAAGGTATAAAAAAAAAATTGCCTTTATAACCACTTTAACTGTCCTTTTTTGATTTGGAAAACACATCTTGGAAGGGACATAATTAACATGTCAAACTATATCCTGCAAAAACAAGGAGTTAGGTATAAAGAGTAAGCTCACCCACTATATTGTTGCAAGGGAAGGGTGCACTGCAATCGCGCATTTAAATCTCCCTCTCTCCTAGCAACACAAACAGTAGGTAATGGGGAATTGTCTGTGTTGGCAGAATAATCCCATTAATAGTTCCTCTGAATTAATTAAGTATATACAAAACAGGAGAGATGGAGAACCAGCAGGTCCTCCCAGAAATAATTCTTCAACGAGGAACTATTAAAGACTATAGACTTTATTAAGTAAACCGCAATAAATTACTTATACAAATTTAATCATAGAAAAAACATCACATCTCCTTCCACCAATTGATTAAAATAAGACTAGTCTAAACTGTAAACATGGGTGGCCACCCGATCAGCCATACACACCACAATCATTCACTCCATGACTCATCCATCCAATGTCAATCTTAGATCAAGTGACAGTTGGGCTAAAAGGTCCTCCTTCAATATGAGCAATAGCCCAGTGGTGGAAGAAGGATAAAGGATTTGATGCACACTCAGTCACTATTAGTACTGGTTACTAATAGTGACTGAGCGTGCATCAAATCCTTTATCCTTCTTCCACCACTGTGCTATTGCTGATATTGAAGGAGGACCTTTTAGCCCAACTGTCACTTGATCTGAGATCGACATTGGATGGATGGGTAATGGAGTGAATTATTGTGGTGTGTATGGCTGATCGGGTGGCCACCCATGTTACAGTTTAGACTCGTCTTATTTTAATCAATTGGTGGAGGGAGATGTGATGTTTTTTCTATGATTAAATTTGTATAAGTAATTTATTGTGGTTTACTTAATAAAGTCTATAGTCTTTAACAGTTCCTTGTTGAAGAATTATTTCTGGGAGGACCTGCTGGTTCTCCATCTACCCTGTTTTGTACTAACTATATCCTGGCTCAGCATAAAGATCTGCCAGATTCATGTTTTATGCAGAAGACTGTAAACAGGACATGGGGATATCTGCTATTGATTAAAGAAAGCTAATGATGCCAAGAATATACTAAGGAATTCCTCACAGTAAGAACCATTACTCTTTAGAATGCACTGCCTCTGCAGATATTAATGCACAATTAGTATCAGAAATTTAAAAATATTTGGATGATTTTCTAATCGCGACGATGACTAATGTTATTCAAATGTATAATTACATGAAAAGTAGCATTTTGATTCAGGAAGTTGATCTAATGTTAGCCTTATTGGGAAACATTTCCTCCACCCCCCATGAGACAAAGATGCCATAGTTGTCCAGTGAGTTTTTGTTTTGCCTTCTTTTAAAATGAAGCTTAAATTTGCACGAGGAGATGCACCACTAGCTCAACAGATGGTGAGGAATGTGAATAGGCTCAGCCTTGAACTCTTCCTAAGTCTCGCAACTCTGATACATTTTGCCCTGCCTACTGGGACTTAATCATAGGGGTCCTCAATGACGAAACCCATGTGGACGGGGTGAAGTGCATCAGAGGGGCATGGCTTATGAGGAGTTCAAGGCTGAGGCCATTCACATTCCTATCCACCAGTTGAGGTAGTGGTGTGTTATGTCTCTCATCCCCTCAAGCTTCACTGCTTTCTGGATCAAGCATAAGACAGTCTGAACCCTTACATTGCTGTGAGACACCAGATTCTTTACCAGCAGAACACCTTAAAGCGGAGCTCCACCCTAAAGTGGAACTTCCGCTGATCGGAACCCTCCCCCCCTCCGGTGTCACAATTGACACCTTTCAGGGGGGAGGGGGGTGCAGATACCTGTCTATGACAGGTATTTGCACCCACTTCCGGGAGTCCTCTCTGCGGGAAATCTGCGGGAAGCACGTCACTTCCCGCAGATTCCCTGTTGTGTTCTGGGAGACACTCGGCTCCCAGAACACAGGGGACCATTCAGAACGGCGCAGCGCGACTCGCGCATTTGCCGTAGGGAACCGGGCATGAAGCCGCAAGGCTTCACTTCCTGGTTCCCTCACCAAGGATGGCGGTGGGGGCAGCAGAGTGACGAGCGATTGCTCGTCCTCTGCTGCGGACGTCGCTGGACTTGCAGCTGCTGGCTTTTAATATTTTTTTTTTCCAAGGCACCTCCGCTTTAAGCAGCACTATAAGTGGTTACATTGTATTGTGAAATTTGTATTTGTTCAGTCTAATTTGTGAGTTTTTTTTTCATGCTTACAATTATAATGTAATTCTTCAATTTACAATTTTTTTAGTGCAAAGTGGATATTATAAGGCAGGATAGAAAGATAATAACATTTGTAAATTTCATTGACTGTTTTTATATCGTACATGTTCCAAATTGTAAGTTTTCCTATTTTCCAATGAAGATGTTCAAGTTTTGCTGGAACATTACAAAAATTGCCTGGAACACTCTTGAGCTAGTCAACACAAAAATCCCAATTAAACTGTTTAATATTTCAAGTTAATAACAGAGTTTTTTATTGCATATTTTGCCGCAAATACTTGCTAGGCCACCTCAAAATGTGGACCCTAACATAAAACTATAGCACATGTAGTATATATTGTAAAAAATAAGGCATGACTTGTAGGTAGCCCCATACCCTTTCACTGTTGGAGCCATTTTTTTCTTGTTCATACATCACGGGACACAGAGCAGCATAGCCATTACTATGTGGGTTATATAGATTACCTTCAGGTGCTGGCACTGGCAACTTCCAAAACAGGAAGTACCCTCCCCTATATAAGCCCCTCCCATCCGGGAGTACCTCAGTTTTTTGCCAGTGTCTAAGGTGTTGGCCAAGGTTAACATGTATTCATCTGGGCTTGTGTACAGGTTCTCTGGGCCTTAGCAAGCTATTCCGGATCCGACCAAAAAAGCTTCATAGCTAAACGGTCGGTACCCGGGCCTTGCAGAGAAGAGCAGGGTTTTGCCTGTAATGCCTCTCTTAGGAGGGCTGGACCCTGGGATCCAGAGCTCTGGTCATACCCAAAACCAAGAGGCTATCTGTGCAGGGTGCTATACAGGTCCAGGGGAGTGGAATCCTTGGGAACCCGGTCCCTGAAGGTCTAGTACAATGCCTGTCGTGAGAGGTGAAGTTTGGGCTTCTGTGGACCAAACAAAGTCCTGCGGCGGGGAAAAGGTAAGTGGGGGCCCCTCAGGAACTTGGTTCTATTGAGGGGACCCCCAAGCCTAATATGTCTTTCTGCCTGTTACCTAAAGGGTATTCCCGCTAATAGCTGTATATGCCTAAGAAATCCTAGAAATGTTTTTTCATAAGGGAAGTTTTAAAAAAAAAACTGTAAACCTGGAAATGTTTTTTCATAAAGGAGGTTTTAAAAAAAAAAAAAAAAAGACAAAGGTGCGGTACCTGTGTTTGTCCACTAGAGGCCGCTGTGGAACGTCTTTTTTCTTGGGACTATTCCTTCCATGGTGAAAGTCCAGGCAGATGAGTGAGCTCTCTATCAGGGAAGCTGCATTCCTCTGTCATGCTGCCAAGTAGTTTCCTTCCATCCCCGAGTCCTGGTGAAACAGGGACCCTGGCTCCTCTCCCTACATGGCGCCAAGAGCGCACACGTGCACGCGCGCGCGCGCGCACACATGCTTTCCTTTTATAAGGTTTAGCTTAAAAAAAGGGGGCGGAGCCTGGCGGATGACGCGCTCTGTGCGCCCAGCGCTTCTGCGCATGTGCGGGCGTCCCAGCAAGATAAAAGGACTCAGTCCACGCTGCTTGCTATGGACACAGAGCATGAAAAGGAGCTGGTAGCATGGTATAGGGGCTTACAGCGGGCGGTTGATACAGGCATCCCCAGAAAGACGCATTAGTAGACACCCACTGATGTACATAGCAGCAAATTGCATTAGACTATTTCAGTAAGGGGTGTATTGCGGCTGGAATACCTCAGCTTTGAACTAAGGAATATGCCGCCTAAAAAACTCCGAGATATACCTCTCAGGAAGTGTAGGGGGTCTCCATCGGGCTCTGAGGATCTGGAGCAGTCATCTGCACCCTCCTCCCCTGAGAAATCAGAGGTTAATACCCATAAGGAACCCCCGGGAGTGCCAGGTACTGTGGCTGTCCTCAGTCCACCTGCTCCTGCATATATAACAGAGGAGGTTTTTTCCTCAACTCTGGAGGGATTGGAGCAGAGATTGGCAGCATTGATCGCTTCTTCTCTACAGGAAAGAAAGCGCGCCAGATCTCCATCACCTCCATTAGAGTGCCTGTTGGCAGAGCAACAGTCCCAGGAAGGGACCGACCTACCTGAAGGGGATCAGGAGGGGGTTAGCTCTGTTTTTGAGGAATCGACAGTAGATGAACCATTTTCAGCATCGCAGACTGAAAGATTGTGGGTCCAGACCCTAACTGACATGGTTCGATCTGCATTTAAAATGCCTCTTGTTGAACCATCAACTACTGCTGTCTCCTCATTGGGGTCGCTAAAAGCTCCCCAGGTTAATTGCTCCTTTCCAATACATCCATTATTGGAAGGACTTATATACCAGGACTGGGAACATCCTGATAAACTATTTGTTCCGCCTAAAAGGTTTCCGGTGATCTATCCCATGGAGGAAAAGTTCACCCAGAGATGGAATGTTCCTACGGTGGATGCAGCCATCTCTTCTGTGAACAAATCACTGACATGTCCAGTAGATAATGTTCAAATGTTCAAAGATCCAGTGGATAAAAAATTGGAATCTTTATTAAAATCTGCTTTTTCCACAGCAGGGGCTGTTACACAGCCAGCAGTGGCAGCTATTGGGGTCTGCCAATCTTTAAAGGATCAAATGAAAATGGTCCTGAGGGATTTGCCAGACCAGCAGGCCCAGGCTCTGGCTGATCTGCCTAGAGCATTATGCTTTGCGGTTGACGCCATCAAGGATTCTATCCATCAGGCCTCCCGCCTCACGCTGTCTTTGGTACATATGCGTAGGCTTCTGTGGCTCAAAAACTGGTCTGCTGAAGCTCCCTGTAAGAAGCTCTTAGTTAGCTTCCCATTTCATGGGGAACGCCTTTTTGGCGAAGACCTGGATAAGTATATCCAGAAGATTTCCAGTGGTAAAAGTACTCTCTTACCGAGTAAAAAGAGGTCTAGGGGTCCATCTTTTAAGAGGACTACCTCTCCTATCCCTGCGACGTCTGCTACTAAGCAGTTCCGACGGCCTCCTCGGTCAAACTCAGGAGGTAAAAATCAGGGACAGCCACAGGGTAATAAAAAGCCCTGGATCCGAAGAGGTACTAAACCAGCCTCCAAGTCAAGCCTATGAAGGGCTGCCCCCACTCAAACGGGTGGGGGGAAGACTTCAGTTGTTCGCAGAGACCTGGCGGGAGACGATCAAAGACAGATGGGTGCTCTCCGCAGTAACTCTGGGATACAAGTTGGAGTTAAAAGAGTCTCCTCCGTCCCATTTTATGTGGTCAGGCATGCCAAGAGACCCTCTAAAAAGAGGGTCTCTCCTATTGGCGTTAGAACAACTATTGCTCCAAGGAGTAATTATGGAGGTTCCTATGGAAGAGTGGGGGTTGGGTTTCTACTCAAACCTTTTCACAGTCCCGAAGCCAAACGGGGACATAAGACCCATATTGGACCTAAAGAGTCTAAACAAATTTCTAAACGTCCGGTCTTTCCGGATGGAGTCGATCCGATCGGTCACCGCTGCCCTACAAGGGGAGGAATGGTTAGCCTCGATCGACATCAAAGATGCTTACTTGCATGTTCCCATCTTTCCAGGTCATCAAAAATTCCTACGCTTTGCAGTAGAAGGGCGCCATTTTCAGTTCAGAGCCTTACCATTCGGTCTGGCCACAGCACCACGAGTGTTCACAAAAATTCTGGCCCCACTGTTGGCCGATCTAAGAACACGGGGTGTAACGATAATGGCATACCTAGACGACCTGTTGTTGATGGACCACTCAGTTGCCAAGCTAGAAGTGGTAATTGTCGATACAATCAAGTATCTAGAGTCTCACGGTTGGGTCATCAACCTGGACAAGTCAGCCCTACAGCCAGTGAAAAACCTGGTATATCTAGGGCTACGGCTGGATTCAGACCAGAGGAAGATTTTCTTACCTCTAGACAAGGTATCCTCTTTGAGGGCCTTGGTCCGTCTGCTTTGTGCAAAAAGACAGCCGTCCATACGCCTGTGCATGAGGCTGCTAGGAAAGATGGTAGCATCATTCGAAGCTGTACCATACGCCCAATTCCACTCAAGGAATTTACAAAGGGCCATATTGTCAGCCTGGAACGGAAAAGTTCAGGCTCTAGACTTCCCGATGGCTTTGTCCCCTTCCGTTCGGAAGAGTCTCTGCTGGTGGTTGATCCCCCAGAATCTCCAGAAGGGAAAACCCTTCAGCCCGATATCTTGGAAGGTGGTCACTACAGATGCCAGCCTTATAGGCTGGGGGGCAGTACTGGAGCAATGGTCTCTCCAGGGCAGATGGTCAAATGTAGTAAAAACCCTGCCCATCAATCTCTTAGAGATACGAGCAGCCCGGTACGCCCTAGTAGCCTGGACATCCAGACTCCAAGGGTCCCCTGTCAGAATTCAATCAGACAATGCCACAGCAGTGGCATATATCAATCATCAGGGAGGCACCAGGAGTCGTGCAGCCCAGAGGGAAGTAAGTCACATCCTGGAATGGGCAGAAAAGCATGTCCCATGTATATCAGCTGTCTTCATTCCAGGGGTGGAGAATTGGAAGGCGGACTTTCTGAGTCGCCAACAGTTATGCCCAGGGGAATGGTCCCTTCATCCCGAGGTCTTCCGAGCAATATGTCAGCGGTGGGGAACACCGGATGTAGATCTGCTAGCATCCAGATTCAACGCAAAGGTGGACAGATTTGTCTCCCGGACAAGGGATCCCCTCGCTTGCGGCTCGGATGCTCTGGTGTTCCCTTGGGATCAGTTCAGACTGATATATGCATTCCCTCCGCTACAATTGTTGCCTCGACTCCTTCGCAGAGTCAGGTTGGAGAAGAAGCCGGTGATCCTGGTGGCTCCAGCGTGGCCCCGAAGGGCCTGGTACGCGGAGATCATCAAAATGTCTGTGGGGAGTCCTTGGACCCTTCCACGTCGTCCGGACCTGCTTTCGCAAGGACCGATATACCACCCTTCCTTACTAACTCTAAGTTTAATGGCCTGGCTATTGAATCCCACATCCTAAAGAAGAGAGGTCTCTCTAACTCTGTGGTATCAACTATAATCAATGCCAGGAAGCCTGTATCCAGGCAGATCTACTATAGAGTTTGGAAGGCGTACATCACTTGGTGCGAGGCCAGAAAATGGCATCCACGTAAGTACGTTATAGGCAGAATTCTGGACTTCCTGCAGTGGGCTGTAGACAGGAAGTTTGCCTTAAGTACTATCAAGGGCCAGGTTTCTGCCTTGTCAATACTATTTCAAAGGCCCCTGGCTATGCATTCACTTGTCAAATCCTTTATGCAAGGTGTGACTCGTATTATTCCACCGATTAAGGCTCCCATATGCCCATGGGATCTAAATTTGGTTCTGTCGGTTCTGCAGAAGCAGCCATTTGAACCTTTGCGGCACATTTCCTTGGTTCTACTCACCAGGAAATTGATATTTTTAGTAGCCATATGCTCGGCTAGAAGAGTGTCGGAATTAGCCGCCATGTCCTGTAAAGAGCCATATCTGGTTATCCATAAGGACAGAGTAGTATTACGTCCTCACCCAGCCTTTCTTCCTAAGGTGGTATCGAGGTTTCACTTGAACCAGGATGTGGTTCTTCCTTCTTTTTTCCCCAAACCAAGCTCGGTAGAGGAAAAGTTATTGCATTCTTTGGATGTAGTAAGAGCAGTTAAAGCTTATCTAGAAGCCACTGCTCAGATTCGTAGAACGGATTCTTTGTTTGTTCTGCCGGAAGGCCCCAGAAAGGGTCAGGCAGCATCAAAATCTACTTTAGCCAAGTGGATTCGACAGGTCATAATACAAGCCTATGGCTTGAGAAGTAGACCGCCTCCGTTCAAAGTTAGGGCGCACTCCACGAGAGCAGTTGGAACTTCATGGGCAGTGCATCACCAGGCCTCCCTGGCGCAAATTTGTAAGGCCGCAACATGGTCTTCAGTACACACGTTTACTAGGTTCTACCAGGTGGACGTTAGAAGTCAGGAGGATGTCGCCTTTGGGCGCAGTGTGTTGCAGGCCGCAAAAGATCCTCATGCCTGATGGCGCCCAGCTTATGTATGGTGTATCCCCCCCCTCATGTGGCATTGCTTTGGGACGTCCCACATAGTAATGACTATGCTGCTCTGTGTCCCGTGATGTATGAACAAGAAAGTAGGATTTTTAAAACAGCTTACCTGTAAAATCCTTTTCTTGGAGTACATCACGGGACACAGAGCTCCCACCCCTCTTTTGGGGACACGTATTGCTTTGCTACAAAACTGAGGTACTCCCGGATGGGAGGGGCTTATATAGGGGAGGGTACTTCCTGTTTTGGAAGTTGCCAGTGCCAGCACCTGAAGGTAATCTATATAACCCACATAGTAATGACTATGCTGCTCTGTGTCCCGTGATGTACTCCAAGAAAAGGATTTTACAGGTAAGCTGTTTTAAAAATCCTACTTTATTTTGCAAACATTTGCTGAAACAGATGCCCTGCAGAATAAAATTGTTGTAATTGCAATTTTTATGGCACACCTTTGCATTATCATGTCAGTAAAAAAATAAACTCAAATTAATGTTAGTGCACATAAATGCAACATATTCCCCAAAGTTTGTTAAAATATACAAGATGAGGTTGTACTGGGTTATTAACCACTTGCCATCCGGCCAATTCTGGCATTCCACTCCTACGCTCCAAAAAAATGATGATTTTAGCAAAAATCATAATTTTTTTTGCTAGAAAGTTAAATTTTATTACATTTTATTTGTTTTTTTTTAAAAAGAGAACCTAGGGAATAAAATGGCGGTTTTTGCAACTTTTTATGTCACTTGTATTTGGAAACAGCAATTTTTCAAACACGTTTTTTTTTTTTTTTGATAAAAAACAGTTTCATGAATAAAAAAAACACTAAAGTTAGCCCAATTTTTTTGTATATTGTGAAAGATGATGTTACGCCGAGTAAATAGATACCTAACATGTCATGCTTTAAAATTGCGGGCACTCGTGGAATGGCGCCAAAGTTCGGTACTTAAAAATCTCCATAGGCAATGCTTTAAATTTTTTTTACAGGTTACTTATTTAGAGTTACAGAGGAGGTCTTGGGATAGAATTGTTGCTCTTGCTCTAACATTCGCTGCGTTACCTCACACGTGTGGATTGAACGCCATGTACATATGTGGGCAAAATGTATTGTTTATTTTATTAATTTATTTTTTATTTTTACACTTTCCCTTTAAACTATAATTTTTTTGATCACTTTTATTCTTATTACAAGGAATGTAAACATCCCCTGTAATAGAAATAGGGCATGACAGGTCCTCTTTATGGAGAGAAGTGGAGTCAATAAGTCCCCACATCTCTCCTCCAAAGCTTTTCAGCCGAGTACACGGCAGTATTTACAACTGGCAGACCGGATGTAACATCGTGCCCGGGCCTCCAAGAGTCATAGAGACTGCCGGGGACCATCTGGTCACCGGTATTCTCTATGGTGAACTTCGGCCGCCAGCGGATTCCTTCTCCGGCTCCCCAATTACACAGGTGAGCCAGTAGAAGCACTGGAGGGCGGCGGGAGGGGAACAGCCCCTATGAACAGCTGTTATGATTGTTCTTACAGTGTAGGGAATCAGCGGCTAAATTTTTTTTATATCTAAATGATGCCTGCAGCTGAAGGCATCATTCAGATATCCCCACTCAAAGCCCAGGACGTCATATGTGGTTAAATTCCAAATATGTCAAGCCTCAAAAATGTGTGTGTCCACAAAACAGCATAAAAGTACAGTACCTAAAGTTAAAAGCCTTTACAGGGCTGGGTTCATACTTACCTTGAGAAGATCAGCAAATGGGTGTCGTATATACTTGTAAAACATACATGCTAACAGTAGACTGCATATATTTACCTTCGTGGCAAACCGTTTCTTTTTTTTTTAAGTTTACATATTTCCAGGGTTTGTAAATACCTGCCTTCACCACCTCTTGCTGTGGTTTCTCCTTCCAGCTCATATTTCACTATGGGATGTACAAGACGTAAGTGGCCCATGTGCTGACAGGGTCACTTTTTAGTTCTAGTTAAAGTGAAGGCAATTAGAGAATACTGTACCTATTAACCTAGAGAACCTCTGTGTTTTTTGTACAATGATCATAAGTGTCATGTAAATGTAACTTCTGTTTCATTTGTTTAATCCTTCTAACCTTCCACCACAACACAATAGCAAGGAGAAGAAAAATTATGTTGATTACAAAGATACACAAAATATATTTTGCAAACTGCTCATGCGAGCCTTAAAACAGCTAAAAAAAACACAAGAATGTTAAAGTTAAAGAACTCTAAATGAGGTCAAATTGCTATTTGATGATAAACTCTAAGTAATGGCTCAGTGGAAGACTGTAAAATTGTAGCTTGGGGCACAGAGTGTTTCTATCAAAATGTGTTGTGTAATGAATTGGCTGGGAACTAAATGGCTGGGAAAGCTTTGATTTGAATAGTGTGCTTAAAATAGTAACTCAACATATGGTTCACTTTCCTGTGCTTACACAAAATATATAGGTTTTCAGGGTCAGCAATAGTAATTAAGTGTAATCATAGTGTTAGAATCTGACGAACAAATGTAAATACTGTCCATTCATGAAGAAAAGATTGAGGGGGATTTACAGCCATACATGCACTTTAAATAATAAGTAAAATGCATGTGCTAGATGTGAATATTGTTCAACAGAAACATTATTATAGCAATATGGAGGAGGCTTGTTATTATACTGTCTTGCTGTTTTTTTTGTTGCTGGCCATCAAATAAACGTATAAGGTCTTCGGTAGCATGCTTAAAATGTAAGCCAATATCTACATGCAGTCACCTCTGCTCCCCTCCTCTTACCTCAAGCTTTCAGGGAATATTGTCCTCTTAACTGGCCAGTTGCCCGGAGTGAAAAAGGAACATGTCAGTGCTAAGCTGATGTGTGCTGCAGAGCATTTGAGGTGCAGCTTCTACCCTTCTTTTGGGGCTTTAGTAACACACATGAGGAATGGAGTATCTTTTCATGCTGCAGTGTGTTTAGCTTTATTCAAGGGATGCCAGTTCAAATCCCAGGGTGAAACTTCTATTGGCCTCCAAGATGGACAGAATTGGATCATGCTAAATGGGAAAGCTACAGTATACTCATCATATTCGTGGGTGGAGTGACAGAACCTAGCATAACATAATGGTGCTACTGCTACTTGCTTTGTACATATTTTTACATACTTTACACTAGGGATGAGCTTCGAGTTCAAGTCGAACCCATGTTCGTCTCAAACATCGCCTGTTCGGCTGTTCTCTGAATTTCGAACATTATGGGCCGTTCGCGCCAAATTCGAGTGGCGCGTCACGGCCCATAATTCACTGCGGCATCACAGTGCATTGCTGGCTGATGATTGGCAAAGCATGCACTATGACCCGCATGCTTGGCCAATCACAGCACCATAAGTACAGAGACCCGTAATTGGCCAAAGCCAGGGTGGCTTTGGCCAATCATGGCTCAGAGGAGTAGGTACACGCCCCACACTATATAAGGCCGCCGTCTTGGCGGCCTTGTGTAGTGTGTTGGCATTGGTTAAAGTAAAGAGACAGAGAGAGAGACAGTGTAATTTGATTTCAGTTAGATAGAGCAGGCAGGCGAGTCAGTTAGCTGCAGTTACAGTGTGTAGAGTATATATATGCATCCTAGGTGTTGTATATATATTTACACACTGTATTCAGTCTAGCTAGATCCGTTCCTGTTATTCTCTATACTGACAGGCAGGCAGGTGATTGTGCTAGCTGCAGTGTTTCACTTAGTGTACTGTGTCCTTTGCACAGTGTGCACCAAAAGCTTACCTGAATACAATTGCTGGTGTTCTGATACAAATACAGGCAGGGAGCTGCAGTATTTTGCTTTAGTGTCCTTTTCACAGTGTGCACCAAAAGCTTACCTGGATACAATTGCTGGTGTTCTGATACAAATACAGGCAGGGAGCTGCAGTATTTTGCTTTAGTGTCCTTTGCACAGTGTGCACCAAAAGCTTACCTGAATACAATTGCTGGTGTTCTGATACAAATACAGGCAGGGAGCTGCAGTATTTTGCTTTAGTGTCCTTTGCACAGTGTGCACCAAAAGCTTACCTGAATACAATTGCTGGTGTTCTGATACAAATACAGGCAGGGAGCTGCAGTATTTTGCTTTAGTGTCCTTTGCACAGTGTGCACCTAAAGCTTACCTCAATACAATTGCTGGTGTTCTCATACAAATACAGGCAGGGAGCTGCAGTATTTTGCTTTAGTGTCCTTTGCACAGTGTGCACCTAAAGCTTACCTCAATACAATTGCTGGTGTTCTCATACAAATACAGGCAGGGAGCTGCAGTATTTTGTTTTAGTGTCCTTTGCACAGTGTGCACCAAAAGCTTACCTGAATACAATTGCTGGTGTTCTCATACAAATACAGGCAGGGAGCTGCAGTATTTTGTTTTAGTGTCCATTGCACAGTGTGCACCAAAAGCTTATCTGAATACAATTGCTGGTGTTCTGATACAAATACAGGCAGGGAGCTGCAGTATTTTGCTTTAGTGTCCTTTGCACAGTGTGCACCAAAAGCTTACCTGAATACAATTGCTGGTGTTCTGATACAAATACAGGCAGGGAGCTGCAGTATTTTGCTTTAGTGTCCTTTGCACAGTGTGCACCAAAAGCTTACCTCAATACAATTGCTGGTGTTCTGATACAAATACAGGCAGGGAGCTGCAGTATTTTGCTTTAGTGTCCTTTGCACAGTGTGCACCTAAAGCTTACCTCAATACAATTGCTGGTGTTCTCATACAAATACAGGCAGGGAGCTGCAGTATTTTGTTTTAGTGTCCATTGCACAGTGTGCACCTAAAGCTTACCTGAATACAATTGCTTGCACCGCCTGTATTCTGCTGTTCAGGGTATATAGGGCCTGGGGGTCCCACGCCTTTCCTTTTTTTAATTTGGGTGCGGGGTTCCCCTTACTATCCATACAAGACCCAAAGGGGCTGGTAATGGGCTGGGGGGGTACCCATGCCATTTTTCTCAATGATTTTCATCCATATTGCCGGGACCAGACATTACATTAAAGCTGCAAGCAGTTTTAAATGACTTTTTTTCCTTTAGAAATGTCCTTTTGTGCAGGGACAGTTCTAAACACGGGAAACACTTCACAGGCATACTATAGACACCCCCCAGGTACGATATTTAAAGGAATATTTCACTTTATTTTTTTCACTTTATACATCATCAAAATCACTGCTCCCCAAAAAACTGACATTTTTAAAACTTCTTTTTGCATTGATACATGTCCCCTGGGGCAGGACCCGGGTCCCCAACCCCTTTTTAGGACAATAACTTGCATATTAGCCTTTAAAATTAGCACTTTTGATTTCGAACGTTCGAGTCCCATAGACTTTAATAGGGTTCTAAAGTTCACGCAAAGTTTCGTTCCGTTCGCGGGTTCTGATGCGAACCGAACCGGGGGGTGTTCGGCTCATCCCTACTTTACACTACCAGACTGCCTTTTTATTACTTGGCTAAGCAGGCCTTTTGTGTGTATTACTGTATTCACTCAGAGGCTCTTAAGCCCTGTACACACGATCAGATATCCTATGGATTTTCGTCTGATGGATTTGTCCATCAGAAATCTGATGAAACTGTTTTCCATCAGTCTTGCCCACACACCATCAGTCAAAAAACCGACCGTTCCAAACGTGGTGACGTAAAACACTCCGATGAGCTGAGAAAAATGAAATTCAATGCTACTGAGCATGTGTCGACTTGATTCTGAGCATGCTTGGGTTTTTTATCTGATGGATTTCCCCACAGACAATCGGAAATTGCCATCAGTTTTTTATCCATCAGATAATTTTAAAACATGTTCTATTTTTTAAAACCGATGGAAAAAAGACTGATGGGTCCCATACACGATCGGTTTGTCTGATGAAAACAATCCATCAGACGGTTTTCATCAGTCAAACTGATCGTGTGTACAGGGCTTTAGAGTTACTACCCTGTTCTTAGATAAAAGAAGCAATGATCCCAGATGATGTGAAGCTGTGCATCAAGGCAAATAAACAGATGTCTGAATCCATGCAACACTTCCACTATAGATGTGTGTGGCCTCTCTCCTGACATATATGACCCCTGAACCAACTAGATGGTCATACAAGCATGCCCGTATCAGGGTCAGCCATCGAAGTCCCGCCCAGGACGTAACGTGTACGGGTGAGGAGCCACGCATGATGTCACCCATGGCCATCTTTTTGGTTTGCTATGTATTTTGCTTGATCAAGCACTCGCTACTTGCACTTGGGATAAGTGTCAGATTTGTAAGTTACATTTTATAATTTTAATAAACTGTTGTCTAGCAGAGAGCACTATATTCTCTTCATTTGTTTTATACCAGTTTCGCCACCACCACCACAGAGGGATTATCTTGCCTCAGATTTATATTGGTCTTAAGGAGACTTGAGACCCTGATACGGGCATGCTTGTATAACCATCCTGTTGGTTCAGGGGTCATATATGTCAGGTGAGCAGCCACACACATCTATGATGGAAGTGTTGCATGGATTCAGATGCCTGTTTATTTGCCTTGATGCACAGCTTCACATCACCTGGGATCTTCGCTTCTTTTATCTAAGAACTTTTATGAACTTTATTCATCTATCTATATTTATATAAATGCATTTTGTGGATAATACATTAATTTTATTGTGTTGGGTATATTTGCGCTGCACTATTCCATTGTATATGTTTTGTTTTGAGGCATTGTAATATTGGCCTTGAGTGTTCAGCTGCAATTTAGTAGTAGGTTTGTTTGCGTTGATTATTTTCTGTTTTTAGTTGTAAAATAATATTTAATCTTCACTGAACATTGTGCTATGATAAAACCAGCTGTTCGTCCTATTCCTGATCAGCACAATCCCTTTAGTCCTTCAAAAAGCCACACCAGTTTTAGTAACCCCAAACTTCCATTTGTCCCTATCAATTTACTAAAAAAAGCAATATTTACGATATTAATTTATATTCAAAAACAGTTTACACTTTTCCAACACTGCGGTAGTTGGTACAACCAGTTAGAAGTTATCTTTCATTTTCCAATCTCCACTACAAAATTAATGCTATGACCTGATGGGATGCAATAATAAATCACTGTTTATTTTACAATATATTTATCAAATTTCATTTTCAGTTACCTTATGTTTCTGCTCACTAATATAAATTACAGGCAGCTCCTTTTCTTCTTAGTATTAGGTTAATAAATTATAGACTCAATATGCTAAAATTTAAAAGATGAAAGATGAATCGATCAGCAAACTTTAAACTATGCAGTAATGCAGCATCACATTTCTGAGCTATGTTTTTACAAGCAAACAATATCAGTTTTCGTAAATCTTTTTTTCCACTTTACTCTTTTCCTTTTATTAACAGCCATGAATAAGGGCAAACTCGCTCGAGAGCTATTACATTAAATATTGGTACGGAGTAACCAAAAGATATATCTTTGCACCCAATAAATACTTAATGTTCAATTCATAAATATTCAATAGCTTCCTACCCAGAAATACTGTAATGTTTAGTACTTTTTGCCTAGAAATTTTAGATGCTGAGCCTCGTAGCTTAATGATGTTGATCATTACATATTTCAATTCATTTCAGAATACTTAAAAAATAATATAACCATGTGCTTACCTTCACCAAATTGCAACAATTAGAGCTGATATTGATTATTCTAGGAAAACAAACCAAAATGCAGCAATTCTAAATGTGTCAAGCTGTGATCAGCTTAAGACTTATAAGTGCTTTTGGTCTGATTGATTCTGTTTAATTAACATTATCTGAGTTATTGATCACTCATTGAGATATTACCTGCAAGGAAATAGCATTCAATAAAATGTGATTATAAATTGATATGGTGCATTGTATTTCTGATGTTATATTACTGTTATTCTAATGTTTATTACTCATATTGATGACACATTAAGACACACTTATTTCCTTTACATGTGTTCTTCCCTAAGTAGCATTTAGAAATATTTTAATATTCATATTGAAAACGATAATTTTTGGTTCAGTTGTGGGTTTGTCATATTTAGCTGCTTTGACTCACCATTAATACATTTAAGACAAAAACGCAAACAAATATTAACAACTATATTGCCCAGAAAAATATAGCAAGTTAATTTTCGTACTACACTGAACAGTTTACCCTTAAAGGGAAATTGCAGTGATGTTCAATGTTATTTTTTTGGATTATACAATAAGATCATCTAAAAAGGGTTTCAACTATTAGTTAGCTTATTAATTGGGAGCATACATATCTATAAATCCTTATCTGACTAAAGCATGGTCATTGTACTTATAACCCATGTAATTCAGAGTTTAAGGTGAGCTTAAATAAATATTACACTCATTGTAGCAACTTCATATGGAACATCAGGGAATTTAACATTAGAACCAATTTTGTTCCCAAATATAATTTTTTCCGCACCCATAAATCACTGTCATGTGACATAAAGTAGATTCTCCTCAATGTAATTTGAGATCAGGGGGCTCAGCAAGCTGGAAATCTCAAATGAAACCTGCAATTGTCAATGCCTGAAGTTGATTGTATTCCGATAGTAGACTGGCAGCGAGGCTCCCAATCGCATTCCCCCCAATGCCATACCCACCCCTCAAGCTTTAGCAGTGTGTTTCACATGGGTAGCTAGCATTGAAGAAACCTCTATTAATATTTCCTGCTGGAGCTGCCCAGTAACCAAACACAGATGGTCATGCAAGGAGGAAAGCAGGGAAGAAGGATCAGATGCCATGCATCCCGCTAGAGCTGCCCCACAGGCTGATAAAAAGAGTCATATGGTGCGACATCTAGAGGAGAAAGGAGGACATGAAAAGTTTCTTCTGGAAACCTCTGGAGTTTGCACACTGACACTTGTAACCCGACAGATAGGGGATCGTCTACTAAAGCATTGCTGCTGACAATAAGGAAGCCCATGAAGGACCAACCACTAATAATGACAAGTGGCATATTATAAAGCTACTGCACTAAGAAAATAATGTCTGTCTGGAAAATAATGTAAGTTTTAAAGAATTTTGCACAATTAAAAAAATTGTACCGATGCCTGAAGGTCATATGAGTTACAAATTGCTAAGTAAATGCATAGCATTACCACATACCACATAGAAGCTTCCAAGCCTACATGGAATCAGCAAACTTTCTGATTATCAAACAATTTTTAACAGTTTAAAACAGTTTTTGAGTAGCATGAAGCAGAAATTTAATGTTGTCCGTTACCATTTAACCAACTTAGTTTCTATTATTAGAGCTTAATTGTGACCTAAGATCCCTGGTTCTTCTCTCTGGACTGCATTTTTAATCTGTTTCTATGAAAACGTAATTAGGTAGCTATGATACAAAGATTATGCCTAAGTGTGCGATGGGGTGAGATGTCCCAATTGGAAATATGGACAGAAGTAAAGATCTGTCCGAAAAAAATCATAGGTTATGCCAAGAAGTGACAAACAAAAATAGGTACAACTACACTTTAAGTGAGTCATTACCTAGGCAGAGTACAGTAAGCATAGTAATGCTAAAGTGGTTAACCTTTCCTGAGATATCATTATACTGGTGTACATCCATTGCTGGCTATACTCATAGTGAAAATAATGCAGCCACAGACACAAAGGATGCTGTGGTCTCTACTTTTTAACCACTTCAGCCCCGGAAGATTTCCTCTCTTAATGACCAGGCCTTGTTTTGCGATACGGCACTGCGTCACTTTAACAGACAATTGCGTGGTTGTGTGACGCTGTACCCAAACAGATAGAGCTTTCTTTTAGTGCTATTTGATCACCTCTGCGGTTTTAATTTTTTGTGCTATAAACAAAATAAGATAAATATTTTTTACTTTTTGATATAATAAATATACAAAGAAAATCTTCAGTTTAGGCCAATTATTTTTGGTAAAAAAAATCACAATAAGCGTATATTGTTTGGTTTGCGCAAAAGTTATAGCGTCTACAAAATATGGGATAGATTTATGGCATTTTTTATTCATTTTTTTTACTTGTAATGGCTGTGATCAATGATTTTTAGCAGGACTGCGACATTGCGGTGGACAGATCAGACACTTTTGACACTTTTTTGGGACCAGTGACATTTATGCAGCGAACAGTGCTATAAAAATGATTACTGTTTGAATGACACTGGCAGGGAAGGGGTTAACACTAGGGGGCAATCAAGGGGTTAAATGTGTTCCCTGGGAGGTGTTTCTAACTGTGGGGGAGGGGACTTTCTGGGAGTACAGAGAGATCGCTAGTCCTAATCACTAGGAACAGACGATCACTCTGTACTTCCCTCTCTGTACAGCTACGGTGATTCGCGGGAACGAGCAGACCTGCTGCAGTATAATGATGGGGGCTAGTCGGCAAGCGGCTAAACAAAAAAAAACACTGTCATATTTGATGCACATTTGGACTTCACACACCAATGATGGTATTTCTATATAATCACTATCTATAGAAATTTACAAACAATTTCTCCATCTAGTTCTACACCTAACCCAAGCTATCTCTCCTAATAAGCATATTTAGTATAACCCAGAGCTTGTACATTTCCTTTGTGTTCCCAGAGACTCTCAAGGATTTCATCCTGAAACAGCAACTGCAGATATCTAATGTTTGGCATTTTAAATATCTTCAGTTTAGACATCTAGCCTAATTTTTTAGATCATATGCTAATCTGCTATAAGGAAAACCCTCTAAACAGTTTCATATCAGGGAACTCATACAGCATAATATTTTCATAGAACTTATTTTACCCCATTGCCTTTTTATGCAAGGAAAACTATAATACTACACTGGAAATCTAGGCGTTGATTTACTAAAGGCAAAGTGGCTGTTCACTAAACATACCTAATCGTGTGCAAGGAAAATGTAAAAAAAAAAAACACACAAAAGAGTAATAGAAGTCAGAATTTCACCTTATTCACTAAGCTCTGGGGAAAATTCCCTTGCAAAGTGCAACTTCACTTGTAAAATTAACAGTCTATTTGCCTTTAGTAAAGAGACCCCCTAATGTGAAGCTAAACATTAATTTATGGAAACAAGTGGTTGACAAAATACTGGCCCTTAATAGAATAACCTATGAACCCCCTTTCTATTTCTATAATCGCAAACACACTCACACTCTATTCATCTACATGAGTTTGCATTTCCTTCAAAAAATTAAACCGCTCATTTGGTTACTGTGAATTTTCTTGATCAAGAATTTCTACATAGAACAAAATCATTTTGGCGACTGAACAGAACTACTTTTTTTTCTTCATTTGTATTTTCTGTCTTTCTGTATTAATTGTTTAAACAATACAAAATCAACTGAATGCTACAGTATATTCAGGCTTTACCTTGCTACATGCTTGTATAAGTCTGCTTGGTGTACTTTTAGTAAACTTTACAAAAAAAAGTTGTCAAACCTCACTTGATTTATTGATGTTGGACCAAACCACGTACTAACAGGGACATGAGATCTTGGAAAGTATGAACTGTTGCATGAACAAATTATGCAGATAAGTAAAACAAATACAGAAACAGTACATATACATATTTAGCATTGTTGCACCATGAATAGAAATGTATATGTAAGGATGAATTAGAAGAATGTCTAGTGTACAAGCTAAATATATGGTAACATATGTAAACTTGACATTTTAAATCAGTCTCCATCAAGAATTCATTCATATTTTTGCCAGCTTTGTTCACTTGTTGTTTGATTATGACAATTCATAAGCGCATTGCCTTCTTGGTGAATGAATTTATGTAACCTTGGTATAAATATTTTACAGCTTGAAATGCCAGAATATTGAATGTCCTGTTTATTCCATTTGTTGGCAGGTTGGCCCACCCTAGAGTATTAAGCACATCCACAGTATTCTATATGTGCTCAGATTTACAGATAATCACTGTTTATGAGATGCTTGCTGGCTAATGAAATGACATTTGCATAGTATTTTTTCAACTGTGAAGGATAAAATAGCTATGTAAATGACTTAAATGAGGATTTTCAAAACCAGAAGATTCCTTATCAAACTATGGAATGGGATATGTTTCTTTATCTCAGTAAAAGAGAATTGCATTGTTAACTGTTAATCCAATTTTCTGTTTTTATTTTTTTTTCTTTGGCAAAATTGCACTCTTATCAAAGCTGCAAGTAAAGTTTCTTAAAACTCAAATGTTACTTTCAGTTTAAATCAGCTAAATGCATTCCTGGTGCATCATAAGAACAGGCGTGTAATGTTATAGAGTTTGTTTTTTCTGGAAAGCAACCACAGCCTTAGTAGAAAAGCATGCTTCCTGCAAGCATGCTATAGAGCAGTGGTCATCAACCCTGTCCTCATGGCCCACTAACAGGCCAGGTTTTATGTATTACCTTGGGGAGATAACAGACTAGAATACTGCACTGAGCAGAAAATGATATCACCTGTGATGTATTTCAGTTATCTTGCAAACCTGGCTTGTTCGTGGGCCCTAAGGGCAGGGTTGATGACCACTGCTATAGAGAAGGACCCTTGCAATCCATGTGGAACCTGTGGTCTCTTTGCAAAGGTCCAAGGAACCTCCTGCTAACTGATGGTCTTCTAATGAGCAAGGAACATGAGCTTTACTGATTCCAGAGCTTTAGGTCTTACTCTGCAGGGGGTGTATCTGACCTATGCAGAGAGGCTATTGCTTCTATATAGGGAGAAATTTTTATTTTCTGCAGCGTGACTTTAATTTGGATGCACCTGGATGATACATTGCTTATTTAAACTGAAAGTTTAATTGGGCTATAAAGAATATGCTAGTTTATTGGCATTTGGTGACCAACAGATCAATTTGTAATTGATAGTTTAAACATTTTAGGCACGTTTGTGAAACAACACTTATGGAGTTGGAGGTAATATTTCTGTAAAATACAGCTTTTGTCAGAGATAGTATTTCAGTTGCAAAAAATTTGAGTCACACATGCAAAGCCAATAAAAGATATAGGTGTACTATACTTTTGTTTGACTGTGTTGGTTTTTTTTTAATCAAGAAATAAATAACCCATCTGTACTGAATAGTTTATATTTAAGACACATACGGTACCATAGTTATATCTTCTTAATTATATTTTAGATGCCAGCTCTGTTGAAATACCTACCATACTGCACTGTGCAGCTAAACTTGGTCTTAAAGAGGTCACACATCTCTTGTTGCAAAGCCCAGAGGCAGATTATATTTGTCAAATCACCAATAAGAATGGAGATGATCCAGCTACAATTGCTGAAAAACATGGACATAAAGACATTCAAGAAATCATCCTTCATCGAGCAGTGAGTCTGAATAGTATTATTTTGGTTCTGACATGGCAGGCAAAAAGTAGTATTGATTATGAGCTATGTACTTAGGGTTTTTTATTGCTATAGATATCTGTTACAATTAGCAGTACTCATAGCGTATAGCAGTCATCAATTTTATCTTCTGATTCTTCCTTTCTGTCCAACAAAAATGCAAGAGAAAACCTAACTGGGTGCTATAGGTTCTATTGACAAATTTTAGTCACATTTGTCATTTGATAAATTAGACTTACTGTGAGTGTTCTGTTTTAGCAAGCTATGGTGAAACATTTTTTTATTTTAGTAAAAGTAGAATGGACCATCCTATACCAAGTTCACTAGAACAGTTCGATTTAACCATCTACAGTATTTTGTACTAAAATTACATTACTTACTGTATTTATTGGCGTATAACACTCACTTTTTTACCCTGAAAATAGAGGGTAAACTGTGCCTGCGTGTTATACGCAGGGGGCTGTGGAAAGTTTTCTTCCTGAAACCTCCCTCTTAAAGTTAGGGTGCATGTTATACACCTGTGCGTGTTATACGCCGATAAATATGGTACATCGTATTAGAATGTGTTTTAAATAGATTAGGTAATGATTGGTCTACATTTCTATTTCTGTACTTGTGCTATTAGTTACACGTTTAATTGAAATATACGTTTTAATGTGAGATGCATAAGCATAGCCCATCTCTCATTGTTAGAAGAGACCGTGAAGAGCCTCACCACTTTCAGCCTCCAGAATTCTGTCCTATAGAGTTAGCACACGTGAGACAAAGGTGGCACACTGGTGATGTCAATTCCTTCAAAATTCTTTATTCAAGCAAAGGAGGTGAGGATGAGGGTGAGGATTCCAATGTGTGCCATCTTGCTTGAATAAAGGCACTTCTTTTGAAAGTCATCTTTTAAAAAGCTGTCTCTTATTGTATTTAGCAATTTTTCGGACAAAATCAACAATAATCAACAATAATTTTTGGAAAGCTGCACAACAACAGTTAAAACTAAAGAATGTTAGGGAAATATTTTTAAAGCTTACTTTATTTCGCTCAAGAGGATGTTCGTTGGTTTAAAATATAACTAGGAAAAACTGGGAAATGAATGCAGTCTGGTGCATAGCAGGAACGTACAGCGTTTGCAGGGGGATCTGATCACTGAAAACTACGGTATATTTTTGCCCACAATATTATGGCATGAATAATTCATATAAAGCATTGATAGCCTCGTGTCACCCTTTGTACATACATATGTTTGAGGCATATTGTTCTACTGGAATTGTGACTTGTGGATATATACTAATCCTCTTATTAGTATTACTACTAACATTCACCCCACAGGGTTACTTAAATGCCCACCTCTTGGGGCCCACATAGCTTTAGACTGGTGCAACTTTAGTCACTTCTGGTTGCATGGGCTTATCTCGGACCTGTCGCCTTCTTACCTGTTCCTATGTCCACTCCCAAGACCAATATTTGTATCTTGTAACATGTCCTAAAGGAAACTATAGCCATAGCGAAACGTGTTGACAACCTGGATTTGGAGTAAAACTTGGACACAAATTTTCCAGCCATATACTATGTGTATCATCAGTATTAATATTTAACTGTTAGGCTAGCCATAATCCACTCCAGAGTTGGGTACTGCTGTGCAATATGAATTACCCTTTTTGGGGGTTTATATTTTTATACATAAATTATATTTTAGTTTTCCTAATAAAAACTTGTGACTTTTTAACTTGTATGCCTCCTGTTGTGCCATAAAAGTCCGCTATGCGAAACAGTATGTCTAAATAATCAAACTTTAGTCTACCCAGTAATTCAAACATTAGCAGAGAAAAAATTCAAGCCTAGTTCTGTTCACAATTTTGATTCAGAAAGCACTTCTTGAAAAATAAAAAGTTGCTTTATCCAGTAATGTAAGTGACAGTAGGATGGAGGTCACAGTAGTGCTACAGGAGGTGGTGATCCCACTGGGTCATCCGAAATATAAAAATTGGATGTTAAATATAATGATTTTTGAAAATGTCGTTTTTTTTATAAAGGTTCAGCAGAGAATAAACAAAGTAAGATTTCAAGAAATACTTTTCAATAGGTGTTATTTTCTTTTGATTTTAAACAATCTCTGATTATGTTTAAAGGTTCATGTTAATTAATGATTTTAAAGTTTAGGTTAATGTGGATTGCAAAGGACAATTTATGTATATTGACAGTTAACATATCGTGTATTGATGCTTATGCATTCAGTCCATTCCTTTAATTATACTAAGGTCATAAAGCACATTTTTAAACAGCAATTAACGAATGAATGAACATGCAGACGTAGAACTATGTTATCCTAATTTTTTATTATGTGTGACTTGCTTCCTAAATACATCAAAATGGAAATGTGCTAGCAAATGATAAAAGGACATTATTATGAAGCTGTCTTTACTTTCAATATAGTGTCTTATTTGTAAAAACTGGGGAATGTAAATAATGCCCAAGTTGATGTCTGCTTCTATTTTCAGTACTAGAAAAAAATGTTAGCTGACCCCTAATTCCGCTATGTTTTATATGTCACATTTTTTTCTGACCAGTTTTGATCTTTGCAGAGCAACAAAGGGTACTAATTGTATCGCCATGTTTGTGTGGGTGGACTCCTACAGTGCAGGAATGCCTGGTTGTAGGGATGGGCAATGCAGAGGCATGGGGGGTTGATGAATCAGGTGCTGCAGCTGGGGCCACACTGTTCCCACAATGTACTTTGGTAGAGAGGCTCTCCATGTGTAATCTGAGGGGTCAGCTGTCAGTTTGACAAACAGGTCCCACTCTGTATCAGGAGATCTGACATAAGCTCCAGTATTAATAAATAAACAGTGATTGCAGGCTTCAATCAGAAGTTTATTGTAACTGTATTATTACATTGCATTCTGTTTCTCAGCCTATATGAATGAAGCCTGTTAATATTACAAATTCATTCATAAATAATTTATTACAATATTATAATACTTTTGTGTTAGTCCTTATGTACACATGAGACATCTTTATACAATTATCATTTCAGCAAACCTGGAATTGTGGGGAAAATAACGTTTTTTTTGTTTTGTTTTAATTTAAAAAAATTCCCATTGTACTTTTTCCACAATACTGCTATGCTTCTACTCCAATTTCTATTCCTCTAACAGCTATTTTAATAGTAAATTTCTTACAATAGAAAAGTGAAAGATTGCCAAAATAGATTAAAAGGCAATGTGTACATATACCTACATGCTCACACATTGCTCGATCCAGCAAAAAATAATGAGCACAGGGCCCTAAACAAAATAGTACCTAAAGAATGTTCTTAGTATATTAAAGTTACATGGGTGATGCCCACTCTCAGTATACAATGTATTCCTTGTTGGTACTGGATAATGTAAAGTTCTCCTCCATATATCAAACAAATTGTTTCACTCAACTAACAAACATGGAACTGAACAATATTGCATATTGTATGACTTCATTCAGAACTACATGGAATCTCCCCTTCAAGGATTTTTATGCATGTGTTGGACTGTCATTGTAGAATTCCATAATGACAGATAGCTCCTGAACTATACAAAGTGGGCAGTACATACTTTTCCACACCATTTATTAGGGTTGTACAGCCACTTTAGATGCTATGCCTTAAAAAGTAGGACATGCCCAGTAAGTTCCATGCACCATGACACTATCCAACAATTTCAAAAGATGGGGAATGTTACTACAAATGGTTGCAAACTCTTATCAATATATTCACTGACCTGCTCAGTCAGGGAACTCCTCCCTTAGATAATAGGTCTCCTGATGGGGACTGATTTGTACACTTTAGGTAAAGCATAAAAAAATGGAATGGTGAGACATTCCACATTCAGAAATTCCACTTTTTATCAATAATTCAGTCCTGAATTGCTCTTTCAATAAATCCCATTTTTTTTTAAACCCTCCAACCCCACCACAGGTGTCTTAGTGTACCATTCCTTGTCCCGGTCACATGAATGTATGGACAGCCCTCCTTGCTGAAAGCCAGTGCATTTATGGCCTTACTTCCCCTTTGGATCACAGGAGTACAGGTTGTTCTGCACTCCTGTGGCCTGTTTTCAGCCGATAGCGGGCTAAAGGCCAAGGGTATTACTAATGTTGCATAACATAAGTAGTATCCAGATGTCTGTAATCTTTATATATTATATATGTAATTATGTATTTGCTTACTTCAAGCTACAACTCCAGTACAACATGCAGGGGCAATTAAAAATATGTATAACTTTGCTCTATTTTCCAGATCCACATTAACCACTTCCCGCCCAGTCAATAGCATATTGACGTCCGGGAAGTGGTTCTGTTATCCACACTGGACGTCATATGATGTCCTGCGGGATAACAGCCGCCGCGCACCCGGGGGGGCGCGCATCGCGGCGATCGGTGGAGCGGTGGGTCAGTCTGACCCACCGCTACACTGATCTCGGTAAAAAGCCTCCGTCGGAGGCTTTTTACCATGTGATCAGCCGTGTCGAATCACGGCTGATCAGGAAGTAAACAGGAAGAGCCGTTGATCGGCTCTTCCTCACTCGCGTCTGACAGACGCGAGTAGAGGAGAGCCGATCGGCGGCTCTCCTGACAGGGGGGGTTCGCGCTGATTGTTTATTAGCACAGCCCCCCCTCGGATACCCACACTGGACCACCAGGGAAGCCCCCAAGGACCACCAGGGAAGCCCTAAGCATGTGGATGGCCCCCATGGCCATCCACATGTAGTAAAAAAAAATATGTAAAAAAAAACATAAAAAAATATGCCAATCAGTGCCCACACATGGGCACTGACTGGCACAATCATGCCAAGAAAATAATGTGTGATGGCTGGCATTGCTAGGCAGCAGTGTCACCAGTGCCACCTACTAGTGTCCATCAGTGCCACCTATCAGTGCCCATCCGTGCCCATCTGTGCCCATAAGTGCCCACCTATCAGTGCCCGTCTGTGCCACCTATCAGTGCCACCCATAAGTGCCCATCAGTGCCGCCTAAAAGTGCCCATTAGTGCCGCCTATGAGTGCTCATCAGTGCCGCCTATGAGTGCCAATCAGTGCCGCCTATGAGTGCCAATCAGTGCCACCTATGAGTGCCCATCAGTGCCGCATACCAGTGTCACATATCAGTGCCCATCAGTGCCGCCTATCAGTGCCCATCATCAGTGCCCATCAGTGCCACCTCATCAGTGCCACCTCATTGGTGCCACCTCATCGGTGCCCATCAGTGTCGCCTTATCAGTGCCCTTCAGTGCCGCCTTATCAGTGCCTGTCATTGAAGTAGAAAAGGTACTTATTTACAAAAAAAATTAACAGAAACAAAGAAAAACATAGTTTTTTAAAAAAAAATCGCTCTTTTTTTATTTGTTGCGCAAAAAATAAAAATCGCAGAGGCGATCAAATACCACCAAAAGAGAGCTCTATTTGTGGGAACAAAATGATAAAAAATTTGTTTGGGTACAGTGTAGCACAACCGCGCAATTGTCATTCAAACTGCGACAGCGCTGAAAGCTCAAAATTGGCTTGGGCAGGAAGCTGTATAAGTGCATGGTATTGAAGTGGTTAAAGATACTTTAAAAAAAACAATTCACTTTCTTCCTACATCCCTTGAAATCAATTTACTTTCCTCCATTCTTACCTCTCTGAGGATTTACCTGATATATCATCACTGACATAACAATTCTAAAAATGTGCTCTTCAGCATATTTACTTAAATTATTTGTGCTGTTTTTAACTAAGAACCATTAAGGTTACTAATAGGACAAGTAATCTTCAGACACTTTCAAATAAATGAAAAGAAACTGTAAGATGCTGATTATGTATAAGCAAAGATGTGTTTATATATCAAGTAGTATTCAGGACACAAACTCGATTGACCGCTGTCACAAATTTATATGCAGCAAATCTCTCGGAAATCAATATAATTCTTCATTAAGTGATGACTTTAAATGTAAATTGGTACATAAAGCAAAAATAAAGTACAGTTGGTGTATTCTCCTGGGAATTGGGTGAGTGGCATGAGTTCTTTGATTTAATGAGGGCTTTAACAGTATAGCAAAAGTACACAGAGACTATACAATAATTATAACCTAAAACGATTATAAAACATGGCCGTTGAACAATCATTTTTGTCAGCTTCCATGAGTAGATAAGAACTTACTAAACACCTCCCTGGAGACGATTGGTGATTGCTAAAAAAAACTATTTGGTATTTAAGATTGACAGTACCAAGCAGAATATTCATCAAGAAGTATTATATTGTCTGCCTTTTCTGTGGTAAAACAGCATCTACAAGGTGCAGATTTCCTAAATATCTTAATTTCTTAATCAAAATTAAATAAATGGATTATTTAGGTACACAGAACAGAGTCAGTAATAAAACTCTAAAGCCTCCAAGAATTGCAGATGCAGAGCTGCCTGAGTCATGACTTAATAAATATATAGGCTCACAGGAAAAGCATGCAGAAGAAGGAAATAAAGGAACAAAACAACACTTGTAAGCAGTACAAAGCAGAGTATGTAAAGTGTGTTAATAAAGAATGAAAGTACAGGCACCAAGGGAAAGCAGTAAGGAAAAATATATTTGACGTGGTTTAAACTGGTCCAAGGATCATAGAAATTTTAGAAATTCTGAACTACATATATGTTCTTTTCTAATAATCTCCTTACTGCCTCTATGTCCACTACTGTGGCATAATTATAATTCAAAGGTCATGTTCCAGCTCCACTGGAATGATTCCCAGGTATCTAAAATAAGTGCATTGAACATTCCGTCTGTAAAGTGACACTATTCCAGGTTCTGACCCACGTGTAGGTGATTACTCTATGTGGGTGTTTTATACCTGAGTTCTTCTGGCCGAATAAAACACAGCTGGCTCTGCGTGTGTTAAATAATAAGGTATTCGTTTTAGGCATCATAGACAAGGATTCGGGCTGTGAAATGGACAGAAAACAAAGAATATATGTTGTATAGTGTATGCCACTTTAACTATAAAGCACAGTGAAAACAGCAAGCAATCCCTAATAATAGAAGTTCAAGTTATAATGAAAAAAACATTGTTCAATCTAACCTGCCTGCAGGAATTACCTGTTAGACTAGATAACCTAAAAGCTAGCACAAATTGTATAATTCCATTTTAGATTTCCTACCGCAGACTAACCACTTCTGTGCTGTGTGATGGTACCACTATGTATTTATATTCTCTAGTTCTTTACAAATGAAATTCTATCTGCCAATCGTTTCCATTTGTTCTTTTATTTTTTCTTGTTAAACAAAAATGGTAAAATGGAAAATAAGAAAAATATACACTGTATACTACCTATAGAGTACGTATAGTTACTAAAAGTTACTAAAAGTCCAAGTGTTATGACCTCATAAGAGGTCAGAAAAAATAGAAGTATCATACCTTTGACTCATGGCTTTAGCTATACTTAGATTTTTGCAATAAAAAATCTAGTGGAAGTGAAAGGATCACATCACCAGAAGTATAAGTTACCTTTGCAAAAAACTAGTAATAGCATTTATTAATATATATGTGTAAGCTTCCACACCTAACAGAAAACACACTTACCTATGCTACCAACTGTACTTTCCAGGAAGCCATGTGTATCCAGTTTTGTATGTTAGTATCACAGACAGGCTAATTTCCCATCAAGAGAAACTGCACCTTTTATCTGACTTTATTTGTGTGTAATTCTTATGTGTTGCAGTTTGTTGCAACGCATTACAGCATGTTTGAATGTGTTGCACTACACAGAAATTCAACATGTCTTCCTTTTTTCAGTGTACACCAATACCACTTAACACTGCTGGAGTGCTTAAATATGAGAGCTGCTTATACTTGTAGTGCCACTATAAGCAAAAAATATATATATTTTGTCCCACTGGTGCTCAGGAATTGGGTGCCGGCAGGAAATATCACCATCCAGTAGCATGTAGTATGCTTAGAAAAATCACCGCTCTCCCAGTCCAGTCTATGTTGTTAACATGTGTGAGATGGCCACAACCTTACACCACACCACAAGCCATGCCCGCTAACATGTTTCAGCCCACCCACCGGGGCTTAGTCACAGACTAAGCCCCGGTGGGTTGGGCAAAACATGTCAGAGGCCGTGGCTTGTGGAGTGGTGTAAGGTTGTGGCCATCTCACACATGTTAACAACATAGACTGGACTGGGAGAATGGTGATTTTTCTAAGTGCTTAAATATGTAGTCTGTCTGGATGTTATGGGTTAAGGGTCAATTTTATTCCTTACTAGGAATAAATGCTGAATTGTTGGATTGATAGGTTTTACCACGGTATTTGGTTTAGAGCTAATCTTTGAATTAGAGAGCTCTACCTTCTACTTCAGGTTTTATCATCTTGGTGATATAACCTTGCCCTTTGCCCTTTTGCCCTTCATTGGAACCTTATCTTCCTTCTGTTGATGCCTTCATTGGGTAAGAATATCGAATTCTACATGCTGGATATGTGATTTACATTAAGATTTAATGGTCAGTCAGTTTTCATCTTACACAGAATCTTGTTATGGTTGAAATTTGGAAACAAATCAAACCTGATCTGTTTAAATCTCACCATATCCTATCCTACAGGCCCTGTTGCAGACAACCTGTCTGGGTCCCACTTGCAATATTTGAACATTTTCGACACATAAAGTAGTTCTTAAAGGAAATCTATGGTCACAGCAAACCCTTTCATTTTTATAATATCAGCATTGTAATAACAATACAAACAATAGTTATACTGTACATTGTATTTGACAATCCAATATTTGCTTAATTGCAAAAATCTCCTTGCATGTTGTGCATGCTGCCTCTCTGTTGGTCATCTCTTTCCACAATATCCTGGATTCCTGCATGCTGTGCCGCTCCCCTTCTATTTACGTTCAATTTCTAAGGACTACATATGCCATGGTACCTTGCTGCCTGCAAGCACTGAGTCCTGTACTGCCGGGCTCTGTGAAATGTGTGACACAGCAGTGCTTATTAACAGTGCGTAGTGAATATGTGTCACAGTATTCAAGGAAGTAAATGTGTGGGGATCTTCACAAAATAAGTTTATAGGCTTCAAGATCATTCAGAGTAATAGGAGTGGGCTAAAAATAGTTGAAATACAATGCAGAATATGAATATAATGATATTACATTTTGACCATAGATACACTTTAAGATGATGGTGCTTTTCAAATGAGTAATTTTTGTCAGTTTTTATAAATATTCCTTAAGTACCCATACACAAACAACCCCACCTGTAACTCATCTAATTAGATAAAAGTGCATTTTTACATTGAATTTTCTCCTAACTAGGTTTATTCATCTTCTGACGGTACACGATCTGCTTCTAGGTGATGCCCACAATCACTGTCTTTTAACAGCCATTTTGTGAAAGCCTGAGCCCTAATTTCCAGCTATTCAGCACAAAAAGCCTAATTAAACTATTTTAAGATAATAATTTACAAACAGAGTTTTTATTTATTTTTTAATTTTTAATTTTTATTCTGAGTGATTGCCATTGTTGCTTTTCCAGAAGATACATTTACACCTGGGACTTGGGCCCCTACCTGCGGCCTCAGCCAAATGAGCTAGATAATTACCTAATGCCTCTGAATATAGGCTGCAAATGCAAGCATGTCATTACATAAATACAAAATAATCTATACAGCCGAGCAATATATTAAAAATCTTTACATTAAACCTGACATATCATGCTGTTTGTCATTCTCATGTTAGAAATTGCCACAGATAAAACTACATTCAAAATGCATCTAGTTATAATTACTGTAAGCAAAAACCTGCAAACTGTAGGTACTAAGGTTTCCAACAACTCATATCAAAAAGCTCATATTCTGTAGCCATAACTCATAGACTCTGCCATTAACTGCCAGCTAGCAGTTTACATTAAAGCTAATTGTAAAGTTTAATTTTCTTAAATGCATTAATGAATTAACTAAAGTACAGTGACTACTCTTTCCTGGTAAAGTGCTGAATAGCAGTCGAACTGGAAAGTGGACACATTTAGAGGATCCATTTTATTTGCTAATGATTAATCACATTGAAAGGTGAATATCTCATTTATTCCACTACAGTTCTATTTGAAAAATAAAACCGTATTTAGCATTTAATATCATATTCTGTGTTGTTAAAGAATAGCACAAGTAGTAATTTACAGTCTTTGACATTTACCAAGTTCTTCCCAGGGTATAACTGAATTATAGTTATGAACTCTAAAAAGCCATAGAAGCCTCTCAGGTTGTTCCAGTTAGCCCAGCAGATATGAGATACAAAGCCATAAACAACAGTGAGTATGGCCACACAAAAAAAGGAACTACTGTCCTGAATATGGCATAAAATGTTAAATTACATAGATGTTGTTTATGCAGAATTCAGAAACATTATGCTTGGGTCTATATTCAGACATCATGCTTTTATTGGCACTCTTTTGCAGCAACTTAGCTCCATGTGTTAACCACTTGACCTCCGGAGGATTTACCCCCCCCCCACTTTAACTGACAATTGCCCCGTCATGCAATGCTGTAGCCTAATAACATTTATGTAATTTTCCCCCTACAAATAGAGCTTTCTTTTGGTGGTATTTGATCACCACCGTGTTTCTTTACTTTTTATGCTAAAAACAAAAAAGAATTGACAATTTAGAAAAAAAAAAAAGGTATATATATTTTAGTTTCTGCTATAAAACATATCCAATAAAAATAAAAAATACATTTCTTCTAAAATTTAGGCCAATATGTATTCTGCTACATATTTTTGGTAAAAAAAATCCCAATAAGGGAATCTTTATTTTTTTATACCAGTAATGGCGGCAATCAGCGATTTATAGCAGGACTGCGGCGGACAATCGGACACTAACTGACACTTTTGACACTTTGCAGTAACCAGTGACACTATAACAGTGATCAGTGCTAAAAATGTACACTGACACTGGCTGGGAAGGGGTTAAGCATCTAGGGCGATCAAAGTGTGAAATGTGTGCCTAGCCAGTGTTTATGTGTACTGTATGTGCTGCTTTTACTAAGGGAAAGGATGGTTTTTATTCCCTTCTTTGCAGGGACACAAAATACATCCCTTCCCCCCTGTCAGAACGGAGATCTGCCTTGTTTACATAGGCAGATTTCCATTCTGTGTTTTACCGATGATTGGCAGGTGCACCTGCAGATCGGCTTCTGCTGTGATTAATTACAGTGGTGGCATGTGAGCTGGCCCTCTAAGCGCAAGTGCAGAGTCACGTATATATACAGTTGTGCTCATAAGTTTACATACCCTGGCATAATTTATGATTTCTTGGCCATTTTTCTGAGAATATGAATGATAACACAAAAACTTTTCTTGCACTCATGGTTAGTGTTTGGCTGAAGCCATTTATTATTAATCAACTGTGTTTACTCTTTTTAAATCATAATGACAACAGAAAATACCCAAATGACCATGATCAAAAGTTTACATACCCCAGTTCTTAATACCGTGTATTGCTCCCTTTAACATCAATGACAGCTTGAAGTCTTTTGTGGTATTTGTGGATGATGCTCTTTATCTTCTCAGATAGTAAAGCTGCCCATTCCTCTTGGCAAAAAACCTCCAGTTCCTGTAAATTCTTCTGCTGTCTTGCATGGACTGCCCATTTGAAATCTCCCCAGAGTGGCTCAATGATATTGAGGTCAGGAGACTGAGATGGCCCCTCCAGAACCTTCACTTTATTCTGCTGTAGCCAATGACAGGTCTACTTGGCCTTGTGTTTTGGATCATTGTCATGTTGGAATGTCCAAGTAGGTCCCATGCGCAGCTTCCTGGCTGATGAATGCAAATGTTCCTCCAGTATTTTTTGATAACATACTGCATTCATCTTGCCATCAATTTTGACCAAATTTCCTGTGCCTTTGTAGCTCACACATCCCCAAAACATCAGCGATCCACCTCCGTGTTTCACAGTAGGAATGGTGTACTTTCATCATAGGCCTTGTTGACTCCTCTGCAAATGTAGCGTTTATGGTTGTGTCCAAAAAGCTAAATTTTGGTCTCATCACTCCAAATGACTCTGTGCCAGAAGGTTTGAGGCTTGTCTCTGTGCTGTTTGGCGTATTGTAAGCGGGATACTTTGTGGCATTTGTGTAGTAATGGCTTTCTTCTGGCGACTCGACCATGCAGCCCATCTTTCTTCAAGTGCCTCCTTATTGTGCATCTTGAAACGGCCACACCACATGTTTTCAGAGAGTCCTGTATTTCACCTGAAGTTATTTGTGGGTTTTTCTTTGCGTCCCGAACAATATTCCTGGCAGTTGTGGCTGAAATTCTAGTTGATCTACCTGACTGAAGTTTGGTTTTAACAGAACCCCTCATTTTCCACTTCTTGATTAGAGTTTGAACACTGCTGATTGGCATTCTCAATTCCTTGAATATCTTTTTATATCCCTTTCCTGATTTATACAATTAAATTACCTTTTCCCGCAGATCCTTTGACAATTCTTTTGCATTCCCCATGACTCAGAATCCAGAAACATCAGTGCAGCACTGGATGACAGGTGCAAGAGTCTGTCACGAGTCCAGAAACTCATTGACCTTATATACACACTCTAATTACAAACAGATCACAGGTGAGGATGGTTACCTTTAATAACCATTCAAACCCATTTGTGTCAACTTGTGTGCATGTTATCAGGCCATAATTACCAGGGTATGTAAACTTTTGATCGGGGTCATTTGGGTAGGTGCTGTTGTCATTATGATTTAAAAAAAAGTAAACACAGTTGATTGATAATAAATGGCTTCAGCCAAACACTAACCATGAGTGAAAGAAATGTTTTTGTGTTATTATTCATATTCTCTGAAAAATGGCCAAGAAATCATAAATTCTGCCAGGCTGTAAACTTATGAGCACAACTGTATGTGATCCTGCAGAGGAGGGCCGCCCTGTAGCAGTAAATCTGCTATAGGGCAGTCTGGAAGTGCTTAAAGTGGTAGTAAACCCTCCTATCATTTTCAGGCAAGGAAGCTGCCATCTTGGCCTCTGTTTAATCTTCAACTGCCATGATGCTGCACATGTGATCAGTTATGACACCAGCCATTGGATGGTTTGACAGTTTGGTTGAGAGCACAACCAATGTGAGAGTTGGCATTCCCGGCATGCCGGGAATGTAACTGCTTTTTGAAACTGTTAAATCAATGGGTTTACTTCCACTTTAAAGACTAGAATGGGCTGTAGAAAGCAGCCTAAAATTTGTTTTATATACAAAATTCCTTTTTTTTAACTGTAAAAATGTCCAAAGAAGGTTCTGTGTTTCCTTTCTCTTTTTTTTTTTTCTATTCCAATAAAGTTTTTATAAGAGGAGGCAGAATAAACAGTAATCTGCAGGGCCAAACGACTTATCTCTACGCCTCCAGTACTCATTTGTCTACAGTTCTCTTGCTGTATTTATCTGCAATGGCCAGAGAAGAAAACGAGAAACAAAAGAAGGAAAAAGTTATATTTGCCAGCTTGGTGATGTCCCCTCTAACTATGTTGCTCTAGGCACTGGAACATGAGTGCCTTACAGTATAAGCCACCATGATCACAATAGAGTAGAGTAGCTGAGAACTGAGTGTGTTCCTTTTAGGAGGTATTTATGACTTAATGTGGATGTAAACCCTGAAAAAAAAAAAACCTGCAAGACAAAGCCATAATGAGCTAGTATGACTAGCATACTAGCTCATTATGCACTACTTACCTTAGATCGAAGCCCCCGAAACCGTCCACGTCTCCCCCTCCAGCCGCAGTCATTTCGCCGAACGGTTACGTCCGGGTATCGCCGCTCCAGCGCTGTGATTGGCCGGAGCGGAGAAGACGTCACTCCGCGTATGCGTGCAGGAGAATGGGATTTACAGTGCGACTGCGCCGTTGTCTGCGGCGCGCATGCGCTGTACACAGCGGTGTAATCCCTTTGGCAAATATCTCCTAAACCATGTAGGTTTAGGAGATATTGCAAATACCTACAGGTAAGCCTTAATCTAGGCTTACCTGTAGGTGTAACTTGCAAAGGAGGGTTTACAACCACTTTAAGAAGTGCAAACGAGTATCTATAGGTACAAAATACTGGTAAATTGTGATTTGTTGTACTACCCTTCTTTGATGTTAAATTTAACTGTATATTCCTAATGCCGCGTACACATGATCGTTTTTAATGTCATTTTCAAAAACGACGTTTTTCTCAACGTGATTTTTCTTGTTTCCTCTCAAGCCTGTCTTGCATACACACGTTCATTAAAAAATCCGCTCGAGCAAAGAGCAGTGACATACAACACGTATGACGGCACTATAAAGGGGAAGTTCCGTTCGCATGGCGCCACCCTTCATGTTAGTAAAGTTTGTTGAGCAACAATTCGCGCTTTTCAGCCTCGTGCTTTTCAGTGCGTTACAGAGTGACGAATGTGCTATCTCCATTACGAACGCTAGTTTTACCAGAACGAGCGCTCCCGTCTCATACTTGATTCTGAGCTTGCGCGTTTTTTTTCCCCTCGTAAAAGCATGCACACTACCGTTTTTCACGTCGTTAAAAAAAACGACGTGAAAAACGACGTGAAAAAATGGAGCAGGTTTTCATTTTTTTTAGGCCATTTTTCACGTTGTTAAAAATGCTCTGGAGCCTACACACGATCGTTTTTAATGCCCAATTTAAAAAATTTAACGTCGTGAAAAACGGTTGTGTGCATGCGGCATTACACTGTTTTGATGTCCTGTCTATAAGGAAATCATTTAAAGCGGTTTTAAACCGCTGGACATTTTTTTTTTTAACCTGCAAGGTAAATCCATAAAGTGCTAGTATGTATGGCATAATAGCACATTATGTTAAACTTACCTTAAAATGAAGCCCTCCTGCTCTGAGATGTCAGAGATGGAGGCCGCTTCTATCTTCACCTATCTTGCTTCCTTGTATGCACGCGGGAGCTGCCAATCACAACGCAGGACTCTGAAGGAACGGCACCGGTGGCCGTTCTTTCAGAGCGCATGCGCCAGTGATGTCGCTGGCTGCATGTACAGCAATTATATCCTAAACGATGTGCGTTTAGGAGATATTTACACTACCTATAGGTAAGTCTTATTATAGGCCTACCTATAGGTAAATGTCAGCGATGGAAGTTTACTTCCACTTTAAACAGACTACAGTGAGATAAAATGATTCAGCGTCTTGATATGGTTAGATATAGGAATATAAACAAAAAGTTTTGCTTTTACCCTTAAAAAACAATACCCTCCACAGTACCAATTTCTCTTGTACCTAAAGTAACCCAAAGTTGTTTTTTTTTTATTATTCCAAGCAAAAGTCTGTCTAGTGGTAGGATGAAAGTAGGGTAGCATATGGGTTTATTAATAATTTATTTTTCTCTCTTCCTTTTTTTCTTAATGACATAATATCAAGTACCTTATTTATCGGCGTATAACATGCACAGGCATATAACACGCACCTTAACTTTAAGAGGGAATTTTCAGGAAAACATTTTTACCCAGCCCCCCCGGCCTAATACACAGACCCCCTGCATAATACACAGACCCCCTGCATAGTACACAGACCCCTGGACAGTACACAGACCCCCTGCATAGTACACAGACCCCATGCACAACACACAGACCCCTGTACAACACACAGCCACACACAGCCCCACACAGACCTGTCACGTACCTGAAGGGAGACTGAAGTGACGAGGTTGGCCTCTCTTGTATCTCCAGCCCTGGTCCCGCTGGAGATGGAACAGAAGGAACCGAGGGACAGGAGGAACACGAGTGCCTGCAGATGTAGACCCGGAAACCAGTAGCAGGGGGTGCAACCCTGGACGAGCAGGAGGATCATCAGATCACGGAAGGAAGCTGTGCACCAAGGATCAGCCGGGGTTAAAGAGGCACTCCGCTGGAACAGTGGCACTGGGACGTCAGATGATGTTAAGTCCCTGGAAGACTTGCAGCAGGAAGTTGTAGAGAGTCGCAGGACTGAAGTCGCAGACACTCAGAGGTTGAAGAGAAGCGACACAGGAAGCAGATGCAAGGTCACAAGGGTAGCCGCGTCAGGGAACAGGCAGGCAGCAAAGTACAAGGCAGCAGGCAAACACAGGGTCAAATGGGTAGCCAGGATCAGGAGCCAGTAATCAGAACAGAGCAGAGTCCAGAAGCAGGGTCAAGGCAAGCTAGGTTCTGCAACAGGTATCAAGCAGGATCACAACAGAGTTCAGGATATCGGGTAACAGCTGAAGACCAGTCAGCGAGGGTCTGGAGTCAGGGCACTTCCTTAAATAGGCCGTTTGGTGGCAATTGGCGCTAGGGACGCGCTCCTGCGCGTGCACGCAGTCCATTGCGAGCGCGCATTCGCATTGGTGCGCCTGTGTGCGCGCGCATGCGTTTTGGGCGAAAACGAATGGTTCTCTTACAAGCCCCCTGTACAACACACATCTCCCTTTCAAGCCCCCCCCCCTGCACTCCCAGGGGACCCCCAGGACTTTTATCTGGGTAGAAACTTTGTAATTAAAATATAAATTCTTTTTTCCCCTTTATTTTTCAGTATTTCTTTAAATAATTGGTATAAATTATATATTTTTTAAAGGATGCCATCACAAAAAAAGAAAAACTGTCCTTAGTGCTTCATCTTTTTTGTGCTATTACATAAAGGTTATTAGCAGTCAAATATACGCACTACAGAATGCCATATTTAAAGCTTGTCTAAACCCAAAAGTAAAAATGTAATATATTGCAGCTTAACATCCCTTAAATATGGTGGCTTGCTTTCCATCAAGTACAGAAAATACAATCGATTACGCTAATCCTACTAGAAATGCACTGTTTTTGTCACCTCTTTGGAACTGAAGGCAAGCACAAAGAACCTTGTCTTTATTGCATAAACTACTAGTCCCATCAATCCACTATGTAATGAAGACGAACAAATCAGATTTAAATTCTGACCTGTGGACAATCAGTTCCCTTCATGGATACAATGGAGAAAAAACTTGTAGATATAAAGAGACAGGACGTATATTATTCACAGGATTACCAAATAAAAAAAAAGGAAAAAATAAAAACCTGAAAAAAGTAATGACTGGTAATGACTGGTAAACTCAAATATGCTATATTTTAGATTGTGATTGTGAAGAGGTTAAGAGCAAAAGTTATTAATGCAAATGGAAGCTATTAGTAATAAAATCTAAAAAATTAACTTTTTATTTTCAGCTGAGTGGGCTTCTAAGATTATTCACAGTTAATACTTAAAGTGGACTCATAAGTAACTTTACAAGTTTCTATGTATGTATTCCTAACATGTTACAATATACAGCAACAATATACGGTACATTGTAGTAAAAAATTTTTTTAAAAATCAGTCCTTGATCATCAGTCTAGTGACTTTGTCTAGGCTGAGATGCTGTCCTTCGGTCTTTTTCAGGCAGAAGGAAGCATTTTCTCAGTCTCCTATTCTCCAGTAATTAGTCACAAGGTAAGAGACTGAAGCAGGGGAAGATAAGATGTTTATACCTCCCAACTTTTTGAGATGGGAACGAGGGACACCTATTAGCAAAAGTATGTAGGCATAGGACACACTCACTGCCACGCCCCCTTAACCTCCCTGGCGGTATTCCCGAGTCAGGCTCGGGGTGAGTTTTTCATACCAAAAGCGGTAACCACGAGCCAGACTCTGGCTGCATCGCAGTATGCAGGGGAAGTCACTTACCTTGTTCCCTGGATCCTGCGATGTCCTCCCACAGTGTGTGCAAGCCATGTCTCGCTCGATCCTCACTGCCGAGTGTCGAGCTCCGTTCCCTGTGACGTTGCGGCGCATGGGGATGGAGTTCGGCGCCAAATTCAAAAAGTGAAACACATAGTAGACATACAGTATACTGTAATCTTACTGATTACAGTACTGCATGTAATAATTACACATCCCCTTTGTCCCTAGTGGTCTATCCAGTGCCCTGCATGCACTTTATATAATAAAAACTGTTCTTTCTGCCTGGAAACTGGAGATTGTCCATAGCAACCAAAAAGTGTCCCTTTATGTCAAAAGTGGTTTTAGACCAGCTAAAAAACAGCGACAATAAATTAGAATCACTTGCAGAATTGGGCGATAGCGATTTGTGGGGAAATTCGTCATCAAACACTAAATCTAATGACAGCGACAATTCTGCAACTGAGCAAATTTCAGTGTTTTTGATTTGATTACATTATTGAATAATTTTTATTATAATTACATTACTATTTGTTATAATTATTTATAGTCATTTATTATATTATAATTTATGATTTTGTGTTTCAAACTTTATCATACCCGGGATGTCTACTAGACTCTTGTTTGGTCAGGTTTAAGTAAGTAATTACTAAGAATCGCAGGCCTACAATACATAACACCAAATTTCCATGCAAAATAATTGTACCGCTTTTGGTACGTAATTCCAGACAGAATCATACCACCAGGGAGGTTAAAGGAGAATTATACAAAAAAAAAAGGTTTGTTAAACCCACAAATGCTTTTTTACCACTACTATTCCTTGATATTGGCTCTTGAAAATTACAAATGAAAACAATTTAGAAATTGGATGAAAGGTTTAGCATTGTAAAACACTTTTTAAAAGATAAGTAGTCTCTTTTTTTTATACAACTTTATAGATCAGACCAAAATGAGGGACAAATGAGGAGGAGAGAGGGACAGAGGGAATTTGTTCCAAGTCAGAGACAGTCCCTCGAAATCAGGGACAGTTGGGAGATATGTGTTTCTGAACACACCCAAGAACTGCAAAGGCACAATGATTTACCGTATATGATTGTATCATCTCTGAGCCAGAACAGGAAGCAGTGCTGACCCTAAATCAGTCTGCTGTAGCATTTCTTTAGTTTCTTCTACCCTAGTAATTGCTCCCACAGTAAGATTGTACCTTTGTAGCCTTGTAGGAAGTCACATGATTAGTCATAGTGGTCATCTGTGTGAGACACCTATATACCCAAAATATAAAGCCTACTGCACAGAGACAAGAATTGACATGATTTTGACAAATGTTATAAAAGTAAATGATGACAATGGATGATGCTTGAATAACGATGGCACCAACATTTTGGGTAGAAAGAAGTATAAACCAAGTGTTACGCTTACATATAACGTAGCATGCATGCACTTGGTATTAAAATATATCTGCTTTAACTTTTCTTCAAATAGCAAAGTATAACAGAGAAGACTCCAGTTTTCACTAATGAATACATTTTACAAAATTATTCCTTTTATGGTGGAGTAGTGCTGATGTGAAGTATTTTTAGAACTGATTGAACATGATTAATTAAATAACCTTGCTATAGTTAGAAATTAATTAAAAAAACTAATTTTTACTTGTCTCACCACCCTGTTTTGCCAAAACATTCCCTCTAATTAATTGTTTATATACTGTTAGCTGCTGGAGTGAATGTAGCAAACAGCTGATTAGCAAATTATTTTTTTCTTAAACATATTAAAACAAAGTTGAGTATATTTCTAATGAGAAGTTTAGAAGTATTTTTTTTTGCGGACACAAAACCCTAAAATTTTAATCTAAATGAATAGATGACTCATTTGAAGCTTCATTTTGCACTTATATATTGTGCTTAGCGTCTGTTCACTTTTACTTTTTATTTGTGATCTAAATTAACATTAATACAATGTCTTGTAACCAACAAAAGATTTTCAAAAATGTACTACACTATTTGTAATTACCGTATATACTCGAGTATAAGCCGACCCGAATTTAAGCCGAAGCACCTAATTTTACCACAAAAAACTGGGAAAACGTATTGACTCGAGTATAAGCCTAGGGTGTCCATCTGCATGCCTCACTGAGCCTCACTTTGCCTCACTGTGTCCATGTGCATGCCTCACTGTGCCTCACTGTGTCCATGCCTCACTGTGCCTCACTGTGTCCATGCCTCACTGTGCCCATGCCTCACTGTGCCCATGTCTCACTGTCACTGTGCCCATGCCTCACTGTGCCCAATCTCCCTACCTGATCTCCGGCGCTGTGTGACTAGACTGACGTTTAACATGGGAGTCTATGGAAGGGGTGCCCGGCTTTGAAAAATCGGTGCTCCCCGGCTGTAGGTCCCCTGGACAACAAACTTTGCAAACTTGTAGATGAGTGGGGCTATATGTGTGCCAAGTTTGGGGTCCAGGGAACCTAGGGCCGGCCAGTACCGGTCCCCAAAATCACCGGAGAAATTACTTTGAAAAATCGGTGCGTCGCGGCCGTAGGTCCCCCGGACAACAAACTTTGCACACTTGTAGAGGGCTACATGTGTGCCAAGTTTGGGGTCCAGGGGACCTACGGCTGGCCGGGATCAGGTGCACAAATGTGAAGATGGACACAGACTCGAGTATAAGCCGAGGGGGGCATTTTCACCACAAAAAAATGTGCTGAAAAACTTGGCTTATACTCGAGTATATACGGTATGTAAATATTTTCCAAATGTAATGGCATATTATTATACTCAATGTACAGATGTTAAAAAAAAAACATTGCAGACTATGCACAATGGAGTGTCCATCCATGGGGCCTGTACATAAATATTGAGGCTGATCTACTAAAGAATTTTAGAATTTTCACATACTAAATTGTCTGAAGATTTACTTCAATTATCCCATTACATGAAAAAAAAAATCCTGTTTACTTATGTCATTTGCTCATGAATGGGAAATTGAAATTTATTGTAATACATTTTATGTCAGGACCATTCTGAAATCCTTTTTTTTTAATGAGCCGCTGCAGCAACCTCACTGTGTGGATGGATGAATACATTAATTTTCTTTCTTTTGTTTGCCAGCTGAACAAAAAACAAAACAAATTAAAAAAAACATCCATCTATGGCCAGCTTTATTTGTCTTTATGTGTTTTCATTTTAGTATGGTGAGGTTTTCCAATTTAGAAACCAAATAGTGTAAAAGTTAAAGTGTGACATCTGCATAGCATCAAAGCAGGACTCTAGGGAAACAGCTAAAATACACAGTTGACATGCATGCATGGGAGCTGTTTTATCTTCCAAAGAATTTGTCTTTTTGCTTATTCAGTTGCAAGATTCATTCAGCTGCCTGGCTGTGGATCTGACTTTACTCCACTGCAGTTAAGCAGTACAGCTCCCTGCAATCAGTCTGTGATTGGACATTGAAATATCTTCAACAGACTGATGAGGTTATCCTTCTGCCCTGACTTCTTGACAGCTTTTGTGTAAACCAAAACGGTATCTAAATACCTTTGCGGAACTGATGTGATGCACACTGGTGCTTTCCTAAAACAGAAGCTTCTGTCTAAAGGTATACACTATTTGTCTAATTTCCGTCACAATTATTTTTGTGATCTGTGAATAAAGTGAGACATGCAAATATCTTATGTATTATGAATTGAGCTTCACACTGGTTTAGTGAAGAGATGGATACCGTATATTTCTCAAAGCCTTATTGTATAATGGCCGATGTTTCCATGCACTGCTCTGATGATGGCCAAAAAACCTGAGACAGCTGTATACACTTTATTATAAATAATTCTATAAAATGAGGCTGTACGTGTGCTATAGACCAACGGTACTAGATGCACAGTTGGCTCAATGACATAAAGGAATGATTTGCATGCATGCTGCATACTTAGTAAGAATGCATTGCTCTCTGCACAAGACACTGAATGGAATCTTCCAGGATTGTTGATGGTAGATGTTATTGTTGATTTGTTTTTAAAGTTGCAGGTTCAATTATCCCAAATCTGGCTTTAAGGCACAGACCCAGATTAATCACGCAGCATAGAAGTTCTGACAGTCCTGCATTTGTTTCAGGTCTGTGCCCAGCTCCAACCCAAATTATTATTATTTTTTGGATGCAGGAAAAGACAGAACCTCTGTCAAGTTTTCATACCTGCTTGTGTCCCCAATGGGAAGATCTCCCCTTACTTTCTTTCCACCAAGATAAGAAATATGGGAAACTGATGGCACCAGGGTAGAAAGACACAGACAGTAATCTAACAGAGGATCTGATCCTTCACAACTCTACATTTGAAAGATTACTAGTTATTTCCTGTCTCTGTGACACCTTGACACTAGGACAGGCAGTTAAGGAAAGCCTATTCAACAGGGATATCATCAACAATAAAAACCTGACAGACATTCAAGTTCGTTACTATTATGTCAAAACTAAACAAAAACTTTGGCTAGATTTCAGCTACCATACTTCTATCATTCAATCACATATTTCTAGCTGCACATATATTTATCTGCAATACACTTCATGAATAGTTTTCTCTCTAAAATATACTATAAATTATTGGATTCCAAAGTCCAGGCACTGCTGATGAGTAATGTTTTCATAGTTCTGGATAGTATCTGAACTTCCACACATTCATATTGGCCAATCACTACAATGGACAGCCTTATTAGCCAACAGGGTTGTTTAGGAAGTAGGAAGGGATGGCAAATCTTTGCGTTAGCAGTAAGTACCTAAGCTATGCCAATCATAATGACCTGAGATCTGATCCCCCACCTCCCAGTGACAGTCTCTTTGAAGATGAGTCAGTTGAAAGGGAAGCAAACTTTTACACTATATTTGCCTGGATTTCCCTGAAGAAGTTAGGATCCTGAGCAACTGCTTGGTTTGTTCCCTAATCCTCCATGATGCCCATAATCACACTTCCTTCAACTTAACCCCTTCTCACTCACCCTGGCATCTCTTTAATTGAACTATTATGCCCAGGTTGTGGAAAGGCTGCCTAATCATAGGAGCACTGTGATTGGCTGTCACAGTGGTCCCATGATCAGAAGCTGCTCCCACCGGTTCCTGATTGTTAGTGCAGACCGAGCGTTGTCTTTGAAATTTCAGTCTCTCTGCTGGGCTCTCAGCGCAGAAACCTATGCCACACATAGACACACTGTGCCGGGTGTCCATAGCCCACCCTGTTAGCTGTCACACACATGCATTACATGGGCGGAAAGAGGTTTAATGTCACGTACCTGGTGGAGATCGAGCTGGAGAGGGGGCTTCTCTTGCACCTCCTGTCCGACACCCCTGGTAGGGATGACAGGGAGTGAAGGACACAGAGTGGCACGAGGGACGATGTAGCAGATGGCACTGGCTGAGTCTAGGCAGGAACCAGGTGGCTGAAGAGCGCTGAGCTGACTCTGGAAACTGGAGCTCTGTATCGCTGGATCAGCAGATGGAGGCGTAGCCGGGACGTAAGCCAGGAGGTCATCGACAGCCGGACGGAACAGGTACCGAGACGATAGGCAGAGGCAGAGACGGGATACAGGCCATGTTCAGTACACAGTCGGGCAGCAAGGTACAGGAACATCAGGCAGAAGCGGAGTCAAACACAAGCCGGGATCAGGTAGGCAGGCAGAGATCAAGGAGAAGGTTCAGGTGAAGCCGGGTCAGGACACAGAAACTGGAACAGGTTAGATAAACAGGCACTAGCTGAAATACCACTCAGCAACAGGCAGATGTCAGTGTTCTGTTTAAATAGGCACTAACTGGGGCCAGTTATTCCTTGTGGATACAGAGGTATACCAATGTGCCTCTGTTACCTGGACTTCTCTTACATTTAATCAATTGGTTGTCATGGTTGGTTTAACTGTGTTTATTTGAAACTCTTAGGTATAAATGGAATGCATATAAAACTGTAGCACCCTCCTAGTTAGGCTGCTAAGTAGAGTTAGTTTTGGCTCTTGCTGTGATCAGAGGAGCTGTGGTTGTTTGGTCTGATCTGCTCGGGGCTTCACATGCTGGAAGTCTGATTTCTTCCTCATGCCTCTAGAGGAGGTTTCTGTAGTTTAGGGAGAGAGAATTCAAATAGCCAGCCTGAATATTGAGCAAGGCCTAGCTAATCCCTGGGAGGATGTGTTCAGTTGATGGCTGGGATGCTGTTAGATAGTCTGAATCCCTGAGGAGATTGTTTTTCTCCATTCCAAGGAATGGATCAGTGAGAGGAAGAGGGGGCTGCTTGCCTCTGGCACCCGGGACTGGAAGCTGGATTACTTTACAAGAGGCTGCACCTATGGACTAATCCTGCTCTTGGATTCTCTAAGTAGAGCCCCCTTTCTGTTCTTCACCTTAAAGCTACCAGCTGTTAACCTATAGACTGTCCCAATCTAGCTACAGTATATCTATTCTGCAAGCAACTTCATGGTCCCGACCTATTAACCTATAGGACATCCCAGTCTAGCTATACCTGTTCTGCAAGCTACTTCATGGTCCCCAGGGGTGAACTTATAGACTGTCCCAGTTTAGCTATACCTGTTCTGCAAATTACTTCATTTTCCCCAGCCATGAACCTATAAATTGTTTCAGTTTAGCTATACCTGTTCTGCAATCTACTTTATGGTCCCCAGCAGTTTACCTATAGACTATCCCAATCTAGTTATACGTGTTCTGCCATCGACTTCATTGTCCCCAGCCATGAACCTATAGATTGTTCCAGTCTAGCTATATTTGTTCTGCAAGCTACTTCATGGTCCCTAGATGTGAATCTATAGACTGTTCCAGTCTAGCTATACTTGTTCTACAATCTATCTCATAGTTCCCAGCTGGATGAGTGAAAAGACTCTCACTATCATTTAGAGAGTTGTCCTCTGCAGAATTACTCTCAAGAGTTTTGGAGTAACTCACATCACCCCACATCCCATCCCCAGTTCTTACAAGCAATACAATCTAAAAAAAGATAAACCCCTAGACTGTTTATTTCAGGGATCTCCAAACTATGGCCCTCCAGCTGTTGTGGAACTACACGCTCCATGAGGCATTGTGAAACTCTGATATTCACAGAGATGACTAAGCATGATGGGAATTGTAGTTCCTGAACAACTGGAGGGGCATAGTATGGAGCCCCCTGATTTATTGAGCCAGAGTGAATGGACTGTTGCTGTGTGCTTGGCTGTCTCTGCACTGTTGGAAGGAGAGAACCTGTTGAAACCAAGAGGCTCCTGCAGGCATGGCAGTACATAACTAACAAAAAGGAGGAGCAAGCAGAATATTTTCCATTATGCCCCTTCTTTGTATGGTGAATATGACATCATCGTGGAATGATTAATTAGGTTGATAAAGAATTTTGTTGACCAGAATTTGCGTTTATGGAAAGTTTTTAGATACTTATAAAAATGTTGCTATGGCTATAGAGAACACAAAGAAAATCAATGAATAAAGGCCAACAATTGTATAATATGGCACGTTAAAAAATCCAGACTATAACACCTTTAGCACTTTTAATAATAGAAGGCACAAGGGAAAGTTTATTTTATGTTAATGTATGCTTTTAATACAATGCTGGCTGTCCTTTGTAGTTACTATAGTAACCTTTGTAGTAATTACAGAGACTCAGTAAGCTACTCAATTTAAGAGAATTTTACCAATTACAAAGAAAGAAGCAGTTCAGTTAGCTTCACCTATTGGCCCATTCACAAAGCTTCTAAAAACTGCCTTATTATTTAAACAGACATAAAAATGATGGACATTAGTGCACTAAAATATTACCATAGTGGCATTTTTCTATTTAAACCATTCTCTTGGAATCGTCCTTCTTAAAAGCTAAACTAGGTGTTCACTTTTTTTTCTTCCATTAATATGTGTTCTTGTTCAGTCAGATGTTATAGCATTTAATTCACTGAAAAGTTCACGCTACAAATAAAGTCATCTTCACTGAAGCTTCAAATCACAATTACTGACTTTAAACAGAACCAGTCACATGTAGGCTAATGAAAGAATCTGAATATTTAATGTATAATTTTTAGAAGAATGAAGCCTTATTTGAAGATGTAGACCCTTATTTACCATGATTTACTTTGTCTGATGCCGCGTACACACGGCCGTTTTTAATGTCATTGAAAAAAACGACGTTTTTCTCGACGTGATTTTTCGTGTTTCCTCTCAAGCCTGCCTTGCCTACACACTATCTTGAAAAAAAATGCTTGAGCAAAGCGCGGTGACGTACAACACGTACGACGGCACTATAAAGGGGAAGTTCTATTCGGATGGCGCCTCCCTTTGGGATGCTTTTGCTGATCCTCGTGTTATTACAGTTTGGTGAGAGCCGATTCGCGCTTTTCAGCCTCATGCTCTTCAGTCCGTTACAGCGTGACAAATGTGCTATCTCCATTATGAACGTTATGCCGCGTACACACGATCGATTTTCTCGACGGTGAAAACACCGTTGAGAAAATCGACGGGAAAAATGAGGAACGGCTTGTTCCCCTCCACACGGCTGTTTTTCCCGACATTTTTTCTCTTGGTCGAGAAAAACGACCGTGTGTAGGCTCCCCGGCAGTGTTTCCCTATGGGAAAACTGGCACGGAAAAAAATGCCGTGAATCACGACGAGAAAATTAGAGCATGTTCTAATTTTTCTCGTCGTGATTAATGCCGTTTTTCTCATCTGGAAAAATGATCAAAAGCCCACATACGGTCGTTTTTCTCGTCAAAGAGAAAAAATTAAATTTTTCCCGACGAGAAAAATGGTCGTGTGTACGCGGCATTAGTTTTACCAGAAGGAGCGCTCCCGTCTCATACTTGATTCTGAGCATGCGCATTATTTTTCCCCTCGTAAAAGCATGCACACTACCGTTTTTCACGACGTGAAAAACTACGTGAAAAAATAGAGCAGGTTCTAATTTTTTTTAGGCCATTTTTCACGTCGTTAAAAATGCTCTGGAGCCTACACACAATAGTTTTTAATGACCAATTTAAAAAATTGCAGTTTTCACGCCATGAAAAACGGTTGTGTGTACGCGGCATGAGCTTGACACTTCTGCTTGTTGCAGAAGGTCACGTGGCAGTTGCTACCATCCAGCTGCCTACACAGCGTTGTGTTTGCAGCATCAAAGTGTATGCTATCAAAGGTGGTCTCACAGAGCCTTTGTCAAAGCACATAAAAACAAAATAGCTGATAGACCAAAGTGGACACCCTATGAAATTAAATGTTTGTTATCTTACTTTGGAGCACCTTTTTGCAGTGGTGCTTTACTCAATATTGGTTTTATCAACAGACTTCAATAAATATGCAGACTTGTGCCCACTTCTTGTTTCATTTATTACATTAGTGAGAATTATAATAGCAAGCACTTAAAGCAAGCAATTATGATCAGGCTTTGGAGGCCTAATGCCAATACTTTGCTCTATGATGGAGTTCAATGAATCACAATTTACCATTTAACAACTTTCTTTTCTCTAATGGCCTTATATGTCATTACATTCACAAATAAAAAAAAGCAGTCTATGCAGAAAGCAACGCCCTAACGGAAATATATGAGTGTACTACATTTAAGCTTAAAATGTGTTAAAATTGATAGATCACCTCATGTAGAACACTCAGAGAGGGGAGATATTTGAGGGCTACGTCTGCCAGTACGATCCTTACCTTGTGGCTTTATTGAGGAAAAAATATCAAAATGTAACCAAAAATATTTATTACCCTATACATACACTGTATATATTATATTCTCAACTATATTCTACCTGCAAAGCAGGTTAATGAGGATGGAGTCTGGCAAGAACTATTAATGAAGTTGCATTTAGCCCCAAACCAAATCAAAAATTTTATATATTGCATCCTGGAAATTATTAGATATGGTGGCTGCATTAGGTTTCTTTTTTTGGGCTTTTTTAATCCTCTGTTTTCACCTGGTGATCTGTCTAGTAACACACCTCCTGTATTAGAGTGCTCCCACTCTGGGCGAACGAGCACAAGAGGCACAGCAGCATTATCAGTCTGAGGGTGGGGTGTTAAATGTATTAGCCAATTTAAATACACTAACATAATGAAGTTAAATTCCAACACACACTTCCTACTCAGTTACAGAAAACAGTTGTTTTTCTTTTAGGATCAAGTTTTTACAATAATAAAATAAAAGCTGACCATTGTAAGCATCTGCTAGTGTTAAATGTTTTTTTTTTTCCATTCTTGTAAATTGATACATCTGGAATAGAGCTTGTTCTTTTGAAAAACAGACATACTGGCCAAATCACCTACTGAAAATATAAAAAGAAAGCCTAACAAAGAAAACGAATGCAGCCATCACATCTAATGCCGCGTACACACGATCATTTTTCCCGTCTGGAAAAATTAAATTTTTTCCTTTGGACGAGAAAAACGATCGTCTGTGGGCTTTTTGCCGTTTTTCCCGATGGGAAAAACGGCATTAATCACGACGAGAAAAATTATAACATGCTCTAATTTTTCTCGTCGTGATTCCTGTCATTTTTTTCCGCGGCAGTTTTCCCATAGGGAAACACTGCCGCGGAGCCTACACGCGGTCGTTTTTCTCGTCAAGAGAAAAAATGACGAGAAAAACAGCCGTGTGTGGGGGAACAAGCCGTTCCCTCGTTTTTCCTGTCGTGATTCACGGCGGTGTTTTCACCGCCGTGAATCACGATCGTGTGTACACGGCATAAGAATTGGTAAGCTGCAGTATATTAATTGCTTACTTTTGGGTTTAATACTGCCTTACTTTTACTATGACACAATAATATTGTATGCCTAACAGGAACTTCAAAACATCCTTTAAAAATATGGGAAATGTAACTCAGAAAGTAAATGACTTTTGAACAGTTCCCTCAGCCTTGTCTGCCCTGCCAGTGAAGGTTGCAGGGCTAATTAGTAACTAATGGACAAACTCAGAAGACACAGTCCCGGAACATAAATATAGAGCAGCTTTGGATCATAAATATGGAGCAGCTTTGGGGTGGGATTGGGTGGGGGGGCAGGGTGCAGGTGCCATTCTTTCTTTAAAGTGCCATGGTGCCAAGCTATGAGTCAGAATTATCAGGGGCAGCAAAACAGAGCAGGGCCAGTGCTGCTTTATGTGGTTACTGCATAATACAAGAAAGCACGATCATAGAAAAATCAGGGGCTCCACTTACAATCAATGCAAAGTGTCCCTTGTAATGCTGGCTGCAATTTTAGTTGAAATCCTCTGATCCCCCATACCCCTGAAGCTGTAGGGACCAGCCAGTGCTGACTATGCCTGCACTTTCAACCCCCTTTCTCCATTTATAAAAGCTGTACTATAGTTTCCATGATTGCTAAAGTAACCTATGAATGAAGGACCAGTGGATGGATTAAAGGTCTGTCTCATCCATTCATAGTTCAGTACAAAAGTATTTCATGTTTAGGTTCATGCTGTTAATTTTGTAAATAATATGTTGTTTACTGGAGTGTTTAACTAGTAAAAGGAGATGTGCCATAGACAGATACCATTTAACCACCTGAGACCTGGGCCATGTTCAATTGACGGCCTCAAGGTGGCTCTATAAATCCGGGAGGCCGTCAATAGACGGCCTTGGCTATTCCGGCCACTGGGGGGCGCGCGAGCGCCGCCGGCGGCGCGTGCGTGCGCCCGGCGCATCACTGAGATGCCGATGCGCGTGCCTGGCGGCCGCGATGTCCCCCAGGTACCCGCGAACGGCGTGTACACAGACAAGGATGTGGATCTCTGTGTGTAAACACAGAGATCCATGTCCTGTCAGGGAGAGGGGACCGATGCTGTGTCCCTTGTACATAGGGACACAGATCGGTCACCTCCCCCAGTCAGTCCCCTCCCCCACACAGTAGTAATCACTCCCAGGTTACACATTTAACCCCTTCCTTGCCCCCTAGTGTTAACCCCTTCCCTGCCAGTGTCATTTTTACAGTAACCAGTGCATTTTTATAGCACTGGTCGCTGTAAAAATGACAATGGTCCCAAAATGGTGTCAAAAGTGTCCAATGTGTCCGCCATAATGTCGCAATCACAATAAAAATCGCTGATCGCCGCCATTACTAGTAAAAAAAAAAATATTAATAAAAATGCTATAAAACAATGCCCTATTTTGTAAACGCTATAACTTTTGCGCAACCCAATCAATAAACGCTTATTGGGATTTTTTTTTACCAAAAATATGTAGAAGAATACGTATCGGACTAAACTGAGGAAAAAAATATATATTTTTTTTTAAAAACTGGGATATTTATTATAGCAAAAAGTAAAAACCGCTGTTTTTTTTCAAAATCGTCGCTATATTTTTGTTTATAGCGCAAAAAATAAAAACCGCAGAGATGATCAAATACCACCAATAGAGAGCTCTATTTGTGGGAAAAAAAGGACGTCAATTTTGTTTGGGAGCCACGTCGCACGACCGCGCAATTGTCATTCCAAGCGTGACAGTGCTGAAAGCTGAAAATTGGCCTGGGCAGGAAGGGGGTTTAAGTGCCCAGTAAGCAAGTAGTTAAACTGGTAATCATTACATAAAATAGCAACTTGGGTTGTAGGGATGCTCAGGTGTTTTCCAGGAGATTTACACTGATATGATGGCACTTAGAGTTAAGCCCTGTACACACAATCAGCTTTACCGATGTAAACAGTCCGATGGACTTTTTTCATCATACAAACCGATCGTGTTTGGGCCCCATCGGCCTTTTTTCCATCGGTATTAAAAAATAGAACATGTTTTAAATTTATCCGATGGAAAAAAAACGATAGCAAATTACTATCGTCTGTGGGGAACTCCATCGCATAAAAAACCCACGCATGCTCAGAATCAAGTCGACGCATGCTCAGACGCATAGAACTTCATTTTTCTTGGCTCGTCTGAGTGTTTCACGTCACAGCGTTTGGGACGATCATTTTTTTGACTGATGGTGTATAGGCAAGACTGATGTAAGTCAGCTTCATCGGATTTCCGATGGAAAAATCCATCGGTTTAAAATCCATAGGAAATCCGATCGTGTGTACAGGGCTAAAGGGTAATTTTACAATAATTTGGCACCCACCCATGAATATGCTTTACAGCTGGAGTCAAACTGACAGTAAAAGCAAGTGCTAGACATGCAGTTGCGTCCTTTGCCAAGTAGCTCATTAATAACATTTGAAAGAAGTGGACTGAGCCAAAAGGTTCACTTTACACTTGCAAGCCTGTGTGGAGTGTGGAGTGTGGAGTGTGGAGTGTGGAGTGTGGAGTGTGGTGTGGCTTAGCTGTCTAAATGGATTTTATGGTAAAACCATGGTTGCCATATGGTCTGTGTGTTAGATTTCCCCTCCCTCACCAGAAGATCAAATTGCTTGCCGGTTGATTGCTGTCCAGACAACTTGGGTGCTGGATACTTTTCTGTATCCAGTGCCTGTGTTAATCCAATTTAAGCTTTAAACTCAAGACTAGTGTTGTATGGTGACTGCTGCTACACTTTTACAAGGCAAGGTCTATGCCATAGATTATTTTTTTTATTCTCCGTGGACTCTAAATCCTCAAAAAATATGTTTGCAAAAATGTGTTACCAGTGATATTTTAACAGTGAAAGCGGGGGTTACTTTTTTAATACAGGTTATAAGCACTTCCTGGTTATTGGTGACAATGTTCAAGCTCCGTGCCATCATAGAGCTTGGAATGTAACCACCAATCTGCTTGCTACTGAAATAGAACTACAGGTAGGATGTTCCAACACAGGATGTGCTGACTTATACTACACTACACTGCCAGTGTTTCTCCCAACTTTGGACAGTCTACTATCTGCTCTGACAGTTGATCCCGGAAGGGTGGCCTGGACATAAATGTGCAATGCATTATGGAACATGTACGCCCAAACAGAGGCTGAACAGTGCTGTCTGTGGGCATGCTGTGACCCAGGAAGCCATGCAGCAAGAAAGACACAAAAAGTACATTTGATAAACTGACCAAAAAGTCTGTCTTTAGTTCCAGTTAATAGGCTAGGCTTCTTTGCAGTTTACATAGGCCTTGACCATTCCTAGAAGAAGGGACTACATTCTAGCATAACAATACATTGAAATTGGTTATTGTAACCTACATAACACATAGCACTGCAGTAACGCTCTGACAATGTAAATATGTTTTGTAAAATATATTGTTTAGTACCCTGTTTTTGAGAAACCATGGTATACTGATTGGCAAGGTTAATTGTCTATCGTTCTAGTGTAACCTTAGCAACTGCTCAGCACTTAGCTGAGCTAGGAGCAGAATTCATAGTGAATGCACAACAAAATCAAAACTTATCAATGTTAAATAGGAAATATAAAGATTACAGAAAACACACTATATACAATGAGCTTCCATTGTGATTAGCTGGAAAATCAGCAGTTCATTTTTTATTTTTACATTTTCCTCTCCTGTTCATAATATGCTGTATGATGTTGTGTTGGTAATAGGGTTGTGCGAAAAGGTCAATATCCTTGGATGATCGACAAGCCTAGTGAACCCATTAAAGTCTACAGGGTTTAAATCTTTTTTTTTTTTTTCTGTCCTTATTAAGGGTAGTTTGTAAGGTTTTTTTTTTCTTTTGGATAGCTAGGGGCACTCCCATGGATTGACATGTACATATGTATATTAAAAAAAATATATAATTTAGTGGAAAAAGGGTATATTAATGCAGCTTATAGGACAACATCAAAAAAACATCAATCCTTTATACCTGTATGGGGATGCCTTAAAGCTGCAAGTGAAGTTAAGGAGCAGTGTGATTTAACCCTTTAAATGTAACTGGCCTGTTTACAAACAGCAATTGAGGACCTGTCATTTAGTGGTGGTAGCATTAGTTCTGCTAAATGATAGATTCATGGGTTAATTAAATCACCCAGAATCCCCAGCTGGGTTATTTACAAACATCAGCCAGCCAGGGATCTGTCATTTGTGGCAGGAGTAGTGGCAGGCCAACATGAAGAGGTAGCAGGTCTTCGTGGCTGCATGGAAACATCGGCAGGGGCTGGTCATCATGATTGACCAGGATCTATTTCACTGGGTGAGATGATTGACCTTGGAGTTACATCGGAAGGCATTGTTTATATATTTTTTTATAAATAACTTTTTAATTGTCTTTATTTACTTTTTCATATTTTTATGGGGGGGGGATGAGCAACAAGGGGCACTGATGTATCTCTCTTAGGGACTGTATGTGAGGATGAGGCCCTTTTCCTCAATATGGGGTCAAGGTGCCTTCCAAGAGAAAAAGGCTTTACCCCCCCCATTCCCTCCCCACAAGGTATTCTCTCACTTCTGATGGCATATGATCTGGTATGGTTAAGAGGGGAAGCATGCTCATTGCCCTACCTTTCCTGGCCACCCAGCCTGCATGCCTTGACCAGGGTATGAATTTTTGGGGGAACCATGTGCCTTTCTTTTCCCATTATTCTTAAATGTATGCTTTTCTTATGTAGCACTACCCCCCGTAGGAGCTGCTGGTTAGTTTTGGGTTTTGCATGTTACCTCTTCAGCTTTGTTGTCCGGGTAGGAAAGTCTGTAGTAATGCAATGTCCACACAGATGTAAAACCTTAAGCAGCCAGGCTTTATTTTCTTATGCAGTAAACGTTGAGAAAGTAGAAGGTATAGAAGAGTAGGGAAAGGTTCAGGCACTCGCCACAAAAATACACAGGTGTCATTTCAAAGTCACTCACCACTCTCAATGTTAGAGTGGGTATTGGTCACCCGGATAGTCCCCTCTCACATGGCCTAGCAGCCAGGATGACACACGAATCAGCAACGGGACAGTCTCTGCCACAGACTGCTCTAGGTGAATGGGGTCTCTGCCACAGACCCTTTAAAGTGAACAAAGTCTCTGCCACAGACCTTTTAAAGTTGAGCGAATGGATAGTCCAGGAATCCTCTGCCACAGGATTTCAAAGTCCCAAACTTCCAGCCGTGCAGTGAAAGAGCCTTTTTAAGCCAATCAGCCGAACTGCAGGGCTTGTAGTGTAGTGGATCCCTTCTTAATAAAGTTGCCAGACTTCACCCGAGACAGCAGCACTTTGCTGGTCTCCTCCAGGGCAGGTCCTCCCCTGGTCTCCTTCATTAAGATAGCTTCCTCCCCATTTGGATGGACAGCTTGGGATCTCCTCTCCGGATGTAGGCCCCAGCCAGACTAGCTGGGCCTACTAGATAGCAATGCAGCCTCGGGCCAACGTGGCCCCGAGACCAAGATCACACACCTCGAGCCCGGGGGGCCATGAGGCGAAAACGAACCCCGATCAATGACGTCTGCCCCTTAAGTATCCCCTCACAACAGGCACAGCGGGGCGACCACTCCCACCGTACCACTGCCGAGTAGGGCCACTCAATGTACCATGGTTTGCCCGTGTTCCAACAAGTGCCTAAGGTGGTACCGCCACCTACAGGCAAAAAGGAAAAATGCTATCGGGCAAACCACAGCTAAAAGAGAGGTATATTTCAATGTAATTAAACCGTCTGAGCCCAACTACTGGCTCAGACATCCCTCTAAATTTAAAATAGCGTCCCAACCTTTTGGGGAGAGCGCTACACTTATTTATACCAGACCCTTATTATGCCATGTAGCCGGAGTCTTCAGGAAGGGGAAGGGGGGCAGAAAGTTGTGCCGATAAACATTGGAAGGGTACGTCTGCGCAGCCACCGCAATGTGGGGGTTTGCAGCAGAGGATTTATCAAAATCTAGAAGCCCCCTTTAGGCCCCATGCACACAGGGCGTCATAAAAAGGAGCTCCAAAGCTGTTTCTTGACGCCAGGAAAAAGCGGCGTCAAAAACGCGCGTCAAGCCGCGTTTTGCATTGGCGTTATAGCGCGCTTAAGCGCGTTTTACTGCGTCAGCGCTAACCAGCGTTTTTTTTTTATAAACAAAACTTTCACTCCAAAATTACCCAGAACTCCATAAAATATGATAAATATCACATGACTATGCCATTTTGTGAGGAGAAAGTAGGGAGAGAGCATTTTGGAGAGTGTTTTGAGGAAAATGGATCCTGTGATTCAAAAAATTGATGAGGCAATTCTGCTGATTGCTCTGCGTAGGATGCGGCGAAGGAGACAGATGGAGGAGGAGGAGAGAAGCAGCAGTCGGCGTAGATTCTGGATACATCCAATTGTATCCCAGCGTCCTACGTTGGGATACTTTCAGAGCATGTACGTCCATCTTCGTATGCATCCTGAAAAATTCTACAATTTCCCTAGAATGTCAGTGCCTGTCTTTAATGACCTGCTGGAGATGCTCAGGCCAAGGCTGCAAAGGATGGACACCATAATGAGAAGCAGTGTGCCACCAGAGGAACGACTGCTTGTAACACTCCGGTAAGTAGTAATTGTTTTGAATGGGGGGGTTAGTGCCTGTTCACATATATGCAATGTCACACATTGCATGAAAGTGCATGCAATTTCTTTCAAAATCAAACATCAAAACTGCATCGCAGATCTCTCCTCTCTCTCTCTCCCCCTCTCTCTCCCCCCCTCTCCCTCTCCCCCCCCCTTCTCCCTCTCCCCCCTCTCCCTCCCCCTCCCCCTCTCTCTCCCCCCCCTTCTCCCTCCCTCTCTCCCTCTCTCTCTCCCCCCCTCTCCATCCCCCTCTCTCTCCCCCCTCTCTCTCTCCCCCCTCTCTCTCCCCCCTCTCCCTCCCCCTCCCTCTCTCTCTCTCCCTTCTCTCTCTTTCCCCCTTCTCCCTCCCTCTCTCCCCCCTCTCTCTCTCTCACCCCTCTCCCTTCCTTCTCTCTCTCCCCCTATCTCTCTAACCCCCCTCTCTCTCCCCCCCCCTCTCTCTCCCTCCCTCTCCCCCTCTCTTTCTCTCTCCCCCCTCTCTTTTTCTCTCCCCCCTCTCTGTCTCTCTCCCCCCTCTCTCTCTCTCCCCTCTCTCTCCCCCCTCTCTCTCTCTCAATTTCTACCGCAATGCTATGCAAATTTCATGCAATGTTTGTTCATTGCGATTTCATCCAAACCGATTTTATGGCTTATGTCGCATCGCATGTGTACAAAATGTATTGTATTGTATTATTTTGACACTCCCAATTTTGTTCCTTTAGGTTCCTTGCTACAGGACTGAGTTTCGTGTCCTTGCACCACCACTTTCTTCTCGGTGTCTCGACGGTTGCCCAGATTGTCAGAGAAAGCTGTGTGGCAATATGGGAGGAGCTGAACCACATAGTAATGCCGGAGCCAACAGATGACCTTTGGAAAGCAGTGGTGACCGAGTTTTGGGAAAAAACTCAGTTTCCCAATTGTCTGGGCGCCCTGGATGGCAAACACATCCGGGTGAAGAAGCCTCCGCACTCTGGTTCTTCATATTATAACTATAAAAAATACTTTTCGGTGGTCCTCCTGGCAGTGGCTGATGCGAATCTGCGCTTCATAGCAGTTGATGTTGGAGCATACGGCAGCCAGAGTGATGCCCGTATATTTCGCGAGTCGGCCTTTGGATGTCGGCTACATGAAGGAAGGCTCAACATTCCAGAAAACAGGCCTCTACCTGGTACCGAGGAACCAAGCTTACCATTGGTCATGATAGCAGACGAGGCCTTTGGACTGTCTGAACATATAATGCGGCCATACAGTGGGAATTTTCTCAGCGATGAAAAAAAATTTTTTAATTATCGCCTCAGCCGTACCCGCCGCGTTGTTGAATGTGCTTTCGGAGTCTGCACAGCAAAATGGAGAGTATTACTCACCTGTATACAGCTTGATGTGGAAAATGCCATTAAGGTGGTCCTGGCATGCTGTGTTCTCCACAACTTCCTGTGGGATAAGGAGAGGAGCATCGTTGAACCGGAAGCCAGAAACACAATTCAACGAGTACAATTTTCCGACTTGCGGTCAACGGCACGGGTGATGGCCATTCGTAACCAGTTTGCCGATTACTTCTTATCACCTGATGGAGAAGTTCCGTGGCAAAATGACTATGTTTAAAAATGTTGTATCTTTCTAAGCTCTGCCTGAAATAAAGCCTTCTTGTAACAGAAAATTTGAAATAAAGTATTTTAGAATTTGGCTGTTCTTTTCATGTCTGCCATTTCTTTAGTTCAGCTGTGCCTTGAACCTTGTTGGGCTGCACATACGCTTGCCCCAGGCTGAGTAATAAAGAGACTCCTTTTCTCCTGCTTGAGGAAAGCGTATGATACCCCTTGTTGGGCTGCACATACGCTTGCCCCAGGCAGAGTAAAGAGACTCCTTTTCTCCTGCTTGAGGAAAGCGTATGATACCCCTATGCTAACATACTGCTGAAGTGCACCATAACCCAAAAAACAACAAACTTAACGTGTAACAATGATTTATTTACAAACATAACAGAGTAATTCAAAAAAATAAGCTCACAACTGGTGATATTGAGCAGATTGCTCAGCAGGGCTCAGATGAGGTGATTGGGGACGGGGGAAAGTTGATTCGGGGTGGGAATGGGTAGGTTGGGGCAGGCGCTCGTTCCAGGGCCCTTGAAAAGATGTGGGGAAATTGTTGACACTTGAATTCTCTGGTGGGGGAGGAGGGGGAGGAGGAAATTTGTTAGAGACATTTTGGTGGTAATTGGAAGGGTAGAATTGACTGGGTGGTGGCTGCTGCCGTCTAGGGGGCTGATATGAGGGGGGTGGTAGCATTGCTGCAGTCCTGGGGGACATTGTGATATCCTGAAAAGCACTGTATGGATCGCTAGGTGGTGGCCTACCACATAATTTGGCATTACGATATTGCACTGCAATACCGTACATGCGATCCATACAGTGCTTCTCCTCGGGTCCTCCAACATGTGATACATGTTGCGCAGGAATGAGGCGCGTGAATTCAAAGGATCCAAGAATGGGTCCACATTGCGCCTCTCCTGCCGCACATCCTGCAGCAAGGCTACCACCCTGTCCTCTGTCTCAGCATTGAAAATGCCACCCCTCTGTCGCTGATTGCGGCCTCTACCCCGAACACTGCCATTTCTGTGGCCACGAAGTTGGAATGCATTTTCCGGTTCCTGGTGGAGCAAGCTGGAAGGTGGAACCTGGCTCGTAGATTCCTGTGAAAAAAAATGAACATGTTCAGATTGGTACAAATACTGACAGACAAACGGAGATAATGGACGGATAATTACCTGTTCTGGGGATTGACATTGTAGGTTGGCTTCGTTAGGAGATATAATCTCTGTGGTTTCCGAACAGGGAGCATCTGGAGCATCTGGAGCATCCACTTCCTCCTCCTCCACGATATGCTCCGTGTTGTCCATAATGTTAGTTGTCCTACAGAGAATAAAACCGATAAGATTTACATTTTTGAATGCTTGGTAGATTAGAGCAATGCAAAAAAGGGTATATGTAACATAAATAAAAATTACTCTCTTGAGTTCCTCATCATTGATCGGCGCAGAAAAGCTAGATGTTCATGGAACACATGTCGCTTTTTTAGTGGAGCTGGTGCTCCACTCCGCTGCGATTTCTCCAGCTCAGTCAGATCTCGCCTGACACGGTCATGCAGGGACTTCTAGCGGCGTTTTAAGTTTTTGCCTTTGAAAATTGAAAAAAAGGTTAATATGCTTTCTAAGGCAAGGTTCACACTGCTGCGAATTCAAAATCACGAAATTTTTACGCAATTTCTCATCTGCGTTTTTGCTACGATTTTTCAGCGATTCGCGGCCGCGATTTCAAGGAAAACCAGTCTATAGAGCTGAATCCCCATCACACACGGAGCAAACTCGCACAGGACCCTTTTTTCCCCGCAGCTTAGATTCGCACCGCACTGATGTGAACGGCACTAATGGAACACAATGTTATTTTAATGGCTTGCGAATTTGAGAAATCACAACGGCTACAATTCGCAATAAAATTTGCAGCAGAGTGAACCTAGCTAGCCTAAAAAATAACATTGTTTTCCATTAGTGCCATTTATATCAGTGCGGTGCGAATATAAGCTGCGGCCGCGAATCGCATTGCGGTAAAATAGCACAATAAATTCACAGCAGTGTGAACCTAGCCAGCAAACATATCTTGAAATAAAAAACATAAAAAAAACTTACATCTGTCGTTTTTGGCAGAATTGCTCAGCAGTGACCAAGCTGGTGTGAGCGCCTTTGCGATATCATTCCATATCTGGGCGTTACGCAGTCTGTCATCATGCGATGGGTGGGCTAAATCCCATATTTCAGGGTTGGCCTCAATGGCAGAAATGAGCTCAACTTGGGACACATCAGCAGACATGCTTCTCTTCTTCAAGACTTCTTCCACACTTCTCAAAGGAGCAAAGGTCTCTTGGGTAATGTGGGCATGTATGTCCTGTTTTATTACATGTGATCACGGCCACCAATCACATTTTTTATGTATTTCATGTTTTTCAGGCCAAAAAGTGACCAATAACATATCAATAAATAAAAACGCTTGACGCTGTCCGACGCGCGTTATTGCGCGTTTATTAGCGTCAGGCGTTTTTGCAGCTCGAACCTGGAGCTCCAGAACGCACTGGAATTGGGTTTTTTTTTCAGCTGGAAAACGCCTATGCCACTTGGAGCTCATAAAAGCTCCATGTGTGCATGACACAATAGAGTAACATGGATGGGCGTTTTGCAGCTGTAAAAAAAAAAAACGTCTAACGCTGCTGTTAGGAGCTGCAAAAACGCCCTGTGTGCATGGGGCCTTAAAGTAAGGGGGCCCCAGATATCCACTTCCTTAGGGGAATGAGAACAGAGTACATTAATAACCATTTCCTGACAGACTCCATGGCAGACTACGTGTGGGTTAACCCCGCCTCCTCTCCACAGCTATAGGACCCCTTACCCATAAATTTGAGCTCACCTCCACAGACAGGTGTTCCTTTTTTGTCCTCCTCACATGGACCCTTCATTATGCAATTCAGGTGCAGTCCAGGATGTCTGTCGGATCAGGTACGAGTTGTGCGGTGCACCCAGGGCCCAGCTATGAGCGGGTGAGTGGTTTTGGGCTGATGGATACCCCTATGGTGGAAGGGATGTGGCCCCAGCATACCATGACGGACGGTGGATCTCAGCTGGCAAGGTCTGAAGACTTTTTCTATTTCCATGGCAGATAGTTTTTGTTTGTTTGTTTGTTTGTATGTCTTTCTCTGCTGTTTTTTCTCTGTCATACAGCGCCGCTAAGCTTAGTATATGTGTGGAACGCTTTTGCGTTCCAGGATGCCATTCCCTTCCTGATCCCAGCCTGTTGATCGTCTGTGCATGCGCAGAGCCACGGTGAAACCGAGGCTTGGTTTTTGCGCATGCGCAGTATGGCGGAGGGGTCAGGCGCAGTAGGTTCGGTCCCTCCGATGCATGCGCACAGCGGGACCGGCCATGACGTCATTCCGGCGGGTGATTTAAACCGCTGAGGAGCCCTATACAGGTGGGATAACCTGTGGGCATATAGCAGCAGCCTCCCGGAGTCTCAATACTACCAGGACGGGGTAAGCACTTCTTGGCAATGTAATGCATGTAATGCTTAGTATCTCTTAAAGGGACAGTTTTAAAAAAAAAAAAAAAAAAAAAACTTTTTTTTTCTGCGCTGTTCTTGCATTGATTTGCTTATCCTTAGTCTAGGTAGTGGAGTTACGCATCATTGTGTGTCTTCCTCGTCATGGACTCATCTGCACCGCCGTGTGGCCAGCCCTCCCGCACAAGGTCTGTGCGGAGTGGGTAGGGGGTTGGTGTCTTTGGTGTCATTTTTTTCTGGTGGTTGCTAACGGTTACAACCTGCCCACCTTCCTCCCCCTCCCTTTGTCTGTATTATCTCTTACAGCCCGGCTACATCAGTTCATCGGTCACAGGATAGGGACCTTGCCAGGCTGCACCATCATCATCACCATCATCATCACCATCACCAATCATCCTCCAGGTCCAGACGTGACACTCCGTCTGGGACCCACTATCATAGGGGACGCTCACATTCCCCCTCTAAATATAGGAGATGTTCCCATTCCTCCTCAAGTCACCGCTACCACCACCGCGATGATCGCTCTGATCACAGAGCCTGTTGGGGATGTAAAACTAGAATCCCAGAGGGCAAATCGCTGTGTGACCCATGCTATGCCCGAGCGGTCGGTGAGAAAGAGACCGAAAAATCAAAATCTTGAGTCTCTTATTAAACGTGTGGTACAGCAGTCTATGATGGAAATAGATGCCCCCCCACACGAGGAGCCAGTCCCCACCACCTTGTCTGGCTCCTTGGCTGACGAGGCCCAGGAGGATTCCGGCCAATTCCAGCCCCATGATTCCTCCCATTATTCCTCGCAAGACGAGATGGAGGGAGATGATTCTGTGATTCCTCCCATGATTCCTCGCAAGACGAGATGGAGGGAGATGATTCTGTGATTCCTCCCATGATTCCTCGCAAGACGAGATGGAGGGAGATGATTTTGTAGTGGGATTCGACTACGCTTTAGTCTCTCCACTGATCAAGGCAGTGATGGAAACCTTAAAGTTGGAAGATACCACTGCCCCCCCCCCCCCAGAGAAACAAAGGAACTGTTTAAGAAACTGGGGAAAGAATGTTCCAATTTCACACCGAGCTGAAAGGAGTGTTTAAGGAAGAATGGAGCAAGGGGGATAAGAAGGTTTGGAAAATGCTCCCCTCGTGGATGCAGCAGTAATGCGCCTAGCGAAGCATGTCACCCTCCTGCTAGATGACACTGTATCTTTTAAAGATGGTCTGGATTGAAAGATTGACCAAGACATTAAGAGAATATATAACTTGAACGGTATGGCTTGCAAACCAGCCCTAGCCCTTGCAGTCACCTCCAAAGCAATGGAGGCCTGGGTGGAAAATGTTGACTCCGTTCTGAAAGGTGTCTCGGAGGAATTGGCACAAAGTTCAGCAGTGCAAGAACTTAAACTGGCTATCGCCTTTTTGGGAGAAGCTTCAATTGATCTCATCCGCTTGATGGCTAGATCCTTGCTATCTTCGGTCACAGCCAAACGAGCACTATGGTTGTGCCCCTGGCTTGTTGATCCTGCCTCAAAGCAGGCATGGTGCAAAATTCCTTCTGAAGGAACTTCCTTGTTTGGAAACAAACTGTATAATGCCATTTCAAAGGCTACAGGCAGAAAGTCGGGATTCCTCCCTCAGGACAAACGTCTGTTTAACCAAAGAAAACCTCAGCAGAGACGCAGTACAGAGCGTTCAAGAGTGGCATGCTCCTATAGGCCCGGACGGGATTTTAGGAGAAGCTGGAACTGGAATAGGCAGATATCTTTCCAAAAAATCTGGCAAGAAACAGACGCCCGATGGGCACGAGCCAACCAAGTCCTTTTGAGATTGGGCCTGCCCAAGCGGTCGGGTAGGGGCTCGCCTACGTCTCTGCCGGCACGTCTGGGTGACCTTGATCTCAGATTATTGGACCATCAAACCGGTCTCAACAGGTCACGCATGGTCCTTCACCAAAGTCCCTCCATGCAGACCAATGCAATCTTCACTGCCTCAATCAGAAGAAAAACAACAAGTTCTTCTTTCATATGTGAATGCCCTGAAAGATCAAGGAGCAGTGGTGCCCGTCCCAAAGGACGAGGAATTCCAGGGGGTATACTTCCCCCTCTTCCTAGTACAAAAGAAGAACGTCTCTTGGCGTCCGTTATAGATCTCACTTTCCTGAACAGGTACATAAAGCACGAGAAATTCAAGATGGAATCACTCTCATCCATCCAAAAAGTCGTTCAACCAGGCGACTGGTTGATCTCAATAGATGTTAAGGACGCGTATTTTCATGTTCCCGTGGCAGAAGAATTCCACAAATACCTTCGATTTCAGGTCGAACGAGAGCACTTACAATTTATTTGTCTTCCATTCGGACTAACGACCTCTCCAAGGGTCTTTTCCAAAGTACTGTTGGTAATTGTGTCTCTTATCAGAATACAGGGTGTGCGTCTGTATCATTACCTGAACGATCTGCTACTACTGTCCCAAGACAAGCAGCAGCTGCTGATCCACAAAGATCAAGTGATCTCTACATTGATAGAGTTCGGTTGGCTCTTAAACCGACAGAAAAGTCAGCCAGAACCGACCCAACGCCTAACCTACCTAGGAGCTCAATTCGACACAGTAGAGAATACCATCTCTCTTCCGGAAGAAAAAATCCCGGTCATTCGGGTAAGAATATCTTTAGCCCTAGACTACTCTAACCTAAGGGCGTCACAGTGCCTGAAGATAATCGGCACGATGGTGGCCACGTTCCCCATGGTCAAATGGGCAATGTGGAGGCTTTGGCCTTTTCAATCAGGATTCCTTCAGCAATGGAAGACAGACGATCGCAATCAGCTGATCAGGACTACTCAGTCAATGAGGAACAGTCTTCTCTGGTGGCTTCAACACAAAAACTTGTTAACATGCCACTCCCTTGCTCCCATCCAATGGATGACTGTTTCATCCAATGCCAGCAATGCGGGCTGGGGAGCACATTGTGGGGCAGAACTGGCTCAGGGCAAATGGGATGCCCATCTCCACATTCCAGGGTCAAACGTTCTGGAATTGCGTGCGGCATGGTGCGCCCTTCAAGCCTTCTCCCACCTTCTGAAAGGGAAGTCGGTCCTACTCAAAATGGACAATACCACCGCCGTGGCATATGTGAAGAGACAAGGGGGCACTCGGAGCCCCACCCTTCTCCAAGAGGTCGAACCTATCATGACCTGGGCTCAGAGGAATCTACAAACTTAACAGCAGTCTTCATTCCAGGGGAACAGAACATTCAAGCGGACTTTCTGTCACGCAGCAACCTAGACAACAACGAATGGTCACTGCATACACAGACATTCAAGTGGATCCTATCGTTGGGAATCGATCCAGAAGTGGATCTGTTTGCATCCCCCTGCAATCACAAAGTAGACAGATACTACACTCGAGGTCGGTGCAGTTAAGCCTTCGGAGTAGATGCATTAACAAGCCAATGGAAATTCAACAAGGCATATGCCTTCCCTCCACCTCCGATCATGCAAAAATTCCTGCAGCGGCTCCAGTTGGAGAAAGGCGAAGTGATAACAATAGCACCATACTGGCCGAACAGGCCATGGTTTCCTCTCCTGAATCTGATGAGCTTCAGGGACCCGCTAGAGTCTCTTGGGTGTGCTTTAGGGGTAATCTCTACCCTTATGAGCTCCAGAAAGCCTAACATGAACAAAACCTACAACAGAATCTGGACCAGGTTTGTCAGCTTCATGACTTCTGCTGGAAAATCTTTCAGAAATCCTGGAGTTCAAGACGTTTTGAGTTTTCTACAATCAGGCTTGGATCTTCCTTTGTACTCTGAGGGAACTGATTGACAAGTTTCAGCCTTATCGGCATTTTCAGGAACATCATGGGCAACTCATCCCCTGGTTCAACAATCCTTTCAGGGGGCTTCGAGAATCAGGCCTCAGAGGAAACCTAGATTCCCCAAATGGGATCTTCTGCTCGTCCTTGATGCTCTTTCAGCACTCAACAACAAGGATCTTTCTATTAAGGACTTATCAATCAAACTGGCCTTTCTAGTGGCCATTACTTCAGCCAAAAGGGTTTCAGAAATAAGCTTCCTGGGTTGTCAAGAACCCTTTTTGACTTTCTTCCCGGACCGAGTGGTCCTTATTCCCATGCTTGGGTCTAAACCAAAAGTCAAGTCAGTTTTTCACGAGAATCAGGAAATAGTCCTTCCTACTTTCAATTCTCCAGAATCAGCAGATGTTCATCCCTTGGATGTAGGTGAGACTCTGAAAGAATATTTGCGAGTCACTTCATCTTTAAGAAGCTTGAACTACCTGTTCTTGTTACACACTGGTAGCAACAAAGGAAAGAGGGCTTCCTCCAGAACAATAGCAGCCTGGATCGTCCAATCTATTCAACAGGCTTACAGGGCAAAGGGCTTAGCTCCTCCAGAGGCGTGACGGCTCATTCCACCAGAGGCATGGCAGCCTCATGGGCAGCAGCTCGACACGTGGCTCCTGAAGTGATATGCAGGGCAGCCACGTGGTCTTCTATTCATACATTTATGTCTCATTATTGTATTGAGCCTGCTTCCCTTTCCTCTGTTAATTTTGGTCGAAAAATCCTGTCAGTTGACGGGAAAGATTAAAATATTTTTTTTGAGCAAGCATACCCTCCCGTGTGGATTGGCTAGTTATTTCCCACACGTAGTCTGCCATGGAGTCTGTCAGGAAAACGGAAAATTTATTACCAAATACTTACCGTAATTTTCCTTTCCTGATAGACTCCATGGCAGACGGAGTTCCCACCCATGAATTAAAAATATGAGAGTTGAAATTTGAGTCGGCTAGTTACGGAACACCTGTCTGTGGAGGTGAGCTCAAATTTATGGGTAAGGGGTCCTATAGCTGTGGAGAGGAGGCAGGGTTAACCCACACGTAGTCTGCCATGGAGTCTATCAGGAAAGGAAAATTACGGTAAGTATTTGGTGATAAATTTTCCGTTTTTTATTCATTCTGTCTCACAAAGTTATAAAGTAAATAAAACATACATGTAGCAGTCTTTTATTTGATTTATTTATTCCCCAGATCCAAATCCAACATCAATCCTGTTAGTGTAGACCCTCTTACATTATGCTGACCCATCACCCAAAAATGTTGACCCACCAACACAATGATTTACTGACAATTCTCAGGTGCCAACCCGGCCTGCTGCTGCATAAATAATCTGGTTGGGAATCCTGAGTGATGTCCTTGGCCAAATAACCAAATTTGGTAAATATATTGGTAAAGAAGAGGGAAATGGGATTTTTAGGGTGCCCAAGAAAAATTGCTAGTCAAATATATAAAAATGTATTGGATTTATTAATACAAAATATCTAAAAGACATCACAGACATCACAGTATCATCATACAGTAACCATAATATGAGTAATAATATGAGTAACCAGCAGTGACTTCTTGCTCTACATGTTTCACCAATGGCTTCCTCAGGAGACTTCCAACAAGCACTGCATAAAATGGTAACTATAAGTGAAAAACAGTATATTAAAATCCATATTTAATGATCAAAACAGCATTTTTAACAAATCATGACAAAAAAAATTATTTTCTTGCAAATGCCCTTAGTCATAGAGTACCCCCCCCCCCCCCCGTTTATCCCTTTTCAGATAACACTCTGCCTCATGGGGCCTATGTGTCCTTCTCTGTGATACACCAGATTTCTCACCATCTTTTAATGTCCTCGAGACATGTTCCACAGTCCAGTTGGAGAAACACGGGGGGTACTCTGGGACTAAGGGCATTTGCGAGAAAATACATTTTTTGTCATGATTTGTTCAAAATGCTGTTTTGATCATTAAATATGGATTTTAATATACAGTTTTTTACTCATAGTTACCATGTTATGCAGTGCTTGTTGGAAGTCTCCTGAGAAAGCCATTACATGTAGAGCAAGAAGTCACTTCTGGTTACTCATATTCAACCATGATTCCTAGTTTGTTTGCAAACACCAGCCAGCCAGGGATCTGTCATTTTGTGGTTATATCTATTGCTTCTCACCAAGATCACAGTGTTTTCCTGACAATGCCTTTATTTAATTTAATTATCTAAAGGATGGCACCATCTTAAACTGAGATGCCTGCTCAGCGATGACTCAATCATGTATATCGTGTGTAGTTTTTGGCTGTGTGTACACATTTCACATTTCTGATACAGATCAGCGCTGATGTAGCTTTTCAGCTTGTGATATGCTACAAGCATGCAATGTTGCAGTCTGAACCCTGGGGAAGATGAAATGGAGGAAAGATTTCCTCCTGCCTGCTGCCATTCATAGGTATGGCTTTTGTTGCCTAATTTTGTTGGTATTTTGCTATCTAGGGCATACAAATCTATGCATCTGATTCTGAGGACAGTACCATCACATATTTGTTCAAATAGAATGATAGGAAAAATGTTTTCTTTTCCAATTTGGAAAATTTAGAGTAGAGCCATCTGTGTCAATTAGCAATATTTCCCTTCATTTCCTGTCACAAATCCGAAGCACAAAGTGGGAGAAAATCCCTGAAAATTAAGGAAAACACTTGCCCCCCCCCAGGTCGCTAGAACTAGTGTCCCCTACTATTGCTGTTCTAGGGACAACCCAAAATGTACTTTAATTTTTGATGATAATGGTAAACAGAACAAGTAAAGGGGGTGAATCTCCATAGCAGGGGAAGAGATAGCAACACCTAACAAGAGTTCTAATCCATCTTCACTCTGTCCAAAACTAAAAAAAAGTTTTGCCTTCAGTTATATTTTAAGCAACATACTTCCCCATTATCATTAGCAATACTTTGATTTTTAGCACACCAATACTCTCTATTGCAGCAAACCGATCACCTTTTAGATTTCATATTTTCTTCAACCAAACTGTACTAAGATATCATTAATTATATTCTCCAACAATCCACATGTCTAGTTTCCTTTCGTTCTTTTTATTATTAAATTCAAGAATTTAAGTACTATACATTTTGCTTTTACCTTTTGTTTCCATATGCTAGATACATTTATTCTATAGAGAATACAATTATAATATGCATTTAGTTAAAGTTACATTTGTGTTTTTGTTGTGAGAATTGATCAAATCTCAGAAGTTAAAAAAGGGGTATTAGATTTAAGTGTATAAAAGTGGATGCTGTTTCTAGGCAACAGCTAAATTAGGCGAATTTCCGGTACTGGAGGGGATAATGGCTAATACAGATGTAAATAGGAACAGCTATGCTACATAGAACACAAGTACTCCAATAACCACCACCACAATTTTGAAAAACAATTGACTTAATATTTATATATTATTTTTAGTCAATAGTGTATTTGAGTAGAACACTTGAGTGTATTCTTGTCCTCTACATCTTGCACTCAAAAACTGGTTTGTATCATGTTTAACCTCTTGTCTACCAGCATACCTTTGTAAGTGTCCTGGTATTTAAGGGGTTAAACTTTTCCACATGGCGACTGGCTTTCAAGTATAAAACTTGAACTACATTACTTCTGGGTTCTGATCTATGCTTGATTAGCTAATGTGAAAGGCAGGGGAGACATTGGGGCTCTATTAGATCCCTAATGTCTCCATGAAGAGAACCTGTCACCTGCCCATCATATCACAAAGTTAAAAAATATATATATATATATATATATATATATGTGTGTGTGTAGCGCACCAACCCCAGACTTTACCTGCTTTTCTCTTCTTGGCTGCTCCGCAGGAAAGACTGAGGCACACCGCACCACAAGCCCGTACCCTCCTGGATGGGGAGGTTGAGCGGTGTTAGTTTCTCGGGCCTGCCTGCAGCCAGTGTTTGAAAACCTCCCGAGCTGATCTCGCTTCTGCGGTAGCCAGAAACAAGTCCTTTAGTTCTCCCCAGTAAAACGAGTGTCCACACCAACTGAGAGTCCAACTCAATATTTATTTATGAGAACGATAAACAGTCTCTGTGAAAGCAGACAGGTTGGGCGAGAACAGTTCAGATAAGGTGGGAAGAGGTCCAGGCACAAACTCAGCGTTGATTAGGGGAGCACTGTTCTGATTAGCACGAACAGCTTAGTACACAGTCACTGCCACTGACTTAATGAATAGTTATAGTCACTGCCACTGACTTGATTAATAGTTGTAGTCACTGCCACTGACCTGGTGTGCGTAGAGTCACTGCCACTTTGACCTACAGAACATGCACTTTTCCTTCCTTGAATAGTTAGGCCTCTGTTGGGAGAAAACATCCCTCCGGAGAGTTACCAGAGGCCCCTTCTGTCACCACGACTCTGCGCTGGGTCTTCAGAAAGGGTCACCTCCCTGGCCTCCTCATCCCGGATACTGGTCCCCTCGCGAGGCGGAGCCCTCGATCCCTAGAGGAACCCAGCCGAAGGCCGCTGGGTCCCTGGCCTTCTCAAAAGTACCTCACCCCCAGACCTAAGGTGTCTGGGGATGGAACAGCAGTTCAGCCTCTGGGCCTAGGAGCACCTGGAGACCATCCTCACGCACACCCAGGCCAAGGGCACCTGGGTGTCATGAACAGCAGCCCCCAGGCTGAAGGTGCCTGGGGCTCGGACCTCGACCGGAAGATGTCTACCCCTTTTATACCCTCTCCCGGCAAGCACGACAGGTTCCCCGCCCCGCCGTACCATTGCCGCGAGGGGACACAAAAAGGCACAGCCCTCCAATGGTGGTTCAACCCTGGCCTATGGCGACAGCGCCACCTATAGGCCGCAGGGAACTAGACACCATTGATATCCTCCACGACAAAAATGGTCCACAACCCTAACAATTAACGTACCTGAGCCTTGTTACCACTCAGATACTTCCCCTAAATGTAACCACCCGCTACACATATATAAGAGAAGTTTAAAAAAAAAAAAAAAACAAAGATGTAAAAGCACACCTGTCACCCTCATACACACCAAAATGCAAACACCACTTGCATGTATGTAAACGTAAATTGCACCACACACATTTTTGGGGGGACAAATTGGGCTTTCTTGTGATTCTAAGGTCTTCTGAGATTTTTTAGAATTTATTTGCATTTTAAGAGGAAAAAGTTTTGTCAGCAATATTTTTAACAGTAGTATTACAGTGCAGAAAACATATACATTTTATTCTGCTACGTGGTAAGGCTGATTTCACACTGATCTGTTTTACTTCCTCTTTTGCGTTTAAAAAGTAGAAGAAAGACTTGTGTCCATGTATTCCTATGGAACTCTTTACACTGATCCGTTGCAGGTCTGCTGCGTTTTTAAACATCCTGCTTTCTGCATTTTTGGTGCAGGGCTGGTTCTGTAAAAAAATGAAACACAAAATAAATCAGGCAATGATCCACGCTACAATGGAAAGAATTCACCTGGACAGGGTTTCACACTTTGAGCAAATCTGGCACCCTTGGGTGATGCACTATTTCCCTGCGGACTTTGATGAATTCTTACTGCAGCCATGGTGCCTGCTTCCCTTCTTTTCCCCCTCTCTTGCTTATCTCCCCCTTACATTCTTTTTTCTTTCCTTTTTACTCTCACTATCCCTTTTTTAACCAGTTTGTTGTACTTGCCTTTCTTTGCTCAACAAACGGTAGCTGCACCATCCAGCCCGGTCCCCTACCATGCTTTGGAACTCCCAGGGCTTATTTAGCATGATGCTCTTAGCACTCTTTAGACCTTACATTGTTTGCCCTTAAATATTGAAGTTTGTTACAATTTCCAATTACTTACTATGTAGCATTGTTGGTTTATCTCAAGCTTATGCCTCTGTATTTCAAACAGCAATATACAGTATATAGCGAGCGCTCCACCTACATCAGAAGCTACCACCCAAGGTTACTATACAACCTTTGTAATCAGTATATTGAAACAATGTACAAGGTACTATGACAATGAAAAATGTGTATAATACAGCCCGATAATAATAATAACGTGGAAGTTTGTGAATGAGTGCAAAAGTCCATATAAAGGAAAGTTCTTCCAATATACAGTTGCCAGTGGTACTGAAAGCAGCAGATATGTAGACATAGTATAACATTCATCACCTTGAAAAGCCAGTTCTGAGAGCAAAAATAAGGACGAAATTGAAACAGGAAGTGCCACAGCCACCATATTGGAAACAACAGGAAGTGCCAATCCCACCATTTTGGAAAAGGTATGCCTAAAACCAAGGGAAAAAATGGCACAGGGAGTATTATAGTGGCCATCTTGGAAATGGGCCACGCTACCGGAAGTACAGATTCCACCATTTTACTGGTGGGAATCCAATCATACAGTAGTCAGAGATCAAAAGCTAAAAAAGGATGAAAAACATCAAAAAAGAGAAAGTAGATCTAGCCAAGAGGCTTATACCTCCAATAACGTTATTTTTGTATTTCAAAAGCAAGTATTAAAAATGCTGGGATAATGATCAGGTATTAAAAAAGGAAGTTTGGGACAATATGATAAGGGTCAGGCATAGAGACAGGAAGTGTCAATGCTGGAGACCACTCACAACAGATTTGCTTGAATGTGAAAAACAAGATAAACCGAGTATCCAATTATTAATAACAGACTGAGCTTGCTATTTGAAAGAGGTTAATGACATCAATACCCACACATTTCAACAGCCTGGCATCCCTGTGATGGTATTTCCTAAAGTCCTAGAGCTGACTCGAGTAGAGGCATAGGTGTGCATTACAGGTGTGGGGACACAGCTGCTGTATTTTACCAACGGGGTCACAGAGCTATTGGAAGGTCGGATGGTGAGAGTGTCGGCCTTCCGTGTAAACATAAAGCACTTGTGATCTCTATAATTCAAGATCATTCCTGTCTGGTAAGAGGCCTTAATATCTGAAAAGCACTTTCAGCACTGTAACACGTTTACGATTTATTTGAGCATTGGGCCCTTCAAAGGAACTTTGAATATTTGAAAATGGACTTTATCCACATTTAATATGATTTTTGCATTTGTTATTATTTATTTTGTTGTTTAGAGAAATATTTTGATTATTCCCATTATTTATTGTATATCATTGTTTTACATTTATATTGATTATGGGTATTGATTTGCACATTTTATAAAAAGTGTATGATATTTTTTTTTTATTCATCATCGACCTTTATGAATTATTTGTATGGATTAAAAAAAATGATATTGATGTATTAGTTTGTTTTATATTTAAAAGGACAGCACATTTTTTTAAATTAAGAGTATTGTTTAAATCCAGTATTCAGGATTAGTAAGTTGCAGCAGTCTGACATTTTTTAATGAAGCACACAGTTTAGGTATATTAAATATTATATTATATCTGAGACACTCACAAAACTGAATTCAAACATATGTATGGGGAAGCAAGAATTAAAAGGTAATTAAAACCATTTATAAACTAAAATAATCCAGATTTCATACCACCAGCCAATAAATTACACAACCAATCATAAGCAAAGAGAAGACCTAGAAACTTTGACATAAATGTCAAATATAATTTGAACTTCTGAAACATTTGAAGAATTACTAATGTTTTAGGCAACGGCATTAGCATTTAACTGTCAGATAAAGCTTCACTTTTCCTTCTGGTTAGCTCAGATGGAACATGGATACACATGACATCTCTACTGACTAGTCACCTGATCTTTTTGGAGGGTCAAATTGGGTGAATTTTATTTTCATTGCCATCCTTTGTATTCTTGAGACACTAGGTAAAGTATTTGCAATTGTTTATTTTTTCAGATTCGTGTTTTGCTCCAATTCTTACAATAATCCTGCCATCACTTGTCAAGCATTTGCTTTAAATGCAGAATTAATAAAGACATTGCCACCCTCAGTTATTTCAAGTGCAATATAAGTACAGGCAGAATGGAAAGATAAAAAAACTAACATGGTGTTCTTAAAGCGGATCTCCCGCGGCCATTCGTTTTTTTTGGCATTAAATTATTTAAGTAGTATCAAAAGAGTACTCATACGTCTGCTGTTTTTAGTGATCAGCTTTCCGATTTCGTCTGTAATTATAACTTATATTGTTCTTGTAACAGTGTTTCCATTTTGCTTGTGGGCATGAGAAGCCCATAAGCACTTACATTCCTTGTTGCGGTGAATGCCGAACTCCCAGCATTCACCGCTCGTTCCCGCGCATGCTCAGTTCCATCGCCGCCATCTTGCTACACCCCGCACTCCTGCACAGTAATGATAGAGTGAGAAGGGGGCAAGCGGACATATTGTTACACCCACCAAAGTTTTAGACTTCACAGTTATTTTCAACACAAAACTGAGCTTATCAGCTTAAATACAGTATTTGGAAATCCGACGGACTGTTTACATGTTAAATGTCAAAAGCAGCAGCAAACCTGCTGACTTTACATGGCTTCTAATGTGACAGAACACCTCTGATTTTCACATTTAACATGTAAACAGTCTGTCGGATTTCCAAATACTGTATTTAAGCATACAAGCTCCATTTTGTGTTGAAAATAACTGTGAAATCTAAAACTCCGGTGGGTGTAACAAGATTTTTATCGCTTGCCCCCTTCTCACTCTATCATTACTGTGCAGGAGTGTGGGATGTGGGGTATAGCAAGATGACGGCAAGGCTCTGCAATTACTCCTGGGAGCAATGAGAAAAGCTCCCAGGACACAGTGGGGTTACAGGAAATGACGCACTACCCGCAGACTACCCGCACATCACACAGACAGGAAGCACAGTAAAAGATGTGGAAAACAAAGGTACTGTAAAAAAAAAAAAAAAAAACTTCAGTTTTGAACTGCATTAGAGGCTGCTGTATGATTGAGCTCATGTATTCAAATAGGGTGGAGCTCCGCTTTAAGCACTAATGCCACACAGCACATGGCAGTTTCTGTGTACTTAAGTTAAAATGTTTGTATTCTACATTAGCAATTAGTAAACAAGTTGAAGAAAAGCTGCCCATTTGATGACAATGGGCTCTATTCACAAAAGCAGATCGCATGTGGTATCTAGGTGTCCAGACTAGAGTTGAGCAGACACCTGGATGTTCGGGTTCGACGGGTTCGGCCGAACTTCGGAAAAAAGTTCGGGTGCGGGACCGAACTTTACCCCGAACCCGAACCCAAACCCCATTGAAGTCAATGGGGACCAGAACTTCTGAGGACTATTAGCGCTGTTTCCCGTGCTTAGAACTGTCCCTGCACAATGTGTCATTTCTGAAGGAAAAAAAGTCATTTAAAATTCACTCGCTGCTATTAATGAATTGTCGGCTCCCGGCAATACATAGAAAAGTCATTTATAAAAAAAAAAAAAGCGTGGGGGTTGCCACAAATTCAATTACCAGGCCCTTCAGGTCTGGAATGGATATTAAGGGGAACTCTGATGCAAAAAAAAAAAATGTGTGCGGTTCCCCCAAATATCCACACCAGGCCCTTTAGATCTGGTATGGATTTTAAGGGGAACTCCACCCCAAATTTAAAAATAAAATGGCGTGGAGTACCCCCAAAAATCCAGACCAGACCCTTTATCCGAGCACGCAACCTGGCAGGCCGCAGAAAAAAGGGGGGGACGAGAGAGCGGCCCACCCTGCCTTCTGAACCGTACCAGGCCACATGCCCTCAACATGGGGACAAGGGCCTCATCCCCACAACCCTTGCCGGTGGTTGTGGGGGTCTGCGGGTGGGGGGCTTATCAGAATCTGGAAGACCCCTTTAACAAAGGGGACCCCCAGATCCCGGCCTTCCCTATGTGAAATGGTAATGGGGTACAAATGTACCCCTACCATTTCACAAAGAAAGTGTCAAAAATTTAAAAAATGACAATAGCCGGTTTTTGACAATTCCTTTATTAATGTCGTCTCCTTTCTTCCATCTTCTTCCTTCTTCTTCTTCCATCTTCTTCTTTTCTCCATTCAGGTTTCTTCCTCCATCTTGTTCTTCATCTTCATCTTCCTTCTTCCTCCGGTGTTCTCGTCCGCATCTTGCTCCGGCTTCTTGTTCCCCTTCTTCTTTCTCCGGCCGCTCCGTTTGAATTGGAGGTTCCCGCTGTGTGACGCTTCAGTTCTTCAGTTCTCCTCTGGGTCCGCTGGCACCCGGTGGCCCCGACCCCCTCTGACACCACGGGGAAAGTCCCCGTGAAATCCATGTGCGTCAGAGGGGGGCGGGGTCACCGGGTGGCAGCGGACCAAGAGGAGAACTGGAGAACTGAAGCGTCACACAGCGGGAACCTCCAATTCAAACGGAGCGGCTGGAGAAAGAAGAAGGGATAGAAGAAGCCAGAGCAAGATGCGGACGAGAACACCGAAGGAAGAAGGAAGATGAAGATGAAGATGAAGAGGAAGAAACCCGAATGGAGAAAAGAAGAAGATGGAAGAAGATGGAAGAAAAGAGAAGACATTAATAAAGGAATTTTCAAAAACCGGCTATTGTCATTTTAATTTTTTTTGACACTTTCTTTGTGAAATGGTAGGGGTACAATGTACCCCTTACCAATTCACATAGGGGGGGGCCGGGATCTGGGGGTCCCCTTTGTTAAAGCGGTCTTCCAGATTCCGATAAGCCCCCTGCCCGCAGACCCCCACAACCACCGGGCAAAGGTTGTGGGGATGAGGCCCTTGTCCCCATCAACATAGGAACATCCTCCCCATGTTGAGGGCATGTGGCCTGGTACGGTTCAGGAGGGAGGGGGCCGCTCTCTCGTCCCCCCCTCTTTTCCTGCGGCCTGCCAGGTTGCGTGCTTGGATAAAGGGTCTGGTCTGGATTTTTGGGGGGACTCCACGCCATTTTTTTTTTTAATTTGAGGTGGAGTTCCCCTTAAAATCCATACCAGATCTGAAGGGCCTGGTATGGATATTTGGGGGAACCGCACGCATTTTTTTTAAATTTGCGGCAGGGTTCCCCTTAATATCCATTCCAGACCCGAAGGGCCTGGTAATTGAATTTGGGGGGACCCCCACGCTTTTTTTTTTATCAATGACTTTTCTATGAGTGTTTAGAACTGTCCCTGCACAAAGTGTCATTTCTGAAGGAAAAAAAGTAATTTAAAACTCACTCGCGGCTATAATGAATTGTCGGCTCCCGGCAATACATAGAAAAGTCATTGATAAAAAATAAAAAAAAGCGTGGGGCCCCCCCAAATTCAATTACCAGGCCCTTCAGGTCTGCTATGGATATTAAGGGGAACTCTGCCGCAAATTAAAAAAAAATGTGTGCGGTTCCCCCAAATATCCATACCAGGCCCTTTAGATCTGGTATGGATTTTAAGGGGAACTCCACCCCAAATTTTTTTAAAAAATGGCGTGGAGTACCCCCAAAAATCCAGACCAGAACCTTTATCCGAGCACGCAACCTGGCAGGCGGCAGGAAAAGAGGGGGGTGAGAGAGCGGCCCCCCTCCCTCCTGAACCGTGCCAGGCCACATGCCCTCAACATGGGGAGGATGTCCCCATGTTGATGGGGACAAGGGCCTCATCCCCACAACCCTTGCCGGTGGTTGTGGGGGTCTGCGGGCGGGGGGCTTATCAGAATCTGGAAGACCCCTTTAACGAAGGGGACCCCCAGATCCCGGCCCCCCCATGTGAAATGGTAATGGGGTACAAATGTACCCCTACCATTTCACAAAGAAAGTGTCAAAAATGTTAAAAATGACAATAGCCGTTTTTTGACAATTCCTTTATTAATGTTTTCTCCTTTCTTCCATCTTCTTCCTTCTTCTTCTTCCATCTTCTTCTTTTCTCCATTCGGGTTTCTTCCTCTTCATATTCATCTTCATCTTCATCTTCCTTCTTCCTTCGCCCCCCCCTCCTGAACCGTACCAGGCCACATGCCTTCAACATGGGGAGGATGTCCCCATGTTGATGGGGACAAGGGCCTCATCCCCACAACTCTTGCCCGGTGGTTGTGGGGGTCTGCGGGTGGGGGGCTTATCAGAATCTGGAAGCCCCCTTAAACAAAGGGGACCCCCAGATCCCGCCCCCCCCCTATGTGAATTGGCCCCCAGATCCCGCCCCCCCCCTATGTACATTGTACATACGCTTTAATCTAGTCTTGTGTGTAGGTGTAGGGGTTGTTTATCTTTGACATTTTGGAATTTTAATTTATTAAAACTGAATAGGGTTGATTTACTAAAGGCAAATAGGCAGTTCCCGTTTCAATAGAAACTTTCAGTTTGCAAGGTGACTTCCATAAACCAAAAGAAAATTCCCTTGCAAAGTTAACAGCCTATTTACTTTTAGTAAATCATCCCCAATATGTAAAGATGTACCGCTACTTACTACCTACTGAGCATTGTTGACATTTGTGATTTACATTCAAAAAATTTTTGCACGTCTGATTTATCGACTATGAAAAAAGCATAAATGTACAAATGAGAAGCTAATAACCTAAAAGAAAAAAACGAACAGAGGAATAACAGGGCTGCTAAATGTTGTAGACATTTAACTTTATGTACAGAAAGTTTAAACATTTTATCTGTCCTGCCCTTGCTTGCAGTGAATCATGTTCCATCTACTTGCAGCATCTATAAAAAAAGATGAAAAATACTGCAAATTATCGAGGACACCAAAATCATTTTTTAAAAGATGTCATATCAGCATTTTTGGAACTGACTTTAAAGTATGGCTTAGGGCCATCAATTTCACTTTGCTAAGCAAAGAGTATTAATTTCAATTACCAAGTCATGGTTTAGATTTTTGGCCTCAATTGTCTAAATCCCTATATTATCAGAAATATAAAAAAAAATGCAGGAAAACAGTAAAATTAGAAATGCTTAATAAAATACGTTAATTCCCCTTAATCGTTATATTTACATTAAACAACCAGCATACATTTTATTATAGTTATTTTTTATAATTATTATAATAAAAAAAAAAAAAAAAAACCTTTGTAGAAAAAAATGCATCTTTATCATGACTTTATAATGGACTCTTGGTGCAAACACTTAGATTTGCAATTTTGGATGTTCAGGATTTCAGACAAGTTATAAACTAGGAAAAACTTTCAGACTTTAGGCAAGTGGCAGTGGTTGGTCCTGTTTCATCAGGCTAGTAAAACAGGGAGTGACATGGCAATTCAGGATCCGTGAGTAACTTTCTGATTGTTGCACAGTAGTAAACAAAACAGTCATGTAACTGCTGCTTTCTAGGCTGGGTGCTGGGGGAGCCAGGCATATGACTAATGTGTCCTCTGCCATGGGTTCTGGCTGCCATTTTGGGAAAGCCTGAGTCTAATTGAAAACAGAGTTCTCCTGGTATTTCCATTGCCACATTGGATGTAGAGAGGATATATATATATCCTCCACTTTCCCACAAGGTGGGAATTAGAAGAAGAGACAGGACCTCACTTATTAGGGCAACGTTAAAAGTTATAGGGACAGGTTCCTGTTGAGGAGGATAGCACAGGCTCTGGACAGTGGTGGGAAGAAGTTCATAGTCAGTGCCCTGGGACACTGAAGTTCAACTAAGGATAGTGCCTCTGCTGGGATTATCTTACCTTAGCAATTTTCTGTTGGAACAACTCCTACAGATTCACGCTTGCCTAAGGAAGCATGTCTTATGCAACTTCCTGTATGTAAGCCCTGCATTCCTACATTATAATGTTGACTGTTGCTACAAGCGCCATTTTGTTGAACATGCAATTTTAAAAATGTTCTCCTACTGTACCTTCTTACTACCCATATATAAAAATCGTCTAAAGGAGAAGTTGTGTTGCCTGTTACCTTTAACACATTACCACACTGTAAGCACCCCAACAAAACCATAAGGCAATGGAAATGTATCCCTGTTTTCTCCTGTATGAGTCAAGCTATCAACCAATATAAGTTAGCTATTACGGGCACATAGTTTTTAAGTGTTTCAAATACTGAATTACATATAAATTTTTAGTCACTTTCAAAACTGTTCAATTCAAAACAAGATCATGTTTTTTATTTAAACTGGACACTAAGCAGACTGGGCTGCCTATGTCAAGATCAGGCGGTGATCTCATGCCTGTGAGGCATGGTCCTCAATAGAGAGCAAGGTTACACTATTTAACTTGATTAGAATACATAGCATGATTGCTACTTCCTTAATAAAATACAGGGCGGCCTCTTCCTTGCTTCCCCTGCACTATTCTCTATATTGACAAAAACTTGAGCAAATATGTTTGTCGTTCATGCCTCTTCATCTGACCATCCTTCCAACTCTATAGCCTTTCTGAGAATGATGGAAATACACATTTATGCTGAATTCACACTTGTGCGTTGCATTTTTGAGCTCCGGAGTCTTTGACATCAATCAGTAGTTCAGCGGTTCGTCTGCGTTGTAGATGCACATTTGCTGACCTGGGAGAGGAGAGGGAGAGAGGAGGGAAGGGGGAGGGGGGAAGTGTACAGTAGTTGACCGCGATATTGTGTCAATCTCGCCGCTGTTATCGGCGAGATCACCAATACCAGGCACTGTGTTTGGTATGAATCATGAGGGGGAACTCAACGCCAAATTTAAAATAAAAAAAACGTCATGGGTTCCCCTCCAGGAGCATACCAGGCCCTTAGGTCTGGTATGGATTTTAAGGGGAACCCCAACGCTGAAAAAACGGTGTGGGGGTCCCCCTAAAATCCATACCAGACACTTATCCGAGCACGCAGCCTGGCCGGTCAGGAAAGGGGGTGGGGACGAGCGAGTGCCTCCCCTCCTGAACTGTACCAGGCCGCATGCCCTCAACATGGGGGGTGGGTGCTTTGGGGCAGGGGGCGCCCTGCGGACCCCTCACCCCAAAGCACCTTGTCCCCATGTTGATGAGGACAAGGGCCTCTTATCGAGGCTTATAGGAATCCGGGAGCCCCCTTTAATAAGGGGGCCCCCAGATCCCAGCCCCCCACCCTATGTGAATGAGTATGGGGTACATCGTACCCCTACCCATTCACCTGGGGGAAAAAAGTGTCAATAAAAAAAACACCCAAGACAGGTTTTTAAAGTAATTTATTAGGCAGCTCCGGGGGCCTTCTTCCGACTTCGGAGGTCTTCTTCCGACTTCGGGGGTCTTCTTCCGACTTCTCTACTCTCTTCTCCCGCTCTCTGGTGCCTTCTGCCTTCTGCCGGGCTCCTCCGCTATCTTCTTGCAGCTCTTTTACTAGCGGTGGTCCGGTCTTCCCCATCGTCTTCTTCCCTCTTCTCCCGATGTTGACACGACGATCTCTCCCGCTGTAATGCCATGTGCGCGGTGTGCAGTGACTTATATAGGCATGGGGCGTGGTCACCGGGTGATGTAACCCGTCTACCCCGCCCCCTTATGACATCACAGTCCCACCATGCCCCGGGACTGTGATGCAATAAGGGGCGGGGTCACCGGGTAACATCACCCGGTAACCACGCCCCATGCCAACGGCCAGGGTTTTCGGGAAGAGGCCCTTGTCCTCATCAACATGGGGACAAGGTGCTTTGGGGTGGGGGGCCCGCAGGGCTCTCCCCTGCCCCAAAGCACCCACTTCCATGTCGAGGGCATGCGGCCTGGTATGGTTCAGGAGGGGGGGTGCTCGCTCGTCCCCACCCCCTTTCCTGACCGGCCGGGCTGCGTGCTCGAAAAAGGGTCTGGTATGGATTTTGGTGGGACCCCCACACCATTTTTTCAGCGTTGGGGTTCCCCTTAAAATCCATACCAGACCTAAGGGCCTGGTATGCTCCTGGAGGGGAACCCATGCCGGTTTTTTATGTAAAATTTGGCATGGAGTTCCCCCTCATGATTCAGGGAGAGAATCCCTGTTCAGAACGGAACACATCTGCGAATCAGATGCGTGCCCATAGAAGGTAATGGGCCTGAATTCACACCTGAGCCGCACCGCAATGTCTAGAAAACGCAAATGTTTTTTCGGCACTGCGCAGTGCGAATACATCGCACATATGTGAACTAGCCTCATAAAAATTTATGTATTTTCTAATGACATGCAAATTGGATGCATTTTAAGCCGCATCCAATTCGCATAGGTGTGAACCCGGCCTAAAACTGCTTTCTTTAGCTGCCTAAACATTGCTATTTGAAACAACTGACAATGGCTCTGTAAGTTTGGGATTTGTGTGCTGTGTATGCTGTTCTTTTGGTGGGGAGTATTATTCACAAAAGCATCAGTATATAAGTATGAAAGGACTGCTATAACTTTTTTTTATTCCAATTGTGATGCTGAAGGATAACCTAAAACCATAAATCCTAGCCATTGTTACTAACCAAGGGAACTATAGCTGGTTTCCTGAATGAGCCACTGGGGATGAGCATGTGCAATGCATGCTCATTGCAAATAGTGTCACCAAGCAGACTGTTTAAGACTGAGACTGTTTAAGCCTGAGCAACACAGCTGTACTTCTGTGACTGGTGATTCATGTATCTGATCCTGATCTCTTTTATCAACCCAGCATGTTCCTTAAGTCTTCTGTGGTTTTCCTCTTTATGCTTGCCTACTCCTGTATTGATCCTAGCTTGTTTGTTGCCTGTGAGTTACTGACCTGACTTGTCCCTGACTCAATCTCTGCCTGCTGTTCTGATACCATCTCTCCCACTTGTTGCTGATCCGTGCTTGTGCCTGTTCTCTGCCATCCATCAGCACTCAAATAATCAGTTGTCCCTGCACTCACTGCTCTATTACCTAGAGCTGCTTGGACTGAAGAGGCCACCCTCCTCATCTCAGGCTCCCCATCATGGTACATTTCAGGAGCATGGATGAACACTTCTCTTTTGCTTGAACAAGAAATCACCTCTTGGGGAAGACCTTTTTCCAAAAATTTTAGCCATAAAATGTCTGAAATATGGTACATCCCCCTTCTTTTATATATGGTATATTTCTTATAAATATTGAGTTTAAAAAATACCTTGTAATATACTTCTAAGCTCTTGTTTGTTAGATTGATGGAAGATACATTTAAAAATTTTTAGAGCTGGAGTTTAGTTATAAAGAAAAAATATGATTAAGCTCCAAGGGGCGGAGCAAAATGTGTTGGGGGCGTGACCTGGCTGGAGTCCAAGCTGAGGCTGACATTCATCTCACTTCATTCACATGGGTCTGCTTCATGATGTGCAGCTTATGGACCTTTTCCTTTGACATTCAGATACCTATGGGACTATAGCAAGCAAATTTCAACAGTGAATCATAGCACCTAATCATAGTCTATCCACCTCATCCTGCCTTCCACACATTCCTTTGGTCTACATGACAAATGCTATAGCTTAGTGAATTGAGCCTTGCGAATACCCTGAGTGGAATTCCCTGTGTTTGCCCATATCAGAAATTAAAGAAGGCTAAGCACTTTACCCTACTATATGATGGTGCTCTGCCAAGTGCAGATAAGTTACCATAGAAGGAGGGGGAGAAGGTCACATGCTCCCCCAATCCAGTAGGCTCCAGCAAGTAAACTGTGCAGCTAGGGAGCATATCAAATGTATTAGTGGGAAGTGGGGTGTCTTTGGCCTGAATGGGCAAAGTGACAAGATTGCAATAAAGGTTGGATAATAGGAAAAATAAATGTATCTCTGTATTCACGGCCCATATATCAAAACTGCAAATACACAATGCTCTTTGTTTTGACAACAAAAGTTGTTCAAAATGCAAAAGTCATTACCAACACTGCATAGTCTGTTTATACTAAATGTATTTCATGTATATTGAAAGCGTTTTTTCAATTAACTTAAATAATGTAACAGTTTTAAAAGAGTAATTAAAGTCCACTGCACACAGACAATGATGTGACTGAATTTTAACTAAGTCATATGATAATAATTGCATGCAGAATGTAATCTAGATTTCTCAATTTCTTCTTTTCTTGGAAAAAGTGATCAGGATTGTAAATGAACAATTACATTTAAAATTAGTTAATATTGCACTATAATATTCAGCAAAATACTAGAAGGGTTAGAGAATAGAAACAGGTAATATTTCTGTAATATGTGCACATTCGGTGGAGGTTAAAGGGCAATTGTATGAGCATTTTTTGATTTATTATTTTGATGTGAGTTTTACATCCTACATGTGTGTGTCTCCATATTTTTGTAACAGTATTAAATATAGAGATTTGTAATTTAGCCACCAGAAAAAAGAGAGGAGAGCAAACATGCAAATTGCAATCACTGCCACCCATGTTAACTTTTGAAATAAGATATCTGCCTACACATCCAATGAAGTCACATATGCTGATTTGTATGTCACTGCCTACAACCTACATTGTGAAATTTGACTTGTATTTGCTTTTTCTCACCTTTTATATATTGTTTTCTTTTTTTCTTACTCTTTCTTAGTATGGGAGACAACTGTACTTATGTGTCAATCCCACTATGTTTTGTATACCCCCCTTTTTTTTAAATTGGAAAATAATTAAAATTATTGAAGAAGAATGGCCCTATAGGCAGCTAGCACAAAATATGATCTACAACGTGGTCAAAAATATAAAACAATATGTGCTATGCTGAATTAGTAAATAATATCCCCATAAATCCACTATATATACATAAAATGTGTCACCATAAAAAGCATTCAACATATCATCTCAAGAACCCCACTTAGTGGCAGTGAGAATTTATCATGCCATCTGTGCGTTAAATCAGCCATGAGTGGAACCCCTGATGATGTCACTATCTGATGAAATGCATTGGGTGGAGCCAGATGCGCTGGAATCACTGCACACAATGGAAGCTGCCAATCGGATCTGTCTGTATGCATAGAGCAATGATTTTTCATCAATGCGTGTTTTTAGTCATTTTAAATAAAGTGTTTACTTGCTGATCTACACCATTAGAGTATTTTGTTTTATTCTTTTTCCTGCACATGTTCTGTGCCTCAGTGAGGGACTTGCTTACAAGGAGGAGGCTATGATTAAGCACTGAATCGCAGTGCGAAACGTCAGCTCATACTTGCTGTTTTTTTGCTGTGGCATGCTGTTTGTGCTTTTATTTTAAATAAAAGAACCTTTTTTGGAGTGCGGCTGTCCAAGCATTTTCCTCAGATTTTTTGCAAGGAGGAGGTGTACTTGATGCTTCTAATCATCTGTTTGTGATCAAGTACACGCTGTTTATCATGCATCGCTGGTAAGATTGAATTTGTTGGTGGATTCACTGGCTAATTTAAAGGGGTATTAAACCCAAAAGAAAACATGTATTATATTGCAGCTTAGCAAGTCTTAGATGCAGTGGCGTCATTCGTTTTATTTTAATATTTTTTAGACTTTCTTTGCTTTCATTTCACCTAATGATCCAGCCAGGAAGCCTGTTATTTTTTTAACAGGGCAAACTCTCCTCCAAATGTAGCAGTGTGGAGGGGTAATACCAACCATTTACCAATCACAGGGGTGCTTACATCTTTTATTTATTCATGTAAACTGCAATATATGAAATTTTTGGTTTTGAGTTTAATACCGCTTTAACTCACGGTGACATGATGAATTCTCACTGGAACTAAACAGGATCCTTGAATGTTTTCAGTGTTTTAGCTGGGACTTTACATTTATATTATTTCTGATGATATTTTGAATGTTTTTTAGGATACCTGTGGAGGTGTTAAGGTAGTAAGGGTAAGACCCTGAGGAAGGGGCTAATAATGGCACAAGTAACATTGTGTAGTAAAGTGTAGGCAAAATAGGGGCATTGTGGCAATTTTAAAGGGCTTAATGGCAGTGAAACACGGGGACAATGTCTATTGATCTGTTGGAACTGCACTAAGTTCCTTATAGATCATAGAATAACCTCAACCCCTCAACCACACCTATGGCTTAAAATCATGCACTAGTGTTTTTTTAATTTCACACTGACACTCATAATACCATTTTAAAATATAGTGTGGCACAGACGGAAATCCTAAATAAGAGATTGTTTTCCTCATGTAGATTATTTGTATGGAAACTTGTAGTACTTGTGTGCAAATACCCCCCCCCCCCATTGTGAAGTCAGTTTACTATGCAGATGTTAGGGTAAAATTTACTCCATTGACCCTTTACTGAACTACATTTCAAGGATGTTTTATTTCTGGATAGCTTTTGGTGTTATCTGCTGAAGTCTTCTGCAGGGACCCACAATGACTTGATTAAATTTAAAACAGAATGTGATTGAATTCAAACAATCTCTGCATGCACAATACAGGATGCTATAAATCGACGCTTAAGACAGGATAGCAGCCAATATTAGTCTCGTAGATCACGGTCTTAAATCCAATTGACTGAATCAATGTACTTTCTTTATTGGCTTAGAACTGGATGGCATTGGTTACATGTCAGTGTAGTATTGTATCAATCATACCAAAGTGTTGTGCTAAACATTCCAGGTTTATTGATTTTCCCAAGGTAAAAAAGCACAGTGGTATGCAAAAACAAAATTCAGTATGCTCTAACCCATGAACATAAATGGACAAACAAATTCTACATTCATATTATATTTGTTAGCAAAGAGAAATTTAAGTACTGTATGTCCATCATCTCTTAAACCTTTTCCAAGATTGAAGGATTGAAAGAAAAGTGGAAGAATTCAGGACATTAGGAGCCACACCTTTGAGCAAATCATAATAGCCAGGATCGGGTTGGAGCGAGAATAAATTACACTGACCCTCTCCATCCACCAATGATTTTAAAATAGTGCTGGTACACGCTAAAATTATTCCACTTATCTGGTTTGTTAGATCACCTGATTTCCTTATTAGCAGCCATTCTATATTCAGGAACTAAGACAAAAAATGACCAGGTTATTTTAAAAGATATATACAGTGTAGCCAAGGTTTTTGTTGAGGCTGGTTCACGAGCCTTACCTATCTGTTTACCAGCACTCTTTTCTCCTTCCATCAGCCCTGGTTCACACCAGTGTGGCTTTGAAATTGCGCTACTTCAGTGTGATTTCAAAGCCACAGATCACTGTGATTTGGATCTCCGATTTCATTCCACTTCATTTAACAGAAGTCAATGCAAGTCGCAAGGAAATTGCAGAATAGTAGTGCAGGAACCTTTTTCAAAGACACTACAACTTGAGTTGCAACAATTTGAACAATTTTAATGGTCCCATTGTCGAAAATAGGGTGCGACTTGTCATGCGATTTTGAACTGTCAAATCACATGACAAATTGCATTGGTTTGAATGAGGGCTCAAATAAACCCGTGCTCAGAAATATTTACATATTCTAAGCAAATGCTAATTTTTTAAACAAGTCCCCATTACCCTCTGTATCTATATGTATTGTGGAGAAATTTATTTTCAAACTTTATACCAGTAAAATATCAACTTCTTTGTATGATTTATATAGATTTTCGTCAGCACACCAAGGATCATCAATTTAGTCTAAACTGTTTTTATTAAAGAAAGGTCACATCACAAAACGGTGTAGTGCAACGTTTCGGGGCCACGCAGGACCCCTTCGTCAGGCATGTGATAAGTGCATGCTGTTGTGCAGAAGTATTTAGGTGAACATCCACCAATCAGACCCAGAAAGTAAAATGGCCCCTCCAACCTCATAACAGCATATGACGTCATCAGTCTCACCCAAAAAAATATACAAATGTCTCATATGTATAATGTATGTATGTATGCTGAGCATTGTCTGGGAAACATGGCAATCTGGCAGTGCTGGGACTCTTTATATATGTATACATAAACGTAGCATGATGGTCAGGAGCATCTGCCCGATCGGGAGAGTCGCGTCGGCGTTGTTATTATGAGGTGGGAGGGGGCATTTACTCTCTGGTTCTGATTGGTGGATGTTCACTTAAATACTTCTGCACAACAGCATGCACTTAGTACATGCTTGACGAAGGGGTTCTGCGTGATGTAATCTTCAATAAAAACCGTTTGGACAAAATTGATGTTCCTTGGTGTGCTGGTGAATATCTACATATAATACAGGTTCCAGTATCCAGCTGGCGGTCGCTACAGCACCCAGTACCTTAAGAGCTCATTCCAGGAATGTGTGCAATGGGAATATGGACTGTGGACTATTAATTTAACATTGACACCGGTAGCAGATCGCATGAACTGAGTGCGATTTCAGTGCAGTGTGGGAAACACTCAAGATTTGCTGAGTTTCTCACACCGCATATATGAACCAGGAAATAAAGGATGAAACAAACCCTTTAAAGCTAGTAAATCGCTGAAAAAAAAAACCTGCATGACAATAGCATAATATGCTAGTACATTATGAAATACTTACCCTAGAACAAAGCTCCCGCAGCGAGCCCGGTCACCACTGAGGGGGCCGACATGTTCCCTCAGCGAACTGGAGTCCTCCATTACGGCAAGTTCTGGTAAGATCCGCTGGACCTTCAGAGCGCATGCGCCGTCGACGACAGCGGCTGCATGCAGGGTGAATATCTCCTAAACCGTGTAGGAGATATTAATTTTACCTACAGTTAACCCTTATTATAGGCTTACCTGTAGGTAAAATAGGCCAAGCGGGGTAAACAACTGCTTTAACACTGACAGGGTGGCTTACAATGATCAGATTTTATTTATTTATGTAAAAGCTTTATCCCAAAAGGAAAAAACTTTTGCCGTAACTGATTAAAATGTGTTCTTAGTATTTCTAAATCTGCTAGTGCATCTAACACTACCCTCCCCCCAAGCTGGCAATGCTGCTGTCCAAAGGTGCCCCCAGTGCCCATTCATCCAGAGTGGGGGCAGTCTAATACAGGAGGTGTGTTCCTGGCCAGATCACCAGGTGATAACAGGGGGGAAAAAAACTGAAAAAGAACACTAATGCAGCTACCACATTAAAGGATTGGAAAGCTGCAAAACAATAAATATTTGGTTTTGGGTTTAATATCTAACATTTGCAGCACTTTCTGAAAACACGTGCAAATAAATTAGTTGTTTTAAACAGATGTGCCCTCCATTACTGGAAAGCCAAGGACTAGTTAACCGCTTCAGCCCCGGAAGGTTTTACCCCCTTCCTGACCAGAGCACTTTTTACAATTTGGCACTGCGTCGCTTTAACTGACAATTGCGTGGTCGTGCAACGCTGTACCCAAATGAAATTTGCGTCCTTTTTTTCCCACAAATAGAGCTTTCTTTTGGTGGTATTTGATCACCTCTGAAGTTTTTATTTTTTTGCGCTATAAACAAAAAAATAGAGTAAATTTTGGGAAAAATATATATTTTTAACTTTTTGCTATAATGAATATCCCCAAAAGTTTTTTAAAAAAAAACTATTTTTTTCTCAGTTTAGGCCGATATATATTTTTCTACATATTTTTGGTTAAAAAAAATCACAATAAGTGTATATTGATTGGTTTGTGCAAAAGTTATAGCGTCTGCAAACTATGGGAAAGTTTTGTGGCATTTTTTTTTTTTATCAATAACTTTTTTATTTAAAGATATATCAGATACAGTTATAATGCATCGGTCTTACAGCAAACAGAATAATCGCTATCACTTCTGGGTTACATGTTTGTGAGAAGTGCTGAGCGTGCAAGCACCGTACATCTGCCAACTATGCAATTTTCTGATCTTATCAGGTTATCTTAACATTTACTCAAAGTGCTATCAGCCTTTGAACTGATAAGGCTATTAGATACTCGAGTGCATGGGTCCCATAAGGACTCCCATGGAAAGGGAAAGAATAGAAAAGAAAAGGAAGAGAAAAGAAAAGAAAAAAGGGAAGGGGGAGAGAGAAGGTGGGAGAGAGAGGGGGGGGGATGTCATCAAGGTGTACCTGGCTCCGAGTCACTGTGGTCCTCCCGGCGGTGCCACAACTCCCAGACCATGTTGTGCGCGTCCATGCGATCGTGAATCCTCGCCGTCATCCTCTCCATCAGTTCTACATCCCTAATCCTGGCATACAGCGCTCCCTGAGCTGCGTTTCCAGTTCAGTGCCACCAAGCAGCGAGCTGCCGTAAGGACATGTCTGGCTAGTTTCTTATACGGGCGTGGGGCCTTCAGAGACATCAGTCCCAGCAGGAAAAATATAGGGGTAAATGGTACTTCTGTCTCAAGGAGACGAAGCAGTAGTTGGTGAACAGAGTTCCAGTAGGGGGTTATCAGCGGGCATTCCCAATAAATATGATACAGTGTTCCCTTTGCCCCCTGGCATCTCCAGCAGCAGTCCGAGCTGGCCGGGTGGATGGCATGGAGAACATCAGGAGTCAAGTACCAGAAGTACAGTATCTTGTACATATTTTCCTTGTAAAGCATGCATAGCGACGTTTTGGACGCCTGGTTCCATATGTCCCTCCATTGTTCCACGGGTATCTCCTCTCCCAATGCCTTTTCCCATTTGATCATATAATTGTGTTTGCCCATTGAGACAAAGGGCCTCTCATTTAATATTTTGTAAATATCTGAGATCAGACCTCTCTGTGCAGAGCCTGCCAGAATGAGGTTTTCAAAAGGGGTAGGAGGGGAAAATTGCAGAGTTGGAGCGAAGGATAAGGCATAGTGGCGGATCTGGAGATACCCGTAGAAAACTGCTTAGGGAGGCCATATTGGGACTGCAGATCTGCAAAGGAACGCAGTTTACGAGTGCGAGGGTCTATCAAATTTCCAAAATGAAAAAGGTTTCTCATAGTCCAGGGGGAGGACATTTGGTAGGTTAAGCTATCTGGCATATTGGGGTTACAGGCAAATGAGGTCAGGAGCGAGCTGTCAGAGGCCAGTCTATGTTGTTGTGTCAGTTTGCGCCATAGCCTCCTGAGCTGCGCCATCGGGCCCAATAATCGTGCAGGTTCTACCTCAGGATTCACATTCCATAGAAGGCTATTTGGGTGTATCGGAGCTAACCACAATTTCTCTATCTCGGTCCATTTATTATAAGAGCGGAGTGTAAACCAAGAAGTTATCGCCCTCAGTTGTGCCGCCTGGTAGTATTTAGTAAGGTTAGGGAAGGCTAGGCCACCATCCGACCTTGCCGCTTGCAATACCGAACGTGGGATTCTATGCCTCCCGTAGTTCCATGTGAATTGCAGTAGGTCTGCTTGTAAGTGTTTCAGTTGGCCACAGGGGACGGGAATGGGTAGGGTCTGAAAGAGATATAATAGCTTCGGGAGGATCGTCATCTTCACAGACGCGATCCTTCCGAGTAAGGAGATGTGGTGCTTTTTCCATTGCTGGAGAAGGGTCCTGACATTGTGAAAAAGAGGGGGGAAGTTTTCCTGGTATAGAGTAGAGTATTGCGGGGTGATATTAATTCCCAAGTACTTTAGGGCGGTAGACTTCCAGCTATAGGGGAAATTGGCTTTCAGGTGCGCTACCTCCCCCTCTGATGTATTGATTGAGAGGGCTTCCGACTTAGAGGCATTCATTTTATATCCCGATAGAGCCCCATAGCGATCTAGTTCCGCGTGAAGGATTGGGAGGGAGTTTCTGGGTTGAATCAAGGAGAGAATGATCTCATCTGTGAACAGGGAGATTTTAAACTCCCTGTCCCGTACCCTTATGCCCTTAATGTCCGGGTTGTTACGAATTGTTGCTGCTAGTGGTTCAACACTAGTGATGAGCCGAACACCCCCGGGTTCGGTTCGCACCAGAACCCGCGAACGGACCGAAAGTTCGTACGAACATTAGAACCCTATTAAATACAATGGATGCGAACGTTCGAATTCTAAAGTGCTAATTATAACAACTATTATGCATGTTATTGTCCTAAAAAGGGTTTGGGAACCCGGGTTGTGCACCAGGGGACATGTATCAATGCAAAAAGAAGTTTTAAAAACGGTCGTTTTTCGGGAGCAGTCATTTTAATGATGCATAAAGTGAAAAAAAAAAAGTCAAATATTCCTTTAAATATCGTACCTGGGGGGTGTCTAAAGTATGCCTGTGAAGTGCCACGTGTTTCCCGTGTTTAGAACTGTCCCTGCACAAAATGACACTTCTAAAGGAAAAAAAAGCCATTTAAAACTGCTTGCGGCTTTAATGTAATGTCTGGTCCCGGTAATATGGATGAAAATCTTTAAGAAAAATGGCATAGCTACCCCATGACCCCCCCCCCTACCCCAGCCCATTACCAGCCCCTTTGGGTCTTGTATGGATATTAAGGGGAACCCCGCGCATAAAATAAAAAAGGCCCTATATACTCTGAACAGCCGTATACAGGCGGTGCATACAAGACAGGGACTGTAGGTTTGTTCTTATGTAGAATCTGTTTGTAATTTTGAACAGGTACATTGTTTAAGTGTAGCTCCAGCCCAAAAATCTATTTTTAAACTTTTTGGAAAACATAGGTAAGGGTTATCACCCCTGTAACATTTGTTTTGCTGTCTGTGCCCCTGTTCAGAACATTTCACCTCACTTTCCGTCCCAATGACAACTGTTTTTGAAATGTGGTGTTTTTCTTGAAACAAGGATTGCTGATAAAGCATCAGTACAGAGGAGACACCTTTCTCCCATATTAATTCTTACAGGAGAGAATTTTCCTTCCAAGGGGTAGATTTCCTCTCACTTCCTGTTGTCTTCTTGCGTTTGCAAGTAGGAGTCGTTTGTAAGTTGGATGTTTGAAAGTAGGGACCTGCCGTATATACTCTGCAGAAATAGGCCCCTTAGTTGTTGGTGTTGGCACAACACTGTAAGCACTCACAGTTACTCTTGGTTGGTGCTGGAACGCCCTGCTGTCAACTATTATATCAGGAATTTTAATTACATATAATTGTTGAACAGTGGTAGTAAAAATTGGGCCTTTGATGGTGGTGCTGGTGCCACAACACTGTAAGCCCTGACAGTTACTCTTGGTGGGTGCAGCAATGGGCCCTGCTGTGAATTATTAGATCAAGAATTGTAATTGCATGCCCCTGTTGAACAGGGGCTGAAAAATTGGGCCTTTCGTGGTGGTGGTGGTGGTGGTGGTGGTGTTGCCACAACACTGTAAGCCCTCAGAGTTACTCTTGGTGGGTGCAGGAATGGGCCCTGCTGTGAATTATTAGATCAAGAATTGTAATTACATGCCCCTTTTGAACAGGGGCTGAAAAATTGGGCCTTTCATGGTGGTGGTGGTGGTGGTGGTGGTGGCGTTGCCACAACACTGTAAGCCCTCAGAGTTACTCTTGGTGGGTGCAGGAATGGGCCCTGCTGTGAATTATTAGATCAAGAATTGTAATTACATGCCCCTTTTGAACAGGGGCTGAAAAATTGGGCCTTTCGTGGTGGTGGTGGTGGTGGCGTTGCCACAACACTGTAAGCCCTCAGAGTTACTCTTGGTGGGTGCAGCAATGGGCCCTGCTGTGAATTATTAGATCAAGAATTGTAATTACATGCCCCTGTTGAACAGGGGCTGAAAAATTGGGCCTTAGGCACTGGTGGCACAACACTACAACCCCTCACAGATACTGTACTTGGAGCACAGCAATGAGCCCTGTTGCAAAGTATTGCTTCAAAAATTGTAATGACACGCCCCTGTTAAACAGGGGCTGAAAAATTGGGCCTTAGGCACAGGTGCCACAACACTCCAACCCCTCACAGATACTGTACTTGGAGCACAGCAATGAGCCCTATGGCAAATTATTGCTAAAAAAATTGTAATTACACGCCCCTGTAAAACAGGGGCTGAAAAATTGGGCCTTAGCCACTGGTGGCGGCACCCATAAACAAAAATGATCTTCCAAGCTATCATCATCAATCGTATCATTGAGGACTCGGAGGAGGAGGATAGCCAGTCAACATAACAGCACAGGCACTCAGCATCAGCATCAGTCTTGAAGGGATGTGACATGTTAAAATCAATTAGTCTGTTATATCAGCATCAGGTGTGTGGTAGCTGGTGGTGATCCAAGACTGGTTCATCTTGATGAAAGTCAGTCGATCAACCGAGTCGGTGGACAGGCGCACCCTGTGATCCGTGACAAATCCTCCAGCAGCACTGAATGTGCGTTCCGAAAGAACGCTGGATGCAGGACAGGCCAGTAGCTCAATTGCATACTGTGCAAGCTCTGGCCAGTGATCCATCCTCAAGACCCAGTAAGCCAGAGGATTTTCGGTGGGGAAGGTGTCCAAGTCTGACCTTGCCCCTAGATATTCCTGCACCATGTTTATCAGACGCTGGCGATGGTTGCTGGAACCGATCATACTTTGGGGCTGCGGACTAAAGAATTGTCTGAACGCATCGGTCAGACGGCCACCTTCCCCACCGCTCCTTCTTTGACTGGCCGAAGCCTCAGCAACTCGTTGTCCAGGACCAGGAGTTTGTAACCTCCCAGTCTCTGGGAACGCGTTGCACAGACCTTTCTGCAAGGCCTCCCGGAGTTGTCTCATCCTCTGCTCCCTCTGCGACGGTAACATAAGGTCCGCAACCTTACCCTTGTACCGTGGATCAAGGAGAGTGGCCAGCCAGTAATGGTCCCTCTCCTTGATCCGAAGAATACGAGGATCCTTCCGCAGACTTTGCAGGATCAGGGAGGCCATGCAGCGTAGGTTTGCTGAGGCATTCGCTCCGGAGTCCTCTGGGTCACTAAGGACGACATGATCCGCAGCCACCTCCTCCCAGCCACGTACAAGTCCACTGGTTTCTTGGGACTGTAAATCATCCCTAAAAGACTGCTGCTGATGATGCTGAGTGCCAGCCTCCACCTTCATGCTGACACAATCCTCCTCCTCCTCCTCCTCCTCCTCCTCCTCTTCCTGTGCGATGGGTGGGACAGAAGGAACACTGTCTGGGTAAAGGGGGCCTTGAGAGGCAAGGAAGTCCTCCTCTTCCTGCCTCTGTTCTGCCTCAAGTGCCCTGTCCATTATTCCACGCAGCGTGTGCTCCAACAGGTGGACAAGAGGTACAGTGTCACTGATGCATGCACTGTCACTGCTCACCATCCTCGTGGCCTCCTCAAATGGTGCCAGGACAGTGCATGCATCCCTGATCATGCCCCACTGGCGTGGAGAAAAAAAACCAAGCTCCCCTGACCCTGTCCTGGTGCCGTAGTCGCACAGGTACTCATTGATGGCCCTCTGCTGCGTGTGCAGCCGCTGCAGCATGGCCAACGTTGAGTTCCACCTGGTGGGCATGTCACATATAAGGCGGTTCTTGGGCAGGTTCAACTCCTTTTGCAGCTCAGCCAGGCGAGCACTGGCATTATAAGATCTGCGGAAATGCACACAGACTTTCCTGGCCTGCCTCAGGACATCCTGTAAGCCCGGGTACCTGCCCAAGAACCGCTGCACCACCAGGTTAAGGACGTGAGCCACACAGGGCACATGGGTCAGTTGTCCCTGTCGGAGGGCGGAGAGGAGGTTGGTGCCATTGTCGCAAACCACCATTCCTGGCTTAAGCTGGCGTGGCGTCAACCACCTCTCGGCCTGGCCCTGCAGAGCAGACAGGACCTCTGCCCCAGTGTGGCTTCTGTCCCCCAAACACACCAGCGCAAGCACGGCATGGCATCTTTTTGCCTGCGTACTTGCGTAGCCCCTTGAACGGCTACGGAGCACCGCTGGTTCAGAGGACAAACCACAGGAAGAGGCCATGGAGGAAGAAGAAGAGGAGGGGGTGGAGGAGAGAGGTGTGTCACAACCAGTAGTAGCATTTTGGAGGCGTGGCGGTGGAACAACCTCCAACACTACTGCACCTTGTCCTGCATCCTTCCCAGCTGCCAAAAGAGTGACCCAATGGGCCGTGAAAGAAAGGTAACGTCCCTGTCCATGCCTGCTGGACCATGAGTCAGCGGTAATATGCACCTTACCGCTGACCGCCCTGTCCAGCGAGGCCAAGACATTGCCTTCCACATGCCGGTAGAGAGCCGGAATAGCCTTCCGCGAGGAAAAGTGGCGTTTGGGAACCTGCCACTGAGGAACCGCACATTGCACAAACTCACGGAAGGGGGCCGAGTCTACCAACTGAAAAGGCAGCAGTTGAAGCGCTAGCAATTTAGCCAAGCTAGCATTCAACCGCTGGGCATGTGGATGGCTGGGAGTGAACTTCTTTCGATGGTCCAGCAGCTGGGGCAGGGAAATTTGCCTGCTAGAATCGGACGTCGGTGTACTGCTAGCAGAGTGGCCGCAACTACTTGGCTGTGACACACCTAATTCTACACCTTCATTCCTCTCAGTGCATGTTTCAGACAGGACTGAAGTTATAGTGGGGTTGGAGATCCCAGCTGATGCGGTGCAAGGAGAGGTCCGCTTTGTTCTTTGGTGTGGGTCTTTGAGGTAGGCTTGCCAACGAGCTGCATGGCAGGTCAACATATGTCTGGTCAGGCATGTGGTACCCAAGCGGCTGATGTTTTGGCCACGCGATATACGCTTGAGACATATGTTGCAAACAGCAGCTGTGCGATCTGATGCACTAGCCTCAAAAAAGGCCCACACCAAAGAACTTTTTGAATGACGGGCAGAGGCAGCGCCCTGCACAGGTGGAGCTCTGCGGTGTGATTCCGTCGGTGTACTGCCCTTACGCTGGCCACCAAAGGGCATCCTGCCTCGTTGGAGATGTGCCTCCTCCTCATCCTCCTCCTCCTCCTCTCTCCTATTAGCCACCCACGTGGAGTCAGTGACCTCATCATCCCCTCCCTCCTCATCACTGGAGCCAATCTGGCAGTATGCTGCAGCTGCTGGAACATGACTGCCAGATTGGTGTCCTTCTTGAGCATCCCCTCTGTCTGCTCTCACGCTACTGCCTTCCTGTAGCTGGGTTTCATCATCAGACCCTTCGAAACGCTGGGCATCCTCCTGGAGCATGTACCCAACACTGTGCTCAAACAGTTCGGGGGACTCCTCAGGAGGAGGACATGGTGGGTCTAGGGAAGGAGTGACTGATGATGAGTCTGACATTGATACCAGGGAAGAGGACGCTTTGGCAGCTGCTTTGCCAGTACCCTGAGCCTGGGTGAGAGAGGATGAGGAGGAGGAGGAGGGCTTGGTCATCCACTCTACCAAGTCTTCGGCATGATGTGGCTCAACATGTCCAGCTGCCGAAAAGAAGGACAAGCGTGTCCCATGGCCATGTGCTGATGACAATGCACCGCGTCCACGACCAGCACTGTTGCCCCCAGACACAGAGCCTGCTTGCCCTCTTTTATTGCCTCCTGACTGTCTGCCTCTCCTTGTTGGCCTTCCAGACATTCTAATAGATGGCCTGCAGGGAGATGGGAAAAAAGCAATAAGGGCTACCTTCAGGTGTCCTTCTCTGTCCCTTTACTTAAGGATTTCTAAATATGGTTGAGGATGATTGCTTTTGCACAGAATAGCACAACGACAATTTCCCTGACTGTCCAAAAAACAAGGATTTCAAAGATGGTTGATGAGGAATGCTTTAGCACACTATAGCACAAGGAGAATTTCCCTCACTGTCCTTCCCTGTCCCTAGAAACAAGGATTATCACAGTGAAAGAAACTGACACTCTTCCTACCTATAGTTTTCTGTCCCTAGAAAAAATGTTTTTTTAAAGCACACTATAGCACAAAGAGAATTTCCCTCACTGTCCTTCCCTGTCCCTAGAAACAAGGATTATCACAGTGAAAGAAACTGACACTCTTCCTACCTATAGTTTTCTGTCCCTAGAAAAAATGTTTTTTTAAAGCACACTATAGCACAAAGAGAATTTCCCTCACTGTCCTTCCCTGTCCCTAGAAACAAGGATTATCACAGTGAAAGAAACTGACACTCTTCCTACCTATAGTTTTCTGTCCCTAGAAAAAATGTTTTTTTAAAGCACACTATAGCACAAGGAGAATTTCCCTCACTGTCCTTCCCTGTCCCTAGAAACAAGGATTATCACAGTGAAAGAAACTGACACTCTTCCTACCTATAGTTTTCTGTCCCTAGAAAAAATGTTTTTTTAAAGCACACTATAGCACAAGGAGAATTTCCCTCACTGTCCTTCCCTGTCCCTAGAAACAAGGATTATCACAGTGAAAGAAACTGACACTCTTCCTACCTATAGTTTTCTGTCCCTAGAAAAAATGTTTTTTGTAAGCACACTATAGCACAAGGAAAATTTCCCTCACTGTCCTTCCCTGTCCCTAGAAACAAGGATTATCACAGTGAAAGAAACTGACACTCTTCCTACCTATAGTTTTCTGTCCCTAGAAAAAATGTTTTTTTAAAGCACACTATAGCACAAGGAGAATTTCCGTCACTGTCCTTCCCTGTCCCTAGAAACAAGGATTATCACAGTGAAAGAAACTGACACTCTTCCTACCTATAGTTTTCTGTCCCTAGAAAAAATGTTTTTTAAAAGCACACTATAGCACAAGGAGAATTTCCCTCACTGTCCTTCCCTGTCCCTAGAAACAAGGATTATCACAGTGAAAGAAACTGACACTCTTCCTACCTATAGTTTTCTGTCCCTAGAAAAAATGTTTTTTTAAAGCACACTATAGCACAAGGAGAATTTCCCTCACTGTCCTTCCCTGTCCCTAGAAACAAGGATTATCACAGTGAAAGAAACTGACACTCTTCCTACCTATAGTTTTCTGTCCCTAGAAAAAATGTTTTTTTTAAAGCACACTATAGCACAAGGAGAATTTCCCTCACTGTCCTTCCCTGTCCCTAGAAACAAGGATTATCACAGTGAAAGAAACTGACACTCTTCCTACCTATAGTTTTCTGTCCCTAGAAAAAATGTTTTTTTAAAGCACACTATAGCACAAGGAGAATTTCCCTCACTGTCCTTCCCTGTCCCTAGAAACAAGGATTATCACAGTGAAAGAAACTGACACTCTTCCTACCTATAGTTTTCTGTCCCTAGAAAAAATGTTTTTTTAAAGCACACTATAGCACAAGGAGAATTTCCCTCACTGTCCTTCCCTGTCCCTAGAAACAAGGATTATCACAGTGAAAGAAACTGACACTCTTCCTACCTATAGTTTTCTGTCCCTAGAAAAAATGTTTTTTTAAAGCACACTATAGCACAAGGAGAATTTCCCTCACTGTCCTTCCCTGTCCCTAGAAACAAGGATTATCACAGTGAAAGAAACTGACACTCTTCCTACCTATAGTTTTCTGTCCCTAGAAAAAATGTTTTTTTAAAGCACACTATAGCACAAGGAGAATTTCCCTCGCTGTCCTTCCCTGTCCCTAGAAACAAGGATTATCACAGTGAAAGAAACTGACACTCTTCCTACCTGTAGTTTTCTGTCCCTAGAAAAAATGTTTTTTTAAAGCACACTATAGCACAAGGAGAATTTCCGTCACTGTCCTTCCCTGTCCCTAGAAACAAGGATTATCACAGTGAAAGAAACTGACACTCTTCCTACCTATAGTTTTCTGTCCCTAGAAAAAATGTTTTTTTAAAGCACACTATAGCACAAGGAGAATTTCCCTCACTGTCCTTCCCTTTCCCTAGAAACAAGGATTATCACAGTGAAAGAAACTGACACTCTTCCTACCTATAGTTTTCTGTCCCTAGAAAAAATGTTTTTTTAAAGCACACTATAGCACAAGGAGAATTTCCCTCACTGTCCTTCCCTGTCCCTAGAAACAAGGATTCGCACAGTAAAACACACTGACACTCTCCCTACCTATCCTTCTCTTTCCCTAAACTAAAGGAATCCAGGTTAAGCAAGAAAAAATAAATGTCACTGTCCCTGCCTATGCTTCTCTTTCCCTGCTCCGGAACACACTACACTAGGCCGCCGTGCTGGCGGCCTTTTATAGTGTGGGGCGTGTACTAAACACCCTCAGCAATAATTGGCCACAGGCATCCTGCCGTGGCCAATCATTGCTCTCCTCGCTGCCGGCGCTGTGATTGGCCAAGCATGCGGGGTCACAGTGCATGCTTGGCCAATCACAGCGCCTGGATGACACTGCGATGGCGTAGTGCATTGTGGGCCGTTCGCGTCACTCGAATTAGGCACGAACGGCCCAAATCGTTCGATCTTCGTCGAACGATCGAACAGCCGATGTTCGAGTCGAACGTATGTTCGACTCGAACACCGAGCTCATCCCTATTCAACACATAGTGCAAAGAGCAGGGGCGAGAGCGGACACCCCTGTCTGGTGCCATTTTGCACTGGTAGCGAAGCGGACAGGGCGAAGGGGGTCCTAACTTGGGAAGATGGGTGCGAGTATAGGTGTTGTATGGCTCTATAGAAGGGTCCCCTGAATCCCACATTGCGGAGCGTGGCGAACAGGAAGGGCCACCCCAGGCGATCAAATGCCTTTTCCGCATCCAAGCTCAGCAGCAGGGCTTGTGGGCCCTCCCTGTTCGCCACCTCGACCAGGTCTATTATCTTCCTAGTATTGTCTCCCGATTGGCGGAAAGGGACGAATCCCACCTGATCCTTATGGATCAGGGAGGGTAAGACCGTGTTCAGGCGTATAGATAGGAGTTTAGTGAATATTTTGAGGTCCGAGTTCAGCAGGGCGATTGGCCAGTAGTTGTCACAAAGGGAGGGGTCCTTCCCGGGTTTGGGGATCACTGTGATAAAGGAGCTCTGCATATCTCTCGGGAGCGGGGTGTCACGAAGGAAGGCATTGAAGAGCTTGCTCATGTAGGGGAGGAGGAGAGGGAGAAATTCCTTGTAATACTCGTAAGGGAAGCCATCTAGGCCTGGGGCTTTGCGATTGGGTAGGCACTTGATGGTCTGCTCTATTTCCTCTTGTGTGATGGGGGCATTCAAGGAGTCAAGATCTGTAGATTGGAGCTGCGATACGCCACTAAGGTCCAGGTATTGCTGGATACGTTTAGTCAGGTCAGACGAGGGGGGGGTTGCGGGGATATCAGGGTTATTGTACAGGGCCTTGTAAAACACTTCAAAGGAATGGGCTATGTCAGTAGGGTGGGCAACCAGGCAGCCTGAGCCGTTCTGGATCTGGTGTGGGGTCGACATTTGAGTGTTGTCCCGGAGCTTCCGGGCCAGAAGCGTGTGGGCTTTATTCCCCTTGTCATAAAACATCTGTTTTAGTTTAAGTAAGGCTTTCTTCACTTGGCCCAGGGCCAGGTCTCCTAACGTTGCCCTGAAGGCCGTAATTTTTTTCAGGAGAGCCAGTGTGGGGTTGGGTTGAAGCTGCTTTTCTAGGTTTCTAAGCTCCCTTTCCGTGTGCTTCTGCAGAGCCTGCGCGTCCTTTTTCATGGCTGAGGAGAGGGCCATGCAGCTGCCCCTCAACACCCCCTTTGGGGTTCCCACAATGTGGATACGGATACCTCCCCCGTGTTATTGTCTGCCAGATAATGTTGTAGCGTGGTATTTAGTTCCATTTTTGAGGGGAGGTGTTGCAATAGGAACGTATTTAAACGCCAAGTGCAGGGTCTGCTTGTTGGGGCACCTAAGTCCAGGGTTATCTCTACCGGGGCGTGATCAGACCACGAGATCGGCAGAATCTGCGCAGTTCGGGTCATGCGTAGGGTAGCATTGTTAACAAAGATGTAGTCTATGCGGGAGTGCGTGCGATGGGGGGCCGAATAAAAGGCGTACTGTCGGTCGCCAGGGTGGAGAGCCCGCCAGGCATCAAAGAGGGCATACCTTCTGGTAATTTGGCGAAAGAGCCGCGAGTCTCTGAGTGCTCTCGATGTGGGCGCCCTGGGGTCCACCCCATGGCGATCCGCCAGCTCCGATTGGCTTAGGTTAAAGTCCCCCCCACCACTAACACCCCATGATCCGAGCGAAAGAGGCGAGCTAGCGCCTTATTTAGGAATCCAGTCTGCCTGACATTTGGGACATAGACTACACAGAATGTGATCTCCCTGTCCAGCCATAGGCCCCAGAGGATAAGAAAGTGACCCTGGGGGTTGCTGTAGTGGGACGAGTATGTGAAGGGGGACCCCTGTTTGATTAGGATGGCCACACCCACCCTCTTGTGGGGTCCTGATGACAGATAGATTTGTGGGTAGTACCTGGAGGCGAACGCAAAGGTTCCCTCCTTGTCAAATTGAGTTTCTTGTACCAGTATAACACTCGCTCCTGACTGTCTAAACTCCATCAACGCCAGATGCCTTTTACGATTAGAATTCAGGCCGTGAACATTTAAGGATAAAATCCTAGCCATGGGAACTAGGGTGGGGGGCATAAATACTCATCTGGTGTTGTTGAAGATGGACCGGACGGCCACGGCCAGGGATGGGCCCCGCACGGGAGGAGGTCCGGAAGGATTGGTGACGTCGCTCAATGAGCCAGGCAATGACAAAGAAAGGGAGGAGAATAAGAAAAGCTAGGAAAAAGAGAAGAGTAGTTAGTGTGGTAACATCATGCATAAACGTAAAAAACAGCATCAACAGACCTAAAGAGTAGGGATGAGCTTGGTGTTCGAGTCGAACATAAGTTTCACTCGAACATTGGCTGCTCGACCGTTCGGCGAACATCGAACGATTTGGGCCGTTCGTGCCAAATTCGAGTGACGCGAACGGCCCACAATACACTGCGCCATCGCAGTGCAATCCAGGCGCTGTGATTGGCCAAGCATGCACTGTGACCCCGCATGCTTGGCCAATCACAGCGCCAGCAGCTAGGAGAGCCATAATTGGCCACAGGCAGGTTGCCTGTGGCCAATTATAGCTCAGAGGGTTTAGCACACGCCCCACACTATAAAAGGCCGCCAGTGCGGCGGCCTTGTGTAGTGTGTTCCGGCGCAGGGAAAGAGTTACATAGGCAGGGACAGTGTCAGTGCTATTTGTACCTCGAGCTTGTGTGTAGGGAGAGAGAAGGATAGGCAGGGAGAGTGTCAGTGTCATATTCTTTGCTAAACCTTGTGTGCAGGGAGAGAGAAGGATAGGCAGGGGACAGTGTCAGTGTCACATTCTTTGCTAAACCTTGTGTGCAGGGAGAGAGAAGGATAGGCAGGGAGAGTGTCAGTGTCATATTCTTTGCTAAACCTTGTGTGCAGGGAGAGAGAAGGATAGGCAGGGGACAGTGTCAGTGTCACATTCTTTGCTAAACCTTGTGTGCAGGGAGAGAGAAGGATAGGCAGGGAGAGTGTCAGTGTCATATTCTTTAATAAACCTTGTGTGCAGGGAGAGAGAAGGATAGGCAGGGGACAGTGTCAGTGTCACATTCTTTGCTAAACCTTGTGTGCAGGGAGAGAGAAGGATAGGCAGGGAGAGTGTCAGTGTCATATTCTTTGATAAACCTTGTGTGCAGGGAGAGAGAAGGATAGGCAGGGGACAGTGTCAGTGTCACATTCTTTGCTAAACCTTGTGTGCAGGGAGAGAGAAGGATAGGCAGGGAGAGTGTCAGTGTCATATTCTTTGATAACCTTGTGTGCAGGGAGAGAGAAGGATAGGCAGGGGACAGTGTCAGTGTCATTGTTGCTAAGCCTCCTGCACATTATACACCTGAAGTTAGCCCGTATTGCTGTGTTTTCCTGGTGTGTTACACCAACAGGCATTTGCAGCACTTACAGCGGGCGGAGTGTGCCTCCTGCACATTATACACCTGAAGTTAGCCTGTATTGCTGTGTTTTCCTGGTGTTACACCAACAGGCATTTGCAGCACTTACAGCGGGTGGAGTGTGCCTCCTGCACATTATACACCTGAAGTTAGCCCGTATTGCTGTGTTTTCCTGGTGTGTTACACCAACAGGCATTTGCAGCACTTACAGCGGGCGGAGTGTGCCTCCTGCACATTATACACCTGAAGTTAGCCCGTATTGCTGTGTTTTCCTGATGTGTGACACCAACAGGCATTTGCAGCACTTACAGCGGGCGGAGTGTGCCTCCTGATCATATTACACCTGAAGTTAGCCTGTATTGCTGTGTTTTCCTGGTGTGTTACACCAACAGGCATTTGCAGCACTTACAGCAGGCGTAGTGTGATTCCTACAAAATATACTCCTGAAGCTAGGCCTTATTGCTGGTTTTCTCATCTCCCTGCAGGCCATTAGAATGTCTGGAAGGCAAACAAGGAGAGGCAGACAGTCAGGAGCCAATAAAAGAGGGCAAGCAGGCTCTGTGTCTAGAGACAACAGTGCTGGTCATGGACGCGGTGCATCGCCATCAGCACGTGGCCATGGGACACGCTTGTCCTTCTTTTCGGCAGCTGGACGTGTTGAGCCGCATCATGCCGAAGACTTGGTAGAGTGGATGACCAAGCCCTCCTCATCCTCCTCATCCTCTCTCACCCAGGCTCAGGGTACTGGCAAAGCAGCTGCCAAAGCGTCCTCTTCCCTGGTATCAATGTCATCATCAGTCACTCCTTCCCTAGACCAACCATGTCCTCCTGAGGAGTCCCCCGAACTGTTTGAGCACAGTGTTGGGTACATGCTCCAGGAGGATGCCCAGCGTTTCGAAGGGTCTGATGATGATACCCAGCTAGAGGAAGGCAGTAGCGTGAGAGCAGAGAGAGGGGATGCTCAAGAAGGACACCAATCTGGCAGTCATGTTCCAGCAGCTGCAGCATACTGCCAGATTGGCTCCAGTGATGAGGAGGGAGGGGATGATGAGGTCACTGACTCCACGTGGGTGCCTAATAGGAGAGAGGAGGAGGAGGAGGAGGATGAGGAGGAGGCACATCTCCAACGAGGCAGGATGCCCTCGGGGGGCCAGCGTAAGGGCAGCACACTGACGGAATCACACCGCAGAGCTCCGCCTGTGCAGGGCGCTGCCTCTGCCTGTTATTCAAAAAGTTCTTTGGTTTGGGCCTTTTTTGAGTCGAGTGCATCAGATCGCACAGCTGCTGTTTGCAACATATGTCTCAAGCGTATATCGCGTGGCCAAAACATCACCCGCTTGGGCACCACATGCTTGACCAGACATATGTTGACCTGCCATGCAGCTCGTTGGCAAGCCTACCTTAAAGACCCACACCAAAGAACAAAGCGGATCTCTCCTTGCACCGCATCAGCTGGGATCTCCAACCCCACTATACCTTCAGTCCTCTCTGAAACCTGCACTGAGAGGAATGAAGGTGTAGAATTAGGTGTGTCACAGCCAAGTACTTGCGGGCACTCTGCTAGCAGTACACCGACGTCCGATTCTAGCAGGCAAATTTTCCTGCCCCAGCTGCTGGACCGTCGAAAGAAGTTCACTCCCAGCCATCCACATGCCCGGCTGTTGAATGCTAGCTTGGCTAAATTGCTAGCGCTTCAACTGCTGCCTTTTCAGTTGGTAGACTCGGCCCCCTTCCGTGAATTTGTGCAATGTGCGGTTTCTTAGTGGCAGGTTCCCAAACGCCACTTTTTCTCATGGAAGGCGATTCCGGCTCTTTACCGGCATGTGGAAGGCAATGTCTTGGCCTCGCTGGACAGGGCGGTCAGTGGTAAGGTGCATATTACCGCTGACTCATGGTCCAGCAAGTATGGACAGGGACGTTACCTTTCTTTCACGGCCCATTGGGTCACTCTTTTGGCAGCTGGGAAGGATGCAGGACAAGGTGCAGTAGTGTTGGAGGTTGTTCCGCCGCCACGCCTCCAAAATGCTACTACTGGTTGTGACACACCTCTCTCCTCCACCCCCTCCTCTTCTTCTTCCTCCATGGCCTCTTCCTGTGCTTTGTCCTCGGAACCAGCGGTGCTCCATAGGTGTTCAAGGGGCTACGCAAGTACGCAGGCAAAAAGATGCCATGCCGTGCTTGCGCTGGTGTGTTTGGGGGACAGGAGCCACACTGGGGCAGAGGTTCTGTCTGCTCTGCAGGGGCAGGCCGAGAGGTGGTTGACGCCACGCCAGCTTAAGCCAGGAATGGTGGTTTGCGACAATGGCACCAACCTCCTCTCCGCCCTCCGACAGGGACAACTGACCCATGTGCCCTGTGTGGCTCACGTCCTTAACCTGGTGGTGCAGCGGTTCTTGGGCAGGTACCCGGGCTTACAGGATGTCCTGAGGCAGGCCAGGAAAGTCTGTGTGCATTTCCGCAGATCTTATAATGCCAGTGCTCGCCTGGCTGAGCTGCAAAAGGAGTTGAACCTGCCCAAGAACCGCCTTATATGTGACATGCCCACCAGGTGGAACTCAACGTTGGCCATGCTGCAGCGGCTGCACACGCAGCAGAGGGCCATCAATGAGTACCTGTGCGACTACAGCACCAGGACAGGGTCAGGGGAGCTCGGGTTTTTTTCACCACGCCAGTGGGGCATGATCTGGGATGCATGCACTGTCCTGGCACCATTTGAGGAGGCCACGAGGATGGTGAGCAGTGACAGTGCATGCATCAGTGACACTGTACCTCTTTTCCACCTGTTGGAACATACGCTGCGTGGAATAATGGACAGGGCACTTGAGGCAGAACAGAGGCAGGAAGAGGAGGACTTCCTTGCCTCTCAAGGCCCCCTTTACCCAGACAGTGTTCCTTCTGTCCCACCCATCACACAGGAAGAGGAGGGGGAGGAGGAGGAGGAGTATTGTGTCAGCATGGAGGTGGAGCCTGGCACTCAGCATCAACAGCAGCAGTCTTTTATGGATGATTTACAGTCCCAAGAAACACGTGGACTTGTACGTGGCTGGGAGGAGGTGGCTGCGGATCATGTCGTCCTTAGTGACCCAGAGGACTCCGGACCGAATGCCTCAGCTAACCTACGCTGCATGGCCTCCCTGATCCTGCAAAGTCTGCGGAAGGATCCTCGTATTCTTCGGATCAAGGAGAGGGACCATTACTGGCTGGCCACTCTCCTTGATCCACGGTACAAGGGTAAGGTTGCGGACCTTATCTTACCGTCGCAGAGGGAGCAGAGGATGAGACAACTCCGGGAGGCCTTGCAGAAAGATCTGTGCAACGCGTTCCCAGAGACTGGGAGGTTACAAACTCCTGGTCCTGGACAACGAGTTGCTGAGGCTTCGGTCAGTCAAAGAAGGAGCGGTGTGGAAGGTGGACGTCTGACCGATGCGTTCAGACAATTCTTTAGTCCGCAGTCCCAAGGTATGATCGGTTCCAGCAACCATCGCCAGCGTCTGATATACATGGTGCAGGAATACCTAAGGGCAAGGTCAGACTTGGACACCTTCGCCACCGAAAATCCTCTGGCTTACTGGGTCTTGAGGATGGATCACTGGCCAGAGCTTGCACAGTATGCAATTAAGCTACTGGCCTGTCCTGCATCCAGCGTTCTTTCAGAACGCACATTCAGTGCTGCTGGAGGATTTGTCACGGATCACAGGGTGCGCCTGTCCACCGACTCGGTTGATCGACTGACCTTCATAAAGATGAACCAGTCTTGGATCACCACCAGCTACCAAACACCTGAAGCTGATATAACAGACTAATTTATTTTCAAATGTCACATCCCTTCAAGACTGATGCTGATGCTGAGAGACTGTCCTGTTATGTTGACTGACTATCCTCCTCCTCCTCAATGATCCGATTGATGATGATAGCTTGGAAGAACATTTTTGTTTCTGGGTGCCGCCACCAGTGCCTAAGGCCCAATTTTTCAGCCCCTGTTTAACAGGGGCATGTAATTACAATTTTTTATGCAATGCTTTGCAGCAGGGCTCATTCCTGCACTCCAACTAGAGTATCTGGGAGAGGTTGCAGTGTCGTGGCACCAGCACCAGTGGCTAAGGCCCAATTTTTCTGTCCCTGTTTAACAGGGGCATGTAATTACAATTCTTTATCTAATAATTCACAGCAGGGCCCATTCCTGCACCCACCAAGAGTAACTGTGAGGCCTTACAGTGTTATGTCAACACCACCAACACCACCACCAAAGGCCCAATTTTTCAGCCCCTGTTCAACAGGGGCATGCAATTACAATTCTTGATCTAATAATTCACAGCAGGGCCCATTCATGCGCCCACCAAGAGTAACTGTGAGGGCTCACAGTGTTGTGGCAACACCAACATGTAAGGGGCAAATTTCAGCTGAGTATATACGGCAGGCCCCTACTTTCAAACATCCAACTTACAAACGACTCCTCCTTGCAAACGGAAGGATACAACAGGAAGTGAGAGGAAATCTACCCCTAGGAAGGCAAATTCTCTCCTGTAAGAGTTAATATGGGGAAAAAAGTGTCTCCTCTCCACTGATGCTTTTTCACCAATTCTTGTTTCAATAAAAAACCCAAATTTTCTAAAAACATTTGTCATTAGGACGGAAAGTGAGGTGAACTGTTCTGAACAGGTGCACATAGCACAGACAGCAAAACAAATGTTACAGGGGTGATAACCCTTCCCTATGTTTTCCAAAAAGCTTAAAAATAGATTTTTTGGGCTGGAGCTACACTTAAACAATGTACCTGTTCAAAATTACAAACAAATTCTACATAAGAACAAACCTACAGTCCCTGTCTTGTATGTACCGCCTGTATACGGCTGTTCAGAGTATATAGGGCCTTTTTTATTTTGTGTGCGGGGTTCCCCTTAATACCCATACAAGACCCAAAGGGGCTGGTAATGGGCTGGGGTAGGGGGGGGGGGGGTGATGGGGTAGCTATGCCATTTTTCTTAAAGATTTTCATCCATATTACCGGGACCAGACATTACATTAAAGCCGCAAGCAGTTTTAAATGGCTTTTTTTCCTTTAGAAATGTAATTTTGTGCAGGGACAGTTCTAAACACGGGAAACACGTGGCACTTCACAGGCATACTTTAGACACCTCCCAGGTACGATATTTAAAGGAATATTTGACTTTTTTTTTCACTTTATGCATCATTAAAATGACTGCTCCCGAAAAACTGACGTTTTTAAAACTTTTTTTCGATTGATACATGTCCCCTGGTGCAGAACCCGGGTTTCCAAACCCTTTTTAGGACAATAACATGCATAATAGTCGTTATAATTAGCACTTTAGATTTCGAACGTTCGCATCCATTGTATTTAATAGGGTTCTAAAGTTCGTGCGAACTTTCGGTCCGTTCGCGGGTTCTGGTGCGAACCGAACCCGGGGGTGTTCGGCTCATCACTACTAAAGAGGCCAGCCGGCCCAGGTCCAGAAGGCCTCCCGTGGGCCTCCCCGCCCCCACCCGGATAGGGTGAGCCAGGGAGGCCTAGGGGAGCCCAGAGTCTGACATGCAAGACAGTGGTAACCCGCTTGCTCTAGTAGTCTAGTAATCTAAGAGGGGGGGCAGGGAGGGTGCCCGGACAGACTCTCTCTAAAGTCTTTTTCAAGACTCGCCCATGATGTTGGTCAGTTCTGTAGCGAGGGCGCCAAAGGTGGGTCAGTACATAGCCGATTACCAGGGTGGCTACACCATGGGGTGCAAAAGTGAAAAGAAAAAGATAATAAAAAAAACAAGGAGCAGTAAAACGTAAACAGGGACAGGAGTGATCCGTCAGGTATGTAGCGAGACAGTCAGTGGAGGACTCGATCAAGATTTCCTCTGCTGCGAGCTCCGACCCCTCGGGGATCTCTCCGGGCCTCGGGTGCGCTTGGGTGGGGGGACCTTCTGCCACACTGTGGGTGGCGGCGGTGGAGTTGCCACAAGATCCCAATCAGGAAGCTGGGGTACTCTAAGATCCAGGGTGTTACAGAAAGTTTCTAGGTCCTCTGGGTACCTCAGGGTCGCCGTCTTGCCTTGATGCTTGGCCGTGAGGCTGAAGGGGAATCCCCATCGGTACGGTATATTCTCTTCTTGGCGAATGCGCAGTAGTGGTTGGAGTAGTCTTCTCTTCTGTAGGGTGATCCAGGACAAGTCCGGGAACAGCTGGATGTGATGGTCTCCAAGGGTCACCTTGCAGGCTAGGCGGGCCTGCCTCATGATATCCTCTTTCAAGGGGTATGCTGTCAGCCTGCAAATGATATCTTGGGGTCTGGCAGAGGTGCCCTTGGGCCGTAACGCTCGGTGTGCTCTGTCCATTTCAATAGTATGGGTCAGGCCACCCCAGAAGATCATTAAAGAGAGATTGTAGTGTGTTCTGGACATCCTATGGGCCCTCTGCTTCTTGGACCCCCCGAACTTGGATATTGTTCCTGTGCCCCCTGTTGTCCAGGTCTTCTACGTGACGTTGCATGTCCCTAAGGAGGGTGCGGTGTTCCGAACCCTAAAGTTGGGTCCTGTGTACTGCGATTTTTGTTTCTTGGATTTCTTCCTCTGCCATCTCCACCCTGTCTGCTAGGAGTTTGAGACCCGATTGTAAGGTTTGAATCTCTGATCTGCAGGTGGACTTCACGTCCTCGATAAGTTGCCTGAAATCGTCTTTTGTCGGCATCGCTCGGAAGTAAGCGTGCCACTGCGGGGGCATTGGGGGGGTTGCTCAGGGGTATCATGGGGATAGTGGGGGGATTCGGAGATGGAGGTAGAGTGGCCTGGTATTCCCAAGGGTCACTCCAGTCCGGGCTGTGTGTTGGCCGGTGATCCCTGCCAGGCGACATCGGGGAGTGTGGAGGGGGAGAGGTGCTGGCTGCCTGGGCAAAGGGGGGAGCCGACGCGGAAAGGGGGCCTTGTGGGTGAGGGTCCCTTGATCTGGAAGGCCTCTGCGCCCCGGGAGGCGGGAGGCGGGGGATCCAGCAAGGTGGTCTCATGGGGGGTAAAAGGTCCAGACGTCCTGCTATCCGGGGGTGAATGGGCCAGGCCCTGTGGGGATGGAGAGTCCTCTGCTCCTCCTGTACTGGACAATGAGCTGGCAGCTGTCCCTGTGAGGCCCGGGTCTAATGCAGTGCGGAGAAGCTGCGGGAAGGCCTCAGAGCACTGGGTGAATGGCTGCAGCCTGGTGGGGAGTCCCAAGATGGCCACCGGGGACGTGGGGAGGATGGCTGCAGGGAGGACCGTAGGCCCGAAAGGGGGACTCACCGCTCTCTGATCCCGGATCGTCTCCCCGGCTGGCTGCTGAGAGGCCTCCGGGCCCGAGGAATCCCGATGCTGCTCCGGAGCCTGGATGGAGATAGGATGGGGCGTTGCGGCCTGGTCTGTAGTGCCGGCCGGCGCCATCTTGGCCGGTCCGCCCGTCGGGACGTCTGGCTGGGTGAAGTAGTCCCGGAGGTCGGAGGATGAGCCCGGGGGGGTTGTGAGGATCGCCGGGGCTTCGTGGATCGTGTCGCTCTGGAGCCACCCATTATAGTGGGGTGTAAGCACCTTTTTCAGGCTCTATTGCTGTGGGCTGAGAGAGAGCTCCAGGTCTATGCTGCCATTCAGGTCAAGCTCCAGCCACGCCCCCCGATTTGTGGCATTTTTATGGCACTTTTACTATTATTATTTGTAGCGGTACCCCCTTTTCCCACTTCTCCCTCCTTCTCTCTTTGCGGCTGGCTGACTCGTCTAGGGGTACCAGGGAGAAAAATGGGGGGGGACGCACCACCAGCTCGTGCCCTCTGATGTGTATTATGCAGAGGTGTGAGCTAAACCTTTTACCTTCGGGTCTGTGTTCACGTCCGGAGCTTCAGCTTCTCTTGTGGAGGATGATTGCCCTGTCACAGGCAGGGGCACTTAGCTCCCAGTAACTTGAGTTCCACACCAAATAAAGTCCAACACTTATTTATTCTGTTAGAGCAACAAATAGTAGACTGCTTGAACTTTGAAGAACAGACAGGTGTGGGAAGGAGAAGGTCCAGGCACAATCAAAGAATTCAAGTTCTCTCCTGTTCCGTATAGTGCAAACAGGCTTGGCGCACAGTCGTGCCACCGACCGTGAATTTGGTTTCTGTCACAAACCTTGGTGAAAATAGAGGCCTCTGCCACAGACCTTGATGATAGGTCTCTGCCACCGACCTGGTTTAGTTGGATCCCTGCCACTGACCACAAGAACATAGAATACCTCCGTTAGGATAAATGACCCCTGTCAGGGAAAGACATCCATCCGGACGGTCTCCAGAGGCCCACACCGTCACCGGCATTATGCTGTACCAGCTCTTCGGGAGGGTCACATCTCTGGTCCCTTACGCCCTGGATTCGGGCACCCAATTCCGGGGGCACCCTAGGAATACTTCATCCCTCGTGGGACCCAGTGGAAGGTACTGGGCCCCAGGCCTTCTTGCAAAGTACCTCACCCCAGGCTTAAGGTGCCTGGGATAGAACTCGACTCCACGTGCCCAGGCTAAGGGCACCTGGACACGGACGAATGGACAGCAGCCCCAGGCTGAAGGTGCCTGGTGCTCGGACTCCTCGTGCGCAAGATGTCCGCCCCCTTTATACCCTCTTCCAGCAAGCACAGCGGGTTCCCCGCCCCTCCGTTAGCCGCGAGAGGACAAAAAGGGCATGGCCCTACAATGGTGGTTCAACCCCAGCCCAAGGCGACAGCGCCACTCAGGGGCCGCAGGGAACTGGACACCATCGCTATCTTCCACGAACAAAACAACCATAAAACCCTCGTAATTGTTGCATCTGGGCCATATTACCGCCCAAACACTCCCCCTAAATATTGATACCCGCTACATATTTTTTTACTAGTAATGGCGGTGATCTGCGATTTTTAGCAGTACTGCGACAATGCGACAGACAGATCGAAGACTTTTGACACTTTTTTCGGACCATTGGCATTTATGCAGCGATTAGTGCTATAAAAATGCACTGTTTACTGTGTAAATGTCACTGGCAGGTAGGGGGTTAACACTAGGGGGTGATCAAGGGGTTAAATATGTGTTCTCTCTGCATGTTCTAACTGTGTGGGGATGTGAGTGACTAGGAGAGAAGCCCTATCGTTTTTCCTACTTCGTAGGAAGACACAATAGGGCTCCTCTCCTCTGACAGCACAGGGATTTGTGTGTTTACACACACAAATCCCTGTGCTGGTGCTCATGCACGCGATAGCACGTGGCCGCATGCACCCCTTGGTGCCCGAAACCGGGTAGGACGTACCCAAACAGGATTTCGCCCACCAGTGCCATTGCGCCACAGTATATCTGCGTGACACGGTGGGCAACTGGTTAATGTTCCTATTTAGCAACCAGCCAGTGGCCTTACTATGGGGGTGTGGAGGGTGCGGACTGCACCCGGGTGACACCCCCCCCCAGGGGGGTGACACCATCAATTAGGAACTTGTATCCGATCGTGATGCTGTCACCCCAATCCGTGACAGTGAAACTAGCCTGCCCAGCGCACTGTGGCAGGCTAGACAGGAGAGAGCCCGATGGGGGTGACACCAGAGAGCCTGATGGGGGGGGGGAGTGACGCCATGCTTTATCCCACCAGGTGACACCAACCCTAGTGACACCACTGCAGCCAGCAAATTCACTATGTACAACATATTAATAACAAAATATATACAAAAGTCATTTGATCTGCCCCAACTTCATTTTTCATTCTGTTGTGCTTCCTCTTCTACTTGTACATGCTACAGTTTGCCGTTTTACCTTTTTGAATGCGTGAAATTTGTCTAACATATAATAATTAGAGTTTATACATTATATTCTTTGCTATACTCTTGAATGTATTAAACTTGCATCACCTGCCACATTTTTAGACTTATCATTTGGCTGATCCGATTCACAAGCTACATCATCCAAATCAAGGCCAAAACATTAACACCTTGTTTCGTTAGTAAGTGAACATATAATTAATTGTCTGATCTTTTGTTTTACATCCTGCCATGGATACATCCACCTTAATCAAACACAATTTTTTTGCACATTGTAATAATTTCCATGACTGCAATATCTAAAAGTGTTTTATTTTTACATTTTTCATCCTACATATTCTGCAGATCTGTAAGTGCATATGCCTAATGTCTGTTTCAACTTGGCAGTCTAGTAATGGCAGATGCTTAAGCTACAGACATTACATAGTAAAGCAGGAAAACATTTTAAATGAATCCATTATTGAGCAAAATTGAATCCAGTGGTAAACATTTTTACTTCTACCAGAAAACAACATTTTTATAATCAGCAAATCACTAGGTGAGAAAATTTCCCTCTTTGTTGTCCAATGATTAAAATGATTTCAAGTCAAGAAATGCAGTAATTACATAACTTGGCACAGTGCAATTTGGCACTAAAGTAGCCTATTCCAGTTTTTTAAATTACATACATTGATTTTCTGACACAAAATAGAAATTAAATCATACATCTATAATGAGTCTCCTGAACAACTAATTGCTAGCAAGAAAATAATAGGTTTGTAAAAATATTATTTTAAAGTGTATTTCATACATCCCACAATACAGTATATGCACATTAATAATAATTTTACTGTTAGGGGTCCCCACAACTTGGGACATTTTATCAAGGGGTCACGGCACTAGTAAGGTTGAGAAGCACTGATCTAGCAGATCAGAAATTGCATAGGGAGGTTTGTGGGAAACATCTCTGTCTTAGTATTCCAGTAATCACAAATTGCATATTCTTCTAACGAGGGAATGGATGGAATTCTGTAGCACAGCAATGCCTGGCTAAAAACCTGAAGTTCTGGCCAAAAAGACTGGTGCCTCTGCTGCATCTCAAAGCTCAAAGTATATGTGAACCCTCAATTTGTAAAACAGCCCATTCAGTATAAAATAGAAAAGAAAGGCAAAACATGTGTGAGCGTAGATATATATAAAAAATACATTTTTAAGTACCTTTTAGTGATCTCTCTATGTAAGTGACCCTAGGGGTGACGAAACAGCCGAACACTGATCTTCCCAGTGAATAGCTGTCCCAAGAGGGTGGGGGCATGTCTGAACAAGTCTAATTATTGGAGGAGAGCAGGCTGAGTTCCCAGCACAGTCAGAAAACTGACCACCTGTGCTCTCATCCCTAGTGTGTTCAGTTTTTAATAGGAAAGCGGGGGGACTGGCAGGAACACCAGGCATTTGACAGAAAGGATGCAATACAAAAAGAACAGGATACCTTTTCATACAAGTACATGGTACAGCAGGCACATATCAGGAATGTGAAATGTTGTGGTAACATATGCTTTTATTTTGACTGGAGAGTTACTTCAAATAAAGTCAATTGAGAAACTGGCATGAGCATGCTGGTAGCCAGCTACTTTTATGAATAGCATTATTCACCATGTTCAAGGCAGGGTCATTAGTTAAATTGACTGTGTGTGTTTTTTTTTTAAACTCAAGATTGCAGATTCAGTTTTCTAGTGCATGCATAATTTATAAAAAATACGCAGAGTTTTCACCTTATATAAATCCAAGGCAGAAGTAAATTTGACACATAAAAAGAGTTAAAGACTATCAGGTTACAATACAAAAACTGTGTAGCATCTCCAGTAACCTTCCTGTTTTTAATTACATTTTTATTTCCGCTCTGATGCAACCTATGGCCCAGCCAGCAGCCTGCACCACTGGAGAAGTGAGCAGGAATTTTCATCAAAATCTTTCTTTACACTGAGATTTACACTTAATGAGATTTCTGTTTCAATATTTTGCAGCAACAGCCAAGAGCTGCTAAAGTTTTCTTTTCAGTTGTTAAATGATCTAGAGAAACCCTAATTAGGATTAATGTAAAGTAAATATTAGCAGCATCAAAAAACTGTATCACACAAAAAAAAAACCTTTCCGTGTAACCACTGTACAGATACTGTAACATCAGAACATTAACTTAAAAATCAAAAAAAGTATAATTCTCAATATAGATACTTTAATATATAGATATATATATATATATATATATCTATAGATATAGAACTATATCTATAGAACTATATCTATAGATATAGATCTATATATATATATATATATATATATATATATATAGACACATACAGTATGTATGTGTGTGTGTATATATATATATATATATATATATATATATATATATATATTGTGACAGCAGGAAGGTAAAGTCACCTGGTTGCATCCAGGGGGGTAGATATATTTCGCCCAGATTCAGGCTTTACGCCGACTTATACAACTAGGTGGAGAGTTGTATAAGGCTAGTGGGCTCATGGATGACTCATACCTCTAGGGAGAGTGTGGGGCGTCGTGCAGACAGAGATGAGGAGACCAGCTGAACCTTGTCAGCTCATTTAGGCCTCTATAAGAACTCCCAGCTTCATTAGATGTTAGCTCATGCCTGGAACCAGACCTGTGTGGACTGTCTAGGGAGAGTGAACCCCTGTGCGGTGAGGCAAAGCCTGTGTGGCTATTTGTTTGGACTTTTACTAAACCAGGGACTTAGGGACTAGGACAGCACTAGGCTGATCCCAGTTGTTAGTTAGGAAACCTGTATGTTTAGTCAGAGGTCAACTTGACCAGGATTTATTTTGGTTATGTTTCTTTTGCTTTGCTGTGTTTTGTCACTGTAAATAGAAAATAAACCGCACCTTTTTTGATTTTGAAAACCACAACCTCCGTTTGCTGGGCCTGTTTTGTGTGGGGAGCCCATCCCGGGGGTCACACACACCCGCTGCCGAGCTAACCCCCTCACAGTTGGTGGAGAACCAGTGGCAGTTTTTTTTAAGCCAGCATGGAGGAGATACTGAAGCAGCTGGCTCTAGCAAATGCCAATCAACAGCAGACAAATGCAGGTTTGCAAAGGAGCCTTGCAGCCCAGCAGCAGACAAACGCAACTTTGCAACAGAGTCTGGAGGCTCAGCAACGAGCCCAGCAGCAATCTGAGGCCCGCTTCATAGACCTGTTGCAGAAGCAAGAGCAGAGACTACAACAACAGATGGAAGCAGTAATGCAGCAACGTCCGCAGACCAGTGAGGAAAGCCGTCCCACTAATACCGCGTCCTTTGGGGTGAGTCGTTTATTGACAAAAATGACTGGAGAGGATGATCCAGAGGTATTTTTGACCACATTTGAAAGGACCGCTGAAAGAGAAAAGTGGCCTGAGGAGCAGTGGGCTGGACTGGTGGCTCCTCTGTTAACTGGTGAATCGCAGAAAGCTTACTATGACCTAGAGCCTAACCAAGCAAAAGACTATGTGATGCTAAAAGCTGAAATATTGGCAAGGCTGGGTGTCACCCAGGCTGTCCGGGCTCAGCGTGTGCATAACTGGACTTTCCAGCTTGGAAAACCCCCCAGGTCTCAAATGTATGATCTCATTCACCTGAGCAGAAAGTGGCTACAGCCAGAGACTTTGTCCGCACCAAAGATTGTGGAACGTGTTGTAATGGATCGGTTTTTGAGAGCTCTTCCTACTGCCATCCAAAAGTGGGTAAGCCATGGAGACCCAGAGACGGCCGATGGTCTTGTGGATCGTGTGGAGAAATACTTGGCTACAGAGAACCTGACGGCCTCTTCCAGAGACACTCGGACTTTCCACCCTAAGACCAGACCATCCCCAGGGGCGGATAAGAGGATTCCAAGGGGTGAGGGTGGAGAGAGTGAGAGGGTGGGAGCTCTACCCCAAGTTTGGCGAGAACAGCCTGGGAAATCAGCGGCTCAAGAGGCGGCAAGAAGGATCGTTTGCTACCGCTGCCGGCAAGCGGGACATATTGCAGCCAATTGCCCGGTTGTGGAGGAACCCATGCAGTGTGACTTTCTGACGGGCAGACGTCAGTCGCTGTGTGCGACAGTCGCATGCACTGCCATTCGAGGAACTGAGAAACATTTATGCAAAATGTGTGTTAATGGTAGAAATGTTGTGGTATTGCTGGATTCAGGTAGCCTTGTGACCCTGATAAAGGCTGAGTTAGTTAAAACAGAGGTCTTTGGGAATAGCAAGGTAGCTGTTATTTGTGTGCATGGGGACACCCGAGAGTATCCAGTGACTACAGTGTGTTTCGAGACCCCCAAAGGTACCCTCTCTCATCCAGTGGGCTTAGTATCTCAGTTACCGCATGACGCCATTGTGGGAAGGGATTTTCCGAAGTTCTGGGAACTGTGGGATGATCCTGAGCCCCTCACTGGTGCCCCTATGTACCAGGAATGTGATAGCCAGAACTCCCCTGAGAGTGGTGAGGACTCTCCGGAATTTCCCTTATCAGTATTGGCAGGGGAGACTCAAGAAACTGGAGAGGAGCCCACCTCCTCAGACGAAAACCTACCGTCTGTGGAGTTTTCTGATCTTGAGGTTCACAGGGAAAACTTTGCCACAGAACAGTTGAAAGACCCCGCCCTAATAAAGGCACGGGAAAACGTAGTGAAAATAGATGGTGAGTTAGTGAACCCAGATAATACCTGCACTTACCCATACTTCAGCGTAGAGAAGGACCTACTGTATCGGGTGGCAAAAAGGGCAGAAGAAACCGTTGAGCAGCTTGTGGTGCCCAAACCTTACAGGAAGTTGGTGTTGGAGTTGGCCCATGGGCACATTCTTGGAGGTCATCTGGGGACAGAGAAAACCCGAGAGAGGGTATTACAGAGATTCTATTGGCCGGGGGTGATGAAGGACGTAGAAAATTATTGTTCCTCCTGCCCTGTGTGTCAGAGGTTGGCCCCGATGCCACATTTCCGTAGCCCGCTGGTCCCTCTACCCATCATTGAGGTCCCGTTTGAGAGGATCGCCATGGATTTGGTAGGTCCTATAATCAAGTCCGCTAGGGGGCACCAGTACATATTAGTTATAATGGACTATGCCACCCGTTATCCAGAAGCGATCCCTCTCCGAAATACCTCGGCCAAAACCATAGCCAAAGAGCTATCTCTTGTTTTTAGCCGGGTGGGTATTTGTAAAGAACTGCTTACGGACCAAGGTACACCCTTTATGTCCCGGGTTATGAAAGAGCTGTGTAAATTGTTCAAAGTGACGCAATTGCGTACGTCTGTGTATCACCCCCAAACCGATGGGCTGGTTGAAAGATTCAACAAAACCCTAAAACAAATGTTGAAGAAAGTGGTGGATAGAGATGGAAAGGATTGGGACTGTTTACTTCCTTATTTGATGTTTGCTATTAGGGAGGTGCCCCAATCCTCTACGGGATTCTCCCCCTTTGAGTTACTGTATGGGAGACACCCAAGAGGGCTGTTGGATATTGCCAAGGAAACTTGGGAAAGTGAGAGTTCTCCCCACAGGAGTGTGATTGAGCATGTCGCCCTGATGCAAGATCGAATTGCACAGGTAATGCCCATCGTGAAGGAACATTTGGCCCAAGCGCAGTTGGCACAGCAGAGAGTGTACAACCGTGGAGCCAAGACCCGTACCTTTTCCCCGGGGGATAGGATATTGGTACTTGTCCCTACGGTTGAAAGTAAATTCCTTGCCAAATGGCAAGGCCCCTACGAGATAATGGAAAAAGTGAGCGAAGTGAATTACAAGGTCAGACAACCAGGAAGGCGAAAGCCCGAACAGATCTATCACGTTAATCTGTTGAAAGCCTGGAGGGATAGAGAGTCCCTAGTCGCAGACACTTGGTCACCCGCTCAAACTGGTTGCGTGATTCCTGAGGTTGGAATAGCAGCCACCTTGTCACAACCCCAACAACAGGAGGTTAAGGAGTTTGTGCTTCGCAACAAGGAGGTATTCTCTGAGCTGCCGGGACAAACATCTGGGGTAGAGCATGACATCATTACCCCGCCCGGTGAAAGGGTGAAGTTAAAACCCTATCGGATCCCAGAGGCTCGACGGGAGGCAATACGGGAGGAAGTACAGAAAATGCTGAACTTAGGGGTGATAGAGGAGTCCCAAAGTGATTGGTCTAGTCCCATCGTGTTGGTGCCTAAACCGGATGGGAGCTGGCGATTTTGTAACGATTTTCGTCAGTTGAACAAAGTTACAAAATTTGACACCTACCCCATGCCACGTATAGATGAGTTGATCGACCGGCTGGGAACAGCCCGATACATGACGACTCTTGACCTCACAAAAGGGTATTGGCAAATCCCCCTGGCCAAGTCGGCCAAAGAGAAAACCGCATTTGTAACCCAAGACGGGGCGTTCCAATATAAAAGAATGCCGTTCGGGTTACAGAATGCGCCGGCCACATTCCAGCGGAAAATGGACCAGATGCTGAGGCCCCATCGGAAGTATGCTGCGGCTTACCTGGATGACGTAATTGTCCATAGCACAGATTGGGCCTCACATCTGCCAAAAGTGCAAGCAGTCCTGGACTCTGTTCGGGAAGCGGGGTTTACGGCTAACCCCAAGAAGTGTACCATTGGGCAGGAGGAGGCCAAATATCTTGGGTACACCATTGGGAGGGGAGTAATAAAACCCCAACTCAACAAAGTCGAGGCCATCCAGAGTTGGCCACGTCCCAACAGCAAGAAGCAGGTACGAGCCTTTCTGGGAATCGCTGGGTATTATCGGCGATTCATTCCCCACTTTGCTTCTAAGGCTGTGCCCCTAACCAACCTGACGAAGGGGAAAGGGTCGGTCATGATTAAATGGACCCCCGAGGCTGAGGCAGCATTCCAATTCTTGAAACAAGCCTTATGTAGCCAGCCAGTGTTGTACTCACCCGACTTCTCTAAAGACTTTGTCGTACAAAGTGATGCGTCAGATGTGGGGTTAGGAGCAGTATTGTCCCAGGTCTGGAACGGGGAAGAGCACCCAGTCATTTACCTCAGCAGGAAGTTGAAGTCCCATGAGGTAAATTACGCCACCGTTGAAAAGGAGTGTTTAGCGGTGAAGTGGGCTCTAGATTCCCTTCGGTACTACCTGCTAGGTAGGCACTTTGACATGGTTACGGATCACGCTCCGTTAAAGTGGATGGCTCAAAACAAGGAAACAAATAGAAGAGTGAATAGGTGGTTCCTGGCCCTCCAGGAATTCAACTTCACAGTAAAGCATCACCCTGGCGTTCAAATGGGGAATGTGGATGCTTTGTCTCGAGTACATGAATGCCTGATTGCTGGTGTTCCAACCCCGAGGTTAAAACAAGAGGGGGGGGTATGTGACAGCAGGAAGGTAAAGTCACCTGGTTGCATCCAGGGGGGTAGATATATTTCGCCCAGATTCAGGCTTTACGCCGACTTATACAACTAGGTGGAGAGTTGTATAAGGCTAGTGGGCTCATGGATGACTCATACCTCTAGGGAGAGTGTGGGGCGTCGTGCAGACAGAGATGAGGAGACCAGCTGAACCTTGTCAGCTCATTTAGGCCTCTATAAGAACTCCCAGCTTCATTAGATGTTAGCTCATGCCTGGAACCAGACCTGTGTGGACTGTCTAGGGAGAGTGAACCCCTGTGCGGTGAGGCAAAGCCTGTGTGGCTATTTGTTTGGACTTTTACTAAACCAGGGACTTAGGGACTAGGACAGCACTAGGCTGATCCCAGTTGTTAGTTAGGAAACCTGTATGTTTAGTCAGAGGTCAACTTGACCAGGATTTATTTTGGTTATGTTTCTTTTGCTTTGCTGTGTTTTGTCACTGTAAATAGAAAATAAACCGCACCTTTTTTGATTTTGAAAACCACAACCTCCGTTTGCTGGGCCTGTTTTGTGTGGGGAGCCCATCCCGGGGGTCACACACACCCGCTGCCGAGCTAACCCCCTCACAATATATACAGTATATATATATATGCACACATGTGTATAAAGAAACAAATAGCTCTTCAAAATAAAGTTCATTCACTTGTATCAAATAAATCAAATCCACCACCTACAAAATCAGAATTGGTGCCAAATCTTAAATTGTGTTGACGTATACCACCACCCAATGTGATGGATACTCACCAGAATTAAAGCTACAGTACAAAAAATCTAGCAAACACTGCAAGCTCATCAAAAAGGCAGTCCACCTGAGGTTCACAATCATCTCCTGTAGCCAGTATCGGATGGCAAAGAGAAGATGTAATAACAAAGCTTACACTAGCGCACATAAAATTTGGCAAAATTGTAGTATTTTATTTAAAAAATGTATCAAACATAATAAAAAAATGATCTTCCATATAACTAATGCACAGGATAAAACAAAGCTGGTTAAGACTTACATCCAAAGATGCCGCTGCATTTAAAGTCTTCCCTAGAATATGGCTGGCTCCTAAATTAGTGAATTAGGGATATTTATCATAGCCATCGAATTTCATTGGCATTTTGGCTAAAAACTGTATGTATTGTGAAGATTTTCATAAAAAGATACAAACCTCAAGATAGGACATTATCCATTTTCTATCAATATGAGGATGGCTACGTTGGTGGGTGAATTAACAGTCAAAGCAAACAATACAGAGAAAAAGAAACAACAGAACAATAAGAAGAATGGGTATTATGGACACTGTAACATACCCCCAGGGCTTCTGGACACCCCTGTTGGGAGCAAACTGTGTCCAGGTTGGGGATAGACCAACTATCTCTCTCAAATATTGTTAAGTTTTCACATGTGAGAGAGAACAGGGGGAGACCATAGCGGTGGTAACAGGTCCTTTTGCTAAAAACAAACTGTCATTTAAAAAAAAAATAAGGATCCGGAAGACTATCCTAATGTAAAATTAAAACCTCATATCCTTCTATCCGCTGTGGAAATAACACCTTGCCCTGTACAGTATTTAATTCTCCAGTTACCATGGTGCTGCACACGTTACCAGCTATGAGACCAGTCAATTGAGTACTTGAAAGACTAGTTAAGCACAGACATGTGCACGGTTACAATAATGAAAGTTATCACCAGAAACATGCCTCAAATGTAACATATATTGCTCAAGCACAAGTAGGCAGAATGTAAACACAGCAGAGAAAAACATTGGCATGTTTAATTAACCACTTCAATACCGGGCATTTTCACCCCATTCCTGCCCAGGCCAATTTTCAGCTTTCAGCGCTGTCACGCTTTGAATGACAATTGCGCGGTCGTGCGACATGACTCCCAAACAAAATTGATGTCCTTTTTTTACCACAAAAGGAGCTTTCTTTTGGTGGTATTTGATCACCTCTGCTTTTTTCATTTTTTGCGCTATAAATAAAAAAAGACTGACAATTTTGAAAAAAACACAATATTTTTAACTTTTTTGCTATAATAAATATCCCAATTGAAAAAAAAAAAAATTCTCAGTTTAGGCCGATATGTATTCTACATATTGTTGGTAAAAAAATCGCAATAAGCGTATATTGATTGGTTTGCGCAAAAGTTATAGCGTCTACAAAATAGGGGATAGATTTATGGCATTTTTTTTTACTAGTAATGGCGGTTATCTGCGATTTTTGTCAGGACTGCGATATTGCGGCGGACAGTTCGGACACTTTTGACACTATTTTGGGACCATTCATATTTATACAGCGAACAGTGCTATAAATATGCACTGATTACTGTACAAATATGGCTGGCAGGGAAGGGGTTAACACTAGGAGGCAAGGAAGGGGTTAAATGTGTTCCCTGGAAGTGATTCTTACTGTGGGGGGAGGGGACTGACTGGGGGAGGAGACCGATCTGTGTCCCTATGTACAACGGATACACCATCGGTCTCCTCTTTACACACAGAGATCCATGTCCCTGGCTCTGTAAATGCCGATCGCGATGTCCGCCAGGCACCCGCATGACCTGGCAGGCAGAGTTTTTCCCCAATGCACGCCCGCGGCGGTGTGCAGGGAACTTGTTTACAGGAGGACGTCCAGGGACGCCCTCCCGGCAGATGAGCGCCGTGCTGTAGGCGTCTTTCGTCTATAGCGCCGGCGTGAAGTGGTTAAGAATTTATTAACATATTTTGAACCTAACTTAAACCCTCTTCTGAGAAACAGTTCAATCAGTTGGTTTGTTTCTGCTTTATAATGATTTGTTAACTGTGACAGAACCCACTGTCACTGTGTGTTTTGGAAGGGACTGAGGGCTGGCCTCCTACCCACAGATTATGGCCCAGAAGAGACTGAGAGACTTAGGGACAAGCTGGCATTGAGATAATGTAATGTATTTCTTCATCCCTTCTCCCCCATCCCCCCCCCCCTCTTGTTGTGCTTAATTGTGTTGGTTCATGGCACATAGACAATGGTCTGGACTGCAGACATCTCTTCGCAGGGGATGTGTATTGAAGGGCTGCCTGCTTACCATAATCCCTTTATGTTTAACTGTAGTCTCTGTTTCAATGTTCAGTTCCCATTGGTTCTTCCTTGTCCCCTACCCCCCCCCCCTCTATGACAAGGCTAAGGGGAGTGTTCCTAACTGTGTGTAAAAGTGTATGTTTTGTATTTAATAAACGGTTGATGATCTGGATGTTTAACCCTCAACACCTGTGTGGATTGTCTCGTGATTGAGGGGTTAAGGGCTGGTTATTCTGAATCTGCAGGCTGCGGGTGCGTTTGGAGGACAGGAGACACAGGTCTGGCGGATGTGCCCACCTGGGGTATCCGAGATCCGTCACATTAACCTTTACCAAAAAACTGGCTATACAGATAAGGGGTGTCTATAGATAAAAACAAGTTGTGCAATTTTGACTAAAGCTGAAAAATACCCTCGCTATAAGTGTAGGCCATTTACGGACCTCATGAAGCCTGACTGTAATACTCCCTGGATATTGTTAGGACATTGTTAGAGAGGCCCAGTCTGTACTGCTCACCTCCACCACCACAGGAATGAGCTCTCAAATGCTCAGCTTAGAGCTACTAAATCGGGGACAGAAGAGCATGTGAGAGGATTTGAATCAGAGAAAGAGCTCACTCTTGTGATAGTGGAGGTGAGCAGTAATGACCAGGCAACTCTTAAGCCCCATACACACGGTCGGACTTTTGGCCAACAAACTTCATTTTGAGCAAGTTGGACCAACAATCCGACCGTGTGTACGCTCCATCAGACAAACTTTTTTTTTTGTGTTTTCATCAGACAAAAGTTGGGTCTGCAAACTGACAAACTTTTGGCCAACAAAACTCCGATGGAGCAAAGTCCGACCGTCCGACCGTGTACAGAAAACCATAGGGCTTTTGTCCGATGGACAAAACAACTAATGTTAAAATCAACCAACAATAGCAGAAGTTGACCAAAAGGTGGTAAAGAGCAGAAAAGAGCAGGAAAACCACGTGATGCATGGGAGAAAAAGAAACCCTGGACTGCCGGACTCTGTATAGACAGTTATTTATTCCAAAATTTCAAGTAAAAAATCCAAATTCAAAATAAATCCATAAATCCAAAACAACAAATGCAGATAGTGTGCATGCAGGGAAGGATGGCTAACGCGTTTCACGTCACGAATTGACGCTTACTCGTGATGTTGCAAAAAGTTTTGGGAAAGTTTGCAGAAAAGTCCTGTGGTGTGTATGCTATGGGTGTGCCCGGCCAACTCTGTTCGGACAAAAATCCAGGGAAAAGTCTGATGGAAGTCCGACCGTGTGTATGGGGCTTTAGCAATATCCTGGGAGTATTCCAGTCAGGCTGCACAGTTTATTTTTATCTACAGACACCCTTTACCTGCATAGACAGTTTTTGCTGAAGGTGAACTAATCCTTTAAAGTTGGAAAAGGCTGAGGCAGTGCATGGGTCTTGTTGACTGGTGGGCGTGACCTTAAAGGATATTTATACCTTATTATGATACTTATGTAACGTTACCCTTTAAGTTAACCACTCTCCTTACGCAGCACCATTACCCCCTCACTCTTTATACTCACCTGTCTGCGCTCCTGTGAGATCCTCAAAATAAGTCTAATTATATAGCTGCAACTACCAACGCTTTGTCCTTTTTTACTCTTTTTCCATGTATTTCCAGAGAAAATACCATTTAATCCTCCAAAAAATCCAACTATTATGTGTCCTTGTCCTCTTATTCATCCCTGTGTTCTCTCCTCTGGTAGTCTCCTGTGGCAGCAATTGTAATGCAATAGAGGCCTGTTTGGCCTATAGGGCAGAACCTCTTACTCTATGCCCAAAACAGGATTTAAACAAAAAAATGGGTTAACACACATTCCTAGATTTAAGAAAAAAATTAGCTGCTAATTCTTTGAAAAGTTCCCCAGAAGCTACCCCACCATCTGACATCTGCCTACTTTTAGCTGCCATGTCACTTGTCTTTTGGCAGTGTTCTGTCAGATTAGGCAACCCGTCAAAATTTGTAACAGAATTGACTTTCCGCCACGGCCATCTTGGTACACCCACACTCGTCTACAGTAAGCCTACAGTCTGAAGTAGCAAAGCGGACATCTTTTTTACACCAACCGAAGTCTTGCATTTCACACTTATTTTTTCCACTAAACTCAGCTTATATCGTGAAATACAGTATTTAGAAGTCCGTGACACAGTTTTGATGTTGAATTTTAAAAGCAGTCTTCTGCCACATTAGCAAACGTGTGAGATCAGCAGGTCTGCTGCTGCTGCTTTTAAAATGCAACATCAAAATACTGTATTTCACAATATAAGCTCAGTTTAGTGGTAAAAGTAAGTGTGAAATGCAAGATTCGGTGGGTGTAAAAAGATGTCCGCTTGGCTACTTCAGACAGTAAGCTTAGTTTGGGCGATTGCGGGGTGTACCAAGATTGTCGTGACGGAACCTCACTTCTGTTACGAAATCTGACTGGTTGCCTTATCTGGCAGAACACCTGCTACTGACTTTCACACCTACTGCTATGTGCCCAGCAGGAGATGGGAGGCTTTGGGGTTGATTTATTAAAACTGGAGTGTGCAAAATCTGGTGTAGCTGTGCATGGTAGCCAATTGGAATCTAATTTTAGCTTGTTCAATTAGGCTTTGACAAAAAACACTGGATGCTGGATTTAAAAAATGGGTTAACATTCATTCCTAGATTTAAGAAAAAAATTAGCTGCTAATTCTTTGAAAAGTTCCCCAGAAGCTACCCCACCATCTGACATCTGCCTACTTTTAGCTGCCATGTCACTTGTCTTTTGCCTGCTACTGACTTTCACACCTCCTGCCCTGTGCCCAGCATGGGAAGAAAGCCTTCTTGCCTGGCACAAACCAATGGGATGCTTTGGGGTTAATTTACAAAAACTGGAGAGTGCAAAATCCGGTGTAGCTGTGCATGTTAGCCAATCAGAATCTAATTTCAGCTTGTTCAATTAGGCTTTGACAAGTAACACTGAAAGCTGATTGGTTTCTTTGCAGAGCTTCCCTAGATTTTGCACTTTCCAGTTTTATTAAATCAACCCCTTTGTCTCATTCCCTGTACTCATCTGCAAAGCATTCACCACCTCTTCCCCAACTTGGAATTCTGCTTGCAGCACAAGAGGTCTTAACCAAATTTGTTTTTCCCAACACCAGTCTCTACAATGCACTTATCCAAGGAATGCTTGCTTTAGAAACCTCTCTGTGGTTACAGCCATGCCCTTCCAGCCTTTAATTCTTAGTAGGGATGAGCCAAATACCCCCCAGTTCGGTTTGTATCAGAACATGCGAACAGGCAATAAATTTGTTCGAACACTGTTAAAGTCTATGGGACTCAAACATGAAAAATCAAAAGTGCTAATTTTAAAGGCTTATATGTAAGTTATTGTCATGTAAAGTGTTTTGGGACCCAAGTCCTGCCCCAGGGGATATGCATCAATGCAAAAAAAGTTTTAAAAACTGCAGTTTTTTCGGGAGTAGTGATTTTAATAATGCTTAAAGTGAAACAATAAAAGTGAAATATTCCTTTAAATTTTGTACCTAGGGGGTGTGTATAGTATGCCTGTAAAGTAGCACTTGTTTCCCATGCTTAAAACTCTCCCTTGCATGCTCAGACAAAGGGCCATTTTTTTCTTAAATTTTACACGGAGTTCCCCTTAAAATCCATACCAGACCTGAAGGGTCTGGTATGGATATTTTGGGGGAACCCCATGTCATTTTTTTATTTTTGTTTGAAGCAGGGTTCCCCTTAATATCCATACCAGACCTGAAGGGCCTGGTAATTGAATTTGGGGGGACCCCTACGCATTTTTTCTTTTTTTATCAATGACTTTCAATGACTTTTCTCTGTATTGCCAGGAGCCGACAATTCATTATAGCCTTGAGTATTTTTAAATGACTTTTTTTCCTTCAGAAATGACATTTTTGTGCAGGGACAGTTCTAAGCACGGGAAACAAGCGCTACTTTAGAGACATACTATACACACCCCCTAGGTCTGAAATTTAAAGGAATATTTCACTTTTATTGTTTCACTTTAAGCATTATTAAAATCACTGCTCCCGAAAAAACTGCAATTTTTAAAACTTTTTTTGCATTGATACATGTCCCCTGGGGCAGGACCCGGGTCCCCAAACACTTTTTATGACAATAACTCGCATATAAGCCTTTAAAATTAGCACTTTAGATTTCTCCCATAGGCTTTTACAGGGTGTTCCGCGGCTTTTCGAATTTGCCACGAACACCCTAAATTGTTCGCTGTTCGGCGAACTGGCGAACAGGTAATGTTTGAGTCGAACATGAGTTCGACTCGAACTCAAAGCTCATCCCTAATTCTTAGCAAGGCTAGGATTATCACAGTAACTGCTCCACAAATACTATTTAGCAACAATTGTAAAGTAACATACATTTAATAGCTATAGACAGCCAAGCTGTATTTAATTGTGAAGTGTGGCATAGTAAGGCATAACCTACTTGCCTGTCTCTTCAGCACATCTATGACACAGTCTAGGTTGCCATTTTATTCAATGCCTTACATAGAATGTTACCAGAATATCTTGGCATTTATGCTTTATGTGCACACAGAAGTGTGCCTAGCACAAACTACTGGCTATGTCAGAGACAAAACTCCCACAGTATTGGTAGTTTCCATGGCAACCCCCAATGTCAAGAGAAGCTAAAAAAACTATATACAAACACACACAAACATGCACATACATCTCAATCACATTACATCCTTACCTCATTTTATGGCACAATTTCTTGTTTTATTCCTTAAGGGGATTTTAATAGCATCATCTGTTTGGCAGTCTGTTTTTTATAAAGGAAAACAACTTTCAGATCTCTAAAATAAATTTTATGAGGTTTGAGGAAACAATTGATAATAATTTAACTTCTGGTTATATATATTTATAATTTTTTTATATTGCAATATACAAAAATCATTATATTAAAATATTATAACTGTATTGCTCTTGCACAATACATTTTATTTGATAGTCAAAATGATCTATAGAATTGTATTAAAATTGCATAGAATAAATATATCTAAAAATGTAGCAATTATATAAAACAGCATGATGAATAATTATACACAGTGTCCAGGCACAGAGCATTGTAAAACATTAACACACAAAGATAAGATTATTTACATACCGTAAAAGGTACACTCCATTAATAATTGAAAATTGAACCTTGAGATGCATTCCAGCAGCAAAGCCGATCTGCTCAGTACTTCCATTTTCAACCAGGAACTATTAAATTAAACCATGATTTATTGTTACATGAATGCCTTACATTATTTAATAATGTTGAAAGACACAAAGATGCATTATGGTTCATTATGGCTCACAGTAGCCATTCAGATGATAGCTATAACATCAATAGGTTAGCATTCCTCCCTCTCCCAGTTCTTCGATCGCATGCCACACATTCCACTGGTAAATGACAATTTTACTTACATTATTTTCAGAAATATAATTATTAGAAAATGTATCATCATTGTTGAAGTAGCGCTAATTACTCTTTTAAATAAAGTGCTAAGTGGATATAATAGTGAATAGCTCAATCTAATAAAGTGCTGCGTAAAATTGACAGCGCTATATAAGTACCTAATAATAATAATAATAATATATGGTGCAACACATCAAATTGATAATATGATAAATATCAATAAACAATAAAGTCCATATAAATATAATTAATAAAGTAAACTGTAAACAAGTCCATGTGTAAAGTGCATAAAGTGCATCCACAAAATGGTCTGATGATCCAAGAAAAACAGTCTTTGGCACAATAAGATGTTTTCAAATGTAAACAAGGTATAAAGAGGGGGAGAGGGATGGGTGTGGGAGTCCGGATCTGCAGAAATATGTAGATATCCCAGGAATGTTCCTTATATCCTCCCCCAGTAGTGCTAACTGTAGTGACGTAGTATCGTGTGTAGATAATTAATATTTAGGTATTAGTATGATGAAGTAATTTCCGCAGCAACAACCCGATTCTTCCAGAGAGACACACTTTATTTTGACTTCCAACACAGAACAAAGTCCAATGCTTGCAACAGATGACAAAAATCCCACAGAGTAAATATGACAATGAATACCAGCCTTCAGAGTCCCATGTTTAGATCTGTGCCTTCATAATCATGGGCAGAGACAAGACTGACCTCCAGATTATATTCCCTATACACTGAATGGCTGAGCAATTTGATTGGCCGTCTAAATTAGGTCTTTGATCTAGCCTCTGTATTTCAGAGTGACAGATAATGACCCCCAGCCGGAAACAGCTGCAGTCATCAACTGCCCTAATTTGCATTCTTGCATTTTAACATTAACAAGTCCCCTTTGATATGTGTAATTAGATTAACATATACTAATGTAGCCTGCACAACCACCTTAGCACCCTTTGATGTGTAGAATGGTCTTGTCCTGGAATGCCTACATCCCCAATTTGTATTCTTGCATATTAACATCAACAAGTCCCCTTTGATATGTGTAATTAGATTAACAGATACTAATGTAGCCTGCACAACCTTAGCACCCTTTTGATGTGTAGAATGCCTACATCCCTAATTTGTAATTTGTATAACACCATATATAAAATACATACACACATACTGTATATGTACACACATACACATATATACATACATATACAGTCATGCTCGAAATTGTTGGCACCCCAGAAATTTTTCCAGAAAATCAAGTATTTCTCACAGAAAAGTATTGCAGTAACACGTGTTTTGCTATACACATATTTATTCCCTTTGTGTGTATTGGAACAAATCAAAAAAAGGGAGGAAAAAAAGCAAATTGGACATAATGTCACACAAAACTTCAAAAATGGGCTGCTCAAAATTCTTGGCACCCTTTAAAAATTGTGGATAAATAAGATTGTTTCAAGCATGTGATGCTCCTTTAAACTCACCTGGGGCAAGTAACAGGTGTGGGCAATATAAAAAAACACCTGAAAGCAGATAAAAAGGAGAGAAGTTCACTTAGTCTTTGCATTGTGTGTCTGTGTGTGCCACACTAAGCATGGACAACAGAAAGAGAAAAAGAGAACTGTCTGAGGACTTGAGAACCAAAATTGTGAAAAAATATCAACAATCTCAAGGCTACAAGTCCATCTCCAGAGATCTAGATTTGCCTTTGTCCACAGTGCGCAACATTATCAAGAAGTTTGCAACCCATGGCACTGTAGCTAATCTCTCTGGGCGTGGACGGAAGAGAAAAAATGTATGAAAGGTTGCAACGCAGGATAGTCCGGATGGTGGATAAGCAGCCCCAAACAAGTTCCAAAGAAGTTCAAGCTGTCCTGCAGGCTCAGGGAACATCAGTGTCAGCGCCAACTATCCGTCGACATTTAAATTAAATGAAACGCTATGGCAGGATACCCAGGAGGACGCCACTGCTGACACAGAGACATAAAAAAGCAAGACTACAGTTTGCCAAAATGTACTTGAGTAAGCCAAAATCCTTCTGGGAAAACGTCTTGTGGACAGATGAGACCAAGATAGAGCTTTTTGGTAAAGCACATCATTCTACTGTTTACCAAAAACGGAATAAGGACTACAAAGAAAGGAACACAGTACCTACTGAGAAATATGGTGGAGGTTCATTGAAGTTTTGGGGTTGTTTTGCTGCCTCTGGCACTGGGTGCCTTGAATGTGTGCAAGGCATCATGAAATCTGAGGATTAATAAAGGATTTTGGGTCGCACTGTAGAGCCCAGTGTCAGAAAGCTGGGTTTGCGTCCGAGATCTTGGGTCTTCCAGCAGGAAAATGACCCAAAACATATGTCAAAAAGCACCCAGAAATGGATGGCAACAAAGCGATGGAGAGCTCTAAAGTGGCCAGCAATGAGTCCAGATCTAAATCCCATTGAACACCTGTGGAGAGATCTTAAAATTGCTGTTGGGAAAAGGCGCCCTTCCAATAAGAGAGACCTGGAGCAGTTTGCAAAGGAAGAGTGGTCCAAAATTCCGGGTGAGGGGTGTAAGAAGCTTATTGATGGTTATAGGAAGCGACTGATTTCAGTTATTTTTTCCAAAGGGTGTGCAACCAAATATTAAGATAAGGGTGCCAAGAATTTTGAGCAGCTCATTTTTGAAGTTTTGTGTGACATTATGTCCAATTTTCTTTTTTTCCTCCCTTTTTTTGATTTGTTCCAATACACACAAAGGGAATAAACATGTGTATAGCAAAACATGTGCAATACTTTTCTGTGAGAAATACTTGATTTTCTGGAAAAATTTCTGGGGTGCCAACAATTTCGAGCATGACTGTATATATATATATATATATATATATATATATATATATATATATATGTATGTATGAAAAGGTGCTAGAGAAAACTGGGCCCTACCTAAGTAAGCCCCGCTCAGCGCTTGTGGAGATGTAGCAATTATTGGTGTGAGTTGTGAGCAGGGAAATAATACTAATACATGAATGAGTAAATACAATATAGAAATGGGTCTATTATGTACTGAGCAGCTGCTGAAAAATGAGAAACAGATGTGGAAAAATACAATATTTGTATGGACCAATCAGAGGTCTGGATCATACATATAAATAATAAAACCGTCTAATAACAATAATACTAAAAATAAAATAAAATCCGTCCCAGATTGTCCAAGAAATAGTGTAGCAGCGCTCTTGTCATAAATGACAAGCTTCTTTAAGTGTCTCTATACACATAAAGGTATGAATAATAGCAGATGAAGAACTGCAGACAGCCTGATCCTTATTAGTGCAGCGATACAGGGAAACTTCATCCGTGAGATGTTGTAGAAAAAATCCCCTTTTGGGGATGCACTCACCACAAAATAGATAAAGATGTGCCTTGTCAGCAAACACAGGATCACTCTCTCCTTCTCTCAGCTATTCCACCGGATCACAGTGTTGGTACGCTGGTGGGTGTGGTACTGGTACTTCATTGTCCAATCAGGAAGCTGGGGGTGTGTCTTTCCTTATTGTGTGCGCCTGCTTTGGGGCGGGGTCAGGATCGGGACTTCCGACGGTTTTATTATTTATATGTATGATCCAGACCTCTGATTGGTCCATACAAATATTGTATTTTTCCACAAACATACACATACAAAACACACTACACTAACCTCTCACCTGACAGATGGACCCCAACGGGTCTAGTAGTGCATCAAACGATGGTGACCAGCAAACGATGGTTGATCTTTTCTCCTCCGTGTGTCCTGGACAAACGGCCACTACAGCTGTATCTCGGGTCTTACCATCAGTTTCCTAGGCAATGTAACCTCCAGCTCCGCGCTACTTCAATATTTTTATTCAATTCTATGGGTGTTGGCAACACTATAGAAGTTTAGCTTCGGTTTACACCCCCACTTTAGCAGTTTATTAGTATTAGTTTAATTACTTGTTGAACACTTTGGTAGCGCATTAGTAATTTCTTGTTTATCTGTATAATCATTGTTATTTTTGTCAACAAGCTTTTGCGTGGATACTAAAAAGAAAACCCTACTAAACCATTGTTGTTTACTTGGGGTTGTGCGGGCATTTAGGCCTCGTACACACGACCGATTTTCTCGTCGTAAAAAACACGTCGTTTTTTTCGACGAGATTCTTGTTAAGCTTGTCGATTTTCTCGTCAAGCTTTCTATGCGTACACACTGTCATTTCCCAATTTCCTCGTGGTTCTCTGCGCTCACGTCCAGCACGTACGACGGCACTATAAAGGGGAAGATCTTTTTTCTTGGCGCCACCCCTTGGGCTGCTTTTGCTGATCTCGTGTTACCGCGTGTGAAGTAAAAGTTTGGGAAGAGACGATTCGCGCTTTTCAGTCTTCGTACTTTTCAGATCGTTTTCTGCCGTTCAGTTTGTGCTTGTGGGTTCGTATCTTGACTTTCAGGGCGTCTAGGCAGGTCGTATCTGTTTTACAGTGCGTTCTTGCCTGTTCGTTTCTGAATTTCAGTTCGTTATTCATAGGCCTTGCTGTTCTAAAGTGCGTTCTGTTCTGTACGTTCTGATTAGACGACCGTTTCCTAGCCATGTTGCCTGGACGTTCTCGTCGTCGAGTTCGTGCTGTGCGTGCGCTTGGTGTTGGTCTGCTTGTTTTGGACCAAGACCAGTCCATGAATGGTGTGAGGAGGAGTTCATGGACCAAGAATTGGTTGCTCCAGCGGGACCAATTCTGCCACATGCCTCTGCTGCGGGAGATCATCGAGAATAATCCTGAGGACTACAGGAATTTTCTGAGGATGTCTGACCCCGTTTTTCAGGAACTGTTGGCTTTGGTGTCCCCCTATATTACCAGGAAGGACACCGTTATGCGGGAAGCCATCAGTGCTGAGCAGAGGCTCATCGCCACGTTGCGTTACCTGGCGACAGGGAGAAGTCTTCAGGACTTGAAGTTCACCACAGGCATCTCCCCCCAGGCTCTGGGCCTCATAATCCCAGACACCTGTTCTGCTATTATACAAGTCCTGCAGGAGGACTATATTAGGGTAAGTTTTCTCCCTTCACATCACATTTTATGTATTACATGTATGCTAATGTATTGTATTTCTTTCATCCTTTCCTAATTACCATGATTGTAATATGCTGAGAATGTCCCCTTTGTCCCCATGCATGCTGGAAGTTTTTAAATGCCCCTTTTTTATCCTCCCTAAATATTTCCCCTCACTAACTTTTCCAGCAGGGGCGCCTGTTGCTCCAAATGTTGGGGGGTTACAACCCCAATTTCGGAAATAAACTTCCTCCTTTTTTGCTCTGTTGCCTAATAAACGCCCCCAGTTGTCCCCTCCAATGCAGCCATTTAGTCCCCTCTATTGCAGCCAGTTTCCCCCCAGCCCTGCACTTACCTTCTTGTGGTCAGCGCCATCCTTCTTCTGTCCTTGATGTCTTCTCCTTCCCTTCATGTTGCATCAGCCAATCATGTTACCATTAAACAGACTTGGTGAACATGATTGCCAGAGCTGCCTGTCAGTGTTTACACAAGGAATGCCCCCTCCTTGCGTCCCCGATTTTTCTTTGAGGAAGCCAATTACATCCCTCAGGTTGTAATTTGCAAGACTTTTTTAATACCTGTTTCTGCTCTGCAATTTTAACCCCCTAAATGACGCAATTAATCATATGTCGGTCGCTTTACAAGAGGCCATCCACCTGAATAGTGTGCGGCATAGACAATACATAGGTTCATGCAACGCATGAACCTATGTATTGTTCTGAGTGATGGGCACAGGAGAGAGGGGACAGTGCTCCAGCGCCCACTCTGGACGCACCGCCACTGCAATGCTATCCTGTGGCCAAACACATCTCCCCCCCCAAAATAATTTAGTAATGGCCCATCAGAGGGGGTGATGAATATGATAAATGAGCCTTCCATTATACTTTTTTTACACACCTTAATAAACGTATAATTAGATTGATGTTGGTCTCTAATTTTTTGGTATAGAATTTCCTTGTAATGTATGCCTTTGTTTTTCTAATATTATTTCATCTTGTTTCACTCCACAGCTTCCTTCAACGCCACAGGAATGGCAGACTGTGGCATCGGAGTTTGCCACGCGGTGGGACTTCCCCAACTGCGGTGGTGCCATAGACGGGAAGCACGTCCGCATCGTGCCGCCACCCCGTTCTGGATCCTACTACTACAACTACAAGGGGTTTCATAGCATTGTGCTGATGGCGGTGGTGTCAGCACGGTATGAATTCCTCTATGTTGATGTAGGGAAGAATGGCCGGATGTCCGATGGGGGATCCTTCATCCAGACGGAGTTTGCCCTCCGTCTCCAGAGTGACGACCTTGCATTGCCACCGGATGCAGGGAATATTGAAGGACTCCCCTTTGTTTTCTTGGCTGATGAAGCCTTCGGACTCGGACGGCATCTTATGAGGCCATTTCCACAGAGGACCCTGACCCCAGAGAAGAGTGTGTTCAATTACCGGCTGGCCAGGGCCCGAAGAGTCGTTGAAAATGCCTTCGGCATAATGGCCAGCCGTTTCCGCCTTTTTATGACTTCCATCCACTTGGCGGACTACAAAATAAACTATGTAGTGTTATGCTGCTGTGTGCTACACAATTTTCTTTGCCGCAAAGCGAATTCATATATGGCCTCAGTTTTGCCAGAGGCTGGACTTTCCCCTGCAAATCCCCTTCCGGGCCTGGAATCTGCCCGTCTTGGCTTGCCCCCCCAAAATGCCCGTGTGGTTCGGGACAAATACATGGAGTATTTCACGGGTAGGGGGGCAATTCCTATGCCAGCCTATGTCTAAGTATCCCAATAAAAATCTTGTTTAAACCTTTAATTATTTGTTCTTTCCTGTCTCCTAGTTTGTCTTTGTGCATTTGTAGTGGCAAGTGTATTTTACTTTAGTAAATAACAACCAATTTCACTATGTTACCTTACAAAATAACCAAATAAGCTTAGAGTGTATTATAAAAAGAAGCTACACGTTGTTTGTGGTCAAATATTTTACTCTCTGCACATTTTTTTTTGTTTTACTTTGGGGTTGGCCTGACCACAACCCGTCAAATTTTGGCTTATGAAAATACAAAAATACCACTTGCATTTCTAAAATGACAACATTGGATACCTCTGAGCAATCTGAGACATTCAGTTACACAAACTATGTCTCTATGTGCCCGTCCTAATATGGGGTCCTGCCACCCCTTGCCCAGCCAAAAATTCAATATGCACACATTTTTACTTTTTTGCAAATAGGAAGTTTACAATCCTGATCCCTATTGTCAACATGTGCTATCTGCCATCAGGGGTGATCAATGGATGTGTTTTGGGGGTGCATCCCCTTCCTCAGTTCACCGACTTTTGATACGAGGAAGGGGTTGCACCCACAAAAGACGTACATGGATATCCCCTGATGGCAGATAGCACATGTTCACACACTGTGTGCATATTCAATTTTTGGCTGCTTTGTTACTCAAAAAATTAGTAAAAATATAAAAACAAACATGTAAAAACAAATGTGTTTGGATGGCTTATTGAATTCTCCCCAAAACATCGAGAATGTCTTTAAATGTTTGTTCCATCACATGGATTCTTTGTTTAATTAGGTCGAGTTCCGTGCTACATTCCATCACTTGCTGGATGAGGCGGAGGGCACTGTCAGCAGAGAACGGTGTGCTATCCTTCACAACATTTCCATCCCCTAAAAACCATAAAAAAAAATTAATAAAACTCTGCAGGCCTACCTCGCTTACCTTAAGCTGTGGTGTCAGATACTGACCTGTTGTGGTGACCAGATCCACAACGTCATCCACCTCTCCTTCCTGCACTTCTCCTTCCTCCACCTCAACTTCCTGCACATCTTTCGGTTGTGGATCTTTGGGAGTTTGGGGTTGCTTGGAAGTTGTGGGGTGCATGTGCTCCCTGGAGTGTCCTCCTCCCAGTCTTCTCTCCCCTATGAGAATAAAACCAAAGGTCTATTTATCACACTGTAAAAATCTCATTTTTAAACTTAAAACAGGCTAAATTGTTTGGAAGTGGGGTACAAGTGTGTGTTTGTGCGGAATTTAAAGAAAAATGCATTCTTTATGACCCCAAATATGTTTATTATTCACATTTGGATGTAATTTTTTGGACATGGAGGCACCACAAATAAACTCTGATGCACCTGTGTGGGACACCCAAAAAAGGCGGGTCTGGTGGCCCACACTATAGTGCTCCAAAGTACAGATGTGGAAGCAGCTGCTGAGTGTCCTCTCCTTTACACTGATTAAAGTTTGCATTTCATTCTCCTTAAAAACACATCATCTAGACTTAAAAATTATCCACAATACTTGATCAAAAATGGCAGATGTCTAATTACTTTTGGGGGTCTTAAATAAGCCAAAACCACGGATAGTGGCCGAACGAAGTGTCGGTAACGTAACGAACGATTACTGTGCCCAACCTAGTTCAAAATAATACATTTTGGAAGGGAGTCCAATATGCTTTAAAAAAAAAAAAAGTCAGTTTCTAAAAAGATTAATAGCAGAAAGGTCGTCATTTTACTTACTTTTAGCGAGCATCCTCTTTATGCTCCTCAACTGGTCTGGCTCCCTCAGTTTGAGGTCTGACCACCTCTTTCTGAGCTGCTCATTTGAGCGTTTCACCCCGAACTTCGCCCTCAGACTCTTCACAACTTTAGTGAGGATTTTGGCCTTCCTTCTATTTGGTTTGCTATACGGCCCATGCTTGGCATCATAATCAGCCTTGACCAAGATGTCCACCATCTCCGCCATCTCCGCCAAAGACATATTCGATGCCTTGAATCTCCTCCTTGATCGTGACGTGTCCTCGGTCTCCGGGCTTGTCTCCTCGCTAGTTGCGGAATTATCAGACACCTGCTGTAACTCCGCCATATCTGTCTGCGCGCCGAAAGAGAAGGGGCGGGGAAAAGATGTTAGTTAGAACGTCATGGGCGGGCGACGTGTGCGGAGCGACGTGTTCGAATTTGGACGCATGCGTGGTGTGTATATAGCAAACACACATGTGACTATAGTACGTTCGGTGTGCGGAGAGAGGAGTTCAAGTGACGGACGTGCGAACGAAGGTATGTGATTTTGTGAGACTTGTTAAAATTGTTGGCCTATACTGTCTTGAGATTGTTGGAGGATATATATGGTGACTAGGATGTGAAGGAGGTTAGACTGTTTGCCTCACATTATTTAAATATAATTTATTTTACTTGCAGATACAATATGAATGTATTTATTAGCGACAAAGAGTTCCTGGCGGAATTTATTGACCGGGTAAGGGAGCTGCCGGCTCTGTGGGAGACCAAAAACCCCATCCATAAAAAAAAAGGGGTGAGAAAAGCAGCGCTGGAGAAGCTGCTCCCATTTGTGCATACCAAGGTGCCCACAGCCACAGCAAAACAAGTGGACACTAAAATTGGGAGCTTGAGAGGTACCTACAGGACTGAACGCTCTAAGGTGCTGGCTTCTCAGAGGTCAGGAGCAGCAGCAGATGATGTTTATGTCCCGGTTTTGTGGTACTACAGCAGGATGTCCTTCCTGGATGACCACATTGAGCCAAGGCCATCACTCTCCACTCTTCCCCCCAGACTTCCCTGCAGCCAACCTGAGCCTTCTCTGGAGCAAGAGGAGGCAGCCATCCTGGATGATCCTGATTTGGCCATCTGGAGCCAGGTATAGTATTAACTGAAAATGTAGTGGGATAAAATTAATGTTTCCCAAATATGTCAGGATGAGAAACATACATTATTTTGTATTCAACAAGTGAAATCATGATCTGTAGACATTATTCTGCACTTAATTGTGTGGTAAATAGTCAAGCTGATGTAGTGGTAAATTTAAAGCAAGGATTTATGCATTTACATTCTAATTGCTTCCATCAGGATTACAAAGTTTGATGCAAAGATTAAACCAACATATTAAACTATGTTTCTTTTTCATACACAGGATGAAATCAGCCAGGAGGAGGGTCTGGAAACTGTCAGGCAGGAGGAGGAAGGGCCCAGTGGCAGCCAGAGGTGGCAGGGCCCAGTGGCAGCCAGGAGGTGGCAGGGCCCAGTGGCAGCCAGGAGGTGGCAGGGCCCAGTGGCAGCCAGGAGGTGGCAGGGCCCAGTGGCAGCCAGGAGGTGGCAGGGCCCAGTGGCAGACAGGAGGTGGCAGGGCCCAGTGGCAGACAGGAGGTGGCAGGGCAAAGGAGAAGCACCAGATCCCAGGTGCCTCCCATCAGGCTTCACAAAAGAGGCAGGAGGGACAGGACCACCAGTGAGGCAGCAATGGCCCTTATTAAAGAGGCCCATGCCACCCTCAAGGAGCCCACATCCCCTGAAGAGGCCATTGCCGGCCTAGTGGAGGCTAAGTTCAAGGTGATGAGCATGGAGCAACGCCTCCTATGCGAACCCCTGCTCATCACCTTGCTCAACAAGGGGGTGATGGAGCAAATTACCCCCAATACCGCCATATGTGAGGTGGCCCAACTGACCCAACCTCAACCTCCACCTCCACCTTCCTCTTCTGCCCCACCCCCTTCTGCTACCCCTCCACCTTCTGCCCCACCCCCTTCTGCTACACCTCCACCTTCTTCTTCTGCCCCACCCCCTTCTGCTACACCTCCACCTTCTGCCCCACCCCCTTCTGCTACACCTCCACCTTCTGCCCCACCCCCTTCTGCTACACCTCCACCTTCTTCTTCTGCCCCACCCCCTTCTGCTACACCTCCACCTCCTCCTCCTGACAGGAGTACCCCTCCAGTGGGCCAGCCTCCAGCTAAACGAAGAAGGAAGGCTTCAGTAAAGGCTGCAGGGAAGGTTGCCAGGAAGAAGAGGAAGTGATGGCCTTGCTTCATTGTGGTCGCACTGGTCGGACAGAAGGCAGCCTGTTGTAGTACCACACACTTGGGACATATATCTCACCTGCTGCTGTTCCTGACCTCTGGGAGGCCAGCATCAGATTGTGTACTGAAATGTGGGCCTTCTCAAGCTCCCAATTTTAGTGTCCACACAGGGTTGCTGTGTGCTCTGGGGTCCCTGGGATGCACAAATGGCAGCAGCTTCTCCAGCGCTGCCTTCTCTTTATTTAATTTATAAACATGAATAAATGTGTTTTTTGTTTAAGTTCATACTTGACTATGTGTATTTTTAAATAAAAAAAAACAAGCTTTGGAGTAAGCAGATACATTTGACTGACAATAAAAGGCACAGATATCACCCCCCCCCCCCCCAAAAGAATAACTAAATCTGATTAGCTCAAAAACATGGTGTGAAATTTTAAAAATATAGATTAGAAAATTAAATGGGAGATCGCTATCAAAACATTGAGAAATTATAATTAACATCATTTTGAAAAATCTAACCATTTAAATTATTCCTAAAAACTTGCACGATATAATACACATAAATCTTATATAGAGCAGCATGAAAAAGGTTAAAAATAAGGCATAACTCTGTGTGAATATCAGCAGCAAAAGAAGGTCTCTCGTTTTGATTAATGTAACATTCTAACGAAGAATTCAATGCAGAACATTTAAAAGATGAAATATTTATGAGCGTGACGAATGTGCTCTCTCCATTATGAAGGCTTGTTTTACCAGAAGATGCGCTCCCGTCTCATAGTTGCTTGTGAGCATGCGCGCTTTTGGAAGAGTCGTAAAAGCATACACACAAACCATTTTCTCGTCACAAAACAGGCCGACGAGAAACACGACGAGGAAATCTGGACTCCTGACGAGAAAATAGAGAGCAGGTTCTCTATTTTCTCGTCGAGATTCTCGTCAAGTTTCTCGTCGTAAAACCATACACACGAACGTTTTTCTAGACAAAAAAACTCTCGCGGCACTTTTCTTGACTGTTTACGACGAGAAAATCGGTCGTGTGTACGAGGCCTTAGACTTATTTCTTGTGATGGTCAACTGATCTATAGTCTTAAAGCTCAGCTCCAGTCAACACTTATAATTTTATTTATTTTGGTTAGAGCAGGGAAGGGTTAGAACAAATATTCACAGGTTCAAGAAACTAAGAAACATCTCCACCATAGGGTGAAAGACCGAGATACAAATCTGACAGAATTGTTAAATATTAACCACTTCAGCCCTGGAAGGATTTACCCCCTTCTTGACCAGAGCACTTTTTGCGATACGGCACTGCGTCGCTTTAACTGATAATTGCGCGGTCGTGCGATGTTGAAGCCAAACACATTTGACGTCCTTTTTTCCCACAAATAGAGCTTTCTTTTGGTGGTATTTGATCACCTGTGCGGTTTTTATTTTTTGCGCTATAAATAAAAAAAGAGCAACAATTTTGAAAAAAAAAGCAATATTTTTTACTTTTTGCTATAATAAATATCCCCAAAAAATATATATAAAAAAAAAATGTATTTCTCTGTTTAGGCTGATATGTAATCTTCTACATATTTTTGTTAAAAAATCGCAGTAAGTGTATATTGATTGGTTTGCACAAAAGTTATAGAGTCTACAAAATAGGGGATAGATTTATGGCATTTTTATTATTATTATTTTTTTCTAGTAATGGCAGCGATCTGAGATTTTTATCATGACTGCGACATTATGACGGACACATCGGACACTTTTGACACTATTTTGGGACCATTGTCATTTATACAACGATCAGTACTATAAAAATGCACTGATTACTGGCAGGGAAGGGGTTAAACACTAGGGGGCAATCAAGGGGTTAAGTGTGTCCTAGGAAGTGATTCTAACTGTAGGGGGGATGGTCTCACTAGAACATGACAGAGATCACTGCTCCCGGTGACAGGGAGCAGTTGATCCCTGTCATGTTACTAGGCAGAAGAGGGAAATGCCTTGTTCACATAGGCATTTCCCCTTTCTGCCACTCCGTGACATGATCCCGGGCCCCCAGGGGATATCGAGTCCGCAGGACGCACGCGCAAGCTCACGGAGCACGCGGCGGGCGCGCGCGCCCACAATGCAGCGATTTAAAGGGTACGTACAGGTACGCCCATTTGCCCAGCCGTGCCCTTGTGCCGATGTATATCGTTGTGCGCTGGTCGGCAAGGGGTAATCTGCCCTGCTGTGCATATCTCAGATCTTTGCTCTCTCAAAGAGCCACTCTGGCTAAAAAATCTTTAGCATCCAACACACATCAGGGAGTGTTGAATGATTGGTCTTTTGCCACATACTATTGTCTCACCCACAAGACTAGATAGATAAAAAAAATGAACCACTTGCTGACCAGCTGCCGTCATTATACTGTGGCAAGGTGGCACGACCCCTCAAAATGCAGTAGCTGTATGTCGGCTAGGGAACTTGCTTTTGTGGGCATGCATTGGTCAGCGGGGGAGCCAATCAGTGGGTCCGGCAGACTCAATGTCTGCCGGCCACCCGCGATTGTTTCCTGCAGTGACAGAACAGGGAGCTGGCTGTGTAAACAAGGCAGATCTCCGTTCTGACAGGGGGAGATCACACAGATCCTGTTTTTCTGCTAAGTAGCCAATCAGTTTCTAGGTTCTATTTTCAAAGCTTAATTGAACAAGCTGAAGTTAGAAGCTGATTGGTTACTATGCAAAGCTGCACTAGCATCTGTGTGCAATAGTTTTAGTAAATCTCCCCCCTTGTGTCTGATGCTGCACATTCTTCACCCAGTGTAGCTCTTCAAGAAAGTGAACTTTCGGGGAACAGACAAGAGGGCAAGAAAGTATTATATCTTGCTACTACTTCCTTCAAAAGTGAAAAAAATAAAAAATAAAAAATTTGGCTGAAGTTTTCCGATCCTGGCATTTTGAGTACTCTTATTCTCACTCTATACAGTATACTTGTATAATCCTCAGTTGGTCAAGGGTCTGAAATTCTCAATGGCGATGTCTCATCAAAGGTCTTTGGATATGTAGGCAATTAAAGAACAGACTACAGTATCTGGGAATGCACATACTAAAACCTTAAACTGTAGAATAATCTGAATGGGGCCAGAGGTGAGTCTATATTTTACATTTCGCTGACCACACCCCTTCACAAATTTCCAAGTAGTGAAATTATTGTTAGATGGTCTATCAAACTGATTGATATAGCCTGCTTGTGTCATGCAAGCTGTGGGCAATGAATAAAAAGAATAAATTATTAAAAAAGATACCAAAATGAATAGCAAGGTAATAGCAATTGCAATTCACTGAATTCATTATTTAGTTTTTTTTTTCTACAAGTATATATTATGCAAAAAAACAAACAGAAAAAAAACAGTTGAATAGAAATATTCATAACCAGCTTACTAAAGGTTTTCCTAAAATAGTAAAATTATCAGATATTTCTAATGTCATTTCTACTAAGGCAGACTGCATGAGCTAACAGATTATATATATATATATATATATATATATATATATATATATATATACACTGGTGTGTATATGTTTTTATGTTTTGTATCCAAAAGCCTCTTAGGTAGAAGATGTTTAAAATTTAAAAAAAAAACAATTGTGTCATCTTTCATAAAGCCTTCATTATGAAGAAAAACGTGTATACGTTAAATTTTTTAAACAATCCTTACTGAGAATATTTTTTTTAATGAATCCTGTCATCAGAGAACGCAGTGTGGAAAACAAAAAAATGACTAGAATCAGCTTAGTCATCCGCAGGAATGAAATCCATTGCATCAGCATCCAAGTTAAGGGGGAGTAATGAATCAGTCTCAGACTGGTTCAATAACCATTAGCACTTGAAATGCTGCCCTTTCTGTCTCATTTTGCTGAGAAACAAAATATAATATGCAAATACTTTTTGGACATTTGTTTTAACATAGCCAAAGAAGAAATGTACATATATGAGGAAATTTCCAAACGTGCTGCAATTAGCATTGCTGTTTTTTACACTGCAGGGTAAACCTGGGTGGTAAGCACGACACTATTACTCGACATAATATTTGGGAAAACAATATGAAGCATAGTGCTTTTTTTATATGTTCCACACACTGGCCTGGCGATTCCTTTAGCTACCCAGTGTGCACTAATAGGTCTGCTAGGTACAAATATCATCTGACTTTTTACATAAATAACTACATTCCACTTCTAGTGCCGCTCTACCCAGCACTATTGTCCGATACTAACTAGGCATGCCATTATTACATCAAGTGCTTACATTGGGCCCCATAAAGTCATTTAGATAATAAATCAATTATAAAAAATTCAGTACATGGATAATATGCTTTGAGAAAATATAATTAGAATGTAGAAAATAACAACAACAGCAACAAGAAAGTTGCACAAAATTATGAAAGGGTTATGGCAGTCAACTAATAGTAAGTCTATATTTGGAAGAAAGATTCAAGTACTCAGCAGGTTATTTTAGTCTTCTAGTTCAACTTCTCAGCCAGGGTCCCTCCAGATGTTGTGCATGCATAGTTTTGCAACCAATTACCAGTTAGTTATAAGACTAGTAGAGTCTCCCATCTCAGCTCTCTTCTCACTTTGCACCAATTTAAGTTGCATTATTCCCCCTGACTACCTGCATAATGAGGTTTTTATCTTAATGACCAACAATGTAAAGGGGTCATGACACGGACCACCAAGTAAGATGGTAGAGGTTTCTTCCCACTTTGCACCAATTTAAGTGATATTTTTTCTACTAATCACACGCAAAAGTAGGTTCTTCTCTCACTGACCACCAATGTAAAGGGGGCTTTACACTGACCACCAAAGAAGGTGGACATTACATTTACCACTATTAGAAGGTAAGAAGAGATTTCTACACTGATAACTAATGTTAAGGGACCTTACACATTTTAACTGCCTGCATTTCCTATCTGGCCATGAATATTACTTTTATGTAGAAAGAACCGATCATGCTAATGTATCATGGACTGTGGATATTATAATTTTAGCAGGGATTCCCAGAGTTCTGAAAATTATTGCAAGGGTTTCTCTGCAGCAACAAAATGTTTTTCGTGACCCATGTTGAAATGCATGTGGTCTAGTTGGATACAGGATGAGGATGCTTTCTGTCCTTTCTTTCCTGATAACCCAGCTTGCATGCCTGGATAAGGGGCTGTTTGAATTTCAAGCAGAACCCCAAGCTTTTTTTTTTTTTTTTTTGGAGCAGTACATATAAATAAATAAAAAATATATAGTGTGCCTAAAGCCCTGTACACACGATCGGATTTCCTATGGATTCTAATCCGATGGATTTTTCCATCGGAAATCCGATGAAGCTGACTTCCATTAGTCTTGCCTACACACCATCAGTCAAAAATCTGACCGTCCCAAACGCTGTGACGTAAAACACTCCGACAAGCTGAGAAAAATGAAGTTCAATGCTTCTGAGCATGCGTCGACTTAATTCTGAGCATGCGTGTGTTTTTTGTCCGATGGAGTTCCACACAGACGATCGGAATTTGCTATCGTTTTTTTTCCCATCGAATACATTTAAAACATGTTCTATTTTTTCTCACCGATGGAAAAAAGACCGATGGGGCCCATACACGATCGGTTTGTCCGATGAGAAAAGTCCATCGGACTGTTTTTATCTGTAAAACCGATCGTGTGTACACAGCATAAGTCTCTTATCGTTGAATAAGGAAGGGTGGTCAGAAAAGGAAAGGCAGTGAGCATGCAGCCCTATTTCCTGTACTATACCAGTCAACATGCTTTTCAACATTGTTGGAGTACCCTGTATGTGAGGGGTGGCAGAGCCTCCTCCCTTGCAAGGCACCATGTCCTAATGTTGAGTAGTGATGAGCCGAACACCCCCGGGTTCGGTTCGCACCAGAACCCGCGAACGGACCGAACATTCGTACGAACATTAGAACCCTATTAAATACAATGGATGCGAACGTTCGAATTCTAAAGTGCTAATTATAACGACTATTATGCATGTTATTGTCCTAAAAAGGGTTTGGGAACCCGGGTTCTGCACCAGGGGACATGTATCAATGCAAAAAGAAGTTTTAAAAACGGTCGTTTTTCGGGAGCAGTAATTTTAATGATGCATAAAGTGAAAAAAAAAAAGTCAAATATTCCTTTAAATATCGTACCTGGGGGGTGTCTAAAGTATGCCTGTGAAGTGCCACGTGTTTCCCGTGTTTAGAACTGTCCCTGCACAAAATGACACTTCTAAAGGAAAAAAAAAACATTTAAAACTGCTTGCGGCTTTAATGTAATGTCTGGTCCCGGTAATATGGATGAAAATCTTTAAGAAAAATGGCATAGCTACCCCATGACCCCCCCCCCACCCCAGCCCATTACCAGCCCCTTTGGGTCTTGTATGGATATTAAGGGGAACACCGCACACAAAATAAAAAAGGCCCTATATACTCTGAACAGCCGTATACAGGCGGTGCATACAAGACAGGGACTGTAGGTTTGTTCTTATGTAGAATGTGTTTGTAATTTTGAACAGGTACATTGTTTAAGTGTAGCTCCAGCCCAAAAATCTATTTTTAAACTTTTTGGAAAACATAGGTAAGGGTTATCACCCCTGTAACATTTGTTTTGCTGTCTGTGCCCCTGTTCAGAACATTTCACCTCACTTTCCGTCCCAATGACAACTGTTTTTGAAATGTGGTGTTTTTCTTGAAACAAGGATTGGTGATAAAGCATCAGTACAGAGGAGACACCTTTCTCCCATATTAATTCTTACAGGAGAGAATTTTCCTTCCTAAGGGTAGATTTCCTCTCACTTCCTGTTGTCTTCTTGCGTTTGCAAGTAGGAGTCGTTTGTAAGTTGGATGTTTGAAAGTAGGGACCTGCCGTATATACTCTGCAGAAATAGGCCCCTTAGTTGTTGGTGTTGGCACAACACTGTAAGCACTCACAGTTACTCTTGGTTGGTGCTGGAACGCCCTGCTGTCAACTATTATATCAGGAATTGTAATTACATATAATTGTTGAACAGTGGTAGTAAAAATTGGGCCTTTGATGGTGGTGCTGGTGCCACAACACTGTAAGCCCTGACAGTTACTCTTGGTGGGTGCAGCAATGGGCCCTGCTGTGAATTATTAGATCAAGAATTGTAATTGCATGCCCCTGTTGAACAGGGGCTGAAAAATTGGGCCTTTCGTGGTGGTGGTGGTGTTGCCACAACACTGTAAGCCCTCAGAGTTACTCTTGGTGGGTGCAGGAATGGGCCCTGCTGTGAATTATTAGATCAAGAATTGTAATTACATGCCCCTTTTGAACAGGGGCTGAAAAATTGGGCCTTTCGTGGTGGTGGTGGTGGTGGTGGCGTTGCCACAACACTGTAAGCCCTCAGAGTTACTCTTGGTGGGTGAAGCAATGGGCCCTGCTGTGAATTATTAGATCAATAATTGTAATTACATGCCCCTGTTGAACAGGGGCTGAAAAATTGGGCCTTAGGCACTGGTGGCACAACACTGCAACCCCTCACAGATACTGTACTTGGAGCACAGCAATGAGCCCTGTTGCAAAGTATTGCTTCAAAAATTGTAATGACACGCCCCTGTTAAACAGGGGCTGAAAAATTGGGCCTTAGGCACTGGTGGCACAACACTCCAACCCCTCACAGATACTGTACTTGGAGCACAGCAATGAGCCCTGTTGCAAAGTATTGCTTCAAAAATTGTAATTACACGCCCCTGTTAAACAGGGGCTGAAAAATTGGGCCTTAGCCACTGGTGGCGGCACCCATAAACAAAAATGATCTTCCAAGCTATCATCATCAATCGTATCATTGAGGACTCGGAGGAGGAGGATAGCCAGTCAACATAACAGCACAGGCACTCAGCATCAGCATCAGTCTTGAAGGGATGTGACATGTTAAAATCAATTAGTCTGTTATATCAGCATCAGGTGTGTGGTAGCTGGTGGTGATCCAAGACTGGTTCATCTTGATGAAAGTCAGTCGATCAACCGAGTCGGTGGACAGGCGCACCCTGTGATCCGTGACAAATCCTCCAGCAGCACTGAATGTGCGTTCCGAAAGAACGCTGGATGCAGGACAGGCCAGTAGCTCAATTGCATACTGTGCAAGCTCTGGCCAGTGATCCATCCTCAAGACCCAGTAAGCCAGAGGATTTTCGGTGGGGAAGGTGTCCAAGTCTGACCTTGCCCCTAGATATTCCTGCACCATGTTTATCAGACGCTGGCGATGGTTGCTGGAACCGATCATACTTTGGGGCTGCGGACTAAAGAATTGTCTGAACGCATCGGTCAGACGGCCACCTTCCCCACCGCTCCTTCTTTGACTGGCCGAAGCCTCAGCAACTCGTTGTCCAGGACCAGGAGTTTGTAACCTCCCAGTCTCTGGGAACGCGTTGCACAGACCTTTCTGCAAGGCCTCCCGGAGTTGTCTCATCCTCTGCTCCCTCTGCGACGGTAACATAAGGTCCGCAACCTTACCCTTGTACCGTGGATCAAGGAGAGTGGCCAGCCAGTAATGGTCCCTCTCCTTGATCCGAAGAATACGAGGATCCTTCCGCAGACTTTGCAGGATCAGGGAGGCCATGCAGCGTAGGTTAGCTGAGGCATTCGGTCCGGAGTCCTCTGGGTCACTAAGGACGACATGATCCGCAGCCACCTCCTCCCAGCCACGTACAAGTCCACTGGTTTCTTGGGACTGTAAATCATCCCTAAAAGACTGCTGCTGATGATGCTGAGTGCCAGCCTCCACCTCCATGCTGACACAATCCTCCTCCTCCTCCTCCTCCTCCTCTTCCTGTGCGATGGGTGGGACAGAAGGAACACTGTCTGTGTAAAGGGGGCCTTGAGAGGCAAGGAAGTCCTCCTCTTCCTGCCTCTGTTCTGCCTCAAGTGCCCTGTCCATTATTCCACGCAGCGTGTGCTCCAACAGGTGGACAAGAGGTACAGTGTCACTTATGCATGCACTGTCACTGCTCACCATCCTCGTGGCCTCCTCAAATGGTGCCAGGACAGTGCATGCATCCCTGATCATGCCCCACTGGCGTGGAGAAAAAAAAACAAGCTCCCCTGACCCTGTCCTGGTGCCGTAGTCGCACAGGTACTCATTGATGGCCCTCTGCTGCGTGTGCAGCCGCTGCAGCATGGCCAACGTTGAGTTCCACCTGGTGGGCATGTCACATATAAGGCGGTTCTTGGGCAGGTTCAACTCCTTTTGCAGCTCAGCCAGGCGAGCACTGGCATTATAAGATCTGCGTAAATGCACACAGACTTTCCTGGCCTGCCTCAGGACATCCTGTAAGCCCGGGTACCTGCCCAAGAACCGCTGCACCACCAGGTTAAGGACGTGAGCCACACAGGGCACATGGGTCAGTTGTCCCTGTCGGAGGGCGGAGAGGAGGTTGGTGCCATTGTCGCAAACCACCATTCCTGGCTTAAGCTGGCGTGGCGTCAACCACCTCTCGGCCTGGCCCTGCAGAGCAGACAGGACCTCTGCCCCAGTGTGGCTTCTGTCCCCCAAACACACCAGCGCAAGCACGGCATGGCATCTTTTTGCCTGCGTACTTGCGTAGCCCCTTGAACGGCTACGGAGCACCGCTGGTTCAGAGGACAAAGCACAGGAAGAGGCCATGGAGGAAGAAGAAGAGGAGGGGGTGGAGGAGAGAGGTGTGTCACAACCAGTAGTAGCATTTTGGAGGCGTGGCGGTGGAACAACCTCCAACACTACTGCACCTTGTCCTGCATCCTTCCCAGCTGCCAAAAGAGTGACCCAATGGGCCGTGAAAGAAAGGTAACGTCCCTGTCCATGCCTGCTGGACCATGAGTCAGCGGTAATATGCACCTTACCGCTGACCGCCCTGTCCAGCGAGGCCAAGACATTGCCTTCCACATGCCGGTAGAGAGCCGGAATAGCCTTCCGTGAGAAAAAGTGGCGTTTGGGAACCTGCCACTGAGGAACCGCACATTGCACAAACTCACGGAAGGGGGCCGAGTCTACCAACTGAAAAGGCAGCAGTTGAAGCGCTAGCAATTTAGCCAAGCTAGCATTCAACCGCTGGGCATGTGGATGGCTGGGAGTGAACTTCTTTCGACGGTCCAGCAGCTGGGGCAGGGAAATTTGCCTGCTAGAATCGGACGTCGGTGTACTGCTAGCAGAGTGGCCGCAAGTACTTGGCTGTGACACACCTAATTCTACACCTTCATTCCTCTCAGTGCATGTTTCAGAGAGGACTGAAGTTATAGTGGGGTTGGAGATCCCAGCTGATGCGGTGCAAGGAGAGGTCCGCTTTGTTCTTTGGTGTGGGTCTTTGAGGTAGGCTTGCCAACGAGCTGCATGGCAGGTCAACATATGTCTGGTCAGGCATGTGGTACCCAAGCGGCTGATGTTTTGGCCACGCGATATACGCTTGAGACATATGTTGCAAACAGCAGCTGTGCGATCTGATGCACTAGCCTCAAAAAAGGCCCACACCAAAGAACTTTTTGAATGACGGGCAGAGGCAGCGCCCTGCACAGGCGGAGCTCTGCGGTGTGATTCCGTCGGTGTACTGCCCTTACGCTGGCCACCAAAGGGCATCCTGCCTCGTTGGAGATGTGCCTCCTCCTCATCCTCCTCCTCCTCCTCTCTCCTATTAGGCACCCACGTGGAGTCAGTGACCTCATCATCCCCTCCCTCCTCATCACTGGAGCCAATCTGGCAGTATGCTGCAGCTGCTGGAACATGACTGCCAGATTGGTGTCCTTCTTGAGCATCCCCTCTGTCTGCTCTCACGCTACTGCCTTCCTGTAGCTGGGTTTCATCATCAGACCCTTCGAAACGCTGGGCATCCTCCTGGAGCATGTACCCAACACTGTGCTCAAACAGTTCGGGGGACTCCTCAGGAGGAGGACATGGTGGGTCTAGGGAAGGAGTGACTGATGATGAGTCTGACATTGATACCAGGGAAGAGGACGCTTTGGCAGCTGCTTTGCCAGTACCCTGAGCCTGGGTGAGAGAGGATGAGGAGGAGGAGGAGGGCTTGGTCATCCACTCTACCAAGTCTTCGGCATGATGTGGCTCAACATGTCCAGCTGCCGAAAAGAAGGACAAGCGTGTCCCATGGCCATGTGCTGATGACAATGCACCGCGTCCACGACCAGCACTGTTGCCCCCAGACACAGAGCCTGCTTGCCCTCTTTTATTGCCTCCTGACTGTCTGCCTCTCCTTGTTTGCCTTCCAGACATTCTAATGGATGGCCTGCAGGGAGATGGGAAAAAAGCAATAAGGGCTACCTTCAGGTGTCCTTCTCTGTCCCTTTACTTAAGGATTTCTAAATATGGTTGAGGATGATTGCTTTCGCACAGAATAGGACAACGACAATTTCCCTGACTGTCCAAAAAACAAGGATTTCAAAGATGGTTGATGAGGAATGCTTTAGCACAGTATAGCACAAGGAGAATTTCCCTCACTGTCCTTCCCTGTCCCTACAAACAAGGATTAGCACAGTAAAACACACTGACACTCTCCCTACCTATAGTTTTCTGTCCCTATAAAAAATGTTTTTTTAAAGATGGTTGATGATCAATGCTTTAGCACAGTATAGCACAAGGAGAATTTCCCTCACTGTCCTTCCCTGTCCCTACAAACAAGGATTAGCACAGTAAAACACACTGACACTCTCCCTACCTATAGTTTTCTGTCCCTATAAAAAATGTTTTTTTAAAGATGGTTGATGATCAATGCTTTAGCACACTATAGCACAAGGAGAATTTCCCTCACTGTCCTTCCCTGTCCCTACAAACAAGGATTAGCACAGTAAAACACACTGACACTCTCCCTACCTATAGTTTTCTGTCCCTATAAAAAATTTTTTTTTAAAGATGGTTGATGATCAATGCTTTAGCACACTATAGCACAAGGAGAATTTCCCTCACTGTCCTTCCCTGTCCCTACAAACAAGGATTAGCACAGTAAAACACACTGACACTCTCCCTACCTATAGTTTTCTGTCCCTATAAAAAATGTTTTTTTAAAGATGGTTGATGATCAATGCTTTAGCACAGTATAGCACAAGGAGAATTTCCCTCACTGTCCTTCCCTGTCCCTACAAACAAGGATTAGCACAGTAAAACACACTGACACTCTCCCTACCTATAGTTTTCTGTCCCTATAAAAAATGTTTTTTTAAAGATGGTTGATGATCAATGCTTTAGCACAGTATAGCACAAGGAGAATTTCCCTCACTGTCCTTCCCTGTCCCTACAAACAAGGATTAGCACAGTAAAACACACTGACACTCTCCCTACCTATAGTTTTCTGTCCCTATAAAAATGTTTTTTTTAAAGATGGTTGATGATCAATGCTTTAGCACACTATAGCACAAGGAGAATTTCCCTCACTGTCCTTCCCTGTCCCTACAAACAAGGATTAGCACAGTAAAACACACTGACACTCTCCCTACCTATAGTTTTCTGTCCCTATAAAAAATGTTTTTTTAAAGATGGTTGATGATCAATGCTTTAGCACAGTATAGCACAAGGAGAATTTCCCTCACTGTCCTTCCCTGTCCCTACAAACAAGGATTAGCACAGTAAAACACACTGACACTCTCCCTACCTATAGTTTTCTGTCCCTATAAAAATTTTTTATTTAAAGATGGTTGATGATCAATGCTTTAGCACACTATAGCACAAGGAGAATTTCCCTCACTGTCCTTCCCTGTCCCTACAAACAAGGATTAGCACAGTAAAACACACTGACACTCTCCCTACCTATAGTTTTCTGTCCCTATAAAAAATGTTTTTTTAAAGATGATTGATGATCAATGCTTTAGCACAGTATAGCACAAGGAGAATTTCCCTCACTGTCCTTCCCTGTCCCTACAAACAAGGATTAGCACAGTAAAACACACTGACACTCTCCCTACCTATAGTTTTCTGTCCCTATAAAAAATGTTTTTTTAAAGATGGTTGATGATCAATGTTTTAGCACAGTATAGCACAAGGAGAATTTCCCTCACTGTCCTTCCCTGTCCCTACAAACAAGGATTAGCACAGTAAAACACACTGACACTCTCCCTACCTATAGTTTTCTGTCCCTATAAAAAATGTTTTTTTAAAGATGGTTGATGATCAATGCTTTAGCACACTATAGCACAAGGAGAATTTCCCTCACTGTCCTTCCCTGTCCCTACAAACAAGGATTAGCACAGTAAAACACACTGACACTCTCCCTACCTATAGTTTTCTGTCCCTATAAATTTTTTTTTTTTAAAGATGGTTGGTGATCAATGCTTTAGCACACTATAGCACAAGGAGAATTTCCCTCACTGTCCTTCCCTGTCCCTACAAACAAGGATTAGCACAGTAAAACACACTGACACTCTCCCTACCTATAGTTTTCTGTCCCTATAAAAAATGTTTTTTTAAAGATGGTTGATGATCAATGCTTTAGCACAGTATAGCACAAGGAGAATTTCCCTCACTGTCCTTCCCTGTCCCTACAAACAAGGATTAGCACAGTAAAACACACTGACACTCTCCCTACCTATAGTTTTCTGTCCCTATAAAAAAATTTTTTTTAAAGATGGTTGATGATCAATGCTTTAGCACACTATAGCACAAGGAGAATTTCCCTCACTGTCCTTCCCTGTCCCTACAAACAAGGATTAGCACAGTAAAACACACTGACACTCTCCCTACCTATAGTTTTCTGTCCCTATAAAAAATGTTTTTTTAAAGATGGTTGATGATCAATGCTTTAGCACAGTATAGCACAAGGAGAATTTCCCTCACTGTCCTTCCCTGTCCCTACAAACAAGGATTAGCACAGTAAAACACACTGACACTCTCCCTACCTATCCTTCTCTTTCCCTAAACTAAAGGAATCCAGGTTAAGCAAGAAAAAAAAAATGTCACTGTCCCTGCCTATGCTTCTCTTTCCCTGCTCCGGAACACACTACACTAGGCCGCCGTGCTGGCGGCCTTTTATAGTGTGGGGCGTGTACTAAACACCCTCAGCAATAATTGGCCACAGGCATCCTGCCTGTGGCCAATCATTTCTCTCCTCGCTGCCGGCGCTGTGATTGGCCAAGCATGCGGGGTCACAGTGCATGCTTGGCCAATCACAGCGCCTGGATGACACTGCGATGGCGTAGTGCATTGTGGGGCGTTCGCGTCACTCGAATTAGGCGCGAACGGCCCAAATCGTTCGATCTTCGTCGAACGATCGAACAGCCGATGTTCGAGTCGAACGTATGTTCGACTCGAACACCGAGCTCATCCCTAATGTTGAGGCACAAGGGCCTCTTCCTCACATTCAAATTCCCAAGAGTACATGGGATTTGTAGGGAGGACTTTATAATAAGGGAGCCCCAAGTATACAGTATTTGCTCCCCAGGGGAATAAATGCAGGGGTACATTAGTTAAACAACAAAGAGTTAAAATGAAATAAAGACACACCATGAAAAAATCCTTTATTGCAAAAAAGAAGTAAATAATGTTGCCCAATGTAAATCCAATATGAATCAGGTCATCTAGAAATATAGATTTCAAAGTGACAGTACACATAAAAAATATGGTCAACGCTATCACCCAGGATCTCTGGATGTTTGTTTTCATTCTAGCTGCCAGGAATATGTCATTCCACGGGGTTAGTGTAGTGTGGAAGTATCTTTAAGGGGGAAGGTTGTCGTGGCAGTGGGGAAACATTATGGGCTGCAGAAAAACATAATTGGGTGGTGAGTCAAAGTGATTGACTAAATACAGTATCTCACAAAACTGAGTACACCCCTCGCATTTTTGTAAATATTTTCTTATATATTTTCATGTGACAACACTGAAGAAATTAGACTTTGCTACAATGTAAAGCAGTGAGTGTACAGCTTGTATAACAGTGTAAAGTTTCTGTCCCCTCAAAAATAACTCATTGCACAGCCATTAATGTCTAAACCACTGGAAGCAAAAGTGAGTACACCCTTGAGTGAAAATGTCCAAATTAAGCCCAAAGTGACAATATTTTGTGTGGCCACCATTATTTTCCATCACTGCCTTAACCCTCTTGGGCATGGAGTTGACCAGAGCTGCACAGGTTGCCACTGGAGTCCTTTTAAACTCCTCCATGATGACATCACGGAGCTGGTGGATATTAGAGACCTTGCGCTCCTTCACCTTCCATTTGAGGATGCTCCACAGATGCTCAATAGGGTTTAGGTCTGGAGACATGCTTGGCCAGTCCATCACCTTTATCCTCATCTTCTTTAGCAAGACAGTGATTGTCTTGGAGGTGTGTTTGGGGTCGTTATCATGTTGGAATACTGCCCTGCGGCCCAGTCTCCGAAGGGAGGGGATCATGCTCTGCTTCAGTATGTTACAGTATTAGTTGGCATTCATGGTTCCCTCAATGAACTGTATATCCCCAGTGTGGTAGCACCCATGCAGCCCCAGACCATGACACTCCCACCACCATGTTTGACTGTAGGCAATACACACTTGTCTTTGTACTACTCACCTGGTTGCCGCCACACACGTTTGACACATCTGAACCAAAAAGGTTTATCTTGGTCACATCAGACCACAGGACATGGTTCTAGTAATCCATGTCCTTAGTCTGCTTGACTTCAGCAAACTGTTTGCGGCCTTTTTTGTGCATCATCTTAACTAATATCTCTAGTTGAGTGTTTCAGCAGTCCCCGTCTATTTTTTATTTTTGCGATAAAATTCAGGTTCCGTCTAGGTTTAATTGCCCTGCCAGCAGTGTCCCGGGTTTATTACCGAATTCGTATTGCTTTTTAGCTGATTTCAAAAATACCCTTTTTGTGTCCTGTTCCAGCAAATCCCTCAGTGCCTCCCGCTTTCCTGTTAGTTCACCCATTATTTTACCATCATTTAACATTTTGTGCATCCGCTCCAGCTCCTAGATTTCCTGCAAGATCAATTGTTTTTGCGCTAACCGCATTTTCCTTCTTTTAGCCCCTTCTGCTATAAATATTCCTCTCATAAATACTTTATGAGTTTCCCATAATATAGTCGGTTCAATATTCTCTACATCATTTTCTTTAAAGAATAGGTTTAACTCCATTTCCAAAGCATCAAAAATTATTGTGAGCATATAAAAGAGATTCATCTATCTTCCAGGATCTCTGCTTATCCGGTATATCCTCTAGAACCAGGCTCACCATAACTGGGGCATGATCAGAGAGGGTTATTGATTTCACCTCTGCCTTCACTAACCCTTCTAGGAGCTGGTGGTCCAGGAAGATATAATCTATTCTCGAATAGGAGGAGTGTACCTGAGAATAGTATGTGAAATCCCTCCCCCTAGGGTGTACAATTCTCCATACCTCCACTAATTGTTGCTGATGTAGTTTTCGTTTGATTGCCCTCAGGTGTTTTCCTTTGGAGCGTAGAGATAGGGGTTGGGTATCCAGGGCTGGATCGAATACAAAATTAAGATCCCCTGCCATAATCACTCCCCGCTCTCTGAACTTTTCAAATGTATTCATTACTTTTCTAAGAAAAGGACAGGGGTGGGTTTTAGGGCAGTAGATGTTCGCAAATGTGTATGTTTTATTAAACAGGGAGCCCTTAATAAATAAAAACCTCCCCTCGGAGTCTGACTCCATGGCATTTAAAACAAAGGGCGCGTTTCTATCAAATCCAATTGCTATCCCTTTGGATCTCTTATTAGGAGAGTATCCATGGAACCATGTTGGGAATTTTTTAGAATTCAATCCAGCCCTGGATGACCACTTAAAGTGGGTTTCCTGCAAAAAAAACAATATTTGATGACCAGCTTTTCAGTTCCTGCAATATTTGATACCTCTTACTGGGGCTATTTAACCCTCTGACATTATATGTCACTATCTTTAAAGGTGCCATTTTTCAGAGGGCTAAGTATAGTTGTGCATCATCTTTAGAAGACAGACGACAGCCATGCAGACCAATTTGATGCAGTGTGCAGAGTATGGTCTGAGCACTGACAGGCTGACCTCCCACCCCTTCAACCTCTGCAGCAATGCTGGTAGCACTCATACGTCTATTTCTCAAAGACAGCTTCTGGATATGAGGCTGAGTTTGTGCACTTAACTTCTTTGGTCGACCATGACGAGGCCTGTTCTGAGTGGAACCTGTCCTGTTAAACCGCTGTATGGTCTTGGCCACCATGCTGCAGCTCTTGGAAATCTTCTTATAGCCTATGCCATCTTAATGTAGAGCATGAATTATTTTTTTCAGATCTTTCGAGAGTTCTTTGCCATGAGGTGCCATGTTGAAATTCCAGTGACCAATATGAGAGAGTGAGAGCGATAACACCAAATTTAACACACCTGCTCCTCATTCACACCTGAGACCTTGTAACACTAATAAGTCACATGATACCGGGGAAGGAAAATGGCTAATCGGGCCCAATTTGGACATTTTCACTTAGGGGTGTACACTCTTTTATTGCCAGAGGTTTAGACATTAATGACTGTGTGTTGAGTTATTTTGAGGAGACAGAAAATTTACACTGTTATACAAGCTGTACACTCACTACTTGTAACAAAGTGTAATTTCTTCAGTGTTGTCACATTAAAAGATATAATAAAATATTTACAAAAATGTGAGGGGTGTACTCACTTTTGTGAGATACTGTATATATATCACTGGACAATTAGGTGATTGATGATGAATGGCAGTTCTAGAAGCCACTTTGTGAGGGGGGGGGGGTAGTGTATATAAAAAAATAGCTATCCTTAAGCTCTCATTCTCTTAGTTACCGACTAGTTCCCTCAGTTTTGATGCTGTTGATATATCTAAATCTGTGCACAAGTCCTGTCCTCCTCCCTCCTGCCCATCTACTTGGAGCTGTAATTCTCAGGATGACACAAAAAATGCTGGCCTGGCTAAAAAAGTTTTTTCATGGAAAATGTTAAAATGAAAAATGGAGTTGAAGTGATGTTAAGTGAGGGTATAAAAAGGTGATGTACTGATAAGAGATAAAATGCTCCACCACTGGTTAATATACCGTATATACTAGAGTATAAGCCGAGATTTTCAGCCCTTTTTTTGGGCTGAAAGTCCCCCCCTCGGCTTATACTCGAGTCAGCGAAATTGAACATTGTAAATTGTACCTGAAGGCTGCGGCGTCCATCGTTTAAAACTTGCGGTCTCTTCCTGGTCCCTTCCGTGATAGGTGGAACTGTGTCTGCTGAGAATCACCTATCACGAACGTTCTCTCATCCTCAGTTTCCCAGCAGACGTCCGTGTTTGGCGGAAACTGAACACAGTGTCTGCTGGGATGGGTGAGGATGAGAGAACGTTCGTGATAGGCGATTCTCAGCAGACACAGTTTCGCCTATCACGGAAGAGACCAGGAAGAGACTGCGAGTTTTAAACGATGGACGCCACAGCCTTCAGGTACAATTTACAATGTTCAATTTTAATTCTAGGGGCACAGTGAGGATGGGCACAGTGAGGATGGGCACATGTGAGGATGGGCACATGTGAGGATGGGAACAGTGAGGGTGGGAACAGTGAGGATGGGAACAGTAAGGTGGCAATGGGCTTAGTGAAGTTGCAATGGGCACAGTGAGGCATGCAAATGGCATTGTTGACCCTCGGCTTATACTCGAGTCTGCAAGTTTTCCCAGGTTTTTGTGGTAACATTAGGTACCTCGGCTTATACTCGGGTCGGCTTGTACTCAAGTATATACGGTAATAATTGTCCATTGTTAGATTAAATTTGCCAATGCTAGTTGATATAATGAGTCACCGTAGAGTGAGGTTAATTTGCCTAGGGCCCAACTTAACCTAAATCCAGCCCTGATTATCACTGATATACTATATGATCTAAATGACTGAACCTTAATATATACAGTCATGCCCAAAAGTTTGCATACATACTCTGGCAGAAATTGTGAAATGTTGGCATTAATATTGAAAATATGACTGATCATGCCAAAAAACTGTCTTTTATTTAAGGATAGCAATCACATGAAGCCATCTATTATCCCATATGTTTTTGGGTCCTTTTTAAATCATAAAGATAACAGAAATCACCCAAATGGCCCTGATAACAAGTTTACATACCCTGGAATGTTTGGCCTTGGTACAGACACAGAAGGTAGTACACACAGGCTAAAATGGTGATTTAACGGTTAATTTCCCACATTTGTGGCTTTTTAAATCACAATAAGTGTCTGTGTATAAATAGTCAATGAGTTTGTTAGCTCTCACATGAGGAGGTAGAAAAGAACGGTAAAAAGACCTGCGTAACCAGGTAATGAAACTTTACAAAGATGGAAAAGGATGTAAAAAGATATCCAAAGCCTTGAATATGCCAGTCAGTACTGTTTAATCACTTATTAAGAAGTTGAAAATTAGGGGCTCTTTCGATACCAAGCCAAGGTCAGGTAGATCAAGAAAGACTCCTTAAAGGAGTTGTAAAGGCAGAAAGTTTTTTATCCTAATGCATTCTATGCATTAAGATAAAACATCTTTTGTGTGTAGCAGCTTCCCCAGCACCCCCTAATTACTTACCTGAGCCCCCTCTCTCTCTCCAGCGATGTCCACGAATGTCTAAGCCATCCAGAACACTCCTCCTGATTGTCTGAGACACAGCAGCGTTACCAATGGCTGCCGTGGCTGTCAGCCAAATGCAGTCAGCCAATCAGGGGAGAGGGGGGGTGGGACTAGGTCGGGGCTCCGTGTCTAAATGGATACACAGAGCTGTGACTTGGCTCCAGTGCCCCCATAGGAAGCTGCTGACTGTGGGGGCACACGAAAGGAGGGAGCGGCCAGGAGCAGAAAAGGGGGGGACCCAATAAGAGGAGGAACTGGGCTGCTCTGTATAAAACCAACTGCACAGAGGAGGTAGAATGTGTTTCTTATTTATTTTTAATTTTTTTTACGAGCCTTTACAATCACTTTAAACAAAAGACAGTTTTTTGGCATGATCAGTCATATTTTCAATATTAATGCCAAAATGTCAAAATTTCTGCCAGGGTATGCAAACTTTTGAGCACAACTGTATATATATATATATATATATATATATATATATATATATATGTGATCATAAAAAGTAAAATATATACTGCGCTGTCTAAAAAACTAACTAGCTATATAGCAACCTGATATGCTTCAGTGACAGATGCTGCAACTTAAATGTGAGACACACACAATAAATTCAAATAAACTTAAAAAAGCTGCGCAAAAAGATGTGAATAGTAAATCCTTAGAATGAATAAAGGATTATCCAGAATCCAATCCTTGAGATTGCAAACGAACACCAGTGACAGATTGATCAAAAAATGTGACTAAATATAAATCTGCCAAAAACAAGGAAATAGTCCTGTACATAAAAATAATTTAACAGAGAGTGTCCAGTAGAATGACATATATGAATCAAGGTCTCCTCATTTCACTGTTGGTGACTTCAAACATAAACACCAGATGAAAGAGTGCTGTTATTCTGATAGACAAAGATTCCACCACCATTAGAGATTACTGCCGCTTACCGAAAAAATCGATCCCATCTGAGATCAGTAAAAGCAGATAGCTGATATCCCCTGCCAGGGTCTCTAAGAGTGGCTAGAATCTGTATTCCTCCACTGGGGTTATACGCCAGTCCTCTCCATGCAACCCGAATCCAAAATGCAAGTGGAAAAGAGAGCCACCATAGCGTAATCCAGTATTAAAAATGATATTTATTAAATAAAAATTGCACTTACAATATGATGTAATAAAAAGGCGTGTGGTATGTAGTATAATAGCCGGCCGGCTAAAGACAGCCTGTTCCTTCCGGACTCTCGGTATGTTGATGACGTCAGCACGCCGCTCCTCCCTACGCCGTTTCGTCACAAATGACGTCGTCCTGGGGCACTCCTATGGGAAAACTGCCGCGGAGCCCACAGACGGTCGTTTTTCTTGACAAAGAAAAAAATGACGGGAAAAACGGTCGTGTGTGGGGGAAAATGCCGTTCCCTCGTTTTTCATTTTATTTCATGTCGTGATTCACGGCGGTGTTTTCACCGCCGTGAATCACGATCGTGTGTACGCGGCATGACACTTGCACACTTGCACAAAGTCAGGGATTTTGTAGACTGTATGAATAACCAATTATGCCAAGCAGGGGCTAATGATTATCAATTTCATATGTGCGTTGAAACACAATCATTAACTGAAACAGAAACAGCTGTGTAGTAGGATTAAAACTGGATTAAGAGCAGCCAAACTCCGTTACTAAGTTGAGGTTGTGGAAGACAGTTTCATGTTACAGGTCATACACCTTGGCATGACTGAGCACAGCAACAAGAGACTAAGGCTTAATGTACACGGGACGTTTTTACAACATCTCCTGAACGATTTAACTTGACAAATACTAACCCACGTTTAAAACGCCCGTTTTGCTACGTTTACATGCCGCGTTTAGCGGTGTTTGTGTTTAGAAGCATTTCAAAATAGCCAAAAATGAAATACGCCCGTAAACGAAATGCAGCTAAATGCGAGTTACCGCGTTTAGCCGCGTCTAGAAGCGTTTGACGCTTGAAATGCCTCTAAACTCAGCTTCTGAACCCATTTTTTTGCGTTCCAAAAAAAGCCTCTAAACTCAACTGCCTAGAAACGACTGTAAACGACCCTGTGTACATGTACTGATAAGATAACAGAGGAGAGTTCAGGAGCAGTTGAAAAAAGTGCCCAACTGCTCCCAAACGTCTGTTTACCAGCAGCAGTGTACATGAGGCCTTAATAGTTATACTGCATCAGCAAGGTCTCTCCCAGGCAAAGATTTCAAAGCAAAGTCCACATAGAAAAAAGATCTAGCCATTGCGCAGATCTTCATAAACCCCCATGCCTTGTATATAAAAAAAGTCACTCACAATCGGGTAAAATAACAATAGTGGCGCTGCTGCTCTCCACTACACCTACTGGGAAATGGCGGAGGATCTGTAACAACACAAGGAAAAGAGAGCGCAACCCGTGTAATTCAGTTTATTGGAAGTGACTAAAAAACATAACCAAATGCACTCACATAGTTCCTTAAAAGTAAAGCATGTCTCGATAATTGCAGTCCCTCCTCGGTGGCCACTATAGTATCCGGTAGGGTAAACGCCTCCAATGAGGCTAGCTGACAGCTCAGATTCCCCAGGAGCCACTGAAGCCAGCCCTTGCCCTGCAGAGGCTACTGAGCATGGGCCTGGTCCAGACAGCACCGTGATCTGTAGTTGAAAGACTGCAACACAGGGACAGGCAGGCAAGAGGAGACACACATAAAGGTTGCTACGATGATGCGTTTCGGAGGCATGGCCTCATTTGTCAAGTCACGCCCAACCTGCACACAACATGTATTATATAGGGAAAGTCCAACTCCTCCCCTGGCTTGAATATAAGTGACCATACATGGAGAAAGTGGCAAGTACACATACAGCAAGTGGGGCAAGAGCAACTATCCCAAAAAAAATATTATATTAATCATTAAAAAATTATAATGTTCTTGGAATCCATATATCACATTAACAATAAAATAAAATAATTCTATATTATAAAACTAAAATGTATTAAAAACTATAGTATTAAGAAGACAAAAAGATTTCAATGCAGACTGGGTTTGAAGGAACTTGACAGGTAGGTCGTTCCAAACATCTTGAAGAACTAACCACTGATCTTCTGTGGATGTAGGCTGCCTCAAATCTCTCTGTCTCTTTATGTAATCCCAGGCAGACTTGATGATAATAAGATCAGAGCTCTGCGAGGATAGAACCATTACTTCCAGGACTCCTTGTTCTTCTTTACACTAAAGATAGTTCTTAATGACATTGGCTGCATGTTTGGGGGGTCATTGTCCTGCTGCAGAATACATTTGGGGCCAATCACACACCTCCCTGATGGTATGGCATGATAGATAAGTAACTTTCTGTATTTCTCAACATTGAGGACACCATTGATTCTGACCAAATCTCGAACTCCATTTACAGAAATGCAGCCCCAAACCATGCTTCACTGTTGCCTGCAGACACTTATTATTGTACTGCACTCCGGCCCTTCACAAACATGCTGCTTCCTGCAACAGCCAATTATTTCATATTTTAACTCATCAGCCCAGAGCACCGGATGCCATTTTTCTGCACCCCAGTCCTATGTTTTCATGCATAAGATGTGGAAACAAGGTTGACCAACACAATTATGCACAAAAACATAGGAACTGGGGTGCAGAAAAATGGCGGCACATGAATCAAGAAGGCATGTGGAACAACCTACCTGCAAAAAACTGTGCAAGTGTACCTAGAAAAAAAAATAAGAATTGATGCTGTTTTGAAAGCAAAGGGTGTTCACACCAGATATTGGTTTGATTTGGATTCCTGTTCTGTTCATTTACTTTCCATTTTGTTAGTTGATAAAAATGAAGTATGGTATTTCTGAAAGCATACTTAATTTACAGCCCTTTTTCACACCTGCTTAAAACCTTTCCACAGTATTGTGTATATATATATATCTATATATATATGTATATATATATATATAGATATATATATATATATAATCTCTTTCATTATCTATACTTCTTTCAACTGCCAAATAGGCCAGTGTCACTTCTGTCCTATATATGACTGTATTTAAAGTAAAAGTGCACCTTTTTGCTTAGCACTGCTTCCATAATCCAGACAGGTAATGATTTAGCTGCTTGTCCACGTGCTGATGAAAGTCATTGCCCTCCATACATAGTCCACAACCTGTTTTATATGCCTCACACTGACTGAGAGAACAAACATCTGTAAATTCATTTACTGTTTCTGTTCTCTGAAAAATGCTTTATTTGTGACTATGAAGGAAGCTGTGCGGTACACTTTTTCCTAATCATTTTCTATAAAGCATAAAATCTTTACTCATGTGGTAGTTAACATCTTATGATTTATAGCAGAGCCCAGGAAATATACACAATGTAGTGCAGCAAGAGACAGTGTAAAAGTCTGCAGTATTGACTTCACTCCAATTATGCTGATGGCATTCGGTATGTCTGAATCTAACTCCCTCAAAAACAGTGGATATTTAACTACGGTAAGCTCTGTAGCTCCATCTTATGCTTCAACCAGTATATGTCTGTAATAAGGTATTATATTTTTTTACATGTTTTTGGAGAGACCTGCAACTTAAAGTATATGTAAACCTCTTATGCCTTGTACACACGGTCGGATTTTCCGTCTGGATAAACTCTGACGGATTTTTTTCCGACGGAATTCCGTTCAAGCTGTCTTGCATACACACTGTCACACCAAATTCCGACCATCAAGAACGCGGTGACGTACAACACTACGACGAGCCGAGAAAAATGAAGTTCAATGCTTCCGAGCATGCGTCGACTTGATTCTGAGCATGCATGTTTTTTTCTCCGTCGGAGTTCCATACAGACGAACGGAATTTCCGATTGGAAAAAAAGAGAACATGTTCTCTTTCTAACTCCGTCAGAATTTCCGATGGAAAAAGTCCGATGGGGCATACACAAGGTCGGAATATCCAATGAAAAAATTCCATCTGACTTTTTTCCTCGGAAATTCCGACCGTGTGTACGCGGCATTAAAAGCTTTAGCATATTAATATCATTTCAAAAAGTGTGATCAATCTTTCTAAATCTGCAACTTTCATTAATACAATACCCAATTTTTTTGCACTTCCTGTAAACACAATGTCAACTGTTTTCTATTTTTGCTGCTGTGTTCTCACCTGTCACCCTGTCACATACTCCCTTGGTGGGAACAACAAGCAGCTGTTTCAACACACATTGACCTTCTGTTGTCACTATCAGGAAGATGGTAAATAGCAATAATGTGCAGCTAACCCTGATACAAGTTCATGTAGAAAGGAAGTGGCTGAAAAAAGCTAAAGGAATTTAGCACCACTGAGATAAATATATTTTGTTAGTTAAAACTCAGATTATTACCTCTTTATGACCTAGCCTGTATGACTCCACCTAAGGCCAAAATGAGCCTCTCTTACAGGTTCTTCAGGGACTGTAGGAATTCCTCCAACTTACAGAACAGTTGTACATTTTACTGTAACATCAGTCCCTTCTTTTTAAGGTCAGAGAGTCAAAAGGTTCAAATTGTAATATCACTGCTACAAGGGAACCCACGGGCATGTGCCTTCAGTTTTGAACCTTTGCATCCAGCCTTACCTTCAGTGGACACTTTTTTTCAAGGCACTGGGACTTCTGTATGAGGACCCTGATTGGGTATCCACTGCTGAGACCGCTCACTGCAACCTTCACCAGGGGCACAAGACAGCAGAATCTTACTGCATACGTCCCTCAGTCTGGTTGGAATGACCCTGCTCTCCACAGCCAATTTCAGATCTGACTATCCAAGACTAGAATAAACTCTCTAGTAAATTGCCCATTTCCCTCCACTTTGGAGGAAGCTATCTGACTTTGCCATTCACATTGACCACTGGCTGAGGTAAAGGTATTGTGAAAAACTCTTTCTGACCTAGCAATATTTCTGCGATCAGCTTCATTTACCTCTACCTAGGGCTTACCAGGTACCAAGACACCCATGCAGATTGGGTCCACAGACCTCTCTGTTGAAGAAAAACTGCATTGCAGAACACAGAGACACCTCCTGTGTTTTTCCCCCCAAATGTCCAGGGAACTGTAGGACTTAGGTGGTTTAAAAGAGGCCACTCCTGTCTCTGACTATTGTCTTCTGGTTCCTGCTACCATTGACTCCTCTTCTGAGCTATTTTACAGATTAGCCCTCATTAAGAACTAATTCACACCGGCCGCTGCATTACAATGCAGTGGATGGTGTGCAGTGCGATCCGGCGGGATCAGTGCAGAGCCAATCTTGCCCCAATGCACTGTTTATTTTTTTTCTAATTAACTTTATTGAAATGTAACTAAGACATTTCATTAAGTTAAATTGCCAGCCAGGCGTTGCAAAGTGGTGGATTGCCTTGTACTATGCTATGATGGAAAAAAGTACCACATGCAGTACTTATTTCAGTGCACACTGCCTGCACACCACCGAAATGCGTTCTGCCTTGTTGTAGGGTGGGACTGCACTGGAATATCTACTCAGTGCAGTCTTTCCTCAGGGAACTTTGTTTATGAAGAACTAGCTAACTAGCTGGCTATTCCTAGTCTTGGGCTTCAAGCCCCTGCACATATCCTGTCCATTGATAACCAGCCTCATAAACAAGAATAAATCCATTGCATTACTCAACATTTCAAACTCCAGATCAGGGTCCTTCAACTCAAAGAGCTCTTATAATAAGTTATTCTGTCACCTACCTCTCCACTTAGCTTAGAAATGCTTGGCTAAGGAACCAAAAGACATCCATTGGCTGGCAATTTGGATACATTTCATCATGGTCAGCCTATTGCAACAGCAGCTGCATCCAACATCCCCTACATCTTGTGGCTTGTGAACTTGAGCATCTGCATTCCTGCAACTCTGAATTCCAAGACACCAAGACCAGACTGTTAGTGGGCCCTGAGGACAGGTTGATAACCACTGGTTTAAATGACAGTTTCCAGCTGCTTTCTTCTGTTTTTGAAGAAATTGGCCTCGGATTCTCTCTTTCTATACCAGACCCTTATCTCAGATTAAGTCTGGTATAATTATAAATCTTAATATGGAGCCCCACACAAGTGATGCTCAGATATTCAGGCATGGCTTTGTACTCGATCTTCCTGACACCTTGCATTGCAATTTGTGGTCCAATTTTGGAGAGCTCTCTGTAATTAAATAGACATTTAGCTATCCTGATCCTCGGTCTACCATCCAGAGATTAACTGTCAGACAGAAAGGACTTATAATACACTAGACATTTTTTTTTTGCTGTCAGCTATCTAATGATCATTCAGAATAGTATGATCTACTACAACAGGCTGCAATCTCATTTAACAACTAGAGATGGGCGAACGGTTTGGCCCAAGCATAATTTCAGGCCAGACTTTGGTTGTCCGGACCTTCGGTGAACAACAAACAATATGTAGTGTTCGTGGCAAATTCGAAAGCCGCGGAACCCCGCTAAAGTCTATGGGACATGAACATGAAAAACCAAAAGTGCTAATTTTAAAGGATTATATGCAAGTTACTGCCATAAAAAGTGTTTGGGGTCCCGGGTCCTGCCCCAGGGGACATGTATCATCACAAAAAAAAGGTTTAAAAACTCAAGTTTTTTTGGGAGCAGTGATTTTAACAATGCTTAAAGTAAAACAATAAAAATGAAATATTCCTTTAAATATTGTGCCTGGGAGTGTCTATAGTATGCCTGTAAAGTGGCACATCTTTCCCGTGTTTAGAACAATACCCACTTCCCTACTGTGCACGAAAACCCCCTTCCTGCCCAAGCCATTTTTCAGCTTTCAGTGCTGTCACACTTTGAATGACAATTGCGCGGTCGTGCGACGTGGCTCCCAAACGAAATTTGCGTCCTTTTTTCCCCACAAATAGAGCTTTCTTTTGGTGGTATTTGATCACCTCTGCAGTTTTTATTTTTTGCGCTATAAACAAAAGAAGAGCGTCCAGTTTGGAAAAAAAACACTATTTTTTACTTTTTGCTATAATAAATACCCATTTTTTTTTTCAAATAAAATTTTCCTCAGTTTAGGCCGATACGTATTCTTCTACATATTTTTGGTAAAAAAAAAAAACGCAATAAGCGCGTATTGATTGGTTTGCGCAAAAGTTATAGTGTCTACAAAATAGGGGATAGATTTATAGCATTTTAATTTTTTTTAATTTTATATTAGTAATGGTGGCAATCTGCGATTTTTATTGTGACTGCGATATTGCGGCGGACACATCGGACACTTTTGACACATTTTTGGGACCATTCACATTTATACAGCGATCCCTGCTATAAAAATGCATTGATTACTGTATAAATGTGATTGGCAGGGAAGGGGTTAACCACTAGGGGGCGGGAAGGGGTTAAATATGTTCCCTCAATGTGTTATAACTGTGGGGGGAGGTGACTGACTGGGGGAGGTGACCGATGGTTGTCCCTATGTACAAGGGACACACCATCGGTCCCCTCTCCCTCACAGGACGTGGATCTCTGTGTTTACACACAGAGATCCACTTTCCTGCTCGTTTCCCGGCCAATCGCGCATCGGGGCCTTGGGGCCTTGGGAACGCGGCGCGCATGCGCCCCCTAGCTCGTTTTAAAGGGAGGACGTCATATGACATCCTCCCAGAACCAAAGTGGATACCAAAGCAAAATTAAATTTCTAAAGGAAAAAAGTCATTTAAAACTGATCGCGGGTATAATGAATTGTAGATAAAACTCATTAAAAAAAAACGGCATGCCCCCCCCCCCCCCAGTCCATTACCAGGCACTTTGGGTCTGGTATGAATATTAAGGGGAACCCCGAACCAAAATGTAAAAAAAAATTGTGTGGGGTCCCCCCGAAATCCATACCAGGCCCTTCAGGTATGGTATAGATATTAAGGGGAACCCTGCACCAAATTTAAAAAAATGGCGTAGGGGTCCCCCTAAAATCCATACCAGACCCTTCAGGTCTGGTTTCCTAAACATTATTAAAATCACTGCTCCCGAAAAAAATGTCCCTTTTTAAAAAAAACGTTTTTTTGCATTGATACATGGATCCCCAACACTTTTTATGGTAATAACTTGCATATAAGCCTTTAAAATTAGCACTTTTGATTTTTCGTGTTCGTGTCACATAGACTTTAATGGTGTTAGTGTTTTCGTCCGAATTGTTTGCCTGTTCGCAAGTTCTGGTGCAAACCGAACCAGGGGGTGTTCGGCTCATCCTTATTAACAACTGCCCCAATGCTCCTACTGGATACTCCTCATTATTTTGTGTATATGATCTTTATCCTTGTGTGTGTTCATTTTATTTAGTTCCTTCACAGACAGTGTGAATTCAATGACATGCACCCGCACCCACATAGATGTCAAATTTTAAGGAGTGGCTGTGTCTGTGCAGTCGCTGCATCCCACATGACATAAATGGGACTGGCTGCATGTGGATGCACGGAACACTTGTGCATCCCTTGTAGGCAAAACACAGCCAACACACAGGTATACGTTTAAGTATGCCCATGTGAACTAGGACTAATACCGTGTTTCCCCGAAAATAAGCCCGGTTCTTATATTAATTTTGGCACCCAAAAGAACGAATTGGCTTTTTTTTCAGGGTAGGGCTTGCCATTTAATCCCCAGTGTGAACAGAGAGTAAAAGTGCTTGCAAACTGCTAGAATCCTCACCACCACAATAGAATGTCATGAAAAAAGTATGTGTCTGCAATCTGTGTTGTGCCACATACCTTCCTATAGCGCAGCTCGGAGCTTCCGTGACCCCCCTGATCGTTCTCCCCCGACACAAGCACTGCAGAGGGAGGGGGGCTCAGACAGGCTGACAGCTGGCCGAAGAGGAGAGCAGCAGGGATCATCTGAGCGTGGCTCAGCGCTTTCCGTTGGTCCTCCTGTGCTCTCTTACCCGCTCCGAGCTTTGCAGAGGAAGGGGGGCCCAAGATCCCCCACTTACAGCTGGGAAAAGAGGAGAGCTGTGGGGATCAGCTGAGTGCGGCTTGGTGCTTTCCATTGGCACTCCTGTGCTCTCTTACCCGCTCTGAGCCTTGCATGGGGGGGAGGGATAATTCCCCCGCTGACAGCTAGGAGAAGAGGAGAGCTGCGGGAGGTCAGCTGAGCACCAAGCAGCGCTATAAGATGGCATCTTATGTGCATCTTATGCACATAACACTCCAATAGAGAGGATTCCAGCAGTCCCCAATCACTTCAAACTACGGCTTATTTTCGGGGTAAGGCTTATATTGCAGCCCTCCTGGAAAATCAGGGTAGGTCTTATTTTCAGGGTAGGTCTTACTTTTGGGTAAGCAAATTCCTGTTTACTTTGAAAAGCCAATCATGTGCAGATGGAGTATTTCAACAGGAATCTACTTTTTACATGATTAGGAAAACTGATAAATTGCGTGAAGATTTCAAATTCCCTTAGTAAATTAGCCTCCTTGTCTTCTGTGCAGTCTTTTGTATCCGTCGTCCCATTATTTAACCATTTATTGTAATGTGAGTGACTGAAGGAGTTGGATAACTATGTAACCTAGATTCTACAGACTTCACATTTACAGCCTAATTTAAATTTACAATGAATACTCGTGCAGCAACATTTGTCAATAATTCTTCGGTAAGGTTCTGCACAACAATTTTCCTCTGCATTAGATATCTAAAAAAAAAATCCTAAGAGACAAAGCTTTATGCATGACTTCCACATTCTCTAATATGCCAAAAGAATGCTTGTCTTCTTCATTATTGCAGATAAAATGTTACAGAAAAGCTGGAGAATGCCTTTAAATTCTATTTTCAATGATCAAGCCACACAGTTACTGCAGAATAATGCAGTGTTCGAGGCTGCAGCAGTTTACTGTTTCACTCCGAACCATCTATAAATCAAGCTCGCAAAAGCTTTCATGAGCACACTAATTTAATCAGTTGGTAGATGGGAATGTGCTGTGTTAAAATGAAGAAGAGATAGAGCCATTTGAGGACACTTGATAAGCACTACCTTTGCCTCTGGCTACAGTACAGCAGCTGTCTTCACTCAGCTAAGGAAATGTATGCAATTTAATTGTACATACCTACAGCATTATTATCTGTGTACTATGTGGATCTTTAGCTATACTGTTGCAGTGCTCCTGTATATGAAAAAATTAAGGCCAGCAGTTTCACAATATTGTCTTATCAATTAAGCAAACCCAATATGATTCTGTTTTGAAAAAAGGAATGAATATATTTCATTTCTGTTTTATGTATGCTTTGAGCAGAATATATTAGTATTAACTATAGGAAATGTTTTAGCTAGAGGTAACACAATGTTTATTGATTCAGCCTTTCCGTCAGTAGCTGCTGGTGTTTTTCTGTTTGAGGGGGGCAAACAACCAACCCCTCACGCGGCACCTCAAACCCCCCCCCCCCTCTTCATTGTCTGCTGGTCCAGCAGCACTTAGCCCATCTAGGCAGCGGGCACATCAGGCTGCGGCAGGGATCGGGCATCTGCGAGCACATCTGGCATCGGCGGGAATCGGGATATCGGCAGACATCAGGCTGTGGCGGGCATCGGGCAGCAGCTTCTGTGTCTTCTCCTCCTCGCTTCCACCGTGCGTCTCCTCCCCTCCTCCTAGGCATCCAATAGGATCGTCTGTCCTTTCAGCCAATCAGGTGACAGGTATCAGACCGGCTTCCCGATTGGCCGGGAGCAGGATCAGTGTTGCAACAGCGAATATTCATTCGCTGTTGAAACTCCTGGGTGGACTCATGGCGCAATGCTCTGCTCCCCGAGCCCATCCTATTTTGATGCCTATTAGAGCCTCTGGCTCTAATCAGGTGTTTCAAAAAAACACACCCCCACTGTAATTCATGCGCCTTACGTCCTGAAAGGGGCCGGACGCATGACTAGCGGGTAGAGCATCAATTAGGATGTTGTGGCTGTGGATAGAGGGGGCAGCGCCCGGGCGGCTCTAATGGACAGGCCAGATGATTTCAGTATACATTTTAATTTTAATCACAATAACAATTCAATTGTTTATAGGGTTTTTCAAAGGAAATATATATGTAACACGTAACATATTATGTTATACATCCAGTTGTAATGCCGTGTACACACGATCAGTTTTACCAATGAAAACAGTCCAATGGACTTTTCTCATCGGACAAACCGATCGTGAATGGGCCCCATCGTTTTTTTTTCCATCTGTGAGAAAAAATAGAACATGTTTTAAATTTATCCGATGGGAAAAAAAACGATAGCAAATTCCAATCGTTTGTGTGGGACTCCATCAGACAAAAAACCCACGCATGCTCAGAATCAAGTCGACGCATGCTCAGAAGCATTGAACTTAATTTTTCTCGGCTTGTCGGAGTGTTTTACTGTACGTCACGGCGTTTGAGACGGTCGGATTTTTGACTGATGGTGTGTAGGCAAGACTGATGGAAGTCAGCTTCATCGGATTTCCGATGGAAAAATCCATCGGATTAGAATCCATAGGAAAACCGATCGTTGTGTACAGGCTAGTAGCTATATGAACAATAATAAGAGGGCTATACTCTAGGCTTACAGGAAAGAGTAGTTTGTGTTTTTGCGACTATAATGATTTCCAAAGACTTCAGCTGCCTTTTTCATGATTTTGTTACAGCTTGTTCCTTGTTGTTACAATTCTTGGCCATGACCTGCTTGACATTAAAAGTATCACCTGATGGGGAGGCCACCAACATTCCTTAAGGCATGGCATATTACAAAGCCTGCACTTGGGCTGATTTACAAAAGCCTCATGCAAACAGATGTATGAATTAATGCTGAATTAATGTTTTTCTGTCAGAACGTTGCAGAAACATGTCCAAGTTGCTCTTTCATGCAACACTGTACCCAAAATTAGTTTATATTTTTTTCACACAAATAGAGCTTTTGTTTGGTGGTTTTTGATCACCACTGTTTTTTTTTTTTAATGATATAAACAAACAATGACAGAACATTTTGAAATATTTTCTACTTTCTGTTATAAAACATATTCAATAATTTTTTCATAAATGTAGCACAAAATGTATTCTCCTACACGTTGCAAGTGCTGGCAGTGATTTTGGGCTGATCCTGCTAACACTGCATTTTTTGGGGACACTATACTATTGGGGACACTAGTATAGTCACTGTACTAATGGCACTGGCTGGGTGACAGGGGTGATCAGGAGAACAATGAAAGAGTTAACAAGTGTATGAGTGCTGATTTTACTCACAGACAGGCTTTTCTTCTTTCTGATTTCAGCTCTAAACAGTAAGTGAAATCGGGGAGAAAAAAAAAAAACAGTCAGATCTGGGGTGTGTTCACTAACATGCCCCAGATCTGTGCTGTGATTGGCCACAGCCATCAGCAGGTTCACAGCCAAAATGATTGGCTGTGAGCCTGCTGACAGCAGGAGAAGCAGAGGGTGTAGACGCATGCGCCTGTAAACCAGGAAGCCCCCCCCCCCAATGTGCCCATATGTCGCAGGGGGACAACAAAGCTGCTGGCCAGCAGTAATAGATAAACTACTGGTTGGCAGGTCCTTAATTCATGTTTATCATTCAAAGCAAACTGCCCATCCATCCTTGTCTCCGTACTTTATTTTGCTGAGAAATCACTTTGAAAAAAAAAACCCTAGCATTTCTGGCCATCTTGAGTAAGGGTAGATGATTCATGTAGCATTTAATTATTGGAATACATATGCTTAGGAATGCCGGCAGGAGTATGTGCTTATCTGAGAAAACCCACCCTCCCCTATTGAAGACTTCTGGGATGTATAAGATCATTTGCCTAGTCCTGGAAACCAGGCAGCAACTGAAACAATATTTTAAAAAAAAGTTTAAAATAAGTAAATATGATGTACTTTACTATAAATTTACTAATGCTAGCAGCATAAGGATTAAAAATAATCAATGTTGATTGAGAGCATGAAGTTCTGCATTAAAGTGATTGTAAAGTCTTGTTTTTTTTTAACTACTGTAAAATAACAAACATGGTATACTTACCTGCTCTGTGCAGTGGATTTGCACAGAGCAGCCCTGATCCTCCTCTTCTCAGGTGACTTTTCTGTGCTCCTGGCCCCTCCCTCCTGTTGAGTGCCCCCACAGTAGGCAGCTTCCAATGGGGGCACCCAAGCTGAGCTGCAGCTCCCTGTGTCCATTTAGACATGGAGATGTGGTACGGCCCCACCCCCTCTCTCTCCTTATTGGCTAACTGACTTTAATTGACAGCAGCCGGAGCCAATGTCGCCACTACTGTGTCTCAGCCAAACAGGAGAGAGATTCCCGGACGGCCGAGACACTTGTGGACAAAGATGGGGCTCAGGTAACTGTTAGGGGGGCCCGAGGGGAGCTGCTGCACACAGAAGGTTTTTTGCCTGAGTGCCCAAACTGCAACATAAAACCAACTTATTTATTTCAAAGTGCCAACATCCATCGCCATGCAGCACATCGCACTACTTTATCACACTGTAAACTTCTAGCTCATATTATGTATTTACCTTAAGCTCACACCTCTTTGTTGTCTGGCCACAACACTCAGTGAGTAGTGATGAGCCGAACACCCCCGGGTTCGGTTCGCACCAGAACCCGCGAACGGACCGAACGTTCGTACGAACATCAGAACCCTATTAAATACAATGGATGCGAACGTTCGAATTCTAAAGTGCTAATTATAACGACTATTATGCATGTTATTGTCCTAAAAAGGGTTTGGGAACCCGGGTTCTGCACCAGGGGACATGTATCAATGCAAAAAGAAGTTTTAAAAACGGTCGTTTTTCGGGAGCAGTCATTTTAATGATGCATAAAGTGAAAAAAAAAAGTCAAATATTCCTTTAAATATCGTACCTGGGGGGTGTCTAAAGTATGCCTGTGAAGTGCCACGTGTTTCCCGTGTTTAGAACTGTCCCTGCACAAAATGACACTTCTAAAGGAAAAAAAAGCCATTTAAAACTGCTTGCGGCTTTAATGTAATGTCTGGTCCCGGTAATATGGATGAAAATCTTTAAGAAAAATGGCATAGCTACCCCATGACCCCCCCCCCCCTACCCCAGCCCATTACCAGCCCCTTTGGGTCTTGTATGGATATTAAGGGGAACACCGCACACAAAATAAAAAAGGAACTATATACTCTGAACAGCCGTATACAGGTGGTGCATACAAGACAGGGACTGTAGGTTTGTTCTTATGTAGAATGTGTTTGTAATTTTGAACAGGTACATTGTTTAAGTGTAGCTCCAGCCCAAAAATCTATTTTTAAACTTTTTGGAAAACATAGGTAAGGGTTATCACCCCTGTAACATTTGTTTTGCTGTCTGTGCCCCTGTTCAGAACATTTCACCTCACTTTCCGTCCCAATGACAACTGTTTTTGAAATGTGGTGTTTTTCTTGAAACAAGGATTGGTGATAAAGCATCAGTACAGAGGAGACACCTTTCTCCCATATTAATTCTTACAGGAGAGAATTTTCCTTCCTAGGGGTAGATTTCCTCTCACTTCCTGTTGTCTTCTTGCGTTTGCAAGTAGGAGTCGTTTGTAAGTTGGATGTTTGAAAGTAGGGACCTGCCGTATATACTCTGCAGAAATAGGCCCCTTAGTTGTTGGTGTTGGCACAACACTGTAAGCACTCACAGTTACTCTTGGTTGGTGCTGGAACGCCCTGCTGTCAACTATTATATCAGGAATTGTAATTACATATAATTGTTGAACAGTGGTAGTAAAAATTGGGCCTTTGATGGTGGTGCTGGTGCCACAACACTGTAAGCCCTGACAGTTACTCTTGGTGGGTGCAGCAATGGGCCCTGCTGTGAATTATTAGATCAAGAATTGTAATTGCATGCCCCTGTTGAACAGGGGCTGAAAAATTGGGCCTTTCGTGGTGGTGGTGGTGTTGCCACAACACTGTAAGCCCTCAGAGTTACTCTTGGTGGGTGCAGGAATGGGCCCTGCTGTGAATTATTAGATCAAGAATTGTAATTACATGCCCCTTTTGAACAGGGGCTGAAAAATTGGGCCTTTCGTGGTGGTGGTGGTGGTGGCGTTGCCACAACACTGTAAGCCCTCAGAGTTACTCTTGGTGGGTGCAGCAATGGGCCCTGCTGTGAATTATTAGATCAAGAATTGTAATTACATGCCCCTGTTGAACAGGGGCTGAAAAATTGGGCCTTAGGCACTGGTGGCACAACACTGCAACCCCTCACAGATACTGTACTTGGAGCACAGCAATGAGCCCTGTTGCAAAGTATTGCTTCAAAAATTGTAATGACACGCCCCTGTTAAACAGGGGCTGAAAAATTGGGCCTTAGGCACTGGTGGCACAACACTCCAACCCCTCACAGATACTGTACTTGGAGCACAGCAATGAGCCCTGTTGCAAAGTATTGCTTCAAAAATTGTAATGACACGCCCCTGTTAAACAGGGGCTGAAAAATTGGGCCTTAGGCACTAGTGGCACAACACTCCAACCCCTCACAGATACTGTACTTGGAGCACAGCAATGAGCCCTGTTGCAAAGTATTGCTTCAAAAATTGTAATTACACGCCCCTGTTAAACAGGGGCTGAAAAATTGGGCCTTAGCCACCCATAAACAAAAATGATCTTCCAAGCTATCATCATCAATCGTATCATTGAGGACTCAGAGGAGGAGGATAGCCAGTCAACATAACAGCACAGGCACTCAGCATCAGCATCAGTCTTGAAGGGATGTGACATGTTAAAATCAATTAGTCTGTTATATCAGCATCAGGTGTGTGGTAGCTGGTGGTGATCCAAGACTGGTTCATCTTGATGAAAGTCAGTCGATCAACCGAGTCGGTGGACAGGCGCACCCTGTGATCCGTGACAAATCCTCCAGCAGCACTGAATGTGCGTTCCGAAAGAACGCTGGATGCAGGACAGGCCAGTAGCTCAATTGCATACTGTGCAAGCTCTGGCCAGTGATCCATCCTCAAGACCCAGTAAGCCAGAGGATTTTCGGTGGGGAATCTGTCCAAGTCTGACCTTGCCCCTAGATATTCCTGCACCATGTTTATCAGACGCTGGCGATGGTTGCTGGAACCGATCATACTTTGGGGCTGCGGACTAAAGAATTGTCTGAACGCATCGGTCAGACGGCCACCTTCCCCACCGCTCCTTCTTTGACTGGCCGAAGCCTCAGCAACTCGTTGTCCAGGACCAGGAGTTTGTAACCTCCCAGTCTCTGGGAATGCGTTGCACAGACCTTTCTGCAAGGCCTCCCGGAGTTGTCTCATCCTCTGCTCCCTCTGCGACGGTAACATAAGGTCCGCAACCTTACCCTTGTACCGTGGATCAAGGAGAGTGGCCAGCCAGTAATGGTCCCTCTCCTTGATCCGAAGAATACGAGGATCCTTCCGCAGACTTTGCAGGATCAGGGAGGCCATGCAGCGTAGGTTAGCTGAGGCATTCGGTCCGGAGTCCTCTGGGTCACTAAGGACGACATGATCCGCAGCCACCTCCTCCCAGCCACGTACAAGTCCACTGGTTTCTTGGGACTGTAAATCATCCCTAAAAGACTGCTGCTGATGATGCTGAGTGCCAGCCTCCACCTCCATGCTGACACAATCCTCCTCCTCCTCCTCCTCCTCTTCCTGTGCGATGGGTGGGACAGAAGGAACACTGTCTGGGTAAAGGGGGCCTTGAGAGGCAAGGAAGTCCTCCTCTTCCTGCCTCTGTTCTGCCTCAAGTGCCCTGTCCATTATTCCACGCAGCGTGTGCTCCAACAGGTGGACAAGAGGTACAGTGTCACTGATGCATGCACTGTCACTGCTCACCATCCTCGTGGCCTCCTCAAATGGTGCCAGGACAGTGCATGCATCCCTGATCATGCCCCACTGGCGTGGAGAAAAAAAACCAAGCTCCCCTGACCCTGTCCTGGTGCCGTAGTCGCACAGGTACTCATTGATGGCCCTCTGCTGCGTGTGCAGCCGCTGCAGCATGGCCAACGTTGAGTTCCACCTGGTGGGCATGTCACATATAAGGCGGTTCTTGGGCAGGTTCAACTCCTTTTGCAGCTCAGCCAGGCGAGCACTGGCATTATAAGATCTGCGGAAATGCACACAGACGTTCCTGGCCTGCCTCAGGACATCCTGTAAGCCCGGGTACCTGCCCAAGAACCGCTGCACCACCAGGTTAAGGACGTGAGCCACACAGGGCACATGGGTCAGTTGTCCCTGTCGGAGGGCGGAGAGGAGGTTGGTGCCATTGTCGCAAACCACCATTCCTGGCTTAAGCTGGCGTGGCGTCAACCACCTCTCGGCCTGGCCCTGCAGAGCAGACAGGACCTCTGCCCCAGTGTGGCTTCTGTCCCCCAAACACACCAGCGCAAGCACGGCATGGCATCTTTTTGCCTGCGTACTTGCGTAGCCCCTTGAACGGCTACGGAGCACCGCTGGTTCAGAGGACAAAGCACAGGAAGAGGCCATGGAGGAAGAAGAAGAGGAGGGGGTGGAGGAGAGAGGTGTGTCACAACCAGTAGTAGCATTTTGGAGGCGTGGCGGTGGAACAACCTCCAACACTACTGCACCTTGTCCTGCATCCTTCCCAGCTGCCAAAAGAGTGACCCAATGGGCCGTGAAAGAAAGGTAACGTCCCTGTCCATGCCTGCTGGACCATGAGTCAGCGGTAATATGCACCTTACCGCTGACCGCCCTGTCCAGCGAGGCCAAGACATTGCCTTCCACATGCCGGTAGAGAGCCGGAATAGCCTTCCGTGAGAAAAAGTGGCGTTTGGGAACCTGCCACTGAGGAACCGCACATTGCACAAACTCACGGAAGGGGGCCGAGTCTACCAACTGAAAAGGCAGCAGTTGAAGCGCTAGCAATTTAGCCAAGCTAGCATTCAACCGCTGGGCATGTGGATGGCTGGGAGTGAACTTCTTTCGACGGTCCAGCAGCTGGGGCAGGGAAATTTGCCTGCTAGAATCGGACGTCGGTGTACTGCTAGCAGAGTGGCCGCAAGTACTTGGCTGTGACACACCTAATTCTACACCTTCATTCCTCTCAGTGCATGTTTCAGAGAGGACTGAAGTTATAGTGGGGTTGGAGATCCCAGCTGATGCGGTGCAAGGAGAGGTCCGCTTTGTTCTTTGGTGTGGGTCTTTGAGGTAGGCTTGCCAACGAGCTGCATGGCAGGTCAACATATGTCTGGTCAGGCATGTGGTACCCAAGCGGCTGATGTTTTGGCCACGCGATATACGCTTGAGACATATGTTGCAAACAGCAGCTGTGCGATCTGATGCACTAGCCTCAAAAAAGGCCCACACCAAAGAACTTTTTGAATGACGGGCAGAGGCAGCGCCCTGCACAGGCGGAGCTCTGCGGTGTGATTCCGTCGGTGTACTGCCCTTACGCTGGCCACCAAAGGGCATCCTGCCTCGTTGGAGATGTGCCTCCTCCTCATCCTCCTCCTCCTCCTCTCTCCTATTAGGCACCCACGTGGAGTCAGTGACCTCATCATCCCCTCCCTCCTCATCACTGGAGCCAATCTGGCAGTATGCTGCAGCTGCTGGAACATGACTGCCAGATTGGTGTCCTTCTTGAGCATCCCCTCTGTCTGCTCTCACGCTACTGCCTTCCTCTAGCTGGGTTTCATCATCAGACCCTTCGAAACGCTGGGCATCCTCCTGGAGCATGTACCCAACACTGTGCTCAAACAGTTCGGGGGACTCCTCAGGAGGAGGACATGGTGGGTCTAGGGAAGGAGTGACTGATGATGAGTCTGACATTGATACCAGGGAAGAGGACGCATTGGCAGCTGCTTTGCCAGTACCCTGAGCCTGGGTGAGAGAGGATGAGGAGGAGGAGGAGGGCTTGGTCATCCACTCTACCAAGTCTTCGGCATGATGTGGCTCAACATGTCCAGCTGCCGAAAAGAAGGACAAGCGTGTCCCATGGCCATGTGCTGATGACAATGCACCGCGTCCACGACCAGCACTGTTGCCCCCAGACACAGAGCCTGCTTGCCCTCTTTTATTGCCTCCTGACTGTCTGCCTCTCCTTGTTTGCCTTCCAGACATTCTAATGGATGGCCTGCAGGGAGATGGGAAAAAAAGCAATAAGGGCTACCTTCAGGTGTCCTTCTCTGTTCCTTTACTTAAGGATTTCTAAATATGGTTGAGGATGATTGCTTTCGCACAGAATAGCACAATGACAATTTCCCTGACTGTCCAAAAAACAAGGATTTCAAAGATGGTTGATGAGGAATGCTTTAGCACAGTATAGCACAAGGAGAATTTCCCTCACTGTCCTTCCCTGTCCCTAGAAACAAGGATTAGCACAGTAAAACACACTGACACTCTCCCTACCTATAGTTTTCTGTCCCTAGAAAAAATGTTTTTTTAAAGATGGTTGATGATCAATGCTTTAGCACAGTATAGCACAAGGAGAATTTCCCTCACTGTCCTTCCCTGTCCCTAGAAACAAGGATTAGCACAGTAAAACACACTGACACTCTCCCTACCTATAGTTTTCTGTCCCTAGAAAAAATGTTTTTTTAAAGATGGTTGATGATCAATGCTTTAGCACAGTATAGCACAAGGAGAATTTCCCTCACTGTCCTTCCCTGTCCCTAGAAACAAGGATTAGCACAGTAAAACACACTGACACTCTCCCTACCTATAGTTTTCTGTCCCTAGAAAAAATGTTTTTTTAAAGATGGTTGATGATCAATGCTTTAGCACAGTATAGCACAAGGAGAATTTCCCTCACTGTCCTTCCCTGTCCCTAGAAACAAGGATTAGCACAGTAAAACACACTGACACTCTCCCTACCTATAGTTTTCTGTCCCTAGAAAAAATGTTTTTTTAAAGATGGTTGATGATCAATGCTTTAGCACAGTATAGCACAAGGAGAATTTCCCTCACTGTCCTTCCCTGTCCCTAGAAACAAGGATTAGCACAGTAAAACACACTGACACTCTCCCTACCTATAGTTTTCTGTCCCTAGAAAAAATGTTTTTTTAAAGATGGTTGATGATCAATGCTTTAGCACAGTATAGCACAAGGAGAATTTCCCTCACTGTCCTTCCCTGTCCCTAGAAACAAGGATTAGCACAGTAAAACACACTGACACTCTCCCTACCTATAGTTTTCTGTCCCTAGAAAAAATGTTTTTTTAAAGATGGTTGATGATCAATGCTTTAGCACAGTATAGCACAAGGAGAATTTCCCTCACTGTCCTTCCCTGTCCCTAGAAACAAGGATTAGCACAGTGAAACACACTGACACTCTCCCTACCTATAGTTTTCTGTCCCTAGAAAAAATGTTTTTTTAAAGATGGTTGATGATCAATGCTTTAGCACAGTATAGCACAAGGAGAATTTCCCTCACTGTCCTTCCCTGTCCCTAGAAACAAGGATTAGCACAGTAAAACACACTGACACTCTCCCTACCTATAGTTTTCTGTCCCTAGAAAAAATGTTTTTTTAAAGATGGTTGATGATCAATGCTTTAGCACAGTATAGCACAAGGAGAATTTCCCTCACTGTCCTTCCCTGTCCCTAGAAACAAGGATTAGCACAGTAAAACACACTGACACTCTCCCTACCTATAGTTTTCTGTCCCTAGAAAAAATGTTTTTTTAAAGATGGTTGATGATCAATGCTTTAGCACAGTATAGCACAAGGAGAATTTCCCTCACTGTCCTTCCCTGTCCCTAGAAACAAGGATTAGCACAGTAAAACACACTGACACTCTCCCTACCTATAGTTTTCTGTCCCTAGAAAAAATGTTTTTTTAAAGATGGTTGATGATCAATGCTTTAGCACAGTATAGCACAAGGAGAATTTCCCTCACTGTCCTTCCCTGTCCCTAGAAACAAGGATTAGCACAGTAAAACACACTGACACTCTCCCTACCTATAGTTTTCTGTCCCTAGAAAAAATGTTTTTTTAAAGATGGTTGATGATCAATGCTTTAGCACAGTATAGCACAAGGAGAATTTCCCTCACTGTCCTTCCCTGTCCCTAGAAACAAGGATTAGCACAGTAAAACACACTGACACTCTCCCTACCTATAGTTTTCTGTCCCTAGAAAAAATGTTTTTTTAAAGATGGTTGATGATCAATGCTTTAGCACAGTATAGCACAAGGAGAATTTCCCTCACTGTCCTTCCCTGTCCCTAGAAACAAGGATTAGCACAGTAAAACACACTGACACTCTCCCTACCTATAGTTTTCTGTCCCTAGAAAAAATGTTTTTTTAAAGATGGTTGATGATCAATGCTTTAGCACAGTATAGCACAAGGAGAATTTCCCTCACTGTCCTTCCCTGTCCCTAGAAACAAGGATTAGCACAGTGAAACACACTGACACTCTCCCTACCTATAGTTTTCTGTCCCTAGAAAAAATGTTTTTTTAAAGATGGTTGATGATCAATGCTTTAGCACAGTATAGCACAAGGAGAATTTCCCTCACTGTCCTTCCCTGTCCCTAGAAACAAGGATTAGCACAGTAAAACACACTGACACTCTCCCTACCTATAGTTTTCTGTCCCTAGAAAAAATGTTTTTTTAAAGATGGTTGATGATCAATGCTTTAGCACAGTATAGCACAAGGAGAATTTCCCTCACTGTCCTTCCCTGTCCCTAGAAACAAGGATTAGCACAGTGAAACACACTGACACTCTCCCTACCTATAGTTTTCTGTCCCTAGAAAAAATGTTTTTTTAAAGATGGTTGATGATCAATGCTTTAGCACAGTATAGCACAAGGAGAATTTCCCTCACTGTCCTTCCCTGTCCCTAGAAACAAGGATTAGCACAGTAAAACACACTGACACTCTCCCTACCTATAGTTTTCTGTCCCTAGAAAAAATGTTTTTTTAAAGATGGTTGATGATCAATGCTTCAGCACAATATAGCACAAGGAGAATTTCCCTCACTGTCCTTCCCTGTCCCTAGAAACAAGGATTAGCACAGTAAAACACACTGACACTCTCCCTACCTATAGTTTTCTGTCCCTAGAAAAAAAGTTTTTTTAAAGATGGTTGATGATCAATGCTTTAGCACAGTATAGCACAAGGAGAATTTCCCTCACTGTCCTTCCCTGTCCCTAGAAACAAGGATTAGCACAGTAAAACACACTGACACTCTCCCTACCTATAGTTTTCTGTCCCTAGAAAAAATGTTTTTTTTAAAGATGGTTGATGATCAATGCTTTAGCACAGTATAGCACAAGGAGAATTTCCCTCACTGTCCTTCCCTGTCCCTAGAAACAAGGATTAGCACAGTAAAACACACTGACACTCTCCCTACCTATAGTTTTCTGTCCCTAGAAAAAATGTTTTTTTAAAGATGGTTGATGATCAATGCTTTAGCACAGTATAGCACAAGGAGAATTTCCCTCACTGTCCTTCCCTGTCCCTAGAAACAAGGATTAGCACAGTAAAACACACTGACACTCTCCCTACCTATAGTTTTCTGTCCCTAGAAAAAATGTTTTTTTAAAGATGGTTGATGATCAATGCTTTAGCACAGTATAGCACAAGGAGAATTTCCCTCACTGTCCTTCCCTGTCCCTAGAAACAAGGATTAGCACAGTAAAACACACTGACACTCTCCCTACCTATAGTTTTCTGTCCCTAGAAAAAATGTTTTTTTAAAGATGGTTGATGATCAATGCTTTAGCACAGTATAGCACAAGGAGAATTTCCCTCACTGTCCTTCCCTGTCCCTAGAAACAAGGATTAGCACAGTGAAACACACTGACACTCTCCCTACCTATAGTTTTCTGTCCCTATAAAAAATGTTTTTTTAAAGATGGTTGATGATCAATGCTTTAGCACAGTATAGCACAAGGAGAATTTCCCTCACTGTCCTTCCCTGTCCCTAGAAACAAGGATTAGCACAGTAAAACACACTGACACTCTCCCTACCTATAGTTTTCTGTCCCTAGAAAAAATGTTTTTTTAAAGATGGTTGATGATCAATGCTTTAGCACAGTATAGCACAAGGAGAATTTCCCTCACTGTCCTTCCCTGTCCCTAGAAACAAGGATTAGCACAGTAAAACACACTGACACTCTCCCTACCTATAGTTTTCTGTCCCTAGAAAAAATGTTTTTTTAAAGATGGTTGATGATCAATGCTTTAGCACAGTATAGCACAAGGAGAATTTCCCTCACTGTCCTTCCCTGTCCCTAGAAACAAGGATTAGCACAGTAAAACACACTGACACTCTCCCTACCTATAGTTTTCTGTCCCTAGAAAAAATGTTTTTTTTAAAGATGGTTGATGATCAATGCTTTAGCACAGTATAGCACAAGGAGAATTTCCCTCACTGTCCTTCCCTGTCCCTAGAAACAAGGATTAGCACAGTGAAACACACTGACACTCTCCCTACCTATAGTTTTCTGTCCCTAGAAAAAATGTTTTTTTAAAGATGGTTGATGATCAATGCTTTAGCACAGTATAGCACAAGGAGAATTTTCCTCACTGTCCTTCCCTGTCCCTAGAAACAAGGATTAGCACAGTAAAACACACTGACACTCTCCCTACCTATAGTTTTCTGTCCCTAGAAAAAATGTTTTTTTTAAAGATGGTTGATGATCAATGCTTTAGCACAGTATAGCACAAGGAGAATTTCCCTCACTGTCCTTCCCTGTCCCTAGAAACAAGGATTAGCACAGTGAAACACACTGACACTCTCCCTACCTATAGTTTTCTGTCCCTAGAAAAAATGTTTTTTTAAAGATGGTTGATGATCAATGCTTTAGCACAGTATAGCACAAGGAGAATTTCCCTCACTGTCCTTCCCTGTCCCTAGAAACAAGGATTAGCACAGTAAAACACACTGACTCTCCCTACCTATAGTTTTCTGTCCCTAGAAAAAATGTTTTTTTAAAGATGGTTGATGATCAATGCTTTAGCACAGTATAGCACAAGGAGAATTTCCCTCACTGTCCTTCCCTGTCCCTAGAAACAAGGATTAGCACAGTAAAACACACTGACACTCTCCCTACCTATAGTTTTCTGTCCCTAGAAAAAATCTTTTTTTAAAGATGGTTGATGATCAATGCTTTAGCACAGTATAGCACAAGGAGAATTTCCCTCACTGTCCTTCCCTGTCCCTAGAAACAAGGATTAGCACAGTAAAACACACTGACACTCTCCCTACCTATAGTTTTCTGTCCCTAGAAAAAATGTTTTTTTAAAGATGGTTGATGATCAATGCTTCAGCACAATATAGCACAAGGAGAATTTCCCTCACTGTCCTTCCCTGTCCCTAGAAACAAGGATTAGCACAGTAAAACACACTGACACTCTCCCTACCTATAGTTTTCTGTCCCTAGAAAAAATGTTTTTTTAAAGATGGTTGATGATCAATGCTTTAGCACAGTATAGCACAAGGAGAATTTCCCTCACTGTCCTTCCCTGTCCCTAGAAACAAGGATTAGCACAGTAAAACACACTGACACTCTCCCTACCTATAGTTTTCTGTCCCTAGAAAAAATGTTTTTTTTAAAGATGGTTGATGATCAATGCTTTAGCACAGTATAGCACAAGGAGAATTTCCCTCACTGTCCTTCCCTGTCCCTAGAAACAAGGATTAGCACAGTAAAACACACTGACACTCTCCCTACCTATAGTTTTCTGTCCCTAGAAAAAATGTTTTTTTAAAGATGGTTGATGATCAATGCTTTAGCACAGTATAGCACAAGGAGAATTTCCCTCACTGTCCTTCCCTGTCCCTAGAAACAAGGATTAGCACAGTAAAACACACTGACACTCTCCCTACCTATAGTTTTCTGTCCCTAGAAAAAATGTTTTTTTAAAGATGGTTGATGATCAATGCTTTAGCACAGTATAGCACAAGGAGAATTTCCCTCACTGTCAAACACAGTAAAACACACTGACACTCTCCCTACCTATAGTTTTCTGTCCCTAGAAAAAATGTTTTTTTAAAGATGGTTGATGATCAATGCTTTAGCACAGTATAGCACAAGGAGAATTTCCCTCACTGTCCTTCCCTGTCCCTAGAAACAAGGATTAGCACAGTAAAACACACTGACACTCTCCCTACCTATAGTTTTCTGTCCCTAGAAAAAATGTTTTTTTAAAGATGGTTGATGATCAATGCTTTAGCACAGTATAGCACAAGGAGAATTTCCCTCACTGTCCTTCCCTGTCCCTAGAAACAAGGATTAGCACAGTAAAACACACTGACACTCTCCCTACCTATAGTTTTCTGTCCCTAGAAAAAATGTTTTTTTAAAGATGGTTGATGATCAATGCTTTAGCACAGTATAGCACAAGGAGAATTTCCCTCACTGTCCTTCCCTGTCCCTAGAAACAAGGATTAGCACAGTAAAACACACTGACACTCTCCCTACCTATAGTTTTCTGTCCCTATAAATTTTTTTTTTTAAAAGATGGTTGATGATCAATGCTTTAGCACACTATAGCACAAGGATAATTTCCCTCACTGTCCTTCCCTGTCCCTACAAACAAGGATTAGCACAGTAAAACACACTGACACTCTCCCTACCTATAGTTTTCTGTCCCTATAAAAAATGTTTTTTTAAAGATGGTTGATGATCAATGCTTTAGCACAGTATAGCACAAGGAGAATTTCCCTCACTGTCCTTCCCTGTCCCTACAAACAAGGATTAGCACAGTAAAACACACTGACACTCTCCCTACCTATCCTTCTCTTTCCCTAAACTAAAGGAATCCAGGTTAAGCAAGAAAAAAAAATGTCACTGTCCCTGCCTATGCTTCTCTTTCCCTGCTCCGGAACGAACACACTACACTAGGCCGCCGTGCTGGCGGCCTTTTATAGTGTGGGGCGTGTACTAAACACCCTCAGCAATAATTGACCACAGGCATCCTGCCTGTGGCCAATCATTGCTCTCCTCGCTGCCGGCGCTGTGATTGGCCAAGCATGCGGGGTCACAGTGCATGCTTGGCCAATTACAGCGCCTGGATGACACTGCGATGGCGTAGTGCATTGTGGGCCGTTCGCGTCACTCGAATTAGGCGCGAACGGCCCAAATCGTTCGATCTTCGTCGAACGATCGAACAGCCGATGTTCGAGTCGAACGTATGTTCGACTCGAACACCGAGCTCATCCCTATCAGTGAGCTACAGCACATTATACACTGCCATGTAACTCATAGCACACCTCCTCACCATGCATCACACCCCTCCATGCAGCTCATGGCACACTTTCCTCTCCATCACACATCTGGTCTCCTCTCTGCAACTCACCACCCCCTCCCGCCTCTGCTGTGGTATGGCAGTGGTACAGTGACGCTCATGTAGCCCGTCTTGCTCCCTATGCCCATACACACCTCTCCTGATATCACCATAGCACAGAACATGGTCACGTGGCGCGGCTCATCACTGGCCGCTCTGGTCTCATCTCTAGACTTTCTCACCAATGGAACGAATCGGCTGCACACATGTGACCCCCAGGCAAATTTCTAGTTCTCCTTCCACACCAGTGAATTGGCTGTTCAATCCCTGGCCGAGGGAGGTGATTTGCCAGTCTGTGAGTCGGTCCCGCAGCACTTTCTCCAAAGAGTTGTCTGCTGAGTCAAAGTGCTGTGTGTGGTCCAGAGGAGGTAGGCGGTTTCGGGACAGTACGAGGACACTGGGCACTTTGTCCTCCTAGTGAAGTGTGAGGAGTCTTTATGTACCCTAAGCTTCTGCATGCCCACAGAGAGGGCTCTGTGTGCCAGCTGTGGCACACGTGCCATTGGTTCGCCATCACTGCCCCAGGGTGTGCTTTGGCTGCTCACATATTCTTTGACCCTTCCATCTTTAGTGGTAAACACTACTGCTTGTTTTTACAAATGTTTAACTTATGTAAGAACATCTACATTGAGGTCTGTATAGTTATCTTTGTGTGTTTATGGCATGCATGGATAACATTAATATCCATGTGTTACTATATATATATTTCTAAATGAAAAATTAGTGTGCATATCTCTATAAACCCAATATAAATAAATAAAAGCATAAATTCATCCAATAAGCTGAGAATGCACCAATAAGATCTACATTAAAACATTTTTAATTTTTTCTAGTATTTTTATGCTTCTCTTTATTTATATTGGATTTATAGAGATATGCACACTCATTTTTCATATAGTGGTTTATAATGTTCAGTATTCAGCCATTTTGAAGTGCTGCAGTCTTATGTTACACCAAGCACAAGTTTATATTTTAGTTTTTTAACTGTACAGTGGAACCTCGGATTGCGAGTAACGCGGTTAACGAGCGTTTCGCAATATGAGCATTTTTTTTTTAAAATCCTGACTCGGTTTGCAAGTGTTGTCTCGCAAAACTGGCAAGATTCAAGCCTCTGCGGTGTGCAGTACCGCATTTGGCCATAGGTGCCGGGGCGCCGTAGCCGATCGGAGCTGTTGGGAAACACTCGGAAATACTCCATTCCCTAGTGTTTCCGAGCCTTTCTGAGGGTTTCCGGATGCAGCTGAGCGGTCTCTGAGTATTTCCGAGTCTCTCCGGCGCCCTCCCCCCACCTCTGGCCACATGCGGTATTGCATGCCATAGAAGTCAATGTGGAACAAATTATTTTCGTTTCCATTGACTTCTATGGGGAAACGCACTTTGTTATGCGAGTGCTTTGGATTACAAGCATTCTCTTGGAACGGATTATGCTCGTAATCCAAGGTTCCACTGTATATAAATTGATTCTATAATTTTTTTCTATCTCAGTTATTTTTTAGATCTAGCCATCTGATAATGTGGTTCATAAATACCTGGTAAACCATTATATTTCATATTGACATCGTAGTTCTGATGAAGCAAATGACTGAAATGTGGCGACTGTTTGGAATCTTCTGTGAAGTAGAATAACAAAAAATATATTTTAAAATGATGGCTAACATATGAATTGGATTAACAGAAGTTATCTGTTTTTGTATCAATATGTTTATGTTTTTTAAATATTTATACACTTTTTTGGTTTCTATATGATATGTGCTGACAGATGAATCTCTATTTATCAATTGGAATTCTGGCCCTATTTTTCAACAGGGTGGTCATCACTGTCATGATTCATGTGTCATCTCTATCATAAATCAGTTGCTGAAAATATAGATTTGATAAACAGCTGTGCTAATATTATGTGACATAGAGAATTTCAGCTACCATCATTTTATTCAATCGGTTTTCTGTCTTCAGAAAATGCATAATGTTTTGAGGTTTTTAAGTGTGTTTTCATGTAATAAAATGTATAGCATGTGTGCACAAAATAAAAAAAATGGTTTTGGCAGCAAAAGTGTTAAAAGATGCTGGGGAATGTTTATTACCTTCTTGCCCAAGTGGAAGTTGGGCTTTAAAAAACACTAAAACCACCTTAATTTCTTCTCCACCGTTGACCCCAATACTTTTTGCCAAAACAGCAGGATGTTGGGTACGTAAGTTCTCCTAGGATGCAGAGACAAGGCACAGTGATGTCACTTGTAATTTTAATCCCAACCCCTATATCATTTATAGACAGGTTAGAAGTTCGTTGTCCTAAACTGAACAAAAAACCAAAAACTTCCTTTAGCTCGCCTGACTGAGCCAAATCCTCCTTTATTTATGTTGCACGTGCTCCCCTTTCCAGACACCGCCATATACAGTGGGAGGGTTCCAACAACAAAGTCAGTCCTGTCAATCCAGAAAGTAGTGAGCAGTATTAGGTGCTTGTGAATCAGCAATAACAAGGTCAATAACCAGCCTCCCTGCAACATCGCATTCCACTGTACTGCAAATGGGCATATCCTACATGACAATGACAACTCTGGATTGAGAAGCAGTGCAACATCGTTGCCAAACCAGCACGGAAAGCTGCATTAGATAGACTTCACCGGCAGGGTCCAAGAGATCAGCATGGGACTTTGCAGAGAGACCAAGTGGAGACTTTAAGTTCAGATGCTAGTTTGCTATCCATTTACAGACTGAATGTTCCAAGCAATTGATCTTACAATGTATGTAAACAAAATATCTGTTTTTAGCATTGTGAAATATGTGTCAGTGTATACAATATAACATTTGACCAAAGATGGTGATGTCCATATATGTGCAGTGACTTCACTCAGAGACCACTCCCCTTTGCTTATATTGTGGTGACAGGGAGCTGGACATGACATTTGGTGGCAGGCAGCAGAGGTTTTTTCGGTTGACAGATCGGCGACTGTTGGGCATTATGATTGACGTGGATCTGCTTTGCTGAACATGATTCATGTTAAATTTACATTGTGGGGTTTTTTTTTTTATTAAAGCACTTCTCAAAATGTGTGTGTGTGTTTATCTAATATCTACTTGCTCATTCAAGTAGGGAAAGTATTATCTGCCCCCCCCCCCTTGTTTTAACAGGGCTTTGAGTTTCTAATAAGTCTTCCACCCACAGCTCCCCTCAACCACTGGTCCAGAGTTGTGGGTAAGGAACCCTTGTTCTCATCAACATGGGCACAAGGTGCTTTACTAGGGGGGCTTTGTGTGGTTCAGGGAGGAGTGGGACAAATACTTATCCCCTTTCCTGGCCATGCAAGCTGAATGCTCACGAAAATGTCTGGTATGGAATTTGTTTTTGTTTTTTTGCCTGGGCCCCCCCCCTTAATATGCATACCAGACTTGAATGGTTTGGTATGGAGCTTGGGCTAGGGTGAACAGAGATCCCCAGTTTCCGGGGACAGTCCCCGGATGAGGACACTGTCCCCAAACCAAATCTGTCCCCGGTTTTGTCCCCGGATTGGATTTGAACAGGGGCTGGGGCAATTTCAAAGACAGTCAGTGCAGAATAAAAAAAAAATCTGAATTACACACCCCCGCTCCTACTAGCTTAGGGGGGTGTATTTTTTTCCATTATCTGTGCCCCTTTCTGATGATCATGTGCTGGTCGGAGTAGAGGGAATATTTCCTCAGTTTCGGGTGCATGCCCATTCAGCTCTGCTCGCATGTTCTTCTGCCTTGGCTCAAGTCCCGTCCAGCCGCCTGCCTGCTTATCTCCTTGCCTTCCCTGGCGGAGTAATCTTCCTCCAATCCCCACCCAGTAGTAGCCGGGGCCCGGAGAGTAAGACTTGACAGGCTGTGAGGTGGGCGGCGGTGGCGATGGGCGGAGAGTCGCTGATTGCCGTCATTAATAGTAAAAAAAAAAATATGTCCCCGTATTTCATTTAAAAAATCTGGTCACCTTAGCTTGGGCAGAACCCCACACTGTTCTTTTTTTTTATGGGTTCCCCCTTTAGTTTCATACCAAACCTAATGGACCTGCTATGAATTTTGGGAGGCTCCATGCCATTTATTTATTTTTGGACTCTTCTCTATGCTGAGAGGGGATAAGCAGGTGCCAGATCCATAACAAACAGAAAGAAGCTGTCACATTTAAATGTGGTAAGAATACCACAGCTAAATGTTTCACACTGCAGGTGGCGGAAACTATTATACACATATTACAAACATTACGGGTATTAATCATTACGTTAAGTCATTCGCAAAGCTCAATGTTTGCCTGCACTTGAATTAAAACCAAGGGAATTTTCAACTCAACCTGCTTACAAAGATTTTACTGACCAATGTTTTAAAAGGAGCAAAACATTGGGCATGTTACCATGGTGGCCATGACATGGTACTTTTTCACTGTGGCAATTGGTTGATCTAAAGTTACCAGGAGAAAAATATGATGATTAGCAGCCTGAATATATGGCTGATAAAAAGTAAACAAAAGACTACTTCAAATGATATTTCAATACATTTATTATAATTGTGTCTTGTTATTTTTAAAATGTAATTTGAAATGCTTAATGGACATTCAGATTAGTGAATAAATAATGACCTTCTGACTTTGTGCTTGTATTTACAAGGAGTCTAGCTTTAAAATACTTTATTTCTGCTGGTGACATTTATGCTCCCTCTTATTTTCTAGACTAAAGTGAAAGCTAATCACACAGATATAGCCAAAGAACAAGAGGAGTCAGAGTTCGAAGATGTTTATGTAGACATGGTCAAGGGTGCAGGTAAATAGCATTTCTTTTCTTTTTTATTATTTGTCTGATTGCTTTACTTAAAATAAAATAAAATACTTTCATTTTCATGCCTTTCCATCATAGTTCTTAAATTCTGGCAGCACCTCTAAAGGTTATTGATAGCTTCACTGTGTTAGGAAAATGTCAACAATCTTAAAAGATGGTAAGAAAATATTTGCTGCAATAGTGTAAAGCTGACAGCTTTTAAATAACTGCAGTGTGTCACGTCCACATTTTTGTTCTTACAAAACCTAAAACAGAATTATTTAACCACTTAACGACCGCTCACTGTATATATACGTCGGCACAATGGCACCGACAGGCACAATCACATAGAGTGTACGTGATTGCCTTTGTACAGTTGGGGGGTCCAATCGGACCCTTACAGTGAGCGGTCGGAATTCGTTGGGGAGCGATCCGACATGAGGGGACGGCCGTTCGATTCCGGCCACCCCCCGCGATCGCTCCCGGCGAATGGAAATGCCCCCTCTGTCTGTGTAATGTACACACAGGCAGAGGAAGCAGGATGAAGTGATGTCATCTCTTGTGCGGCGCTCACATATACCGAGCGCCGTACAAGAGAAGACATCAAGGTTAGTGCACAAACACTACACTAACACCAGCACACATAGGCACATAAATAAGTCTGCGTCACACCCCAGGCAGCGTCAGGGTAGTGCCAGTAACGCTAACACCGACGCGTGAAGCATACACCTCCCTTAGTGGTATAGTATCTGAACAGATCAATATCTGATCTGATCAGATCTATACTAGCGTCCCCAGCAGTTTAGGGTTCCCAAAAACGCAGTGTTAGCGGGATCAGCCCAGATACCTGCTAGCACCTGCGTTTTGCACCTCCGTCCAGCCCAGGCCACCCAAGTGCAGTATCGATCGATCACTGTCACTTGCAAAACACAACACACGTAACTGCAGCGTTCGCAGAGACAGGCCTGATCCCTGCGACTCCAGTGCTGTAGGAGGTGATTTCACCACCACAGTTAAAAAAAAAAGCAAATATGCCGAAGCATTGGGGAAGCAGGGGCGGAGGAGCGATTTTGCTCCTAATGCCGCGTACATATGGTCGAAATTCCGACGGAGGCTTGCCCGTGGAAAAGTCCGACCATGTGTGTGCGGCATAACTTTTTTGCGGGAGGATGCCCCCATGCTTCGGCATATATAAATGGTGCATGTATGCCCATCATTAGAAGTGGGTGGATGAAGGGCGGTATTCTAATGGTGGGCATACCCACCGATCAATCTCTTTTTTCATTCAGCCAACTGGCTGCATGAAAAAAAAAGATTACAATACATGTCCAACAAGGACCAGCAACGTACTGGTATGTTGCTGGACTTTGAATGGTTATACCAGATTGATGCCTGCGGGTTTAGGTATCATCTTGGTATCATTCTTTTCAGCCAGCGGCCGGCTTTCATGTAAAAGCAATCCTAGTGGCTAATTAGCCTCTGGACTGCTTTTACAAGCAGTGGGAGGGAATGTCCCCCCCCGGATATAAAAAGCGCCATTGGGAAATTGGGAAAGCATTTTATCACACCGATCTTGGTGTGGTCAGATGCTTTGAGGGCAGAGGAAAGATCTAGGGTCTAGACCCCAGTTTTTAAAAAAAAGAGTACCTGTCACTACCTATTGCTATCATAGGGGATATTTACATTCCCTGAGAAAACAATAAAAATGATAAAAAAAAATATGGAAGGAACAATTTAAAAATAAAATAAAAAAGCAAAATTAATAATAAAAAAAAAAAAAAGCACCCCTGTCCTGCCCTTGCCCAATGGCGAACGCAAGCGTCGGTCTGGCGTCATATGTAAACAGCAATTGCACCATGCATGTGAGGTATCACCGCGAAGGTCAGATCGAGGGCAGTAATTTTAGCAGTAGACCTCCTCTGTAAATCTAACGGGGTAACCTGTAAAGGCTTTTAAAGGCTTTTAAAAATGTATGTAGTTTGTCGCCAATGCGCGTTTGTGCGAAATTTTAAAGCATGTCGTGTTTGGTATCTATGTACTCGGCCTAAGATCATCTTTTTTATTTCATCAAACATTTGGGCAATATAGTGCGTTTTAGTGCATTAAATTAAAAAAAAGTGTATTTTTCCCCAAAAAATGCGTTTGAAGAATCGCTGCGCAAATACTGTGTAGAAAAAAAAATGCAACACCCACCATTTTATTCTGTAGGGCCTTTGCTTTAAAAATATATATAATGTTTGGGGGTTCAACATAATTTTCTTGCAAAAAAAATATGTTTTCATGTAAACAAAAAGTGTCAAAAAGGGCTTTGTCTTCAAGTGGTTAGAAGAGTGGATGTAAGCTTCCTAATGTTGTGTATAAAATGCCAGAACAGTTCAAAACCCCCCAAATGACCCCATTTTGGAAAATAGACACCCCAAGCTATATACTGAGAGGCATGTCGAGTCCATGGAATATTTTATATGTTGACACAAGTTGCGGAAAAAATACAATTTTTTTTTTTTTTTTTTGCACAAAGTTGTCACTAAATGATATATTGCTCAAACATGCCATGGGCATATGTGGAATTACACCCCAAAATACATTCTGTTGCTTCTCCTGAGTACGGGGATACCACATGTGTGAGACTTTTTGGGAGCCTAGCCGCGTACGGGACCCCAAAAACCAATCACCGCCTTCAGGCTTTCTAAGGGTGTACATTTTTGATTTCACTTCTCACTGCCTATTACAGTTTCGGAGGCCATGGAATGCCCAGATGGCACAAAACCCCCCTAAATGACCCCATTTTGGAAAGTAGACACCCCAAGCTATTTGCTGAGAGGTATTGTGAGTATTTTGCAGATCTCGCTTTTTGTCACAAAGTTTTGAAAATTTAAAAAAAAAAGAAAAAAAAAAATTTTCTTTCTTCATTTTCAAAAACAAATGAGAGCTGTAAAATACTCACCATGCCTCTCAGCAAACAGCTTGGGGTGTCTACTTTCCAAAATGGGGTCATTTGGGGGGGTTTTGTGCTATTTTGGCATTTTATGGCCTTCGAAACTGTGATAGGTAGTGAGGAGTCAAATCAAAAATTTGTGCCTAGAAATCCTGAAGGCGGTGCTTGGTTTTCGGGGTCCCGTACGCGGCTAGGCTCCTAAAAAGTCCCACACATGTGGTATCCCCGTACTCAGGAGAAGCAGCAAAATGTATTTTGGGGTGCAATTCCACATATAACCATGGCATGTGTGAGCAATATATCATTTAGTGACAACTTTTTGTAATTTTTAAATTTTTTTTGTCATTATTCAATCACTTGGGACAAAAAAAAATATTTAATGGGCTCAACAGGCCTCTCAGCAATTTCCTTGGGGTGTCTACTTTCTAAAATGGGGTCATTTGGGGGGGTTTTGTGCTATTTTGGCATTTTATGGCCTTCAAAACTGTGATAGGTCGTGAGGAGTGAAATCAAAAATTTGCGCCCTTAGAAATCCTGAAGGCGGTGCTTGGTTTCCGGGGTCCAGTACGTGGCTAGGCTCCTAAAAAGTCCCACACATGTGGTATCCCCGTACTCAGGAGAAGCAGCAGAATGTATTTTGGGGTGCAATTCCACATATAACCATGGCATGTGTGAGCAATATATCATTTAGTGACAACTTTTTTTAATTTTTTATTTTTTTTTGTCATTATTCAATCACTTGGGACAAAAAAAAAAAATATTCAATGGGCTCAACATGCCTCTCAGCAATTTCCTTGGGGTGTCTACTTTCCAAAATGGGGTCATTTGGGGGGGTTTTGTACTGCCCTGCCATTTTAGCACCTCAAGAAATGAGATAGGCAGTCATAAATTTAAAGCTGTGTAAATTCCAGAAAATGTACCCTAGTTTGTAAACGCTATAACTTTTGCGCAAACCAATAAATATACGTTTATTGACATTTTTTTTACTAAAGACATGTGGCTGAATACATTTTGGCCTAAATGTATGACTAAAATTGAGTTTATTCTATTTTTCTTATAACAAAAAGTAGAAAATATCATTTTTTTTCAAAATTTTCTGTCTTTTTCCGTTTATATCGCAAAAAATAAAAATCGCAGAGGCAATAAAATACCATTAAAAAAAAACTCTATTTGTGGGGAGAAAAGAATGCAAATTTCGTTTCGGTACAACATTGCATGTCCGCACAATTTACAGTTAAAGCAGCGCAGTGCAAAATTCTGAAATCACCTCTGGTCCTTTAGCTACCAAATGGTCCGGGGCTTAAGTGGTTAAAAAAATAAAATAAATATCTATGCTTTTTGTAGTATTTTGTTCACAAATGTGATTGTAGACGCGCTCATTTTTTTTTTCACAGTAAAGGTAAAGTAACATGGTCATTTTATAATAAAAGCATTTGCTAAATTTGTTTAAAATTAGCAAAATATGAATCATAGATTTTTCTTAATAAATTATAACACCCGCCATGCTCACATATTACTGCAATGATATAACATACTTTTAAGCATAACAAATACTAGATAAACTCACCCTATTCTTGGTGCAATGTAAGGAACAGAGTTGAGCACTTTTAAAGCAGCATTAAATCCAAAAGCAAATATTTATTTTATTGCAGCCTACCAATTCTTAGATGTGATGGCTGCTTTCATTTTCTTTTTAACCACTTAAGCCCCGGACCATTTGGTAGCTAAAGGACCAGAGGTGAATTCAGAATTTTGCACTGCGCTGCTTTAACTGTAAATTGTGCGGACATGCAATGTTGTACCCAAACGAAATTTGCGTCCTTTTCTTCCCACAAATAGAGCTTTCTTTTAATGGTATTTGATTGCCTCTGCGATTTTTATTTTTTGCGATATAAACGGAAAAAGACCGAAAATTTTGAAAAAAAATGATATTTTCTACTTTTTGTTATAAGAAAAATCGAATAAACTCAATTTTAGTCATACATTTAGGCCAAAATGTATTCAGCCACATGTCTTTAGTAAAAAAAATGTCAATAAGCGTATATTTATCGGTTTGCGCAAAAGTTATAGCGTTTACAAACTAGGGTACATTTTCTGGAATTTACACAGCTTTTAATTTATGACTGCCTATCTCATTTCTTGAGGTGCTAAAATGACAGGGCAGTACAAAACCCCCCCAAATGACCCCATTTTAGAAAGTAGACACCCCAAGGAAATTGCTGAGAGGCATGTTGAGCCCATTGAATATTTTTTTTTTGTCCCAAGTGATTGAATAATGACAAAAAAAAAAAAAATTACAAAAAGTTGTCACTAAATGATATATTGCTCACACATGCCATGGTTATATGTGGAATTGCACCCCAAAATACATTCTGCTGCTTCTCCTGAGTACGGGGATACCACATGTGTGGGACTTTTTAGGAGCCTAGCCACGTACGGGACCCCGGAAACCAAGCACCGCCTTCAGGATTTCTAAGGGCGCAAATTTTTGATTTCACTCCTCACTACCTATCACAGTTTTGAAGGCCATAAAATGCCAAAATAGCACAAAACCCCCCCAAATGACCCCATTTTAGAAAGTAGACACCCCAAGGAAATTGCTGAGAGGCCTGTTGAGCCCATTGAATATTTTTTTTTGTCCTAAGTGATTGAATAATGACAAAAAAAAAAATTACAAAAAGTTGTCACTAAATGATATATTGCTCACACATGCCATGGTTATATGTGGAATTGCACCCCAAAATACATTCTGATGCTTCTCCTGAGTACGGGGATACCACATGTGTGGGACTTTTTAGGAGCCTAGCCACGTACGGGACCCCGGAAACCAAGCACCGCCTCCAGGATTTCTAAGGGCGCAAATTTTTGATTTCACTCCTCACTACCTATCACAGTTTTGAAGGCCATAAAATGCCAAAATAGCTCAAAACCCCCCCAAATGACCCCATTTTGGAAAGTAGACACCCCAAGCTGTTTGCTGAGAGGCATGGTGAGTATTTTACAGCTCTCATTTGTTTTTGAAAATGAAGAAAGAACATTTTTTTTTTCTTTTTTTTTTCAATTTTCAAAACTTTGTGACAAAAAGCGAGATCTGCAAAATACTCACAATACCTCTCAGCAAATACCTTGGGGTGTCTACTTTCCAAAATGGGGTCATTTGGGGGGGTTTTGTGCCATCTGGGCATTCCATGGCCTCCGAAACTGTGATAGGCAGTGAGAAGTGAAATCAAAAATTTACACCCTTAGAAAGCCTGAAGGCGGTGCTTGGTTTTTGGGGTCCCGTACGCGGCTAGGCTCCCAAAAAGTCTCACACATGTGGTATCCCCGTACTCAGGAGAAGCAACAGAATGTATTTCGGGGTGTAATTCCACATATGCCCATGGCATGTTTGAGCAATATATCATTTAGTGACAACTTTGTGCAAAAAAAAAAAAAAAGAAAAATTGTATTTTTTCCGCAACTTGTGTCAACATATAAAATATTCCATGGACTCGACATGCCTCTCAGTATATAGCTTGGGGTGTCTACTTTCCAAAATGGGGTCATTTGGGGGGGTTTTGAACTGTTCTGGCATTTTATACACAACATTAGGAAGCTTACATCCACTCTTCTAACCACTTGAAGACAAAGCCCTTTTTGACACTTTTTGTTTACATGAAAACATATTTTTTTTGCAAGAAAATTATGTTGAACCCCCAAACATTATATATATTTTTAAAGCAAAGGCCCTACAGAATAAAATGGTGGGTGTTGCATTTTTTTTTTCTACACAGTATTTGCGCAGCGATTTTTCAAACGCATTTTTTTGGGAAAAAATACACTTTTTTTAATTTTAATGCACTAAAACACACTATACTGCCCAAATGTTTGATGAAATAAAAAATATGATCTTAGGCGGAGTACATAGATACCAAACACGACATGCTTTAAAATTTCGCACAAACGCGCATTGGCGACAAACTACATACATTTTTAAAAGCCTTTAAAAGCATTTACAGGTTACCCCGTTAGATTTACAGAGGAGGTCTACTGCTAAAATTACTGCCCTTGATCTGACCTTCGCGGTGATACCTCACATGCATGGTGCAATTGCTGTTTACATATGACGCCAGACCGACGCTTGCGTTCGCCATTGGGCAAGAGCAGGGCAGGACAGGGGTGCTTTTTTTTTTTTTTTATTATTAATTTTGCTTCTTTATTTTATTTTTAAACTGTTGCTTCCATATTTATTTATTTTTATCACTTTTATTGTTATCTCAGGGAATGTAAATATCCCCTATGATAGCAATAGGTAATGACAGGTACTCTTTTTTGAAAAAACTGGGGTCTATTGGACCCTAGATCTTTCCTCTGCCCTCAAAGCATCTGACCACACCAAGATCGGTGTGATAAAATGCTTTCCCAATTTCCCAATGGCGCTTTTTATATCCGGGGGGGGACATTCCCTCCCACTGCTTGTAAAAGCAGTCCAGAGGCTAATTAGCCACTAGGATTGCTTTTACATGAAAGCCGGCCGCTGGCTGAAAAGAATGATACCAAGATGATACCTAAACCCGCAGGCATCATTCTGGTATAAACATTCAAAGTCCGGCAACATACCAGTACGTTGCTGGTCCTTGTTGGACATGTATTGTAATCTTTTTTTTCATGCAGCCTGTTGGCTGAACGAAAAAAAAAGATTGATCGGTGGGTATGCCCACCATTAGAATACCGCCCTTCATCCACCCACTTCTAATGATGGGCATACATGCACCATTTATATATGCCGAAGCATGGGGGCATCTTCTCGCAAAAGTTATGCCGCGTACACATGGTCAGACTTTTCCACGGGCAAGCCTCCGTCGGAATTTCGACCGTATATACGCGGCATTAGGAGCAAAAACGCTCCTCCGCTCCTGCTGCCCCAATGCTTCGGCATATATGCTTTTTTTTTTTTAACTGTGGTGGTGAAATCACCTCCTACAGCACTGGAGTCGCAGGGATCAGGCCTGTCTCTGCGAACGCTGCAGTTATGTGTGTTGTGTTTTGCAAGTGACAGTGATCGATCGATACTGCACTTCGGTGGCCTGGGCTGGACGGAGGGGCAAATCGCAGGTGCTAGCAGGTATCTGGGCTGATCCCACTAACAGTGCGTTTTTGGGAACCCTGGGGACGCTAGTATAGATCTGATCAGATCAGATATTGAGCTGATCAGATACTATACCACTAAGGGGGGTGTATGCTTCACGTGTGGGTGTTAGCGCTACTGGCACTAACCTGACGCTGCCTGGGGTGTGACGCAGACCCTCTCTGACGCTAAAACCTAACTGATATCACCCGCCGGGCGATCAGGGGGTTAAACCTTTATTGGGTTATATACGGCGGGTGCCCTGACACTATAAAAAGCAAACTAACTAACCAGCGTCACCCGTAACACTTATATGATGATCACTGGTGAAAGGGTTAACTAGGGGCAATTAGGGGGTTAAAACCTTTATTAGGTAATATATGGGGGTACCTGACGCTATATAAAAACCTGCGGCGAACCTAAAAAAAAATTACTGGCTACCGATCAGCATCGCCGACGCTAAGACATCGATCAGAAAAATTATCGCTTAGTGACAGTGGTGATAGGGAGTGAAAGGGTTACCTGGGGGGGCGATCAAGGGGGTTAAACCTTTATTAGGTAATATATGGGGGTACCCGACGCTATAAAAACCTGCGGCGAACCTAAAAAAAATTACTGGCTACCGATCAGCATCACCGACGCTAAGACATCGATCAGAAAAATGATCGCATAGCGACGGCGGTGCTAGGGGGTGAAAGGGTTACCTGGGGGGTGATCAATGGGGTTAAACCTTTATTAGGTAATATATGGGGGTACCCGACGCTATAAAAACCTGCGGCGAACCTAAAAAAAATTACTGGCTACCGATCAGCATCGCCGACGCTAAGACATCGATCAGAAAAATTATAACTTAGTGACAGTGGTGATAGGGGGTGAAAGGGTTACCTGGGGGGCGATCAAGGGGGTTAAACCTTCATTAGGTAATATATGGGGGTACCCGACGCTATAAAAACCTGCGGCGAACCTAAAAAAAATTACTGGCTACCGATCAGCATCACCGACGCTAAGACATCGATCAGAAAAATGATTGCTTAGTGACGGCGGTGCTAGGGGGTGAAAGGGTTATCTGGGGGGTGATCAGGGGGTTAAACCTTTATTAGGGGGGGTTAGGGGGCTACACTGGACCTAAAACTAAATGTAGTGACACTTTTACAGTCACAAATGTCACTGATTGCAGTGATCACTAAATAAATGGTCACTGCAATCAATGACACTGTGACTGGGGGCTGGGGGGGGCGGGGGGTGATCTGGGGGTGTGTGGGGGGGCCTGGGGGGCGATTTATGTGCCTATGTGTCCTGGTGTCAGTGTGCTGTTTTGTGTACTAACCTGCATCTTCTCCTGTACGGCGCTCGGTATATGTGAGCGCCCCAGGAGAGATGACATCACTTCCTCCTTCCTGGCAGGCAGGGGAAGCTCTCTCATTCGCCGGGAGCGATCGAGAGGGGGTGGCCGGAATCGAACGGCCGTCCCCTCATGCAGGATCGCTCCCGAAGGTAAAACGACCACCCACTGTAAAGAAGGGGGGTCCGATCGGACCCCCCAACTATACAAAGGCAATCACGTATATGTACGTGATTCTGCCTGTCGGTGCCATTCTGCTGACGTATATTTACAGTGGGCGGTCGTTAAGTGGTTAAGGCTTCCTTTTCCTTATTTTCACCTGGTGATCTGGCCAGTAATGCCTTGTACACACGATCAGAATTTCCTATGAAAAAAGTCTGATGGAATTTTTTCATCGGATATTCCGACCGTGTGTGGGCCCCATCAGACTTTTTTCTGTAGGAGTTTAGAAATAGAACTTGTTTTATTTTTTTCCTATGGAAAAAAATCCTATCGGAAATTCCGATCGTCTTTGTGGAACTCCGACGGAGAAAAAAACACACATGCTCAGAATCAAGTCGACGCATGCTCGGAAGCATTGAATTTCATTTTTCTTGGCTCGTCGTAGTGTTTTACGTTTTGGACGGTCGGAATTTGGTCTGACAGTGTGTATGCAAGACAGCTTGAACGGAATTCCTATGGAGAATTCCATAGGATTTTATCCCATAGGAAATTCTGATTGTGTGTACAGGGTATAAGTCTGTTGTTCTTAAAAAGAACAAACTCTTTTACAGATGCAGAAGTTACAGGGGTAAGACAAACTACCACTGACAGGGGTGCTTGCAATAATAGGTTTTTATTTATTTATGTAAAACCTTTATTCCAAAAGAAAAAAAAATGTTTAGTGTAACTGCTTATAAAGTGTAAGCTGGAGTTTTAATTCAATTTTTTAACATATTTAAATCTGCTAGTGCATCTGACACTCCACTTTCCCCAGACTGACAAAGTTGCTGTCCAAAGGTGCCCCATGTGCTCCTTCATTCAGTGCAGGTATTCCAAGACAGGAGGGGGTTTATTTACTAAAACTGGAGAATGCAAAATCGGGTGAAGCTGTGCATGGCAGCCAATCAGCTTCTAACTTCAGCTTGCTTAATTAAGCCTTGACAAAACAACCTGGAAGCCAATTGTTTTCTATGCAGAGCTGCACCAGATTTTGCATGCTCCAGTTTTAGTAAATCAACCCCCAGGTATGTTACTGGCCAGATCACCAGGTGAAAACAGAGGGGAAAATGAGTAAAAAAACAAACAAATTCAGCCACCACATCTAAAGATTGGTAAGCTGCAATTCATTACATTTCTGCTTTTGGGTTTAATACCGCTTTAAATCAGGATAAGATATAGGTCCCACAGGGCCATGGTCCATCTCTGTTGACACTGGCATAATAAAATACATACTGTAGAAATATGACTCTGGAGTCAATGTTAAATTAACACAACTAATAACCTGCTTTAAGCAATAGGGAAGACCCCTCTTTTGCCTTAAAGTGGATGTAAAGTATAATTTTTGTTAAATAACAAATGCCGCTTCCTATTGTGGCACACTTGCGGTCTCAATCTCAAACTGCACTATAGACATAGATATAGACATAGACAGCATAGCTCTGCCTTGCCCTTGCTTCCTCATCACAGGATTGGACTGACTGGCAAAGCCTGTGAGAGCAGGGAGAGCCACTACAGTTGGGTACTGGATCGAGTGAGGGCTAAGACAAGTATGGGGGGAGTTAGGGGGCGATACTAATACCTAGACATTTTTTACCTTAATGCAGATAATGCTTTAAGGTTACAAATGTTTGGGCCTTAGAACCACTTTAAGTACAATGTAGGTTTTCACGTTATGATGAGAATGTTATACTACCAACTTAAAGAGGAAATAAACCCCAGACAATTTTCCTATTTTTTCAAGTTTTATATACCAGATAGTATTGCAACTTTAAATACATCAAAATTGGCAAAAAACGAGGCAGGAAAATACCTCATTCCTCATATTTTGTATATCTTCACTTCCCGGTATCGGCCGCGCCATTTCTACTGCTGTTTCTTGAATCTAGTATTGACGTCATTTCCGCCCTTACTGTTTTTCACTTTACAAATCTCGCACATGCGCCGTACCGCCTAAACCAAGCCTCTATTTCGATTGCCGTTACTACGGCAACCGAGCTAAACCATAGCTGAAGCTAAATAACTTGCAAGGCGGTATCGCGAGACTTCCGTCTGTGCCGTTCAGAGAGGAAGGTAATGAATGACAATGACCGGCATGCAGAGGGGGACAGAAACGGCACACACAATGTGCTGTTAAAAAATAAACCTACTGCGCAATCGCGCCTGACGTCACCCACGCTTGCAGGGCGATTGCTATGGAAACTACAACAGTGAGTACACTTTCACAGGCAGCGATCGTGTGCTATCCTGTGCTATCTAGATTTCAAAAATCAAAAGTTGTATTGGAGGGTTTACAACCACTTTAATATTATCACATAATATCCAGTAGGAGCAATTTACTAGGAAAGTCTCAGACCTTTAGTAAGTCAAAATTTTACAAGCAACATTGCTAGGCAGCTGTTTTTTTAATATTAATATGTAGATTCCCTATATAGTTGTACTACAGTTTTCTTTCCACATAGTTCATGTTCTATTCTATAACCATTAAAAGATGCAGATCAGCATTCTACCAATGACGCATATGGAAATGGATACGAGGAGTGTGTCAACAAGGCCTATGAAAGTGAACAGGATGTACTGGAGTATCCTGCAGTTAACAGCAAGGAGGATGATGAGGAGCATCCCGAGCACCTTGTTTCTGATGAGACATCTGGAATAATTGATGTATATTGCTGCTCAATACAAGCTGACTATACTTCAGGGACTTTTATAAATGATGAACTTCCCAATGTATTGCAAGGTAAGGAGCAAAGTATCGTATCTAAAATTTTAGAAGTTTAGACATTTTTCTACTAATATGTGGTATTGTAAAAAATACATAGAGACCCTCATGCTATTTGCATCTGTGCTTGAAGCATCGCTGATATTTTTAACCAAATGAAACACATTGCTAAAGAGCTACTAGTATCCAGCAAACACAGCTGTATGACAGAAAGTCCACTCATTTTACCTTTATCTAGTGCTGTGTAAGCCACTCTTGCCATAATTCACAAAATTCCTAACATTTTCTGTGCAAGGATCTGCATCTTGAACTTTTCTTTTTTGACTCATCACTATTCAGATTCAAATCTCTGGCAAGTCTGAATCTGTCTGCCAGCTGTGAGAAACATTTTAGCATTGATACTTTAATGCATAGGTCTTTCATTGTGTGAGAAAAGGCAAGGTGTCTTCAATGGGCATCTTTGTAAATACCTCTCTGGTATTCCAAATGGGTAAGCAAAAGAGATTTTCAGATTACTGAAAAAAGGACGTAGTATGGATTGGTGCCCCATGCTTATGCTGAACACCTAAGCAGGTAGGCTGTGTACTCTATAAGCAATTCAAGGCTTCATTTTCAAATTTGATTGCAGTGTATATTTATGTACATTTTTAATAGCTGAATACATGTTGTCCTATTTCCATTTCAATAAGAAGTACCAGCAAAGCAGCAATTAGATGGGAGGAAGAAAAAGACAGTTATAAAGCAGAAATCTTTGCTATATCTAGGATTCTTTAACCACTTGCCGACTGTGCTATAGCCGAAACACAGCTACAGCACGGTCGTCCAGTTCTAGGAGGGCGTCTATTGATGTCAGCCCTGAACTCCGCCCCCCTTGAACTCCCTTCAAACACAGCTGATCACAGATCGAGGTAAAGGGCCAAACACAGTGGCTCTTTACCATGTGATCAGCTGTGTCCAATCACAGCTCATTACATGTAAATAAATGCCAGTTATCGACATTTTTCTTTCCTCAGTGCTGTCACTGTCTGAGGAAAGGAAAGCCGATAACCAGCTATCCTGTAACAGGGGACATTTACACTGATAATCAGGGCACTGATCATCAGTGTCCTAGTTATCAGTGCAGCTCCATCAGTACCAATAGACCAAAGTGTCCTGCAGTGCAGCATATCAGTGCCCATCAGTGCCACCTATCAGTGCCCATCAGTGCTGCCCATCAGTGCCGCCTTATCAGTGTCATCTTATTAGTGCCTCATCATCAGTGCCCATCAGTGCAGCTTATTCGTGTCCATCAATGCAGCTTAACCATGCCCATCAGTGCAGCTTATCCGTGCCCATCAGTGCCGCCTAATCAGTGCCCATCAGTGCAACCTCATCCGTGCTGCATTATTAGTGTTGTCTTATCAGTGCCCATCAGAGCAGCCATCAGTGCCCATCAGTGCAGTCTCATCAGCGCACATCGGTGAAGAAGAAAAATTACTTATTTGCAAAAAATTTATAACAGAAAAAATATTATTTTTTTTTAATTCTGTCTTTTTTCATTTGTGTGAAAAAATATATATAACTCAGTGGTGATTAAATACCACCAAAAGAAAGCTCTATTTGTGTGAAAAAATGGTAACAATTTAATTTGGGTGCAGTGTTGCAAGACAATTGTCATTCAAAGTGCGACAACACTGAAAGCTGAAAATTAGCCTGGTCTGGAAATGGGTGAAAGTCCCCAGTAGGCAAGTGGTTAAACTAAGAAATTACCCATTAAACCCACTGACTTAACTGTTTCCCAAAAGTTACATTCAGGGCATGAGTTTATGGCCACCCAAACATCCAGAACCACTGGCATATAGTAAAGCATATCCAAATACATCACACTTAGTAGAGATCCTAATTACAAAGGCAGCTGTACACTAATTAGGTCTTTTGTAGCTATACCAAAGATTAAATAACCAGCTTAAAAACATTCTCAGGCTTACTAACTGTCTTTACTGGAATAAGGTACCCATAGACAGCCACATTTCTACCCAAGAACAATGGACAGAAATGCATTCCCATTTCATGAACTGCTGTAATACTGTAAGTCTACCACTTTTAGCAATGTTACATTTTTACTGGAGGAAGGTGTATTACCACTGATCTGAGGGAAATCTATAGGGACGTTTCTTTGCCCAAGAGTGAACACTTTTGAAGTTTAGATTTGCATATGTTTTGGAAGGACTTCCTTATGCTGCTTAGCTATGGCTGACTATAGACTTACAATGCAGCCGCTCAGAATAAGCATGATGAGAGAAATTATGTGGTCTAAATTATAGTTTTTGCACCTGTGGTATATAAGGATAACAATTTTAAGTGTTAACATTGAAACATTTCAAATCAATAAGCTACTTTCATTGTTACCTTTTACGTTTAATCGTTTAAATTCTATCATACTGAAAAAACTGAACTATTGACAGTAACAAAAATTGATGTAATAACATGTATGAAGAGATGACAGTGTCATGTCAAGAAGTAATAGTCTATTATCTTTCATGTCTTAAATGCCCAGAAGAACAAGGCACAGTATTTTTGTTAAATAGCTAAATTCATAGTTGAATTCATTGGCTGCCGGTCCAGTAATCGCACCTTATTTAAGGCAGGATGTATCATGTTTAAGATTGAGAGGCCTGGCCCCTAGCTATCTCTGCTCTCGTTTTCATAAACAAGCTCTTGTCAGATCACTCAGATCTACCGGCAGAGATCTCGTCTACATCTCGGTGCCCAAGAAGATCCAGCGTGGTGGTCGGGCCTTCTCCCACCAGGGTGCCGTATTATGGAATAGCCTCCCTGTCGAGCTCCAGGAGGCCCCTACTATGCCGGTCTTCTGAAGATTACTGAAGACTTGGCTTTTCACGCAAGCCTTTCCTGCGTAGCCTCTCTCTTCCACCCTTTCTGCCGCTCTGTGCTGCTTTTGGTTCCTGGGTCATCTTTTCCCAGGAACTCTCCTATGCCCGTCGGGACCCTTCGGGGTAAGACCGCGTTATATTAAGATACCTCTCAACTCAACTCATATACATAAGTTGTTTTGCTTACCAAATATTATAGTGGTTTCAGTCATTCCTTTTTTTCACTGCAATTAAGAAACACAGTTTAGTTACCAAGCTGCCTGTAACTGGACAGAGTAGGTGAAGCAGCACACTGATGTGGTCAGCCACTGTTTAAAGCGTACTACAGTACAGCGTATACCCGTGCAATGTCTGTGTTTAATATTTGAATGCACACTGTTTGCATTCGAGGCCATGCATCAGCAAGGCTGTCAAATTGGGAGCAGTAGCTGTGTTTTCTGTGCAGTCGCTGCATCCCATTTGATATGAATAGGACTTTCTGCAGGAGGATGCACAGAAAACCTTTGCGTCCTTGTGTGACCCTCACATGGGTCAACAATGTAGCACACTCATGTGAACAAAGCCTTAATACTCTGAATGTCTCAGAGTTCTGACATTCCCTTACCCAGTTTGAGCGCTGTTGTGATTGGCAGAACTTAATAGAAGATGAAGAACCGATTTATGTATTAATGGTACTTATTTAAAGTGGAGTTCCACCCTCTTTTTCAACTTTGTTGCATCCTCTTTATTACTGTCCCCTTAAGAATAAATGGCATATTTATTTTTTTTTAAACTCACCGCAGCCTCCTCGCGTCATACACTGACCGCTATGCCTCCTGCGAGATGTTTGTCATCAATCCCAGGAGGCTCTGGGTCATAGCATCGCGTTCCCGGTCATCAAGGCACGCCCATCCTGTCCTTCTTCCTCCACTCCTCCCTCCCTACCCAGCGAGCCTCAGCCTGTCACATCTCACACTGCACTGTGTGATGATGTGACCAGGCTCCACAGAGGTGGGGGCGCTGAAGCGCCAGAGTGCTCCCCTCCCTCCTCCTTTCCTTGTCCCTAGGCGGCTCTCTCCGCCAATCACCGCCGCCGCCACTGCTGTTTTCCCTGCCGAAGCCCCCCCTCCCTCCTCCTGTCAGAGGAGGAGAGCGAAACAGCTGGAGATCGGAGCGGCTGTCTCCGACCAGCCGCGCAGTGACATTGCTGGGGGGGGCAGTCTATGCCCAACGTGTTTGTTCTCCTCCTCTACCCGGGCGGCACAGTTGCACACTGTCCTCTCCTCTCCAGCTGCCGCCCGGGTGTTTTTAATTAATGTAATGTAGGGGGGTGGTTTGTCCTGGGGGGGTCTATATTAATGGAGGGGGAGTGGTTTGTCCTGGGGGGGTCTATACTAATGGAGGGGGGGTGGTTTGTCCTGGGGGGGTCTGTACTAATGGAGGGGGGTGGCTGGTCTGGGGGGGTCTATACTAATGGAGGGGGGGTGGCTTGTCCTGGGGGGTTTGTACTAATGGACGGGGGTGGTTTGTCCGGGGGGGTCTGTACTAATGGAGGGGGGGGTGGTTTGTCCTGTGGGGGGTCTGTACTAATAGAGGGGGGTGGTTTGTCCTGGGGGGTCTGTACTAATGGAGGGGGGTGGTTTGTCCTGGGGGTCTGTACTAATGGAGGGGGTGGTTTGTCCGGGGGTCTGTACTAATGGAGGGGGTTGGTTTGTCCTGGGGGGGTCTGTACTAATGGAGGGGGGTGGTTTGTCTGGGGGGGTCTATACTAATGGAGGAGGGTGGTTTGTCCGGGGGGGGGGTCTGTACTAATGAAGGGGGGTGGTTTGTCCTGGGGGTGGTCTGTACTAATGGAGGGGGGTGGTTTGTCCGGGGGTCTGTACTAATGGGGGGGTGGTTTGTCCTGGGGGGTCTGTACTAATGGAGGGGGGTGGTTTGTCCGGGGGGGTCTATACTAATGGAGGGGGGTGGCTTGTCCTGGGGGGGGTTGTACTAATGGACGGGGGTGGTTTGTCCGGGGGGGTCTGTACTAATGGAGGGGGGGTGGTTTGTCCTGTGGGGGGTCTGTACTAATAGAGGGGGGTGGTTTGTCCTGGGGGTCTGTACTAATGGAGGGGGGGGGGTGGTTTGTCCTGGGGGGGTCTGTACTAATGGAGGGGGGTGGTTTGTCCGGGGGTCTGTACTAATGGAGGGGGGGTGGTTTGTCCTGGGGGGGTCTGTACTAATGGAGGGGGGTGGTTTGTCCGGGGGGGGGTCTATACTAATGGAGGGGTGGTTTGTCCGGGGGGGTCTGTACTAATGATGGGGGGTGGTTTGTCCTGGGGGTGGTCTGTACTAATGGAGGGGGGAGGTTTGTCCGGGGGTCTGTACTAATGGAGGGGGGGTGGTTTGTCCTGGGGGGGTCTGTACTAATGAAGGGGGGGTGGTTTGTCCTGGGGGTGGTCTGTACTAATGGAGGGGGGTGGTTTGTCCGGGGGTCTGTACTAATGGAGGGGGGTGGTTTGTCCGGGGGTCTGTACTAATGGAGGGGGGTGGTTTGTCCTGGGGGGGTCTGTACTAATGGAGGGGAGTGGTTTGTCCTGGGGGGGTCTGTACTAATGGAGGGGGGGTGGTTTGTCCTGGGGGGGTCTGTACTAATGGAGGGGGGGTGGTTTGTCCTGGGGGGGTCTGTACTAATGGAGGGGGGTGGTTTGTCCGGGGGGGTCTATACTAATGGAGGGGGTGGTTTGTCCGGGGGGGTCTGTACTAATGAAGGGGGGTGGTTTGTCCTGGGGATGGTCTGTACTAATGGAGGGGGGTGGTCTGTCCGGGGGTCTGTACTAATGGAGGGGGGGTGGTTTGTCCTGGGGGGGTCTGTACTAATGAAGGGGGGGTGGTTTGTCCTGGGGGTGGTCTGTACTAATGGAGGGGGGTGGTTTGTCCGGGGGTCTGTACTAATGGAGGGGGGGTGGTTTGTCCTGGGGGGTCTGTACTAATGGAGGGGGGTGGTTTGTCCGGGGGGTCTATACTAATGGAGGGGGGTAATTTGTCCGGGGGGTCTATACTAATGGAGGGGGGTGGCTTGTCCTGGGGGGGTCTGTACTAATGGAGGGGGTGGTTTGTCCGGGGGTCTGTACTAATAGAGGGGGGGTGGTTTATCCTGGGGGGTCTGTACTAATGGAGGGGGTGGTTTGTTCTGGGGGGTCTGTACTAATGATGGAGGGGGTGGTTTGTTCTGGGGGGTCTGTCCTAATGAAGGGGGGTAGAGGAAAGCCACACAGCCTGGCTCCATCCCTGGCAGAGAAGGGAATGGAGTCATTGCCAGAATACAGATCTGGGCTCTACCCAGTGGAGTCGCCACGGACAATTCAGAGTGAGCAGACTCCTGATCAAAGGAACCGTTTTTGCTGTATCGCTGGGTCAGGTGAGAGAACCAATCGGCCATTATCTACTAACGTCCATAGGAACTGCAGTCTCTGACCATCTCCTGTATCATGTCCGCAGTCTCTGACCATCTCCTGTAACATGTCTGCATAGATGCGATTCGATGTGCTGGGGGTGATGCAATGTGCTGTAAATGATGCGATTCGATGTGCTGGGGGTGATGCAATGTTCTGTGGGCCATGCGATTCGATGTGCTGGGGGTGATGCAATGTTCTGTGGGCCATGCGATTCGATGTGCTGGGGGTGATGCAATGTTCTGTGGGCCATGCGATTCGATGTGCTGGGGGTGTTGCAATGTGCTGTGGGCCATGCGATTCGATGTGCTGGGGTGATGCGATTCGATGTGCTGGGGGTGATGCAATGTGCTGTAAATAATGCGATTCAATGTGCTGGGGGTGATGCAATGTGCTGTAAATGATGCGATTCGATGTGCTGGGGGTGATGCAATGTGCTGTAAATTATGCGATTCGATGTGTTGGGGGTGTTGCAATGTGCTGTGGGCCATGCGATTCGATGTGCTGGGGTGATGCGATTTGATGTGCTGGGGGTGATGCAATGTGCTGTGAGTGATGCGATTCGATGTGTTGGGGGTGATGCAATGTGCTGTGAGTGATGCGATTCGATGTGCTGGGGGTGTTGCAATGTGCTGTGGGCCATGCGATTCGATGTGCTGGGGTGATGCGATTCGATGTGCTGGGGGTGATGCAATGTGTTGTAAATGATGCGATTCGATGTGCTGGGGGTGTTGCAATGTGCTGTGGGCCATGCGATTCGATGTGCTGGGGGTGATGCAATGTGCTGTAAATGATGCGATTCGATGTGCTGGGGGTGATGCAATGTGTTGTGATTGATGCGATTCGATGTGCTGGGGGTGTTGCAATGTGCTGTGGGCCATGCGATTCGATGTGCTGGGTTGATGCATTTCGATGTGCTGGGGGTAATGCAATGTGCTGTAAATGATGCGATTCGATGTGCTGGGGGTAATGCAATGTGCTGTGGGCCATTCGATTTGATGTGCTGGGGGTGATGCAATGTGCTGTAAATGATGCGATTCGATGTGCTGAGGGTGACGCAATCTAGATGCATAAATTAATTTTGTTGCTGAGATTAGTAAATGATGTGATTCGATGTGCTGGGGGTGATGCAATGTGCTGTAAATGATGCGATTCGATGTGCTGGGGGTGATGCAATGTGCTGTAAATGATGCGATTCAATGTGCTGGGGGTGATGCAATGTGCTGTAAATGATGCGATTCGATGTGCTGGGGGTGTTGCAATGTGCTGTGGGCCATGCGATTCGATGTGCTGGGGGTGATGCAATGTGCTGTAAATGATGCGATTCAATGTGCTGAGGGTGATGCAATCTAGATGCATAAATTAATTTTGTTGCTGAGATTAGTATTTTTTAAATGAAAAGCTGTACAGAAAAAAGTAGCCACTGTGTGTGTGTGTGTGTATATATATATATATATATAATTTCTTGAACATGCAGTATATTTACTTTTTACTGCAGGGAGGAGGGGAGGAGAGGTTTGCATAGAAAAGTCAACTTCCTCTGACACTGTCGTTGCTATGGAAACCTGACCTGAAACCTATTACACTGAGCATGTGCGAGATCTGCAATCATGAAATTCAGGAAGTAATACAGTCTGGCTTCAGATGCCCACACATATAAACTTTCAAAATGCTGTAATAACCTAACAAAACGGACCTCAGTTTACAGACTAACTTTACTAGAATACATTAAGCTTGTGTATTATATAGTGGTGCAACGGATCGGTGACGATCCGTGATCCGAACGGGTCACCCCGTTCGGATCGGCACACACCGCGATCCGCGGCCTCGGCCTTAGGAAAGGCCGCGGCTTCGGCCTAGCTCCGGAGCCGCGGCCATCTTGGTACACCCGGCGGCGTCGGCTGCCGAGTTGCGCGCTGACATCATCACCCCGCCCTCACCCTCACTGCTCTGGATCTCTGGATGGCCGGGAGAGATTAAGGATATTACAGTAAGTGGCAGTGCCATGTGGGGGAGATGTGGATATTACAGTAAGTGGCAGTACCATGTGGGGGAGATGTGGATATTACAGTAAGTGGCAGTACCATGTGGGGGAGATTGTGGATATTACAGTAAGTGGCAGTACCATGTGGGGGAGATTGTGGATATTACAGTAAGTGCCATGTGGGGGAGATTGTGGATATTACAGTAAGTGCCATGTGGGGGAGATTGTGGATATTACAGTAAGTGCCATGTGGGGGAGATTGTGGATAATATTACAGTAAGTGCCATGTTGGGGAGATTGTGGATATTACAGTAAGTGCCATGTGGGGGAGATTGTGGATAATATTACAGTAAGTGCCATGTGGGGGAGATTGTGGATAATATTACAGTAAGTGCCATGTGGGGGAGATTGTGGATATTACAGTAAGTGCCATGTGGGGGAGATTGTGGATATTACAGTAAGTGCCATGTGGGGGAGATTGTGGATAATATTACAGTAAGTACCATGTGGGGGAGATTGTGGATAATATTACAGTAAGTGGGGGAGATGACGTGGATATTACAGTGGGGGGGAATGGAATGACGTGGATATTACAGTGGGGGAGATGACGTGGATATTACAGTGGGGACTATATGGTGGTGGAACTTTCACAAGTTTTGCAAATTCAATTAATTGCATTTTGCACATTTATCCAAATTAACTTTTAAATTATCCATATATTTTTCAAATTATTTTTAATATTTTTGGTGTTCTTGTCAATTCATCTGTTTACGTTTACGTCGGTCGGACTTGTTCACTATTGTAATATTACGTTTAGCGCGATCCTATTTTTTCTATATATTTTTTTCTCTGTATGCGGGTTTTCCAGAAGAATTGCTTCCACTGAGTTTTAGACGATTTTTGTAGTCGGTCGCACAAGATCGCTTCTAGGTCTTAGCGCAGTTTCTTTTCTTTTTTCCAGGTGAGCTCCCCTGCCTTCCCTGACTGGTGAGTCGGGCGACTGACTGCCCACTGTGCCCAGTGTTCCGTCCTCCAGGTTCGGCGCCTCCACATCCCGCCTCTACTTTGGGGAAGGAATCAGTCCACACACACACACAGTGTGGTCATGGCGAGCGGAGGAACGGAGGAGCTTGAACGCCCCGCGTCACTTAAATCCCCTGTATGGGAGCATTTTGGCTTCCCTGTCAAATATGATGATGAAGGGAAGAAGTTAGTGGATAAAACCGTGACGGTGTGTAGGCACTGTGGCACAAGAAAGCCATATGACACTGGAAACACATCAAGCATGGCCACGCATTTGAAGCGACATCACCCCGGTGTTTCACTGACAGGAGTCAAAATGAAAGCTGCTCAACAACCGCTTATTACCGCGGCATTTAAGCAGCCCCTTGTTGCACAATCAGACCGGGCTAAAGCCATCACAAAAGCTATCGGTGTGTTTATAGGTGCAGCCATGAGGCCATATTCGGTTGTGCAAAACGAGGGATTTAAACACATGCTGAAAGTGCTTGAGCCACGTTACGACATCCCGTCGCGCACCCACTTCAGTGAAAAGATTGTTTCAGATCTTTATGAGCAGGAAAAGAAAAAAGTTGTGGGTGAACTATCCCGAGCATCCTCTGTTGCGCTCACGACAGACGGGTGGACCTCCAGGGGAACGGAGAGCTATGTGACGATAACCGCTCACTTCATCACAGCAGACTGGGAGATGAGAAGTCCGGTGCTGCAGACACGCCCCCTCTACGAGAGTCACACAAGCACTCATCTTGCGCAGGTACTAACGCAAGCAGTGGAGGAATGGAAGATAAAGAGGCCCAGTACTAATATCCCAGTCACAACTGATAATGCCAAAAATCAAATGAATGCAGTAAATGAGGCAGGACTGGGCCCACAGATAGGGTGCTTTGCACATGTAGTGAATTTGGCATCACAGAAGGGAATCTCAGTCAATCGGATGGACCGCCTCCTTGGGAGGATCAGGAAGGTGGTTTCCTACTTCCACCGAAGCACAACAGCTCCTCATGTGCTTAAGACAAAGCAAGAAATGCTAAAGCTGCCTATTCATAAGCTTATACATGATGTCCCAACAAGGTGGAACTCCACTTATGATATGCTGGAGCGTTATCTGGAGCAGCAGGCAGCTATATACTCTGCATTGACCGACAAGACCCTGAAGAAAATTGTCAAAGACATCATTACCCTGTCTGATGATGATGTGAGAGTGGCAGAGGAGGTCCTCCAGGTGCTTAAACCCCTCAAAACGGTTACATCTCTGCTGAGCACTGAAAGTTCACCATCTGTGTCGATGATCCTGCCGCTGAAAACAAGGATTCTACAATCCAAGTGTGGAAGACAGCAGCATCACTCGAGATGTCAAGACTGCTATTAGAGAGGACCTGCAGCCCAGATACACTTCACCCCCTACTCTACAGGACTACCTTCACAGATCTACTGCCCTGGATCCAAGGTTCAAGTCTCTGTCTCACATGGACCCTGCCCTACACCAGAGGACATACAGTGACCTCACCACTGAGATTGTGAGCAGTCTGGGCACTGAAGACTGTGATGAGGTAAAGAAAAAGAATATTTATTTAACAATTATTTTTTTTAATCTAATTACATTTTTTATTTTCGTAATAATGGCTTTTATGAAATGTTAATATTTTCATGTTTCATAGACATGAAAAATGTGGCAATAATATTGAAAATAAATAATAGGTTTAATTAATCAACAATTTTTTTTCTGCAGCTGCAGAGCCAAGAGGAGCAAACTTGGACTCCTCTTCTCCTCCACAAAAGAAGTCGGCGATGGCAGAGCTTTTTGGAGAGACCTTTGCCAGCAAAGACAACAAAACTCCTGCTGACATCATCAAAGAGGAGGTGGCATCCTACCTGCTGGCAGCAAGCGGCATTACAGTGGATGGTGATCCACTGGCATGGTGGAAAAGCAATGAGTTTAAATACCCTCATATTGCCAAGATGGCAAGATGCTATCTCGCTGTGCCAGGCTCTTCAGCTCCTTCTCAACAGCAGGGGACATAGTGACTGCAAAGAGGTCCACACTCTCCCCAAACAATGTAGACATCCTTGTCTTTTTGAAAAAGAATTTAAAATTATAAGCTCAGGAATGCTTTGCTTTCTTTCTTTTATTCTTCTTTCTTTGATGATGTGGACATACGAGGCTTTCACTATCCATGTTTCAAGGAAGGAGATGTGCCTTTTTATGTTGCACTTTAAGTTGTTTTTGGCTCATTGCCCATTGGTCCATGTTTAAAGGAAGGAGATAGTTTTATGTTGCACTTTAAGTTGTTTTTGGCTCATTGCCCATTGGTCCATGTTTAAAGGAAGGAGATAGTTTTATGTTGCACTTTAAGTTGTTTTTGGCTCTATGCCAATTGGTCCATGTTTAAAGGAAGGAGATAGTTTTATGTTGCACTTTAAGTTGTTTTTGGCTCTATGCCAATTGGTCCATGTTTAAAGGAAGGAGATAGTTTTATGTTGCACTTTAAGTTGTTTCTCATTATGTTAAAAAGAAGATATTATGCCTTGTGCACTTTAACTTGATTTTATATATTTTCAAGTAATTTAAAAGTATTAATAAACAAAAAGACAAAAATTATGTTTATTTGTCTTTTTTTTTTTGTTTTGCTGATCCGAAAAATGATCCGATCCGTGACTCTGATCCAAGGATCGATCCGATCCGTGAGTTTTTTGATCCGTTGCACCCCTAGTATTATAGGATTATTTTATATTGAAAAAGTGTAATTTCGGCCGGAACACCACTTTAAAATGAATAGATTTTTTTTTAAACATATAACTAGGTTAAATTGTGCATTTTATCTGCCTGGAGTTTAACTTTAACACTGAAAGCCAAAAATGTTGATGTAAATACATAGCAGCATTTGCCATTTTGGCAACTGAACATAAGGGTGCCTTTGCATTAGAAGATATAGTATACAGTATAAAGTATACAAGCAATTGAACAATGTTAATGAGTATGGCACACTAGCAATTGCATTGGGTGGGTTGTTCTTGGTTTCTACTAATAGATAAATATACAATATTGGGGAGAAAATACCATTCATGAGGCAAGGTGTAAACATTTCACATCACATGTTTCATGTGAAGGATGTAGTCTTAATATACCGTATTTATCGGCGTATAACACGCACCGGCGTATAACACGCACCCCAAGTTTAGGAGGGAATTTAAAGGAAAAAAACTTTTAGCAGGGAAATTCAAGGAAAAAAAAAAAAAAAAAAACTTACATTTAAATGCAGCATGCAGCCTTGCCCAGTGTCCATCTGCAGCCTTGCCCAGTGTCCATCTGTCCATCTGCAGCCGTGCCCAGTGTCCATCTGTCCATCTGCAGCCGTGCCCAGTGTCCATCTGTCCATCTGCAGCCGTGCCCAGTGTCCATCTGTCCATCTGCAGCCTTGCCCAGTGTCCATCTGTCCATCTGCAGCCGTGCCCAGTGTCCATCTGTAGCCTTGCCCAGTGTCCATCTGTCCATCTGCAGCCGTGCCCAGTGTTCATCTGTCCATCTGCAGCCGTGCCCAGTGCCTTTGCGATCGTGTCAGTCGCGGCGGTTTTTAAAATTTGGCGCCGATTTCTGTGGAGAGGAGCGAGCGGGGCCGAGTGTACTTCGGCTGGACTCGGCTCCTCGCAGTTCCGCCCATCTCCACTGACTGCGCCGCTGACGGAGAAAGCCGAGTGTACTTCGCCTAGACTCGTGTCTGCTCACAGTCACAGGCAGGACTGCGAGAGGAGCCGAGACTAGGCGAAGTACACTCGGCTTTCTCCGTCAGCGGCGCAGTCAGAGATGGGCGGGACTGCGAGAGGAGCCGAGTAAAGCCGATTGTACTTCGGCTTCGGCTCCGCTCGCTCCTCTCGCTCATTTTCAGCAGGGGAATTCGGAGTATCGGCGTATAACACGCACCCACGATTTTCCCCTGATTTTAAGGGGAAAAAAGTGCGTGTTATACGCCGATAAATACGGTACATAATATACATAGGCATAATATACATAGGCATGAATCCCATCTAGTCTCAAGCCTCGTACACACGGCCGAGATTCTCGTCGAAAAAAACATGTCGTTTTTTTCGACGAGATTCTTGGACAAGAAACTTGTCCCGGCCGAGTGTACACATGCTCGATTCAAAGAACCCACGGTTCTTTGAATGGAGCGTACGCGGTGACGTCATCGACTACGACGAGCATGCGCTCATCACATTCGATGCCGTCGCCGCCATCTTGGTATACCCTACCTATGCCTAGGAAGCTACCGCGCATGCGTCAAATTCATTTCGAACATGCGCGGGCTTCCGGGAGGACAGGTAAGTGTACACACACTCACTTTTCTCGTCGAGAAACATGCCGACGAGAATCTCGACGAGAAAATAGAGAGCAGGTTCTCTATTTTCTCGTCGAGATTACTTGTCGGTTTTCTTGACGAGAAACCATACACACGAACGAGTTTCTCGGCAAGACATCTCTGCCAGCAAGTTTCTTGCTGGTTCTTGCCGAGAAACTCGGTCGTGTGTACGAGGCCTGACACTTGACACCACCACTCATCTTTGATGGCCATGAATAGTGCAACAGAACCTCTGTTGACTTCATCAGAGATCATTGGTTGTTATAGTAATGTCAGAGCTAAAAAGCATTTCAGAGAGCATAGGTGAAAAACTACAAAGATCCTGCGCTTATGCTTCTATTATGGTGTCCCTACACCTTGGCGGCTGCTAGCACTGTGGCCCATATACACCTGATCTAAGTGAATAACAGTTGTTTTGTGACAAATACTATAAAGTGCTGCGCTTCCCATATATATATATATATATATATATATTATATATATATATATATATATATATATATATATATATATATATATATATATATATGTACTGCGCCCTTATAATCAAAGTAAAACATGGAAAAATGTAATTTAAGTGTGCAACGAAAAACCATAAAGTGAAATCAAAGTCCCTTCAAAGTGTCCTTTATACTAAGACCCCTTTCACACTGGGGCGGTTTGCAGGCGCTATTGCGCTAAAAATAGCGCCTGCAAACCGACCTGAAACAGTGGCTGCTGTCTCTCCAGTGTGAAAGGCCTGAGGGCTTTCACACTGGAGCGGTGCGCTAGCAGGACGGTAAAAAAAGTCCTGTTTACCGCTCCTCCACCGCTCCTGCCCATTGAAAGCAATGGTACACCGCAGAGGCGCTTTGCTGTGGTTTTTAACCCTTTTTCGGCCGCTAGCGTGGGGTAAAACCGCCCCGCTAGCGGCCGAATACCGCTACCGCCCCAGTGTGAAAGGGGCCTTAAAGTGGAAGTAAACCTTCCTATCGTTTTCAGCCAAGGAAACTGCCATCTTGACCTCTGTTTAATCTTCAACTGCCATGATGCTGCACTGATCAGTTATGACTCCAGCCATTGGATGGCTTGATAGTTTTGGTTGAGAGCACATCCAATGTGATGTGCTCCCGACATGTGCCGAAAATGTAACTGTTTTTTTAAACTGTTAAATTAATGGGTTTGTTTCCACTTTAAATACGTTACATAACCACAAATAAATGTCTCTATAAAATCCAGTGTTTCTTCATTTAAATCTCAGTCTATACCACAGCAAACTGTGTGTGGTGGACTACAAAACACCTCCTCTCCAAAACACAAACCCTGTGATCACACTCAAATTGTGCCCTCAGCAGACCTACAGGACCCTCTTAACTTTATAAATAGGTCCACAATATCTTAGATGCAGTGGCGGCTGGTGCTCAAAATTTTGGGGGGGCGCAAACAAACTGAAAAAAAACATCAACTGCCGCCACTGTGCCCATTAAACGCAGCCACTGTGCCCAAACGCCACTAGTTTGTCCCCAAATGCAGCCAGTTTGTCCCCATATACAGACAGTTTTCCCCCCATATACAGCCAGTTTCCCCCCAAATTACAGCCAGTTTCCCCCATATACAGCCAGTTTGTCCCCCATATACAGCCAGTTTGTCCCCCATATGCAGCCAGTTTGTCCCCCAAATACAGCCAGTTTATTCCCAATATACAGCCAATTTGTCCCCCATAATACAGACAGTTTCCCCCATATACAGCCAGTTTCCCCCATATACAGCCAGTTTGTCCCCCAAATACAGCCAGTTTCCCCCATATACAGCCAGTGTGTACCCCAAATACAGCCAGTTTGTCCCCCAAATACAGCCAGTTTCCCCCATATACAGCCAGTTTGTCCCCATAATACAGCCAGTTTCCCCCATATACAGCCAGTTTGTCCCCCAAATACAGCCAGTTTGTCCCCATAATACAGCCAGTTTGTCCCCCATATACAGCCAGTTTGTCCCCCATATACAGCTAGTTTGTCCCCCATATACAGCCAGTTTGTCCCCCAAATACAGCCAGTTTGTCCCCCAAATACAGCCAGTTTGTCCCCACAATACAGCCATTTTCCCCTATATACAGCCAGTTTGTGCCCATAATACAGCCAGTTTGTCCCCCATATACTGCCAGTTTGTCCCCCATATACTGCCAGTTTGTCCCCCATAATACAGCCAGTTTCCCCCATAATACAGCCAGTTTCCCCCATATACAGCCAGTTTCCCCCATATACAGCCAGTTTCCCCCATATACAGCCAGTTTGTCCCCCATATACAGCCAGTTTGTCCCCCAAATACAGCCAGTTTCCCCCATATACAGCCAGTTTGTCCCCCAAATACAGCCAGTTTGTCCCCACAATACAGCCAGTTTCCCCCATATACAGCCAGTTTGTCCCCATAATACAGCCAGTTTCCCCCATATACAGCCAGTTTGTCCCCATAATACAGCCAGTTTCCCCCATATACAGCCAGTTTCCCCCATATACAGCCAGTTTCCCCCATATACAGCCAGTTTGTCCCCATAATACAGCCAGTTTCCCCCATATACAGCCAGTTTGTCCCCCATATACAGCCAGTTTGTCCCCCATAATACAGCCAGTTTGTCCCCCAAATGCAGCCAGTTTGCCACCCCCAGCCCTGCACTTACCTTCCTCGAGTCAGCGCCGTCCTCAATGTCTTCTCCCGCCCTTGATGTTGCTTCAGCCAATCAGGTTACCGGTAACCAGACCCGGTGAACCTGATTGGCTGAAACGCAACCCCATGCGTCCTCTCGTTAGCTATTTAACGCTGGCTCTGATAGGCACTTCTAAAGACCAACCAGACGCTGTTATTCAGATGGCCGGCGCTCAACAGGGGGCCGGCCATCTGAATAGTGGGGCAGCGGCGGCGACAATACATAGGTTCATGCAATGCATGAACTTATGTATTGTTGTGAGTGACGGCCGGGCGCAGAAGCGAGCGAGCGAGCCACTGCTTAGATGTATGCTGTCCCTCTAGGCAGCTTTCCAGCCTTCCAAGTCATCTCCTTGAAGCTCTGATATTTGCAGCCTTTAATCCTCCAAAGGCATTTTGACCATAATGAATAAACAATAGAATTGAAAGCCGTAGGACAGTAACTTTTTTTGCAATAGTAAAAAAAAAAAAAAACACTTTAAAGTGCTCATTAAAAATACAAATGCTAGAATTCAATGCGCTGACTTTACCACATCAAAGATGGCCACCCATCTTCCTATTCATGGATCTGTCCCTGATGATAACAATTGGTCGAAACATCATGTTGGGTAGGGCTGCTCATCGTGATGTCATTTCTGCCTACATCACTTTCAATCTGTGAAACACACACATTTTTACTATCACAAATGTTTTTTACATGTTGTACTTTGATTTTATAGATATAGCTATATATATATATATATATATATATATATATATAGCTATATCTAAAAAAACTAAGTACAACATGTAAAAAGAATTTGTGAACCTCAGTCCATCTTTCTCAGGACATATATATATATATATATATACAGTTGTGCTCATAAGTTTACATACCCTGGCAGAATTTATGATGTCTTGCCATTATTCAGAGAATATGAATGATAATACAAAAACTTTCCTTTCACACATGGTTAGTGTTTGGCTGAGGCCATTTATTGTAAATCAACTGTATTTACTCTTTTTAAATCATAACGACAAAATAATCTACCCAAATGACCCTGATCAAAAGTTTACCCTGGTGATGTTGGCCTGATAACATGCACAAAAGTTGACACAAAGGGGTATGAATGGCTATTAAAGGTAACCATCCTCACCTGTTATCTGCTTGTAATTAGTGTGTGTGTATAAAAAGGTCAATGTGTTTCTGGACTCCTGACAGACCCTTGCACCTTTCATCCAGTGTTGCACTGACTTTTTTGGATTCTGAGTCATGGGGAAAGCAAAAGAATTGTCAAAGGATCTGCGAGAAAAGGGTAGCTGAACTGTATAAAACAGGAAAGGGATAAAAAAAGATATCCAATGAATTGGGAATGCCAATCATCAGTGTTCAAACTCTAATCAAGAAGTGGAAAATGAGGGGTTCTGTTGAAACCAAACCACAGTCAAGTAGACCAACTGCAATTTCAGCCACAACTGCCAGGAAAATTGTTCGGGATGCAAAGAAAAACCCACAAACAAATTCAAGTGAAATACAGGACTCTCTGAAAACATGTGGTGTGGCTGTTTCAAGATGCACAATAAGGAGGCACTTGAAGAAAGATGGGCTGCATGGTAGAGTTGCCAGAAGAAAGCCATTACTACGCAAATGCCACAAATTATCCCGCTTACCAAACATCACGGAGACAAGCCTCCAACCTTCTGGCACAAAGTAATTTAGACTGATGAGACCAAAATGTAGCTTTTTGGCCACAACCATAAACGCTACATTTGGAGAGGAGTAAACAAGGCCTATGATGAAAGGAACAACATTCCTACTGTGAAACACAGAGGTGGATCGCTGATGTTTTGGGGATGTGTGAACTACAAAGTCACAGGAAATTTGGTCAAAAATGATGGCAAGATGAGTGCAGTATGTTATTAAAAAATACTGGAGGAACATTTGCATTCATCAGCCAGGAAGCTGCGCATGGGACGTACTTGGACATTCCAACATGACAATGATCCAAAACACAAGGCCAAGTCGACCTGTCATTGGCTACAGCAGAATAAAGTGAAGGTTCTGGAGTGGCCATCTCAGTCTACTGACCTCAATATCATTGAGCCACACTGGGGAGATCTCAAACATGCAGTTCATGCAAGACGGCCCAATAATTTACAGGAACTGGAGGCTTTTTGCCAAGAGGAATGGGCAGCTTTACCATCTGAGAAGATAAAGAGACTTATCCACAAATACCACAAAAGACTTCAAGCTGTCGTTGATGTTAAAGGGGGCAATACACGGTATTAAGAACTGGGGTATGTAAAATTTTGATCCGGGTCATTTGGGTAGTTTCTGTTGTGATTATGATTTAAAAAGAGTAAACACAGTTAATTGAAAATAAATGGCTTCAGCCAAACACTAACCATGAGTGAAAGAAAAGTTTTTGTGTTATTATCATATTCTCTGAAAAACGGCAAAGAAATCATAAATTCTGACAGGGTATGTAAACTTATGAGCACAACTGTATATATGTATATATTGGGGCTGTGGAAATTAACTATGAATTCCTCGATTAATCGATTAATTGTTTCGATCGATCAAAATTTTTTGGATCGATCAAAATTCTTTTGATCGATCAAAATTCTTTGGGCTTGCTGTGTCCATCTGAAGGGCTCCTTTGCTGTGCCTTCTTATCTGCATGACGGCGGGACCTTACTATCTGCCACACGCAAAGGCTGTTACACTTCCCTCTATGGGATTCTACAGCCATCCACTGGGAGTTGTGATAGTTCCCTTCACGGGACATCTACATGCCGACGAACTGATGTTAGCCCCTTCTCATCTGGATTCAGCAGTGGTATCGTTGTACACATTTTTATACCAGTATCATACTTAGCTACATGTTTTTATGACTGCTTTTGCTACTGTTTGGTATTACTCGCACCATTTTTACAGTTTATGTAGCTACATCGATTTTATCTCCAGTGCAATATTTATTTTGTTACCTACTTGAAGACTATAAAAGTTTTAATGCTATTCCCATCGAGCGCTGCCTTTGTGTGTTTTTTGTATCCTGCTATCGATTTTTCCAGTGGTTGGTAGCTGCACTGGGAATCAGCCTGCAAGGAGATCAGCTAAAAGTAGTTGGATCTATGTGCGTTATAATTAATCGAAATTAGTCGATTAATCGATTAAAAAAAAAATGATTAATCGAACACGAAAATTTTAATCAGTAACAGCCCTAGTATATATATATATATATATATATATATATATATATATATACAGTATCTCACAAAAGTGAGTACACCCCTCACATTTTTGTAAATATTTTATTATATCTTTTCATGTGACAACACTGAAGAAATTACACTTTGCTACAATGTAAAGTAGTGAGTGTACAACTTGTATAACACTGAAAATTTGCTGTCCCCTCAAAATAACTCAACACATAGCCATTAATGTCTAAACCGCTGGAAACAAAAGTGAGTACACCCCAAATTGTGCCCAATTAGCCATTTTCCCTCTCTGGAGTCACATGACTAGTTAGTTTTACAAGGTCTCAGGTGTGAATGGGGAGCAGGTGTGTTAAATCTGGTGTTATTGCTCTCCCGCTCTCATACTGGTCACTGGAAGTTCAACATGGCACCTCATGGCAAAGAACTCTCTGAGGAGCAGAAAAAAAATTGTTGCTCTACATAAAGATGGCCTAGGCAATAAGAAGATTGCCAAGACCCTGAAACTGAGATTCAGCACGGTGGCCAAGAACATACAGCAGTTTAACAATACAGGTTCCACTCAGAACAGGCCTCGCCATGGTCGACCAAAGAAGTTGAGTGCGTGTGCTCAGCATCATATCCAGAGGTTGTCTTTGGGAAATAGATGTATGAGTCCTGCCAGCATTGCTGCAGAGGTTGAAACTCATATCCACATTTGAGATTTCATTACATATTATTAATATTATTTATAGTGTGTTATGCACATATGCTCTTTTATTATTTATTTTGATGTTTATCCACTAAGGTTTTTTATTGTGTAATTTGAGTTTTCTCACTACCCAGGAGTAATACTTTACACACTCACATTATTAGCGCTACATTATTTTTTCACCATTCTCTAATGATGGACAACAATGTGATGAACGCTGAGAGCAAGGCTTGGATTCATTCTCTGAGTGAGGAAAATAAAGCTTCCCTTCTGGAGTAGATGGAAAGGTGTAATATTAGTCTTGTACAGGTTAATGGTCAGAGGAAATATGGTTGCCCTCCTGCAGACTGAGTTGGAGAAGCTCCTCCACTTGGGACATAAATATTTATCACCTATCTCCCTCAAGAAATCTATGAAGATAAATTAATTCCACTTTTTCAGACTGCTGGAACATTGTATGAGATTTGTCTTATGATGACTTGTCTAGTGGACAGATTACACAAGTGAAAGCTGGTTAATGAGATTTGAACAGCCATAGATCTTTTTTCTGGGGAACTGGTGCTGAAGTGTCTGGGTGGGCACTGACCTGAATCATCTAGGCTAGATCACTGTCAGCTGTTGGCTGTTCCTTAGATGTGCTGGTGATATTACTGTTTACAGTTTGCATTGCTTAGGATAATGTGATCAAACTTTTACCCGATTTTGTGTGGTATATATACTGTGTGAATTTACAATAAAGTCAATTCCAACTTGCACCTAAACTAGTGTCATCTAGTTCTTGGGTGCAATGCTCATCTATAATACCTGGTTTCTGGTTCCAGAGTGGAGGAATCTGTATCTTAGAGGCACCCAGGCACCCAGGCTGATAGAAACCTGTGTCCATCAAAGTCGTAAGGTGTCCACATAATAACAGCCTTCATCTAAAGAAGTTAATGTGGGCCTTCTGTACCACTGATAGCTTTTAAAACAAGATATACAGTAAACCAGTGTCAAGCTTCTTCTTTTTTTTTACCTGTGTTTATCAAGTTTTAGGATGTATGCTGACAATCTTTTCAGTTTACTGTTAATTCATCCTCATCACCCCATCATCATCATGATTTGGATTATACAAGCTAATAAAAAGACTATGCCTTAATTAAAGTGGTTGTAAACCCACTTTTCGTTTTTTTTTTTTTTTCCCCCACCTGCAAGAGAAAGGCATAATGAGCTAGTATGACTAGCATATTAGCTCATTATGTACCACTTACCTTAGATCGGGGCCCCCGAAGCAGTCCGCGTCCCTCCATCTAGACGTATCCATCGTTGCGGCGATAGCCGGAATGTTAGTTCCGGGTATCGCCGCACCAGCCAATCACAGCGCCGCTCCGGCGCTGTGATTGGCCGGAGCGGAGAAGACGTGACTCTGCGCATGCGCGCATGACCCGTCGAATTCGGCTACGTCGTCGAATACGGCGACCTAGCCGAATTTGTGAATGGGATTAACCCCATGCGCGTGACGTCACAGTCGCCGCATTTAAATGCAAATATCTCCTTAACCGTGTAGGTTAACAAGATATTTCATGCACCTACAGGTAAGCCTTAATCTAGGCTTACCTGTAGGTGTTTGTTTAGAAAGTGGGTTTACAACCACTTTAACACAGTAAATTGTATCATAAAATGCCCCTTAGGAAGTTAGTGAAAATTATTTCATCACAAGATATCAGCCAAAAGAAGACAAGCAGTTAAGAGCTTTGATAAGTTCTATCTAACAGCCATTTTGTTGCATTTTGGACTCATTTTCAACATTTTAGTAAGCAAGCTAGAAATTATATTATCTACAGCATAACTGTCAATCTACATTTGAGGAAGCATTTTTTATAGAGCGAGAGGACATCTAATCTACAATATTTATCATGCTAGATGCTATCAGTTGTGTACACTCTTCCCTGTGGCTGACTTGAGCATGCTAATCTCACAGAAACACTGACAGGGCTAAAGTAAAAACTAAGAAGAATTGACAACTGAATCCAGGACTTCACTAGTTGTTTGTAAAGATATTTTTACCAGATAATTTTATTCTGAAGCTCAGATGACTTTTTAATGATTAAAAAAGCCAATACATCACTTCTGTTACATTCATGTGTGACACTATTTTAAATCCAGAAAGATCCATTGGCTTCCATCGTTACTTCTGATTTGTTTTCGACAAAAGCTTACAACTTAATTAACCAAGTTGAAAATCCAATTAGTTTCAATGTTTTCTGTAGACAAGATAATACAGCATCAATATGGTTCATCATAGCTTTAGTGTTACAAGTCATCTCAGAGCTGTCGGCAATCATTCCTTCTAATTTACCACCTGCAAAATTTTAAGGTGAGTTATCTACAGCTCAAGCAGATCCAGCATACATTTATTCAAGGAACTGTTAGTAATGCTTATTTTATTTTATTTTTTTACTATGTGATAGTTAATAGTTTGTTCTTTGTAGAATGAACTTAGCAAATCTAGGTGGCAAAATATATTTAAATGATCAATTTTTTATTAAGCAGTTTTACCCCTTCTAGACATTATTACGCAAACATAGTACTGGAGACAGGGAAAAATGGCACATTTTTTGTTAAAAATGTTAGTAAATGTTGTTTATACAGCAGATCTGACTCTGTGCAGCCAGCTTAAAAAATATTAAACATGCTCCATAAATTATTGAAGCAATATGAAAGAGATCTAAAATGTTATTTTGCATTTTCTGTGCAGTACTTGGAAAAAGGGGTTCATTTACTAAAACTAAAATGTGCAAAATCTGGTGCAGCTCTGCATAGATACCAATTATCTCCCAGGTTTTTTGTCAAAGCTTCATAGATACCAATTATCTCCCAGGTTTTTTACACTATGGAGAGGCGTCTTTTTCTTTGCTTTGCATGAGTACATTGTTGGAAGTCCAGACATTGCTGTTTGCTGTATGGCTTTCTTGGTGGCTAGAGAAGATGTATGGAAGGTGCTACTGATATATATGGAAAACAACTGAAGCGCTACATGACCACTCTTATCAAGGGGGTCATAAAAAGTCTGTAAACGTGCATTCTACTATCACTCTGGGTGAAGGTGTTTGTTGGTGGCATCACTGACTCAAACCTGTTTGAAGAGGAGCAAATTTATCTGCTCTGCACTTTTGATGGGACTTTTCTTTTTACTTTTCTATTTGGTTTGTAACTTCAGGTTCATATATTTTGGCTCTATTTTTTATTAAGGCCTCATGCCCACGGACGTTTTTACAGCCGCGTTTTTGAGCGTTTTTTACAGCTTAAAAACGCCTGTCCATGTTAGTCTATAGCTTCATGCCCACCTAGATGTTTTTGAGCTGCAAATAGCATAGACGTTTTTAAGCTGTAAAAAAAAAACCAGGACCAGTGCGTTCCTCAGCGTCGGAGTTAGGCAGAAAAAAACGCGAGCGTCAAAAAACGCGCAAAAACGTGCAAAAATGCGCAAAAACGCGCACTAACGCGCGGCCGCGTTTTTTAGCTCCGACGTTTTTTTTTTTTGTTTTGTTTTTCTCAAAAAAATAAATACAATTTACAATAACATGGACAGGCGTTTTTAAGCTGTAAAAAACGCAGCTGTAAAAACGTCAGTGGGCATGAAGCCTTATTATGTATTGCACTTGGTTATTTAACCACTTAACGACCGCCCACCGCCGATTTACGTCGGCAGAATGGCACCGACAGGCAGAATCACGTAGATCTACGTGATCGCCTTTGTGCAGTTGGGGGGTCCATCCGGACCCCCCTTCACTGCAGTGAGCGGCCGTTAAGTGTTCGGGAGCGATCAGGCATGAGGGGGCGGCCGCTCGATTCCGCCCCCCCCCTCGTGATCGCTCCCGGCCAATGAAAATGCTTCCTCCGCCATGTGATGTAAACACAGGCTGGAGGAAGTGATGTTATCTCCCTCGCCGCGGTCTTTTCGTTCCCGGCGCCGAGGAGAGAAGACAGAGGTTAGTGCTCCAACAGTCCACTGACACGTAGGTACACATAGGCACACAAATCACCCCCCAGTCACCCCCAGATCACCCCCCAGGTCACCCCAAAGCCCCCAATCACAGTGTCACTGATTGCAGTGATCATTTATTTTACTGATCACTGCATTTAGTGTCATCTGTGATAGTAAAAAGTTGCAGGGCAGTTAGGATTAGGCCCCTTTAGGTCCAGGGTAGCCCCCTAACCCCCCCTAATAAAGGTTTAACCCCTTGATCACCCCCCAGGTAACCCTTTCACCCCCTAACTTCAGCGTCACTAAGCGATTGTTTTTCCGATCGCTGTATTCGTGTCGCTGGTGTTTTAGATAGGCAGTTATTTTTTTTTAGCTTCGCCGCAGGTTTTTATTAGTGTCAGGTACCCCCATATATTATTTTAACCCCCTGATTGCCCCTAGAGTTAACCCTTTCACCAGTGATCGCCGTATAAGTGTCACTGGTGTCACTGGTTAGCCAGTAAGTTATTTAGTTATTTAGGTTACCCGTCAGGTTTTTATATAGCGTCGGGTACCCCATATTTAACCTAATAAAGGTTTTAACCCCCTGATTGCCCCTAGTTAACCCTTTCACCAGTGATCACCATATAAAGGTTACGGGTGACGCTGGTTGATTAGTTTGCTTTTTATAGCATCAGGGCACCCGCCGTATATAACCCAATAAAGGTTTAACCCCCCTGATCGCCCGGCGGGTGAGATCAATTAGGTTTTAGCGCCAGAGAGGGTCTGCGTCGCCCCAGGCAGTGTTAGGTTAGTGCCAGTAACGCTAACACCCACGCGCAAAGCATACACCCCCCTTAGTGGTATAGTATCTGATCAGATCTATACTAGCATCCCCAGCGGTTTAGGGTTCCCAAAAACGCAGTGTTAGCGGGATCAGCCCAGATACCTGCTAGCGCCTGCGTTTAGCCCCTCCGCCCAGCCCAGCCCAGCCCACCCAAGTGCAGTATCGATCGATCACTGTCACTTACCAAACACAACACACATAACTGCAGCGTTCGCAGAGACAGGCCTGATCCCTGCGATCGCTAACAGTTTTTTTGTAGCGTTTGATATATTTGCTGACGACAGTCAGGTGCTTTTTTTCCTGTGAATCTTACTAGTGTACCCCTAAATTTAGAGCCCAAAATGGCAAGACGAAGGTACACTAGTAAAGAGGCCTACGAGATTCTGAGCATGACAGATAGTGAAGAGGAGGTCACGTATCTGTCAGATTCAGGCTCAGAATATCTTCCCGTAGAAGACAGTGACGTCAGCGGCCCCACGTCAGATAGCTCTGACGACGAAGTTGAGGTCCCTGCCAAGGTCAGGTGTACCCGATCCCGATCTTCTGAGGTTGTTGAGGAGCAAGAACCGCAGGTCTCTCGTATCATGGAGCAGAGTAGTACTAGCGCCGCTATTCCTTCTGGTGAACTGGCAAGCACCAGCGGCCTAGTACAGCCTGGACGTACATCCAGCACTGCAGTAACACTTGGTGACGTGGCGAGTCCCATAAGTGCAGTTCAAGCTGGCAAGGTGGCAAGCACAAGTAGTGTCCCGCTGCCACCAAGAAGACAAAGGCAGGCCCGTCGTGCCCATACTGCCCTTCCTGCAGAATTCGCCTATCCTGATTGGGTCCCCACCACTTCTGCAGAACCCGTACTTCCCCCATTCACTGCCCAACCCGGTATTCAGGTGGAAACAGCTGATTTTATTCCAATTGATTTTTATTCGCTGTTTTTCACGGAAGATCTCTATAGATCTATTGTGGACCAGAGTAATTTATATGCTGGTCAATTTATCGCCGCTAACCCCCAGTTGCCTAAAATTGCCAGAAATTGGAAACCAATTACGGTTTCCGAATTTAAGACCTTTCTGGGCCTTTCCCTCAACATAGGCACACATAAATTTCCGTCATTGCGTGCTTATTGGCCCACGCACCCAATTGACCACATGCCCGTGTTCTCTGCCTCCATGTCCAGGGCACGATACGAGCAGATTTTGCGGTTCATGCACTTCAACGACAATGAACTTTGTCGTCCACGTGGGGACCCTGAATACGACCGGCTCTATAAAATTCGGCCCCTCATAAACCACTTCAACGAACGTTTTGCAGCCTTGTTTACTCCCGATCAAGTTGTCTGCGTTGATGAGTCCCTGATTAAATTTTCTGGCCGCTTGTCTTTCAAGCAGTACCTTCCCAGCAAGCGTGCCAGATACGGGGTCAAGCTCTACAAGTTCTGTGACAGGGCAACAGGCTATGTAGTGAACTTTACGGTTTATGAGGGAAAAGATAGTCAGATTGAGTCGGTCAACTGCCCGGATTACATAGGGAGCGCTGGCAAGATAGTGTGGAACTTGGTGTCACCCTTATTCGGAAAGGGGTACCACTTGTATGTGGACAATTATTACACGAGCGTGCCACTGTTTAGTCACTTGTTTGATCATCAGATTGGAGCATGTGGCACCGTGCGACCTAATCGCCGGGGCTTTCCCCAGCGGCTTGTAGATGCCCGTCTTAGGCTGGGGGAGAGAGCCTGCTTGAAGTGTAATAACTTGCTCGCTATGAAGTGGAGGGACAATAAGAATGTTTTCCTTCTTACCTCCCTTCATGCAGACACGACAGTCCAAATTCGTACGGCGACTGGTGTTGTGGAGAAACCCCTCTGTGTCCACGAATATAACCAAAATATGGGAGGGGTGGACCTCAACGACCAGTTGATGGCGCCGTATCTAATTGACCGTAAGGCGAGACGCTGGTACAAAAAAGTGTCTCTATCATTATTCCAATTGGCTTTGCTGAACGCTCATGTGCTATACAGAGCTTCAGGCGGGACGTTATCTCTTCTAAAATTCCAGAATGAGATAGTCACAGAACTCCTGTATCCAGGCGGTTCTGCACCTCACCATCCCCAACCAAATGCAGTAAGCCGGCTGCATGAGAGGCATTATACGCATCTCCTCCCGAGTACCCCCTACCCAACGAGCCCCCCAAAAAAGATGTCGTGTCTGTAGCAAGCGCGGATTTAGGCGTGACACCCGTAGTTTTTGTCCACTCTGTCCTGACAAGCCTGGTCTTTGCCAAGGTGAATGTTTTGAACGCTACCACTCAAAAGTGAAGTTTTAGCGTAGGGTACAGCATTTCACAGACAAGGACACACTTACACAGGGTCTCCCAAGATGCCATTACATTTTGAGAGACCCGAACCATTACAGTTGTAAAGTTACAAAAAAAAGTGTAAAAAAGAAAAAAAAAAACGTAAAAAACAAAACACAAAAAAATATAAAATAAAAAAACCAAAAATAGTTGTCGTTTTATTGTTCTCTCTCTCTCTCTATTTTCTCTCTATTGTTCTGCTCTTTTTTACTGTATTCTATTCTGCAATGTTTTATCATGCTTGCTTTTCAGGTATGTAATTTTTTGTTTTCAGGTGCGCCATTCAACTGCAGCGCGGAATTATTTATCTTGACAGCAACAGCGTTTGCTCCCACGATACATAAAGCCATGACTCCAGTGCTGTAGGAGGTGATTTCACCACCACAGTTAAAAAAAAGAGCATATATGCCGAAGCATGGGGGCAGCAGGGGCGGAGGAGCGATTTTGCTCCTAATGCCGCGTACATACGGTCGAAATTCCGACGGAGGCCTGCCCGTGGAAAATTCCGACCGTGTGTACGCGGCATAACTTTTTTGCGGGAGGATGCCCCCATGCTTCAGCATATATATATTTTAGGCACAGGTTGCGTTAAAACATTTTTTTATTTTTTACTAGGTTTAGTTTTGGTATTTGCTTTGCAGGTATGGCATGGTAAGGTCTTACTGTTGTACTGTAATGTTACTTTGTTTTAATGTTAACCACCATTTGCTTAGCAGGTACGCCATTCAGTTGCAGCGCGGATCTATTTATCTTGACAGCAACAGCGTTTGCTCCCACGATACATAAAGCCGTGACTCCAACGCTGTAGGAGGTGATTTCACCACCACAGTTAAAAAAAAGAGCATATATGCCAAAGCATGGGGGCAGCAGGGGCGGAGGAGCGATTTTGCTCCTAATGCCGCGTATATACGGTCGAAATTCCAACGAAGGCTTGCCCGTGGAAAAGTCCGACCGTGTGTACGCGGCATAACCTTTTATGCTGCGTACATACGGTCGAAATTCCGACGAAGGCTTGACCGTGTGTACGCGGCATAACTTTTTTGCGGGAGGATGCCCCCATGCTTCGGCATATATGCCCATCATTAGAAGTGGGTGGATGAAGGGAGGTATTCTAATGGTGGGCATACCCACCAATCAATCTCTTTTTTTCGTTCAGCCAATAGGCTGTATGAAAAAAAAGATTACAATACATGTCCAACAAGGACCAGCAACGTACTGGTATGTTGCTGGACTTTGAATGTTTATACCAGAATGATGCCTGCGGGTTTAGGTATCATCTTGGTATCATTCTTTTCAGCCAGCGGCCGGCTTTCATGTAAAAGCAATTCTAGCAGATAATTAGCCTCTAGACTGCTTTTACAAGCAGTGGGAGGGAATGTCCCCCCCCCCGGATATAAAAAGCGCCATTGGGAAATTGGGAAAGCATTTTATCACACCGATCTTGGTGTGGTCAGATGCTTTGAGGGCAGAGGAAAGATCTAGGGTCTAACCCCCCAATTTTTTTCAAAAAAAGAGTACCTGTCACTACTTATTGCTATCATAGGGGATATTTCCATTCCCTGAGATAACGATAAAAATGGTAAAAAAATAAAATATGGAAGGCACAGTTTAAAAATAAAATAAAAAAGCCAAATAAATAATTAAAAAAAAAAAAAAAAAAAAAGCACCGCTGCCCCCCCCCTGCTCTTGCGCAAAGGCGAACGCAAGCGTCGGTCTAGCGTCATATGTAAACAGCAATTGCATCATGCATGTGAGGTATCACCGCGAAGGTCAGATCGAGGGCAGTCATTTTAGCAGTAGACCTCCTCTGTAAATCTAACGTGGTAACCTGTAAAGGCTTTTAAATGCTTTTAAAAATGAATGTAGTTTGTCGCCGCTGCGCGTTTGTGCGCAATTTTAAAGCATGTCGTGTTTGGTATCCATGTACTCGGCCTATGATCATCTTTTTTATTTCATCAAACATTTGGGCAATATAGTGTTTTTTTAGTGCATTAAAAATAAAAAAAGTGTGTTTTTCCCCCAAAAAATGCGTTTGAAAAATCGCTGCGCAAATACTGTGTGGAAAAAAAAAATGCAACACCCACTATTTTAATCTGTAGGGCCTTTGCTTTAAAAAAATATATAATGTTTGGGGGTTCAACATAATTTTTTTGCAAAAAAATTTTTTTTTTCATGTAAACAAAAAGTGTCAAAAAGGGCTTTGTCTTCAAGTGGTTAGAAGAGTGGATGATGTGTGACATAAGCTTCCTAATGTTGTGCATAAAATGCCAGGACAGTTCAAAACCCCCCCAAATGACCCCATTTTGTAAAGTAGACACCTCAAGCTATTTGCTGAGAGGCATGTTGAGCCCATTGAATATTTTTTTTTTGTCCCAAGTGATTGAATAATGACCAAAAAAAAAAAAAATGTACAAAAAGTTGTCACTAAATTATATATTGCTCAAACATGCCATGGGCATATGTGGAATTACACCCCAAAATACATTCTGTTGCTTCTCCTGAGTACGGGGATACCATATGTGTGGGACTTTTTGGGAGCCTAGTCGCGTACGGGACCCCAAAAACCAAGCACCGCCTTCAGGATTTCTATGGGTGTAAATTTTTGATTTCACTCCTCACTGCCTATCACAGTTTCGGAGGCCATGGAATGCCCAGATGGCACAAAACCCCCCCAAATGACCCCATTTTGGAAAGTAGACACCCCAAGCTATTTGCTGAGAGGTATGTTGAGTATTTTGCAGATCTCGCTTTTTGTCACAAAGTTTTGAAAATGTAAAAAAAGAAAAAAAAAAAATGTCTTTCTTAATTTTCAAAAACAAATGAGAGCTGTAAAATACTCACCATGCCTCTCAGCAAATAGCTTGGGGTGTCTACTTTCCAAAATGGGGTCATTTGTGGGGGTTTTGGGCTATTTTGACATTTTATGGCCTTCAAAACTGTGATAGGTAGTGAGGAGTGAAATCAAAAATTTATGCCCTTAGAAACCTTGAAGGCGGTGCTTGGTTTTTGGGGTCCCGTATGCGGCTAGGCTCCCAAAAAGTCCCACACATGTGGTATCCCCGTACTCAGGAGAAGCAGCAGAATGTATTTTGGGGTGTAATTTCACATATAACCATGGCATGTGTGAGCAATATATCATTTAGTGACAACTTTTTGTACATTTTTTTTTTCTTTTTGTCATTATTCAATCATTTGGGACAAAAAAAAATATTCAATGGGCTCAACATGCCTCTCAGCAAATAGCTTGGGGTGTCTACTTTCCAAAATGGGGTCATTTGGGGGGGTTTGTGCCATCTTGGCATTTTATGGCCTTCAAAACTGTGATAGGTAGTGTGGAGCGAAATCAAAAATTTATGCCCTTAGAAACCTTGAAGGCGGTGCTTGGTTTTTGGGGTCCCGTACGCGGCTAGGCTCCCAAAAAGTCCCACACATGTGGTATCCCTGTACTCAGGAGAAGCAGCAGAATGTATTTTGGGGTGTAATTTCACATATGCCCATGGCATGTGTGAGCAATATATCATTTAGTGACAACTTTGTGCAAAAAAAAAAAAGTTTGTCATATTCCCGCAACCTGTGGCAAAATATAAAATATTCCATGGACTCAACATGCCTCTCAGCAAATAGCTTGGGGTGTCTACTTTCCAAAATGGGGTCATTTGGGGGGGTTTTGTGCTATTTTGGCATTTTATGGCCTTCGAAACTGTGATAGGTAGTGAGGAGTGAAATCAAAAATTTACGCCCTTAGAAATCCTGAAGGCGGTGCTTGGTTTTTGGGGCCCTGTACGCGGCTAGGCTCCCAAAAAGTCCCACACATGTGGTATCCCCGTACTCAGGAAAAGCAGCAGAATGTATTTTGGGGTGCAATTCCACATATAACCATGGCATGTGTGAGCAATATATCATTTAGTGACAACTTTTTGTACATTTTTTTTCTTTTTGTCATTATTCAATCATTTGGGACAAAAAAAAAAATATTCAATGGGGTCAACATGCCTCTCAGCAAATAGCTTGGGGTGTCTACTTTCCAAAATGGGGTCATTTGGGGGGTTTTGTGCCATCTTGGCATTTTATGGCCTTCAAAACTGTGATAGGTAGTGAGGAGTGAAATCAAAAATTTATGCCCTTAGAAACCTTGAAGGCGGTGCTTGGTTTTTGGGGTCCCGTACACGGCTAGGCTCCCAAAAAGTCCCACACATGTGGTATCCCCGTACTCAGGAGAAGCATCAGAATGTATTTTGGGGTGTAATTTCACATATGCCCATGGCATGTGTGAGCAATATATCATTTAGTGACAACTTTGTGCAAAAAAAAAAAGTTTGTCATATTCCCGCAACTTGTGGCAAAATATAAAATATTCCATGGACTGAACATGCCTCTCAGTAAATAGCTTGGGGTGTCTACTTTCCAAAATGGGGTCATTTGGGGGGGGTTTGTGCTATTTTGGCATTTTATGGCCTTCGAAACTGTGATAGGTAGTGAGGAGTGAAATCAAAAATTTGCGCCCTTAGAAATCCTGAAGGCGGTGCTTGGTTTCCGGGGTCCCGTACATGGCTAGGCTCCTAAAAAGTCCCACACATGTGGTATCCCCGTACTCAGGAGAAGCAGCAGAATGTATTTTGGGGTGCAATTCCACATATAACCATGGCATGTGTGAGCAATATATCATTTAGTGACAACTTTTTGTAATTTTTTATTTTTTTTTGTCATTATTCAATCACTTGGGACAAAAAAAAAATATTCAATGGGCTCAACATGCCTCTCAGCAATTTCCTTGGGGTGTCTACTTTCCAAAATGGGGTCATTTGGGGGGGTTTTGTACTGCCCTGCCATTTTAGCACCTCAAGAAATGAGATAGGCAGTCATAAATTTAAAGCTGTGTAAATTTCAGAAAATGTACCCTAGTTTGTAAACGCTATAACTTTTGCGCAAACCAATAAATATACGCTTATTGACATTTTTTTTACTAAAGACATGTGGCTGAATACATTTTGGCCTAAATGTATGACTAAAATTGAGTTTATTCGATTTTTCTTATAACAAAAAGTAGAAAATATCATTTTTTTTCAAAATTTTCGGTCTTTTTCTGTTTATATCGCAAAAAATAAAAATCGCAGAGGCAATCAAATACCATTAAAAGAAAGCTCTATTTGTGGGAAGAAAAGGACGCAAATTTCATTTGGGTACAACATTGCATGTCCGCACAATTTACAGTTAAAGCAGCGCAGTGCCGAATCCCAAAAACAGGCCTGGTCCTAATGGCCCGAAATGGTCCGGGGCTTAAGTGGTTAATAAGTGCAACATAATTTGTTTAAGAACGGATATCTTCTTTTTATGTCTGCTGCTGTATTTCTAGATTTTTTGCACAAATAGTGTGGTTTTTATAATTTTACAGCTTTAGCTTGTAACTTGACTTAGACTTTCCACTAGCATGAGACAGAAAAGTCACACTGCAGCTTCCCTTTTGCCTAGGCAAACTCTGTAATGCATTTCAAAATGTTGTGTGGCTGTGAGATGGACATTGTAATAGTAGAGGTGGAAGGTACTTTTGGGTAGCAATGCCTGTTCCTAAACCCTCATCATCAATGTAATTCTGTATTCAGAGGCAGGAGTGGGCTGGATATCTATCTTATGATGTAAAATTCCTGTGAGACTAAAAGAGCAGAAGGTGCCTAGGCACTGTCACAAGTTAGGAAATGCTCTGCTGCCTCCAATCAAGAATTATATATTAAAGTTATAATTTAGTACTAATTGCTGTAATTCCTTTTAGAAAGCCACATTTTAGATCCATTTTAGATCCAAAGTTTAGCTTCACTTTAAGATGATGCTATAAGGGGGTTAAAAATCCAATTATAGTTCCATGTGAAGAAAACAGCTTTTAAAATATTTATCTTAATCGCACAATACAGGACACACAGCTAGTATTCATGGATCAAGGGTTACAGTATATGCTGCTACCTTCAGACACTGGAATTTTTTTTGCTAGGGCTGCCCTTGAGCATACCAATATAACCCCACCCATTGCATGAGGCTCTAGTTTTTTGCTAATGGATCTGTCCCCCTCTAGATAAGTACAGTATATCTTTTTTTTTTAAATCCTTAAATTTTTTCATCTGAAAAATCTTCTCTCACTGGCTGCTTGTTGCCTTGTACTACCTCGCAATTTCCAGATCGGTTACCATTAGTGTGTACCTCGGGGAACATACCCAAAACCCACTGTGTGGGACTCGTCTGTAATTTTTTGATTCACGCATTAAGTGCTCACCTTGGCATGAAGTGCAATTTGTGATGTTAGCTGCAAGGTGCTATACAGGTCCAGGACTGCGGTAAATTTCTATGGTTCTCAGATCCTGAAAACCTCTTCGAAGGTATGTCCACCATAACAGGTGAAGTCTGGACCTCATCAGGCCCAGTGTTGTGGATAAGGTAAGACAGGGTTTCCCTCTATATGGACGTCAGTTACAACCATATCTGCAGGGCATAGCACATTATGTGTTTTATTGGGCAGTGGTTTGGGGTGTTTTCACATTATTGTCTCTCTTTTGTCTCTCACCCTTCTCAGCAAGCTCTTTTAAAATTGGCTTTTCCATCCTATCTTAACTTAATCTCACAAGTATGAAATAACCGCAATACACCTCCAATATGAGACATGTTTCCACCTGCTTGTTCCACTGAGATTCCCACTGGGGACCCCCTGCAGGGGCACCGGGACAAAAAGGCCAAACAGCATGCTGAATATGCTTGCATGAAACATTTTCTTTGCATGCTATTTGATAGTGAACTCCTCTTGTAGGAATCCCTTGACAAATCCATTAAGAAGTAATTGGGCTTTCTATCCGTGTCCCTTCCTAACTTTTTACCTTTAAATCTACCAGTTTCAGACCAAAAAGGGCAGATTTGATTACTACTTTGCACCATCTTTAAGCACAAGGAGTGGTTGTATGAGTTCCTTAATAAAAATTGTTTTTACATGGCTGTTGAAACCCAAGTGCCAAAGCATAGAATCTGATTTAATTATTGCCATCTTACTCAGAACAAGGAAATCGAAATCCCACTAGATTTGCCATTGCACATTGGAGGTTTTCTTTGCATGGTGTAAGAACAGAAGGCTAATCTCTAGGGAATACTCTTTTTCCAGAGTGGTCTTGACCAGCATCTGACACTGAGTACCCTTAAGGGACAAGTTTCTGCCTTATCCATCCTCTTCCAGAAACCTTTAGTCTCTCAGTCCCAATCAAGACTTTTCTAGAGCGAGTTGCTCATATAATTCCCTCAGTTCGACATCCTGTGTCAAATTGGCATCTTAACCTGGTGCTTTCTGTTCTTCAGAGACACCCCCTTTGAAATTAAAGACATTCCTTTGGAAGACCTTACCTTTGAGGTTGCTTTCTTGGTGGCAATCACATCTGTTAGGCATGTTTCTTAGATATCAGCTGTCTTGTACAAAGCTTTTTTTTTTTTTGCACACAGACAAGGTGGTTTTGAGACCAAAACCTTCCTTTTTACCAATTGTGTTTTCCTCTTTCCTCTGTCCTATCCCAAAACAAGACAAGGAAATTACTTTACATTATTTGGTCAGGGGCCAGAATCTGCTTGTCAGCAACAGCTGGAGTCCCTTTTTGTTCTATCAGGGTGTCCTGGTAAAATACACCCTCATTCTCAGTCCACCATTGTCAGATGAACTAGCCAACTCATTTACAGGACTTACGCTCCTAAAAAAAAGATTCCTCCCTTTCCAAACATAGCCCATTCCACCAGGGCTGTTGATATCTCCTGGAGTTTTCAGCATCAAGCAATTCTATCCTAGAATTGGAAGGGCTCCACCTAGTCTTCTATTCGCAAGTTCTACCAGATGGGTGTTCAGGTTTCAGATGATGTGAGCTTGGGGTGCAAGGTGCTTCAAGCTGTTTTTATTAGGTTTATTTCAATCCTTGTGTTTCTTATGTGCCTGGCAGTTCCATGCTGCTATGTTGTTGCCCATCCCTCCGTTTTATTTTTTGGGTACATCCTATGGTCTATAAATACCAGTCCTGTACAGTACAATTAAGATAATAAGACTTTTGACTTACCTGTAAACACCTTATCTTAGAGTACAGGACAGGACAGAGGTCCCTCATCTATGTGTTTTGATCACTCTCCATTGCTTGATAAAAAATTGGAGCTTCCGAGAGTGATTGTGTTTATGAGTATGCTCTAGGGGCAGCCCTAGCAAAAGTTTTTCCCTGTGTCCAGTAGGGATGAGCTTCGAGTTTGAGTCGAACTCATGTTCGACTCGAACATTGCCTGTTCGCCCGTTCGCCGAACAGCGAACAATTTGGGGTGTTCGCGGAAAATTTGAATAGCCCTGTAAAAGTCTATGGGAGAAATCGAAAGTGCTAATTTTAAAGGCTTATATGCAAGTTATTGTCATAAAAAGTGTTTGGGGACCTGGGTCCTGCCCCAGGGGACATGTATCAGTGCAAAAAATATTTTTAAAAATGGCAGTTTTTTCGGGGCAAGTGATTTTACTAATGCTTAAAGTGAAACAATAAAAGTGAAATATTCCTTTACATTTCGTACCTGGGGAGTGTGTATAGTTTGCCTGTAAAGTAGCGCTTGTTTCCCGTGCTTAGAACTGTCCCTGCACAAAATGTAATTTCTGAAGGAAAAAAAGTAATTTAAAGTACTCACGGCTGTAATGAACTGTCGGCTCCCGGCAATACAGAGAAAAGTAATTGAAAGTCATTGATAAAAAAATAAAAAAATGCGTGGGTGTCCCCCCAAATTCAATTACCAGGCCCTTCAGGTCTGGTATGGATATTAAGGGGAACCCTGCGCCAAATTAAAAAAAAAATTATGTGGGGTTCCCCCCAAATATCCATACCAGACCTGGGTCTGGTATGGATTTTAAGTGGAAACTCTGCGCCAAATAAAAAAAATGGCGTGGAGTTCCCCCCAAAAATCCATACCAGACCCTTATCCGAGGCCCCAGGAAAAGAGGGGGGACGAGAGAGCGCCCCCCCCTGAAACGTACCAGGCCACATGCCCTCAACATGGGGAGGATGCTTTCCTTTTGCTTGATAACAACAGGGGAAGTTGAAGAGAGAAAGAAGTTGGATAGGAAGGTAGATTCAGGCACTCAACACCTATCGTTACACTTTGCCACTCAAGCCTGAGTGGGCTTTTCTCACCCGGATAGTCCCCTCTCACGGTCCTAGCAACCGGAATGAAGCACTAACAGTTAATTTAATTTCGTCCCCTTCACGGACAAGTTCAAGAGATCCTCTGCCACAGAATCCTTTAATTCCTGAATTAGAACTTTGAAACCCCTGTAGATTAATAGAGACCATAGGTGCCAATGGGGCACACTACAGGAGCTATCTTGCAACTCACGAATCCTTCCCTCTGATAGGCAACCAGGCCTTACCGAGACCGTGACTTCTTTCACCAATCCATCAGACAGGTCCTCCCCCGGTTTCCTCTTTTTCAGAGTGGGCCACCCTCACCTGGGCTCCCTGGGACTCCAGTGGTTGGTTGTAGACCCAGTTGAAGGTACTGGGCCTACCTGGAACTCTGTAGCCTCGGGCTAAAGGTGCCCGAGACTCCTCGACCAGTTCACGCACCCCCCGGCCAGCAGGGCCAAAGGGCACGACTTCGCCACCAGGGGTCCTCCTTGGAATCCCCCCGGCACACCACCCAGATCATGGCGTCTGCCCTTTATGTACTCTCTCCCGGCATGCACACCAGGCAAAACCCACCCACCGCACGGTAGCCGAGAGAGGACACCCAATCACACCATAATGCCACCCATGGTTCAACCCGAGACCTGAGTGACAGCGCCACCCTCCAGGCAACACCACAGCAGATCAGAGTCCAAACTATGGAATTTGATAACCTGAGCCAAACTATTGCTCAGGCTGCCCTTAAATTTAAGGCATAGCGACCCCATTTTTGGGGGGGCGCTACACATACCCCCCCTTGAAAAGTCACTGTCCCCAGTGGCTGGAAGAGTTTAGAAATACCCCTCAATCCTGAGTGGGTTACGGTCTTTTCCAACTATGTACAGCAAAATATATTTTTTTAAATGGTGCCTGAACCAAGAATTTGGGAATAGCAGAGGAAGAGAAAAGAAGGAGAGCATGTAAAAATATACATCACAGCTTGTATAAAACACACAGTATTACAAATTACAATCCCACCCCTCCTAACATATCTACCCCACCCATTCTCCGGTAGAGTTGACAGCAGATCACCTGCAGGGGGAGAGAAAAAAAAAACCACAATACACAGTAAACCATCCTACACTTAAGATATTCAGAAGAAAACCATCTCCCCAGGGAGAGATGATTATCCTCGGATATATATATATATATTTTTTTGCTAAGCCTAACCTCACTGAAATTTCTGCAAAATACCACCACCTAGTGGCAGCTTAGGTCAATACACTTCAATGCTGCGTGTGGGCATACATGTATTTCACATGAACTCTTCATCTTGACCACAACGGTTTCTCACTTTGGCCCTTACTAACCTACCCCATTGTTCAGTAGAAAAAGAAAAAAAAAATTATTTCCTTTGCGGAGAAAAAAAAAACAACAACTCTCCAATTCCTCAGTTGAGTAGATTCCCCTGCAGCAGAGGGCAAAGTCATGAGTGAGTTCAGGGCAGGCTATTCCTGTGAAACGGAATAGTAAAGAGCACACAAGTTCCATTTCACAAGTAGTACTGAGGATCCGGGAGAACAAGAGTCTTCCATTGTTTATCTAGGGTCTCAATAGAGTACACGGTATCCGCTTTCTCTCTGCAGCAAATTACCACACGATCCACATGGATGTGCCGACCATAAGCCTACTCTTTACGGCACCCCTTGTAACGATCTGCCATGGTAGCAGAACATTTTAGATACCTTGGGCATCTGTGCATTTTCAAATGGTCCCAAACAAAGTCCGCGTACCACCGTTCCCTGTAGGCCTCGATTTCAAAGAGTAACTCTTTGGGAACGTAGGGGTATTCCCACCCGTACTCAGTGGCAATCTTTCTGTTTAGGAGCCGCTGCAACCGGGCTAAAGGTGGCATGGTTGCCCGATCTCCTGCTCCAGGAAGAACGATAGCATCCGGGGACCTTGTTAGTTGAACTGGTTCCAACTGAGGCAAAGGTGGCCGCAACGGCGGACGTCCCTCCGTAACAGTAGGCACGGACAATACAGGTGCAGGCAGAGCAGGTGTGGGTATGACTTCTTCCTTTAAAGCAAGGGCTTCCACTCTAGGCGTAGTTTCCCCAGAGTCCATTGGCAACATCCCCCTCTGCCGGCAGGTAATTTGTGGTGGACACAGACACATTGTCCCCGAAAATAGAGAGTTTCCGTGGCTTGCTGTCCATGCATCCTCAGTAGTGTGGGGCTTCCTTCCCTTCCCCGGCCAACTCAATTTCACTGTTCCCCAGCCTCCTTACCGTCCCCTGACGTGGATCTCCTGGAGGTCCCTCCGGCTTGGAGTTCCGGTTCAGGCAGGCGCTGGGGAAGGCTTCGACCGCGGCCGCGGGAGGCCTTAACATAGCCCACCTTTCGCTTGGCGGGCGGAATGGAGGTCTCGGTTGTAGCGGAGGCAGCATCCGCTCCGATATCCACCGATGGCTCTGCAGCAGCTGAGTCGTCTCCATTGGCCACATCTGTGGCAGCCAACGCGATGTGCGTGGGCTCAACTGTGGGAGTACAGGTTTCCTCCTCAGAAGTGACGGTACCCTTAAAGTAGTTGATCCGGTAGACCTGGGGTTTCTCGGTGGGTTGGTCTACTTCGAAGAGAAACTCTCCATAGGTTGCACACCTTCCAAAAGTTCCGTAACTGCACCGCTAGTCCCTGGCATCTGGGGAAGAGCATGCCCAGGGCCTCCGCATCTCAGCAGACATAGAGAGTGAAGCGGCCCCTAGGCTTCAGCCGGATCCCTGTATCCATCAGGGGGGCAGTGAGGGGAGCAATGTCCATGGTTGAGGTGGTTTGGAACATCCGAGGTCCCGATGCAACAGAAGTCCATGGAGAAGCAGCCATCTTTCTTCTCTCTCACTGATCCAGCTCGTCCTGTCCCTTTGGCGCCAGTTACACCACGTGCAACTCCCAATTGGTGAGGGCTCCTCCCCCTTTTCTTTTGCTGCACGTAGCTCGCAGGTTTTTCTATGTTTTAGGCACTCCCACGAACTACGCAGTTAGAAAAATCCAGTGCAGGCCTTTACCTCCATTTCTCTCACAAGTGACGCAGTTCAATCTTCCCCCAAAAAAAACAATGGCCGACTTTCACAGAACCACATACACAGGAAAAAAAGTCCAACTTCCAGAGGTAGCCGCAAAAAATAAATCCCGGACTCGAGCCCCCACGTGTAGCACACAGACCCTTCAATCCTGCTTACCTTCACTTGCAGGTTTAAGGCACACCATGCCACATGCCCGTATCCTCCTGGTATAAGAGGTTGAGCGGTGTTCTTGTAATTTTTGGGTCCTGCAGCGAGTTACCCCCTTCCACTGGTTCTCGTTCCTAAAGTGTAGGGAAAAGTCTATCTTTCCTGTTTTAGAAAGGCCAATGTCCAGACAGTGTCAACTCCAACAAAGAGTTTATTTTTTCCTTTTGCTTGATAACAACAGGGGAAAATGAAGAGAGAAAGAAGTTGGATAGGGAGGTAGATTCAGGCACACAATACCTATCGTTACACTTTGTCACTCAAGCCTGAGTGGGCTTTGCTCACCCGGATAGTCCCCTCTCATGGTTCTAGCAACCAGAATGAAGCACGAACAGTTACTTTAATTTCGTCCCCGTCACGGACAAGTTCAAGAGATCCTCTGCCACAGAATCCTTTAATTCCTGAATTAGAACTTTGAAACCCCTGTAGATTATTAGAGACCATAGGTGCCAATGGGGCACACTACAGGAGCTATCTTGCAACTCACGAATCCTTCTCTCTGATAGGCAACCAGGCCTTACCGAGACCGTGATTTCCTTCAACAATCCATCGGACAGGTCCTCCCCCGGTTTCCTCTTTTTCAGAGTGGGCCACCCTCACCTGGGCTCCCTGGGACTCCAGTGGTTGGTTGTAGACCCAGTTGAAGGTACTGGGCCTTCCTGGAACTCTGTAGCCTCGACCAGTTCACGCACCCCCCTGCCAGCAGGGCGAAAGGGCGCGACTTCGCCACCAGGTGTCCTCCTTGGAATCCCCCCGGCACACCACCCAGATCATGGCGTCTGCCCTTTATGTACCCTCTCCCGGCATGCACAGCAGGCAAAACCCACCCACCGCACGGTAGCCGAGAGAGGACACCCAATCACACCATCCGTGGTTCAACCCGAGACTATGGAATTTGATAACCTGTGCCAAACTATTGCTCAGTCTTCCCTTAAATTTAAGGCATAGCGACCCCATTTTTGGGGGGTCCGCTACATAAATAAAACCTAGTAAAAGACATTTGCGTATGAATACTTTCACAATATAAAACTTCTCTTTAAAGGGGAGTTCTAGCCTTTTTTATGTTTATTAAAAGTCAGCAGCTTTAAAAAGTGTAGCTGTTGGCTTTTAATAAACTGACACTTACCTGTTCCACTGTCCAGCGACGCGGCCGAACGGAGCTTCGCTCCTCTCCCCCCTCTCTCCGCCGGCGCCTCAATTCTAACTGTGGGCACCCGGGCGTGACAGCTTTTGGCTTCACGGACGGGCACTTACTGCGCATGCGCGAGCGGCGCTGCGCAATCTGAGTGGACAGGCGATCGCCTGGGACCTGTCACGTGTCCCAGGTGATCGCCTACAGGGAGGGGCCGCCTTAGGCGATATGACGAGTCGCCTAAGCGGTCCCTGGGCGGAAGGAGGAAGTGGGATAGGAAGTCCCACTCCTACTGAAGCCCCCACTCCCCCCCAAAAACAAATTACATGCCAAATGTGGCATGTAAGGGGTCGAGGAGTGGTTTAAGCGGAAGTTCCACTTTTGGGTGGAACTCTGCTTTAAGTTATTGGGCTGTTTTTTAATATAATATCAATTCCTCCCATCACTGGCAGAACCGGAAATTGCCGTACTGAGTACTATACAAAGTCACATATATGAGTACTATGTAAAGCAGCATTACTGTGACCATACTGCTGCTTATTAAACAAAAATCACATTTATATAGCACAACGGAGAGCTATTCATCTAAATTAAAGAAAAAGTTGGGAGGAAAGCCTGGTTATGTGACCTGTCAAAGTCATATGACCAGCCTCTCCTCTAATCACTGCATCATTAGGTAGAGAGTACTTAACCCTTTCGTGACTAAGCCTATTTCTTACATTTGGTGTTTACAAGTTAAAAACCATATTTTTTGCTAGAAAATTACTTAGAACCCCCAAACATTATATATATATATTTTTTAGCAGAGAATCTAGAGAAAAAAATGGCGATTGTTGCAATATTTTATGTCACATGGTATTTGTGCAGCGGTGTTTTAAATGCAACTTTTTAGGTAAAATAAACTTCCATGAATTAAAAAAAAAAAAAAAAGTAAATTTAGCTGAATTTTGCACGCAGTCGTGGAATGGCGACAAACTACGGTACCTAAAAATCTCCATAGGCGACGCTTTAATTTATTTTTACGGTTACCAGGTTAGAGTTACAGAGGAGGTCTACAGCTAGAATTATTTCTCTCGCTCTGACGATTGCGGCGATACCTCACATGTGTGATTTGAACACCGTTTACATATGCGGGCGCGACTTCCGTATGCGTTTTCTTTGCTACGCGAGCTCGCAGGGACAGGGGCGCTTTATAATCTAAAATTGTGTTGTTTTTTTGTTTGTTTTTTTGATGACTTTTATTGCTGTCACAAGGAATGTAAACATCCCTTGTGACAGTAATAAGTGGTGACAGGTACTCTTTATGGAGGGATCGGGGGTCTTAACCACTTGACAACTGGGCACTTAAACCCCCTTCCTAACCAGACAAATTTTCAGCTTTCGGTGCTCTCACATTTTGAATGACAATTACTCAGTCATACAACACTGTACCAATATGAAATTTTTGTCCTTTTTTTCACACAAATAGAGCTTTCTTTTGGTGGTATTTAATCACTGTTGGGTTTTTTATTTTTTGCGCTATAAGAGAAAAAAGACTGAAAATTTTGTAAAAAAATGAATTTTTCTTTGTTTCCGTTATAAAATTTTGCAAATTAGTATTTTTTTTTCATACATTTTGGCCAAAATTTATACTGCTACATATCTTTGGTAAAAATAAGTACAAATTGGTGCATATTTTTTGGTCTTTGTGAAAGTTATAGAGTCCACAAGCTATGGTGCCAATATCTGAAAATTGATCACACCTGAAGTACTGACGGCCTATCTCATTTCTTGAGACCCTAACATGCCAGAAAAGTACAAATACCCCCCAAATGACCCCTTTTTGGAAAGAAGATATTCCAAGGTATTTAGAAAGAGTCATTGTGAGTTTTTTGAAGTTGTCATTTTTTCCCACAATTCTTTGCAAAAATCAAGATTTTTTTTTCTTTTTTTTTTTTCCACAAAATTGTCATATTAGCAGGTTATTTCTCACACACAGCATATGCATACCACAAATTACACCCCAAAACACATTCTGCTATTCCTCCCGAGTATGGCGATACCACATGTGTGAGACTTTTACACAGCGTGGCCACATACAGAGGCCCAACATGCAGGGAGCACCTTTAGGCGTTCTGGAGCACCGAGGCCAATTCTGACATTTCTCTCCTACATGTAAAAATCATCATTTATTTGCTAGAAAATTACATAGAACCCCAAAACATTATATATGTTTTTTTAGCAAAGACCTTAGAGAATATAATGGTGGTTGTTGCAACTTTTTATCTTGCACGGTATTTGCGCAGAAATTTTTCTACCGCGTTTTTTACGGAAAAAAACTGTTTTGTGCCTAAAAGAGAAAAAAAAACAGTAAAGTTAGCCCAATGTTTTTGCATAATGTGAAAGATGAAGTTACGCCGAGTAAATAGATACCTAACATGTCACCCTTCAAAATTGCACACGCTCGTGGAATGGCGCCAAACTTCGCTACTTAAAAATCCCCATAGGCAACGCTTTAAATATTTTTACTGGTTACATGTTTTGAGTTACAGAGGAGGTCTAGGGCCAAAATTATTTCTCTCGCTCTAACGTTCGCAACGATACCTCACATGTGTGGTTTGAACACCGTTTTCATATGTGGGCGGGGCTTATGTATGCGTTCACTTCTGCATGCGAGCTCGCGGGGGCAGGGGCGCTTTAAAAAAAAAATATATATTTTATTGTTCATTTTACTTTATTTATTTTAGTTTGACATGTTTTTCCGCCCCAAATTTTTTTTTGATCACTTTTATTCCTATTACAAGGAATGTAAACATCCCTTGTAATAGGAATATGGCATGACAGGTCCTCTTTACAGTGAGATATGGGGTAAATAAGACCCCACATCTCACCTCTAGGCTGGGAAGCCTGAAAAAAACAAACAAAAAAAAAAACAATCCTGGCTTTGATCGTAGCGGTGAGTCGGTAGAAGCACCGGAGGGCAGCGGGAGGGGGGGGCATCCCCTCTCACCTCCCGTAAGAGCGATCAAGCGGTGGAACAGCTGCTATGATCGTTCTTATGGTGCAGGGAATCGCCAGCTGAAAAAGCGAATATCTGAATGATGCCTGTAGCTGCTCCCATCATTCAGATATACCCCCACAAAGTCAAGGACGTTATATGACGGCCGGCGGGCGGGAAGTGGTTATTGCAGAGTATTGCCGGGTATTGCGGAGTATTGCCGGGTATTGAGGAGTATTGCCGGGTATTGAGGAGTATTGCCGGGTATTGCCGAGTATTGCGGGGTATTGCCGGGTATTGCGGAGTATTGCAGGGTATTGCGGAGTATTGCAGGGTATTGCGGAGTATTGCAGGGTATTGCGGAGTATTGCCGGGTATTGTGGAGTATTGCCGGGTATTGTGGAGTATTGCCGGGTATTGTGGAGTATTGCCGGGTATTGTGGAGTATTGCAGGGTATTGTGGAGTATTGCCGGGTATTGTGGAGTATTGCCGGGTATTGTGGAGTATTGCCGGGTATTGTGGATTATTGCCGGGTATTGTGGAGTATTGCAGGGTATTGAGGAGTATTGCGGAATATGGCAGGGTATTGCACAGTATGGGCAGGGTATTGCACAGGGTATTGCACAGGGTATTGCAGAGTATGGGCAGAGTATGGGCAGGGTATTGCACAGGGTATTGCAGGGTATTGCACAGGGTATTGCAGAGTATTGCACAGGGTATTGCAGAGTATTGCACAGGGTATTGCAGAGTATTGCACAGGGTATTGCAGAGTATTGCACAGGGTTTTGCAGAGTATTGCACAGGGTTTATTGCAGAGTATTGCACAGGGTTTATTGCAGAGTATTGCACAGGGTATTGCAGAGTATTGCACAGGGTATTGCAGAGTATTGCACAGGGTATTGCAGAGTATTGCACAGGGCTTTGCAGAGTATTGCACAGGGTTTATTGCAGAGTATTGCACAGGGTATTGCAGAGTATTGCACAGGGTTTATTGCAGAGTATTGCACAGGGTGTATTGCAGAGTATTGCACAGGGTGTATTGCAGAGTATTGGCAGGGTGTATTGGCAGAGTATTGCACAGGGATGGCTGAGCAGGGATGGATGGATTGCTGGATCTGTGACTGCAATTGTCACAGATCCAGCCCACAGCTGACATGATCTGACTTGGGGGAGGGAGCGGACATGATCCGCTCCCTCCCCTCTCCTCTCACACTGTACCGATCGGTACAGAGAGGGGAGGGAGGAACCGGCGTCATCACATGACGCCGGTCTGTTTACAAGTGATCGCTCCGTCATTTGACGGAGCGATCACGTGGTAAACGGCCGCGATTAGCGGCCATCTACCGTGATCCGTGATGCGCCGGGTCTTCCGGACCCGGCGGTCACGGACATATCCTGGAGCGCGCCCCAGGGGGCGCGCGGGAGCAAGATTCTGTGAGGACGTCCCTGGGACGTCCACTCAGGATAACTCGACCGCGCTGTGGACGTCTTTTGTACATGGCGTGGTCGGGAAGTGGTTAAAGACCCCCAATCCCTCCTTTGCACTTCAAAGTATTCAGATCGCTGAAAACTGTGATTCTGAATACTGTGTACTTTTTTAAATCCGGCGCCATATTGGCAGCTGAGTAACCCGGACGTGACGTCATGACGTTGCTTCCGTGGTTACATTGAAGAGACTGAATCAAAGCCGTTCACAGCTTCGATTCAGTCTCTTTCTAGGCGCCGGAGGTGGCGCATCGTGGATTGGGTCTCCCGGTGGGACGGGAGGCCCGGTAAGAGCGGCGGAGGCGGCGGGAGGGGGGTGTCCCCTCCGGCTCCTACGGTATAACAACCGAGTGGCTTTTAGCCCTGGAAAACCAATCGCTGGTTCTAAAAAATTATACCAGGATGATGCCTGCAGCTGCAGGCATCATCCCGGTATAACCCCCAAAAGCCAAGTACGCATATCTGCGTACGCTTGGCGGGAAAGGGTAAAACGTAACTCCACTTTTTTTGAGAAAAAAACATTCCCCTCTGGGTGATCTCTGTACATTGCAAGGATTATAACAAACTTTGTTGCAGATTCCTACCTTTTGTTATTCTGAAGAAATCCCTGTGTGTTTGTTTGTGCCTCTGTTCTGAGTGGAACTTATGGGATTGTTTTCATAATTAATTGTCAGGTGTGTGACACAGCTGCAGAGCACTAATGAGAAAATCTACTGGGCCTGCATCCCTTTAGACGTGTTTCTATTGAAAGTATCTCCCCAAAAATAAAATTTTTGTTGCAGGGGATCCTTGAAATCTGACTTGTATCTTAGTGCAGACTTCTGGGAAAATTGGTGAGCCAACCACACAAGCAGGAATTTATGTTTCTTGGGAGTGGTCAGTACACATTCTGTGTACAGAACAACTCCAGGTAGCCATATAGCAATGCATTCTCAGAAAATTACAGTGGCTGCAGATTGAAAAGGAAAGGTCATTTTTAATAACATTCAATTACAATATGATTAGGGTGGCAGTTTGATGCGTTATATTATTTTTTTGTTATTTGCTATTTTTGTTCCCTCAAGAAAGTGGAGTTACCCTTTAATGTAGTATTGCAGGCTCTGCACCACAACCTATATTTTATGAATTGGACATAAATTGAAGGAAGTGGTGTGAAATAATATTGCCCAGAGGAGAATTGATAGTAATATCCGCTCTCCATTTTGAATCGGCCTCTTAAATTTTAACTAATAAAACTGTATATTTATTCTCACCATAAGGTTAAAGTGATACCAAACAGAGAAGTGTTAATTGCCATACTTTATTCACATTAATCATGCATATCATGCCACTGTTTTTTTTTTTTTTTTATCCTCTAAGGGCCTTATTGCTGCAGCACTGTTGTGTATTCACATGATCTTTTCCTGTTCTTTGGCATCTACACGGAAAGATCTTTGGGAAGAGCTTCTATGACTCTGCTGATGTATGCTCTCTGCAGTATGAGTCTTATCATTTTTGTGAGTTCCCTAGTGAATGTAATCAATCAGCATACTATATCACACCCCCATAGTGTTTAGCAGTAGAAGACATGGAGGAGGAGGGAGGGGCGTGTCATTTACCACTGTGTACCTGCCCATGTGTTTGACTCTATACAGTATAGATACATGGGCTGCACAAATAGGAAAAAGGGAGAAATTAAGCACTTAGAAGGGAACTGAAACACATCATGCTCTGTAGAGGACACCAGCTGTTCTACGCAATCTCAACTTGCAGTGGGGAACGGGAGAATATGGAAGGGACAGCTGAAGGCAGAACCCAGGTGTATTTCACGCTGCAAAAAAAGTAGAACGACAATCAAGCAAATACTGATCATATATATAAAATGGTTATCCACATGATCCGTGTGGATTAAAAGATGTTTCTGTATTCCCAACGTCTATGTTGGCAGAGGCTAAAAACCTTCCATAAAGTTGTAGGGCTCATAAATATGAAGCCTGGTATGGCAAGATCAAAGCAAAATCCTAGGACCTGGAAGGATCCAGGAGCAGCGATGTGCGCTCCATGGCCGGTTCAGAGGATCGCTGCTCCTGGATCCTTCCAGGTCCTAGGATTTTGCTTTGATCTTGCCATAGCAGGCTTCATATTTATAAGCCCTACAAATTTATGGAAGGTTTTTAGCCTCTGTCAACATGGACGTTGGGAATCCAATTCTTACCAAATGATTACCCATTGATTCTATACCTATGTCCAGCAGGATTTGTCTTGCTCTTCATATATTCTTATTTACGTCTTCAAGTCACTATTGGATGCATGGAATTGCCTGGTTCAATTTACTATCTGCACTCCGCGTTTTGGAGTACCATTATTTTTAATCTATACACCTTCAATTAACATTTTCAATACAGAAACAGCATATTTTGAGATGCCGGGGTAAAATCTCCTGAGGAAGCTCTCTCTAGAGCGAAACGTTGAGTATACTGGCACCTTTGTGTTTGTTGTTGTACACTAATTATAATTGACTAAGGTTGTATATTGCATTGGTGTTTTGTATAAAGAAATAATTTTTGTAATAAAAAATTCTATTTTTTCTATTCAGTGTGTTCAGTCAGTACTTAACTATTTGATTTTGCACATTATTGACATCCGTAAAATCCCGGGGCCTTGTGACCCCCCCTTCCCCCTTCTCTTTATCGTTAAAATTGGGATGTGATGTCCAAAATTTACCTTCCCCTCCAGATCCATTTTCTCTCATTACATACGTTGTGGTGATGACACATTTCTCTCTACATAAAACTAATGCTTTGGTGGCTTTGTGAATATGCTCACTGTTATATAGAATGTAATGAGTTTTTCATAGTCTGGGTTTAATGACACTTTAATGACTGCAGAAAATGAAGACACCAGGCAATATTATCTGAGAGAAGTGTCGATAAATATGAAACAAACAACAAATACTACATTTAGCTCATATTCCCTCACTTAGACATCCTATATTAATCACTTCAGCCCCGGCAGGATTTACCCCCTTCCTGACCAGAGCACTTTTTGCAATTCGGCACTGCGTCGCTTTAGCGGACAATTGCGCGGTCTTGCAACGTTGTACCCAAACAAAATTGACATTTTTTTTCCCACAAATAGAGCTTTCTTTTGAAGATATTTGAGCACCTCTGCGGTTTTTATTTTTTGCGCTATAAACAAAAGAAGGGTGACAATTTTGAAAAAAAGCAATATTTTTTGCTATAATGAATATGCTCAAAAAATATATAAAAAAAACTAATTTCTTTCTTTCTTTCTTTTTTTACTAGTAATGGCAGCGATCTGTGATTTTTATCGTGTCTGCGACATTGCGGTGGACAGATCGGACACTGTTGACACAATTTTTGGGACCATTGACATTTATACAGCGATCAGAGCTAAAAATAGCCACTGATTCCTGTATAAATGTCACTGGCAGAGAAGGGGTTAACACTAGGGGCAATCAAGGGGGCAAATGTGTTCCCTGGATGCGTTCTAACTGTAGGGGGGATGGGCTCACTACAACATGACAGAGATCACTGCTCCTGATGACAGGGAGCAGTAGATTCCTGTCATGTTGCTAGGCAGAACAGGGAAATGCCTTGTTTACATATTCATCTAAATCGCGAGCCACCGGCAGACATCGAGTTTGCGGGACCCACTGGCACGCTCCCGCGGCACGAGGCGTGCACACGCCTGCTAGGCAGGAATTTCGAAGGGGTGTACGGGTACGCCCTTTTGCCTGCCCGTGCCATTCTGCCGACCTAAATCGGCGTGCGGCGGTCCGCATGTGGTTAATGCAATAATTTGAGTGACTAAACTGTGATTATATTCACGTCATGAACATATAAGTTAAATAGCAGTTCAACTGTTCAAAAACCAGTATCAACAAAGACCAGACACAGCTCCCTAATGTAATTCACAGGTTGTAGACTATGATTCTGATGAAATCAAGGGTAAACTTGGTGAAATTACTTTATTACTTTTATTATTATTTTTTAAATTGCTATGACTTTTATTATAGGACTCACACATGACCTTGGTTTGATGGTGTCTGTGAGACTAGTACCTACCAAGAAAAATGTCATTAGGCATTACAGCAATTTTTTCTACAAAATCACATTTCCATTTCCATGTGCAACTTCATTTAAAATGTAATACTGTTTAGAAAATTAATATTGGTTAAAGATGGAAAGGAAGAAACAGTTAGCAATTATCTTTAAGCGTGGATATTATTATCTTTAAGAGTGGATTTTTGCAGATAAATGCACAAACACTGTTATGAAATTAGTCAGATTAAAAGAAGTCTAGAGATTATAGTTCAATCGGATAAGCCAATTAAAAAAAAAAAAAATCCTATGTTTTAAAGTGTTTTTTTTTTTTAAGATGAGTAAAAAACCTAATGAGTCTTATTACAAAGGTGGCAGTTGGCTCTGGCAATAATAAATAGAAATACTACTAAACCTGCTTTGAATTTTGATAGACCTGATTTGTTTAAATATAATTAAATCTATTTTTGCATACTAACTAACATAAGCATCTAATTTTTTTATTACCTAGTTACCTATGAAATGACATTAGACCTATGTTTGTAGAACGGTATTGTTATTATTTCATATAATTATTGCATTACATAGCTCTTATCATTCTCTTTTCTGAGGTTGTGGTGTTATTGAATAAGCTGAAACAGTTGTGGACATTAGGTGTTCTACACACGCCCCCAAAAAACTTAATAGAAGCACACATGGCGTGTGTAGCATGCCCTGTCCTCCCCAGTTGCCACTCTTTCACTACATTTTCTCACAATACCAGGCTGTCATTCTGATTAACAGCAGCTATTATAGCCACTGCCTCAAAAAAAATAACCTTCTGACACAGTGTTTTTTAACACTGTTCATACATGGGGGATTCAGAGACACAAAGTAACATTATTGTTACTTAGTATTTACACTATTTCAGTTATGTGTGGATCAAACGAGAGAGCTCTGATCTGCATATGATGTCAGTTAAAGCGGAACTCTGAGCACACAAACTTTTATTTAAATACTGTATATTTCTTAATAGTGACAAAGGGTATAAATCCCTTTTGTGTGCACCAAATGCCTTTGCAAATCTAGTTTTCACCTAGGAAAATGATGACATCCTCATTGTGCTGCATGTAGCCTGTAAACATATCAAAACTGTGGGAGGAGTCCAGCAGGGCAGCCCACTGCAGGCTGCCTACATAAAACTACAGGAGAGGGTGGAGACAAGACCAGTAACCCAGCACAAGGATAGAGAACAGCAGTAACTGGTCTTTATTACAGTGGACTACTGAACAGATCTCAAAGAAATACACAAAGCACACCAAGATTCAAGTAACAGTACACATACCGTATTTATCGGCGTATAACACGCGCCGGCGTATAACACGCACCCCAAGTTTAGGAGGGAATTTTAAGGAAAAAAACTCTTAGGAGGGAAATTCAAGAAAAAATGCAGCCTTGTCCATCATTGCAGCCTTGCCCAGTGTCCATCTGCAGCCTTGCCCAGTGTCCATCTGCAGCCTTGCCCAGTGTCCATCTGCAGCCTTGGCCAGTGTCCATCATTGCAGCCTTGCCCAGTGTCCATCTGCAGCCTTGCCCAGTGCCTTTGCAGCCTTGCCCAGTGCCTTTGCAGCCTTGCCAGTCTTAGCAATTTTTAAAATTGGTGCCGATTTCTGTGTGGAGAGGAGCGAGCTGGGCCGAGTGTACTTTGGCTAGACTCGGCTCCTCTCGCAGTCCCGCCCATCTCTGACTGCGCCGCTGACATACAGAAAGCCGAGTGTACTTCGGCTAGACTCGGCTCTGCTCACGGTCAGGGGCGGGACTGCGAGAGGAGCCGAGACTAGCCGAAGTACACTCGGCTTTCTGTATGTCAGCGGCGCAGTCAGAGATGGGCGGGACTGCGAGAGGAGCCGAGTAAAGCCGAGTGTACTTCGGCTTCGTGTATCTCGGCTCCTCTCGCTCGTTTCAGCGAGGGGATCGGCGGAGGATTGGCGTATAACACGCACCCACGATTTCCCCCTAATTTTAAGGGGAAAAAAGTGTGTGTTATACGCCGATAAATACGGTATGTCTTGTACAATTGTGCTCATAAGTTTACCCTGGCAAAATGTATGATTTCTTGGCCATTTTTCAGAGAATATGAATGATAACACAAAACATTTCTTTCACTCGTGGTTAGTGTTTGGCTAAAGCCCTCCTCCTCCCTTTATTGTTTGGCTAAAGCCCTCCCTCCTTTATTGTCAATCAACTGTGTTTACTCTTTTTAAATGATAATGGCAACAGAAACTACCCAAATAACCCTGATCAAAAGTTTACATACCCTGGTAATTATGGCCTTATAATATGCACACAAGTTGACACAAAGGGGTTTGAATGGTTAATAAAGGTAACCATCCTCACCTGTGATCTGTTTGCTTGTAATTAGTGTGTGTGTGTGTGTGTGTAAAAGGTTAATGTGTTTCTGGACTCCTGACAGGCCCTTGCATCTTTCATCTAGTGCTGCACTGACATTTCTGGATTCTGAGTCATGGGGAAAGCAAAAGAATTGTCAAAGGATCTGCGGGAAAAGGTAGTTTAATTGTATAAAACAGGAAAGGGATATAAAAAGATATCCAAGGAACTGAGAATGCCAATCAGCAGTGTTCAAACACTAATCAAGAAGTGGAAAAGGACGATCAGGTAGACCAACTGAAATTTCAGTCACAACTGCCAGGAAAATTGTTCAAGATGCAAAGAAAAACCCACAAATAATTTCAGGTGAAATACAGGACTCTCTGAAAATATGTGGTGTGACTGTTTTGAGATGCATAATAAGGAGTGACTTGAAGAAAGAAGGACTGCATGGTCAAATTGCCAGAAGAAAGCCATTACTACGCAAATGCCACAAAGTATCCCTCTTACTATACGCCAAACAGCACAGAGACAAGCCTCAAACCTTCTGGCACAAAGTCATTTGGACTGATGAGACTGATGAGACCAAAATTTTGCTTTTTGGACACAACCATAAATGCTAAATTTGGAGAGGAGTCAACAAGGCCTAAGATAAAAGGTACACCATTGCTACTGTGAAACACGGAGGTGGATCGCTGATGTTTTGAAGATGTGTGAGCTACAAAGGCACAGGAAATTTGTTCAAAATTGTTGGCAAGATGAGTGCAGTATGTTATCAAATAATACTGGAGGAACATTTGTATTCATCAGCCAGGAAGCTGCGCATGGGACGTACTTGGACATTCCAACATGACAATGATCCAAAACACAAGGCCGAGTCAACCTGTCAGTGGTTACAGCAGAATAAAGTGAAGGTTCTGGAGTGGCCATCTCAGTCTCCTGACCTCAAATTTTATTTAGCCACTCTGGGGAGATCTCAAACGTGCAGTTCATGCAAGACAGCTCAAGAATTTACAGCAACTGGAGGCTTTTTGCCAAGAGGAATGGGCAGCTTTACCATCTGACAAGATAAAGGGCCTCATCCACAAATACCAAAAAAGACTTCAAGCTGTCATTGATGTTAAAGGGGGCAATACACGGTATTAAGAAACTTTTGATCAGGGTCATTTGGGTAGTTTCTGTTGCCATTATGATTTAAAAAAGTAAACACAGTTGATTGATAATAAATGGCTTCAGCCAAACACTAACTATGAGTGAAAGAAAAGTTTTGGTGTTATCATTCATATTCTCTGAAAAATGGGCAAGAAATCATAAATTCTGCCAAAGTATGTAAACTTATTAGCACAACTGTATTTAGACAATATTTGCTTATTCCAGAGCTCAGCTGTAAAACAAAGTATTTTTTTTTTTTAAGTGTCCCTTTTGGACCCCTTGGTTTATCCTAATCTGCCCTAATTAACGCCTCCTTCCTCTTTCCCCCCTACCTTTTATTTTCCTCCTGATTTTTGTGTAAATATTTTATTTTTGTAACTATTTTATTTCAAATTGCTTTTGTTTGCTTTTGTTTGTAAAAAAAAAAAAAAAAAGAACCCTTAGGGCCAGTTCACACTGCGACTTCAAAATCGTGCGATTTTACCGCAAATTTGCCATGATTTTGCCGCAATTCGCGGCCACGATTTCAGGGAATGCAGTCTATAGAGCTGAATTCGCATCGCACATGGATCAAACTCACACAGGACCCTTTTTTAACGCAGCTTAGATTCGCAACACATTTATGTGAACGCCACTCATGGAAAACTATGTTAGTAAAATGACTTGCGAATTTGAGCAATCGCAACGGATCAAATTCGCAATAGAATTCGCAGCAGTGTGAACCGGCACTAAAACAGAACAGAACAGAAATTAGGCTTTGACAAAAAACTTAAAGCTGATTGATTTGTATGCAGAGCTATACCAGATTTTGCACTCTAAAGCTTTAGTAAATCAACCCCACTGCCTCCCTGCCTAAGCAGGCCCAAGTGACAGTGTCTCTGTCTGAAAAGATCCTCCCCCAGCACTGTCACATGAAAGGTTAAGTGGTGTCACCACTCCCCCCAGGTACCTGACCAGTCATTTCAGTGTTGGCTTGATAAGGAGCGTTGATAAGGTTAATATAGGGGGATTAGGCATAACCCTTTGAAGAAACAGTGTAACATGTAGTGCCCTACATGTGGTAGGCAACAGTCTCTTTTATAGGTGTATACCCAGGCATTATCCAAAAGTGTATATCCAGAGAGTGTTTTACTTGCCATCTCTAGTGACCAAATGCAAACATTTCATGCAACTCTTTAGCATTGAATCTGAACTCACTCAGCTTCTCAACCTATTTTATAAAGGTAGGTCATGTAGTTTTAACTTATATTGAAGGCAGCATAACTAGTGAGCTGCAAAGAAAATCCGTTTTATATTACAGCTCTCTCTTTGCTTACCTGAAATGATAGTTAAATAGTATTTAAACACAAGAACAAATATGTAATATATTGCAGCTTACCAGCCCCTAGATGTGTTGGCTGCATTAGTTTCCTTTTTTCTGTTTATAATCCTGCCACTAATTCCTACTCTAAGGTGACAACACTTACTCACTATACTGTATCTATAGAGTCTATAGAGAAGGTTAACAAGAAAGGAATGTGGGACTTTGAATGAGGCCATTGACTTGTGGAGGTAGAGTGGTTAGTAAATATTATTTATTTGTAACAATAGTATGAAACAAGTAAAAAAGTAATTTTATATATACATACACGTGAACATAATGGGTACATTGATACATATATGTCAGCTTGGCAGCACATGAAATGTAACAAATAATTATTGATTAAATGGTATAAATACATATATGTATACATGTCATAGAAACGGCATTTGGCAATAAGGTGAATGGTATAAATATTGAACATGATTAATTGTAAATATAGTACAAGATATTTCCTATTAACAGGCATTGGTACACCATATGCAACAGAGCTGCTGTAAAAACAATAGAAGATACACATACACATTAATAATCACATAGTACTCAATACATTTTGAATGTAAAAAGGTATGTATGGGCCAGTGAATAGGTAATGAGCCAGACTTGACTGAGCACCCCATGGAAACTCTACGCGTTCCATGGCTATATGCCACTCATCAGGAGTTTGGTACAGAGATAAACTGTAAATAAAAATGGGTTTATAATATAGTTAATATATTCTACCCCAAAGGGGAGAAAAGACCTCATGGGAAGAAAGGGGTCTATACTCACAGCTCGGCTAAAGCACTGTGCTTGGCTAGCATTGAGGAAGATGGAACCCCAAACTGATTGTCTGACCTGGAGCTGAGGCAAGGGACCCCGCCCTGGCCAAAAAAACATCCACATAGCATGCCCGATCGCCACAACACATTCCACGTGTGTGGGGATGATTGCAAATATAGTGTTCTGAAAAAAAAAAGGATAAAATATGTGAAGAAATATGTAAAAAAAAGTGAAAAAAGTGAGAAAACAGGAAAACTAAAAAACTATGATGAATGATTTTCTTCATCCCAATCATTCATCATGTTTTTTTCACTTTTCTAATTTTCTCACTATTTTCACTTTTTTTTACATATTTCTTCACATATTTGATTTAAAAAAAATCAGAACACTATATTTACAATCATCCCCACACATGTGGAATGTGTTGTGGTGATCGGGCATGCTATGTGGATGTTTCTCGGCCGGGGCGGGGTCCCTTGCCTCAGCTCCAATTCAGACAATCAGTTTGAGGTTCCAACTTCCCCAATGCTAGCCAAGCACAGTGCTTTAGCTGACCTGTGAGTATAGACCCCATTCTCCCCATGAGGTCTTTTCTCCCCTTTGGGGTAGAATATATTGACTAATACTACACATGCATTTTATTTACAGTTTATCTCTGCACCCAACTCCTGATGAATGGCATATAGCCATGAAACGCGTTGAGTTTCCATGGGGTGCTTAGTTAAGTCTGGCTGATTTTTACCTTTTTACATTCACCTTATTGCCAAATGCCGTTTTTATGACATGTATACATATATGTATTTATACCATTTTATCAATAATTATTTGTTACTTTTCATGTGCTGCCAAGCTGACATATATGTATCGATGTATCCATTATGTTCATGCCATGTGTGCATGTGTATGTATATATATGAAATTACTTTTTTTCTTGTTTCATACTATTGTCACCAATAAAAAATGTTTACTCTACCTCCACAAGTCAATGGCCTCATTCAAAGTCCCACATTCCTTTCTTGTTTACCTGAACCAGGAATGGAGGCAAATTCATTGTGCCTTATTTAAAGTCCCAAAACTCCCCCGTCTTATCTGTATCTATAGAGAAGCAGCATTAACCCAATATATATTCTTATTTGGTCTAGAGTGTGACTATCGCCCCCTCTACCCTTCTCCATAAAATAGAGGGAAGGGGTTCTCTAGTCGTCAGAGAAAGCTGGGAGCAATGCAACTGATATGAATGCAGCACAGGAAGTTATCAGCTGGCAAGCTTTTTGGCAGAAACAACAGTATTTCGTTTTTGAACAGATATAACAAAACGCTTTCAATAGTATATTTAACAGACCATTTGCTGACATAGTCAGGACCAACACCTTGACCAACAACAATGCTTGTCCTGCTGGATTAAAGAATATACCAGGAAAAAAATCAGACCATCCCTGCAATATATGCACACTTCCTGGTATTTATCCATTTAAAAATGCTGTGAGTACAGAAAAATGCCTACTGATCTTACAAAAATTCAGTGTGCTCCTAAGCCTTTGTTTAATCTGATAACACAGTGCCTTTTCTGCACTAATATCTATACCAGAATTGTAAGCACTACCTGCTGGACAACAGAACTTCACTCACCCCCACCCGTCTTTGGTGGGGGTGAGTGCAGCACACATACATTGATTTTGTTCCAGCAAAAAAATGCTGCTGCATTGACTACCAAAAGTCTGCTCACACACTTTTTTTGTAGGGAAAGGGCTCTTGGATAATGTAGCAGTTAGGAGAATGCCTAGAAACCGAGCTCCTGGTGTGTGTTCGAAACCTAGTCCTGATCCACCTCAGTGAGCCCATCACAAAGATATCACTGCACTGGGCTAGTCAAAATCGTTATCCATTCTGCAACCACATGTATACAAGGGATGAATATATGTGCAGCTGAGGGGCAGGGAGTGCCTTGGCTACTTATGATTGACCCAAAACAGTGACAACTTCAATGGTATAGGTCTAAAACCATTGTTCAGGTGGGTGCAGACTAGGATCCAAACATTTCTGAGGTCATCCATGTTGGAAGAACAACAGCATAGTAGTTTTATATACTGTGAACTATACATATGCATTATACCTGTCTATACCAGCAGGTGACGCTGCAGTGTTATAGTGTGTATCTATGATATGATGTAATAGGAGGAAGTACTGTTTTTCCTCTGTGTGTAATTGTTTGTTATTCAGTTCCTGTTTCATGTTTTTCATGCTGTAAGACATAATCTAATATCTTCCATGAAAGTAAAGTATTCACTGCATCCAATAAGCTTCCATCGCATAATTTCATTACTCAGCTAATAGGTTATGGGCCCAGGTATGGGAGAGGATACCCCAGCACACCCAGAAGGCACCCAGTTATCCAGGCACTGGAAAGAATTCTACAGTGAGTCAGTGAGTACTGTATACAAGCTACTGAAAGATGGCAAGCAGTTCATAGTGAAGTTTGCAATAGCAAAGCTGAACAATGCCAATTACCAGCTGTGGTAGTTTAAACTAAAAATGTTTCTTAGCAAGGATGACCTGTGGCAAGTGCTGAAAACAGACAGATCAACAAATGGGGAGATGGGGGACTGGGACAGGAAGGATAGACAGGCAAAAGCGACTATAAGCTTGCTAGTGGAAGATGACCAGCTTATTCACATAAGAACAGAGAAAACAGCCAAAGGTATGTGGACTTCATTACAAAAACTGCATGAGCGTAGAATAAAAAAAAAACACAGAATGCAGGGATTAGGAGAGGTCAGAAATGTCTAATGCCCAGAGCCAGTTGTCAGGGGTAAGTAATACAAAAAATGATTGATTTACCAAAGGCAAATAAACTGTTCACTTTGCAAGTGAGAGCTAAGTGATTGTGGTGAACTTTCACTTTGTAAAAAATACCCAACCACATGCAAGAGAAAAAAAAATAACATCATATTTGCTTGCATATAACTGGGTGATTGGAAACCAGCAGGGCTTCACAGCATGCATGAAGCTGGTGAGGAAAATTTCCTTTGAAAAGTGCTTGCCTTTAGTAAATCAACTCCAAGTGTATGGGTTAGAAGTGAGTAATACACAGAATGCAAGAGTCAGGAATGCATAATGCCTAGAGCACTGGAGTCATAAGTGCATAATGCACAGTGTACCGAGATCAGGGGTAAGTAATTCAGAGTGCACAGGTAAGAGATAAGTAACCCATTAAAGGGCTTGTAAACCCTCATTGCTTTTAAAAATAAAAATAACATACATGCCTATACTTACCACCTCTGTACAATGGTTTTGCACACAGCAGCCCAGACTTCTTCTGGGGTACCCTGTTGGCGCTCCAGGCCCCTCCTCCTCATTGGGTGTGCCCACGGAAAGTGGCTTTCCCTGGGGTCACCCATGCAGGCTTTCTCCCGAGTCCCGCTGTTGCGTTCATTGACACAGACAGCATGACTTGGCCCGCTCCCAAGTCACTTGATTTGATTGACAGCAGCAGGAGCCAATGGCTCCTGCTGCTGTCAATCTGTTGAATGAGGAGATTGCTGGATCAAATTGGGCTGAGAACCGGTACCTTTGTGGTTGAATTTGAGCCCATAAAAAATGAATGGGCTCAAATTGCACAAATAATTGCATACAATTTGAACAGGAATGCAGTGCAGTGCCTCTCCAAATCACATGCAGTTTCCCGCATTGCTCCTTTGTGAACCTAGGTTGAAGTCACTATCACAAGCTTGGGTTCACACAGGTGCGGTGGGGAAATCCGCATGCGATTTGGACGGATTCTTTGCAATGCAATTTGAACCCATTAATTTTCTATGGGCTCAAATTGCACCTCAAAGGTATTGAAAGTATTGAAATAAGTGCAAAAGACCTTTCTATGCAATCCATTTGTGCTGGGTACTTTTATCTTCCATCATTGTAAATGAGTCTTCTGTGTAACACCATTATTAATTCCTTCTTAGTGTATTCTCCCTATTGTGTGACCTTCTAGGGCTTTTCATAATCTCTCACTGCAGAATGGATGTGGAAAATACCCAAAAAGAAAAAAAAACGAATATAGTGTAATATTGCCCTAAATATCCAAAACTTGCTTAGATATTCCACTACTCACATTAAGATACATTATAATGCGGGTATGCCTTATGCCAAATAAAGTATCTACCATGTATAAATGTGCTCCCCACTCACTCCATGCATGCACTTTACCGAATTCAAGAACTCCTTGGGCTTTATGTATCAATCATTCCTATGGATTGTTCCATCCGAATAGCCAAATAGCTCTATTGAATTGGATGAAACCCCCAAAAAACAAAAAAAAAATAATATAGTGTAATACTGCTTTAAGTAACACTCCCTTATGTGACATATACTGTACACTCACATTAAATCATACAACACCATGCATGTCCTTTAAAACCTGTTATGTGAACACCAGGTCCCAATATTCACTAAAAATCACTCCATGCACCTTACCAAACTCATATAAATATCAGTGCTTTACTCTCCACTTATTCCAAAAACCACGGGTTCAGTCTTTCCCCTTTATGTTTGGAACAAGCTCCCCTATGCAATTTTTTTTATATCTACTCCATAGTGTATTATATTTCATAAAATCTAGTATTTATGTAATTAAAATACACTTACAAACAAATTTTATTGGAAAGCATGTAATCCTCACTCAAGATGGCCGTGCCATCTTGAGTGAAGTTTACATGCTTTGCAGTGGTCAGGAATGCATAATGCAAAGAATACAGAGTTTAGGAGTAAAGGACAGAGTGTAGAGGACAGGAGTAAGTAATGCACAGAGTACAGACATCAGGAGTAAGTAACTCTCAGAGTGCAGGGGTCATGAATGTGTAGCACACAGAGTGCAGAAGTCAGATGTAAGTAATGCACAGAATGTGAAGATCAGGAGTAAGTAACAGAGAGTTCAGAGATTAGGAGTAAGTAATGCAGGGGTCATAAATGTGTATTGTACAAAGCACAGGGGGTCAAGAGTGCATAATGCACTGAGAACAGAGGTCAGGAGTAAGTAAATGACCTAAATCAAGGGTCAGGAGTATATAAAGCACAGAGCACTAGGGTCAGGAGCGTGTAATGCACAGTACAGGGGCCAGAAGTGCCCAGAAGTACATAATGCATAGAGTGCAGAGGTCAGGAGTAAGTAAAGCACAGATTGCAGAAGTCAGAAGTACCCATTTACTTAATCCTAAAGTTGTTTTTTTGTCATACTTACCTGCTCTATGCAATGGTTTTGTACAGAGCAGCCCCCATCCTCTGGCACTCCTGGCTCCTCCTCTTTGGCGAGTGCCCCCATAGAAAGCTGCTTTCTATGGGGGCACTTGTGCAGGCTTGATCCCAAGGTGCGCTGCTTGCGTCCATAGACACAGACAGCCCCAACCTCTGCTCTCTTATCACATAATTTGATTGACAGCAGGAGGAGCCCAGTTTTTTACCTTAATGCAGAGAATTAATTAAGGTAAAAAAAAAAAAGCTTAACCCTTTAGAACCACTTTAAGTGCAGGAATCGAGAATAAGTAATTTACAGAGTGAGTACTACCTAACAGAGTGCAGAAGTTAAGGATATGTAACACACAGACTGCAGGGATTAGGAGTGCATAACACATAGAATGCAGGGGTTAGGAGTATGAAATGCACATGGTGCAGGAGTAAGTGACAGAATGCAGAGGGTAGTAGTAAGTAATGCACAGAGTGAAGAGATTAGATGTAAGTAACCCACAGAGTGCATGGGTTAGGAGTATGCAACACACAGTGTGCAGAGGTCAGCAATGCATAATGCAGAGCACAGGGGTGAGAAGTACTAAATGCACAGAATACAGGGGTCAGGAATGTTTAGCACACAGACCACAGGGGTCAGAAAATTATAATGCAAAGTGCAGTTATTTAGGAGTGCATTTTGAAAGGAGGAAAGGGTCCAAAAGTGCACAATGAGCACTTTCTACACAGAATGTAGGGGTCGGGAGTAGTGATGAACCTAATGTCCAAGGTTTCAGATTCAGGAGAGGTTCCACAAGCATAGCTGAAGTACAAATGCTGATGCTGATGCAGATCAAAAGGTGTCAAATATTTAAAATCAACCTGCAACAATTTTAAGGCTAATAGGCAACAATTTGTCAAAGACGGCATTGGCTAGCTGGGCACTGTCCTGAGGCACATGTACCAATAAGTGGCTGCTGGTGCTAAACTTTTTGAGGGGCAGCAAACAAACCCCCCCATGTCCACATTCACCGTTCCATGGTCCCCCCACACTCACTGCTCCATGGCATGGTCCCCCCGCACTCACCCCCACTCACCACTCCACGGGCACAGTCCCCCACGGTTTTCTCGGCTTCTCCTCCTGGCCAACCTGATCCGCCTTCTGTCCTGATTGGCTGGAGGAGAAGCCGGAAGACATTAGCAAATATTAATTTGCTATTGTCACAAGTAGGTGGGCACTCTGCCCTGGGCCCAACCTTTTTCAAACCAACTAGAGCCTCAGGCTGTAATCATGTGCTTGAAAAAAAAAACTCATACAAAGGTATGAGTCAGGCACCCTGCATGCATCCCCCACATGCAAACTGGGGGGGCAGCGCCCCAGCGTCCCTAATGGACCGGCCGCTCCTGGTACCAATGCAAAAAAAAAAACTATTCAGCTGGGAGCAGCTTTTATGATAACGCTTAAAGCAGAACAGTAAACAGGTACTCCTGCAGAGCTTTGAGTGAGACAACCCTTGGCTTTGTAGGGACTCTTGAACATTTCACCATTCAGAAAACCCAAGACACATGCCAAGACACCTATGACAGTTAGAGAATGATCTGTTGAGTGTGCACTCTTGGAGTGAAGAAAAGATACAGTTCCACAACCTTGAATTGTATGTACATTTCCATAAAGATTCCAGACATATCCTGCTATATTTGGACAAAATCAAACCTACATTTGCTTGTTGTTCTACTAAAATATGAACTCTCCAAATAGTAACAAACATTTTAGCAAATATAACAATATATTATACAGGGTATTATAGATATTTATAATACTCTTTTTTATAAAACTAGAACGATGTTTAGAAAGCAAGATACTTTTTTAAATAATAAACTGTAAAAATCACAAATAATAATCAGTAACCCTTTTCGTAGTTACATAGTTACATAGTTACATAGTTAGTCAGGTTGAAGAAAGTCCATCCAGTTCAACCATAAAAAAAAGAAAGAAAGAAAATAATATCATACAATCCCATATACGCAATTTTATACCCACAGTTGATCCAGAGGAAGGCGAAAAACCCCAGCAGAGCATGATCCAATTTGCTACAGCAGGGGAAAAAAATCCTTCCTGATCCCCCGAGAGGCAATCAGATTTTCCCCGGATCAACTTTACCTATAAATGTCAGTCCCCAGTTATATTATGTACATTTGGGAAAGAATCCAGGCCTTTCTTAAAGCAATCTACTGAGCTGGCCAGAACCACCTCTGCAGGGAGTCTATTCCACATTTTCACAGCTCTTACTGTGAAGAAACCTTTCCGTATTTGGAGATGAAATCTCTTTTCCTCTAGACGTAACGAGGGCCCCCTTGTCCTTAGTGTTGACCGTAAAGTCAATAACTCAACACCAAGTTCACTATATGGACCCCTTATATATTTGTACATGTTGATCATATCCCCCTTAATCTCCTCTTCTCAAGAGTGAATAAATTCAGTTCCTCTAATTCTTTCCTCATAGCTGAGCTCCTCCATGCCTCTTATCAGTTTGGTTGCCCTTCTCTGCACTTTTTCCAGTTCGCCAATATCCTTTTTGAGAACTGGTGCCCAAAACTGAACTGCATATTCCAGATGAGGTCTTACTAATGATTTGAACAGGGGCAAAATGATATCTCTCTCTTTGGAGACCATACCTCTCTTAATACAAGGAAGGACTTTGCTCGCTTTGGAAACCGCAGCTTGGCATTGCATGCCATTATTGAGCTTATGATCTACAAAAACCTCCAGATCCTTCTCCACTACGGATCCCCCCAGTTGTATTCCCCCTAGTATGTATGATGCATTCATATTCTTAGCCCCCAAGTGCATAACTTTACATTTATCAACATTAAACCTCATTTGCGATTTAGTTGCCCAATTAGACAGAGCATTGAGGTCGGCTTGTAAATTGGAGACATCCTGTAAGGACGTTATTCCACTGCATAGCTTGGTGTCATCTGCAAAGACAGAACTGTTACTTTTGATCCCAGACCCAATATCATTTATAAAGATATTAAAAAGTAATGGTCCCAACACTGAACCTTGGGGTACACCACTGATAACCTTAGACCAGTGGTTCTCAACCTTTCTAGTGCTGTGACCCCTTGATAAAATTTCCCAAGTTGTGGGGACCTCTAACAGTAGAATTTTCGTAGTGTGGGCTGTCAGCACCCAAGGCAAGATAAGTAATTTGCGCCCCTAGCCCACGGACATTTAGGGCTCCCTGAGTCCCTTACACTCGTACAGTATTAAAACCCCTTCTGGTACATTTTAAGATGTACCACTCTATGTTCTCCTTTCTTTCCCTTTTATCTCTCTATCTTAATTTCTTGTTTTTTTCCCCCCATCCCTCTCTCTAGCCGTCTTTCCTGTTCTTTCTCTTATTCTCTCTCCCTTTTTTCTTTTTTCCTCCCCCTCTTTTCCTCTCCCTTCCATGTATTCTCTATTTTTATTCCTTTTTACTCCTTGGGGGGGGGGAGTTAGGATGAGTGGCAGTGCTGGCGGGGAGTTCTGATCAGCCAGGTTAGGTGCTCTTGATCAAGATCATCTGCTAATCTGAGAACTGTAGTGGGGACTTTAACCACTTGCCGCCCGCCCTATAGCGGATTGACGGCGGCAAAGTGGTTGCAAAATCCTGACAGGACGTCATATGACGTCCTCAGGTTTTTGAGCCGCTGCGCGCCCCCGGGGCGCGCATCGTGGCGATCGTTGCTGCGGGGTGTCAGTCTGACACCCCGCAACACCGATCTAGGTAAAGAGTCTCCGGCGGAGACTCTTTACCACGTGATCAGCCGTGTCCAATCACGGCTGATCACAGTGTAAACAGGAAAAGCCGGTCATCGGCTTTTCCTCACTCGCGTCTGTCAGACGCGAGTAGAGGAGAGCCGATCGGCTTCTCCTCTGACGGGGGGGGTTTGTGCTGATCGATTATCAGCACAGCCCCCCCGAGGATGCCCACTGGACCACCAGGGATGCCACTAGACCACCAGGGATGCCACTAGACCACCAGGGAAGCCCACCATAAAGATATATAAGGTATGCCACCCTAGACCACCAGGGATAATGGATGCCAATCAGTGCCACAATGGATGCCAATCAGTGCCCACAATGGGCACCACTGATTGGCAGGCATTATTGTTTGGCACTGATTGGCATCCATTAGTACAGTACAGTGCCACCTATCAGTGCCCACCCATGCCACCTATCAGTGCCCACCCATGCCCACCCGTGCCACCTATCAGTGCCCAGCCATGTCGCCTATCCGTGCCCATCAGTGCCCACCCGTGCCACCTATCTGTGCCCACCTGTGCCGCCTATCTGTGCCCACCCATGCCGCCGATCTGTGCCCACCCGTGCCGCCGATCTGTGCCCACCCGTGCCGCCGATCGTTGCCCATCCGTGCCGCCGATCGTTGCCCATCCGTGCCACCTCATCGGTGCCCATCCGTGGCGCCTTATCCATGCCTGTCAGTGCAGCCCCATCAGTGCCCATCAGTGAAGGAGAAAACTAACTTATTTACAAAGTTTTGTAACTGAAACCAAAAAAAAAAACTTTTTTTTTTCAACATTTTCGGTCTTTTTTTTTTTAATTGCAGAAAATAAAAATCGCAGAGGTGATCAAATACCACCAAAAGAAAGCTCTATTTGTGGGAACAAAATGATAAAAATTTAGTTTGGGTACAGTGTTGTATGACCGCGCAATTGTCATTCAAAGTGCAACAGCGCAGAAAGCTGAAAATTGGTCTGGGCAGGAAGGTGTTTAAGTGCCCAGTATGGAAGTGGTTAAATGGCAACTCTAATCATAGGTAGTGTTACTCAATGTGTCTCCAGCTCTGTGGTGTCACAGGCTCCAGGGACATACCTGCTGGGTGGCTGTGAAAAAGCTGTGAATGCTGCGGGCTTCAGGAACAGCCCAGCATTCAGTGACCCCTGGCAAATCGTCATTTGACCCCTGAGGGGGTCCCGACCCCAGGTTGAGAACCACTGCCTTAGACCATTCAGAATAAGAATCATTAACCACTACTATCTGAATTCTGTCTTTTAGCCAGTTTTCTACCCATTTACAAATTGATATTTCCAATCCTGTAGACTTTACCTTACACATGAGCCGTGTGTGGGGAACTGTATCGAACGCTTTTGCAAAATCCAAGTATACCACGTCCACCGCCACGCCTCTGTCCAAGGTTTTACTTACCTCTTCATAAAAAGAAATCAGGTTTGTCTGACAACTTCTGTCTTTCATGAATCCATGCTGTCTGTTGCTTAAAATATTTTTTTACAGCAAGAACTCGTCTATATGGTCTTTTATTAATCTCCCTAGTATCTTCCCAACTATAGAAGTTAAACTAACAGGTCTATAGTTACTTGGTAAAGACTTTGTTCCCTTTTTAAATATAGGCACCACGTTGAGCTCCCCCATGCTGCTTTGTATACACAGAACTGAAGAACGTATTTAATAAATTAGCCTTCTCTTTGTCCCCAGTCACCCACTCTAGATTATTTTGTAAAGGGCCTACATGCTCAGACTTGACCTTTTTACTATTAATATATTTGAAGAATTTTTGGGGGTTTGTCCTACTATCTTTTGCAATCTTTTGCCTACTTTCTGTACAATGAGAGATGAGCCTGTATCCAGTTCCAAAGCCTGCCTGTCCACCACATCATGAATATTACTAGTTCAAGTGAGTTTAACAGAAGGACATACAAGTCTACAAATATATTATAGGGGTATTATTTTTATTTAATAGAGAAGTACAGCCAAAGCTCGTTTGGCTGTACTTGTCCTGTGAATCACAGGAGTGCAGTTCGTTCTGCACTCTTGTCACCCATTTTCAGCAGACAGTGGGCTAAATAAAGCCAGCTGTTGGCTGACATCACAGAACCAGTGCAGGCTCGGAAAAGATTGCAACCATATGGTTGGGATCCGCCCACATGCCTTGACCGCCACCTGGCTCAGCCTCTCAGCGAGCCGCTGAAAACCTGATCTGCCCACTCCCACCCCCTCCACTGCCCAGCACTCCAGTGAGCACTGGAGGGCCAGAGCAGACACTGGCAACTGACAGTCGCTAGCTCTCTGCTCAGGGAGCTGTGAGAACCAAGCGCTCTGCGGTGTTTGATCGCTTGGTTCTCAGCCTTAGAGCCTGTGGGGGACAGATGCAGCTTCGGACTGATGCTGCATCCACCTAGGTAAGTATGATTCTAAAATAAAAACAATTCCCTTACTTCTCTTTTAATCCTGTAGAAGAGCAGTGGTCACACAAAGAAACAATGTTTTACATTTGCCTATGTGTTCCTGGCCGTTTTTTTTTTACAGTAAGTAATTTGTTTTTACATTTTCAATAATGCATTCAGAACCAGTCCCCTCAGAAGACAAATAAAAAATAGCAGGTGACGTTTTATTATGCTCTTAAAATGTGTATATGATTTTTTTTTTATTTTAGCTTTATTTTAGCTGGCCTAGAACAGAATATATCGGATAATCTATAAAATGCCACATACAATTTCCAGTACTTTTACTTATTGTGCAGGACGTGTTACAAATTAATATTGAAATATCAGCGATATTTTTATATCTGAATGGTTGTCTGTTTCACATTATTGGTCACTGAACCACTGATGACAGGGTTCATCAAATAGCACTCAACAGTAAATTGCATTCTTTCATTCTTGTCACCAAATAGGGAAAGTCTAATATATATATACCATGTAGCAAAATCCCTAGAGACTGCCAATCTGTTGAAGAAAATAAGGCAGATAAATCATATGCATAAAAAAAATAAAAATAAATAAAGACTTACGGGTGCTGAATCATATGATATGCAGAAAGTCACAATTCAGGGGTCTTTTGTTCATTCGTCAGTCTCACATAAATACAGCCCAAGGGAATGGGCTTCTCTCTATCTTATTCCAAACTAGCTTGATGGAGATGGTCCAAGAGATGTATCATTCTGATGAATTAGCTGCTTTCCAACAAGGATGTCATCTCATCAATATAACCATGCAGCCTAAGAAATATTAAGACATTGACATACAATGAGGATTAGGGTGATATTGTTTCATTGATTTTTGAGTTGTCAGTGGATATCATTTCACTTTGCTGGAACGATGAATTTTAATAAAATATAGTCCTTATGTTAGGTTAAATGTACTCAGTGTCATTTAGATGAAATGAAAGTGGATTTAAAAAACCCACATGCACAAATACATGTTATTTTCACCTGAATCCATGTTACTGAATTTTCGCTTCAGCATAATGGAACAAAATATGAAAACTCTAAGTACCATTAACTAAGAAAGGAATAAAAAAGTATATGTTTTACATGACCATATAATGGGGCCACATGTGAAAATAACACGTGATAGAAGAGACTTGCAATGACCCAGAGTTATACGTTTGTTAACAGGCTTTTTATCCGTGCCATCCAAAAGGGATAACAATCCAGGTAGAAGCTAGAAAAGATGTTTCAGAAACAACAAAACTATTTTGCAGTAAACTTTGCAGACCTGGTCTGTATAACAGAGAATACCTAGCAGGTCACAACAAATGATAACAATTCTCTTCCTTTGTTTGACCCTACCAGTACTTGACTGTAGACTCACAATCTTCTCGTTAGTGAAATGTGCTTCCAATTCTCACTTGACTGATCACTTATTCCCTCTTTACAGATAGCCTTTCTTTCTTCCCGTGTTTTCATGTCCCTGAGCATTGTCCACAGGCTCTTCCTAAGCCTCAAATTGGGTCCTGCAAGACCCACATGCTGAGTCAGTATTTAAGAAGTCAAGTCTTCATAGGTACAGAACACAAATGCCTTGTATTTACTATTCTTACAGGATAATAACCCCTCATTCAATTTAGATTACTTTCAGTTATGACAATAAGAGTAAATGGTTATGTATTTGTATAGTCACTTTTCATAGGGCTATATGTTCAACACACATAAGATCTGCAATGAAGTTCTTTTGACTGGACTGCAAATATGAGAGTGGCTCATCAAGGGTGTTAATTGGCAGGTTTGTTGGCTAAAAGAAAAATTCATTAAAAGACATTACAGTATAACTAAAGGCAAAACTTTTTTTTTAGTTTTGGATAGAGTAAAGAGGGATTAAAACACCTGCCTGTTTTTATTGCTGTCTATACCCCCGTTAAGGAGATTCACCTGCTCTATTTATTCTTTTTACCATTTTTTGGGTTGTCCCCAGAAAAGTAAAAGAGGGAAAATCTTCCACTGAAGATACTAGTTGTGAGGACCTGGGGGTCTCCAATGAATTTTTTATATTTGCAGGGATTTTCCCTCACTTCCTGTTTGGCTATGGGACATGATGTAAAGGGAAATCTTTGCAATGGGACACAGATGGCGAACAAAAATCTGACAGGGGTTATAACCCTCCCTTGCTCTATCCAAATTGAAATAAAAAAGGACTACTTTAAGCAAAACAGTAAACTTAAAGTGGATGTAAACCCATTTTTTTTTTTTTTAATTAAGACTCATATCTGTTACAACCAAGGATGTAATTTCATCTGTGCCCAGTCTTGCCACGAAGAGTTAATCCAGCTCTGAGCAATCCTCTTATCTTTCTTTAGTAAGATAAAAATGGACACACAGAGAAATAGGTGTCAGTTCTTCCCCCTTGCTGTGACTGACAGGTTATTTCCTTATCTCATGCAGGAGCATGGGAGAGGCATTCTGTGTACTTCACATCCCCCCTCCTTTCTTCTCCAGCTCTCCCAGGATTGGCTGCTCTACACCTCAGCATGATTGGGCATGCTGAAGTCATGTAGTGACTATCCTGGGTTTTGACTGGATGTTAGTGATCATGGGGCATAATCCACGAGACCAGAAGTTCAGTGTAAGAAATATCGATGCCTGGCCAAGAGGAGTGTAGAAGTTAGCAGGGAGTTTACTGACATCACGACTCCGCCCACCGAACCCTGGACAACAGACCCGCCCATAGAATCCAGGGTATTGCATAGCTCCAAACAGCTAAAGGGGAGATATTTGACAGGTAAGGATACATGCAGGAGGCAAGTATAGCCTTACAGATCAGCACTATGGAAGCTATTTTGAAATGATGAGAGTGGGTTTACATCCACTTTAAGTCAAATTTAAAACCACATAAAACCTATAAACCGTCATACCCCTGAGAGACAGGACATACCTGTAGTTTAACTCTTATGCCGCGTACACGCGATCGTTTTTTCTGATGAAAAAAGACCAATGGACTTTTTTCAACGGACAAACTGATCGTGTGTGGGCCCCATCAGTCTTTTTTCCATCGGTATAAAAAATAGAACATGTTTTAAATTTTACCGATGGAAAAAAAACGATAGCAAATTCCGATCGTCTGTGGGGAACTCCATCGGAGAAAAAACCCACGCATGCTCAGAATCAAGTCGACGCATGCTCAGAAGCATTGAACTTCCTTTTTCTCGGCTCTTCGGAGTGTTTTACGTCACAGCGTTTGGGACGGTCAGATTTTTGACTGATGGTGTGTAGGCAAGACTGATGGAAGTCAGCTTCACCGGATTTCCGATAGAAAAATCCATCGAATTTTATTCCATCGGAAATCCGATCGTGTGTACAGGGCATAAGACGTCAGAGCTTCCCCAGAGCCCACCAAAATGTATATTTATGGAAAGTCAGAGCAAATACACATCTCCAACCACATCTTAGATTATAACGCTTGTAACTTGGGTGACCTATAGCCTTGCCCAGGTATTAACACATGGAAGACATGAAAGAGTTTGTGGTTTTGACCAACTTAAAACAGTTTGTATATAACACAGAATCTCAAAAAACCATAGGAATCAAACTAGAGCTAGCGATTGTCTATTGTTTTTTATTCATAGTTTAATAGCTAGATGGAAGTCTGAAAATGCATAATAAATCAAATGTTTTTTCATAATAGTCAGTCTTTGTCTACAGCCAAACAGCCATGTGCATCAGTTTGATCAGAGACCTAGAATACTGGTTCTTCTTAATAGGAGATTTCAATAAATTGCCCTCTCACTCCCTACACATTTAACAATGCAGATTTCGAAAGTGGTGACTGTATATGAATAAATAACCTGAAAATGCCTAATGGCAAGAGATATGGTTGGTCGAATTTCAGTGAACTTTTAATGCAATGGAAAACCATTTAAAAAAAATTCAAACAGTGATAAAGTACTGTAATGCTGTATCACAGTACACATACTTTGAGTTAAATAAACATTTTTTATGTGATTCTAACTTATCTTTTTCTTTTATAGAATCTCTCTGTATGAAAAAAAATGTTTTATTCTATTTGGACTTCCTCAGATAAAAAGGGCTTATGTATTGTATATGATGTGCAGTAATAAGACATGTCTCTAAATTGTTCTTGACAGTTGGCTACCGTATAATAATCAATATAAATAATGTAGGATTTATGTATGTGAGACACAGTCACATTTCTTTTTTAATGTTTTTTTGGAAACAATTACCTATGTTTGCCATTTGTATTAGGTAAAGTTATATCATATAAATGTATAGACAGAGGTCAATGAGCTGGACTGGATGGACATAGATTCAACACAGATTGCACTGATTTTCTGTGAATCTGATCATTTTAGTGATACTTTGTTTTAATTCTTCTTTATATTGGTATGCAGAGTAGTCTGATCTGCAGAGAATTACAGAATCCATAAACCCATGATTCATGAATTGCATTATTCTCTGTGCACTGGACAAATCGACATGCATATACACAGAAATATAACTATGCAGCCTTGAAGGAAAGCAGTACATATAAAGCTTCAGAATTTGCCAAAAGAATAAATGAATGAAAATGTTGCTTGGATGCCTTCCTTAACATGCCCATAGACATGTTATTAAATTATGCAGCTGACAATTTCAGGTTTATGGGGCAGTGCCAGGGCAAGGTCCACAGTTTTATTATATTCACCTCTCAGTTCAGGTTTTTCTTAAACAACTAAAGTTGCTTACATGTAGAAACACTGGGGATTATTTCTAACAGGCCAATTTTCAGCTTTGAGCGCTGTCACACTTTGAATGACAATTGCACGGCCATGCAACACTGTACCCATATAAAAGTGTTATCATTTTTTTCACACAAATAGAGCTTTCTTTTGGTGATATTTAATCACCAATGGGTTTTTAATTTTTTGCCAAACAAGCGAAATAAGGCAGAAAATTTGGAAAAAAAAACAAGCCTTTTTCATAGTTTGTTATAAAATTTTGCAAATAGGTAATGTTTCTCCTTCACTGATGTGTGCTAATGGGGCTGCACTGATGGGCACTGATGAGGCAGTACTGATGAGCACTGATAGATACTGATAGGTGGCACTGATAGGTGGCACTAATGGGCTCTGATAGGCAGCACTGAATGGCAGCATTGATAGGCACTGAAAGGCACTTGTAGGTGGCACTGATAGGCATAGATAGGCAGCACTGATAGGCGACACTAATGAGGAGACACTGATGGGCACTGATTGGCAACACTGATGGGCACTGTTGGGAGTGCACTGATAATCAGGACACTGATAATCAGTGCACTGATTATCAGTGTCAGTTTCCCTTTAACACAAGCCAGTTATCGTCTCTCTTCTTCTCTCCTCATGCTGTCAGCGTGAGGAAAGAAAAGCTGATAAATGGCTTGTGTTTACATCCGTGATCAGCTGTCATTGGACACAGCTGATCAACTGGTAAAGAGCCGCTGTGATTGGCCCTTTACCTCGTTCTGTGATCAGCTGAGTCAGCGCGAACAACGCAATCACAGAGAATGTCCATGTATGCCCTTCCGGCAAAGTAAGCCTGGGTATCTTGCTACTTATCTTGCTACTTGCCCCCCTCTCCCTCCCCAACTACTTACATTACTTACCTGAGTCCTTCTCTGGTCCAGCACTGAGCCAATTAGCACTGGTCTCTCTCCATCTTCTCACAGGACAGATTGATAGCAACAAGAGCCATTGTATCAAGTACCTGGAAGCAGTGTCTGATATGATGAGAAAGGCCTGTCTTATACCTCTGACTTGGGGCCCCTGATAGTGTAAACAAGAGGTGCAGGACTGCAGAGTGGCACAAGAGCCCGTAGGACTTGCTAACAGCAGAACAGGTGTCCATGCCAGGCAGGGGTAGTCATCAGTGGTCTTCACTGAAGCAAGCAAACTGTATGGCAGCTAGGTGCAAGAAGACTGAAGCGGGCTGGTACTGGCAACAGCAGGTAAAAGAAGCATATACTGGCAGCAGACAGTAGACAAGCAGGCATAACTGGATGGTAGGCAGGAAACGTTGTCAGCAGGAGGAATAGCCGAGTCAGGCAGGCCGGGTCATACATTAGCAGGACAGAACAGGTACAGAGGCACAGGCAAGAGCTTGGTCAGTGGAGCAGTAGAAAATGAAGCAGGCAGAAGTGGTGGTCAGAAGACAAGCCAACATCAGTACATGCTGAGTTCAGGGAGTAGTCCGGACTAGCCGGGTCAATAACTGTAGTCAGGATACAGGAAAACAGGGTCTCAGGTCACACGGAAGGCTGGAGACAAAGCAGCACTGAACCTGAGCACTAGCTCAGTTTATATAGTCAGTTTTGCACCATACGGGTACATGCATGTATGCGTGCATGCACATTAGCATTTACCCAATTCCTATGTCCACAAGAAGGAATGTGCATTAGCCTGTGAAGATGCACAGAAATTCACCCCGAGGGCCATCTTTTCTACTACGAAACGTCCAGACGAAGCTACGCCACAGAGCACGGCGAAACGCGTTGACGTCATACCCCACACAGTCACATGACGTGATTTTGAATGGAGCGGGTGGAGTGACAGGAGATCGCAGGCAGCAGTCAGCGTTCAAACTAGCTGCAAACGACCGCGACAGTCGGCATTTCTAATGCCGCTACACTGGATCCTTCACATAGTGGCGTGAGCACCGTCTGACAGCTCTAGGACACCCCTGGATACCTGTAAGCGCCAATGGCCGACGAAACTAATTGGAATGGCCAGAATATCCTAACATCAGCTGCAAGGTATGTGGTAATCAGAGATCTAGTGACACAGATCTGATCAAACTCAACTCTAACAGCGAAGACGTCCATTGGTAACGTACGCACCCTATTGATGTATAGGACGAGCTAAATACTATGAGTATTGACTGATTTCACTATGTCTAAAATCTCCTGTATTGCCGCCTTACCAATGCTATGTACCAAATGAATTATTGACACTTGAATCAAATCACACTGATGAACTTTTCAATTTAATTATACCAGCAACTGTCAGAGGAAATCTATTACTTTCTCATTCCTTATCAAATTTGAATTCATTGGAACATTGGTACCACCAGGGGATTCCCGGTCCTCCGCATCATCAGCAGTCCCCCTGCCCCAGTTCATTACTCCCCTCATCTCCTCCTCCCCCCGCCCCATCAGGTTCAGCCCTTTGTTACCCAGTACCCATTTGGATTCAATAAAGGGATCCACATTATTGTTGGTGGATCTAATTGCCTTACATCCTCTAGAGGAAGGCAATTTAAAAAGACTTTTATTGGGTCACTTAATACATAGGACTGAACCACACGTCCGGACTAGTGTACTGTTACATGTCTTTTGTTTTTGTTAAGTCTTGTCTGTCCAGTGATGTTCCTTGCATCAAGTTTTATAAATCATCCACAGGTTGGGTACCCACTTGCACTTTATTTAATCTTTATATGTAATAAGGTTTACAGGAATAAATATTTAATTCATAATATTTTTGTTGTTTGATCTATTTTTGTTGCTAAAGTAACCCCTTTGCCTGTCTCTAAACAGGCTCATCCCCTTCCCATTCCCTTTAACTCTATATGCTTAAATGGTTACAGCAACAATACCTTACAAGGTTAATGATCTATAGTAAGCGACCCATTTGATCACTTACTTATTAGTGGAAACTTGCGAATTCCTTTCCCCCAAACCCCAATATATTTACATCTTTTCTACTGGCATGCCCTTCCTGACACATTGGCTCCCGCTGCTGTCAATCAAATCAGGTGAGGTTGTAGTGGGGAGGGGGGGGGCATGTGTTTATGATAGTACACATCCCAGCTCGGGAGGTCGCCTGCACGAGTGCCCCACAGCAAGCGGCTTTCTATGAGGGCACTCAGAGAAGAGGAGTAGCAAACAGCACTGGTGGGGGAACCCAGAAGAGGAGGCTCGGGCAGCTCTGCTACAGAGCAGGTAAGTATAACATGTTTATTATTTTAACAAAAAGCCTTTAAATTCACTTGGTAATTTGGTTCCTATAGGCAACTAAGGGAAACTTCTGATATTTGCTTCTGTCTACTCGGTCTTAGTTCTTCTAAATCAAACCCTGCACTGTTTATACTTTAATTTACTGTGATTGATTTACTAAGGGTAAATAGATTGTTCACTTTGCAAGGGAATAATTCCCAGAGCTTTTGGAATGTGATGAAGTGTTTTTTAAATTTTTCTTGCACGTGATTTGGTATTCTTTGCAAAGTGACATTTTACCACATTTGTGAAGTTCTGGGGAATATCCCCTTGCAACCTGCAACTTCCCTTGCAAAGTGATCAGCTTATTTGCCTTTAGTTATTCAACCCACTGTTTTCCCTGACACTTTGATGGCTGTATAGGAATAAGCATCATAAGAAAGTACATTTAGCACTGCCCTTTTTTAAGTAACCTATAATCAGTTTATATTTGCATCTGGTACATTGAAAAATGATCGCTTTATAATATTCCAGATGATGTGTACAAGAAAGGTATCGATGAGAAATGGCTCTGTGAAGATGTGAGCAAATACAACGACGAAGATGAGCAAAATCTGCAAAAGACAGAGTATGAGCAGAGTTTAGGATCCAGTTGTGGAAATGTATATGTTCCTCTGCCGGCTCATTCTGGCTTTGAGAATGTGCCTGTTCAGGTAGACTGCAGCTCTGCCACTACTTCTCTTCTTCCAGGAGACAGCCCACCACACCAATTTCACTCTTCACAAGGTACTGTTTGTTCATTTGTTCATTCATTTGAACTATGCATGTGTTCTTTTTAAAGGGGCATTGACCAGGAAAATTATATCAAGTAGAATACCTGAAAAAATGATAGCTCTCTAAGAGCTGAAGAGTGCCCAGGGGAGGTTGGAAGGGGACTAGCTGTCCTGTGGCATTGTGGGCATTAACTTCTCCCTCACTGAAGAGTATACGGTGGATACTGGAAGAAGGCATCTGGCTATCCTGTGACATTATGAGTTCGGACCTGAGCTCCAGGCCTTAGTGACTGGATGCTGGTGTCCTTTGGGTGAGAGTGCCAGTGGTGATTCTGGCTGGGACAACCCTAGCTAGGTCTCAGTTCTGGCAATTCTGCTTTGCTCCTGGTGTAAAGACTGTTCAGAGAAGCTTAGCAGATTGTAGTGTGTCTTCCTGTTCCTACATAGTATTTCCGGAGTATCCCATACACCCTCTCCATATTTATTCAGCAATAAATACAAAAAAATCCCCTAAACTGTTTATTGAGTGTGTGGATTGGTCCTGTGTGCCTGGCTGCCTCTGCCTATTTCCAGAATAAAACACTTAAATTTCAGTCACTCCTGCAGGGGGTAGTGCTACATATACGCACCATACTGGCAGTTATTTGAATCTGTTGCGAACTGTGCCAAGTCCCACAAACATTTGTTGCACAGACAAGTGACAGATTTGTAATAAGCATGTACAACACTCTTTCTAAATTAATGGAATAGTGTTGTTGTACTTGTTTTGTTTACTATGTTTCGGAATACATTTAGGGGTCATTTACTCCATGTCCTTTGAGCTGAATTGATCTACATAGGTCAACACAGGGTCAATGCAAGGACACATAAAAAACTTTGGCAATGCCTCTTACTGCCCCTACATAGCACACACACCAGTACCCATACAATATAAGATATGGGCTGCAGTGAATCAGTCCATAAACATTCATTTGAATTTATTATTCCTCAAGTTAAAATTAGATTTTGCATATTGATATTTAATAATTGCCATGTCTAGCCAATGTGGTACAATCAAGCCAGTTCTCTATCTGTTTACTTATTTGCTGTGAAGCCTTCAAATCACTTATCTAACATCTAGAACACACTCCAGTAAATAAGCTGGAGAAACAAAAGATCTACAGAACAAACAAAAAAAAAAAACAGCATACCCAGTTGGTCAGCAGTTTTTGTTGTCTAGCTTTGAAAATATGAGGCACCACACTCTTGTACCAGGGTACCACTGTAAAGTGAGGTCCCTAACTCTAGTCTAACAGAACTCTTATCCTGGGATTTATATAGCAATGAAAAAATTGCCTTTTCCCCACTGGAAAGATTTGCTCCTCTATTTGTCCTGGTGACCATTGACACAGAGACAGTAAGGGTCAGGCCTCGTACACACGGCCGAGATTCTCGTCGAAAAAAACATGTCGTTTTTCTCGACGAGATTCTTGGACAAGAAAATTGTCCCGGCCGAGTGTACACACGCTCGATTCAAAGAACCCGCGGTTCTTTGAATGGAGCGTACGCGGTGACGTCATCGACTACGACGAGCATGCGCTCGTCACATTCGATGCCGTCGCCGCCATCTTGGTATACCCTACCTATGCCTAGGAAGCTACCGCGCATGCGTCAAATTCATTTCGAACATGCGCGGGCTTCCGGGAGGTCAGGTAAGTGTACACACACTCACTTTTCTCGTCGAGAAACATGCCGACGAGAATCTCGACGAGAAAATAGAGAGCAGGTTCTCTATTTTCTCGTCGAGGTTACTTGTCGGTTTTCTCGACGAGAAACCATACACAGGAACGAGTTTCTCGGCAAGACATCTCTGCCAGCAAGTTTCTTGCTGGTTCTTGCTGAGAAACTCGGTCGTGTGTACGAGGCCTCAATCATTACAAATTGGAGTTCTCTTGGGAGCAGGAAATGACCCAACAGGAACAAATGTCCTGGCAACAACTGTCTAACTTGGGAATTCCCATTTCATTTATTGTTCAGTATGGCACACAGGACAGTTAGGCCTCGTACACACGACCGATTTTCTCGGCAAGAACCAGCAAGAAACTTGCTGGCAGAGAGGTCTTGCCGAGTAAATCGGTCGTGTGTACGCTGCTATCGGGTTTCTCGTCGAGAAAACCGACAAGAAACCTCGACGAGAAAATAGAGAACCTGCTCTCTATTTTCTCGTCGAGATTCTCGTCGGCATGTTTCTCGACGAGAAAAGTGAGTGTGTGTACACTTACCTGTCCTCCCGGAAGCCCGCGCATGTTCGAAATGAATTCGACGCATGCGCGGTAGCTTCCTAGGCATACATAGGGTATACCAAGATGGCGGCGACGGCATCGAATGTGACAAGCGCATGCTCGACGTAGTCGATGACGTCACCGCGTACGCTCCTTTCAAAGAACCGTGGGTTCTTTGAAACGAGCGTGTGTACACTCGGCCGGGAAAAGTTTCTTGTCCAAGAATCTCGTCGAAAAAAACGACATGTTTTTTTCAACGAGAATCTCGGCCGTGTGTACGAGGCCTTAGTCTTATAAAATTTGTAAGACATTTCTGGACCACACTGATCTGAAGATATGAGTACTGCGTGAAATGTATCCTTCAGGGTCTGCCTGTGGGGCATCCCAGACCTATTGTGTTAGTTAGCCACAGAGGGATTTACAGGTCCAGAACAATGGTACAGCCTCTGGTGTGGTCCAGTTTCTGCTTGGTAGTTGTAGAGAACTTGTGGTGCCTTGAAAAAGTATTCATACCTCTCTAAATTTTCCACATTTTGTCATGTTACAACCAAAATCGTAAATGTATTTTATTGGGATTTTATGTGATAGAGCAACACAAAGTGGCACATAATTGTGAAGTGGAAGGAAAATGATAAATGGTTTTCAAAATATTTTACAAATAAATATCTGAAAAGTGTGGCGTGCATTTCTATTCAGCCCCCATGAGTCAATACTTTGTAGAACCACCTTTCTTTGCAATTACAGCTGCAAGTCTTTTTGGGTACATTTCTACCACTCTAAAGAGTGACATTTTTGCCAATTCTTCTCTGCAAAATAGATCAAGCTCTGTCAATTTGGATGGAGAGTGTCTGTAAACCCCAATTTTCACAGGATTCTCAATTGGATTTAGGTATGGACTTTGACTGGGCCATTCTAAAACATGAATATGCTTTGATCCAAACCATTCCAATGTAGGTCTGGCTGTATGTTTAGAGTCATTGTCCTGCTGGATGGTGAACTGTGCCCCAGTCTTTAGTCTTTTGCAGACTCTAAAGCCCCGTACACACGATCGGATAACCTATGGATTTTCGTCCGATGGATTTGTCCATCGGAAATCCGATGAAACTGTTTTTCATCAGTCTTGGCCACACACCATCAGTCTAAAAACCGACCGTTCCAAACGCGGTGACGTAAAACACTCCGATGAGCCGAGAAAAATGAAGTTTAATGCTTCTGAGCATGTGTCGACTTGATTCTGAGCATGCGTGGGTTTTTTAACCGATGGACTTGCCCATAGACGATCGGAAATTCCCATCGGTTTTTTATCCATCGGTAAATTTTAAAACAAGTTCTATTTTTTACAACCGATGGAAAAAAGACCGATGGGTACCATACACGATCGGTTGGTCTGATGAAAACCATCCATCGGACGGTTTTCATCAGTCAAACCGATCGTGTGTACGGGGCTTAACAGGTTTTCTTCTAAGACTGACCTGTATTTGGCTCCATCCATCTTCCCATCAACTCTAACCAGCTTTCCTGTCCCTGCTGAAGAAAAGCATCCCCACAACATGATGCTGCCACCACCATGATTTATGGTGGGGGTGGTGTGTTTAGGGTGATGTGCAGTGTTAGTTTGCCTCCACACATAGCGTTTTGCTTTTAGGCCAAAAAGTTTAATTTTGGTCATATCTGACCAGAGCACCTTCTTCCATATGTTTGCTGTGTCCCTCACATGACTTGTCACAAACTGCAAACAGGACTTCTTATGGCTTTCTTTCTACAATGGCTTTCTCTTTGGTGCTTCACTAGACAACTTCATAAAAGTGAGAGGAATACTCATTTCCCCAGCAGAAAAGGTTGAAGCTTCAAACTGGCAAAAATTCTCCCAACTCTGAAGCCAAAAGAGTCATTTTTCATTCTCTCAGGCTTCACACTCCAAAACCAAACCAGAGGGAGGGGATCAGTACAAAAGCAAACCCTTGGCCCCTAAATCCTTCAAGACTGCAGACAAGTCCTCTTTAGCATGAAGGGATACCCCCACTGTTGACCAATTTGTATACCTGGTCAGAAGGCATCCTGGATGCCATGGTAAGAGATGTGGTTTCCAGAGGCTACAAGCTAGTGTTTCAATCTCTACCTCAGCTCTGCTTCATGTTACCCAACCTCAGCTCAGGTTAGCAGACCCCCATGTCATTCTTGTAGATATTTTGAACTAAGGAGTTATTGCCATTGTGCTAGCAGGGGAAATGCTTCAGGGTTTTTACTCAAAACATTTCACTGTTCTAAAAATCATAAGAAGGGTATTTTCTTCATCTTGTATCTAAAGGCCTTAAATTACTTAATTTGACTCCAAAAATTCTGCATGAAATCCACCAAATCAGTCATAGCCTCTATCCACCAGAGCAAGCTTCTTGCCCCGTGTGGACATGAAGGATGCATACTTGCGTGTCCCAATTTTTCTATCAGATCAATGCTATCTCCATTTTGTTCTAGGCACTCATCACTTTTAGTCGAATGCCATTTTGTCTTCTGCACCCCAAGTTTTCACCAAGATATTGGCACCAGTGCTAGCTTTACAATACTCCAGGGTATTCTACTGTGGAATACCTAAACAACCTTTATTTAAGGGAACAGCCAGATAAAATACTGACCAGCAATGTGACACAGACAGTCCTCACATATGTTCAGTTGAATCCCAAACCTTCAGAAAACAACGCTGGAACTGACACATCAATTGGGGTATCTGGGCTCTATCCTAGATATACCCCAGGCTAAAGTGTTTCCCCCTCAAGAAATATTTCTGAATCTACACTCCCAAACTTAGACTGCAGTTTCCTTCATGGCAGTTTTCGTTAGGATGTTTGAACCAATAATAGCAAGAAAAAGATGAAAGGATCTGATGTCTTTCGGTCTGTCTGTCTGCCTGTCAGTGGGTTGTAAGTGTTTGGGTGCAGGTCAGGTCACCAGTAAGAATAGGAAGAGAACCTGTTAGAAATCCAGCAGCTCCTTTTGGGGTCATTGCTACATTGGATTTCACAGCCTAATGAATTCCATCTGATTTTAATTAATTGCATTATATACAAAAATTGTATTATGTACACATATTTATTAGAAATTATATATTTTCATGCTGGAAAAAAATGTAGACATAAAAACCCAATTTATACCTGCAACATTTGTAATTTATGTAGGTTACAAAAGGGATGATCAGCAGTAAAATGTTTTCAAATTTTTGTATGACAGAGGAAGAGGCTGATAATGAAAGTATGACATACCAAGGACTGACTGAACATCTGGATGAAGAACAAGGCAATGAGTGTAATGAGGAACCATTGGTATTTGCCTGCACTGAGGATGATGTGTACATTGTATTTGAAACCAACACTAAAGATATACAAAGAGGACAACAGTCCTTCGATATGCATAATGCAACCATTCCAAAGAAAACCACTTACAGCATTCACGGTAAGCCAAAAAGTCTTGTTATATTTAATAACAACATTTGCCCTTGTTATTCTGTGATATATAATATATTTTTAAATACATCAGCTTATTAGCTCATTAGACCAAAAGCATTAGGGACTGTACACAGGACTAGGCATGAGTTTAAAGTACGGTTCGAACACGGACCAAACTCTGCCTGTTTGGGTGTTTGAAAACTGAACATTTATGGTGTTGGACATGAAGGAACATGATAGCTTCTGGCTGTCAATGGTTGCTAAGGAACCTTATCATGCACTGACGTCACCAGCCCATTCACTTACATGGCTGGGTATCCCTGGTCATGTAAGAAAATGGGCAGGGATTGGAGTCTTAAATCATTGCCTAAATATGGCCATATGTCCTGATTTGGGCAATCATGTCACTACTAGCACTCAGGGAGCTGTCATTTGGCTAGTGTTACCATTCAGGATCTTCAAGTTTCTTTGTATTAGCAATTCAGCTGTGGGGACATTGTGATAGACAATAAGGATGGTTTTTGGGGATTTTTATTTTTTAATAAAGTCCTTGTGAAACATTTGGGTGCCTTTATTGGTAGTGTAGCACCCTCTAGTGTGCTAGATGTAAATAGGTTTGTTGTTAGAGTAGGGATATTTATTTTTAGCTCAGGACTAAGCCTGAGCTGTGAATTTGGGTCAGGGTTTAGTGACTCAGGGGCTGGATGTCTCATCTGACAGGTCTCTCTGGTCACTTCCCTCTGGTTTGGAAGTTGGTAGAAACTTCCAGAGCTGGAGGGTGGGAGTAAGAAGGGGCTGCCATGCATATTTTTGAGGCCTCAGCCAATCCCCAGCTTTGGGCTGGCAGGGGGCAGAGCTTACCTCATAAATAGATATGAGCCTTGCCAGCAGGGCAGTCGGGTGGAAGATGGAGTGCTGAGGAGGCTGTCGGTGGCCCTTGAGGGTGTCCCCTAGTCTGGGGGGCGTGACCTCGGGCCTGGGGGTCAGGTGCTGGAAGATTCCTCCTATAACACACAGAGGAAACTCTTCCTGGTGGCACGGGAGCAAGGAGAGAGGACAGGTCAGCACATCTGGGAGATTTCATGAGAGTCAGCCAGGTAGGCCTGTGGGGAAACGGTAGCCTGGAGGGCTAGTGTTAGGGGCAGCTGCAGCCAGGTGGGTTGGCAGTGCCTGAAGAGGTGGTGCTGAGATTAGTAGCCACAGGAGGAATGTAAGCTGGACACTGAACTTTGCTACACAATCAAAGGGCCTCAGTTTCCTGCCTGTAATGGGCTATTGCTTCAATCTGAATGAGTTATTGTCAGACATACACAGTGTACCAGCTGGGTTCTGCAAGCAAGTGAGTGCTGGAAGAAGGAGGGGAGCTGTATATAGGAAGAGTTGTCCCTGAAGTTTGTTCTGAAGTCATGTGGGCATCCCATAATCTCCCATCCCTATCCAAGTTATTATCCTTCAATAAATAACAAAAACAAAGTCAAGAACTGTTCTCTGACTCTGGAGTGCCTGTGAAAATTCAGTGTGCCTGGCTGTGCAGGGTGGGGGATCCCAGTTCATCTGCAGCCTTTAAGGGGATGTGCTACACTAGGTAACATCTGTTTTTTTGTGTGAATGAGTACCCCATACCCATTCACGTGGGGCAGGGTGGTTTGGTACCTGAGGGCCCCCTTATTATTAAAGGGGCCTTCCAGATTTTGATAACCCCCCTCTGCCTGCAGACTCCCACAACCACCAGGCAATGGGTGTGGGGATGAGGAACCCCCAAGTTGAGGGCATGTGGCTTGGTGTGGATCAAGGTGGAAGGGGAGCTCCCCCCCCCTTTCCTGGCAAGCCAGGCTGCATGTTCAAATTAAGGATCTTGTATGATTTTTTAGGGGGACCTCACACTTTTTTTTCATTTGTTTTGTTTTTTTGTGTTAGGTACCCCTCTTAAAATCCATACCATACTCTAAGGATCATTCTTGCTGTTCATTATTTTGCTACAGCAAAACAAAAAATTACAGTTTAAATTGCTGGCAAAGAAGGCATTGATGGGTTTGCCCTCAAGCTTGATGGTTGTCAAAGTTGTTAGCAATACATGGAAGGGCCTGCCCTAGCAAAGATGCAGAGACTTGACAAAATAATGTGTAATGACTCCCCAGTCTTTGGTACTGAGGTAGTGACCTTAGCTCAGGGTCTGGCAATGGAGAAAACCTGTGGGAGCACAGATCAGAGTGTATGATGTAAACACATTACAAGTTCAGTCAAATGCTCCACAAGAAGAGAAAAATTTCAATCATGATGAAACCAGAGATCAGTCTTTGTGCTTAACCAAACAGTAATTAAAAAGGTGAATTATTCAAAGGCTTTGTAGGTGTGTGGCTAATGAAATTAAGTGCTAAAGTCAGTGTGTCAGCTCATTTCAATCATGTAGCTTGCAAAATTTTAGCAAATTTATTTTATAAAGTGTCGTGATGAGGGGGGAGTAACCCCCCCCCACCATTTATTTTACACAACTTTAGGTCTTATGCCGCGTACACACGATCGTGATTCACGGCGGTGAAAACACCGCCATGAATCACGACAGGAAAAACGAGGGAACGGCTTATTCCCCCACACATCCCCCGTCATTTTTTCTCTTGGCGAGAAAAACGACCGTGTGTAGGCTCCGCGGCAGTGTTTCCCTATGGGAAAACTGCCGTGGAAAAAAATGCCGTGAAACACGACGAGAAAAATTTGAGCATGTTCTAATTTTTCTCGTCGTGATTAATGCCGTTTTTCCCGTCGGGAAAAATGGCAAAAAGCCCACAGACGATCGTTTTTCTCGTCCAAAGGAAAACATTTAATTTTTCCCGACGGGAAAAATGATCGTGTGTACGCGGCATAAGGCTGTTATCCATCCCAAAAAACACGTCCACACACACTAACCCGTACATATTCAAAATGTTAAGTCTTTGACTAAATGGGAAAAATAACAGCTGTATCAGCTTCTCATCTTATGTATAACAAAGTTCAGCGCTAAAATGAGTTCCAATGAATAATGGGTCAAGGAATAATGTGACAGTAATAAGTGCAAAGTATAGTCCAAAAAGTCTGTATGAAAAACATAAAAGAAATAGATCAGAAGTGACCACTGTGTCACTCAGACAGTGTCCAAATAGCTGACCACCACCATCAAGTAGTAAGAAACTCACCGGAACCAATAGCAGCATGCACACCTTTCAGCATAAATGGAAAAAATCCCTGGGTAGATGACAGCGATAAGCTTCCTCTAGCGACTCAGAGTGAGGTCCCACTGAGAATAAATAAAGCTTGTCAGGAGCCCAGATGGATATTTCATAGTGCCATAGGTTTATTGTTCCAAAGGAATAACAGACAATAAAAACACAAAATACGTTACTTACATAAAAAGCCGATGGCAACTCAGACTCGTTCAACGGTGAGATATCAGCACCAAATAGCCTGCCCTGATGTGTTTTGTCCTAAAGGACGTTATCAGGGGGATTTTTGTCACAGCTTCTCATCTTAAACAACATCCCACCCTTATAATTTTTTTCTGTGCTGCATTAAAATCATTCTCCAAATAAAGTTAATTAAATAAAAATAAATAGTGATTGAACTTCTTAAGTCTTTTTGTATGATATCGCATTTGTCATTATTCACATTACAGGTAAAAGAATTACCTTGGATTCTCTTTACATATTGCCAATAAATAAACTCTTTCTTGGTCTGTAATTTAAAACAGAAAATAACACTTGAGCATCAGATTTGATTTAATACCCATCCTGAAGGAATCTAAGCTTGTATACATACAAATACGCTCAGCTGTTTTTTGCAGTTCTCTAAAACCACTGCCAGTTGTCAGAAGAGTCTTATTTAGATTAGCTGTCAAGATGAAGTTGAATGAATGTGGGAACCTCTCAAAAATCCAACAGATTAAAGATTGTTTATCTGCTACACACACTTGTATGTATGATTTCAGTTTCATTTAAAAACATAAATAAGGAACACACACGTAATTTCCCACCTCCACAGTTGGAAGGTAAGGAAGAGAAATAGGTACAATTTATTCTGCCATCTACACAGTTCTACACACACAAATGGCACCCCTGGCATCTAATACATCATTCCTCTTCTCCCCTATTCTCCTCTCTGTAGCCAAAGAGACCATTGCTTAAAACTCAGACATGACAAGTTGTTGCACCTTATTAATGTACAGGAGGGGGTGCTTACATTTTTCCTTGAACACCACAAACAGAAGGAACATTCCTTCTTTAGCTCTCTGTTTCTCAGCAGAAATACTCATCTACCTTTTTCAATATTGTGGATAAGTGTCACTTCTAGAAAGAACCAAGAGCCATCTTCTCAGAATTGTATCATCATGGTCTTAACAGAATGTCCAAAAAACAGCATATTAAATAAATTATGGTAAAGCAGTTAAACTTGTTTTAACTTCATCTCTTTTTTCTCTCGGTAGAACAGAGCTTCAAAGTTGCAGGCTGCTCTGTTTACAACAAGATCAAAAGGGGGGCAAAATACTCAATTACAAATACTCCCCAAATGTATTTTTTTTTTAATAGCTTGACTACTGGTCACTTTTACCCACTTCCTGCCCAGGCCAATTTTCAGCTTTTAGCGCTGTTGCACTTTGAATTGAATTGTGTATTCTTTTGGTGGTAATTAATGACCACTGGGGTTTTTTCGTGCTAAAAAAAACAAAAAAGACTGACAATTTTGAAAATAAAAGTTGTAAATAAGTAATTTTTTTCCTTCACTGATGTACGCTAATGAGGCTGCACTGATGGGCACTAATAGGCTGCTCTGATGGACACTGATGATATGGCACTGAAGGGCACTGATGAGGTGATACTGATGAAGAGGCACTGGTGAAAAGGCACTTATATGCAGAACTGATTGGCACTGATAGGTTGCACTGATATGCAGCACTGGTGAGCACTGATGGGCGGCACTGATGGGCACTAATAGGTGGCACTTATGGGCACTGATAGGTGGTACGGATATGCACTAATGAGCAGGCACTGATGGGCACTGAAATACAGCACTGACTGGCATCACTGATAGGACTGATAGGCATCAAGCTGGGCACTGACTGGCATCACTACTGGGCACTGATTGGCATCACTGTTGGGAACTGTTGGGGCCGTACTGATAATCAGGGTACTGATAATCAGTGACCCGATTATCTGTACAGATCTCCCCGGTGAGGAACTGCCGCTGATTGCCTCTCCTCTTCTCACACGCTGTCAGTGTGAGGAAATGAATGCTGATAACTAGCATTTGCTTGTTTACATGTGATCCACTGTGATTGGACACAGCTAATCACATGGGTAAAGAACCTTGTCATTGGTTCTTCACCGAGATTGGTGATGCGCCGTGTCCCAAGGGCAGAGCGCACCACCGATCACCATGCTGCGCACCCCCGTGGGTGCACAAGTGCAGCGAGAGCGGGACAACGTCATATGATGTTGTCCCAGTAGGAGTTAACATTTCATTGTTAACACTTCTACTTTAACATTTGCAGAATGTCATTAATGTGATTCTTCTTGTTTATTTGATTTCATTCAAATCTAACCTGATCTCGGAAGCAGGCAAGGTCCATCCCGGCTGTGGGTATCTAAAGCCAGCTTGTCTTTATTTCTGGGATTGGGTGTTGCCTACCCAGCTTGCACCTCCCGATCTTGCGCCTGCGCAGTAAGGCCACTGCGCGGCGATGTTTCTTTATAACAGGTTGCCATAGCAATGGCAGCATTGGTGGAAGTTCCATCCCATTATTATAGCAACATGTCAATCTGAACTGGTGTGGTCCCGAGCAGAGAGGCTCTACTTCCTACCAGCAGATACTCTTCTTCGAAAATGGCACCTAACCCCTCCCGATCGCGTCATTTTCGGTCTGAAAATCACGCAAGATTTCAGTATTTTGCAATTCCCATGGACTCCTTGGATAAATAAAGCAACTTCCCCAGAAGTCCAAGGGAATTGCCTTATGACGACATCGCCTAGGTGGCTGGACCAGAAATGCTGCATAAACACTTCGCAAATAAGGTATTTGGAAAAAAAAGTAGCCATTTAGAATTGCAATGTGGATGGGCATGTGGATGGGCATAGTACATTTAAAAATTGGGTGGAACTCGGCTTTAAAGAAGAGCGGTCCAAAAAATTCATACAGAAAGGAAAATTAGCAAAACATGTAACAGTTGCAAATTATCCCCCCAATTTACAGATTATAGAGCAGAGATTGAAAACTAAGGAGCCCTAAGAAAGAAACCAAATGATACACATGGGGAGAGATTTACTAAAACTAGAGCACACAGAATCTGGTGCAGCTGTGCCTCGTAACCAATCAGCTTCTAACTTCAGCTTGTTCAATTAGGCTTTGACAATAAAGCCTAGAAGATTATTTTACATTGTTAAACCACAATATCTAACTTAACACCTCTTTCTTTTCTTCTATGTAACACAGCAAGAAACAGGTTACAATATATTTTTTAGAAAAAAACACACCATCATTAAAATCTAACCTGATCTCGGAAACAGGCATGGTCCTTTGTGGTTGTGGGCATCTGAGGCCCGCTTGTCTTTATTTCTGGGATTCCAATGTACACAAGGCAGGATGGATCCATGCTTTCATGTTGTTTACACCAAATTGTGACCCTACCATCTGAATGTCGCAGCTGAAACCAAGACTCATCAGACAGGGCAACATTTTTCCAATCTTCAATTGTCCAATTTTGGTGAGCCTATGTGAATTGTAGCCTCAGTTTCCTGTTCTTAGCTGACAAGAGTGGCACCCGGTGTGGTCTTCTGCTACTGTAGCCCATCTGCTTCGAGGTTCGATGTGTTGTGTGCATTTAGAGATGGTATTCTGCATCCATTGGTGGTAACGAGTGGTTATTTGAGTCACTGTTGGCTTTCGATCATCTTAAACCAGTCTGTCAATTCTCCTCTGACCTCTGACATCAACAAGGCATTCTTGTCCACACGACTGCTGTTCACTGAATATTTTCTCTTTTGTGGACCATTCTTTGTAAACCCTAGAGATGGTTGTGCATGAAAATCCCAGTAGATCAACAGTTTTTGAAATACTCAGACTAGCCCATCTGGCACCAACAACCATGCCACGTTCAAAGTCACTTAAATCCCCTTTCTTCCCTGTTCTGCTGCTTGGTTTGAACTTCAGCAAGTCGTCTTCACCACGTCTAGATGCCTAAATGCATTGAGTTGCTGCCATGTGATTGGCTGATTAGCATTTTGTGTTACCAAGCAATTGAACAAGTGTACCTAATAAAACGGCCGGTGAGTGTATAGCATAGACTCATTATCCATAAGCAGAATGAATAGACTGTCAGTTTAGTGAGACAAATAATTTTGTTTACTTCAATACCATTTACCAGACCCCACTTGCTGAAACCAAACAAGCACATACATTTGCACTGAAATCTGGTTTACTGACAGAACTAGTGTAAACATACAAATGAAATGAGTCAAATGCCAAGAAACCAACTTTAAACTTCTGACGAGATGGTATCGCACACCATCACTACTTCATAAATACTTACCCTCGATTTCTGATAAATGTTGGAGATGTCAAGCAGATAGGGGGACTTTACTTCATATTTTTTGGGCTTGCCCGAAGCTGGAGTACTTCTGGAGGGAGGTACATCGAATTTCTCAGAAATTCACAGACTACATCCTTCCTGAAGACCCAGCTTTATTTCTGCTACATCTCTCGAATATACCTGAAAAAACATATAATAAATCAATCCTACGCCATCTCTTGAATGCTGTTAGAATGTGCATTGCACGTCAGTGGAGAGATACAAGGCCTCCTACAATATCTTCATGGCTTATGAGAATCGAAGAGGTAAATAAGATGGAAGAGTTGGCATTATTGGCCCAAAATCGATATGAAGTTTACTCTCAAACTTGGGTTCATTGGAATAGATTTATATTCTCGGAGGAAGAAAGGCCCTATTTGTATCTTGAAGGGTATTAAATATAGCGGAAGAGGATTTACTGAGTACCCATCTCCCCTGCCGGCGGGTACATTTACACTTTTTGGGGTTCTCCCCCCCCCTCTTCCTTTTTTTTTTTTCTCTCTTCTTTTCTCTTCTTTTTATTATTAAGGTGTTAAAGCAAAATGGTGTCTGGGTATTCAGGATGTTAAGGATTTATAGAGTGTGGACTGTTTCATTTATAGTCTTGAAGTGTCTATGAAAATGGCTGCCCTTTATGGCAATATATATATATATGTATATTAATTTGGACTGATGTTGTACATTTGAATCGGTATAAGCTTGTGTTTTGTCAATTAATCGATGCATCAGAACAAGTGGATTTGCCATTTTGTGTATGCTGGATAATTTAAAATAAAAAATATTTAAAAAGAAATTAGTCAAATAGAAAGTATGGGGATGCGCCATATTAGTAGAAACAACAAAGCGTCCCAAGCGCTATGTCCTATGGGGAATCACACTGTCCACTGCCCAAGGGCCAATCAGATGCAACTGTCAGAAATAGTACACATAGTGACTGGAATTGCAAACAAGAAATTGACAGCGCTATCTGGATGTGAGTGGTTGACATGGAATCCTCAGAATGTATAACACAGCAAGCCGATGGTGAAGGCTAAAATAGGTCATTGTTCATAGAAAGTTTAAAACCATAACAGATAATACAATACCAAGCCGGTATGGACGGATGTGGATGGGTTGATATCCGCTGGGTCCGGTGGGCTAAGAGATGAAGAGAGTTTGCCGTGATGTACAGCCTTCGCTACACAGAGCCACAGACACCCGGGGGCTGAGCTGGAGTCCACTGGCGCTCCTATATGACATTATCGCGACACAGGGGCGTAAATGCCGGACCGTAATGGATTGCCAATCAAACCAGGCTTAAACACAAGAGGAACTGTTGCCGTGATGATGCGTTTCGCACTAATGCGCTTTGTCAAGCCCTTGGACTTGACAAAGCGCATGCATGAGAAATGCGTAATCACGGCAACAGTTACCCTTGCCTTCCAGCCTGGTTTGATTGTCAATAACCAGCATTTCCTTGTTTACATGTGATCAGCTGTAATTGGACACAGCTGATCACATGGGTAAAGAGCCTTATCATCGGCTTTTTACCGAGATCAGTCATGCGCCATGTCCTAGGGGCTGCACTGCGTTTAATGATGTCATCCCAGAATGAGAGAGCCACCACCCGCCTGTCAATTGACAATACAGCGGGAGTTGGTTAAATTCTCCCCCGTCATTGTTAACACTCCTACTTTAACATTTGGTTAATGTCACTAATGTGTTCCTTCTTGTTTCTTTGATATCATTAAAATCTAACCTGATCTCGGAAACAGGCAAGGTCCTTCGTGGTTGTGGGAATCTGAGGCCCGCTTGTCTTTATTTCTGGGATTCAGTGTTTGCTACCCAGCCCTTGGACTTGACAAAGCCAATGTGTGCGAAACGCATTGTCACGTGAACAGTCTCCCTTGTGTTCCAGCCTGGTTTGATTGGCAATCCACTTCGGTCCGGCATTTCCACCCTTGTGTCGCAGTGACGTCAAATGGAAGCGCCGGCTGGCCCCGGCTCTGCTCTAAACATCAGTGGCTCTGTGTAGCGCAGGCTGTACATCACGGCGGACTCTCTTCATCTCTTAGCCCACCGGACCCAGCGGATATCAACCCATTCACATACATCCTTACCGGCTTGGTATCATATTATCTGTCATGGTTTTAAACTATTTCTGTGAACAATAAATCACCTATCTGAGCCATTAGCTTGCTGTGTTATACATTCTGAAGATTCCATTCCAACCACTCACATCCAGATAACGCAATCAATTTCTTGTTTGCCATATTAGTAAAGATCAGGAAATCTTAAAAAATTTAATTCGTCATCAGCCTGTGGCTGGGCATGAATTAAGAAAATCCAGGACTATATAGACATTTGTTTTTCTGTTTGTTTTTTTTAACAACGTTCCCTCCCCTGTAGACAGATTATTTTCAGACTTATCATACTATTAAGTTTAATTGTGACACTTTAAAACCACTATATGAATTCAGTATTCCACATTTTGTTTTAAAATCATAACTGTTTTTCTTTATTGACAGAAACAAATTACATGCCTCTATACTAGTTTATAATGAATGCAATTTACAATAATAACATAACTTTCATTTCTGCTATGACAGAGGAAAAAAAGGACAGCGACAATGAGGATGTCACATCTGCTGTAGCAGATGAATATACTGAAGAAGGAGATGGTCATGAACATAATGAAGAGCCACTGCTAGTCGCTTCTATGGAGGACGATGTGTACATTGTATTTGAAACGGGCACTACTGAGACACAACAAAGACAAAAAAACTCTTCTATTTCACACAATCCAGCAGCTTCAGCGATCACATCTAACCGCACAATAGAAAGTGTTGCATCAAATAATATCCAAGGTAACCCTGATTTGACATGACCAACCCTATTCAAACCGTCTTTGTTAAGATTGATTTTATCCATCTCCCTTTTCAGCACTACAGATGAGGAAAAGCAGTTTTCACTGACAAAATCTGTGTCTTTATTATGCTGCATTATGTTTAGAGAAAGACCAAATCCAGTAAAATTGTAATTAATGGTTCAACATTCAAGAGTCTGTGTCAGCACTTAGTTATTTTCGAATCATTTCTTGGATTTCTTATTCCATGTAATCAAACAATACTGTGTATCATCAAAAAAAAAAAACGTGCAACATTTCACATCGAGTGTACAAATATCTATGCCTTATAAACATTATAATTTTATACCAAAATGTTAAATACAATTTATCTTAATAATAAATAAATAACTGCAGTCCTTAAATTGCACTAAGGTGACCAATAGTGTGCCAACAATGTCCTTATGTTATTCAATTGAAGTAGATCTTTGTGAATAAGTGCTCCAAACTCCAAAGGGTGTCACCGCTCCTGTGCTCCCAGAGAGTGGTCATCCATACAGGGTACTCACACATCCAAGGTGCTTGTAGCGCACCACACTATATCCAGCAGATCTGTATATAATTCAATTTCAACTGTATGTCTGTTCATTTGCCCGCGGTAGCTAGTCCAGCTGATCGTCCAATAGCCCGATTGCCCTAACTGATCATCCAATAGCAATCCCTCTGAGGAAGACATGTGATCCCTGTGCCGAAACACATTGGAGAGGGGACTGGATGGTATAGGCAGTGGCAGCTTCCCCGGACGAGCTACAGCAGGCAAACTAACAGACATACGGTTGAAATTGGATTATATACAGATCTGCTGGATAGTGTGGTGCACTACAAGCTACTTGGATGTGTGAGTACCCTGTATGAGAAGTTTTAAATAAACATCCTTTTAAACGTTAAAGCACTATGAAGCTTGTCTCTTTATATATGTACTGAGAATATACTATCAGAATGGCTTAGGAATCTGCAAAGCCTTTATATCACAGAATCCAGGGGTGGTTCAACAGCATTACTGACCAAACTTAATTGTGCAGTCACGTGCCTGGAGGTGAGGATAACCACTCTGGGGGGGGGGGGAGCACAGGAGCGATGACACCCTCTGGAGTTCGGAGCACTTTTTCACAAAGATCTACTTCAATTGAATAACATAAGGACATTGTTGACACACTATTGGTCACCTTAGTGCACTTTATGGACTGCACTTATTTATTCAATATTACTAATATAAATTGTATTTCACATTTTGGTATAAAATTATACTGTTTATAAGGCATAGATATTTGTACACTTGATGTGTAATGTTGCACGTTTTTAATTTTTTGTTTTTTTGATGATACACAGTATTGTTTGATTACAGGCAGTCCCCGAGTTACGAATACCCGAGTTACGAACGAGTCCTATTTACAAACAGACCTTAATGACGGCCACTTGTGCTCCATGCTAGTCCTGGATACCTCCGAGCAGCTATCTTGCAGCGCCGAACACATACCACACTGCAGTACTACATGTACTGCATGGCCAGAAGAGCCCCAGATAACATAACTGCATGCCCAAAAGCGCCCAAAACATCCCACATCCCTGCACAGGCTAAAGTTAGACTTAAAAATGCACTGTTCTGACTTACACACAAATTCCACTTAAGAACAAACCTACAGTCCCTATTGTGTTCGTAACTCGGGGACTGCCTGTACATGGAATAGGATTTGGAACACTGCATATGCATTTCTGCACATTTTGAACACTTGGATTGTATAATATAGCGCGACACATTGATATATTATTTAATTATTAGCACAATCATATGGGAATGTGCCTGCAGATGAACATAACGCATATATAATATTGTGAGTGATTAATTCTGGAAGCTCGCAAGACCCTTAATTTTGGTTTCTTAGATTTCTACCAGCTTTCAAAACAGCAACTACAACGGTTTTTTCATCTGTTGCTTAAAGTGGTTGTAAACCCCGTAGACAATTTTTTTTTTTTTTACTTACCTGCAAGACAAAGCTATAATGAGCTAGTATGACTAGCATACTAGCTCATTATGTACCACTTACCTTCGATCGGGGCCCCCGAAGTCGTCCGTGTCCCTCCTCTAGCCGCATCCATCGCTGCAGCGATAGCCGGAATGTTACTTCCGGGTATCGCCGCTGCAGCCAATCACAGCGCCGCTCCGGCGCTGTGATTGGCCGGAGCGGCGAAGACGTGACTCCGCGCATGCGCGCGTGAGCTGTCAAATTCGGCTACGTCGTCGAATGTTGCGACCTAGCCGAATTTGTGAATGGGGTGACGTCAGCGTCGCCGCATTTACATACAAATATCTCCTTAACCGTGTAGGTTAAGGAGATATTTCATGCACCTACAGGTAAGCCTTAATCTAGGCTTACCTGTAGGTCTTTGTTTAAAAAGTGGGTTTACAACCACTTTAAAGCCAGCTCTTGCTGTTTAACTACTTCAATACCAGACACTTTTACCCCTTTCTTGCCCAGGATAATTTTTAGCTTTCAGCGCTGTCGCACTTTGAATGACAATTGTGCGGTCATGCAACACTGCACCCATTTGTAACTTTTATCATTTTTTTCACACAAATATAGCTTTCTTTTGGTGATATTTACTCACCGCTTTTTTTTTTTTGTTGCAAAACAAATTTAAAAAGACCAAAAACGTAGGGGAAAAAATGTGTTTTCCTTTGTTTCTGTTATAAAATTTTGCAAATAAATAATCTTTCTTCGTGAATTTAGGCCAAAATGTATATTGCGACATTTCTTTGGTGAAAATAACCCAAATCAGTGTATATTATTTAAGCCCTGTACACACGGTCCAAAAATCGTACGAAAAATGCAGCATTCAAATCGATCGTACAATAATCGGATCATTCGTACAGAGCTTTCGAGAGCCGATCAGGACAGTTCATTCAATATTATTCTATCGGACATGCACGTAATTTTTTTTCGTATGATGCTAGATCGTACGATTTTCATTTAACCACTTAAGGACCGCCGCCTGTACATATACATTAGCAGAATGGCACGGCTGGGCACAAGCACGTACAGGTACATCCTCTTTAAGATGCCCAGCCGTGGGTCGCGCGCGCGACTCGATCCTGAGCTCCGTGACCACACCCGCGGACCCGATTGCCGCCAGTGTCCTGCGATCGGGTCACAGAGCTGAAGAACGGGGAGAGGTAAGTGTAAACAAACCTCTCCCCGTGCTTCCTAGTGAGACTGTCACTGATCGTCTGTTCCCTCTCATAGGGAACGGCGATCAGTGATGTCACACGCCAAGCCACGCCCCCACTGCCAGTGTCATTTTCACAGTAATCAGTGTATTTTTATAGCACTGATCGTGGTAAAAATGACAATGGTCCCAAAATAGTGTCAAAAGTGCCCGATGTGTCCGCCATAATGTCGCAGTCATGATAAAAATCACTGATCGCTGCCATTACTAGTAAAAAAATATATTAATAAAAATGCCATAAAACTATCCCCTATTTTGTAGATGCTATAACTTTTGCGCAAACCAATCAATAAACGCTTATTGCGATTTTCTTTACCAAAAATATGTAGAAGAATATGTATCGGCCTAAACGGAGGAAAAAATATGTTTTTTATATATTTCTTTGGGGATATTTATTATAGCAAAATGTAAAAAATATAGTTTTTTTTTCAAAATTGTCGCTCTAATTTTGTTTATAGCGCAAAAAATAAAAACCGCAGAGGTTATCAAATACCACCAAAAGAAAGCTCTATTTGTGGGGAAAAAAGGACGGCAATTTTGTTTGAGAGCCATGTCGCACGACCGCGCAATTGTCAGTTAAATCGACACAGTGCCGAATCGCAAAAAGTGGCCTGGTCATTTAGCTACAAAATGGTCCGGGGCTTAAGTGGTTAATCAGTACAGCTGTCGTTCGAAAATGCAATACAAATGCATTACAACACATTACATCACTTCCGAATTTTTATTCTGTCGTACGAGAATTTTCGTGACTTTAGTAAACTCTTCAGATTCGATCTGAGATTAGCATGCAAAAAATCCGGACGATCATTCGTCCGATAATCTCATTGTGTGTACCGGGCATTAGTCTGTAGGAGAGTTATAAAGTTCACAAACTATGGTATATACAGTATATCTGAAAATGTATGAATCCTGATGTACTGACTGCCTATCTAATTTCTTAAGGCCAGAAAATGGCAGGACAGTACAAATATTACCCTAATGACCCCTTTTTGGAAAGTAGTCAGTTCAAGGTATTTATTGGCGTATAACACTCACTTTTGTACCCTGAAAATAATGGGTAATCTGTGCCTGCGTGTTATATGCAGGGGGCTGTGGAAAGTTTTTTTCCTGAAACTTCCCTCTTAAAGTTAGGGTGCGTGTTATACGCCTGTGTGTGTTATACGCCGATAAATACGGTATTTAGTAAGAAGCATGGCGAGTTTTTTGAAGTTGTAATATTTTGTCACTTTTTTGGGAAAATTAAGGAATCAAAAAAAATATATTTTTACAAAAGTTTTAAAATATGGTTGCTTATAACTGTGAATTTTACAGTTAACTTATAAGCAACCATTTTTTCTGAATGAAAACTACTCATTCAGTGTTTACTATTGTGATTAGCTGTGATTACTGCTATACACTACTAGATTGTGCTATTTCATACTACCACCTCATTCCTGAGCACCAGCGTCACCATACATATTTCCCTTTTCTCTTATCATCCATGGACTGACACGGTGTCTCTTTACACTTTACACGTGGGTTATGTCCCTGCTTGCAGGAGAAGACCTAGGCAGAATGTGAAATGTTATACATACATTCTAAAAGTCAGAGCTGAACAGCCCCACCCAGGGGGCGGTCCCTCCGGACATAACCCTCCCACTACAGTCAGCAGACTTCAGTTTTTTTCTGCCTAGCAGAAGGAGAAGACGTGGCTCTCTCAGGAGCCAGTCTCCTGACCTATTTTTATTCCTTTTCTGGAATTCTTTTTTATTTTATTTTTGAGAATTTTCTATCAACTGTCGGCTGGGCAACAGGTTGGGTACAAGATATCCTCGTAGTCTTCCCTGTCCGACCATCGAGCGTGCTGATCCTCGCCTTGTGTGCGTGAGACTCAATTCACGACAGGCCCCATGACTCCAGGGGTGGCCGGGTTTGCTTTCATGCTCCCACGGTCCTCTCAAGACTGAACAGTTCCTGACTGACTGTATCTTTCGCGGTGGACCAGGCCGACAGCTACTCAGTACTGCACTGTGATAGTCCTGTCAGAAACACACCAGTGGGTCCCTCAGGGGACGGGTAAGTAGTCTCTCCTGCCTGCAGGTGAGTACAAAAGGCTGTGTGTTTCTCTGTGGGGGATTTTCCCTGTCTCCCCCTGTATTTCATTGTCACTCTCTGTCACCATTGCTGGCGCTGTGCTGTGTGGGGTGCCTGGGGGTCACACTGTTATTGGAGGGGCTAATGCTGGTCTGCAGATATGCTTGGGGCCTTTTTTGTGTATTTTGGGGCCTGAGCGCCGAGTGGCGCTGTGTGTGTGCTGTTTTTTTTCACTTCTGCTGAGTCATGGCGGCCATCTTGCCGCAGATCGCCTCAGTGAAGTGCGGCGGCCATTTTCTTGTAGGCCGCGCGCTCTTCAGCACTAGTTTTGGCCTCTAGCGCTGCTGTAACAGCGCGACTCTCCTCACAATCTCCTCACAGCTCACCAGCGCTGACACAGCGCGGTACAGACAGCGGAACTGAGCGGTCCCTGGTCCGGTTTGGTGAGTCCCCTGGGCGCCCCCTCCTCAGTCAGCACAGCCTGTGGGTGGACTTTTTATCTGAGGAGTCTCAGAGGGGGGCAATATGGAGTCTCTGTCACCAGCTTCCCCTAAATGTCAGTGGACAACAGGCAGTGCTTCAGCACCTGCGGTCCCTAGGGACCAGTTGTGGGCAGTCCTGGAATCATTTCTGACCAGGATGGGAGCTGTGTGCAAGCGCAAGGGAGCAAAAAAGCGCCCTCTCCCCTCTTTACTTCATGAGGGCAGTGCGCTGATTCAGATATGGGCCTAGCCACTACCGCTCAGGACCCTAGTTCTGAATGTATTGGATGGTTTTGAACAGGACATTCCTTATGAGGAAAACTCCAGTTCTGAGTCAGTAAATGACAGGGCGCTTGTTAGTGTACTCATGACTGCGGTGAGGGACACTCTCAAGCTAAAATGCTGCGGATGCAGAACCTCAGGCGGATACAGTCTCCTTTGGTTCTTTTAAGGCCAGGCCTTCTAAAGAGGTTTTTCCATATGTACTTTCTTTGACCAGCTCATTGATAAGGTCTGGGAAAAGCCGCAGAAGAATTTTTTTATGGTCACGCAGCGTTTGTCTATCAGATACCCCTTGAAGATGCCCTACTTAAAAAGTGGGCTTCTCCCCCAGGGTCGACCCTCCAGTCGCCCGGTTGAACAAGGCCATCACTCTCCTGATGGAGGGGACTCCTGCATTTGAGGACCCTCCATGTTTGCCTTGTTGGGATCCGCCCTACGGCCTGTGGTAGCGGCGACCCTTGTGTCTTAAACACTTACAGGTTGGGCAAAAATGTTGCACCTAGCTGTACAGGAGCATAATCTTCCTCCAGACACAGTTGCTTTGGCCCACCAACTGGTTCAGGGCCTGGTTTATGTGTGTGACGCCACGTTGGACGCGGCCCCTTTAATATCCAGGGCCTCTGTCTCGGCGGTGGTATTGCGTCGTCTTATCTGGTTGAAGTGCTGGTCTGCTGACCTAGCCTTAGGAAGCTCCTGACGGATCTACCATTTAAAGGTAGTAGACCTTTCGGTGCTGCTCTGAATGACATCGTCATGGATGTCATGGGAGGTAAAGGCACTCTTCTTCCTTAGACTAGCAATGGTGAGGAGGCCCGCCGCAAACAGGGGCCTTCCTTTCCAGCAAAACAGGGTTTTTTCATCAGTCAGTCCACGGGTAGGCCCTCTCAGACTGACGGCAGTGCGGCTGGTGGGCACAAGTGCCCCTGGGTGCGTAAGCCGAACAAGCGGCTCCCAAGCCTGCCTCCGCATGAAGTCTTGCCTCCGCCCGACTCTGGGGTGGGGGGACGACTTCGCAGGTCACTAATCGGTGGTCTTCCCAAATCTCCGACTGGTGGGTGTGTGAGGTGGTCACCTCAGGATACAGGATAGTATTCCGATCCTGGCCCCCAGACAGATTCTTTCCCTCAAATCTTCCTCTCCTTCCTACCTGTCGGGCAGCCCTCTTGGGGGCTGTACAGGATTTGATCAGGTCCGGAGTGATTGTGCCGGTTCCGTCACAGGAGAGTTTTTCAGGGATTCTACTTGAATCTGTTTGTCGTCCCAAAAATAGGACGTGGTTTGACCTATCCTGGACCTCGAGGCCCTGAATGCCTTCGAGAAGGTGCAGAAATTCCGCATGGAATCCATTCGCACGGTGATCGCTACACTCCACCAAAGGGATTTTCTTCTGGCCTCCTTGGACTTCAAGGACGCCTACTTGCGTGTTCCGATCTGCGCAAGTCACCAGAAGTTTCTGCGCTTTGCGATCAGCAAAGTCCACTATCGATTGTGGCTCTTCCTTTCGGCCTAGCCTCGGCACCAAGGGTGTTCACCAAGGTGCTTGCTCCGGTTCTAGCCTTCTGTTACAGCGAGGTATTGCTGTCGTGGGCTATCTGGACGATCTTCTGCTAAGAGCAGAAAGTGGATCAGACTTAGAGGAAAGGTGACTATCGTCAATTAGACCCTCAGGGACTCGGGTGGTTCCTGAACATTCAGGAGTCAGTCCTGGTCCCGACTCAGTGTCTGGAGTATCTAGTTCTGATTCTGGACTCCTTGGAGGCAAAGGTATCCTACCTCTGGAGAAGTTGCTGACACTTCAGTCTGCGGTGCGGGTGCTGACATCCCAAAAATGGTTGTCAATCCGTTTTTTGCATGAGAGTCCCGAAACTCGTGGTAGCCTCCTTCGCGGCCGTTCCGTATGCCCAATCACACACCAGGGCATTGCAGAAGGAGATCTTGTCCACCTGGGACAAATCCCCGTTGTCCTTGGATCTTCAGATCCAGGTGATTCACCTGGTCAGGGCGCCCCTGACATGGTGGTTGAGATCCTCGGCTCTTCGGTCCGGAAAGTCGTTCCCCTCCCATCCAATGGACGGTACTCACGACGGACACCAGCCTGACGGGCTGGGGTGGAGTCTGGGGAGTCCTGTCGGCTCAGGCCTTGGACTCCGGATGAGCCCGTTTACCAATCACTGTTCTGGAAATACGGGCCATCGGACTGTGTCTCTCCTCAGGTCGGAGAGAGTACGGGGTCGCTCCATCAGGAGCCGGTCAGACACCGCCACGGCGGTGGCGTATGTAAACCATCAAGGGGGAACTCGGAGCTCAGCTGTGGCTTCCGAGGTAGTCCGTATCCTGAAGTGGGCCGGAAGAAACGTGCGGGCTCTGTAGGCCATTTTACATTCTGGGCATAGACAATGGGCAGGCGGACTATCTGAGTCGCCAATCGCCAGTCACCGGACCAAGAAGAGTGGTCCTTGCATATTTCAACTCCTTTACCGACGGTGGGGCACGCCGGATGTGGACCTGATGGCCTCTTGACTCAATCGCAAGGGTAGAGGTTGTGGCCAGATCCAGGGATCCTTGGGTGATGCCTCGGATGCGTTGGTGGCCCCATAGGGTCCTTATCGCCTGATATAAACTCCGGCGATCCTAATTGTTCCGGATTGGCCTTAGCATCACTGGTACGCTGATCTGGCACGTCTCGTCGCGGACGTTCCCTGGCGGATGCCAATGAGGGAGGACCTTCAGTCTCAAGGTCCTATGTTTCATCCGGCTTACAGTCTCTGGCTTTAATGGCAGGGCTGTTAAAAGCCAGGTGTTGAGGGACCGAGGTCTCTCGGACTCGGTCATTTTGACCATGTTAAGGACACGGAAGTCTTCCTCCAGGCAGATCTATCACCGTGCCTGGAAAGCTTATATCGCCATGTGCGAAGCGCTGGACTGGCGTCCTCGGACGTATTCTGTCCCCAGAATCCTGCGTCCTCTGCAGTGTGGAGTGACCCAAAAGCTTGCTTTGAGTATCATAAAGGATCAGATTTCGGCCTTGGCCGTCTTCTTTCAGCGACCTCTAGCGGGTCATTTTTCTTGGTTAGCACCTTGTCTTGGGGGTTCGCCATGTGCTCCCTCCTGTCAAGCCTCCTCTCCCACCGTGGGATCTGAATTTGGTGCTCTCGGTCCTCCAGGAACCTCCTTTTGGGAATATCCGGGATATTCCCCTCTTGTCTTGTCTCAGAAGGTGGCCTTTTTAGTGGCAATCACTTCTGTTTGACGAGTGTCTGAGTTGGCGGCTTTGTCCGCAAGTCGCCATATTTGGTCATCCATAAGGATAAGGCGGTGTTGCATCCGCGACCTTCCTTTTTTGCCAAAGGTGGTGTCGACCTTTCACCTACATGAGGACATTGCCCTCCCGTCCTTGTGTCCTCACCCATCGCATCCCAGAGAGTTTTCGCTGCACGTATTGGAGGTGGTACGAGCCTTAGGGGTGTACCTGTCTGCTACTGCTTCTATTCGGAAGTCCGACTCACTGTTTGTGACTGTCTCTGGTCCATAGCAGGGCCAAGCGGTTTCGTCTGCCATCATTTTTAGGGGAATCAGACAAACCGTCATTCAAGCCTATGCTCTCAAAGGGCGGGCGCCTCCCTTTCCGGTTACGGCGCATTCCACCAGGGCAATTGGTGCTTCCTGGGTTTCCCGACATCAAGCGTCGGTTGCACAAGTGTGCAAGGCGGCGACCTGGTCGTCTGTTCATGCCTTTTAAGTTTTTTATAAGATTAATGTGGCTGCATCTTCGGATGCTTTCTTCGGCCGCAGGGTGCTGCAGGCCGCTGTTTAAAGTTGCGACTCCTCCGTTGAGGAGCTCTGCCTTATTGGAGTGAAGTTTTAGTTTTTCCATTTATACTGCTCCCATCCCTCTTGACACTGCTTTGGGACATCCCACGTGTAAAGTGTAAAGAGACACCGTGTCAGTCCATGGATGATAAGAGAAAATGGGATTTTTTGTACTCACCGTAAAATCCTTTTCTCTGACATCCATGGACTGACACGGCACCCACCCTTCCTTTTAAGTTTGTACTGCTTTGTTACGAACTGAAGTCTGCTGACTGTAGTGGGAGGGTTATGTCCGGAGGGCCCGCCCCCTGGGTGGGGCTGTTCAGCTCTGGCTTTTAGAATGTATGTATAACATTTCACATTCTGCCTAGGTCTTCTCCTGCAAGCAGGGACATAACCCACGTGTAAAGTGTAAAGAGACACCGTGTCAGTCCATGGATGTCAGAGAAAAGGATTTTACGGTGAGTACAAAAAATCCCATTTTTTGCTTAGAGCGGCACTTTAAGTATAGGCAGTTCTAAATGGGTGTTTGGTAGAGAAGTTAATGGTTGACTCCGCACACAAAATGGCATGGGATTCCCCAAAAAATCATACCTGAACCTTATCTTTGATGAGGGTTGAGTATGGATGTTAAGGGAGACAGCATGAAAATAAAAAAAGAGGCGCAGTGTCACCTCCGAAAATCCACACCAGACCCTTATCCAAAGAAAAAGGAGAGATGTTAGGGGCATCCCCCATGTTGTCACTGGCAAATTTGGTCAAAGATGTTACCCAGGACACCCTGCCTCTTTGTTTGCATTCTGCTCTGGCAACTGGGAGATGTAATTTGCAGAGAGTGACATGTTGGATATTTTTTTATTTCTGCAGGTAAACATTCATCATTCTCTGTGATTGATGAGGATCTGCTTTGGAGAATTTTTATTTTTTAATAATGGACTTGTCAAAATGTCTGAGTCTTTATTTACAATTTTTTTTTTTTTGTGAATGAGTACTATGTACCCCTTGCTTATTCACATAGGGAGGGTGGTACTCGGGGGGCCTGATATTTTTAATTGGGGCTTTTAGATTCCAACAAGCCCTCACCTACAGACTTCTACAACCCTTGGGTAGGGGTTGTGGCCAATGCTGTATCCTGGCCTAGGCCAACAAGGCCCAGGCCTAGGGCAGCACTTTGCAGGGGGGCAGCACGGAAAGAGTCCTCGACGGTTTGCGCTACACTTTATGTGGCTGAGAGGCAAATTAGTGTAGCGCTCCCATAAAGCGGCCGCACTGCTTCCGGTATGCGGACGGTCGGCATTCTGCAACTGTGGGGGGGGGGGGTGCCGCTTCTAATTTTGAATGTCCTATCAACCTGGACCACAAATCTTCCTCACTGTGCTATATGTTTTCTGCTGCACCATTGGCATGGTTATATCTTCTTAGTCCTCTCCAGAAAATTATCAGAAATTTGTGCTTAAAGTAGAACTATAGGCAACACTTTTTTTTCATTTTGGATAGAGTAAGGGAGGGTTATAGCCCCTGACAGTTTTTTTTTACCATCCCTGTCTCACTGATATCCCTTCACTTCCTGTCCCATGGCCAAACAAGAAGTGAGAGGAAATCTATGCAAATTAAGGGAATCCATTGTCCCCCCCCCCCTGACCCTCAGAACTAGTGCCCCTACTCGAAAATTTCAGGGCGGGTCTTAAACAGCAAGGGGTGTGGCCTTGACAGGAAAGGGTGGGTCATATTTAAATTAGGGGGTGCACGAGTTTAGTCAGGCCTAGGGAAACACAAAACCTAAATACACTACTGGTTGTGGCAGAGACCTTTTTCCTTATTAAAGTGGTGTTCCGGCCTGTGACAGGAAAAAAATAAAAAATAAAAGCCAGCAGCTACACATACTGCAGCTGCTGGCTTTTAATAAATGGACACTTACCTGTCCTGCAGTCCCTCTATGTCAGCACCGCAGCTGATGTTTCCCATCAGTTGTCGGGTGCTTCCGTCGCCATTGTGGGTAAGAGAACCCGGCAGTGTAGCCTTTTGTCTTCACGCCGGGAACCCTACTGCGCATGCGTGAGGCCCGCTCCTCTCTCCTATTAGCCCGGCGGCCAGGGGAGGAGGAGGAGGGAGCCCCGCGGTGACGTCATGGACTGGACTACAGGAATGGGGAAAGGATACCTGTCTTTGACAGGTATCCTGTCCCCCCCCCGAAAGGTGCCAATTGTGGCACCGCAGGGGGGGAGGAATCCGATGAGCGGAAGTTCCACTTTTGGGTGGAACTCCTCTTTAACAAGGTGGTTTACTTGGTGGGTGCCCCTGGCAAGGTACCCTCCCCATGTTGAGGGCATGCAGCCTGGTATGGTTCAGGAGGGGCATGCACAATCACGCCCGATTTCCTGGCCATACTCAGATAAGGGTCTGGGAGAGAAAAAGAAAAGAGAAAAAGATCACCGCTCTAGGTGAGTGCAGGTGAGCAAAACAGTGTCCTCCCAGGAACCACGGGTGCTGGCAATGCTGTAGACACGAAAAGGAAGGCAGGATATATGGACAGCCGCACACCAAAAACCATAGAGGTTGCCTTTAATAGGTAAAATACATGAAGCACTGCAAGTCACAGCAAAAACAAGGGGGTACAGCCGACGCGTTTCACACTAGGGTCTAGTGCTTAGATAAGGGTCTGGTTAAGAATTTGAGGAACCCCCATGCCGTTTCTTGCTTTGCTTTGTTTTTTTGTATAGCATTCATCTTGAAATGTAGATGGTATAAATTTTGGGGGCATGAGCTGTGCAGAGATAAATTGCTGGTTGCTAGGATGCTGGCAGCCACCTGATTCCAGATCAGAGACAGAGGTTTAGTTCAGTCAAACAGTTTGTTTGGCCGTTTGACAAACCTCCAAACAAGCAAAATTCAATATGAACAAGAGGCAGAACTGGAAACTCATCCCTTATGTATTACAAGCATGTGGCAGGGAACACAGGTGTCCAACACTCAGATGACCCGGTACCCATACTGGGCACAGTAACAAGTCCACTTTACAGGCCAAGTGCAACCCCATAATTTTTTTTTTGCAGCCACAACAACCTGAAGAGATGACTGGTACTTTCAAATATAGGAGAGCATGTGACCCTCCCTCTGCCTCCCCACTGTCCAGTGTTAGGTACCTAAGAGGCCAATGGCCAGTCCCAAGTGCTGCAATGTGTATGTAGAGGGAGTCTGCATAACTTGTGTAAGATTCAACTAAGCTAAAAGTTGCACAACAATGCGGGTGCTCTGGCAATGGATCTCTGTGGCATGGGTGCATGTACACACAAAAGTGAGTACACCCCCACATTTTTGTAAATATTTTATTATATCTTTTCATGTGACAACACCGAAGAAATGACACTTTGCTACAATGTAGTGAGTGTACAGCTTGTATAACAGAGTAAATTTGCTGTCCCCTCAAAATAACTCAACACACAGCCATTAATGTTTAAACCAGAGGCAACAAAAGTGAGTACAACCCTAAGTGAAAATGTCCAAATTGGGCCCAATTAGCCATTTTCCCTCCCCGGTGTCATGTGACTCGTTAGTGTTACAAGGCCTCAGGTATGAATGGGGAGCAGGTGTGTTAAGTTTGGTGTTATCGCTCTCACTCACTCATACTGGTAACTGGGAGTTCAATATGGCACCTCTTGGCAAATAACTCTCTGAGGATATGAAAAAAAGAATTGTTGCTCTATATAAAGATGGCCTAGGCTATAAAAAGATTGCCAAGACCCTGATACTGAGCTGCAGCATGGTGGCCAAGACCATACAGCGGTTTAACAAGACAGGTCCCACTCAAAACAGGCTTCGCCATGGTCAACCAAAGAATTTGAGTGCATGTGCTCAGCATCATATCCATAGGTTGTCTTTGGGAAATGGACGTATGAGTGCTGCCAACATTGCTGCAGAGGTTGAAGGGGTGGGTGGGTCAGCCTGTCAGTGCTCAGACCATATGCCGCACGCTGCCTCAAATTGGTATTATTATTATAAATCTTGTTTTTACATTAAAATACTGCCACTATATACCTTTTTGGCTGATCTGTATACCACAGTCACGTGATAAACTGCAGGGTCTGCCCAAGTGCTGAGTGTTCAGGTAGGAGGAGATTTCCACTATAGCCTGTGTCCTCATGCTGTTATGGGAGGCGCATCATTTATCAATCAAGATTTGACATCCCACCTGCTGTGTTTTTTTTTAGTTACTGGGCATGGAGGAGGAGGGAGGGACTGGGTTGTCATTTAAGACATGCCCACATGTGTGATGTAAATATCACATGACCTGAAACGCTCAGCTCAACAAGAAAATGTTCTCTCCAGCAATAGAGACCAAATTGAGCAGAAGTAGCTTTACTACTCTGACTGTATCTTATCTGGCCTTGCCAAGAGAGACCCTGCAGAAGGGGGAGAATCTGTCCATACAGGATCAACAAGCCTTTTTACACAATGCAGAGGATTAACTCCTTAAGTTCCACAGTGAGTATAACAAGCATGCTATTCTGCATATACAGACAGATTTTACTGTTGTGGGTTTAGTAACACTTTAAGCCCAACATTGTAAGCCCAGCACTGTAGAGCTTCTGAATAACAGATATGCCATGGAAACTTTCTCCTATCTCTGTTTCAGAAACCATGAATCAGACCGAGACAGAAGTACAGTTAAATCACACTTGTTTAATAATAAAATAAAAAAGTAAACAGAGTAAGCGTAGTCAAAACATAGGGTAGGATAAATAGTGCAGCGCAAAAAGAGTGATAAGAAATTGATAAGAAATTACCACTAAATCATGAATGGCAATAAAACAAACAATGGTGACATATAAAAGTACCAATGTGAGAAAGAGAACTCCAATAATGAATTAAAGTCCAAGGAAATACAAATTAGTGCATGAAAAACTGAATAAGGAATGAGGAGTCCATGTACTGTGAATCCACAGTGTGATAATCCTTCCCACGGGAAGACCCGGGTTGCATGGTTGACTGATTGATAGATGAAAAAATCAAATGCTATGAACGATAAATAGATGGGGTACTCTTACCGCAACCGGTGGACTCATCTATCATATGACAGTGAGTCAAGCGAGCATGGGGTCTCAATGACCGATAACGATGGAACTGGAACACTGAGTCCACACTCCTCCCGCATACAGGCTCCAAATGGAACGTCAGAACAAAGAAAGGGCAAAAAAAGAAAATGCTCCCAATGGTGCAGGTCAATGTGAAACCAATCAAGGTTTATTCGGATAAAAATGTCATACAGGCAAATGACAATCGGCATGAGAATAAAAGTGATCACAAAATGTGTCTAAAAGCAATGTGGGGTGCAGTAATGCAAGTCCAACGCATTTAGACTAAAACAGTCATCAACAGGGGCATAAAAAAATATATTTTTGCGCTGCACTATTTATCCTACCCTTTGTTATACTTTGTTTGCATAAGTGCTGTCAGCTTTTCTGGCATTTTGGGTTCTAGCGCAGTTTTTTTCTACCTTTATTAGTAGTCAAAACATAGCCAGAGTTCAGTAACCGGATCGGGTAGTTGGCCAAGCCAATGTCCAAGAGCTAGCGATAAAGGTAGTAGTACAGCAAGCAGGATCTGTAGCCAGAGGGAACATCAGTCAAGCAGGTCTTCAACGGGAAAGCAAGAGAAAGTCTCTTGTGATGTTAACACAGGCGAAGGCGGAGAGCAAATGAACTGGAAGGCTTTAAGTAGGCAGAGCTGACGAGCAGGATCATCAACAGGTGGATCACTGTGGAGAGATGGGAGTTGGCAATTAGCTGACAGCTGAGCTGCCAGCACAGAGAAGGAAGGGCCGAGCCCAGCACTGACAGTACCCCCTCCTCAACGACCCCTCCACCTTGGAGGACCACCGGGCTTGAGGGGAAAACGTCTATGGAAATCACGGAGGAGGACAGGGACATGTGCGTCCGAGGATGGGACCCAAGAGCGTTCCTCAGGACCGTACCCCTTCCAATGCACCAATGCGCCCACGGAACCTACGGGAGTCAACAATGGACTTAACTTCATACCCCTAATGGTTCTCAACCTGTATAGGGTGAGGACGTGGCACCAAGGTTGTAAAACGGTTGCAGACCAAAGGTTTCAATAATGAGACACATTAGAGATCCGCATACTGGAAGAAAGGTCCAACGCGTAAGCCACTGGGTTTATCCTGCGAAGGATACGGAAAGACCCAATAAACCGAGGTGCAAACTTCAGAGAAGGAACACAAAGTCGGAGGTTGCGAGATGACGGCCAGACCCTGTCCCTGACCTGGTAGGAAGGCGCAGGCAGGCATCTGCGGTCAGCATGGAGTCTTTACCTCTCGTTAGCCTGTCGCAAAGCCTCCTGGACTTGTGCCCAAGTGGAACAAAGACCACGGAGATGTTCCTCTAATGCAGGAATACTCTGAGGAACAAACGAATCAGGCAACATGGAAGGTTGGAAACCATAATTCGCCATAAACGGGGACAAACGGGAAGCAGAATTCAGAGCGCTATTGTGAGCAAACTCCGCCCATGATAAGAGGTCTGACCAGTTGTTGTGATGGTCAGAAATATAGCAATGCAGGAATTGCTCCAAGGACTGATTGGCTCGTTCTGCGGCCCCATTAGACTGCGGGTGATACACAGAGGAGAGAGCAAGCTGAATTCCCAACTGTGCACAAAAGGCTCGTCAGAACCAGGACACAAACTGACTTCCCCTGTCTGAGACAATGACCTTGGGTAAGGCTATGTAAGTGAAAGATCTCACGAGCAAAAATGGAAGCCAGTTCCTTAGACGTAGGCAACTTCTTAAGGAAAAACAGTGAAACATTTTCGAGAACCGGTCTACCACCATAAAGATAACTGTGTTGCCATGGGAGTTGGGTAACTCCACAATGAAATCCATAGACAGGTGGGTCCAGGGCCTCTCTCCATTGGGTATGGGTTGTAGGAGGCCCACTGGAAGGTGTCGCGAAGTCTTACTCTGAGCACACACAAAACAGGCAGCTACGAAGGCGGTTACATCAGCACATAGACTAGGCCACCAGAATTGTTGCGAAATGGCCCAAAAGAGTTGATTCTTCCCAGGGTAGCTAGCAGCCTTGGGCGAATGGTAAGTCTGGAGCACGGTAGTATGGAGACTCTCGGGAACAAAGCAGCGGTCACAAGGTTTCTCAGGAGGGGCATTGACCTGAGCAGCAAGAATTTTGTCTCCCAAAGGAGAAGTGAGACTGGTGCGAACCGTAGCCAGAATACGATCATGAGGAATCACAGGAACCGGAACCGACTCCATCTTGGAAGTGGAGGAAAATTGTCGCGACAAGGCGTCAGCCCTTACATTCTTAGTACCGGGTAAGAATGAGACAATGTAATTGAAACTCGACAAGAAAAGAGCCCATCTTGCCCTTCTGGGAGAGAGGCGCTTGGCCTCAGACAAGAATGTGAGATTTTTATGATCAGTAAGAATGAGAACCTGCACAGAGGTAACTTCAAGGAGATGTCTCCATTCTTTCAGGGCTAAAATGATCGCCAACAACTCTCTGTCACCAATCTCGGAATTGCACTCCGCAGGTGACAATTTCTTGGAAAAGTAGCCACACGGATGCATAGCGCTGTCAGAGCTAGGACGTTGAGACCGAAGGGCGCCAACTCCGGTCTCAGAAGCATCAACTTCAAGGATAAAAGGCAATGTAGCATCAGGATGTGCCAACACAGGAGCAGAAACAAAGGTAGTCTTAAGACTCTCAAAAGCCTTAATGGACTCTGGAGACCAACTCTGTGGGTTACCCTCCATATCAGTCAGGGGCTTGACCAGAGACGAGAAGTTACGAATAAACTTCCGATAATAGTTGGCAAAGCCAAGAAAACGCTTCAGAGGACGTAAACCCACGCGTCGAGGCCACTGTAGGACAGCAGAAAATGTATCTGGGTCCATCGAAAAACCAGCTGTGGAAATTACATAACCCAGGAATTTGACCTGTTCCCGATGGAATTCACATTTCTCCAGTTTACAATAGAGATTGTTCTCTCTTAGTTTTTGTAGCACTCGACAGACATCTGTGTGGTGGCTCTCCAGGGACTTGGAAAATATGAGGATATCATCGAGATAGACCACCACACATAACTGCGACAAATCTCGGAGCACATTGTTATTAAACTCTTGGAAAACTGCTGGAGCATTACAAAGGCCAAAAGGCATTACGAGATACTCATAATGACCTGTTCTGGTATTAAACGCAGTTTTCCACTCGTCGCCCTCCTTAATCCTGACGAGATTGTATGCCCCTCTCAAATCAAGCTTCGTGAAAACCGTTGCTCCCTTAAGGTGGTCAAATAACTCCGTAATCAACAAAATCGGATAGGCATTCTTAATGGTGAGACGATTGAGACCCCTATAATAATTGCAAGGTCTCAGTTCACCACTCTTATTTTTCACGAAAAAGAAACCAGCACCAGCAGGAGAAAAGGATTTGCGGATGAAACCTCGAGAGAGTGCGTCTGCAACATAGTCCTCTATGGCCTTTTCCTCCAAGACCGACAAAGGGTAAACCCGGCCACGAGGGGGTATGGCACCAGGTTGAAGGTCAATTGCGCAATCATACTACCGGTGGGGAGGAAAAGTATTGACTTGACCCTTATCAAAGACATCCCTAAAATCGCGATACTCCTCCAGCAGGGAGGAGAGTAAAGAGGTACACAGGACCTTGGCTACCTTTTGAAAGCATCTCTTACTGCATTGTGGTGACCAGGACAGAACCTCAGCACAGAGCCAATCAAAAGAGGGGTTGTGCCTCTGTAACCAAGGATAACCAATAACCAGTGGAAACTTAGGTGAGGAAATAACTTGGAATTGGATTATCTCATGGTGAAAAGCCCCTATGGCCATGGACAATGGAACAGTCTCATGAGTCACATGGGCAGGCTGTAGAGGTCTCCCGTCAAGAGCCTCAATGGCAAGTGGAGTGTCACGCAGCTGCAGCGGAATCGAGTGCTTTGATACAAAGGCAGCATCAATGAACAGGCCTGCAGCCCCGGAGTCGATTAGAGCCTGTATCTCGACGGACGACTCAGCCCACGACAGGGTAACTGAAACCAGGGGCTTATCCTTCTGGGCAACTGGAGATGAAACAACGCCACCTAAGGTCTGTCCGTGACAGGACCTCAAGGTTTGGGCGTTCCCTGGACGGGTAGGACAAGACTTCAAAAAGTGACCAGCCTGGCCACAATAAAGGCACAATCTCTCCCTCCTCCTAAGGGCTCTCTCGTCCACAGAGAGACGCGTGAATCCCAAGTGCATGGGTTCATCTTCACAGACCGACTCGGTACCAGGAGGCATGGGAGGTGAGGGAGGCAAGGGTTGGACTGCAAAGCTCGGAGACAACTGTACAGGAGGTTTCTACAAACGCTCCTTAAGAGAATCTCTCTCTGAGTCTGGAGTCAATGAGGATGGCAAATGTGATCAACTTCTCCAGCTCAGTGGGTATATCTCGGGCTGCTATCTCATCCTTGATGTTATCCAAAAGACCATGAGAAAAAGCAGCCACGAGGGCCTCATTTGTTCCAAGCAACCTCTGCTGCCAAAGTACAGAATTCAATGGCGTAATCGACAACCGTCCTCGTACTCTGGTTGATGGACATGAGGCACTTGGTAGCACAAGCGGAGAGTGCGGGAACATCAAATACCCTTTTGAAGGAAGCCACCAATTCTGGGTAACTCAGGACCACGGGTTTTTGCGTCTCCCATAGAGGGTTTGTCAGAAAGCAAAGATATCACGAAACCCACTTTGCTTCTGTCCGTGGGAAATGCCTGGGGCAGCATCTCAAAGTATATCTCAACCTGGTTGAGAAACCCTCTGCACTGAACTGGATCACCCCCAAATCGCTGGGGAAGTGGAGGGGAACCAGACATACCTCTTATAGAGGTAATACTCGAGGCGGGTGCCTGCACAGAGACTACCGGAGCGGCCACAGTGGAAGATTCTAGACGAGCCGTGCAACTCAGAAGTGTCTGTATCGCTGTGACAAACTGATCCATGCGGTGATCCAGGTCATCCAATCTGGAAAAAATATTACCAACAAGTAGATTGGCTGCATCTTCTGAATTCATGGCCTTCGCCTACTGTCAGAGACCATGAATCAGACCGAGACAGAAGTACAGTTAAATCACACTTGTTTAATAATAAAATAAAAAGGTAAACAGAGTAAGCGTAGTCAAAACATAGCCAGAGTTCAGTAACCGGATTGGGTACCAGCCAGCGATAAAGGTAGTAGTACAGCAAGCAGGATCTGTAGCCAGAGGGAACGTCAGTCAAGCAGGTCTTCAACAGGAACGCAGGAGAAAGTCTCTTGTGATGTTAACACAGGCAAAGGCGGAGAGCAAATGAACTGGAAGCCTTTAAGTAGGCAGAGCTGACAAACAGGATCATCAACAGGTGGATCACTGTGGAGAGATGGGAGCTGGCAATTAGCTGACAGCTGAGCTGCCAGCACAGAGAAGGAAGGGCTGAGCCCAGCCCTGCCCCTGACACTCTGCTGCATCTTTAGATGCACTGTACTTCTGGTCTCTTCATTGCTTCTTACTCCCTATTTACCTGTTTTGGTGTGCCATATTTCTTCTAGTTTTAATACTGGATTTAATAATGCTCCAGGAGACATTCAAAGATTGAGAAATTTTCTAATAACCCAACCCTGGTTGGTCCTTCTCCAAAATATTATTGATAGCTCATTGACTTTCTTTACATATGCAGTCATTTTAAGTGCAGATCTTCCGCTTTCCACCTTAGGTTTCATCGACCCCTTATGCATGTGTATCCTTAGTGCATGCTTTTCTAATATAACTGTATTTATTTGTTGCAGAAGTGAGAAACAATGGCAGCTTTAGTGAACATTATATTTGGGATGATACTATGGATGAAAGTTTCGAAGAAGATCCATACAGTCTTACCTCCCATGAAAATGAATATATGGAGCTACCTTTTGAACCTGCTGATGAAGTGAACCAAAGAACAAAAAAGTCTTTTATTGTGCATAGAGCTCCCCTTCCAGCACCCAGGCCACAGGCAGCTGCCATTCCCGAACCAGAAGACTCCTACATTTCTAAAGGTAAGAATGGATCACCTATGTATACAGCTCTAACACAGCTTGACATGTTAAAGGGGAGGTTCCTATGTCCTGCATGTTAGTGGATGAGCAGCTAAAGAAAAGCAAAATTGCTTTTGTGTTGAGAGTTTAGAAGCAGAAATACCTTACGGACTATGAAGATTATTTCTCATATACCATCAACAAATCAGCATGGCTGCTGCTATGATGGTGTGGATGAGGCACAAGGTTGCAGATACCAATAGTCCTTAAAATAAGTAATTTATGACCTCATAGTGCTTCATTGTCTTGATAGCATAGGCATTGTAAACAGGTTTTGGCATTTATAAGGAAGGGCATGAAAAGTAAACTGGTCTGTATTATTATTGAAGTTTTTTTGCTATTTTAATATTGTCACAATACTATTTTAATCATACTTACTGGTTGATTGCTTGGTTCATATTTTGTTTTGGAAAACAATATTTTTATATATTACTGATGTTGAAGCTAAGACAATATTTTTCTTTTAAATTATTATCAACGTTCCAAAAGAGAATGATGTTGTGCATTGACTAGTAGACCTGTTTTCTGGGTTTAAAATAAGACACCTCTTACCCACCTTTAAAACAGTAGTAAACAATGTTAAAAAAAAAAAATGGAATACGTCTTCACCCGATCTTCTGCCGGGTTTGCTGCCTCCGGCTGTTTGAATGGCCGCGCTGTGATGACGTCACTCAAGCTCATGAGTTATGGGCATCCATTGAGAGCATAGTGTGCCGAGGCCATCACTGACTGCTGCTACACATATAAATATCACCTAAATGGTGCAGGTTTAGGAGATATTTACTGTACCTACAGGTAAGCCTTATTATAGGCTTACCTGTAGGTATAAGATAAGCATGGGAGTTTACTACCACTTTAACTGAATGGTTGCAGCAAACACAAGTGTTTTGGAGTAGCATAAAGTTTAACACAAAATTGGTAACAGCAAAGAAGGTAATTCAACCTGACCTTAGATTAACTTTTGTAGGTTTCACAATACCCACTGATATCTAGATCTGATATCTGTGGAACAGAACCTGAAAAACAGATGCCAATGAGAAAATAGCACACACATAGACATATGCAGTCAAAATACCATCTTCCATCCCAACGATTTCCTTCTGAAGCCCTTTTTGCTTAAGCCCTGTACACACGATCGGATATCCTATGGATTCTAATCCGATGGTTTTGTCCATCGGAAATCCGATGAAGCTGACTTCCATCAGTCTTGCCTACACACCATCAGTCAAAAAAACGACCGTTCCAAACGCTGTGACGTAAAACACTCCGATGAGCCGAGAAAAATGAAGTTCAATGCTTCTGAGCATGCGTCGACTTGATTCTGAGCATGCGTGGGTTTTTTATCCGATGGCTTGCCCATAGACGATCGGAATTTGCTATCGGTTTTTGATCCATCGGAAAAATTTAAAACATGTTCTATTTTTTAAAACCGATGGAAAAAAGACCGATGGGTCCCATACATGATCGGTTTGTCCGATGAAAAAAGTCCATCAGACTGTTTTCATCAGTAAAACCGATCGTGTGTACAGGGCTTTATAGATTAGGCAATTCTTGCTTTAAAATGGCCTGATCTACAACAAATATTTGCCTGTATTTTTTAGTATATTATCATAAAAGTTTCAGGTACTGTTTGTTTAAAGTACAACTTCAGTTTCAGTGAAGTTATAAATTATACACCCACCCCATATGGAAAAAAAATTACCTTCCCACAATTTAAAGTTCTTTACTGTGTGGCCCTGCCTAGCACCATGCAGTATGCACATATAATGTGCCCCTATTCAATCCTGATCCTGATTCCACCCAATGCAGCCCACATCCATGCACTAGGCATGGGACCTGACCAGCATGTTTCTGTGTGGTGCTAGGCAATAGACATGTGCAATTCGTTTAGTTCCGAATTCGTTTTTTTAACGAATTTTGACAAATTAGTTAATTCCGAAATTTTTGAATTTCCGAATTTTTCAATTTTCGGATTTTCAAAATTTCGAATTTCCCGAAATTTCAAATTTCTGAATTTCTGAAATTTGAATTGAAAATTCGATATTTCAAAAATTTGAGATTCGAAATTGCAAAATTCGAAAATCTAAAATTCAAAAATCTAAAATTTTAAAATGGGAAATTTGGAAAGTTGAATATCCGAATTCTGAATTTTTAGAATTTCTGAATTTCCGAAATCCAGAAATTCGAAATTTGGAAATTCGAAAATTCGGAATTCGGAAATTCGAAATTTCCAGAATTTCCGAATCTTCCGAATTTCCGAAAAAAGCAAAAAAATGTATGAAACGGAAATAAAAAAAACAATTTTTTTGAATTTCCCGAATTTCCGAAAAAAGCAAAAAAAAAAACGAATGAAACGAAAATGAAAAAAATGAATTTTTCGGCAGTGCACATGTCTAAAATGCTAATAGGCTACACTGTGGGAGGTGAGGTGAATATTTCAAGGAAAACGAAAAGGTAAGTTGTTTATGTTTTTATTCTTTGCCGTGTTAAAGAAACAAGCACCGTAAAATGTACTCTTTATTACATCTATCATAGTACTGCTTTATTTAGTTTTTAATATTGTTGATTCAAAGGTGACCAGAGTATCAAAGGCAGATCGACGGAGAATAGGGAGCAGGTTCAGGAGGTTCACTCATGAGGATTTTCATAGCAATGTACTTTTTTTCCCTCATGATACAAGATAAAACCTTTCAAGCATTCTCTTGTGGACATATAGGTTGATACATAAAATCTCAGCAGCTAATTAAGGAGTACAGTTCAGGAGCAGAACACTAAGCTGTCTCACCAGCATCTGTCTCCTCACACTCCAGGGAGCTTACGAAAAAAAAGAACAAAAAGTATGTCACAGATTCAAAATTCCCTGAGATGTAAAAATATTATTTTCAGATACAAAATATGAATCAAACAGTTGTCAAATCAAGTTTGAAATGAGACAGTCTGCAGCTGAAAGACCAGTAAGTATATTTAGCGCACATGGGCAAGGATTTTTGTCCTGGTTGTACTAAATAAGCAGAAATGAAAACCAAGATATTCCCTTTTCCTTTTTAGATACAGACAAATCTCATGTACTTTGATTTGGAAGACCAGTTATTTGACATTTTCAAAACATTTTTAAGGATTTTATTATCTTTTTAGACAGATACTGGCATAAAATGCATTTTCATTTTTTGTCCTGAAATCTGAAATGTTCTTTGCGAAAATCCAGCATTGCCAAATTCGGCATGCTAAATTAACAGGCCAAATTTGGTAAATGATATACCAACATTTACTGATGCTTTGCTTTCAGGAAAACAGGGGATGCAGAATTTGAAAAAAATTAAACAACTAAAGTTATTTATTTTAATACATTTTACATTTTTCATAGATACTAGAGGGTTGAGCCACCTATACCTTTTGGAGACTTCATTAATGAGGTATCTGCACTTTAGCTGTGAACATCCTAGGGCAGGCATGTCCAAAGTCCGGCCCGCGTTCTGGTTTAATGTGGCTCCCCTGGTAATTTGCAGGGCCACAAAAGATATATACTGTACTGTATTTATCAGCGCTGCCTGGGAGGGGGTGGGACGAGCGCCGTCAGATTACATACAGGAGAATCTCCTGTTTACTCGGTGGCCTCTGTAATAGGAAGCCCCGTCTCCTGAGCTGCCATTGGACGACTGTTCTGTCTATCATAGGAGGCGGGACTTTGTATTAAAGAGGCCGCTGTGTAAACAGGAGATTCTCTTGTATGTAATCTGTTGGCGCTGGTCCCGCCCCCCTACCTGTCCCTTCTGAGGCTGCAGATGGGCATCGATCAGGCTGCACTGATGGCAATGGTGAGGCTACATTCAGAGGCTGCGTTCATGGAAATGGTAAGGCTGCATTCATGGCACATGTGAGGCTGCATTCATGGCAATGGTAAAGCTGCATTTTTGGCAATGGTGAGGCTGCATTTGGGCAATGGTGAGGCTGCATTCATGGCAATAGTGAGGCTGCATTTGTGGCAATGGTGAGGCTGCAGATGGGCACTGATTAGGCTGCATTGATGGGCACTGACCCTTATTTTGCTTCACAGTTCTTTATTTAAAATGTACGTTTTTTCCTGAAACTTCCCTCTTAAAGTGAAGGTGTGTGTTATAAATACAGTATATCCAAATAACACGCCCAAGCTCATCCTTAGTCCTGAGTTGCACATGGGGATTCGTTTGGGCCACAAAGGATATATATATATATATCTAAATAACACGGACAAGCTCATCTCTTCACTACACGTAGCCAAAAAAGGCAAGAGAATTCTTGTTGGGCAGTGTATTAGTGCTCGGGACGAACACACTTAGACCGAATTTTAATGGTTCAAAGAATGTCAAGCAAAATGGTCGGCCCTCACGCATGTTCACTTCATCAAATCTGGCCCTCTTTGAAAAAGTTTGGACACCCCTGTCTTAGGGTGTCCTACTTTGCCTGTTTTTTTTTAATTATTATTAATAATATGGAGAATATAACATGAAGAGCTGAAGCACAAAAGCAGAGTTGCTGACCATTAGTAAATGTATGCACAGTTTGTAAAAATCTGTGATTTTTACAACTGTCTGTAATTATCGGGGGCTGATAATTTGTCAGGCTGTCTTGACTTTTTAAGTGTAAACCAGACAAATTAGTTGTTATGTGTATTGTCCGTGTTTCCATGTTTTGTTTATACTGTTTAAATATAAATTGTCTTTTAATAGGTGTTTTGTCATTTTGCAGGTTGTCAGTAAATTGTACATGTTTTGTCAGTAGAAAAGACTGCGAGAGGTTGGCAACACTGCACAAAAGGATGATAGGAAACACCAGGAATGATATCAGGGAGATCTTGCTAGTAAAGTGTCCAAGTGACCAACTAAACTAATATTGATACCAATCACAATTCCACACCGATATTAGGCTATATTTACACTATATACTGGCAGTTCTGGATGTGCATTTTGCCATTTAAGGCACAAGAAATTATTTCCATGGCTCTGCTTACTGTCCGAAAATTAGGTATAATCTTCTTATATTATTATCTACAGTATCTCACAAAAGTGAGTACATCCCTCACATTTTTGTAAATATTTTATTATATCTTTTCATGTGACAACACTGAAGAAATAACACTTTGCTACATTGTAAAGTAGAGAGTGTACAGCTTGTATAACAGTGTAAATTTCCTGTTCCCTCAAAATAACTCAACACACAGCCATTAATGTCTAAACCGCTTGCAACAAAAGGGAGTACACCCCTAAGTGAAAATGTCCAAATTAGGACCAATTAGCCATTTTCCCGTCCCTGTGTCATGTGACTCATTAGTGTTAAAAGGTCTAAGGTGTGTTAAATTTGGTGTTATCGCTCTCACTCTCTCATACTGGTCACTGGAAGTTCAACATGGCACCTTATGGCAAAGAACTCTCTGAGGACCTGAAAAAAAGAATTGTTGCTCTACATAAAGATGGCCTAGGCCAGTGATGGCGAACCTTGGCACTCCAGATGTTTTGAAACTACATTTCCCATGATGCTCATGCACTCTGCAGTGTACTGGAGCATCATGGGAAATGTAGTTCCAAAACATCTGGGGTGCCAAGGTTCGCCATCACTGGCCTAGGCTATAAGAAGATTACCAAGTCCCTGAAACTGAGCTGCAGCATGGTTGCCAAGACCATACAGCGGTTTAACAGGACAGGTTCCCCTCAGTACAGTCCTCGCCATAGTCGACCAAAGAAGTTGAGTGCACATGCTCAGCATTATATCCAGAGGTTGTCTTTGAGAAATAGACGTATGAGTGCTGCCAGCATTGCTGCAGAGGTTGAAGGGGTGGGGGGGTCAGTCTGTCAGTGGTCAGACCATATGTCGCACACTGCATGAAATTGGTCTGCATGGCCGTTATCCCAGAAGGAAGCCTCTTCTAAAAATGATGCACAAGAAAGCCCGCAAACAGTTTCCTGAAGACAACCAGACTAAGGACATGGATTACTGGAACCATGTCCTGTAGTCTGATGAGATCAAGATAAACTTATTTAGTTCAGATGTTGTCAAGCGTGTGTGGCGGTAACCAGGTGAGGAGTACAAAGACAAGTGTGTCTTGTCTACAGTCAAGCATGGTGGTGGGAGTGTCATGGTCTTGGGCTGCATAAGTGCTGCCGGCACTAGGGACCTACAGTTGATTGAGCGAACCATGAATGCCAACATGTACTATGGCATACTGAAGCAGAGCATGATCCCCTCCCTTCGGAGACTGGGCCGCAGGGCCGTATTCCAACATTAGAATGACCCAAAACACACCTCCAAGATGATCACTGCCTTGCTAAAGAAGCTGAGGGTAAAGGTGATGGACTGGCTAAGCATGTCTCCAGACCTAAACCCTATTGAGCATCTGTGGAGCATCCTCAAATGGAAGATAGAGGAGCGCAAGGTCTCTAACATCCACCTGCTCTGTGATGTCATCATGGAGGAGTGGAAGAGGACTCCAGTGGCAACCTGTGAAGCTCTTGTGAACTCCATGCCCAAGAGGGTTAAGGCAGTGCTGGAAAATAATGGTGGCTATACAAAATATTGACACTTTGGGCCCAATTTGGACCTTCTCACTTAGCGGTGTACTCACTTTTGTTGCCAGTTGATTAGACATTAATGGCTGTGTGTTGAGTTATTTTGAGGGGACAGCAAAAATATTTACAAAAATGTGAGGGGTGTACTCACTTTTGTGAGATACTGTATATATGAAGAAATATGATGCATGAATTCCTTCTGTTCTAAGAAAGCTCTACTGTGTTACACAATACTACAGTATCTTTAAACAATAGATTCAAAATGAACACAGAATTTAGGTTTCCTATTAACATGTCAAAAAATGTACCAGACAGTAACCTAAAAAGAATAGATGTGTCTTAAACTGGATGAACATTAATTTTTGAATCAACTTTAAGAATATAAAAATGCACTTAAGCCCTGTACACACGGGCAGGAATCCCGTCGGAAAAAAAAAGTCGGTTTTCCCTACGGGATTCCCGGCAAGCTTGCTTTGCACGCCGAGTGTACACACACCCATTCAAAAGAACCGCCATTCTTTTGAATGGCAAGAACGCAGTGACGTCATCGACTACGACGAGCCAGCGCTCGTCACATTCGATGCCGTCGCCGCCATCTTGCTACACCCCACACTAACCTTGTATGCTACCGCGCATTCGTCAAAGTCTTTTTGAGCATGCACGGGTTAACCTTGGACAGGTAAGCATACAGACGACCAGTTTTCTCGGCAGGAAACACTCTGCCGAGAATCCCGACGAGAAAATAGAGAGCAGGTTCTCTATTTTTCTCACCGGGATTCCCGGCAGTTTTTCTGTCGGGAAAGCATACACACGCACGTTTTTCATGGCAAAAAGCTCTCCCAGCAGTTTTCTTGCCGAGAAAACCGGTCGTGTGTACGAGGCCTTATTCACAAACCTGTAACATAAATCCAATAAGTCCAATAAAATTGTGGCTTTTCAAGTGTTCAATGTGATCTTAAAAGCATAATCTGCAAAAAAACAGTAAGTCCACTAAAATTGTGTCTGCTTCATGTGTTCATAGACCAGTTTTTTGTGCATAGACCTAGTGCAGAAAACAAAGATCCAAATTTGTTTACAACTCTTTGTAACTCATAAGAGTTAATTGACCTTTTGGGTACAGAAGGTCACAAAAGCACAGAATCATTATATTTGAGATCCAGATGCATCATGACATATTTTTTTCCCTTAAACTTTGTCTCCAAGATCACATACTATAGCTCAGTGATGGCGAAGTTTGGCACCTCAGATGTTTTGGAACTTCATTTCCCATGATGCTCATGCACTCTGCATGTAGTTGAGTATCATGGGAAATGTAGTTTCAAAATATCTGGGGTGACAAGGTTCGCCATCACTGCTATAGCTGTTCATAATAAACATAAGTAGGCAGGAAAAAAACATAAAACGAGAATAAGAAAGAAAGGGGACACCAGCCTAGTGCATTATGCTTTGGATAGATTTTATTAAAAATGGATAAAAAGAAAACTACTCACAAACGTAGGTGAATGGCTCACAATGTAAATAGTCTCCAAAAGTAGCAGCAATGAGTCAGAACCAAATGAACTCCAGGTGGTCACAGAGGAAATGACAAGGGCCACTGCTGGCTGACGCACTTTGAAGGATTACCTTCTTCCTCAGAGCCCAGCAGTGTTTCCTCCCTCAGCTGTCCATATATATATATACACATATGCACCATCAATTAAACAAGCAGGGACCTCCCAGAGGGGCTTGGGAAGCCCTCCCACTTCTGTGGGCAGCCTAAGGACCAAGGATGACGCCCACTGAAGGGTAATATCATCAGTGGGCGTCATCCTTGGTCCTTAGGCCGCCCACAGAAGTGGGAGGGCTTCCCAAGCCCCTCTGGGAGGTCCTTGCTTGTTTGATTGATGGTGCATATGTGTATATATATGGACAGCTGAGGGAGGCAACACTGCTGGGCTCTGAGGATCTTGTCATTTCCTCTGTGACCACCTGGAGTTAATTTGGTTCTGACTCATTGCTGCTACTTTTGGAGACTATTTACATTGTGAGCCATTCACCTACGTTTGTGAGTGGTTTTCTTTTTATCCATTTTTAATCAAATCTATCCAAAGGATAATGCACTAGGCTGGTGCGCCCTTTCTTTCTTCTTCTTGTTTACTGTCAGGATACCCCTATCTCTGAGGGCAGCAAGGCCAGTGACATGTACCATCACGACACACAGACTGTCTGGTAATCCACTCATGTGCAGGAGTGTTTGTTTTCTGTTATCAAAAGGAAAAAAAAATAGCCTCAAGCCTCGTACACACGAACGAGTTTCTCGTCGTAACAATCTCGTCGTTTTTTTCTACGAGATTCTTGTTAACCTTGACGAGTTTCTCATCAACCTTTCCATGCGTACACACTGACAATTCCAAATTTCCTCGTTGTTCTCCACGGTCACGTCCAGCACGTACGATGGCACTATAAAGGGGAAGATCGATTTCCTTGGCGCCACCCCTTGGGCTGCTTTTGCTGATCTCGTGTTACCGCGTGTGAAGTAAAAGTTTGGGAAGAGACGATTCGCGCTTTTCAGTCTTCGTGCTTTTCAGTTCGTTTTCTGAGGTTCAGTTTGTGCTTGTGGGTTCGTATCTTGACTTTCAGGGCGTCTAGGCAGGTCGTATCTGTTTTACAGTGCGTTCTTGCCCGTTCATTTCTGATTTTCAGTTCGTTATTCATAGGCCTTGCTGTTCTAAAGTGCGTTCTGTTCTGTACGTTCTGATAAGACGACCGTTTCCTAGCCATGTCGCCTGGACGTTCTCGTCGTCGAGTTCGTGCTGTGCGTGCGCTTGGTGATGGTCTGCTTGTTTTGGACCAAGACCAGTCCATGAACGGTGTGAGGAGGAGTTCATGGACCAAGAATTGGTTGCTCCAGCGGGACCAATTCTGCCATATGCCTCTGCTGCGGGAGATCGTCGAGAATAATCCTGAGGACTACAGGAATTTTCTGCGGATGTCTGACCCCGTTTTTCAGGAACTGTTGGCTTTGGTGTCCCCCTATATTACCAGGAAGGACACCGTTATGCGGGAAGCCATCAGTGCTGTGCAGAGGCTCATCGCCACGTTACGTTATCTGGCGACAGGGAGAAGTCTTCAGGACTTGAAGTTCACGACAGGCATCTCCCCCCAGGCTCTGGGCCCCATAATCCCAGACACCTGTTCTGCTATTATACAAGTCCTGCAGGAGGACTATATTAGGGTAAGTTTTCTCCATTAACATCACATTTTATGTATTCCATGTATGCTAAAGTATTGTATTTCTTTCATCCTTCCCTAATTACCATGATTGTAATATGCTGAGAATGTCCCCTTTGTCCCCATGCATGCTGGAAGTTTTTAAATGCCCCTTTTTTCTCCTCCATGCATATTTCCCTTCACTAAGCTTTCCAGCAGGGGGGTCTGTTGCTCCAAATGATTGGGGGTCCAACCCCAATTTAGGAAATAAACGTCCTCCTTTTTTGTGACTGTGCCTATTAAACACCCCCAGTTGCCCCCTCCAATGCAGCCATTTTGTTCCCTCCAATGCAGCCATTTTGTTCCCTCCAATGCAGCCATTTTGTTCCCTCCAATGCAGCCATTTTGTTCCCTCCAATGCAGCCATTTTGTTCCCCCCAGCTCTGCACTTACCTTCTTGTGGTCAGCGCCATCCTTCTTCTGTCCTTGATGTCTTCTCCTACCCTTGATGTTGCATCAGCCAATCATGTTACCATTAAACAGACTTGGTGAACATGATTGGCAGAGCAGCCTGTCAGTGTTTACCCAAGGAATGTCCCCCCCCCTGCGTCACCTATTTAACTTTTATGGAGCCAATTACATCCCTCAGGCTGTAATGTGCAAGCCTATTTGCCTCCCTGTTTCTGATATGCAATTTTCACCCCATAAATGCTGCAGTTATTCATATGTTGGTCGCTTAACAGGGGGCCATCCACCTGAATAGTGGGCGGCATTGACAATACATAGGTTAATGTAAGGCATGAACCGATGTATTGTTCGGAGTGACGGGCACAGGAGAGAGGGGGCAGTGTTCCAGCGCCCACTCTGGACGCACCGCCACTGCAATGCTATCCTGTGGCCAAACACATCTACCCCCCCCCCAAATATTTTTTAAATGGACCATCAGAGGGGGTGATGAATATGAAACATGAGATTTCCATTATACTTCTTAAAAACAGATTAATAAACGGAGAATTTGATTGATGTTGGCCTCTAATTATTTTTATTATAATCTCCTTGTAATGTAATATTTTTAAATTCTAATTTTTTTTTTCATCTTGTTTGACTCCCCAGCTTCCTTTCACACCACAGGAATGGCAGACTGTGGCATCAGAGTTTGCCACGCGGTGGGACTTCCCCAACTGCAGTGGTGCCATAGACGGGAAGCACGTCCGCATCGTGCCGCCACCCCGTTCTGGGTCCTACTACTTCAACTACAAGGGGTTTCATAGCATTGTGCTGATGGCGGTGGTGTCAGCACGGTATGAATTCCTCTATGTGGATGTGGGGAAGAATGGCCGGATGTCCGATGGGGGATCCTTCATCCAGACGGAGTTTGCCCTCCATCTCCAGAGTGACGACCTTGCATTGCCACCGGATGCAGGGAATGTTGAAGGACTCCCCTTTGTTTTTTTGGCTGATGAAGCCTTCGGGCTCGGACCGCATCTTATGAGGCCATTTTCTCAGAGGACCCTGACCCCAGAGAAGAGGGTGTTCAATTACCGGCTGGCCAGGGGCCGAAGAGTCGTTGAAAATGCCTTCGGCATAATGGCCAGCCGGTTCCGCATTTTTATGACTTCCATCCACACAAAATAAACTACGTAGTTTTATGCTGCTGTGTGCTACACAACTTTCTCAGCAGAAAATCCACTTCTTATATGGCCACAGTATTGCCTGAGGCTGGACTTTCATCTGCAAATCCCCTGCTGGGCCTTGAATCTGCCCAACCTGGCTTGCCCCCCCAAAATGCCCGTGAGATTCGGGAGAAATATATGCAATATTTCACGGGTAGGGGGGCAATTTCTATGCCAGGCTATGCCTAAAGATTCATGGAGAATGAGCTAAATAAAATTCTGATTTCAACTTTTAACTTTTGTTTGTTTCCTGTCTCCTAGTTTGTCTTAGTGCATTTGTAGTGCCAAGTGTATTTTCCTTTAGTAAATAACAACCATTTCACTATTTAACCTTAAAAAAAACACAAATAAGGTTAGAGCGTATTGAAAAAAGAAGCTACACGTTGTTTGTGTTCAAACATTTTACTCTGTGCACATTCACACACATGTTTAATTTAAAAAAAAAAAAATTTTGTCCTGGCCACAAACCGCCAATTCTTTTCTTAGGAAAATACAAAAACAACAGTTGCATTCCAAAAAGTACAACTTTGGATATCTCTGAGCAATCTGAGACATTCACTTACACAAACTATGTCTCTATGTGCCCGTCCTAATATGGGGTCTTGCCACCCCTTGCCCAGCCAAAAATTGAATATGCACACATTTTAAAGTAATTTCCAATAGGGATTTTAGACTCCTGATCCCTATTGTCAACATGTGCTATCTGCCATCAGGGGTGATCAATGGACGTGTTTTGGGGGTGCAACCCCTTCCTCAGTTCACCTACTTTAGATACGAGGAAGGGGTTGCACCCCCAAAAGACGTACATGGATATCCCATGATGGCAGATAGCACATGTTGACACACTGTGTGCATATTAAATTTTTGGCTGGTTTGATTGTCAAAAAGAGTTTAAAAGTTTGAAGAACAGTCATTCCTGAAACAAAAATGGGGGTTTGGTTGACTTATTCGATTCTCCCCAATACATCTAGAATGTCTTTAAATGTTTGATCCATCACATGAATTCTTTGTTTTATTCTGTCCAGTTACGTGCTACATTCCATCACTTGCTGTATTATTCGGAGGGCACTGTCAGCAGAGAAACGTGTACTATCCTTCACCACAACATTTACATCCCCTAAAAACAAAATAAAAAGGTATTTTAACTCTGCAGGCCTACATCTCTTACCTGAAGCTGTGGTGACAGATACTGACCTGTTGTGGTGACCAATTCCACAACATCATCCACCTCTCCTTCCTGCACTTCTCCTTCCTCCACCTCAACTTCCTCAACATCCTTCGGTTGTGGGTCTTTGGGAGTTTGGGGTTGTTGTGAAGCTGTGGGGTTCCTGTGCTCCCTGGAGTGTTCTCCTCCCAGTCTTCTCTCCCCTATGAGAATCAAACAAAAGGTCTATTTATCACACTGAAATTCTCTCTGAAAAATAAAAACAGGCTAAATTGTTTGGAAGTGGGGTACAAGTGTGTGTTTGTGCGGATTTTAAAGATGAATGCATTATTTGGAACCAAAAATATGTTTAGTATTCACCTTTTGGATGTAAATTTTTAGACATGGAGGCACCACAAAAATTCACTGATGCACCTGTGTGGGACACCCAAAAAAGGCGGTTCTGTTGGCCCACACTATAGTGCTTCAAAGTACAGATGTGATACCAGCTGCTGAGTGTCCTCTTCTTTACACTGATTAAAGTTTGCATTTCATTCTCTTTACAAACACATCATCTAGGCGAAAATTTAGGAACAACAATTTGTAAAAAACAGGCAGATGTCTATTTTCTTTTGTGGCTGTAAAATAAGCCAAAACAGCGGATAGTGGCCGAATGAAGTGTCTGTAACGTAACGAACGATTACTGTGGCAAACCAAGTTTGAAATTAGGAAATTTTGGAAGGGAGTCCAATATGAAAATAAACAAAAAGGAGCAACATGTAATTTGAGAAAAACCTTAATAGCAGAAAAGTGTACATTTTACTTACTTTTTTGCTAGCATTCTCTTAATGCTCCTTAACTGCTCTGGCTCCCTCAGTTTGAGGTCTGACCACCTCTTTCTGAGCTGCTCATTTGAGCGTTTCATCCCGAAATTCGTCTTCAGACTCTTCACGACTTTCTTCAGGATTTTGGCCTCCCTTCTATTAGGTTTGCTATACGGCCCATGCTTTGCGTCATAATCAGACATGAGCAATATGTCCACCATCTCCGCCATCTCCGCAAAAGACATATTAGATGCCTTGAATCTCCTCCTAGATCGTGACGTTTCCTCGGTCTCCGGGCTTGTCTCCTCCTCGTTTTTGGAGGAATTATCAGACACCTGCTGTAAATCCGCCATATCTGTCTGCGCGCCGAAAGAGAAGGGGCGGGGAAAAGATGTTAGTTAGAACGTCATGGGCGGGCAACGTGTGCGGAGCGACGTGTGCATAGTTTGACGCATGCGTGGTGTATATATAGCAAACACACATGTGACTATACTACGTTCGTTGTGCGGAGAGAGGAGTTCAAGTGACGGACGTGCGAACGAAGGTATGTGATTTTGTGACTTTGACAAATTGTTGGCCTATACTGTCTGGAGAATGTTGTAGGATATATATGGTGACTACGATTTTAAGGAGGTTAGACTGTGTGCCTCACATTAGTTATATATTATTTATTTTACTTGCAGATACAATATGAATGTCTTTATTAGCGACAAAGAATTCCTGGCGGAATTTATAGACCGGGTAAGGGAGCTGCCCGCTCTGTGGGAGACCAAAAACCCCATACACAAAAAAAAAGGGGTGAGAAAAGCAGCGTTGGAGACCCTGCTCCCATTTGTGCATACCAAGGTGCCCACAGCCACAGCAAAACAGGTGGACACTAAAATTGGGAGCTTGAGAGGCACATACAGGAATGAACGCTCTAAGGTCCTGGCTTCTCAGAGGTCAGGAGCAGCAGCAGATGATGTGTATGTCCCCAATTTGTGGTACTACAGCAGGATGTCCTTTCTGGATGACCACATTGAGACAAGGCCATCACTCTCCACTCTTCCCCCCAGACTTCCCTGCAGCCAACCTGAGCCTTCTCTGGAGCAAGAGGAGGCAGCCATCCTGGATGAACCTGATTTGGCCATCTGGAGCCAGGTATAGTATTTATAGAAAATGTATTGGGATAAAATTAATGTTTGACAAATATGTCAAGATGACAAACATAAACTATTTTGGGTTCCACAAGTGAAATCAAGATCTCGAGACATTAGTCTGGCCTAAATTGGGTGCTAAATAGTCAATCTGATGTAGTTGTAAATTGGTCAAAATGATTTCTGGATTTACATTCGAATTGCTTCAAACATGATCAGAATTTTGGATGCAAAGATTAAACCAACATATTAAACTTTGTCCCTTTTTCATACACAGGATGAAATCAGCCAGGAGGAGGGTCTGGAAACTGTCAGGCAGGAGGAGGCAGGGCCCAGTGGCAGGCAGGAGGTGGCAGGGCCCAGTGGCAGCCAGGAGGTGGCAGGGCCCAGTGGCAGCCAGGAGGTGGCAGGGCAAAGGAGAAGCACCAGATCACAGGTGCCTCCCATCCGACTTCCCAAAAGAAGCAGGAGGGACAGGACCACCAGTGAGGCAGCAATGGCCCTTATTCGAGAGGCCCATGCCACCCTCAAGGAGCCCACATCCCCTGAAGAGGCCATTGCCGGCCTAGTGGAGACAAAGTTCAAGGTGATGAGCATGGAGCAACGCCTCCTATGCGAGCCCCTGCTCATCACCTTCCTGAACAAGGGGGTGATGGAAAAAATTACCCCCAATACCGCTATTTGTGAGGTGGCACAACTGTCCCAACCTCAACCTCCTCCTCCACCTCCACCTTCTTCTTCTGCCCCACCCCCTTCTCCTCAACCTCCACCTTCTTCTTCTGCCCCACCCCCTTCTCCTCAACCTCCACCTTCTTCTTCTGCCCCACCCCCTTCTCCTCAACCTCCACCTTCTTCTTCTGCCCCACCCCCTTCTCCTCCACCTCCACCTTGTTCTTCTGCGCCACCCCCTTCTCCTCCACCTCCACCTTGTTCTTCTGCCCCACCCCCTTCTCCTCAACCTCCACCTTCTTCTTCTGCGCCACCCCCTTCTCCTCCACCTCCTCCTCCTCCTGACAGGAGTACCCCTCCAGTGGCCCAGCCTCCAGCCAAACGAAGAAGGAAGGCTGCAGGGAAGGCTTCAGGAAAGGTTGCAGGGAAGGTTGCCAGGAAGACGAGGAAGTGATGGCCTTGCTTCATTGTGGTCGGACAGAAGGCAGCCTGTTGTAGTACCACACACTTGGGACATATATCTCACCTGCTGCTGTTCCTGACCTCTGGGAGGCCAGCATCAGATTGTGCTCAGAAATGTTGGCCTTCTCTCAGGCTCCCAATTTTTGTGTCCACACAGGGTTGATGTGTGGTCTGGGGTCCCTGGGATGCACAAATGGCAGCAGGTTCTCCAGCGCTGCCTTCTCTTTATTTTATTTCAAACATGAATAAATGTTATTTTTGTTTAAGTTCATACTTGACTATGTGTATTTTTTAAAAATTTAAAATTTAGCTTTGGAGTAAGCAGAGACATTTGACAGCCAAAAAAAGGGACAGATACCAAACCCAAAAAAAGAATAACAATCTTATTTTAAAAAAATAGGGTGTAAAATTTAACAAATATATATTAAAATATTCAATGGGAGATCACTATCAAAACATTGCCAAATTACAATTAACATCAGTTTGAAAAATGTAAAAATGTAAAATATTCAGAAGATCTTGCACGATATAATACACCTAAATCTTCTTAAGAGCAGCATGAAAAAGGATAAAAAAAGATAGTCATAACTCTGTGTGAATATCAGCAGCAAAAGAAGTTCATTCATTTGGATTAATGTAACATTCTAAAGAAGATTTCAATGCACAACATTTAAACGATGCAATAATTTCGAGCGTGACGAATCTGCTATCTCCATTACGAAGGCTTGTTTTACCAGAAGATGCGCTCCCGTCTCATACTTGCTTCTGAGCATGCGCGCTTTTTGAAGAATCGTAAAAGCATACACACGAACCATTTTCTCGTCACAAAACAGGCCGACGAGAAACACGACGAGGAAATCTGGAATCCTGACGAGAAAATAGAGAGCAGGGTCTCTATTTTCTCGTCGAGATTCACTGCAATTTTCTCGTCGTAAAACCATACACACGAACGGTTTTCTCGAGGAAAAAGCTCTCGCGGCACTTTTCTTGCCGGTTTTGGACGAGAAAATCGGTCGTGTGTACGAGGCTATACTCTATTTATTCAAATGAATAAAAGAACAAGCAGATCCACTCACTTATGGCAAATGCACAAAGCACTCTGTATATTGCATATGTTGCTATCTCCCTAGTAACATCAACAGAGACCAGCTCTTGGACTGGCTGTTAGCAGTGCACTCAATCCAACCTCTTTCTAGTCGACCAGATCAACCAGACCAGACCAAGTGTAGGGATAAGCAGTATGAAATAAGATGTCTAATGTGTAGTTCCTCCCTTCCAATTTTGTCACATGTCTACACCAGTGGCGCACTTCTCGTAAATGATTGGGTTTGTTTGTTTTCATTGCATTTCCCATAAGTGGGTACATATGTTTGTTTTTATTGTTAAATCAAATAAATAGAGGAACTACAGGATATTATGTGACCCTTGAGAGTCTAAAGGAAGAAAAATATAAATATTAAGATTCTGCACTTTTGTGATCATCAGTAACTAAAAGGTCAATTAACTCTGGTAAGTTGTCCCCACTATCCGGGGATTGATCTTAGTTTTCTGAATTGGGTGTATGCAAGGAAAACAGCACAATATATACATAGACAGCTACAATTTTATTGGACTTACTGTATACACATGAATAGCCACAATTTATAGGACTTCTATTAGTTGTGGTTTATGTATTCTTATAGCGTGTGGATTTATGTTACAGGTTTGTGAATAAATGCTGTTTTAGAGTATATTTCGATTTGACTAAATTGAAAGGAATTGAATTGTGTATACTCTCAGGGCAGCCTCATCAATGCACATCAGCGCACATAATTGAAAAAGAAACATTACTTATTTGCAAAATTTCATAACCGAACTAAGAAAAAAGGTTTTCTTTTCAAACTGTTCTGTCTTTTTTCATTTTTTCAGCAAAAAATAAAAAACACAGTGGTGACTAAATACCATTAAAAGAAAGCTCTATCTGTCTCCAAAAAATGCTACCAATTTCATTTGGGTACAATGTTGCATGACCGCGCAATTGTCATTCCATTCACTGTGTGATCGTGCTGAAATCTAAAAATTGGCCTTGGCAGAAAGCGGGTGAAAGTGGCTGGTATTAAAGTGGTTGAAAGAGAAACTACTTCACATGATTAAATTTTTATATCTTGTATGAATATTTGAAAGGAGAAGTATAGCCAAAGCTCATTTGGCTGTACTTCTCCTATGGATTACAGGAGTGAAATTCATTTTGCACTCCTGTGACCCATTTTCAGCAGAGAGCGGACTGAAGTCCGCTCTCTGCTGACGTCACCAATGTCAGTCCAGGCACCACGTTATCCCGACAATAGGAGTCTGGATCTGCCAGGTGTCTGGACCGACACCCAACTCTGCATCTCAGAGAGCTGCTGAGAGCCTGCCCCCTCCACAGATCATCGCTCCAATGAGCGAGGAGGGAGAAGAGCAGAGAGCTGTGACTGACAGTCTGCAGCTCTTTGCTCACGGAGCTGTGAAACCCGATCGAGCGGCGATGTTCGATTGCTCAGTTCTCAGTGTAGTGTTGCCGGGAGACAGATGCAGTATTGGACCAATGCTGCATCCACCTAGGTAAGTATTAATCAGGAAAACATTTTTTTCCTTTACTTCTCTTTTAACTTTCATTCATTACTTTTTTAGGGTGCAGCAAGTAACATGTTCCTGCTCTTGCAGTGGCTTGGCGATCCGAGCCCTGTGTGTGACACGGCTGTGTGGGAGGAGCCCTGCACGGCTGCGCTATTCATTCACAGAGTTATGGCATATGTTGCGGCTGTCAGCTTGTAGTTCTCAATGAACTACCATGGCGCTGATGAGCACTGTGGCAGTTCATTGATTCTTTCTGTGAGTGTGAAACTACCTGCCCGTATGATGTACAGGCAGACAGCTCACACTGACAGTCTGCAGGAGACCTTCCTGGCACCAGTGGTTTGCTGATTGCTGGTACAATTCTTTCCAGAATCATAAAAAATAGTAAATGCTCACTTTTTTACCTGCAAACAAGCCTTGTGGCTTTACAGGCGGTTCTCTACTGCGCATGTGCGAAGAATGCTGCACTTTGTAAATGGCCCAGCGGCGGGGGGAGGAGGAAGGGGGGCGAACTTCTGGGTGACTTTGCCACAGCGAAATCAGGCAAAAGTGGGAGCAGATACCTGTCAAAACCAGGTACCCACTCCCCCCCCCCCACCCCCCGCCGAAATTTGCCAAATGTGGCAGCAGAGGGAGGGGGAGAAGGCAAATAAGCGGAGCTTCCCCTTTTGGTGGAGCTCCGCTTTAACATCAGGTTAGTGTGACATTGCACATTTCACAAGCATCACCCAACGCCTTGTATTCTAGGAGTAGAGGACTGGAGATTTTTTTTTACCAAACTCAAAATACACATCTAGAGTGGTTAGTATAAACTTGCAGGCAATTTCCTGAGTTCTGGGACTGTATTCCTGGATGAGGAGGACATTGATGTGCCAGCTGTCATCCTGAGGTATCTAAATTACAGATCTACAGCACTCTGCAATTGTCTCTTATCCAGGGAAGGTTAGTGAAGAGTAGGGATGAGCTTCGAGTTCGAGTCGAACTCATGTTCGACTCGAACATTGCCTGTTCGCCCGTTCGCCGAACAGCAAACAAATTGGGGTGTTCGCGGCAAATTCGAAAAATCTATAGGAGAAATCTAAAGTGCTAATTATAAAGGCTTATATGCAAGTTATTGTCCTAAAAAGTGTTTGGGGACCCGGGTCCTGCCCCAGGGGACATGTATCAATGCAAAAAGAAGTTTTAAAAACGGCCGTTTTTTCGGGAGCAGTGATTTTAATAATGCTTAAAATGAAAAAATAAAAGTGAAATATTCCTTTAAATTTCGTACCTGGGGGGTGTGTATGATATGCATGTGAAGTGGCGCATGTTTCCCGTGCTTAGAACTGTCCCTGCAAAAAATGTCATTTTTGAAAGAAAAAAAGTCATTTAAAACTGACTCGCGGCTATTAATGAATTGTCGGCTCCCGGCAATACATACAAAAGTCATTGATAAAAAAAAAAACAAAGCGTGGGGGTTCCCCAGAATTCAATTACCAGGCCCTTCAGGTCTGGAATGGATATTAAGGGGAACCCCGCCGCAAATTAAAAAAAAATTGACGTGGGGTTCCCCCAAATATCCATTCCAGGCCCTTCAGATCTGGCATGGATTTTAAGGGGAACTCCACCCCAAATAAAAAAAAAATGGCGTGGAGTCCCCCTAAAAATCCATACCAGACCCCTTATCCGAGCACGCAACCTGGCCAGCCGCAGGGGAAAAGGGGGGATGAGAGAGCGCCCCCCCCTCCCTCCTGAACCGTACCAGGCCACATGCCCTCAACATGGGGAGGATGTCCCCATGTTGATGGGGACAAGGGCCTCATCCCCACAACCCTTGTCCGGTGGTTGTGGGGGTCTGTGGGCGGGGGGCTTATCGGAATCTGGAAGACCCCTTTAACAAAGGGGACCCCCAGATCCCGGCCCCCCCCCCTATGTGAATTGGTAAGGGGTACATTGTACCCCTACCATTTCACGAAGAAAGCGTAAAAAAATGTTTAAAAAAACACACAAACACCTTGAAAAGTCCTTTATTTAAAAAAAAAAAAACAAAAACATTCCAGCGGTGAAATCCAGTGTCCCGCAGCGATCCCGATGTCCAGCGCTGTCCTTCATTGGTTGTGCCTGAGCGGACCTGATGGGGAACTCCCTCTCAGTATTTTAAATGTATAGACCCGCCCGCTCAGCGGACCAGATGCGGAACATGAGAAGGGGCGGGTCTATACATGTATTACCAAAGTGAGAGCAGGGGCGGACCTGATGGGGAACTGCTCTCACTGTGGTAATACATGTATAGACCCGCCCCTTCTCATGTTCCGCATCTGGTCCGCTGAGCGGACCTGATGGGGAACTTTAGAAGGGGCGGGTCTATACATTTAAAACACTGAGAGGGAGTTTCCCATCAGGTCCGCTCAGGCACAACCAATGAAGGACAGCGCTGGACATCGGGATCGCCGCGGGACACTGGATTTCACCGCTGGAATGTTTTTTTTTTTTTTAATAAAGGACTTTTTCAAGGTGTTTGTGTGTTTTTTTTAAACATTTTTTTACGCTTTCTTCGTGAAATGGTAGGGGTACAATGTACCCCTTACCAATTCACATAGGGGGGGCCGGGATCTGGGGGTCCCCTTTGTTAAAGGGGTCTTCCAGATTCCGATAAGCCCCCCGCCTGCAGACCCCCACAACCACCGGGCAAGGGTTGTGGGGATGAGGCCCTTGTCCCCATCAACATGGGGACATCCTCCCCATGTTGAGGGCATGTGGCCTGGTACTGTTCAGGAGGGAGGGGGCAGCTCTCTCGTTCCCCCCTTTTCCCCTGCGGCCGGCCAGGTTGCGTGCTCGGATAAGGGGTCTGGTATGGATTTCTAGGGGGACTCCACGCCATTTTTTTTTATTTGGGGTGGAGTTCCCCTTAAAATCCATGCCAGATCTGAAGGGCCTGGAATGGATATTTGGGGGAACCCCACGTCAATTCTTTTTTAAATTTGCGGCGGGGTTCCCCTTAATATCCATTCCAGACCTGAAGGGCCTGGTAATTGAATTCTGGGGAACCCCCACTTTTTTTTTTTTTTTTATCAATGACTTTTGAATGTATTGCCGGGAGCCGACAATTCATTAATAGCCGCGAGTCCGTTTTAAATGACTTTTTTTCTTTCAAAAATGACATTTTTTGCAGGGACAGTTCTAAGCACGGGAAACATGCGCCACTTTACATGCATATCATACACACCCCCCAGGTACGAAATTTAAAGGAATATTTCACTTTTATTTTTTCATTTTAAGCATTATTAAAACCACTGCTCCCGAAAAAATGGCCGTTTTTAAAACTTTTTTTTTGCATTGATACATGTCCCCTGGGGCAGGACCCGGGTTCCCAAACACTTTTTAGGACAATAACTTGCATATTAGCCTTTATAATTAACACTTTAGATTTAGAACGTTCGAGTCCATTGTATTTAATAGGGTTCTAAAGTTCACACAAACATTTTGTCTGTTCGCAGGTTCTGGTGCGAACCGAACAGGGGGGTGTTCGGCTCATCCCTGGTGAAGAGTGATGCTCATGTGGCCAAAGACAAAAAACACAAAACCTTTCAATTACAGGCTTGGGCAATGTCTATGTGGTGTTATGAAACAGCAACAATGTTAAGGATAGCTGTGGAAATATTATTTTCTGTTGAATCAGATTAGCTTACATACAACAGCAGCAACAAAAAATTTTTTACACAATGGCTGCAAATCCAAACCTCATCTCATCCCTATTGAATGTATAGTTTGTAATCATTTCAGGCTTGGATTGTTTGACTATGGGTGTATAGTCAGCTAAATTGAAAATATTGACTTGATAATTCATGCACAAGTGATGAGTATCAACAGTTTTTTTCAATGCACTTGTACCACAAGCTCAGTATTTTTAGTCTGGCTATATCTGTACATGCACATGGAGCTAAGAAGGACAGAGAATCAGCGGTAACACTGAACAATGAAATATTCTTCTAGGGACATTGGTAAAAAAATATGCAGTATCTGTTCAGAGGTCACTTCATTATAAAATGTTCTTCCTAAAACTTTGCAATACTAAGGTTTGGACATTTTGTTTCTGAAATTCAGGTGTGTAAAAGAGAAGAGATTGTTTGAAATAATGGGCAATATTAAAAAGTGATGCAAGTGGAACTTAGAACAGGGCATTGTTCTTTGCATAAAGAAACACAGCAATTTTCTTATGACAGCATAGGTAACTCAGAAACATATCTAAAGACTTGCAAGCTGCTTAGAAACAATAAACTCAGAAATCTTCCAGGAACAACAAAGTCTCAAGGGGCAAAATACGTGCAAGACCTGCCAACATCATGTATGCAAGTTGCTACTCACTTTTGCAAGCTGCTGCTTATGGTATCTTTTCCAGGTCAGGCTTGTGTGCATGTACTGCCACATTCTGAGTCTGATGCCCCGTACACACGATCGGTTTTCCTGTTGGAAAAAGTCTGAGAGCTTTTGGTCGGGAATCCCGACCGTGTGTATGCTCCATCTGACTTTTTCCAACAGGAAAACTGCCAAAAAAGGCCGGCAAAAGATAGAGAGCTGGTTCTCTTTTTTTCCATCGGGATTCCCGACAGACTTTTTCCCGTCGGAAATCCCGACCGTGTGTACGGGGCATAACAAGGAAAAGGAGGAGACTGACCTTAATCCAAGTGGGACTTATATGCATTACTATAGGTTTGTGCTGTTATATAGGCAGTTGGGATAGCTAATCAGAGAACAGCAAGACTGACATTTGACTGACTGGCAGAACACATCAAATTCAAAAACTGACATTTTTATTTACTAGCTTGTCAATTTAACGTGGAATTTCCAGCCTGGCTGAGAAAGTACTGGTTTAGAGGCAACTCTAGTTGCATCTAGTTGGTTTCTGTATACCACATTCCTTCTGGCTGGGTAATACCAAAATACTTTAAAGATGCTGCCTTTTAATGGGTGTTTGCAGTATTTTTGCATATTACTTGCTGTTTTTTGTGTGTTTTTAACACACCAAAACATAGTGAAATATGTATTCAAAAAACACATTAATATACAGCATTTCTAAAAACACTAAAATGCTAATCCAGCATTTAAGTTATACCTACATTTGACTACAACCAAAATGTATGAGAAAAACAGCAAAAAGTGCATGTAGTGCAGATATAAACACCTTTCAATGATAAAAATGCTAAAATTGCACTTACAATAGTGATTTGGTCTGGACCTATCACCAGGAAAAAAACACCTCTAGTGGAGAAACAAGTCACACTGACAGTTCGATAGTTACTAGAAGCACCATCACTAGGCATCTGGCAGAAGGAGAGATGTCAGCATAGATGGAGACCTTCACTGACATGCTATGGGTCCATGCTCCTTCACCGGGGTGGAGGGTGAGGTATTGTAAAAACATTCCAAAGGGCTGTGGAGGGCTAATACTGGTGCTCCAATGTGCTCTTTGGATTCAGAATACCTGAGCTTGTGTGCATCAGGCAGATAAACAAGCTGGGGTCATTGGTAATTGAAAGCAGGGTCCCAGTATAAGCTGTGGCAGGGGCACTGTGTGAAGGAGCGAGAGAAAGGAATCTCTATTAACACAAGCACCTACTCATTAGGAACAAAACAAATTGCAAGATGGGAAACATAAAAAGATAATTAAATACTTTTGAGGGGGAAATAACAATGGATAAAAGCATCTACAAAACTGTACAAATGTATATGGAAACAAATATGAAGGTCTTTGAATCAATAAAATAATTTTTGTGTATACAAAATGCACCTACAGCAATAGAATCACATAAATAACAAAGCCAAATTGCATGAAAAAAGATAATAAAAATACAATAAGCAAAACTGACTCAAGAAATTAAGCTGCCATTTTAGACCCCTAGGTGTTAACATATATCAATAATAAGCTTAACTTTGACTACAAAAGAAACAAAATAACTGTAAATAAACATAAATAAACTGTACATAGTGAAACTATGAGATGTATCATAAAACGTGTGCAACTAATGAAAAAAATAAAAAAAAAATTGAAAAAATAAAAATCAGCTGTGAAGGAAGACTGTAGGATTCAGGGTCTTCATTGAGATTATGGGGAGACAAACTATTCATGTGAAATCCAAAATGTTTCACATGCACACAGCCTAGCATGTTTGGTAAATTTGTACTCATGGTTTCTATCTTAACAAATCTTAACAAATCTTAACAATCTTAACAAATATTTGGCCGCAATCTTCATTGTGGTGTTCCAACGGTGTTGGATAATATGGTCTTCTTTTTAATTGATATTCTTTCTTTTAAGATTGCCAATTCTGGTCCCAATTGTGCAAAGTGTGGAGCCTATAAAAAAAGTCTGCAAGAGCATGTTAGGCAATAGATGACATAAGGGGAAGAATAAATGAGGAATTGAACGCTGCATTTATTATTGGTGAACCAATGTTTCCATATACAATATAATTGCATGTGCCACAAATAAACTTTCCACATTGATATTTGAAAATGATAAAAAAAAAAAATGATGACGATAGAGAAACGGTTGTTTTTAACATAATGGGTGCAATTACACTAGAAAAAATATTGTTTCGAATAGGATCTCTTTAAAGAATTCCTCAGCGCCTGTCAAGTATATGGACATATGTACAGTATATCATATACCCTGTACAGTATCTCACAAAAGTACACCGCTCACATTTTTGTAAATAATTTATTATATCTTTTCATGTGACAACACTGAAGAATTTCTGTAATTTACACCTTTCTACAATGTAAAGTAGTGAGTGTACAGCTTGTAAAACGGTGTAAATTTTCTGTCCCCTCAAAATAACTCAACACACAGTCATTAATGTCTAAACAAAAGTGAGTACACCCCTAAGTGAAAATGTCCAAATTGGGCCCAACGTGTCAATATTTTGTGTGGCCACCATTATTTTCCAGCTGTTACTGGTTTACTATATTTGATATTTAATATCTCTCAGATATGATTTGGGTTAAATGAGAGTTCTTTGACCCTGAGTGAAAGCTTTAACACAATAACAAAAATGTATTGGTATATAGTAAAGGAGGCCTAGACTAATACACTAATACACACAATCTATCTATTTGTACAGGGAAAGGGTAAAAATCATGGATTACGTGAAGGAATACAGAGTGTGTTCATACAGAGTGTGTTCATTAAAACATTAATCTACAAACAGTAGTATATAAAAAACATAAGACAAACATAATTAGTTTCAACTAAAAGGCAGACCTTTCCCATAGTTACCATTTCCACCAAGGCTCCATTCTGATAGCTGCTCTACCATAAAGTGTGTGTTTCCCTCCCATCTAGTCTGTGTATATCATTACAGGCTGCTGCCTCATTGGTTGGCATGGCGTGGCTCTGATTGGAGGGATTCCCTATTCCCGGTTAAGGACTGGCTACATCTCCAATCCCTATACTTTGCATAAATCAGCCCCCTTTAATGCAAATCCTTGTGACTATTCTGAACAGGGGATTAACTTGACCTTTTCCCGGGAAGTTAAGTATTGATTACGGGTTGGCCTCCCTTCATTGCATATCTAAACATGGGATCCTTTGAAGTGAAAAAGTGTAGAACAATGAGGTTTGGGTCCCATTGTTTAGATACACAAGCTGGGGCACCGAATTGTCTGTCTAACAGATACTTCTGTGAAGCTGTTATACGCCCTACATAGATGCAAGCTAAATTAAATATATTCATAATTACAATATTTGACAGCTAATAATGGAGATTTTACATAAACTCATAAGGCAACACAGCACTGCCTTAACCCTCTTGGGCATGGAGTTCACCAGAGCTTCACAGGTTGCCACTGGAGTCCTCTTCCACTCCTTCATGATGACATCACGGAGCTGGTGGATGTTAGAGACCTTGTGCTCCTCCACCTTCCGTTTGAGGATGCCCCACAGATGCTCAATAGAGTTTAGGTCTGGAGACATGCTTGGCCAGGCCATCACCTTTACCCTCAGCTTCTTTAGCAAGGCAGGGATCGTCATGGAGGTGTGTTTGAGGTCCTAATGTTGGAATACTGACCTGCGGCTCAGTCTAGAAAGGGAGGGTATCATGCTCTGCTTCGGTATGTCACAGTACATGTTGGCATTCATGGTTCCCTTATTGAACTGTAAGTCCCCAGTGCCGGCACCACTCATGCAGCCTCAGAACATGACACTCCCACCACCATGCTTGACTGCGGGCAAGACACACTTGTCTTTGTACTCCTCACCTGGTTGCCACCACACACGCTTGACACCATCTGAACCAAATAAGTTTATCTTGGTCTCATCAGACCACAGGACATGGTTCCAGTAATCCATTTCCTTAGTCTGCTTGTCTTTAGCAAACTGTTTCCTGCTTTCTTGTGCATCATCTTTAGAAGAGGTTTTCTTCTGGGACGACAGCCATGCAGACCAATTTGATGCAGTGTGCGGCCTATGGTCTGACCACTGACAGGCTGACCCCCCACCCCTTCAACCTCTGCAGCAATGCTGGCAGCACTCATACATCTATTTCCCAAAGACAACCTCTGGATATGACGCTGAGCACGTGCACTCAACTTCTTTGGTCGACCATGGTGAGGCCTGTTCTGAGTGGAACCTGTCCTGTTAAACTGCTGTATGGTCTTGGCCACCATGCTGCAGCTCAGTTTCAGGGTCTTGGCAATCTTCTTATAGCCCCATACCATCTTTATGTAGAACAACAATTCGTTTTTTCAGATCCTCAGAGAGTTCTTATGATCATCACACATGTGCAAAACATGCACTCACCACCAGGATTTGACCCCTATATATGTAAAAGGTCAATAAATGCTTGTTATCATATAGATATTATAGCCAAGCCCTCTTTTGCACTCTCCATGTGGAATGTCAGCAGATGCACAATATCCTGTTAGGGAAACATCTCCTTGTTTGATAATGCAGCTTTTGCCATACACAGCAATTCCTCTAAAAGTCATGAGAGGACCATTTAATGAGCTCCATATAAAATAAAGTTTATTAACCTCTAAATGGTACTCACATAAACAGAACTTGTAATACTGCATGTAATTGCACCTGTGCATTCACTCCACCGCCTGGTCTTATAGAAATTGCTGCAGTTTGGTTCATCCGACTGTTTTACCAAAATTTCTCCCAGTAGCATGTTGATGTCACAGACCATATCCACTTGATACTGTGCATCCTTATTGGACTTACTAGCAGTGGAGGCTGGTGCTGTATATTTTGGGGTGGCAGGCAAACAAGACATCCCACCGCCACATCCTCCCCGGTTGGTCAATTTGCCCCGCACTTACCCCATCTAGGTCCAGGGAAGCTTCGGCTCCTTCCTGCGTCTCCTCCTCCTCCTCTGTGCCTCAGGCTTCACAGCGGCTTCATCCTCGTCGGCTTTCCTCTTCCTTTCCTTGGAACGGCGGCCAATAGGATCGGTTCTCTTCTTGGCCAATCTGGTCTCATTACCTGCTTCCTGATTGGCCAGGAGGAGAATCGGGAAGACAATAGCGAATATTAATTCACTATTTTCACACAACACTGGGTGGGCTCAGGGCACAGTGCTTTGCGCCCCGAGCCCACCCTTTTTTGAAGCAAATTAGAGCCTCTGGCTCTAATAAAGTGCTTCTAAAAAAAAAAAAACTATTTGGATCCATGCGTCCGGCGGCCTGCATGTAGATTAGGACCTGGGCGGCATGGATTAGGGAGGCAATGCCCCTGCGCCCCTAACGGGCCACATCGGTTTATTACTAGAGAGTGGTCGAAATGAAAACGGGGGCGGGTTTAGTGGTGATTATGAACATCTCTAATTTTAAAGCTGAAGTATTGCGACAAATATGTCACATACCACATTTTTAATTGTGATTCCATTGTAACTTTACAGATCTTGTGTCTCATGGAAAGGACACAGTAGCTACTAAAAAGGGCAGAAAAGTATTTGCCATCTTCCCCCCACTATCCTGGTTTTCTATTTCCCCAAAGTAAATAAACCTGATGTGTTCCCTGAGAGTCACTCTATCATGGTGGGCATTGGGTCCTTCTTGGAGAACTTTTAACAGTGGATGGATCCCCACCTCCTTCCATTGATCTCCAGGTTTCAGTAAATATTCTAAGTCTGTCTTAGGTGCCTTAGCTGAATCTTGCTGGAACGGGGATTACCTTTGGGTAACTTTGGACATAAGGGCTCTTTACTTATTCATACCCCACCATCTAACTATGAGGGCTGTGCAATATCATTTAGAAATGTTCAGCCACTACAAGAAGGATTTACAACCTTTCCTATTGGTAACATTGGAGTTCTTGCTTACGCAAAATTCTTTTTTTTTCAATGGCACCTACTTCCTGCACGGGCATGGTCACCCCCATTTACTAACCTCTATATGGGTTGTGGGGGAAGCTTCACATCTTTGCAGGTAGTAATCTTTTTCTGCAGAACACAATATGGTTTGGTCACTATATTGATGATCTTTTGGTTATCTAGAAAGCTTCTTCGGATTATTATAAAATCTTTTTGACTTATGTAAATGAAAATGATTTAAATCTTGCTTTCTCTGGTAATTGGGACTTGGTTTCCATTTTTTTTTTTCATATATGAATTTTAAGGGGGATCTGTTAACTGGTTCAGTTTTGATCACTACTTTTCAGAAACCCATAGTGGGCAGTACCACTTAGATAAAACTAGTTTCCAACCAAATCAAACAACTAAGGCTATGCCCACATGGGAGTTGTTTTTCACAACTGATCCACTAAGGAGCTGTTTGGGAAAGAAGCTGATAATGATTTGGCTTGTTTGTGTGCTAGAGGCTATCCTAAATAGCTTATAGATAGGGGAAACAGCAGGCATTTATGAGATCTAGAGTGAAATGTTTGGAGGATAAAAAGTATTAACAAAGTTATATTAATGTTATATCATTTGACACCACGTATTACAGTGGATACAATAGAATTGTGGGTATTATAAAATAGAGTTGTCCTGTGCTTTACACTGATGCCCATATAAAATGCAATATGAAGCCTTAAAATAAGGTTGTATGTTTGTGAGCTGTACATTGACAAAAACAGAAACTGGCTGACCATGTACGGGTCTTTTATGTGTGGTTTATTCCTATGCAGGCATAGTGGAGTGCATACAAAACTAAAGAAGTGTGTCCGTGATTATATATCCTATTAAACAGTATATAAGTTATGGCGCTAAGAACATAGTTTACACTGTTGTTTGATCTAAGTGCAAGCCACAATATGTGGGATTCACCACTGGGCACCTTAGGGCTTAAAACAAGGAACACTTTTTTGGGAATAGGAACCTGTCTGCATCTTTCCCTTCCATGGTATCCCACCAATTCCAGATTATTTCAGAGTACTGGGGACATGACTTCCTTGTCATTGTATGGCATAGAAAGGGTTATGCTTCATTCAGGGGGGGGGGGGGTGATATACATAAAAGAAGGCTTCAGTCAGGGATTTCACAGGACCTGAGTCATAGATGGGATGTCAGCTTATACCTTAAATAATAAATTAAATTTAGTAATTGATTTTTAATTTTTTAATTATTGTATTGAATTTTATTTTTGTTTTACTTTGATATTCCTTCTTTGACAGATTTGTTGCTTCCTTCACTGTTTTTACCTGTATCATGATTTGTATATTAGCCCTGATTACTGGCCTGTCTTTGTGGAAAGCTATTTTAACAATGTTGTAATTTGCTGCAACTAGCTATGACTAAGGGAGTGTAGGCAGAAATGCATAATCTGTTGTACTGTGTGTTCAGGAATTACCTTCAATAAAGAAATACCGGGGGAGATTCTGAGTGCCAGTAATTGTTGTTTTGCATTCCAAAAGAAAGGTTGCTTTTGTAGAATCAAGATCTAAAAAAATGAAAGAAAAAAAAAATGAAATGTAGAAAATATTGTACCCAAGTCATGAGAGATGCAGGTGAAATATGTATTTTCTTGAATAGTTTTACATCTTGTGACTCACGCCCCTTATAACCTGCCTGACAAGTTTAAGGCTTGAGAGTTACTGGTACCTGCAAGGGTAAAAAGAATTTGATACTGGGAAGTAGAAAGCACTCAGAAAATTGGTACACAAGTCATTATCTGTTTAGGTAGGGAAATCCCCCCTCTCTGACCTCTGGGTAGTAGCCACGTTTTCTAATATCTGAGGGCCCTCCTGAGTGGTACATTTGTACTTGGGGTTACCCCTATTTATGCAGTATGATTGATATTATTTTTTCTTTCAAAATATTTTATTTTCATATGATTGATATTCTTATAAGCCAAGCTCTGAATTATTATTTGTAAGATAGTTTTTATCTGTAGCTCTATGTACATGTGGCAGTGTATGATAATTTGAACGATCTATATGTAGCGCACCCCCTTAAGTTGAACTGGGATCACCCACCCTGCACAGCCAGCACACCAAATCTTAGCAATCACTCCAAGTCTGTGACTTTGTTTTTTTTTGGTTATTTATTAGAAGGATTAGAACTTGCATGGGGTTTGGGAATTATGGGATGCCCATTTGACTTCTGAACAAGCTTCAGGGACACTTCTATATTCTGTCTATATACAGCTCCAACGTCTTCCTCCAGCACACACTTGCTTGGTTCACAGCTGTGTCACTCTAAAAGGATTTGTAGCAATGGCCCATTACAGGCAGATACTCGCAGCCCCTATACTTGAAGAACATTGGAGTGACACAGCTAACACACTTCCAGAACTTCCTCCCATGGTCACTGGGCCAAGCACCACCTCTTCAGGCACTGCCAGCCCACCTGGCTAACTTTTTCCACAGTCCTCCCAGACTGTCCCTCTCTCCACAGTCCTCCCAGACTGAACACTCACCAGCCCACAAGGCTGACTTCTCTGGAGATCTCCCGGACATGCTGACCTACTCCCCCTGTCCTCTCCTTGCTCCCGTTTCTCCAGGAAAGGGTTCCTCCATGTGTTGTGGGAGATCCTTCCAGCACCCAAACCCCAGGCCCAAGGTCACTCCCCATCACCCTCAAGGGCCACTGACAGCCTCCTCAGTACTCCATCTCCATCTTCCACCCGACTGACCCTGCTGGCATGACTCATGCCTATTTATTTGGTGCCTACCCCCTTCTAGCCCCTAGGAATTTGTGGGGCCCTCATAAATATGCCAAGCAGCTCCTCCTAGCTTCCGCCCACTACATCTGGAAGCTTCTCCAAGGTTCCAGAAAACAGGGGAAGGCACCAGAGGTGCTGCTTGCTGAGTCATCCAGCCTCCCTGAGCCACTCAACCCTGTCCCAGATTCAGCCTAGGCCTGGCTCTCAGCCAAACCATATTCTCCTACACCAATAAACCTATTTACATCTAGTACACTAGCTAGAGGGTGCTACATATAGGATATATGAGGATAGTGAATATCGTATTCACTGTGGGCAGTATTTTTACTACCAGTGCCTAGAGAAGTCTTACATAGCTAATTGGATGATGTGGGAATATTATTTTTAGTTATATTTTTATTGTTATTTTTGTTTCCAGCTTTATTGCTGGTTTAGGTAGTCTAATGATGATGAGTCTGAGTAGTCACTGGGCTGTGAGAGGAAGTTTTTCCTGTGAAAAGAGGGTAATAGTTGTGTAGCATCTGTCTGTGAACTGTAAGGAAAAAAAAATCCAGGCCAAATAAAGATGTGGCCTACTTTACAGTCAACCATCCCCCTATTCATTTTTCTTTATAGTCTTCTATTCCCAATTATTATTGAACCAATTAAGCCCATTATTACAAATAGAATAACCCAGTAGATTGAAATATTGTACAAAATAATCAGAAAGGGCATCAATATAAGGAATAAAGATTAAAGAGAGAAGTTCATCCCTTACAACAGTCCTGACTAAAACCAAGAACAGAAATTGCCGCTCAGGCAGATGAAATAAGGCAATGCACGTAGCAAATGAAGAAAATTTGTGAGGACAACCAATCCAACGTATATTTATTCAGGCAAAACAGGCATTACAAGGGGGCTTGGCTTGGACATGAGACAGTGAGGACGTGTCTCGTGTGAGCTCCGGCGCTGGCACCTGTTTAACTCGCTTTTACAGACAGCCTATCGTACCAAATCTTGTATGGTCAGTATAGGACGGAAACCGGGGAAGACCCAGCCTAAGAAGAGCAACCCTGCTAACACCATCCGGAGTTTCCTAGCCACGGAGCCAGAGGATTTTCCAGACTCTGATGGCCTGGGCCGCTCGCCTCGTGGGTCGGGCGCAGGCTCCGCCTCCCGACATAGGCCTTACACCAGACATCGCTCTCCAGCATCCTCCGGTGGCTCGGATGGTGAGGGAACATCAGAGAATACAAACCTACCTACTACAGCAGACCTAGCCTCTATGCTATTGGGCTTGGAGAAACTAATCAAAAAGGAGGTATCGGCGGTGCGGACGGATCTTGCGCAGGTCCTGGAATGAGTGGAAGACTCGGAACAGCGACTCGATCACCACGCGACGGCCATTAGAGACCTGCAAGCTACCACTCGTAAGCTCACTATTGCACATAGGATGGCGCCATACAAGATCGAGGACCAGGAGAACCGCAATCTGAGAAATAACATCCGTATTAGAGGTTTGCCGGAGACAACGAGGGATGACGACCTAGCGGCCTCTGTTCGCAGCATATTCAACGGTCTCCCGGGTAATCCTGCGGATCACCCTTTGAAGCTGGATAGAGTCCATCGTGCCCTCCGCCCTCGCAACATGTCTTCCGATACCCCGTGAGATGTTATCTGTCGCGTGCACTACTACGAGGAAAAGGAACTGATTATGAGAAAAGCACGAGAGGCAACCACGCTGGAGTTTGATGGAGTCACTCTTTCCTTCTTCCCGGACCTGGCCAGGGAGACCCTGGAGAGGCAGAGAGCACTCAAACCCCTCACAGAGAAGCTCTATCCTCTATCAACTACAGGTGGGGGTTCCCGGCGGCTCTCATTGCCAACAGAGATGGAAAGACTGCCATCCTCCGCTTTGAAGAGGATCTAGAGGCCTTTTGCATGGATCTTCAAATTGTTCCTCCTGAGCTACCCGGATGGCAGGATGCAATCCCCACCTCATCTACCTCTGCGGATGTGCAATGGCAGAAGGTCTCTAGGAAACATCGCTCTAATACTCCGGGTTCAGCTTCACTTGTTGATTGAGCTAATACTGCGCTGGTTTCTAATCCTCTACGGGGTGTAAGTCAGGCCTTCAGCATGCAAGTATCTTTAAAATATATGTGTGACATGTAGGACTGGGACTATTACTCTCAATCAGGAAATAGTTTTATCGTTTTTTGTTCTTTACTTTCTGTTTTATATGAGGGTTTTTCTCTTTGGTCATGTTTAGCATGGAGGGCCCATGGACACCAAGCTCTGACATGTGGATATGTTTAAGGCTGATTACTGTGACTGTGGTGTGTGCCGGACCTCGCGGATGGCGTGTGGCTATTTTTAGACATGCGCGGTCTGGGTTTCGAGGTGGCACCCCCCCTTACTCGGGGCGGTGGGGGGCGCGGCCTGCTTGTGCGGACACCCCGGCTGGGGTGGCTCTCATGGGGGGGGGGGGCGTGCCCTGCTCCGTCCCGGGCTCTGCACCGCAAGATTTTGCGTGCAACTCAGGTACAACCCTTTGTCCTGTGTAATGTTTTTTGTTTATGTTCCCTTTTTATTTTTTATTTTTTCCTCTCTCTTCTCTTCTCCTTCTCTTTGCCTTTACTTTCCCCTCTTCTCCTTCTATCCCACCCTCTCTCCCTCTCCCGCCCACTTTCCCTTCAGCCTTGCAGGTTTCTTGTATGTACCGGACATCCCCTACGAGTCCAATGGCTACTCTTAATCTGATTTCCCTCAATGTGAGAGGACTCCATATGCCTGGTAAGAGACATTCCCTATATAGAGAACTTAAGAGGCTGCGGGGAGACATTGTCTTCCTGCAGGAAACACATCTCACCCATACCACATCAGTTAAACTTTATGCCCAACATTACCCCACTTGGTACTATAGCCTCTCAGATGTCACAAAGGCGAAGGGGGTGGCCATTGGATTTCGGAGGGGTTCCTCCTTTACATTGGAGGATACTTTGGTTGATCCGTATGGTAGGTTTTTGTTTTTAAAGGGCAGTCTGGGTAATTTGCCTTGCACTTTTGCTAACTTCTATGCTCCTAACCAGGGACAAGCAAGCTTTCTGTCCTCTTCCCTGACTAAACTGAGGGACTTTGCCTGCAGATGTATTGTTCTAGCAGGGGACTTTAATGTCCCTCTGGAACCCCTTATGGATACTTCGCAGGGGAAGTCTAGCATATCCCATAGGAGGCTGGCGTTCATACGCAAGCAGATATGTGACACTCAACTCATTGCTACCTGGAGGATAATGCACCCGCGGGACAAGGACTTTACGCATTACTCACGCCTTCACAATTCCCACTCAAGGATAGATTACTTTTTTATCAGCCATCACTACTTAGAACTCCTCTCCCGGTCCCATATTGATATATCCACTATTTCAGATCACGCCCCTATTAGCCTATCGATTAATGTCCCTTCCTTACCTGTAAAATCCACGAATTGGAAGCTGAATGATTCCCTTATTTCGGAGGAGATTGACATGAAAGAGATTGGGCTCTCACTCTACTTTCAAGAAAATGCTTCCCCAGAGGTCTCCAGTGGAGTTCTCTGGGAGGCGCATAAGGCCCATATTCGGGGTAAACTCATAGAATTAGGTTCACGGAAGAAGAGGGAGAGAACATTTCAGCAGACACAACTAATCACGGAAATTGGTAGGCTAGAAAAAATGCACAAATAGTCTAACTCTTCTTCTATTTTTCAGTCTCTCACACAGAAGAGGGAAGATCTGAAAGCCCTGTTCTGTGAAGAGAATACCTCCCGGCTTCGGTTGGTGTCCCGACAATTTTACGAATGGGGTAATAAGCCCAGTCGTATTCTGGCTCGCTCACTACAACAGAAAAAATCGGCGTCTCACATAGCTAAAATTAAATCACCCTTGGACACCTTGTTGCATAAAACCAGCGAAATCACTAAGGAATTTTGTGACTTTTATCAGCAACTGTATCACTTTAATACGACTACCACTGAGGTGGCAACTAGGCATGCAATTATTCAAGGCTACCTGACACAGGCTCAGCTGCCAAAGCTTCCAACCTCGGCTTTGCAGGCTCTGGAGGGGGAGTTCACCACCGCAGAGTTTAGATTGGCACTCAAATCTATGGCTAATGGCAAGGCTCCAGGCCCTGATGGTTTGACAGTGGCCTACTATAGAACATATGCTGATACGTTACTTCCTCATTTGACATCGTATGCCAACTCTGCCTCTGCGGGCGGGGGCTTTCGCCCGGAGACTCTACATGCACACATCATGGTACTCCCTAAGCCGGGCAAGGACCCAAGTTTGTGCGGCAGTTACCACCCAATTTCCTTGCTGAACCTTGATGCCAAATTGTACGCCAAAGTACTTGCCATTAGACTTATGCCCATGATTCCGCAGTGGGTCTCGAATGACCAAACTGGTTTTATCCCGGGTAGAGAGGCGAGGGATAATTCTCTCCGGACGCTTTCCCTGATTTCGTATGTGCGCAGGTGCTGGGGGTACCTGATGTCTACACTAGAGCATCTGGGCCTGGGTCCTAACATGATGTCAAGAATATCAGTACTATACCATTCCCCCACCGCACAGCTGAGAATTAATGGTACACTGAGTGAGTCATTTCCCCTATATAACGGAACCCAACAGGGCTGCCCTCTTTCCCCTATTCTCTTCGCACTATCCTTAGAGCCCTTCCTAGCGATGGTACGCAATTATCCCAACATCCACGGCGTTACCATAGGAACAAAAGAACACAAATATGCGGCCTACGCAGATGACATTCTTTTTTATGTTCAACAGCCCCTTATCACACTACCTAATCTCATGTTGGCATTCTCTAAATATGGCGCCCTCTCTAATTTTAAAATTAATTTACCCAAGTCAGAAATCCTGAACGTATCTGTCCCCCACAGAGTGGTGGCAATGTTGAAACCCTCGTTCCCCTTTAGCTGGCAACCCCATTCATTAAAATATTTAGGCATATACCTCACTTCTACCCCGCCCTCCCTGTTTCGCAAGAATTATATCCCCTTGTTTAATTCCATCAAATCAGACCTACAAAAGTGGACGCAGATGGCACACTCCTGGTTGGGACGCATTAGTGTGTTGAAGATGAATGTATTGCCCAGACTGCTCTTTTTATTTCAAATGATCCCCTACAGGGTTCCACCTGGATTCTTTAAGCTATTACAATCTATGATTTGCAGTTATATATGGAACCGTAAACGTCCTAGAATTGCGTTTAAGTGGCTCATCAATACAAAACTTGAGGGTGGGCTTGCATTACCGGACTTTAAACGATACTTTCTAGCCATTGCACTGAACCGCATTTCCGACTGGAAATATCATAGGAAGTCAAAACTCTGGGTACAGTTGGAAATGGACTTAAGCGGGGCAGATCTGTTCCCGCTCATATGGATACCTAACAAATTCCGCAATCTCCTTCCGTCTGCTTCACCACTTACCAAGTCAACTTTCGCAATTTAGGATCAGTTTTGCAGAAGGCTAAAATGGCCCTATAATTCCCCACTCATGCCACTGACAGGTCATGACTACTTTCCCCCTGGGCATATGGACCCCAAATTTAGCAATTGGATCTCGGAGACACCACTTCTGTTACACCAGGTAACTTCATCCACTGGTGTTAGACCTCTCAATGACTTGCTACCATCGACACAGATCACATTTATGGATCACTGGAAATACCATCAACTACAAAAATTTGTGAAATCTCTTCCTCAACCATTGAGGTCGGACTTGGAATTGAACCCCATTGAAAACCTGCTTGCGGGGGACCAACCCCCAGATAAACCCATTTCTTTGTTTTATCAATCCCTACTGTCACTGCCTCCGGTTGCTCAACAGACTTTCCTATCTAACTGGGAACATGAGCTCCAAAGCTCTTTATCAGACACTCAACGTTCTATTATACTCCAATTATCTCATGTTTCAGCTATCTCGTCAAAGGCAATGGAAGTTAATTACAAGTTGATGACGAGATGGCATTACACGCCAGCAGAGCTTCATAAATCATTCCCAGCTGTATCGGACCTCTGCTGGAGGGGTTGTGGCGCTCAGGGGACTCATGCTCATATCTGGTGGTTCTGTCCTCTCATCAGACCATATTGGAATAATGTGTTGTATTGGATTAAAAAAATTCAGGGTAGTGATATCCCTGATGACCCCTGGGTGGTATTGCTTCATTGCACAAGTGAACCAATAGGATCATCTAAAAAATCTATAACTCCCCATCTCCTGAATGCGGCCAAGTCTCTCATCCCAAAATTTTGGAAACAAAAGTCAATTCCCACGCTAAGACAATGGCTGGAGAGGGTGGACCATTTCTACTATATGGAAAAAAGCACGCTTACGCTAAGAAATAAGTCTGATTTGGCGAATAAGATATGGTCCTGTTGGATTGCTTTTAAATACAGTGAATCATATGCAAGCATTATGGCCCAGCAGGGATAGTCAAGGGTAAAATGTTCAAGATGATTTGCTCGTACAGTCATGTTCGAAATTGTTGGCACCCCAGAATTTTTTCCAGAAAATCAAGTATTTCTCACAGAAAAGTATTGCAGTAACGCATGTTTTGCTAAACACATGTTTATTCCCTTTGTGTGTATTGGAACAAATCAAAAAAAGGGAGGAAAAAAAGCAAATTGGACATAATGTCACACAAAACTTCAAAAATGGGCTGCTCAAAATTCTTGGCACCCTTAACTTAATATTTGGTTGCACACCCTTTGGAAAAAATAACTGAAATCAGTCGCTTCCTATAACCATCAATAAGCTTCTTACACCTCTCACCCGGAATTTTGGACCACTCTTCCTTTTACTGCTCCAGAGCTCTCTTATTGGAAGGGCGCCTTTTCCCAACAGCAATTTTAAGATCTCTCCACAGGTGTTCAATGGGATTTAGATCTGGACTCATTGCTGGCCACTTTAGAGCTCTCCATCACTTTGTTGCCATCCATTTCTGGGTGCTTTTTGACATATGTTTGGGGTCATTTTCCTGCTGGAAGACCCAAGATCTCGGACGCAAACCCAGCTTTCTGACACTGGGCTCTACAGTGCGACCCAAAATCCTTTATTAATCCTCAGATTTCATGATGCCTTGCACACATTCAAGGCACCCAGTGCCAGAGTCAGCAAAACAACCCCAAAATGTCAATGAACCTCCACCATATTTCTCAGTAGGTACGGTGTTCTTTTCTTTGTAAGCCTCATTTAGTTTTTGGTAAAGAGTAGAATGATGTGCTTTACCAAAAAGCTCCATCTTGGTCTCATCTGTCCACAAGACGTTTTCCCAGAAGGATTTTGGCTTACTCAAGTACATTTTGGCAAACTCTAGTCTTGCTTTTTTATGTCTCTGTGTCAGTAGTGGGGTCCTCCTGGGTATCCTGCCATAGCCTTTCATTTAATTTAAATGTCGATGGATAGTTCGCGCTGACACTGATGCTCCCTGAGCCTGCAGGACAGCTTGAACTTCTTTGGAACTTGTTTGGGGCTGCTTATCCACCATCCAGACTATCCTGCGTTGCAACCTTTCATAAATTTTTTCTCTTCCGTCCACGCCCAGAGAGATTAGCTACAGTGCCATGGGTTGCAAACTTCTTGATAATGTTGCGCACTGTGGACAAAGGCAAATCTAGATCTCTAGGGATGGACTTGTAACCTTGAGATTGTTGATATTTTTTCACAATTTTGGTTCTCAAGTCCTCAGACAGTTCTCTTTTTCTCTTGTCCATGCTTAGTGTGGCACACACAGACACACAATGCAAAGACTAAGTGAACTTCTCTCCTTTTTATCTGCTTTCAGGTGGGTTTTTTTTTATATTGCCCACACCTGTTACTTGCCCCAGGTGAGTTTAAAGGAGCATCACATGCTTGAAACAATCTTATTTATCCACAATTTTTAAAGGGTGCCAAGAATTTTGAGCAGCCCATTTTTGAAGTTTTGTGTGACACTATGTCCAATTTCCTTTTTTTCCTCCCTTTTTTTTATTTGTTCCAATACATACAAAGGGAATAAACATGTGTATAGCAAAACATGTGTTACTGCAATACTTTTCTGTGAGAAATACTTAATTTTCTGGAAAAATTTCTGGGGTGCCAACAATTTCGAACATGACTGTATACCTGTAGGGGCTGGTCACCCCCCCCCCCCCCCATCTATCTCTCTTCATTTTCTCCTTTCTACTTTCTATCTTGTCTTTTCTTCTACTTCAATGTTTTGCACATGATTTCAATGTGTATGACACTTACAGTGTTCTTATGTTACGAGGATGGCAAAAGTCAGATGATATGCACTTAGTCGGTGGCTAAATCAACATGGAATCGTTGACTTCCAAATGATTAGATGTAATGCCCAGTCTGAAGTTCTTCTGATTACTTGAATAAGTATGCATACTTTACTGGAGTGGCTCCGGCCACATATTATGTTCTGAAAGTGTGAATTGTGATAAGTGAGATAATTGTGTCCCATCATTGACTTACTGTCTTTTTATTTCTGTAAAGTGTCATGTTTTTCTTTATTTAAATAAAACACTAATTGTTAAAAAAAAACAGGCACTACAAAAACCAGCAGAACTCAGGACAGCTGACGCGTTTCACACCAATTCAGTGTTTACTCATATGTAGTGCCTGTTTTGCCTGAATAAATATACGTTGGATTGGAGTGCGGCTGTCCTCACTAATTTTCTTAATTTCCCTGACTAAAACCAGTCCAAAGAGTCTATATCTTCTTCTAGGTAGGTACGGTTGTTGATTCTCAAACCCCTAGGGTTCAGATTCCACACAAATATATTTCATGACCAATTTTCTGATATCTGGCCTTTTTAATCCTTGTGATTGAAATAAAGAGAAGGATGGCAACATTATGAGCTGGGGCAGCTAGATCAAAGCCTCAGGAAACAGGTAATAAATTCAGCAATAGTACAGATTTTCACTATAACCAAGGCAAATCTCCCTCTACCAACTCTGTACATATCCAAAGGCTTATAAGCATGAACAAGGAATTTCTGTAATTCTCATAAGAATTAAATGGTGTGAGGCGTGGTGTAATAACATGGTACAAAGTATATTATGTGTTACTTATTAATACCAGGTGACAAATTTTATACACCATGAGTTTCATAGTATATATTATATGCCACCTGGTATCAATAACACAATATATGTCCTTGCAGCACCTATATCACATGATATATTAGTAACACTGTGTACTGTAAAGTTGCATGGCATCTTTGTTAAGTGTCTTCTATGGTAGTGTTGTACACCTAGAAATGCTGCTCCTCTGGTAGCACTGGCCCTCCAGTAGGGCAGCGCTAGTTCTAGCTGTGGTAGAACTAGCTTATATTTGCTTATATTTGTATATTTGTAAAATACATGCCCAGCCAAAACTTTATTCTTTTGATTTTAATAGTATAGAGAGAGGGTTTAAAATTCCTGTTGGGTTTTACTGCTTTCTGTGATTCCATTAGAGAGTTTTTTTTTCTCACACTTTCTGTTCTGCTGACAACTTTCTGCATTTTTAGATAGGAAGTGAGGGAAATTCTAAAACGGGCACACTTTCTTTAAGTGATTCGAGAATAGCAGGAAAGCCAACAAAAGTTCTAACCCTTCCCCAATCTATTACTCAAAAAAATAAAAAAACATAGTTGGGAACATACACACACTGTACTTGGCAGTCATTTTAAAACAGGTTTATTGTGAGGTTTATAGCACCATAGAGTATGTCCCTATGGACTCTGGAACAATAAATATTGCCTCTTACCTAAAGATGTAACTGGCAGGCAACCAAGCACAGGAATAGCAGTCTCTAAGATTACTTACCAATTTCAGAGAAGGATTAGTGAGTGGTTCATTTGCAAAGTACTTCTAAAGGATTTCAGGGGCAGTATAGAGACTTAGAGAGCATTTCCCAATCTTTCTTCAAGCGGTAGTAAACCTGCAAAAAATATATATATATTTCTCCCTGCAAATTAATGTCATTGCATACTAGCACATTATGAAAGATTTACCTGAAAACCAAGCCCTCCAGCGGCACATTGTCACCGCTAACAGGGTTTTCATCTTTACCCGGTCTTCCTTCCATTTCCAGGGCAGCCGAGCTGCAATGATGTCACCCCAGCTCATGCACCCCGAAGTCACAGCCACAGCACAGCTCTCTTTGGACGGCACGTCATCCACTGAGGGCACAGTGCACATGCGCAGATATTTACTGTACCTACAGGTAAGCCTTATTATAGGCTTATCTGTGGGTATAAATGACAAAAAAGCCTTTGCTACCACTTTTAGTCACAGCACCCCTAAAGTTATGCATAATCTCAAGGAATGCTTGGTGAATTTAAGTTTGAATCAGGCTACTCCTGATGACATCCGGGAAGTGACAAACGCATAGGGGCGGGGCCTTTTAGTGACACAACTTACACCAGTTGGAACGCATGCTGACTCCAGTTTTGATTAGAGCAGCAACACTCCTAGGAAATAAAGTCAGCAGGTCACTCGAGTGCCCGAGGGGCACAAGAGCTTGTGAGTGTAATACTTTTATGTGGATTTGAGTAATTTTTATAAAGCATAATGCACTATTTTATGGTTTTTGGTTCCTCTCTCTATTAAACCTATGAGCTTGTGAATGATGGAGATTGCAAAATAGATCAGTGATAACAAGCGCTTTTTGACTATTCTAGGTGTAGTCCTAGGTGGTCAACTGCATTTGGTGAGTGCATTTCTAAGTAGGGGTGGTTATGGTGGATATCACATTTTTCTTAATTTTTGGTTTGGCACTAGCACTTTGTTTGGAGTATTTAGTCTTTGTACAGTATGTGTAGCTCCACATTGTAGTTTAGACAAATCTCTTGTTTTACCTTGGAATTGTGGCCTTTATATGCCGCTTATTAGAGGTAGATTCTGAATTCACAGCCTCTATGGTACCAGTAGTTCCCTGACTGAGGATTTTGCCTAAGTCACAGTAGTTTCACTTTGAGTTGTAATTGTAATAGCTTTTGCAGAGTAAATCATTCTCTAATGTGGGCTGTGTTTGTTTTTCCTACTAGTTGGTCTGTTAGCATGTAATCTGTTAGAGCACCAAACTCACCGGCATTCTTGTCACCAATCATGTAGTATCCTGTGGTCTGTTATGTAAAATAGTTAAAGAGTGTTTTAATAATTTAAATTAATCTTCAGGAATCCATAGATATTATAATTGAAACAGGAAATAACTTGTCAGAGTATTGAAAGCATTATACATGTAACAACTGAAAAATCTACAGTCTAGAGCAGGGGTCTCCGAAGTTTCTAAGCAAAGGGCCAGTTTACTGTCCTTCAGGCTTTAAGGAGGCCAGACTGTGGCCAGCGGGAGTATAAAATGCCCAAACATCAGTTCCCTATCATTGGTTTTAATGGGAGAACTAGTGCCCCTATTGTTGGTGTCAATGGAAGAATAGTGCCCCATTGATGATGTCAGTAGGGGGAATGGTGCCCCATCATTAGTGTCAGTTGTAGAAATAGTACCCCAAGGGCCAGATAAAAGCAAGCAAAGGGCCACATCCACCCCGGCCACAGTTTGGAGACCACTGGTTCATGAAGGGTTTAGCATACATGGCACCTATAAGTAAATGAGCCCATTTTGACTTAAAAGTTTAACATTACTGCAAAATAAAAATAAATATATGAGATATTTAGGAATACCAGTATTTCAGTTCAAATAAAGATGCACATATTTTTTCTACATCTGATTATAATAGAACATACACCTTTAAAACAGCACACCAGCTTTATGTCACCACCATCAAAACCATACATTGACAATTTATGGTGCAGAGTAAAATCGTTTTTTTAACTGAGAGAAAATATATGCATTACCGTAAATGTTAAAAAACAATGTATAATTTATAAGTAAAATCACTTCACTTCATGTTGAAAAAATTTATTATTTAGTATTCCTCTCAGGGAGACGTTAAGCCACTACAACAGATCTTTACCAAGTATGTGGCCAGAGAGCGATTTGTATTCATATTGCCAGTTCAGCTCCAACCTTCAGGTTTTCTTGACCTAAGAGGTAGATTGTATCTAAGCTAACACAACAATTCTTTGCTTTATGTTTCTAATTTCCAAAGTTGGCACACTTGTAGCTACAGTGTCATAAATTCAGCATATACATATTCACAAGAAATATGTAGACTTTAGGTAGAATACAGCTCACAAATAAATAATTTTATGAGTTCTTTTCTAACTCACAAATATTTTTTTTATGAATTATTTTCTAAAGATTTTCATTGCCATTGAAAAATGGAAGTTTCGTCAAAAATACTTAGGAGATGAGGGAAGCATATAAAATATTTACAAAGGGAGAAATTATATATTTCAGAGAATATGCATTCAGTTGGCCTCTAGCAATGAAAAAAGGGGTTACATTTTAATATGCTGCTTGGTAACAGTGTTTTTTCCATGAGATCTATTCTACCTGCAAAACCAGGGGGTATGTCAGCCAGAACAAGCAGGACAATGAATTAGGGGGGCCACTGTAACCAGGGTAGAAAGACACACAGTATTAATAACCAGGCAGAGGTTCTGGCCCTTTTTAGTGAATTTTTTTTTTTGCAGTCTTTGTCCCCACTGGACTGATTTCCTAACATTTCCTGAGACAACAGGACAAAATAATAATCTTCACATTGGGAACACAGACGCAGTACCCTTTTGGCTTGCTTTAAGGGGTATGTAAATCCTATCAATAAACATAATTTTTTTGTTCCCTTTAAGTATGTTAAATATACAATAAAAATACTTTTGATATCTGTTTGATAAATGCAAAATAAATCCTGGTTGAAAGTGCAGGAAATCCTGTGGGCTTGTAACTTTCTGCTGCACTGAATTCTCAAGTAGAGTTATCAGCTTTGTAAAAACAGAAAGCAAATCAGCGCAATAAAACAACCCTAATATAAGCAGCTGAACACCAAGAGTCAAAAGTTCAAAATGAATATGAAAAAGATGAATATAAAAAAGGCAGTGCAGCGCTAATCAAGTCAATAAATCTAAAAACGATCCATGTGATCTTCAATGGTGATTTATAGCATTAAAACATGCAGGTGGTAATGTGAACACAGTGAGGGACCTCCACCAGTGATAAGAATGGCCGCTCACCTCACAATGTGGACCCTTAACCACTTTGCGCCCGTCATACGACTAATGATGGCCGCAAAGTGGTTCTAAAAAGCCGGGAGGCTGTCATTATACGGCCTCCGCTCCTCCAGCCACTGGGGGGCGCGCGAGCGTGCCCGGCGCATCACTGAGATGCCCATGCGCGTGCCTGGCGGCCGCGATGTCCGCCAGGTACCCGCGATCGGCCGGTACACAGACAAGGACATGGATCTGTGTGTGTTAAACACACAGATCCATGTCCTGTCAGGGGGAGAGGAGACCGATGCTGTGTCCCTTTTACATAGGGACACAGATCGGTCTCCTCCCCCAGTCAGTTCCCTCCCCCCACAGTAGCAATCACTCATAGGGAACACATTTAACCCCTTCCTCGCCCCTAGTGTTAACCCCTTCCCTGCCAGTCACATTTATACAGTAATCAGTGCAGTTTTATAGCACTAATCGCTGTATAAATGTGAATGGTCCCAAAAATGTGTCAAAAGTGTCCGATGTGTCCGACGCAATATCGCAGGCCTGACAAAAATCGCAGACCGCCGCCATTACTAGTAAAAAAAAAAATAATAAAAAAATGTCAGAATTCTATCCCCTATTTTGTAGGCGCTATAACTTTTGCGCAAACCAATCACTATACGCTTATTGGGACTTTTTTTAACCAAAAATATGTAGAAAAATACGTATCGGCCTAAACTGAGAAAAAAATTGTTTTTTAAAAAAAAATGGGATATTTGTTATAGCAAAAATCCAAAAATATTGTGTTTTTTTTTTTTAATTGTCGCTCTTTTTTGGTTTATAGCGTAAAAAATAAAAACCGCAGAGGTGATCAAATACCACCAAAAGAAAACTCTATTTGTGGGAAAAAAAGGACGTCAATTTTGTTGCACGACCGCGCAATTGTCATTCAAAGCGACGCAGTGGCGAAAGCTGAAATTTCGCCTAGGCAGGAAGGGGGTTTATGTGCCCAGTAAGCAAGAGGTTAAGTGATAAAGGGTCACAAGCACCTTCCCATATGGGTATAAACAATTCAGGCTTGTATTCCAGCGTTCCAGGGTCAATGGATGACGGCAGCAAACAGGCAAGCTCACAAATTACTCCAATATGGTGTGAATCCTCCTCTGCTGCCAGTTCCAGCAATGTCTCCACTCTACTTTCTCGTAACCTCACACTCGGAAATGCCTGTTTGCTGCCGTCATCCATTGACCCTGGAACGCTGGAATACAAGCCTGAATTGTTTATACTCATATGGGAAGGTGCTTGTGACCCTTTATCACTTAAGGGTCCACATTGTGAGGGGAGCGGCCATTCTTATCACTGGTGAAGGTCCCTCACTGTGTTCACATTACCACCTGCATGTTTTAATGCTATAAATCACAATTGAAGATCACATGGATCGTTTTTAGATTTATGGACTTGATTAGCGCTGCACTGCCTTTTTTATAGAGTTATCATCTTTAACTAGTTCACTTTTGTGAACTACAGAACACTTTTCACCATGCTATGGTGATAAGGAAAAGGGGGATAGTTCTGTTGGCTAAATCACCCTGTGACAGGAAGTATTTTGCTGGCAGGATCATCAATTGAAAAAAGGGAAATAAATTCACAAAGGAAAAGAAAACTAAAGATTGGTAAGCAGCTATCCTTTGAATTGTTATCTTGGGTTTAGATACACTTTGTTTGAGTATCACGTACATCGTTAGTTAAAGTGGAGTTCCACCCAAAAATGGAACTTCCACTTTTTTGAATTCTCCCCCCCTCCGGTGTCACATTTGGCACCTTACAGGGGGGAGGAGGGAGAAGATACCTGTGTAATACAGGTATTTGCTCCCACTTCCTGGCATAAATCACTGTGGTGGTCGGGGTGACCTTCGCCACGTCCGGCGCCTACTCTGTCCTCCCCGCTGTCTTCTGGGAGACACACAGGTCCCAGAAGACAGCAGGGACCAGTGGGATAGTACAGCGCGACTCGCACATGTGCAGTAGGGAACCCGGAAGTGAAGCCGCGAGGCTTCACTTCCTGATTCCCTTATCGAAGATGGCGGCGCCTCCACCCAAGAGCCGAGGGACAAATCGGCTTCGGGACCCGACATCGCGGGCGCCCTGGACAGGTAAGTGTCCATATATTAAAAGTCAGCAGCTGCAGTATTTATTTATTTTCGGCGGCACACCGCTTTAACCACTTCCATACCGGGCCTATTCTGGCCTATTCTGGCACTCCTCTCCTACATGCAAAAATCATCATTTGTTTGCTAGAAAATTACTCAAAACCCCCAAACACTATATATATATATGTTTTTTAGCAAACACCCTAGGGAATAAAATGGCAGTCATTGCAACTTTTTATCTCGCACGGTATTTGCGCAATAATTTTTCAAACGCCTTTTTTTGGGGAAAAAGAACGATTTCATGAATTAAAAAATAACAAAACAGTAAAGTTAGCCCAATTTTTTTGCATAATGTGAAATATTATTTACACCAACTAAATAGATACCTAACATGTCACGCTTTAAAATTGCACGTCAATAAGACCCAACATCTCTCCTAAAGGCTGGAAAGCATGATATCGTGAAAAAAAATCACAAATCTCATGCCAACAGCCACGATTGCGGCTTTGTTTACTTCCGACGTCCCCTCCCGTCACCTATAAGAACGATCAAGCGGAGCGGAACTGCCGCTATGATCATTCTTATGGTGCACAGAATCACCGGCTGAAAATAGTGATATCTGAATGATGCCTGTAGCTGCAGGTATCATTCAGATATCCCCACTGAAAGTCAATCACATCATATGACGTACCTTGGGCGGGAAGTGGTTAAATACTATTTTCATCTAAAACTACCACATAACTCCATTTATATTATATTTTAGAAAACTTAAGATATTCCTGAAAAAATAAATTGTTACTTTCTGCACATTTTGCTCTCACTTTAACCACTTCCCGCCCAGTCAATAGCAGATTGACGTCCAGGAAGTGGTTCTGTTATCCACACTGGACGTCATATGACGTCTTGCAGGATAACAGCCGCCACGCGCCCGGGGGGGTGCGCATCGCGGTGATCGGTGGAGCGGTGTGTCAGTCTGACACACCACTGCACTGATCTCGGTAAAGAGCCTCCGGCGGAGGCTTTTTACCACGTGATCAGCCGTGTCCAATCATGGCTGATCACAATGTAAACAGGAAGAGCCGTTGATCGGCTCTTCCTCACTCGCGTCTGACAGACGTGAGTAAAGGAGAGCCGATCGGCAGCTCTCCTGACAAGGGGGGTTCGCGCTGATTGTTTATCAGCGCAGCCCCCCCTCGGATACCCACACTGGACCACCAGGAAAGCCCCCCAGGACCACCAGGGAAGCCCCAAGCATGTGGATGGCCAGGTAAGTCCCCCATGGCCATCCACATGCACAAATACATAAAAACTATATGCCAATCAGTGCCCACAAATGGGCACTGACTGGCACCATCATGGCACAACCAAAATGCATGATGCCCAGCAATGCCAGCCACCAGTGTCATCAGTGCCACCTACCAGTGTCCATCAGTGCCACCTATCAGTGCCCATCCGTGCCCATCTGTGCCCATAAGTGCCCACCTATCAGTGTCCGTCCGTACCACCTATCAGTGCCACCCATAAGTGCCCATCAGTGCCGCCTATGAGTGCCCATCAGTGCCGCCTATGAGTGCCCATCAGTGCCGCATACCAGTCCCGCCTATCAGTGCCCATCAGTGCCGCCTATCAGTGCCCATCAGTGCCGCCTATCAGTGCCGATCATCAGTGCCACCTCATCAGTGCCACCTCATCAGTGCCACCTCATTGGTGCTACCTCATCGGTGCCCATCAGTGTCGCCTTATCAGTGCCCGTTAGTGCCGCCTTATCAGTGCCCGTCATTGAAGTAGAAAAGGTACTTATTTACAAAAAAAAATTAACAGAAACAAAGAAAAACTTAGTTTTTTTCCAAATTTTCGCTCTTTTTTTATTTGTTATGCAAAAAATAAAAATCGTAGAGGCGATCAAATACCACCGAAAGAGAGCTCTATTTGTGGGAACAAAATGATAAAAAAAAATTTGGGTACAGTGTTGCATGACCGCGCAATTGTCATTCAAATTGCGACAGCGCTGAAAGCTCAAAATTGGCTTGGGCAGGAAGGTGTACTGTATAAGTGCATGGTATTGAAGTGGTTAATATACATGTGCATAAATACTTAACAATGCCAAAAATGTCAGCTTCTCCCAAGCAAAGGGAGCTTTCTTTTCTCTGTACCTCCATCAATCAGCAACATGTAGTGCAGGGGATCCAGATATATTGTATAATTTGTAAGGAGTCGAGTATTTCTGTATTTTTGCTTTTTTTTGTTCTGAAGATATTGCACTTTCTTAAACTCACTACTATGGGAAATTTCCAAATCTCCCTTGCCTCTGAAGCCTGATCCTCTTCTGGATAGCACTCCAGAGGCAACAGACAGGCAATGAGGAAGTGATGTGATGCCTCCTCACCACCTGTTTTAACCCCATTGTTGCCAACAACCGCATCACAACTGCATGCATTGCATGTGGTTGTGGAGCATTTGCAGCACTTCCCCATTGGCTTGAATGTGTAGAATTCAGCGGGCTTGTCGGCCACCGTTCGCTACATGTCAGGTCATCTTAGCATCGTGGCTGCAGCATTTAAACAACCGCACCCAACCGCAAGTCTAAATGAGGCCTAAGTATGTCTGCTTTCATTATGACCACCTGATTAGTATAGGTGTCCTTTAAGCCAGATGACCTTTTGGAACTCCTGTTGCCTGAGATGTCTGATATGTTACCTCAATTATTTTGCCAACTTTAGGGATGAGCACTAAGTTACAAGCACGCAGATGTTTAATTAAGCCTGTTGGCAGCTTTAAAGTTACAGCCAGCACTAGCATTAAGATCTGTGTTTCACATCCTCAAACTTGAGTTGAAGGTTGCTTTATAAGCTCTAACAAAGCTAGCCAAAGCTTGCTTAAAGGAACTCTGTGCCAAGGAAACGAAAGGGTCTGCCATTGCTGACACCACCTTTGAGAATGTTAGTTCCTTGTCTGTCACGCTAATGCATGTCCCTGAATAGCAACAAGTATAGGAATTCAGAACTCTGACACTTTTCTGGCACTCAGTTATAGATAGTTGTTCTGGGTGTGTGACTCAAAAACTCCAAAACCAAACACAACTAAAAAACTAGCATTTTCAAAATAAGTCACGCAGTGGCAGTCTCCATATTTTTGTCAGGAAAGAGCCACTTTAAAGAATTGCAAATGCTTTGTAAAAGTTGCTGTACACATTGCTCTTATAAAAGCTGAATCCTATGGGGTTGGTAAGTAAAATAAAAAACAGCATTTTTGTTTGCACATGTGTATCACACCCCTTAAGAGCCGCTGATGAATAGGGATCCCCCATCCTGCCTAGCCAGGCACACTGAATTTGCACAGTCACTCCTGAGTCAAGGAACAGCCTGTGACTTTGATTTTTCTTTTGTTTTATTGAGGGATAAAACTTTGATAGAATTGAAGATTATGGAAAGCCCACTTGACTTCAGAAAAACTTCAGGGACAACTCTTCCTATATACATCCCTTTATACAGTATCTATGTACACTCCACTTCTTCCTCCAGAACCCACTTGCTTGCAAAAACCTAGCTGGGACACTTGTGAAAAATCTTACAATTCACTCAGATTAAAACAAGTGTGTAGGAAAAATTCAGTGTCCTACTTACATTCCTCCTGTGGCTACTGATCCCAGCATCACCTCTTCAGGCACTGCCAACCCACCTGGCTGCAGCTGCCCCTTTCACTAGCCCTCCAGGCTAACCTCTCCCCACAGTCCTCCAGACTGACAATCTCTTACCAGTCCTCCAGACTGACACTCATCAGCTCACCCGGCTGACTCTCAGGAGATCTCCCAGATATGCTGACCTGCTCCTGCTGTTTTCTCACTTGCTCCCGTGCCTCCAGGAAGGGTTTCCTCTGTGTGTTGTAGGGGAATTCTCCCAGCACCTAAGTCCCAGGCCCGAGGTCACCCCCCCTCCCCAGACTATGGGGCACCCTCAAGGGCCACTGACAGCCTCCTCAGCACTCCATCTCTATCTTCCACCCGACTGCCCCTGCTGGCATGACTTATGTCTATTTTTGAGGCGCCCGCCCCCTTCCAGACCTTTTTTGCTGGGGGTTCGTCGAGGACCTCTAAATATGCCAAACAGTCCCTCCTAGCTTCCACACACTACATCTAGAATCTTCTCCAAGGTTCCAGAAAACAGGGGGAGGCACCAGAAGAGCTGTCTGAATGAGACATCCAGCGTCCCTGAGTCACTAAACCCTGACCCAGATTCAACCCAGCCAAGCCACTTTGTCTACTCTAACAACTAACCTATTTACACTAGCACAGTAGCTAGAGGGTGCTTTATATGATTGGATGAGAAGAGTCCTTTGATTCCTCTGGATTGAATTGTATTGTAGCTGTTTTGTCTGCTAGACTTGTGCACAACGGAAAAAGTCGTTCCGTTTCGGTTCGTTTCTTTCCGGTCCTGTTGATTCGTAATCATTCGTAATTTTGCTAGACGGGATTTTTCGTGTTCGGACTCATTCGTATTTTTGCAAGCGACATTTTTCGTTGAATTTTTTGTTGCTTTATAATTCGTACTTTCGGTAGAGTACGTTGTTTTTCGTTGATTCTGGACACAACTCCTACTTTCGTAACTTTTTTTGGGTTCGTTGATTCGTAATTTTCCGTGTCTCTCTCACAACGACGCTGCCTATTATGCCTAATGTGCTTCGAATGGATTTGTACTTTTCTAAATACATAGCGGTTATTTGTAACGATTCGAAATCTCGTATTTTACTTTCGTTTTTTACATGCGGCTATAGGCTCCGCCCCTGTACACCATTTTGAGAGGGTTCAGCACGGTGAGGGAGAAGCAGAGAGCAGAGCAGAGTGAGTGTTATTGTGCTTCAAATGGATTCGAAATCTCGTATTTTACTTTCGTTTTTTCATGCGGCTATAGCCTCCGCCCCCTGTACACCATTTTGAGAGGGAGTTCAGCACGGTGTGGGAGAAGCAGAGTTCAGAGCAGAGTGAGTGTTATTGTGCTTCGAATGGATTCGAAATCTCGTATTTTACTTTCGTTTTTTCATGCGGCTATAGCCTCCGCCCCCTGTACACCATTTTGAGAGGGAGTTCAGCATGGTGAGGGAGAAGCAGAGAGCAGAGTGAGTGTTATTGTGCTTCGAATGGATTCGTACATTCGTAACTTTTTTCATAACGAATTATGCCGAAGACCTTCGGGCATTCGCTATTTTGCGGTATAATTTATTTCGGATTCGGTTTTATTCGTAATTGCTCTGTTCGGAAATTCGAATGCTTCCGAATGTCCGAAAGTTGCTAAATTCGGACGAATTTCGATTCGTTACGAAACGAATTGCACAAGCCTATTGTCTGCCCCCATGTTGTAAAGCGCTGCACAAACTGTTGCCAGTATATAAATCCTGTATAATAATATTAATGATATAAATCAGCAGAGCTTTCCCTCATTTCAGAGCTTCCCCTCAGATCTAGTGCAGCTGCTCTTGCAGTGCACTTGAAGTGCACACTGTATTTGCCTTTAGTAAATCAACCTCCCTGTGTACAAGACATTAAAGTGGCTTTAAGTGAACTTTACCCATAACAACTTGATAAAAATAATAGGGGTAATAGAGGGTAATGTTTTACATAACTATACCTGCAAAAGAAGCCAGCCTGTGATCTAGCAGGACTTAAATTTCTGACTAAAGTTCCACTTTAAGTAATGGTTTTATGTCAACCTAACTGTGTATAGCTCTTATGTCAGAGGCTATGCTAAAGGTTTAAGAAAAAATATGTACAATTACTATTTTCATGCCTTATTCTTAAAGCGACTTGTTTCCAAAAACAAAATCCAAAAAAGTCTTCTGCAATAGATGACTCAGAATACTTTCCTCTCCTCTCTGGTGGGTGTATAATCTGAACTCTTTTTAATATCCTTCAGAGCTAAATCCTCCAACAGAGTCTTCACATTTGACACACTGTGTGTGTTGGATGCCTGGCCTGTCACCATGATCAATGCTTATTTAATCTGGCCCCTGAAATACTACTGTGCTCTGTAGTGATGTAGGGCCAGCAAATGGAACTGCAATACAAGGCAGGGGGCATAGACATCTGACATTTATGAACCTATTAAATACTGAAATTTTTGCTGAAGGCTGTAGTTCTTGAACTCAGGAGAGTGTGAGCTCACTGCCTACCAGAAATGTAAGTATTCAGAGGCTTCTATTCATTCGGGGCATTTTTCAGATTAGATTTTTTGTGAGCAAGTCACTCTAATGAAGGTTTTCATAGCTGAAAAAACATTTTAAATATATATATATATATATATATATATATATGTAGCGGGGTCCTAAATTGAGGTTATGTTATGCCAAATTTAGGGGTGGCTTGAGTGATAGTTGGCTCAAATTTTTTTTTCAATTACAGGACTCTGCCTTGCTGCTGCTTCACCTGGCTTGCAGTTCCCCTAAGCAGTATGAGTGGCGCTGTCATTTGTACTCGGGGTTGAACCACAGGTGTTGGAGTGGCGATTTGGTGTCCTCTCTCGGCAGCTGTGTGGTGGGCGGTGTTGGCCTGCTGTGCATGCTGGAAGAGGATACAAAAGGGGTGGACGCCATGATTCAGGAGGAGAAGGAGAAGGAGGAGAAGGAGGGAGAGAGAGGAGATCCAGGGAGACCGGGAGAGTGTGTGGCCTTCCAGGCCATGGGGCCACGTACGCCTCAGTCCCAGGCACCTTTAGTCCTAGGACTGCAACTTCAGCCCTGGGCCCAGCACCTTTAGCTGGAGCCCACTTCGGAAGGAAGAATCTCAGGGTGCTGCCTTGCGAGGAGACCCGTTCCTGGATGAGGAGGCTGGGGGAGGACCGTTCCGAAGGACTGGTGAGCCATCACAGTGAAGGAAGGGGCCCAGTAACTCTCCAGGGGGATGTCATCCATCCAGAACCCAGGGGCCTAACAATCTGGACCATCAGGTGGTGTAACGACAGGGGTTAACGTAGTTTAGGATATTCCATTCTCGAACACATGACAGCTACCAGACACTCCAACCAGCCGAATAAGACCCCATACAAATATTTCTCCCCGCACAAATGAGACAACGCTCTGTGTTGAAGTTCCAAAAACAGGGAATGAATCTTTATTACAAGCACATGGTAACACCCTTCCCTTCAAAACACTTCCCTCCCATCCTTGGGGAACAGGGCGGGTTAAACTGTCCAATGACAATGGTGATACAGGTCAGGTGTGTTCAAACTTCTCCTTCAGTGAACAGTCTTAGCAGGAGGGATTGCTTGAGTGCTTCCCCCCCCCTTCCTCACAGCAAGACACTTAAACATCCCATAATAGGCAGCCAGACGGTCTACCAGCTCCAATCCACATCATCACAAACAACAATGAAAAGGTCTTTGGAAGCTAGTCTGGATTTATGGATTTAATCTACATTACACAGACAGCCAGGTGGTTGAAGTTGAACACATCAGCATCTCTCAATTAACCTGTTGAGTTCAGAATCAAACAACCAGTAAATAGTCCTATACAGATATCCTGGGAAATACCGTGGATTAATATTACAGACCCATTTCAAAGCAATCCAAGACATATTCTCAATGTCCATTATTTTCTGGCTCATACTTTCTAAGAACTTCTGGGTTCCACGGGCCCTCCCGTTACAGGAGGTTTGGGACATTATAGATCCTGTGGCAGGGGACCACCTAGACGCATCTATTAGGGATCTAGATTGACTGTTCGAGCTGCACGCCGGCTGCTAGCACCATAGGTGGCTATCTGGGTGAGCTATATCCACTCGGGACCGAGTGGCGACGAAGCCAGAAGTGCCTGAATGCTGTCTATCCTTTTAACGCCTTTCTCCCTTCATGCAAAGAAAATAAAGCTCTACGTTGGAGTGATATACTTGTGTGGACCTTGGAGTTACTTGGGGACTCTGTCCTTGCACACTGAGTTTTTCAGCACAGTTTTTTGTGCTGAAAATGCCCCCCTCGGCTTATACTCAAGTCAACTTTTTGCGCCTGATTTTCCAGAATTGGGGACCTGGTACCGACCGAGCTTGGCACACATATAGCACCACTCTTCTTTTACAAGTGTGCAAAGTTTGTTGTTTGGGGGACCTACGACCGGGGAGCACTGATTTTTCAAAACCGGGCACCCCTTCCATAGACTCCCATGTTAAACGGTCATTTCTCTGGTAAATTTGGGGACCTGGTACCGGCCGGCCGTAGGTCCCCTGGACCCCAAACTTGGAACAAATATAGCCACACTCTTCCTCTATAAGTGTGAAAAGTTTGCTGTCTGGAGGACCTACGTCCGGGGAGCACCGATTTTTCAAAGCCGGGAACCCCTTCCATATACTCCCATGTTAAAAGTCTAGTCATGGACACAGTGAGGCATGGGCACAGTGAGGCATGGACACAGTGAGGCACGGACACAGTGAGGCACGGACACAGTGAGGCATCGGCACAGTGAGGCATGGGCACAGTGAGGCATGGGCACAGTGAGGCATGCACATGGACACAGTGAGGCAAAGTGAGGCACAGTGAGGCATGCAGATGAACACCCTAGGCTTATACTCGAGTCAATACGTTTTCCCATTTTTTTGTGGTAAAATTAGGTGCCTTGGCTTATATTCGGGTCAGCTTATACTCGGGTATATATATATATTTGAAATGTTTTTTACACCATATAATCAAGCAATAAAAGTGCTCCACCTCCTCTCCTTTTTGCAAAATACAGATGTAGCGGAAAGGCTCCTTCAAGCCATATGGGAAATTATACATAGTTGAGAACTGCCAGCACACAGCTGTGATCTATATCAAAAGCTTATTATTTTAAAAGACAAATGAATCCATACATGACCAAGATGCTAACACGTTTCAACTGTTAAAGACATATTCATAGCTTGCCTTTTATATTAATACACTTTCGGTACAGATTTTTGGCTGTTTGACGGCAGATCTCAATTTTGGATGCTTTTTACACACATTGTCCTTCACTTTAGTTCTATTTTATGTGAACTCTCTTAAAAAGGAATAGCCATGGAAGTTATTGCTGAAAGAAACATTAATCTACATACTGCTGAACAATCCTTAGGACTCATAAGGGTTTCTTATATGCTGACCAAACAAAGAACTGTTATATCATGGATGATCCCTGGACATTGCTCTCACAGTGGTCTGCTTAAATAAGTAGCCTGCCACAAAACAGAATTAACATTTTCTAGTCCTTTTTTTGCCTTTATTTATCATGAAATAAATATGTAATATCAAGGTATTTTCAACATCAGTATTTCTTTCTACAGTGTTTCGCCAGAAGGAAGAAGAGAAAAAAATATACAGCACTGGCCTCTATCAAAGTAAGTTTTTTCGTTTCCTTTTATAGACCTACCAGCACATAATAGAAATAATAATATTAATAACAATAATACTATTATTATTATTAAACAATAAGAAATAATAAAAGAAAGAGAAAGTGCAGACGTGGTGTAGTCCGCAGAAAAGAATGACTTGTATGACTCTTATTTTCTAATCTGACACCTGTCAACTGGAAAGGAAATTAGTGGACATCTCTCCATTAGGGACCCAAAGATCAAATAAAGATGACAGACATTTAGAACTTTCTCCACTCATGATCATTAGAAAATTATGGTTTTATTGCTGTCTTTGTTCCTGTTTTCACTGGAGTTGGAATTCAACTAAACTCCAGTAAAAACCTTGTCTGATCATATATCCTATTCCTATAGTATTGTCTACTAGGGAGCCAGTGACATTGTCAGCAACACCCAATGAAATCCCCCATAATTTTTTTTTTTGGAAAGTGTACTCCAGACAAGGGAAACATGAAGCTCAGATCATAGCAATGCCTTGTGTGTCACTGGCATAGTAAATAAAGGAATTCTCCCCTACAATGACATAGCAATAAAAAGGGCGCCAGCCCTTTCCCACTTTTTTCTAAAGACCTGAGAGCATGAGTGTTTATTGGAGCCCAGTAGCTGTGATTATGTATAGGCTGTCAGGCTGCTGGGGGCAGACTCACATAACAGCAGTTGTCCTGATCTTCAAGGTGCTGCAGGGGTGATTAGGATACAGCTTAAAGCACTAGCAACATTTTTCTTTTTACATCTTACTTTTTTGGGCACCATGACTCTATATAAAAGATAACAAAACAAGGGTGCAATTAGTGTTTAGGGGGCTTTATTTCCAAACTTGCTAATTCAATACTGTATGTCACCATGAGAAATTAAAGAGGAAGTAAACTCAGAAGAAATATTCCCAGTAATCATATGGCCATTATGTATAGCATTTATAAACTCACCAGGATAATAATTAGCGTTCTAGGATCTTCCTTACAGTTTTTGCAGCTTGGTTTCTTTTTTATCTGTTCCTGTCTAAGCCAGCGCCATGTTTGCTGTTGCCTTTCCGATTCCAGCCTCGTCTGTACTTCCGCCCTTTTCTCTCTGTCAAAGCCAGAATCTCGTGCATGCTCAGTAAAGATTAACCAAGCCTCGTTTTAGTATACCATTACAATGGCGATGGCCCGGCAAACCAATAAGAGCACACATGCAAATATCCTCCCTGTGTAAACCATGAATGTCCTTGTTCACACCCCCTGTGACGTAACTGGTCACATGGGGTGTTTCAAGAACACTGGGATCTTGTGGGATTGTGATACCGTGGAGCTCTGCTATCAGAGGCACGGCACATAGATACATAGACTGACGTCTTGCTAAGTGTGCTGTAAGTGAGGGACAAAACGCACGCCACTGACACAGATATCGGCGATATCTCCTAAACAGCACAGTTTGTAAAACTTTTAAAGCCACCTACATGTAAGTGATTGTAAAATACTTTACATGTGGTAAAGTTGGGCAGGGGAGTTTTCAACCACTTTAAATACACTCTACATAAAAATATTTAGATAAATGCAAGCCCTTTTTTTCTGTGCCTTTAGATCGGCTGTATAGGGCTGCTAATCTGCCAATGATGTAGCAAAATCAAGTAAGTGAGAGCTTTCTGAATCACGGAAGAAGAGGAGCAGTGCTGTATCCTGTCTACATTACAAGCATCTTTGTGCCAGGATTTTAATGCAATTTTCTGGCACAGAACTGTCATTTATCAGTTGTCTGTGATTAAGTAAAGAAATAGTGCTTTAAGTGTGTGTTAAATCTGGTGCTACAAATTAGCAAAGTACTGTTTTTACCCGAAGTGACCCTGTCATCTAATCAAAGGTGTGCAAGCCCATAAGTATATGCACAACAATATGACTGCACATATCTACCAGTCTTAGACATGCTTCTTCTGTGTAGCTAGGGAGCCCCTAACCTTGGTATACTCTGCCTGCTAACCTTAATACAGCTCTTGGTCAGAATTCTGGAATCCTCTTCTTCTCTCAGATCAAAGTAGCTCTTGACTGTTGAGGCGGCTGTTGAGGTGGTCATAATGCCTATGGCAGGGGCAGGTCAGAACTTAAATTTGGCACCTGCTCTAATTGACTAGTTGAACAATTCCCATTGGGTAAATGCTTTAAGCCATAGTTCATACTTTATGAGTTATATTACAGTATGCATGCAAAAATATGCCCATTGTTACCACGCTAAATGCTGATATACAATTTCATACACTGCTGCCTCTGAGAAGTTTCCAATGCTAAATCAGATCCTTTTTTGCAAACTAGGACTGCACTGTATGCCTTTCACTTATCATTCTCACCTACACTTATGTGTTCATGCAAGCCTGTGTTTTATGTGTACCATACAATTTATCACTGCACTTGTTCATTTTCTTTAGTAAATTAGGTCCCATGAGTAGCCAGTTTTTTGAAAATACATTTTGATGGTAGTCAGAATAGTGCTCCTGGAGCTTGGGCACTGAGACATCTGCACAGTTACTAAGATCCTTTTTTTCGTCAACTATGTTTAAATCCAAACCACAATTGTATGTCTGCCTCCAATATAATAGATATTCAGCGATTAAAGATGTCACTTGGAAACTCAAATGAGCAATTTTACAAGGTTTCAAAAAGACAGCAAATGCTAAACTTGAAAAATATTGAAATGGTTGGTAACATCAAACTCTTTGTCAGTCTACACTGGTCTGACAGTTTATACGCTGCTTCCAGATTTTGTTATGTTAAAAAAAAACGTTTTTGTTTTCTTATTTATTTTACTTGATTTTATTTATTTTTACACTGTTTAAAAAAAAAAAAAATGGGTCACTTTTATTCCTATTACAAGGAATGTAAACATCCCTTGTATTAGAGAAAAGCATGACAGGTCCTCTTAAATATGAGATCTGGGGTCAAAAAGACCTCAGATCTCATATTTAGACTAAGATGCAATAAAAAAATAAAAATAAAATTGTCATTTGAAAAAATTACAACAAAAAAATGTCCCTTTAAGACGCATGGGCGGAGCTGACGTTTTGACGTCACTTCCGTCCTGCTATGGTATGGAGACGGGTGGGGGCCATCTTCCCCTCACTCATATCCATACCACAGAGGGAGAAGGACCGATCACCTCCGCCGCTACCGACGGCTCCGGTAAGCAGCGGAGGGCGCGGGACAGGGGGAGGCCCTCTACCGCCTCAGATAACAGTGATCTCGCGGCGAATCCACCACAGAGACCACCATTATCGTTTACAGGACCGGCTCCTGAAGAGATGGATATCTTGGTTGTGGCAGCAGCTGCTGCCGTTACTGAGATGTCCCTCTTCAAAGTGCAGACGTATATGTACATGAGTCGGTCCTTAAGTGGTTAATAAACAACATTGATTTCCATGGTTTAGATAGAGCTCAATTAATGACTCTTTTCAAATCTAATTTGGTGTAGCCCCTGGCCAAATGTTTATTTTTCAGCTTGTAATAGAAAACTTTGAGTCTTTCAGTCTTAAATATTGACTGTAAGATAAAGAATATGCTAATGGTGAGGATGAAAACTAGTTAAGTGGAGTGCAATATACATAGTGTTCCCCACTGTACTTTTTTGATAGCGACCATTAGCCAGCATGCCCTTTGATTTTATTATTATTTCCACATTCAAAAATACGATTTTTTGCTGGTTGCAGATCATAGTAAAGCTTAAGCGGTATTCAAGTTCAAACATTTTAGGATCTGGTACCATCCCAAAGAATGAAAACATCATCAATTTATCTGAGCCACAATTATAGGTACACTGACAAAACATCCACTGAAAGACTATGGTGCTCTCATCCCCCCAGGTACAGGTTAGCATATGGCAGGTTACAACACATTCACATTCACACATTCACACTGCACATAGAGGTAATGGGACCACCCAAATTAATACTGTCATAAAAAAATGAACTCCAAAGCTCCCAAAATGAAAGCATTGTCCATTGCTTGTCCTCCTTTTTTTAAAGCAATTAGGGTAGTGCAGCGCAAATATTTAACATAATTTGTTTTCTTGCAAGTAAAAGTAACATTTGTATAGTGTGTGACATGTCTACTGCTTCTTAATCCTGTTCCTTATTGTATTTATTGTATTTACTGCAGGTAGGGTACAAGTGACAAAGAACGATGTTCATGTTACACAGCAACCTTACTTACCTAGTGGGCAAGATGAGCTGATATTGTTACAAGAAAAAGTAAAGATGGGAATTATCAGCATGGATGAAGCAATTAAAAAATTCCAGCAGTGGCAGACTGAAAAGAGTGGTCTGGATCTCCTTCAACAGGTAAAAAAGATGGGATGTAATGGGTGATGTGAGAAGGGGCAATAAGTGGTACCACACAGAGAGAAGATTTATTTAAAATAAAATGCAGAACTGCATATACTACATATTTCTTTTACACATCTTTGTCTCGATTAATACATTTAGATTGCCACAATTATCATGCACTATTTTAATAACTAGTTTATGAATAGAAATACTTTCTTAGGCATCAGTATAAACTATAATGAGACCATTGTACACATATATTAAACATCTGTGTTCTATTTATGTCTTATTAGAAAAAGTTGCAGCAACTCCGTGACAATATTATTGGAGATAAACCAGACGATGGTAAGCCTGACAAAAAAATATAGATAGATAGATAGATAGATAGATAGAAAGATAGATAGATATAGATAGATATATCTATATATAGATAGATAGATATAGATAGCGCTCTTCTGAAGAAGAAGGGCGCTATCTGTATAGCCCAAAAACGTTATGCATTTGACACTGAATGAAATTTTCATTTTTCTAAATAAATTTTAAGTGCAGCAATCCCATTTGATCGTTTTTTATATATATGACCCGGGGAAGGGTCTGAGTGCTTGCACTGCTACATCTGGATGGTGTGCACTCCACCTTCAACATTTCTTCTATAAATAGATCTAGATATGTATATATATATATATATATATATATATATATATATATGTTATTATACTGTATGCGATTTTTATTGTGACTTTGACTTTATGGCGGAACACAGCGGACACTATTGACACATTTTTGGGACCATTGTCATTTATACAGCGATCAGTGCTATAAAAATGCACTGATTACTGTAAAAATGACACTGGCAGTGAAGGGGTTAACCAATAGGGGGCGCTGAAGGTGTTAAGTGTGTCCTAGGGAGTGATTCTGTAAGGGGGAGGAGCTACCAGTGACACGTGTCACTAGGCAGAACAGGGAAATGCCTTGTTTACAAAGGCATCCCCCTGTTCTGCCCTTGCCGACTGCAATCGCGGGCCGCCCGGGAACATCGAGTTCCCGGGAACCGCGGGCGCACTCACGAGGCGCGCGCGCGCCCGCTGGGCGGCAAATTTAAAGGGACGTACAGGTACGCCCATTTGCCTGCCCGTGCCATTCTGTCAACGTATATCATCGTGCGGCGGTCGGCAAGTGAGTAAAGTTGAACTTCAAGCAGTTAAAAAACCTGTGCAGTTATATATTCAATGAGAATCATTGAATCTATGTTAATCATAACTATTGTGACAGCAGGAAGGTAAAGTCACCTGGTTGCATCCAGGGGGGTAGATATATTTCGCCCAGATTTAGGCTTTACGCCGACTTATACAACTAGGTGGAGAGTTGTATAAGCCCAGCTGAGGCTAGTGGGCTCATGGATGACTCATACCACTAGGCTGATCCCAGTTGTTAGTTAGGAAACCTGTATGTTTAGTCAGAGGTCAAGTTGACCAGGATTTATTTTGTTTATGTTTCTTTTGCTTTGCTGTGTTTTGTCACTGTAAATAGAAAATAAACCGCACCTTTTTGATTTTGAAAACCACAACCTCCGTTTGCTGGGCCTGTTTTTGTGTGGGGAGCCCATCTCGGGGGTCACACACACCCGCTGCCGAGCTAACCCCCTCACAGTTGGTGGAGAACCAGTGGCAGTTTTTTTTTAAGCCAGCATGGAGGAGATACTGAAGCAGCTGGCTCTAGCAAATGCCAATCAACAGCAGACAAATGCAGGTTTGCAAAAGAGCCTTGCAGCTCAACAACAGAACTTCGCAGCCCAGCAGCAAGCTCATCAACAGAGCCTTGCAGCCCAGCAGCAGACAAACGCAACTTTGCAACAGAGTCTGGAGGCTCAGCAACAAGCCCAGCAGCAATCTGAGGCCCGCTTCATAGACCTGTTGCAGAAGCAAGAGCAGAGACTACAACAACAGATGGAAGCAGCAATGCAGCAACGTCCGCAGACCAGTGAGGAAAGCCGTCCCACTAATACCGCGTCCTTTGGGGTGAGTCGTTTATTGACAAAAATGACTGGAGAGGATGATCCAGAGGTATTTTTGACCACATTTGAAAGGACCGCTAAAAGAGAAAAGTGGCCTGAGGAGCAGTGGGCTGGACTGGTGGCTCCTCTGTTAACTGGTGAATCGCAGAAAGCTTACTATGACCTAGAGCCTAACCAAGCAAAAGACTATGCGATGCTAAAAGCTGAAATATTGGCAAGGCTGGGTGTCACCCAGGCTGTCCGGGCTCAGCGTGTGCATAACTGGACTTTCCAGCTTGGAAAACCCCCCAGGTCTCAAATGTATGATCTCATTCACCTGAGCAGAAAGTGGCTACAGCCAGAGACTTTGTCCGCACCAAAGATTGTGGAACGTGTTGTAATGGATCGGTTTTTGAGAGCTCTTCCTACTGCCATCCAAAAGTGGGTAAGCCATGGAGACCCAGAGACGGCCGATGGTCTTGTGGATCGTGTGGAGAAATACTTGGCTACAGAGAACCTGACGGCCTCTTCCAGAGACACTCGGACTTTCCACCCTAAGACCAGACCATCCCCAGGGGCGGATAAGAGGATTCCAAGGGGTGAGGGTGGAGAGAGTGAGAGGGTGGGAGCTCTACCCCAAGTTTGGCGAGAACAGCCTGGGAAATCAGCGGCTCAAGAGGCCGCAAGAAGGATCGTTTGCTACCGCTGCCGGCAAGCGGGACATATTGCAGCCAATTGCCCGGTTGTGGAGGAACCCATGCAGTGTGACTTTCTGACGGGCAGACGTCAGTCGCTGTGTGCGACAGTCGCTTGCACTGCCATTCGAGGAACTGAGAAACATTTATGCAAAATGTGTGTTAATGGTAGAAATGTTGTGGTATTGCTGGATTGAGGTAGCCTTGTGACCCTGATAAAGGCTGAGTTAGTTAAAACAGAGGTCTCTGGGAATAGCAAGGTAGCTGTTATTTGTGTGCATGGGGACACCCGAGAGTATCCAGTGACTACAGTGTGTTTCGAGACCCCCAAAGGTACCCTCTCTCATCCAGTGGGCTTAGTATCTCAGTTACCGCATGACGCCATTGTGGGAAGGGATTTTCCGAAGTTCTGGGAACTGTGGGATGATCCTGAGCCCCCCACTGGTGCCCCTATGTACCAGGAATGTGATAGCCAGAACTCCCCTGAGAGTGGTGAGGACTCTCCGGAATTTCCCTTATCAGTATTGGCAGGGGAGACTCAAGAAACTGGAGAGGAGCCCACCTCCTCAGACGAAAACCTACCGTCTGTGGAGTTTTCTGATCTTGAGGTTCACAGGGAAAACTTTGCCACAGAACAGTTGAAAGACCCCGCCCTAATAAAGGCACGGGAAAACGTAGTGGAAATAGATGGCGAGTTAGTGAACCCAGATAATACCTGCACTTACCCATACTTCAGCGTAAAGAAGGACCTACTGTATCGGGTGGCAAAAAGGGCAGAAGAAACCGTTGAGCAGCTTGTGGTGCCCAAACCTTACAGGAAGTTGGTGTTGGAGTTGGCCCATGGGCACATTCTTGGAGGTCATCTGGGGACAGAGAAAACCCGAGAGAGGGTATTACAGAGATTCTATTGGCCGGGGGTGATGAAGGACATAGAAAATTATTGTTCCTCCTGCCCTGTGTGTCAGAGGTTGGCCCCAATGCCACATTTCCGTAGCCCGCTGGTCCCTCTACCCATCATTGAGGTCCCGTTTGAGAGGATCGCCATGGATTTGGTAGGTCCTATAATCAAGTCCGCTAGGGGGCACCAGTACATATTAGTTATAATGGACTATGCCACCCGTTATCCAGAAGCGATCCCTCTCCGAAATACCTCGGCCAAAACCATAGCCAAAGAGCTATCTCTTGTGTTTAGCCGGGTGGGTATTTGTAAAGAACTGCTTACGGACCAAGGTACACCCTTTATGTCCCGGGTTATGAAGGAGCTGTGTAAATTGTTCAAAGTGACGCAATTACGTACATCTGTGTATCACCCCCAAACCGATGGGCTGGTTGAAAGGTTCAACAAAACCCTAAAACAAATGTTGAAGAAAGTGGTGGATAGAGATGGAAAGGATTGGGACTGTCTACTTCCTTATCTGATGTTTGCTATTAGGGAGGTGCCCCAATCCTCTACGGGATTCTCCCCCTTTGAGTTACTGTATGGGAGACACCCAAGAGGGCTGTTGGATATTGCCAAGGAAACTTGGGAAAGTGAGAGTTCTCCCCACAGGAGTGTGATTGAGCATGTCGCCCTGATGCAAGACCGAATTGCACAGGTAATGCCCATCGTGAAGGAACATTTGGCCCAAGCGCAGTTAGCACAGCAGAGAGTGTACAACCGTGGAGCCAAGACCCGTACCTTTTCCCCGGGGGATAGGATACTGGTACTTGTCCCTACGGTTGAAAGTAAATTCCTTGCCAAATGGCAAGGCCCCTACGAGATAATGGAAAAAGTGAGCCAAGTGAATTACAAGGTCAGACAACCAGGAAGGCGAAAGCCCGAACAGATCTATCACGTGTGAGGGGGTTAGCTCGGCAGCGGGTGTGTGTGACCCCCGGGATGGGCTCCCCACACAAAACAGGCCCAGCAAACGGAGGTTGTGGTTTTCAAAATCAAAAAAAAAGGTGCGGTTTATTTTCTATTTACAGTGACAAAACACAGCAAAGCAAAAGAAACATAACCAAAATAAATCCTGGTCAAGTTGACCTCTGACTAAACATACAGGTTTCCTAACTAACAACTGGGATCAGCCTAGTGCTGTCCTAGTCCCTAAGTCCCTGGTTTAGTAAAAGTCCAAACAAATAGCCACACAGGCTTTGCCTCACCGCACAGGGGTTCACTCTCCCTAGACAGTCCACACAGGTCTGGTTCCAGGCATGAGCTAACATCTAATGAAGCTGGGAGTTCTTATAGAGGCCTAAATGAGCTGACAAGGTTCAGCTGGTCTCCTCATCTCTGTCTGCACGACGCCCCACACTCTCCCTAGAGGTATGAGTCATCCATGAGCCCACTAGCCTTATACAACTCTCCACCTAGTTGTATAAGTCGGCGTAAAGCCTGAATCTGGGCGAAATATATCTACCCCCCTGGATGCAACCAGGTGACTTTACCTTCCTGCTGTCACATACCCCCCCCTCTTGTTTTAACCTCGGGGTTGGAACACCAGCAATCAGGCATTCATGTACTCGAGACAAAGCATCCACATTCCCCATTTGAACGCCAGGGCGATGCTTTACTGTGAAGTTGAATTCCTGGAGGGCCAGGAACCACCTATTCACTCTTCTATTTGTTTCCTTGTTTTGAGCCATCCACTTTAACGGAGCGTGATCCGTAACCATGTCAAAGTGCCTACCTAGCAGGTAGTACCGAAGGGAATCTAGAGCCCACTTCACCGCTAAACACTCCTTTTCAACGGTGGCGTAATTTACCTCATGGGACTTCAACTTCCTGCTGAGGTAAATGACTGGGTGCTCTTCCCCGTTCCAGACCTGGGACAATACTGCTCCTAACCCCACATCTGACGCATCACTTTGTACGACAAAGTCTTTAGAGAAGTCGGGTGAGTACAACACTGGCTGGCTACATAAGGCTTGTTTCAAGAATTGGAATGCTGCCTCAGCCTCGGGGGTCCATTTAATCATGACCGACCCTTTCCCCTTCGTCAGGTTGGTTAGGGGCACAGCCTTAGAAGCAAAGTGGGGAATGAATCGCCGATAATACCCAGCGATTCCCAGAAAGGCTCGTACCTGCTTCTTGCTGTTGGGACGTGGCCAACTCTGGATGGCCTCGACTTTGTTGAGTTGGGGTTTTATTACTCCCCTCCCAATGGTGTACCCAAGATATTTGGCCTCCTCCTGCCCAATGGTACACTTCTTGGGGTTAGCCGTAAACCCCGCTTCCCGAACAGAGTCCAGGACTGCTTGCACTTTTGGCAGATGTGAGGCCCAATCTGTGCTATGGACAATTACATCATCCAGGTAAGCCGCAGCATACTTCCGATGGGGCCTCAGCATCTGGTCCATTTTCCGCTGGAATGTGGCCGGCGCATTCTGTAACCCGAACGGCATTCTTTTATATTGGAACGCCCCGTCTGGGGTTACAAATGCGGTTTTCTCTTTGGCCGACTTGGCCAGGGGGATTTGCCAATACCCTTTTGTGAGGTCAAGAGTCGTCATGTATCGGGCTGTTCCCAGCCGGTCGATCAACTCATCTATATGTGGCATGGGGTAGGTGTCAAATTTTGTAACTTTGTTCAACTGACGAAAATCGTTAAAAAATCGCCAGCTCCCATCCGGTTTAGGCACCAACACGATGGGACTAGACCAATCACTTTGGGACTCCTCTATCACCCCTAAGTTCAGCATTTTCTGTACTTCCTCCCGTATTGCCTCCCGTCGAGCCTCTGGGATCCGATAGGGTTTTAACTTCACCCTTTCACCGGGCGGGGTAATGATGTCATGCTCTACCCCAGATGTTTGTCCCGGCAGCTCAGAGAATACCTCCTTGTTGCGAAGCACAAACTCCTTAACCTCCTGTTGTTGGGGTTGTGACAAGGTGGCTGCTATTCCAACCTCAGGAATCACGCAACCAGTTTGAGCTGGTGACCAAGTGTCTGCGACTAGGGACTCTCTATCCCTCCAGGCTTTCAACAGATTAACGTGATAGATCTGTTCGGGCTTTCGCCTTCCTGGTTGTCTGACCTTGTAATTCACTTCGCTCACTTTTTCCATTATCTCGTAGGGGCCTTGCCATTTGGCAAGGAATTTACTTTCAACCGTAGGGACAAGTACCAATATCCTATCCCCCGGGGAAAAGGTACGGGTCTTGGCTCCACGGTTGTACACTCTCTGCTGTGCCAACTGCGCTTGGGCCAAATGTTCCTTCACGATGGGCATTACCTGTGCAATTCGATCTTGCATCAGGGCGACATGCTCAATCACACTCCTGTGGGGAGAACTCTCACTTTCCCAAGTTTCCTTGGCAATATCCAACAGCCCTCTTGGGTGTCTCCCATACAGTAACTCAAAGGGGGAGAATCCCGTAGAGGATTGGGGCACCTCCCTAATAGCAAACATCAAATAAGGAAGTAAACAGTCCCAATCCTTTCCATCTCTATCCACCACTTTCTTCAACATTTGTTTTAGGGTTTTGTTGAATCTTTCAACCAGCCCATCGGTTTGGGGGTGATACACAGACGTACGCAATTGCGTCACTTTGAACAATTTACACAGCTCTTTCATAACCCGGGACATAAAGGGTGTACCTTGGTCCGTAAGCAGTTCTTTACAAATACCCACCCGGCTAAAAACAAGAGATAGCTCTTTGGCTATGGTTTTGGCCGAGGTATTTCGGAGAGGGATCGCTTCTGGATAACGGGTGGCATAGTCCATTATAACTAATATGTACTGGTGCCCCCTAGCGGACTTGATTATAGGACCTACCAAATCCATGGCGATCCTCTCAAACGGGACCTCAATGATGGGTAGAGGGACCAGCGGGCTACGGAAATGTGGCATCGGGGCCAACCTCTGACACACAGGGCAGGAGGAACAATAATTTTCTACGTCCTTCATCACCCCCGGCCAATAGAATCTCTGTAATACCCTCTCTCGGGTTTTCTCTGTCCCCAGATGACCTCCAAGAATGTGCCCATGGGCCAACTCCAACACCAACTTCCTGTAAGGTTTGGGCACCACAAGCTGCTCAACGGTTTCTTCTGCCCTTTTTGCCACCCGATACAGTAGGTCCTTCTCTACGCTGAAGTATGGGTAAGTGCAGGTATTATCTGGGTTCACTAACTCACCATCTATTTTCACTACGTTTTCCCGTGCCTTTATTAGGGCGGGGTCTTTCAACTGTTCTGTGGCAAAGTTTTCCCTGTGAACCTCAAGATCAGAAAACTCCACAGACGGTAGGTTTTCGTCTGAGGAGGTGGGCTCCTCTCCAGTTTCTTGAGTCTCCCCTGCCAATACTGATAAGGGAAATTCCGGAGAGTCCTCACCACTCTCAGGGGAGTTCTGGCTATCACATTCCTGGTACATAGGGGCACCAGTGAGGGGCTCAGGATCATCCCACAGTTCCCAGAACTTCGGAAAATCCCTTCCCACAATGGCGTCATGCGGTAACTGAGATACTAAGCCCACTGGATGAGAGAGGGTACCTTTGGGGGTCTCGAAACACACTGTAGTCACTGGATACTCTCGGGTGTCCCCATGCACACAAATAACAGCTACCTTGCTATTCCCAGAGACCTCTGTTTTAACTAACTCAGCCTTTATCAGGGTCACAAGGCTACCTGAATCCAGCAATACCACAACATTTCTACCATTAACACACATTTTGCATAAATGTTTCTCAGTTCCTCGAATGGCAGTGCATGCGACTGTCGCACACAGCGACTGACGTCTGCCCGTCAGAAAGTCACACTGCATGGGTTCCTCCACAACCGGGCAATTGGCTGCAATATGTCCCGCTTGCCGGCAGCGGTAGCAAACGATCCTTCTTGCCGCCTCTTGAGCCGCTGATTTCCCAGGCTGTTCTCGCCAAACTTGGGGTAGAGCTCCCACCCTCTCACTCTCTCCACCCTCACCCCTTGGAATCCTCTTATCCGCCCCTGGGGATGGTCTGGTCTTAGGGTGGAAAGTCCGAGTGTCTCTGGAAGAGGCCGTCAGGTTCTCTGTAGCCAAGTATTTCTCCACACGATCCACAAGACCATCGGCCGTCTCTGGGTCTCCATGGCTTACCCACTTTTGGATGGCAGTAGGAAGAGCTCTCAAAAACCGATCCATTACAACACGTTCCACAATCTTTGGTGCGGACAAAGTCTCTGGCTGTAGCCACTTTCTGCTCAGGTGAATGAGATCATACATTTGAGACCTGGGGGGTTTTCCAAGCTGGAAAGTCCAGTTATGCACACGCTGAGCCCGGACAGCCTGGGTGACACCCAGCCTTGCCAATATTTCAGCTTTTAGCATCACATAGTCTTTTGCTTGGTTAGGCTCTAGGTCATAGTAAGCTTTCTGCGATTCACCAGTTAACAGAGGAGCCACCAGTCCAGCCCACTGCTCCTCAGGCCACTTTTCTCTTTCAGCGGTCCTTTCAAATGTGGTCAAAAATACCTCTGGATCATCCTCTCCAGTCATTTTTGTCAATAAACGACTCACCCCAAAGGACGCGGTATTAGTGGGACGGCTTTCCTCACTGGTCTGCGGACCTTGCTGCATTACTGCTTCCATCTGTTGTTGTAGTCTCTGCTCTTGCTTCTGCAACAGGTCTATGAAGCGGGCCTCAGATTGCTGCTGGGCTCGTTGCTGAGCCTCCAGACTCTGTTGCAAAGTTGCGTTTGTCTGCTGCTGGGCTGCAAGGCTCCTTTGCAAACCTGCATTTGTCTGCTGTTGATTGGCATTTGCTAGAGCCAGCTGCTTCAGTATCTCCTCCATGCTGGCTTAAAAAAAACTGCCACTGGTTCTCCACCAACTGTGAGGGGGTTAGCTCAGCAGCGGGTGTGTGTGACCCCCGGGATGGGCTCCCCACACAAAACAGGCCCAGCAAACGGAGGTTGTGGTTTTCAAAATCAAAAAAAAAGGTGCGGTTTATTTTCTATTTACAGTGACAAAACACAGCAAAGCAAAAGAAACATAACCAAAATAAATCCTGGTCAAGTTGACCTCTGACTAAACATACAGGTTTCCTAACTAACAACTGGGATCAGCCTAGTGCTGTCCTAGTCCCTAAGTCCCTGGTTTAGTAAAAGTCCAAACAAATAGCCACACAGGCTTTGCCTCACCGCACAGGGGTTCACTCTCCCTAGACAGTCCACACAGGTCTGGTTCCAGGCATGAGCTAACATCTAATGAAGCTGGGAGTTCTTATAGAGGCCTAAATGAGCTGACAAGGTTCAGCTGGTCTCCTCATCTCTGTCTGCACGACGCCCCACACTCTCCCTAGAGGTATGAGTCATCCATGAGCCCACTAGCCTTATACAACTCTCCACCTAGTTGTATAAGTCGGCGTAAAGCCTGAATCTGGGCGAAATATATCTACCCCCCTGGATGCAACCAGGTGACTTTACCTTCCTGCTGTCACACACGTTAATCTGTTGAAAGCCTGGAGGGATAGAGAGTCCCTAGTCGCAGACACTTGGTCACCAGCTCAAACTGGTTGCGTGATTCCTGAGGTTGGAATAGCAGCCACCTTGTCACAACCCCAACAACAGGAGGTTAAGGAGTTTGTGCTTCGCAACAAGGAGGTATTCTCTGAGCTGCCGGGACAAACATCTGGGGTAGAGCATGACATCATTACCCCGCCCGGTGAAAGGGTGAAGTTAAAACCCTATCGGATCCCAGAGGCCCGACGGGAGGCAATACGGGAGGAAGTACAGAAAATGCTGAACTTAGGGGTGATAGAGGAGTCCCAAAGTGATTGGTCTAGTCCCATTGTGTTGGTGCCTAAACCGGATGGGAGCTGGCGATTTTTTAACGATTTTCGTCAGTTGAACAAAGTTACAAAATTTGACACCTACCCCATGCCACGTATAGATGAGTTGATCGACCGGCTGGGAACAGCCCGATACATGACGACTCTTGACCTCACAAAAGGGTATTGGCAAATCCCCCTGGCCAAGTCGGCCAAAGAGAAAACCGCATTTGTAACCCCAGACGGGGCGTTCCAATATAAAAGAATGCCGTTCGGGTTACAGAATGCGCCGGCCACATTCCAGCGGAAAATGGACCAGATGCTGAGGCCCCATCGGAAGTATGCTGCGGCTTACCTGGATGACATAATTGTCCATAGCACAGATTGGGCCTCACATCTGCCAAAAGTGCAAGCAGTCCTGGACTCTGTTCGGGAAGCGGGGTTTACGGCTAACCCCAAGAAGTGTACCATTGGGCAGGAGGAGGCCAAATATCTTGGGTACACCATTGGGAGGGGAGTAATAAAACCCCAACTCAACAAAGTCGAGGCCATCCAGAGTTGGCCACGTCCCAACAGCAAGAAGCAGGTACGAGCCTTTCTGGGAATCGCTGGGTATTATCGGCGATTCATTCCCCACTTTGCTTCTAAGGCTGTGCCCCTAACCAACCTGACGAAGGGGAAAGGGTCGGTCATGATTAAATGGACCCCCGAGGCTGAGGCAGCATTCCAATTCTTGAAACAAGCCTTATGTAGCCAGCCAGTGTTGTACTCACCCGACTTCTCTAAAGACTTTGTCGTACAAAGTGATGCGTCAGATGTGGGGTTAGGAGCAGTATTGTCCCAGGTCTGGAACGGGGAAGAGCACCCAGTCATTTACCTCAGCAGGAAGTTGAAGTCCCATGAGGTAAATTACGCCACCGTTGAAAAGGAGTGTTTAGCGGTGAAGTGGGCTCTAGATTCCCTTCGGTACTACCTGCTAGGTAGGCACTTTGACATGGTTACGGATCACGCTCCGTTAAAGTGGATGGCTCAAAACAAGGAAACAAATAGAAGAGTGAATAGGTGGTTCCTGGCCCTCCAGGAATTCAACTTCACAGTAAAGCATCGCCCTGGCGTTCAAATGGGGAATGTGGATGCTTTGTCTCGAGTACATGAATGCCTGATTGCTGGTGTTCCAACCCCGAGGTTAAAACAAGAGGGGGGGTATGTGACAGCAGGAAGGTAAAGTCACCTGGTTGCATCCAGGGGGGTAGATATATTTCGCCCAGATTCAGGCTTTACGCCGACTTATACAACTAGGTGGAGAGTTGTATAAGCCCAGCTGAGGCTAGTGGGCTCATGGATGACTCATACCTCTAGGGAGAGTGTGGGGCGTCGTGCAGACAGGGAGTTGATGAGACCAGCTGAAGCTTGTCAGCTCATTTAGGCCTCTATAAGAACTTCCAGCTTCATTAGATGTTAGCTCATGCCTGGAACCAGACCTGTGTGGACTGTCTAGGGAGAGTGAACCCCTGTGCGGTGAGACAAAGCCTGTGTGGCTATTTGCTTGGACATTTAAAACCAGGGACTTAGGGACTAGGACAGCACTAGGCTGATCCCAGTTGTTAGTTAGGAAACCTGTATGTTTAGTCAGAGGTCAAGTTGACCAGGATTTATTTTGTTTATGTTTCTTTTGCTTTGCTGTGTTTTGTCACTGTAAATAGAAAATAAACCGCACCTTTTTGATTTTGAAAACCACAACCTCCGTTTGCTGGGCCTGTTTTTGTGTGGGGAGCCCATCTCGGGGGTCACACACACCCGCTGCCGAGCTAACCCCCTCACACTATTTAAATGTATGTAGCGTTACCCTCACCTAAGAAGGCCGCAGATTTAGTTTGGGCCCTGAAGTCAGCTCCGCCAACCCCCGGCAATATACTCGACCCCCTACTGCCACAGCTAGTTCTGACAGCAATATGTATGTCTTATACTGTATGAGTAATTAAACATCAAGACAATAATAGTATAAAATGGGTATAAGATTTACTTAAGCTTTTGATAAAAATCAGGGGTTAACATTTATCACAGTTCACAAAATATATATATATAATGCAGAGCCCTGCAACACTAACACACTATGAATATGGAGTTAACAGCAACAAGTGCGCCACGTGGGCGACCGTTAGCTAGGCGTCCTGTGGCGCAGTAACCAAACAGATTAGAAAAACTGACCAGGCCTGGTTCTGATATATACAACTTAGTCTATAGGGGATGATGTTCTTTTCTTCACCGGCAGGTCTTTAACGGTGGTGCACATCAACAGAGTATGATTTGTAATCCAATGGGAAAGGTAAAGATGGGGTAAACACTTTGCTATGCGAACTGAGTTCAGCTCTGATAAGGTTCTTCAGTGAAAGTATCAGGAACAACTTGTGGGCCACGGCAGTCTATAGGCCTATTAGCAGTAACAGTATATGGTTTGGGCATACTCCCTCTCACCCGATCGGACTGCGGTCCCAGTCTGGGAACTTCCACCAACTGTGTCACACACACACAGTGTCTCCAGCGATCTGGCCCCCGATCCAACGAATGCTGTAGTTAAGCGAAGTCAGATGCCACCCCGGCTCGCAGAGGGGTGGAAGGCTCTTTGGTGCTGCGCAAGACCTCAGGCTTCAGGCCTTGCACTCCGACACATCCGCACAGGAGGATCGGTCTCTGAAGTCTCGTGTCCCAAAGAGGCCGACCCCAGCCTCGCCTCATCCTCTTATAACCCCTCCCATGAGTCTCTGCGGTGGAAACATTGCCGAACGGGGTTCTGGGTAATGTAGTCTCTCTGCGTTAAAGGGGAACACCCCGCTACATGTAAATTCCTGAATTTGATTCAGTATAAACCTTTTCTTAAAATCTGAATAGAAGATCTCAAAATAAGAAATTGAGGGCTAGCCCTGGGTACCAGTTTCTTGTGCTGCATTGACATGAGCTAATAAAAGATAAATGTCATGCTACTCCTTCACTGTCCAATGACAGGCTGGGGGCAAGAAAGTGACCCAGCTGTATTGCTTTTACTGCAGTACAGAACAGTCAGGCCACCAGCTTCCCTCTGTTGTCTGGAAGGACTGTGAATATCTAAATAATGGATTGACAGAAATACAAAACCTTTTTCAGGTAGAACAGCTTCTTTATTTTTATTGTATTTCAGTTATGTAGTTAGCTGTTTGACTGTAGTTCAGCTTTTAAATACATTCTGCATTAGAATATTTTTTTCTTTTTTACACCCATGGTTATTTTTGTTTCTCATTTTCCCTTTTTTAACAGATAAACTGACTATTGTTCATCAGCCAAGTCGTAAGTCTATGAAATAATAAAAAAAAAACAATCCATTCAATAACTGATATTATTACAGTTTGCTACTGAAAATATAACTTGAAATATATTTGTAAGGATCTTGCTTTAATATATACATTTTGAAAGGCAAACCAGTTGCATACATGCAGTAGAGCTATTCAGTAATTGCTGAACTGACAGTATGCAGGGGTTAGCTTTTATTGTCAAAGCCTAATTACAAAAAGCTGAATTTAGAAGCTGATTGGTTGCTGTGCACAGCTGCACCTGATTCTGTGTGCACCAGTTTTAGTAAATATCTCCCAGTGAGTTTGTCCATCATGCTGTGTCTACTGCATCCGTTGAGTCTAATTGTGCTGTACATTAATACACCTTCCAATACCCCCATTCTTATATAAAATTGAATATATTTTCCCAAATAAGCATAATAAATGTGGTTACGCAGTCCACTGTGTGTCTGCATAGAGAGGGATTTTCCATAATATTATATACATTTCTCATGAAGTGTAGTTTAAAAAAAAAAAAATCCTAGTGTGACATGTGAAATGCAAGGATTATGAAGCCTCATACACACGATCGGATATCCTATGGATTCTAATCCGATGTTTTTTTCCATCCGAAATCCGATGAAGCTGACTTCCATCAGTCTTGCCTACACACCATCAGTCAAAAAACCGACCGTTCCAAAGGCGGTGATGTTTAATGCTTCTGAGCATGCGTCGACTTGATTCTGAGCATGCGTGGGTTTTTTATCCGATGGACTTGCCCATAGACGATAGGAATTTTTTATCGGTTTTTGATCCATCGGAAAAATTTAAAACATGTTCTATTTTTTAAAACCGATGGAAAAAAGACTGATGGGTCCCATACACGATCGGTTTGTCTCATGAAAAAAGTCCATCGGACTGTTTTCATCTGTAAAACCGATCGTGTGTACAGGGCTTAAGGATGATATTACAGATCATTATCTAATTCCATTTTTTGAAAGTTGAGAAATACTATTTCAGTACACTTGTTGAACTAATTCAAAGTGACAGCTTTTGCCTACTGTGATTATATGATTCGTCCCTGGCATCCTATCTATAGAACAGGCAAGTAGGTAAGGGCTGTAACTGTTAGCTAGGTTGTTTAAGCTGCTAGGGAGAACATTAGATATAGGGGTTAGCTTACTAAAAGCTCTTAGGCTGTTCACTTTGCAAGGAAATTTACATATAGCTTAGTGAATGAGGCAAAGCTCTGTTGACTTTCACCATACAACTATGTGCAAGAAAAAAATCCTGTTATTTTTTCCTTGATTGTAACTAAGTATTCTTTTGCAAAGTGAAAATAACTTTCCACAGTGTTTATCCACGACACATTTAATAAATCAACCCCCCAAAACATTTTTGGGCTTCTTTATTATCTACTCATTACTAAGAGTACCCCAATCTCCAGAAAGAAGAAGCTACCAGTGACCCCAATGTGGAATAGTAGAGTGTTACAAGTATCTGGAGGTGTGCTATAGGAAGGGCCAGAGCCGCCTTTACTTTTTGAGAAGACTGAAGATCTTTAACATCTGCCCAACAATGCTGAAGATGTTTTTTGAGTCTGTGGTGGCCAGCACTCTCCTGTATGCAGTGGCATGCTGGGGAAGCAGGCTTAAGCCCCGTACACACGGTCGGACTTTTGGCCAACAAACTTCATTTTGAGCAAGTTGGACCAACAATCCGACCGTGTGTACGCTCCATCGGACAAACTTTTTTAGCTTTTTTCTTGTTTTCATCGGACAAAAGTTGGGTCTGCAAACGGACAAACTTTTGCCCAACAAAAGTCTGATGGAGCAAAGTCCAACCGTGTGTACAGAAAACCATTTTGTTTTGGGAAAGTTTGCAGAAAAGTCCGAGCGTGTGTATGCTATGGGTGTTCCCGACCAACTCCGTTCGGACAAAAAACCATGGAAAAGTCCGATGGAAGTCCGACCGTGTGTACGGGGCTTTAGGGTATCCAACACTAACAGTCTCAACAAACTGATTTGCAAGGCCAATGATGTTGTTGTATTGGAATTGGGGTGTTTAACAACAGTGTTGGAGAGGAAAATGTTGTTCAAGGTATGGTCAATCTTGGACAACTCCTCCCACCCACTCCACAATACGCTGGTCAGTCTGTGGAATACACTCAGTGACAGATTGTTACAACCACGATGCACCACAGAGCGACACAGGAAATCATTTTTGCCTGTGGCCATCAAGTTATATAATTCTTCTCTGTGAGGGCTGGAGGTGAAGATTGGTTTTTGATCAGGATTTTATGTTGTTTTTATAGTATGTTGGTATTATGTTACTTATTATTTGGGTTAATGTTAGAGAAAGTGGTGTATTATTTGCATTGGGTAGTTTGATTTTCTCTTATTTTTATCTGTGTTATGTATTCTATGTTGTATTTTATTTTTAGTGCAGTTTTAATTTGTTTTATTTGAGGCTAATGACTGTTATTGGTAATTTTGTTGTGTTTTTGTATCTCGTTCTGTTCATTGTTTTGATTTTGTGATGTCTTTGTTGAGTGTGGCTGTGTCACAACAATTTCCTGATTTCCCTTAGGGATTAATAAAGTATTCTGTATTCTGTGTATTCTGTATTACTATTTGGAAATATTGTGTTATGGACTTTCTGACACAACTTCGAAAGATGTATTAGTTAATTACCATGTTAGGTATGTGGTTTAATAAATAATATCAACACAGACCAGTTTGTTTTCATATCCCTATTTTCTTTGATTGATCAGAAGCATCCATGCTATCTCTGGGGAGGATCTCAGGCCTCCAGAAAGATTAAGAATGCAGCAGATGCCTTACAATCTGTAAATATTCTATGTATTTCAATATAAAACCTAATAAATCATGAGGATTGAAGATTTTTATTATTTGGAGATTGCTGTCACTGAATCACATATGACAAAAGATCAATTTACTCACATTTCCATATTCAATCATGGTGTTAAAAACACAAAGGATTTTTGCATGAAACATTTCTTGCAAGCCTGAAAGGTCTGTGAAAATGTTAATGACAGTGACACCACTGAAATAGACAGAATTTATAAATGTTCCCTTATAACTTAAAGGAAAACTATAATTGCTTTTGGTTATGGTTTAGGTTTATAAGTATATTCTTCCAAATAAAAAATGTTTTTAGTCGTGTCAAGGAAAAAGAGAAAAATATATGTCAACCAATTTACAGTCCCCTTAAATGTCCAAGTTTTCTAAAACATGGAATTATTTTTAATTATATGTTGAGAGTATAGCAAAAAAAGATTCCACAGCCACATTTTTCCACTATTTACTTTACACGGGCTGAGAAAATGGGGCACCAAGACAACCATGATCTTGTAGCAAACAGAGATGTAGGAAAAAGTATGTGAATGGGCTTGCCTTCAATTTCACTCATTTATCCAGAGAAGATATCTGGAATATCTGGGATCATGGCATGACCCAAAACATTTGGCTATTTCAGTGCTACCAGTAACGGTTATAATCTGCTGCAATATCTTTTAAAGTGAATCTAAAGCCCAAACTTTTTCTTTCTTATTTCAGAAAGAGTTGTGAATAGTTAGAATCCCTGTCATGTTTTTATTGCTGTCTGTGTCCCCGCTAGGGAGATTCACTCTCTCTCTATATGCCCTATTGACCACTGTTACCGGGACATAAATCCATAATTTTGATTTGTCACCAGAACAGAAATAGAAGGCTAATCTTTCAATGGGAATACAAATGTCTAAGCAGAGATTTCCTTCCACACATCCTGTTGTGCCTACAGGGCAGGGTGTAAGGGGGGGTAGGCATTTTAATATTTTCCTACACTATCCAAAAGGACTCAAAAGTTGGCTTTAGGTATACTACAACAATCGGCACAAATATTTGAAGAGGTTGCTTTCAAGTCACTATATGTTTCCTTCAAAGTTGTCCACTATTAAGCACCGAACAACTAAATAAAAACACAAATGCATTAAATAATACCTTAATTGTGAGAAGCTAAACATGCTACTAAGTAATGTGGTTGACCTAATCCTATGGTAGGAGAAGTGTTTAGAGTTAGTTAGAAAATCATAGCTGTCCAATACCCTAGTTTGGTAATCTGAGTGCCTGTGTAAGAATAAATGTAGTCATGTGGATCTTTTTTTTATGTATTTAGAAGTCAATGTGGCACTGTGACTGTCTCCTGCAGAATTAAATCAGCATATTAATTATGCTGTAATTAAGTAATATAATATATTTTATTTACATGTATTTATATTTACTTCAGCAATCTCTGCAAAGCAGCGAGCAACTTATGGAATGTTCGATAACAGCATTTATCAGAAGGCACGTCCAGCAGTAGTAAGTGTACCCTTATATTATTATTTTATCTATCAAGTACTGTTTTCATATCATATCTAATACATTTTAGTAAACTGTATTTCTTAAACAGTATAATGTAATGAAAATACATTGTTTTCAGTGGTAGAAGCCCTTGTCTGCACAAAAGTGCTTTACACATATCAGCACCAAACTGTAGCTTAAACGTGTCGACTTTTCTGCAAATTATTTTCATGGTCCAACTTTCACAGCCATACCTAGCTATGGGAGACAAAATAGAGCAATCTAATCTGCAATTGGTTGCCTGGCTAAAATCCTTCTTTGCCATATTTGGTTCAAGCTCATCATTGCTGTGCTACCCAGTGCAATACGGTGCTTTAATTCTTGACTACATTTGCCACTTTGATCAATCTACGAACTCAAGAAAGTGAAATCCTGCATTCAATCTCCTCACTGTCGATTTTGAAATAACCATTTCTTGCGGTGTTTTTAACCTTTTTTGGTGTTTAAGGGGCCAAACTTTTCAATGTCTTCTTTGATCCTGTTGATCAGATGTTTCAAGCAATCTTCATTTTCTGGGAGGAGGGTTATGTCATCAGTGTATCAAAGATTATTGATGTTCCTTCCCCCAGTCTTTACTTCAATTTTTGATTCTTCAATCTTTATCTTTCACATGATCATTTTCTCATACAAGTGTAACAAGAAGTGGAAAACAATGCAATCTTGTCATATTCCCCTCTCTATCTTGAACTTATCAGTGTCCCCATATGGTATTCGAACAATGGCTTCTTGTGAAGGATATACTTTTAATTAAAGTAAAGGATCTTAAACAAATATACATTTTGTATTTGTCCAAGCAATGTAACATATGTTTATTATTTTGCTCCCTTCTCCACCTCCTAAAGTGCAGCTCCAAGCACCTATACAAAACTTCTCTAGCGATACACTACTCCTGGGTGGTATCGTCTAAAGCACCCATGTTATGCAATACACCATCAGACAAATAAACATGACATGTTCAATATAACAGATCTCAGAGTCTATGACATATTGGAAATGAAGGATGAAAAATCAGCTGTATATGAAGAAAATAAATTAAGGAAGACTGATGACAGAAAAATGGTATATTCAAAAATCCCCCAAAAAACCCTAGTCTATTACAAGACATGCATTTATTAATTTATTGGAAAAACACTTAAAAACAAAAAAATATATATTTTCTCTTGGGAATCTTCTCCTAAATTCGTCTAGGTCTCCTTATATGAAGTTGTCTCAGAAGTATGCCTTTGCGAGATATTGCCTATACAAATTACAAATGCACATGCAAAAAATTATTGTTAATTAATTGTGTTCAAGCTAAGTCTATCTATCTATCTAAGAAAGAAAATATATATAGTGGCGCTAAACCTATTAAATTTAGAAATTGAACAGTATATAGTGCATAAGACCCTTATTAGTAATATGTCAATTGGTAAAAAACAAACCTAAAAACATAATTAACATAACCAATAAATGGTGATAAATATAAACGTGATAGGTTTATAAACCATGCAAATAATATATTGTAAGATGACGCACAAGGCGTCAATCTAAATGTGCACAAATAAATCAATCCAAAAAATGAATGCTGGAGTGAGAACACCCGTGTATAAACAAAGTCCAAAGTTCCACCGTGCTTGTCTGAAGAGTGATATCCACCACCAAAAAAAAGGTCAGCAGCTTACCAGATTGTATTGGTCCCCTGTTACGGAGGACCTCAAACTGCATACAAGTACTCCCAATTGGATGATATAGACTCCTATAACCAACTCTTCAAACAAAAGGTAAAAGGCTTCTATCTGTCCTCTTACATCCAGTCATCCCCAGGGAGAGCTGTGCTGTGTTCTGGACAGGAGGAAGGTGATCCGGGGTGCACTGTGTGTGATGATCTCTTCCTCTTCCTGCTCCTCCCACCTGTACTTCAGCTGTTATCTATCTATCTATCTATCTTTCTCTCCATCTACAGTCATGGCCGAAATTGTTGGCACCCCAGAAATTTTTCCAGAAAATCAAGTATTTCTCACAGAAAAGTATTGCAGTAACACATGTTTTGCTATACACATGTTTATTCCCTTTTTTTTTTACTGGAACAAAACAAAAAAAGGGAGGAAAAAAAAGCAAATTGGACATAATGTCACACAAAACTCCAAAAATGGGCTGGTCAAAATTCTTGGCACCCTTAACTTAATATTTGGTTGCACACCCTTTGGAAAAAATAACTGAAATCAGTCGCTTCCTATAACCATCAATAAGCTTCTTACACCTCTCACCCAGAATTTTGGACCACTCTTCCTTTGCAAACTGCTCCAGGTCTCTCTTATTGGAAGGGCGCCTTTTCCCAACAGCAATTTTAAGATCTCTCAACAGGTGTTCAATGGGATTTAGATCTGGACTCATTGCTGGCCACTTTAGAACTCTCCAGCGCTTTGTATCTATCTATCGATCTATCTATCTATCTATCTATCTATCTATCTATCTATCTATCTATCTATCATTAAAATAATAATAATACTATTTTTACAGCAAAATTCAAATATTATATACTGTTCTTATATTGGAACATGTACAACAGTACTGTCTTCAACTTCTGTTTGAATATTACCTGCTGTCAATCAAGAGATAATGGGACCCACAGAACTAGCATGTGAACATTATTCAGTACTGCTGAGAGGCAGAAAATTCTACTACATATATTGTAACATTGCTCTGTAACACTAGTCAGAATGTCCCTGGTTCTTTCAGGACCCTAGCAATGACCCTGTATACTGACAGTAAAAAAAGGATCAATATGTTTGTGTTTTTTTTTTAAAGATACTATTAACATTTTGATTAAAGCGTTAGTAAACTCTCCCACTTTGATGCTTCTTTTCATCTAGTCCATTATATTAAGTTATTATCAAACTGTAACCATTCAGCCCCAATCACATATTACCTACTTTTTTTTTTTTTATTAAAAAAATCGTGTCACCGGGAGTAAGGCAGCGCCATCTTAGTTATTGTTTTCTGAGTCCGCAGTAGAGTGTATTTCCACGCTTTCATGTAGCCCTTGCTGTACTCTTGCACATGCGCAATCATGTCTTAGCCAAGCCTTGTTATCAATCTGATGTTCCTACATGCTCTGTCGCTCATAGCCGACTTGCTTCACTCCACAGTATATTTACTTGTGCCAATCTTGTAATGTTTGCCTGTGTCAGTGTTATAAAGTCCGCTGTATGCTGCGGCTGATCTCCACTACAATATGCAGTCCGATGCCCAGGTTTACACCCCATGTGATGTCACACGGTCACATGGGGTGTAGGAGGAAGCTTTGAATGATTCTGCATTCTCGCGGGGTTTCAGTGCTGTGCCACAGGGAGTGTTAATCACAGACACAGCATCCTGTCAATGGACATGTGCATGCGCCGGTGACGTCGTTTTATGCTGATTTAAATGATAAAGTTGTGGGGAGAGTTTACTACCACTTTAATAATATTTGAATATATTGATACTATTTTTATTAATAATATTAAGTATTTCAGAGAATTAAATACTATATTAGCGCAAGCAACAAAAATGATGTTTTTTAACTTCAAACACAGGAAGCCTTGCAGTCTTGCAACAACTGGTTTTGTTTTCTTGAAATACTAAACATACAGTATCAAGGCCTAAATAAGTTTTGTGCAAAAATGATTAAACATTTAGGATTATTTAATGAAGCAATTTTTAGAACAGTGATTCTATGAACAGTACAGTAACACAGAGCAACCAATGACATAAAGACTATGGAAGTCAGAGCAGTAAAAATTATATCTGATTGAAAGGTTTGGGTTTACTGTATTTTGCACACACATCATGCTCTGGGCTTGATTTACTAAAAGAGTACAGATTGTGCACTTAGTAAAAATAATTGTTCCTAATTGTTCATGTGGCTTTATGTGCAATTGCAAAATGTTTTTTTTTTTTACATTCTCTAGCAGATTAGCCTTGTCTTTCCATAGTAAGTTGAATGACCATTCTTTATATCTTCAGTTGGTCCACACTGTTTGTAGGTTCCATTCACTTGTTTTCATTTACAGAGATTCATTTTTACTAACATTTTTTTCTTTCTTCTATTTTTAAAGCAACCACCTCCCAATAATCCCAAAAAAGAACATGGGACATATGGGAAATTGCCATATAACAAGTGAAGGTGCGTGTGCTGTATTTTTAGAAATGCAGGTTTTCTAACACTTTAGAAATTGAAAAATGTAACTGTTTATGCCAGCACGGAAACCCACATTACAGTGTCTCTATCATCGTTCAGCAACAGATTCTGAGTCCAGGGAAATTTTAAATTACCCTGTCCATTCCTTTTTATTTCTGCTAATGCCTCCAAACTATTCTTGCATATGGGTCATAGTAAACACCTCACATTCATACACATCACATTTTTGGGGAATTAAAACTTGGAATAAGTCCTCCAGTAACATATAGTGGTTGATTTATTAAAACTGGAGAGTACAAAATCTGGTGCAGCTGCACAAGGTAGCCAATCAGCTTTTAACTTCAGCTTGTTCAATTAAACTTTGACAAAAAAAAAAACTGGAAGCCAATTAGCTTCTATGCAGATCTGCACCAGAATTTGCACCAGTTTTAGTTATTCTACCCAGTGTTACATAGTGTCTGTCCCTCCCACAATTTCAAAGTTTTCATGATTCTGTTATTTTGCACATGCTTTGCCTAATATAACCATCTGCTGGTGTTATTCGGTATTGCAGATCAAGCATAAAAACATTGGCCAAATAATAGAAAAGCATAGTAGATATTTCCTATGTTTGTTACCAGGGGGTGAGCTCACAGTTTGGTGCCAATAGTCATACGTATTAGCGTTTTTTTCCTACAACTACTATATTTGACAGCTTTCTTCCTCCACAATCAGTGTTAAGTGGGGAAATAACACATCATTAATCATTAGTGACAGCACTAGGCCCCATTCATGTGTGGGCGAGTGTGTGTAGGTGGGTAGAGGGTGATTTCTGTTTTATTACTTATTATTAATATTTTTACAAAACTGTCACATTTTGGGATGCAGAGTCCCTAGACTACTGTGTGACCTTGCACTTACTAATGAACGGGGAAGTGCTCAGTACAGAGTACAAATGCACAGCAGGGGCCCGACGGCCACGCGCGATTGTGTGCCCAAGAGCCAGCATGGAGATTTAAACACACAAATCCCTGTTCTGTCAGAGCAGAGGAGACACATTATTTGTTCCTACTAAGTGGGAACAATGATATGTCTCCTCCCCTAGTTCCCGCCATTACTAGTAAAAAAAAAAAGTAATAAAAATGCCATAAATCTTTCCCATAGTTTGTAGACGCTATAACTTTTGCACAAACCAATCAAGAAATATTTTATTGCGATTTTTTTACCAAAAATATGTAGAAGAATATATATTGGCCTAAACTTTGGGGATATTTACATAGTTACATAGTTAGTCAGGTTGAAAAAAGACACAAGTCCATCCAGTTCAACCATAAAAAAGAAATAAATAAAATAAAAAATATCGTGCAATCCAATATACCAAATTCTATACCCATAGTTGATCCAGAGGAAGGCAAAAAACCCCAGCAGAGCATGATACAATTTGCTACAGCAGGGAAAAAAATCCTTCCTGATCCCCCGAGAGGCAATCGGATTTTCTCTGGATCAACTTTACCTATACATGTTAGTACCCAGTTATATTATGTACATTTAGGAAAGTATCCAGACCTTTCTTAAAGCAATCTACTGAGCTGGCAAGAACCACCTCAGGAGGGAGTCTATTTCACATTTTCACAGCTCTTACTGTGAAGAAACCTTTCCGTATTTGGAGATAAAATCTTTTTTCCTCTAGACGTAAACAGTGCCCCCTTCCCCCTTGTCTTTTGTGTTGACCGTAAAGTGAATAACTCAACACCAAGTTCACTTAAAGGACCCCTTATATATTTGTACATGCTGATCATATCCCCCCTTATTCTCCTCTTCTCAAGAGTGAATAAATTCAGTTCCTCTAATCTTTCCTCATAGCTGAGCTCCTCCATGCCTCTTATCAGTTTGGTTGCCCTTCTCTGCACTTTCTCCAGTTCCCCAATATCCTTTTTGAGAACTGGTGCCCAAAACTGAACTGCATATTCCAGATGAGGTCTTACTAATGATTTGAACAGGGGCAAAATTATATCTCTCTCTCTTGAGTCCATACCTCTCTTAATACAAGGAAGGACTTTGCTCGCTTTGGAAACCGCAGCTTGGCATTGCATGTTATTATTGAGCTTATGATCTACCAAAACCCCCAGATCCTTCTTCACTATGGATTCCCCCAGTTGTACTCCCCCTAGTATGTATGACGCATGCATATTCTTAGCCCCCAAGTGCATAACTTTACTTTCATCAACATTAAACCTCATCTGCCACATAGTCACCCAATTAGACAGAGAATTGAGGTCGGCTTGTAAATTGGAGTGCATAGCTTGGTGTCATCTGCAAAGTCTGAAATATTACTTTTGATCCCAGACCCAATATCATTTATAAAGATATTAAGAAGTAACGGTCCCAACACTGAACCTTGGGGTACACCACTGATAACCTTAGACCATTCAGAGTAAGAATCATTAACCAAGACTCTCTGAATTCTGTCTTTTAGCCAGTTTTCTATCCATTTACACACTGATATTTCCAAGCCTGTAGACTTTATCTTACACATGAGCCGTGTGTGCGGAACTGTATCGAACGCTTTTGCAAAATCCAAGTATACCAGTATACCACGTCCACCGCCACGCCTCTGTCCAAGGTTTTACTTACCTCTTCATAAAAAGAAATCAGGTTTGTCTGACAACTTCTGTCTTTCATGAATCCATGCTGTCTGTTGCTTAAATTGTTTTTTTCCAGCAAGAACTCGTCTATGTGGTCTTTTATAAATCTCTCCAGTATCTTCCCAGCTATAGAAGTTAAACTAACAGGTCTATAGTTACTTGGTAAAAAGAAAAAAGTTGCGCTAAATAAGTGACAAATTAATAATATAGTGAATGAGGTGAATAAACATAAATCAATAAGTACACCAGTTTGAAATGATGTAAGATATACGGTGATAGATGTGACTGAAAATAATCCTGATGATATATAATGTCCATAAACCACTAGTAATGTCCATCAACAAAACCAAGTTCATGTAGATGTGTGTAACCAATATAAATCCTCCACCGTGACGGGTATGATCCAAAATAGGTTGTACACCAAGAACAAGTGCAGTATAGGGCAGCCTCCACCAGTAAAAATGCTGCCTCTTACCGAAAAAGATGGATCCTTTGTCACAGGGGATCAAAGAACGCCTGTGGCTATTCCCCAGCCAGGGGTATGGGGCATACAGCGTCTGCGGGATGGCGTCTCTTAACAGATGATCAGCCACTCACATGGATAGAACCCAAGGTCCCCGTAAATAAAGAAAGGGATGGACAAATAGTGTAAAACCTTTTACACATTTATTGATAAAAAACGAATGCACACTTACAGTTAGGCAGAATAAACGAGCGTGTAAATAGCCGGCCGGCTTCGAAGTATATGCAGCCCGTATGTCTCCGGGTAGCGTGGGTGCGATGACGTCAGAATGTGGCTCCTCCCTACGCATTTCGTCATCAACAGACGTGTTCACTTATTGTTGCAGCTTTTTTTATTTATTCATTAGCGCAGTTTTTTTCTTTACACCTATAGTTACTTGGTAAAGACTTTGTTCCCTTTTTAAATATAGGCACCACATTGGCACCACATTGGCCCTGCGCCAATCCAGTGGTACTATTCCCGTCATTAATGAGTCCCTAAAAATGAGATACAATGGCTTTAAAATTCAGAGCTCAATTCTTTTAGGATCTGTGGGTGGATGCCATCTGGTTCAGGTGCTTTATCCACCTTTATTCTGTCTAAATATTTCTAGACCATATCACTTTTGAGCCATTGTGGATCATTTGGGGCTGTTTATATATATATTATAACAAAAAGTATAATAAAAAAATGTCTCTTTTTATTTGTTTATAGAGCAAAAAATAAAAACCACCAAAATAAATCTCTATTTGTGGGAAAAAAAGGATGCAAATTTTGTTTGGGTACAGCATTGCTTGACCGCGCAATTGTCAGTTAAAGCAACACAGTGCCAAAATGGAAAAGATATCAAAATATAAAGAACACCTGCGCTAGCCAGACTGGGCAGATGTGGCCAAACGGTGGGAGGGACCCTGCAGCAAACACCAGGGGGTCCAATCCAGAATAGACAAATTGAAAATGTAAATAAGTGATGGTGACTGCGCTGTGATTAAACTATAGTGGAAAAGTGAGGGAAGGGGCTAGGGCCAATCTAATAAAGGAGGACCAGAAAATGAGTGACGTGATAACATCAAATGAGTGACACAAATGCAAAAAAATGTTGATACATATAAATGTCACATATAGTGACCGTGAACACTTGCAAAAAAATACAGATATATAATGTCGTGAATAAGTAAAAATAGTGCAAAAAATAAAAAAATAAAAAAATAAATAAAATAAAACGTGTGTTACAAGAAAAAAACGCAGCACAGCAATGTGTGAACTGCAAAAAATAAGTCCAAAATGTACCCAATAAACTCTAATAAATAAACTGTTAAGAAGAAAAAAAAAGTGCAAAAAAAAAACGTGTGTTACAAGAAAAAAACACAGCACAGCAATGTGTGAACTGCAAAAAATAAGTCCAAAATGTACCCTATAAACTCTAAAGGATGAAAGTTCAGTACTGTAGTGAATCCCGTCAGCATTGGTTGCTAGGGTGTTTTACCAAAAAACTCTTCAGTGCAGATCCACCACTGTGTTTTCAAGCAGCCTACCTCCTGGCTGCAATAAACAGCATGAAGTGCACTCCTGTTGTAGGCAGCAATGGATAGTCCTCTCAGCAAAAATCTCATTCACACTCCCATGGGATGTATAAAGGTATGTAAACGGAAGAGGGAAATAAAAAATGTATATAGCATAACTCTGTGGTACCAGGTTGATTGACTGAAAAAGGGAACATTTTATACTTACCTGACGGTAATTTTCCTTTCCTGATGCAAGCATGACAGCATATACGTATGGGAAGGCTCCGCCTCCCTGCCCAATTCAGGACCGGTTATATTATAAAAGTAGGTCTCCTCCCTTCCTGCAGTATTCTCGTAACTTAGTATCACTGCGAAGGCCTTTATTATATTTTCGTGATATTTTTATTTTATTTAATTTTTTAATTTTTTGGGAGGGGACCTATATGCTGCCATGCTTGCATCAGGAAAGGAAAATTACCGTCAGGTAAGTATAACATTTTCCCTTTTCCTGACACAGCATGACAGCATATACGTATGGGATGTACCAAATCACCAGACAACAAGGGTGGGTACTGCTCAAGTGTTTAAGAGGATTAGCTCTATCCCCACTAACGACTGAGATGTATTGTAGTTAAGACTGCTGGGTCCACAAGAATGCACCCCCAACGTGTTGAATGTAGACCAAGTCGTAGTTTACATATTAACTCTGGAGGAACTATTTTGGAGTTCCGTCAATGCATGCGCAATCAGACTGGAAGAGCGGTCTCTGCCCTCATATGATGGGTTTGTCCTAGTCATCTAAGCTTTGACTAACTTGATCCGCACCACTGCGATTGTCTTCGTTAGACAGTGATTGTCTTTTTCCGATGCCGTTAGGCCTGATGAGTCTATCGTTTTTCTCCTAGAAGAAGGCCAAATTCTATGTCTCTTTTAAACCTTGACTATTTTCAATGTTCGTGGTACTTCAAACACTTTAGTTTGGATATGCCAGAAGGATGATGTTCTATCCCAGATTGCAAAGATACCAACCTTTGTATAGTGTTGAGGAAGAGACTAGAGACATTTTGCCTGATAATTTCAGCAACAAGGTAGTTTATAGCTTGACACTTGAATGTCTGAGATCTTTCTAGACCTATTCACCAAAAGGAATACTTATTCCATGTTACTGGCCATTATTAGGATGTCTTATCCCTCTAAATGGAGAGTGAGATAATGTGTCTCACACTATTTGGAAGACTAAATGGGGAAAATAATAACTTGCCCAGGTCTTTTGGAATTGGTTGCTAAGATATGCAACCGTTACTGGATCCCACCGTTACTGGATCCCACCATTACTGGATCCCACCGTTACTGGATCCCACCATTACTGGATCCCATAGAGTGAGGACACGACTGAGTTTCATGTATCCTTTAATGCCGTATCTAGGCTTACTTGTATACAATGCAATCCTTACAGTAAGGAGTAGGGAATTCCATCCTTTAAATTCTGTAGGTTTTTCTCATATCTAATGTACTTGAAGTTTGGAGTAGGCGCTCTGACCTCCATAGGATTTCAAACACTAAACGGTGAGACCTCTACTTCTTGGTCTCCAGCCTCTAGATATAACTTGTATGAAATTTGGAAGATACCGTTGGCTACGCTGTATGAGGTGTTGGATCTCAGGAAGGAGAATAGGAGGAGGTTCTCGGATCTGAGACTGTACCCGCGGATATTATGGCCTGCAAGCCACAGGGCAATTATTGTTATCTCCACCGAATGACTGTGAATCCGGATAAGGATCCTGGAGAGTATTAGGTTTGTTGAATATACATATTGGCTAATTTGCCGACCCAGTTGGCTGTCATTAGTTTCTCTGCTTCCACCTCTGGGAAGCCACCCAGGTTACAGTCAGACCAATATCTTGATAGCCTTATTTGTTGCCGATCTCTTGACCAGCTTTTTGTTTTGGAGACCGTCCCTTGTCATCCGACGGCTTTTGTATCTTACGCCATCTGGCCATAAGTTCTAGAAAACCCTACTTAACGTGCTGGGAGATACATCTGACAGAAGTTGACTAGTTTTGCATTCCTTCTTGACAGCGAAGATAGGACTTCCCCATTTTGCTGAGTCTTTTCAGCATAGTTGAGGCTTATTTGTTGCGTTTCGGAAAGACTCCAGTCTGCGACCGCTATAACTCTGACTTTTGGACACCTTGTCCTCCATTGGCATGAATAACCACTTGGGATGATTGGTATGCCTAATAGCTGATACGCTGAAAGATTAGTTCGTTTAGCTACCTCCCCAAGAGGGGACTTTTCTCCTCTGTGGAGTTACTGTTTCTAGTGCAGGAAGTAAGTCTTTCCTTACTACAAAACCAGTTAACACAGTTGTCAACCTTCCCTTTGGCACCTCGGACCTCATGGATTACTACCAGCTACTTTATTGCTCTTGCGACCGTAGGATGCAACCAATGGGAAAGAGCCATTTGTTCAAGTGAGATACTTATACTGTTGCTCTGAGTGTAACTTTATTGTATTTTTTTTTTTGCAGAGATTCAGAATTGCTTCCCGGTAGGTCATTGTTGTGATGAGACTAGTTGGTCTCTCGATGATGGTCTCTCGATGATGGTTTCTCCCAACTCGATCAGAGTCTGTACTGGGTCTCTTTTCCCAGAATCTGGAAGTCATTGCGCCAGTCTGTTGTCCAGACAAGGCTCACCAGAAGTCCTTGGTCCCACAAGTCGGCCCTTACTGGACCCAATATCCCAGGAAATGTCCGGAGTTTGTGGAAAGGTCACAGTCTGCCAGATGAACTCGTAGTGAACTCGAATTGCCAAGCGAAGGTACTTGCTGCAACATGGGTATTTTGAAGTGTGTATACAGTATACACACACACACACACCCACACTTGTGGATGACCACAACATACAGGATATATAAGGTAATATCGACATATAATCAAACATAGGTTGGACTTGATGGACCTGTGTCCATCCTCAACCTCACCCCCTATGCAACCATGCAAATATACAACTTGCTAGGTCTAAAGACCATCGACAGTCTTAGCCTAGGTTTCCACTATTGCGACCTAAAATCGTGCGATTTACTGCGATTTCTATGTGTCTTGAATCAATGCCTGTGTATTCTTGATGTCTATGGCCCCAAGTTAGATCACAGTGGGATTAAAGTAGTGTAGGGACTACTTTACCGCTGCAGCGACTTGGGGGGTCTCACCGCTATGAACGATACTCCTTGGAAATCATGGGGTATGATTTGTGGAGGTCAAGCCTTACTGACGGCTGGAGAGATTAATTGCAATGATGGCCTGTGCAATTTTTTGTATCCTTAACCTTCCGCCTGTTATTCAAGTCTTACTTTTGACTAACGACCATGTAATCACAACCCTTGTGCTCTGATGCATCATGAAGGGAATGCAATGAATTGGTAGAGAAATGAAAAAAATTCCATTGGCTTCCTTAATGCACAGAACCCACGGATCCTAAGCTCAAATTTACATATAACTGTCAGCTGACCCTATTGGGCGGCTTGGGTTTAGGCAAATAAAGATAATTCTCGATTCTTTATTCTCCGCTATAGTTCTCCCAGGTCAAACCTGTCATTCACTCTTTGTAACTTTGCCTTTTGGCCATCCTCTGGTCATTGGTGATTAACATCAGGAATTAATTCTCCTTCTAAATATCACCAGATCCGACTTGAACAGTCACCACTCTGACTTAAAGCGGCATGTGTTTACTTGTGGGATGGGACATAAGGGTTCACTGACCACAATGATTACTGGAGAAACCGCATATAGTTTTGTATTCGCAGTGTCTGAACTGCATCATTGGCTACTCCATTTTTAATCTAGGATCCGCCATCATAGAGAGTTTATCACTGAGCAGAGCTCTGCTTTCATCTGGTCTGGGGTCCTGACAGTCTGGCTACCGAAGTGAGCACAATCGCAGGACACAAAACACTACTTAACAGTAGTATGAACCTTCTCCATCTCTGGATCTATTTGCTGTCCCAGGGTCTCTGCAAAGGATATTGCCTCTTCTGTTGCAAGAATGGCACCCTTGGTTAATCTGATGCAGCCTGTTTGGGTGGCTGCTTTTGAGGCAGAGGTACCCTTTAAATGCCTTTGTTTGAATAGCTTAGTCCCTGAGCTCCACACAGTCAGTTTGGATGGGGTTAAAGTATCCACCTTTTGCTTCTGATATGCCAACTTGTCATAGCAATTTCCCAGAAGCAAGCTCTGAGGTAGAGGTTGCCTTTAAACAAACACAATTGTTTTATTAGGCTTGGTATGGAACCATTAGTGACTGTAGGCCTTTTCAGGTCTCTGCCCATTTGTCACCGTCTTTGGCCTGCAACCTTGTTTTGCATTTTGGCCGACACACCAGTTACCACCAGACCACTATGATTACTGTAGAGACTTCTTGATCTGCCTCCACTGGCAGTTAACTACATAGTGGTTCTTTCAGGGCTGAAGAGGATCTGTCCCCTGTTGCAGAAGTAGGTTGACTGGTGTTGGTGTTGAGGGCTGGAGAGATTTACGCTCATTATGCCCATAATGTGCACTCTTTTAGGATATACCATATACCTACCTGCCCTCACCTTAGTTAAAGTTGCTGGTCTCTAGGAAGGCTGATTGCTACTGGTTCACAGATGAGCTGAAGCCTGGAGCCATGCCTGGGGTATTTGCCATAAGTAGTAACCACTACAAACCACATATCTTTCTGTGGGGTACCCCAAATAATACAAGCAATTACATATTGCTAACAGGTAAGTACTAAGGAATGTGACTAAACAGATCCTGACTTTTATTTTAGAACCAAGGTCAGCATGTAAATGCATAGAAATAAACACATCACAGTCATTCACACTGTAGAGTTAATGTAATCATAGACAAGCAGCGCAAGTTATTAGTCATCTGACAATTAGCACTAGCAGGTTAAACCTACCTTAGACACATGTACCACCAAGGATCATACCACAACCAAGCATCAATACACAGTGAGCCCAGCCTGCAGGGCCAGGCCCTGCATTAAAAGGAAAGAGCTCAATATCACCTGTTATCAGTTCAAGCATTGGCAAAACTGCAGACACAGACTCCAATCTGTGACACATTAGTAAACAAAGTGGCACTATGGATAGCCAGTTAGATTCACATGTGTGATATATGCTTTTCAGAAATGCAAACCAACAGCATACCTGCAGAAAATAAGTCAAGACTGTAGGGCCAGGCTTGTTCAGTTAGTAGGAAGGCTTCAGCACAGCACAGCACACCTGCTATCATCATTAGCAGTATTGCAGACACAACCACAACCCTTCAGAAATGCAAGCTTAACCACATACTTGCAGCAGTAACTGAATGAAATTGTGCACCATGTGGTGCCTTACCAACTGCATGCTTCATGTCCAAACAGAAAGTCCAACGAATGTCCATCCATGGCATCATGATAAAGGAGCACTCCCTAGAGACCAGATGCCCTCACCCCCATATCTTCCTGGATCTTGAGAGGGGGGTGGGGTCTCCCCCATATAGGCGTTCATGTCTGCCTTTACAGCGGGGAGCTTCGTCACAGGAGAGGCTTGAACCTGTGCGGCTTGGCCAGAAGCGTCCGGCAAGGTGAGGGAAAAATAAAAATTCTGCTTTTTAGCAGTAGCATAACCGGCTGTAGCAGTGAAGAATACTGCAGGAAGGGAGGAGACCTACTTTTATAATATAACCTGTCCTGAATTGGGCAGGGAGGCGGAGCCTTCCCATACGTATATGCTGTCATGCTGTGTCAGGAAATAGATTTTCTCAAACTCACTTTTAAATAAGCGAGCATGCACATCAATCCACGAGTACTGAACTCGTCTCTCAGACTGCAACCTTCAGTGATAGTACCCCTCCAATAGAAGTGATTGCAAGATGCCTCCCAAGTGAAGATGCATGGGAAAGAAACACAAACAAGGAATAATGGTGTAGCTCTGAGAATCACAGAAATGGAGTGGCTGCAGTAGATGTTCTCACACTCACTTTTGGTGGAGGTGAGCGTGGGCAACAATCCACGAGCGCCGCGCTCGTGATGTCTGCCCTGCAGGTTAAGCCGATTAGGTCCCTCCAATATCGGTGATCACAGAGTGCACAATACCGATGGAATAAAAAAATTTGGAAGGCACATAGTGTGAAACTGTAAACCACTAGACGTCTTTATTAAAAGCAATGGATCCTCTGAAGAAGTCACGTGATGTGATGACACGCGTCAGGATTTTATCACAGATACACCCATAGCTGGACGTGAGGAAACGAGCTTGGCGCTTGTAGAATACCGGAGCTCTCCCCCTCCCACTTTTACATGTGAGTTTTTTTCCATTGCTTTTAATAAAGACGCCCCCCCCCCATGTGAACACAAGGAAACGGGTCTGGTACAGGAAGGCAGGCTGTACTGGCTTATTATCGGCTCTTGTGAACAGTGAAGTTAGGGTGTGCTCAGCCCCCCCCCCATTTGAACACAAGGACACGGGTCCAGTACGGGAAGGCAGGCTGTACTGCCTTATTATTGGCTCTTGTGAACAGTGTAATTAGGATGTTCCCAGGCACATCCAGCACACCCCCTTCGTACGCCTCTGAGCATATAACAGAATCGGAAAATGCAGCCTGATATGGCCCGCTGAAGTTAGTTCATTATGTTCCTCTGTATGCCTTACATGGTAGCAAAAAGGTTAAACTGAATTTTTTTCGGTCAACATAACTAAAGTGTCACATCCAAAGCCCATTGAAGTCAATGCAAGGCAAATGTAAAAACAGTTCTGGCCATTTCCAAGAGAAGGAAGGGGTGCTGGACACTGCTCTGGGGAGCATTAAGTAGAGCAAGAAAACCCTTTTAAAAAATTCTGTTTGGTGGGAGCAGACTTTTTAGTAATGTTCAAAGTGAAATATTAAAAATGCACAGAACCTCTTAACAACATGCCCGGGAATGCCCTTAACCCCCAAAAAAAGAGTTTGAGGTTTCCTCAAATTTTATATCAAATGCTCGATGGATTCTAAAGGGGAATTCCAGGTAATAATCAAGGGAAAAAGCATAAGGCCCCACAAAAGTTCACACCAGAACCTTATCTGAGTATCTTTATCTGAGTGTGCATCCTCTCTCCTGAACTATACCATGCCACATGCCCTCTACTAGTGGGGGTTACTTTACTAAGGGGAGACCCCCTTAGCAAAGCACCTTGTCCCCATGTTGAGGAGGACAAAGGACTCTTCTCCAAATTTACAATGAGGGCACCATCAGATACCAGCCCCCCATGTGAATAAATAAGGGAGACATAGTACCCCTATTCATTCACAAAAAAAGTGAAAAGCAAATCATAGCACAAACCTGTCTTTTATTAACAAAAAATAAGTTTCATGATGTTCATCCACATCATGCACAGGGCATACAGAAAGAAAAAAGCTGACAACCTTAACACTACGCTATTCCTGGCCATGTAAATTGCTCAGGTAACATCAGTGGTTGGTAAGGATGCAGCAGGTGCAGACACATTGACAGGAAGAAGCTGTCTTGCTTATCCACACGGAACACCCCTAACATTCAGAGGAACGTCGAAACAGTGAATCAGTCTAAACTTCAGACTGAACACTCAGCTCATCATTTCTTTGGTAAATGTTCCCCAGAGAAGTGCCTGCCCCATGCCATTTGTTTGACAATCCCTTGATCATTAGCCTAGATTTCTAAGATCGGGCTCCAGCTAACTTCACCAAGGTTGGGTTTCAGCACTCTGGGCTGGTCTCATGTGTAAGGGGGCCCAAGGACACCACTGTGGGGGAGGGGGGGGTGATGTGAAGGGGACAGAGTACACTGCTTTGAAGGTGAAACTGTGATGTAAAGTGGGGGACTGTGATGTTAAGGAGGGATTATGATATGAAGGGGGGACTAAAGAGACCAATGTAAAAACGGTATTGTGATATAAGAGATGGGGCTTTGGCGTGAAGGATTGCTCAAATATGTAATTCGGTCCTCGGCTGGAGGAAAAGTTTACTGACCGAACCACCATGAATTTAAATTCAATACCCCTAAAATAGGTGATGCCCATATTTTTATAGCTCATATTGAAAATTACCAGACAGGGCTTTACTAAAGTGTTGTGAGAAGTGTGTTCATGTTATTAAAAACACATTACAAATAGGGTTTTTTTCTTTTCTTGGTAATCCCTCTTAAAAATTTACACTGCTGCATGTCAATCTGATTTATAAGCCACATACCATATCAAGTTTTTTTTTTTCTAGTACTGGGTAACAGTCTTTTTTTCTTTACAGGCTTTGGTCAGAAAGACAGACTTAGTGAAGAAGCTGATATACAAAAGTGGACCAACCATTTCTTACTTACAGCATTGACAAGGCCTACCTTCTTCAGCCTAATTGCACTCACTATGCTTGTGTTTGGCAGAAAAGAGAGACAACTGTAGGAGAAATGGACCATGGGTCGCAGAGCTTGTTTTGTCTTCTCAGCACTTTGTATTACCTTAATTTATTATTGCAGAATAGAAGTATTTGAGGTATAAAAGCCCAATAAATGTACTATTTAAATATGAATATGTATTGGAGTCGAGAATACATTAAAGAGTGCAAAAAGAACTTGAAAGCTTCATAAATTGTAGAGATTTGCGTGTGTACATATTAAATTCATATTAAAGCAGAACTCCAGTTTACAAATTATTACCCCTGACCCAAGCACCCCAATTCCCTCACCACCCCACCCCGGCCTTGTTCAACATATGTTAATTTTGTATATCTTAAATTTCTCTATAGTTACTTTTTAGCCAACGTAAAGTTGCAGTCTTGTGATTGATCTGTTCCCATTGCTCCCTGTGGTCTGGCAGTTATAAGGGAGCAGCAACACTCAACATCGGGACTGCATGCCCCAGAAGTCTATGGGGTTTAAGCTATTAGATGTTTGAGTGTCGTTTTGGATACAAGTAAATCCAGCTGGTTGTAGCAGTTGCATCATTACACCACCCTTGTAGTACTGAGAACAACATGACATCCAGTCACAGGAAGCTAGATATTGTGCAGCCAGATGTTGTTCATATGAAGCCATAGATGAATTGAAAAGAAACAAAGTTGCCCTACATACAGAACAATGAGCTATAATGCATTGATTAAAAAGTCAGGACTCCTTCTGATAATAAAGATAAGTAAAAAAAAAAATGTATATATATATTATATATATATATATATATATATATATATATATATATATATATATATATAAACTGGAGTTCTGCCTAAATGGTTTTGTGTATAAAGTTTTCATTGGGTTTGTTGCTGATCATAAGATTAAGTGTCAAGTTAAATGGAAGAACTTGCACATTCATCATTTGGCAGATTATGTGAATATCTATGTGTGTGAGTAGGATTATTTAAATAGTTTTTTAATGTTTTAAGGATAAATGTGAATATTATTATTATTAATTTTGTGCTAATCGAAAATAGTTGATGCTCCATGGTTTTTGTGTGACTATACAGTATGTTAGCAACAGAATTCTTGTTGAACAATTGCTGTAAATCAAATATTACAAGATAAGCCACTTAGTGCGTATGTGTTATTCCAAACCATGTAACCTGACACAGAAAGGTTTTGCCCAGGGGCATTGCAAATAAATGTTTAATTAGAGTTGTATCTAGACTGTCAATGACATAGAAGTAAAGGGCAAGAATTGTACCATGATATTGAACAGAAAGCACATATATGAGGATCAAAGATGGCTATTCCATGTACACATCTATTTCAATATATACAGTAAATAGAAGCAATCCTTTAAAAACAATTTGGAAATGTATTTTTTATTTTAAGATTAACACATTTTGATTGATTAACTAAAACAAGATTAGATTTCTTATTTCACAACATTCCATCTAATATTTAAAACATTTTCTCTCATTTATGATTTCAAATATCCATTTATCAGTTGGAACTAAGGAAAGCACATTCAACTACTCGTTATATCTGCCTAAAATGAAGGACATAATAGCGTAAAACTAACAGAATAGCATAAAACCAACATTAATTCAGAAAACAAATGAACTACTTGAAACCCTCTGGGTCTGTCTACAAAGCAAAGAAGAAGAAGAATTCCCATTGAACCGGTGTAGTATATAGGATCTCAGGACAGTCTTGGAAATAGAATTAGCGCTAATGCATGGTTAAAAAGTCAGGACCCTGTCTGATAATAAAGATAATAAGAAAAAAAAATACAAAATGTTCTGCTTAAATAGTACTTTTGTAAAAAGTTATCATTTGGTTGTTTGCTGAGCTTGAGAATAGGTGGCAAGTTAAATGATGAAACTTGCACAATTTTCATTTGGCAGACTATGTGAATGTGTATGTGTGTGAGTAAGGTTATTTTAATAGTTTTTTGTGTTTTAAAGATAGTTGGGGATTATAATATCCTGATGACTGACAAGATAACCCAAACAACAATAAAGAAAGAAGTTCTAATTATGGGTCACTTCCATATGGAGGACATTAACTGGAGTTTTCAAAGAGTGCTCACAAGCAGGAGCGAGGATTAGTTGAAGGCATTGAAAGGCTTTCTCTAAAACAGTTACCGTATTTATCGGCGTATAACACGCACTTTTTTCCCCTTAAAATCAGGGGAAAATCGTGGGTGCGTGTTATACGCCGATACTCCGAATTCCCCTGCTGAAAACGAGCGAGAGGAGCGAGCGGAGCCGAAGCCGAAGTACAATCGGCTTTACTCGGCTCCTCTCGCAGTCCCGCCCATCTCTAACTGCGCCGCTGACGGAGAAAGCCGAGTGTACTTCGCCTAGTCTCGGCTCCTCTCGCAGTCCTGCCTGTGACTGTGAGTAGAGCCGAGTCTAGGCGAAGTACACTCGGCTTTCTCCGTCAGCGGCGCAGTCAGTGGAGATGGGCGGAACTGCGAGAGGAGCCGAGTCCAGCCGAAGTGCACTCGGCCCCGCTCGCTCCTCTCCACAGAAATCGGCGCCAAATTTTAAAAACCGCCGGGACTGACACGATCGCAAAGGCACTGGGCACGGCTGCAGATGGACAGATGAACACTGGGCACGGCTGCAGATGGACAGATGGACACTGGGCACGGCTGCAGATGGACAGATGGACACTGGGCAAGGCTACAGATGGACACTGGGCACGGCTGCAGATGGACAGATGGACACTGGGCAAGGCTGCAGATGGACAGATGGACACTGGGCACGGCTGCAGATGGACAGATGGACACTGGGCACGGCTGCAGATGGACAGATGGACACTGGGCAAGGCTGCAGATGGACACTGGGCAAGGCTGCATGCTGCATTTAAATGTAAGTTTTTTTTCCTTGAATTTCCCTCCTAAAAGTTTTTTTCCTTAAAATTCCCTCCTAAACTTGGGGTGCGTGTTATACGCCGGTGCGTGTTATACGCCGATAAATACGGTAATAAAAAAAGCCAAATCAGAGGGGATTACATTTTTGAACTGGCACTGACCAATAGGGATTTATTTGAGCACCCAATGCTGTAGTGGGAAAAAATGTGGGTTCTAGTGATCACCCTTTTTTTTGGTTTGATATTAAAACAAAAATTAAGAAAGCATGTGTAGCGACCTCACCTCTGACTCCCTCCTTCTCTGTCAATGGCTCTCGTCTAGGGGACCAGGAAAGAGAGTGTGACGCACCACCAGCTCGTACCCTCCAGTGTGTAGAGGTGTGAGCTATACCCAATTACCTTTGGGTCTGTGCCCCTGTCCAGAGCCAAAGCTCATCTTGAGGATGATCCTTTAACTCCCAGAAAGCCAAGTTCCACACCATTGAAAGTCCAACACTTATTTATTCTTGTAGAGCAATAAATAGTCCTTTGCGAGCAGACTGGTTAGACAATGAACAGGCAAGGTGAAGAGGAGGGTCCAGGCACAAACATAAACGTATTACTCTCCTGTTTCAGTATGCGCAAACAGGCTTGGCGCACGGTCGCTGCCACCGACCGTGAGGGTGGTCGCTGCCACTGACCGGGTGAAATAGGATTTAGGCCTCTGCCACCGACCTGGGTTTCAGTTGGGTCGCTGCCACCGACCATGAGAACATGAACTACCTTCTTGAGATGCGGCCCCTGTCAGGGGAGTCATCCATCTGGACTGTCACCAGAGGCCTCCGCCGTCACCAGCCAATGCTGCGCTGGATCTCCGGGAAGGTCACTTCTCTGGTCCCCCTCACTCTAGATTCGGGTGTCCAAAACCAGAGGACACCCTAGGAATCCTCCGTCCCATGTGGAACTCAGTCAAAGGTACTGGGCCCCAGGCCTCCAGAGAGTACCTCACCCCAGACCTAAGGTGTCTGGGGTGGAATCGCAGCTCTGTCCCCGGGCCGAGGGCGCCCGGAGACCATCAGCCCCGAGCGGAAGATGTCCGCCCCTTTTATCCCCTCTCCCAGCATGCACAGCAGGTTCCCCGCCTCGCTGTACTACTGCTGCGAGAGGACAAAAAGGGTACAGACTTACAATGGTGGTTCAACCCCGGCCTATGGCGACAGCGCCACCTACAGGCCGCAGTTAACTGGACACCCTTGCATCCTCCACTGGCATAAATTGGTCCATGAACCCTAACAATTGCTGCATCTGAGCCATTTATCACTCAGATGCCTCCCCTAAATGTAACCACCCGCTACACATGCATAAAAGCAAAAGTTATAGATTTTAAAAGGACATGGAAGTCAGTAATCAGTGGGCACTGGTGATTTGTAAATTAGGGGTGTTACATAGGTAAATTGAATAGTAAAGGTAAATTCTGCATATAGAAGAAACAAGAAAACAGAAAGTATCGGCAAGAGATGTAGAACAACAGACAAAAGAATGCCATCATAATATCAGTGCTGCTAAAAAACGGAAAGAGTAGGTAAAGGCTTAATCTATGAAGGAGACTAAACCTTTTTTAGGTAAATCAGTGACAAACGAAAAAGATGCTATGGGATCACACAAAGTAAAACTGGGTGTTTTAATGTTTTTGAAGAGGACAGTACAGTGGACATAGCAAACCTTAATTTCAGCAAAGCATTTGGTATGGTTTTACATGGTTTTACATAATGAGCTCATAAAAAGTTGCACAAGGTAGGACTTATCTCTTGGGTGGTTCAGTGGATATAAAGCTGACCAAATTATAGATATCAGTGTGTGGCTGAAAATGGGGTCCATTCAGAACAGAGACCAGTCATAAGTGGTGTACCAAAAGGTTCTGTACTAGGTCCTGTTCTATGTAATCTGTTTGTAACTGATACAACTAAAGGTTTGTTGGGTAGGTCTTTTTGCTAATGATACAAAGTTGTGCAATAGGTTTAATATTCCTGGAGGTAAATGTAGCAGGAGACATAATTTAACATTACTGAAAGACTGGTGAAAGCACTGCACTTCAATCTTTCTAAATGGTACAGTAGATAGAAAAGAACACTGGGGGTACAGTTTTGGTCATAACTTCGAAGAAAAAATATTTGGGGTGCTTATTTCAAAGAATTGCAAGATGAGCAAGCAGTGTGTCCTATCAGTGAAAATAAATAAATAAATAAATAGAAACCTGTAAATCTATACTGGACCACTTTGTTAAATTTTTGTCACTGATGTTCTATGTTTCTATTACATGACTGTAAGTTTTGTAAGCAAAAATGCCAGAGCAAATGCTGAAATGTATTTACAAGGCTTAGATAAAATATCTGCAAGGCCCAGTTCAAACAGCGTTCCTAGCCCAGATGTCCTGCCATACAGTTTAAAAAATAGTTCCAATTGACCCTTGTCACTCATAATTAGTTTAACTCTTTCTCAAAGTCATCTGTACATGTCTGTCTCTGTAATACTTAAACTAAGGAAAGGTTATAACTTTTTTTTTATTTAGTTTGTACTGATCCCAATTTTTAGGTTTTTAAAGTTTTGTGATTTTTATTATTTTGTTCAGGAAAACCTTAGAATCTAGGAACTTAATTAAAATGTTTTACATTTATTAGGCTTAAACACACACACACACACACACACACATTATACTGTATATAAGGAATATTTTCCAAATCGCTAATACATTACTAAATTTTCCAAATCACTAATATATTACTAGTTCGAAAATACCCTTGAACTTTCTAAACTCTCAAAGCAATTTTTAGTTTCCCATATTTTCACAGGAAATAATGCAATGATTTCTTCTTGTAGACAGGTTCATTGCCAGGTTATAAAGAACCCACCAATGTATTCAAAATGCTGCCAATAATTTTTGCGACACCACACCAGGCATAATCCATTAGTAGTAATAGAGAGAAGCTGAAAACAATTATTCCTCTATTTTTTATAACAGTCTTCTTTTTTCTCTCGCTATTTTTTCCCATTTCACTTTAGCATCATTACTTATCATTTACAAAATGTATAAACTGAGTTTAGCTAAATAGATCAAAAGTGCAGAAAAATTAAAAACATTTATTTCACAGATTTGTGTAGAAACGTCTTATGCAGCCTAGTTTTCTGTGCCCTATATAAAAAAAAGAAAATATAAAATAATTATTTATCCCTAACTAGTGTTGGTGATGCCCCAGAACTAATAACTGATTGCAATAGATAGTGTGACTACTTACTGGGAATGTTTGTCAACTTTCATTTCACCTCTCTGGCAAACTAAATTCGTTTTGAATCAGTTAAATGCTCCTAGGTACCTACAATGAGCATCGCTTCACACATCTCTTCATTGTGTCTTCACAAATTTTGCTGAATTAAGCTGTAGATTCATGGACATGGGAAGCAAATTGGATATGTTCACGCAGATATGGCTACACAGTGGGGGAGATTTACTAATACTGGAGCACTCAGAATCTGGTGCAGCTGTTCATGGTTGCTGCTCCAGATATTGCTCACTTTTTTAGTTTTAGAAAATCCCTCCAATGAAATATATTTTATGGTGCAAAAAGTGTCATGGAAAGTGTATACCATAATATAATACAAATCAATATATATATAATCGATTATGTTTGCTCTTTTTCCGCATTTTAATTGTTTCGATTTTCTGTAACATACAGTAAGCAATATTTATAGATTTATGTTGTTATTAATAAGCATTACGAGAACCGTTGCTGTAACTATTGTCTTGATGTTGTTTATTGACCTGATTTTTTCCTTTCTGCTAACATTTTTCTTTGAAAAGTTCTAAAAATTGCAAAATTATGTAATCAGGAATTCAAAAAATATGTATATTTAAAAATGAAAGCTGAATAAAAATATAAATATTCTGATTACTTTATATCAACATATTTCCACCGTATACATGAGATGCTTACATGTTGTAAAGCTGCAGTATATGTGTAAAAGAAAAATACGTTTATAAATTTCATTATTCATTTTATTTTTTATTTTTTGACAGTTAAACATCAACTGTCAGGAAAGACGTATTTTTTTTTTATAGAGCAGTAGTAATATGTTCTATTCTCTACCATACCCAAAAATTAATTGAGAATTGACGCTCATGATCAGGTATATGCCTGTCTATATACCCATGTTCAAAATGGCCTGCAAATATTATATGAGATATCATTACAAAGGTTGAAAATACAGTAGTTAAGATGTGTGCAAAGCCAAAGCATTTTGAAGTTTTGGATAGAATGATAAGATATTAGAACCCCTGTCAGATTGTAATTGTCATTTGTGACTCCCATAGCTAATTGCACTTTCTCTATTTGTCCTGGTGAAATGAAAGTAAAAGAAACATTTAAAAGGCCAGCGATTCCAAACTTGTGCAAGGTCTTGGATAGGTAACCCCAATGGACCCTATCAAAGGCCTTCTCTGCGTCTAGAGCCAAAAAAGTACTAGGTGTTTGTGTGATTTCTGCTAGACGCAGAAAGTTCAGCATTCTCCTAGTCCCACCTGGAGCTTGTCTGCCCTTTACAAAGCCAACTTGATCCAGCACTATGAGAGAGAGGGTAATATCCATCAGTCTATTTGCTAGGATTTTGGCATAGATCTTCAGATCTGAATTTAATAGGGAAAATCGGCCTGAAGTTTTGTGGGACTGACGCATCCTTGCTAGGTTTTGGTAGGGTGACTATTACAGCTTGGAGCATCTCCGTTGGGAAAGAACCTGAAGAGGCTGCAATGTTAAAAAGTTTTACTAATTCAGGGCGAGGAGGGCAGAAAATGCCTTATAGTATTCAGCGGAAAAAACATCCGCGCCGGGGGATTTTTGCATAGGTTGGGATTTAATAACTGCTTCAACTTCCTGGAGGGTGATGGGTGTATTCAGTTTTTGCAGAGAGGTTGTGTCTATGGAGGGTAGGTGAATACCTTGTAAGAAATCCTCAATCTCCCTATCTGTGGGTTGGTGAGTGAGTGGGTCTACGTTGTGATTGTACAGGGATTCATAATAATCCTTGAATGTGTTGGCAATATCTTTAGGGTGATGTTAGTGTGGTGATGTCTAATGTGCGTGAGGTTGAAACGTGCATGTCTTTTTTTGAGTTGGGAGGCTAGGATTTTGCCTGCTCTGTTATTTTGAGAGTAGTATAAGACTTTCAATCTCTTAAAAAAAGTGTTATAATCAGTTCTTGCCTCAGCTCTTCGCGGCAGATAGTGAGGCATTTAAGTATATCACTGGACGTGGTATCGGGGTTTTTGTGCTTTGCTTCTAAGTCTGCTATGGTCTCATGGAGCTGTGACATGCGCTGCATTTTCTTTTTCCTTTATGTTCAGGTATGTTCAGGTATGTTCAGTATGCACAGTATCCGAGGTAGTAATTCCCTTGTAACCATTTAAATCAAATATATTGACCAAAACTAACCAAACTTGATCATTTGATAACTGAGAAAAGTCAGGCCGCATTTTTTGCGGCAAACTGGTTACGGAAGTCATCTCGTAACTGAAGTAGGGGGAAAAAAAGAAGAATAAGTCAGTGAACAGCCGAACAACGGGTGTTTTTGAGTGAGCGCTCAAACTTGCGATGATGCTTGAAGTCACCAGGTATGCAGTATCCCTGAGGTAAGGGGAGAGAATTCTGTTAGTATTTCAGTCATGAGTAGGTTGTTTACTTACTCTTCCTGTTCTGGCATTGGTTATTGCGTCTATCGTAGAGGGGGTCAGGGTCCGCTGGAACTCCTTCTGCAGGGATTAGATGCCATTTACGGAGAAGCTCCAGACCTCTGTCTAGTGATATTGCATGCGATTCGTTGTGCATTTCCACTAGGAATTTGGCTGGGAAGCCCCACTTGTAGAAGATTTTGTGATTACGCAGGATTTTGGTGATAGGAACCAAGTTGTGCCTGGCTATCAAGGTAGCGTGCGACAAGTCAGCATACAGTGCGATTTCAGCAAAGGGATCAGGGAGAGCAGGGTGCTGTCTGGCATAGCGCATAAGGTGATATTTTACGTGGTAAAAGTGGATTCTTGCTATGACATCCCGGGGAATCTAGAAAAAGGCAGGGAACTTGGGACTTTAGATGAAGCGGTAGACTGGTGGGATCTGGTCAGGTAGAAAGGAAGGTTTTGGCAATCTCTGGGCTCTGTTAATGGTGATATCTGCGGGGTTCAGGGATGGGAGGGCTCAGGGCTGTCATCACAAGTTTTTGCAGATATGCTGTAAGCTCTGCTGGTTTAACGGTCAAACCCCTCTAAATTTGATATTGTTCCTGCGAGCCCTGTCTTCAATATCCGCCATTTTGAGACGCATGGCTCATATTTCTTCCTCTACCTCAACATGTGCATCCACAAGTTCATTGTGTGCTAATGTAAATTCCTCCATTTTCTGCTCTACATATTCAGCTCTGTTACAGACTGCAGAAACTTCCATTTTTGTGGTGTGCATAAATGCTGCCATGTCATGTTGGAGGGCCCCCTGCAAAGTCTGCAGCATCTCCTTCATGGTGGTGTCTATGATGGGCTGCCCTGAGGTGGGGAATGCATGTAATTGCTGGGCGTATGTCGAGGATTCCTCCATTACTTCCCCCGCCGTGTCTGCATCATCCCGGGCCCCCCCTCCTACCCAATGCTCCTTTTTTGCTTAACAGGGCTACTGAAGAGGGAGGATGGCAGTGGATGGTCTTGGTAGCATGACTCACCCGAGGTTGGCGATGGATTTCTGGAAGGGTGTGTTGTGGAGCCTGACGAGTGGCTCCCGGCACAGTTGCCATATTGGATTTCTCGGCCCGCAGCTGGGGGGAAGAAGTCCATCAATTTTCGGGGTCCCTCTCTCTCCTTCCTTTTAAACATTATGTTCACCGTGTGCTTTTTAGCTGTCCTGGTGTGCTGTGAGTCACTGTTAAACACCCGTGTGTCAGAGCTCTCCTCTCACACGTCCATCCTCTCTGGTTGCCGGCTCTGCCCCTTCTGACCTACCATAACTTGTCCTGCACTTTTTGCTTGTGGAGGTGGCCATCTTGGAAAAACTGGGGCTTTACTCACTCAGCTCAGAGCCTCTATGGGGAACAGTGAGCAACACAGTAGAGACATTACAGAATCTCGCATAACATCTCCTGGGACTACCAGTCATAGGCACCAGTGCTTCAGATCTTACATGGCTGACATACAGATATGAAGCTAAAGTACCTAAGCACTCTAACATACCAGGAGGAGCACTGCGATTTTTAGGAGGAATTCCAGACAGAAAGGTACTGCTTAGAGACATTTAACATTTCTAAATATTCCCTTAGTGAATTTTCACTTTGTTAGTTCAGGTCCACTTTAGGAAACATTATTTGGCTTCACATATGCTTTAACTATGCAGATGGGTTTCAGTATGTCCAGAAGGTCGATTATAGGAGCTGTTTTGTTTTTTTTAAGTTTTGTGTATCACAGCTAAAATGACATATGCCAATGGAAGACCTTATCAGCCACTTTTGATATACTTGTGCCCACAGATGTTTTCCTTCTGATACTATTGATGGATACATGAACAAAGACAGAAAAGATGAAGCTGGACTTTTCTTTTTCTCTTTCACACATAAGCATTTTTATGTTTTATTTTTCTTGTGTAGTATTTCCTGAAAAGTAACAAACACATAAAAAATATAATTATGCAACACTGTAAATTTTATGCAGTGCTTTACATATATAGTGTACATTCACATCAGTCCCTTCCCTCATGGATCTTACAATTTAAGGTCGCTAAATCACATTCATACACATAGTAGGGCCCATTTAGACGATAACTATCTAACCTACTAGAAGTGACGTAACAACCAGGGTCGCACCAGTCGCGCTTGCGACTGGAGAGCAGGGATAGGGCTGGTAAATATGACAGAGTCAGTGATAGGTACCGATCACTGACTCCATTCATTCATATCTTTTCAGTTCATGAAAGAAAGGGAAGATTCTGTGCAGCTGAGGGTGCAGAGATGGAGGGGTCGCAGGCCTGTGAGAGGGGGCCCCAGCTGGGGGTCCCTTCATGGTTTCTTGCACCAGGGCCCTGAAGGTTCTAGTTACACCTCTGCCTACTAGCAAGTCTTGGGAGTGTGGGAGGAAACAGATGCAGACACAGGGAGAACATGCAAACTCCAGGCAGGTAATGCCATGGTTGGGATTTGAACCGACAATCCTAGTGCTGCTAGGTGGAAGTGCTAACCACTTAGCCACTGTGCTGCCCCTATCCTTCCTTTGTAAACAACTTTACCATGCTTTGTGCTAGAAACTGTAGTGTCAGGACAAATAGAACAATTAGCAAAATGCATTTGTACTATGGTAAAACTAGTACTGCAACTGGAAATGTTTTTTATTTATTTTTCAATTTGCCATAAAATACATAGAAAGTTAAATCATTTTGGGGAGATGTCACCCCAAGAACACCTTGTCTATCCCCAAAAAAACATTCATATTACTTTTATTTCATCATATTACAAAGTTATTGGTAAATGAATAGGCTGCTGAATTGTAAATATTGAGCTGGTACACAAGGGGTAGACAACTGATGGTACTGGAGTGAATAATAATAATGTTAAATATAATAAAGGGATGTGTTAACGTAAAAGGTCCCATGGTCATTGAAAACAGTTAAATGATATGCTAATTAGACTATGAAACAACTGTATGTCCCTAATATATATGCAACCACTACAGGTCCCATTTATAACAAATTATAGGTTTAAAGTAGACTGAATTATCATTGATATATTGTGTCAGCACAGTTTATATTATTCAATCTGGCTACCGAATAGCCTGTAATAATTAGATAATGACAGTCATATGAGAGAATTCAATCCTAACTCTGGGAAGAATAACCTTTATACGTCCCACAATCTGGTGGGATATACGGCCAAGATGCTCCTTGTTGAGAGGGATGATAGCCAATGTTTATCCCTTCCGTCTGACACCAATGATAGGCCATCCTAATTTCACAATAAAATAAAAAATGCAGCGCCTATATAATGTATAGAACCCAGAGATATATATAAATCTGGGCGTGTGTGAATTCCAAATACCACAAATAAAGGGAGTAACCCTAAAAAGTTGTAATATACAGCAACAAATAAAAAGTGCAATTACATATATAACGTCCTGTGAGGTGATATAACTGACAATAAAGTCCAGTATGATGCACAATAAATGAACAAAAAAAAAAAACAATCAATCAAAATTCGATGTATCCATGGCGACTTCAAGTTCATATAAATATATACATTTATATAGCAGCAACACCCAGGAACGTGATTCCAACACCAGGAGTGGGGAAAAAAATGGGTACTCTTACCCCTATGTGTGGACACACACACCAGCGGTGGTGGGTCAGACAAGCAAAAGGTGCGGATAAAAAATCCTCTGGAACCGTCCTCACAGTGCGATAAGTGCAGGAACACCGGATCTCCAGCTGGATATCTCCACGGTTGTAATACGAAGCGTCAAGGATATCAGTGCATCAGAAGTGGTGATAATAACCATAAAACAAAAAAAGGGAAGCTCCACATAGTGCAGGTTCAGAAGGTAATTAAAAAGACTTTGTTTATTCAAACAAAAAAGTCACAGAACACACATCGGTGTTTAAAGAGCAAAGTTTTAGAAAATGAAACAGGCTTCCATGCAGAGGCTTGTACAAGCAATATCAGATTAAAAAAAGCGTAGCTGTAGGCAGGTCCATGTACCCGACATGTTTCGCATAATAATGCATCAACTGGGGCATGAACCTGCAGGACAGAGCCACGCTATATAGTGCAATAACATCATTGGTTGGATTCATCTCAGCTGGTGTGTAACTCCCATTCAGTGAGATGAACCAATCGAAGTATCAAAAAGTCTCCGCCCCCATGTCCGTCATAGGTAAGGCTAACTAAATGAGCCAATGAGAGTGGAAGAATGGCGCACGACTCTGCGTCATTGCGTCACCGTTGAGGATCGTCATTACGCTCCCCTTTCCAGCAGTATATGCGTTCCATAGCGAAACCAAGGGAACCCATATCGCAAGAACGTATGCTACGTTACTACGCGACTACGTTAGTACAGCGTCATCACGCTACTGCTGCCAAAGGTGACTGCGTTCCAAGCCTCCCTTACAGACCACGCTGTATGAACCGCAGCAGGGAATGTGCGCAACGGCAGACTGCTCTGCAGACGTGCAGGATAAAGTCAATTGGTAGATCTGTTTTAACAATATCAAGGGCACAACTGCAATACTAACACTGGCGGACAGGGGAGCTAGAGAAACAAATATATGATTTCATATCACAAGCCTAGTAATATGAAAAAATATTTACAATATTAAAAGCCACTGATATTTGGAATATGAACAAACATCCATACCCAAAATATATATAATTATATAAAATACACCACTAAAGGTGAATTTACTTACTAATAATAAAGTATATGCAAATAATCTCATGCAAGCCAGTCCAAAGATGTTGCATAAAAAGAATAGATAGCAGGCCATAATTGTGAACAATACATACAAATTAAAATAAAAACCAGGAGATATATGAGTATAAAAATAAAAAATTATAAAAAGCAGTAGCCTTATATAGAAAAAATGGGACATAAACAAAAAACTGGCCACTTAGGCTTTATTAATAAAGGAATTAATGTCCCAATCGATGTTGAGCCCGAATGGCGAATAACACCGAAGTTGGTGTATCCAGAAAGTTTCCAATCTGGAGACACCTCTAATCCGGGATTCACCCCTCCAATGAGGGACGAATTGATCAATTACTTGAAATTTGGTGCCGGTAACCTTTTTATTGTGAACATGAAGGTAATGTCTCGGTACACTATGTTTAGTGCGTCCTTTTTTTATTCCTGAAATGTGTTCATTGACGCGGATGGAAAAATTGCGAATAGTGCGTCCCACATATTGCTTATCACAAGGACATGTGATAAGGTATACAATGAACTTTGTGGTGCATGTGGTAAACTGCTTCATATGGTAAATCTTGGAAGTGACAGAAGACGTAAAACTAACACTCCTGCCACGTCCAATCACATTATGTATACACACATTACACCTTTTGCAAGGGTAATAACCCTTCATGTCTGGAAAAAGGGAAGAACATTGTTTGGCTGGGGGATCAGCTACATTAGGGGCAATCTGATTGCGAAGAGAAGGTGCCCCCCTAAACACAACACCTGCCCTATCAGGGAGCGATGGACCAAGAAGGGGATCATTTTTAAGAACTTCCCAATGACGATTGAAAATCCTTTTGATCTGCTTATGTTGTATTGAAAACTGAGTCATGAAGGACCATTTAAACCGTGGAGAAGGTGGTCGTTTGGGCCGTTCAACAACCAGAGACTGTCTGTCCAACAAGGACACCTTACTAATCTCAGTGTCAATAGCTGACGGAAGATATCCTTTCTCAATGAATTTTAATTTGAGAATGTCTGCTTGTGTATAGAAGTCCTCAAGATGTGTGCAATTCCTCCTAATTCGAAGGAACTGGCTGAATGGCACTGATTTAAGCCAAGAGCTATGATGGCAGCTGTCAGTTGGAATATAGCCATTACGATCTGTCGGCTTAAAAAAAGTTCTAGTTATCAATGTATGATTCACAACTGAGATTTCAAGATCCAGAAAATGAATAATGGTCCGACTCATCTCATAAGTCAATTTGATACCCATATCATTATCGTTAAGAGTGACCATGAAGTCGTGTAAAGACTCCTCATCACCCCTCCATAGGAGGAGGATGTCGTCTATGTACCTTGCCCATAAGATGAGCTCTGGGCGCCGTAAGGCGTAGACGACATCCTCCTCCCATAGGGCCATAAATAGGTTCGCTAGACTAGGGGCGAACTTGGCGCCCATAGCGACACCCTTTGTTTGTAGAAAAAACTGGCCCTGGTACCAAAAGTAATTGGACTGGGTGGCAAAGGTCAACAGATCCATAATATAACGCTGTTGGACATGGGGTATCTGACCAGATATAGCCATAAAGTGTTTAACCGCATGCAATCCCAATTTATGTGGTATGCATGTATATAATGATGTCACATCTGCGGTGACCAAAATACAATCATCCCCAAAGTTAATACCGTCCAAAAGACGTATGGTGGCACCCGTATCCTTTAAAAAAGATGGAGTTGATTGAACAAGCGGTTGTAGATGAAAATCAATGTAGCGGCCAATACGGGACGTTACAGAGTCTATTCCACTTATTATGGGTCTACCAGGCGGGTTAGTAATGTTTTTATGGACTTTCGGGAGGTAGTACATGATAGGGATTCTAGGTGCTAATGGCACCAAGAAATCCTTCTCCTTTCTGTCCAAAATCCCCTGTTGAAATCCCATATCTATTAGATTACTCAGATCCCTTTTAAGAACCTTAGTGGGATCCTTATTTAGAGGCATATAGGTGCTGGTATCATCCAGAATTCTACACATTTCAACATGATAATCTATTTTGTCCAAGATAACTAAGCCACCCCCCTTGTCAGCAGGACGAATTATAATATCTTTACGTTCACATAAGGTTTTTAAACCTGTTTTAATATCGGGGTGGTCATAGATTTTAGCCCTAGGCAGAAGATCCAAATCTTTAAGAACCAAATCCTTGAACACCCTGATTGATGGAGCAGAGACATTGGGAGGGTTAAACAAGGAGGGATTGGACAGGCCAGTATGAATGACCTGGCCAGTGCCTCCTGCAATGTCCCTAGGTTGGGGTGGATATGCTATAAAATGTCTCTGTATATTAAGTTTGCGGACATATTTATGTACATCCACGAATGTATTAAACTTGTTTAAAGTCTTGGAGGGTGCATATTTTAAACCTTTATCCAGAATACGTAATTCTGCCTCAGAAAAGGTTGCTTTACTTAAATTAAAAATGCCACTCGTGTTAAAAAAGCACAGTTTATATTATTCAATCTGGCTACCGAATAGCCTGTAATAATTAGATAATGACAGTCATATGAGAGAATTCAATCCTAACTCTGGGAAGAATAACCTTTATACGTCCCACAATCTGGTGGGATATACGGCCAAGATGCTCCTTGTTGAGAGGGATGATAGCCAATGTTTATCCCTTCCGTCTGACACCAATGATAGGCCATCCTATTTTCACCCCTGGCTTAACTGATGAGCCCTTCCATCCCTTAATTGCCACATGCAAAATTCACAACGAGTTATAAACCCTTGCAACAACTTCTGCACGTGACCGATACTCCCCTTCCCTTCTGGAGTGCAGTTCATTTACGACACTTTCTCTCAGGCATGGGGAAACCAGTTTTACCACTTCCCCCATTAACAAACTTTGAAAAATTTGCCCACAAGATGATGGCCACTCCCTCCACTTCTCAGGATCCATCTTACATCTCCAGATGGGAATCAGGCCCGGGGGTTGACTTTTAAGAAAAACAAGAAGAATGTATCATCTGCTTTACACACATGGTCTGTGTCTTCAATGTAATACAGGAAACAGTTTTTTAAATATTGACGCGTTGGTACAAAACTTCAACTCTCCACAATATGTTTCCTCAAATTTCTCCCCAATGTTGGGGATGCCTTAACCAGGAGGGCATCTACCTCCATATATTCTAAGCCTGCTCAGTTCTGTCACAATTTTGTTCAACTATACATTTTCTGTGAGATACTCAGCTGATCTGGCTCGATGAGCATTTTCTTGTTCCCAGTCTTGGGAACACCCCTGGCAGACTACCACACTGAGAACCTTAATCCCCTGATTTTTTTTCACTCCTCTGCACCCCGACCCCTTTTTTTTTTACCAGCTCTGCCATCCAATGGACATGACTGGCTGCCCTGTGCTCTATGTCCTAACTCCTGTGGTGACAGCTATGACACATGACTTATACGAGTTGTATTTCAGCTACACCCCTTCACCTATTGGCCTTGTTGAGCCATTAGAGTTGACTAGACACTATTCTTTGTTATGTGTCTCTTTTGAGGAGTGTTTTTTGTTATTTTTGCATATTTGCTCCTGTTTACATATGTGGCACACCTATGTGTTGATTTTTTTCTCCCCTATTGTATACTCTGAAAAACTTAAAAAAAGAAAAAACCTTTACCTCATCACTGCAAGGGTTAACTGCTCATTTTGCCTAGGTGATGATAAATAAGGTGACATCATAACTTACTCCCTCTGCAGTCTGTGCTTTCCCCTGCTGTATGACAATCCCACATTATGGGTGGTCCTCTGCATCCTTACATAAAATATAGGACTGCTCATATGTTTGATATATCATAGAGTTGTGACCCGCGACTTTGAGGGACCAGTCACAAAAAAATAGGTGTAGCAAGGGGTTACGATCTAAAGTGTCCTAAAGACTATGTTGTGTTCCTAATTAAGAGGTTGGCTCCCTCTGGTGTCTGTTTATGTTGTGACATAGAAGTTTGTTCAGTCCAATTGCATTATGGAACAAAGCATGGTGGGCATTGTAGTGTGAGAGGAAGTGACTCTATTGCCATGGGTTGGATTGAGACTACAATACCCACAGTGCCACTGTGCTACCAAAAAAGCCTGCTGGGGGAATGTTATATAACAGACTAGTAAGGCCTCAGCATGCTCTCTCTGGACGCCATCTTTCAACAGGCATGAGGCCTGCTGTGAGCGTGCCTAGGCCATAGAAGCCTGGGCCTAAAGTTGGAGAGTGGATAGCCGATGAGGGGATCCTTGTGGACCGCATCGCTGACTGCGCCAGAGAGGGGACCACCCTATGCTCCACAGCATCTGAGACCATCCGTCTATCTGCACCTTGTGAGGGCCGCGCGGTGAACCAGCGACATCTTGCCTAATGGGGATATCAGTGAGCCGAGGTTTCCAGCCAGGTGAGAGGGCACTTGCCTACCAACATAGTTGACTGAGTTGCAGGAGAGTGGTCTATATAATCCCACTTGTAGTTGCTGACACTTGCAGTGTCACAGATAGGGATCCCTTGCAACCGCGTGCAGTACAGCGGCCTGGGAGAACTAGCGGTTCCTTTGCTTCTATTCTACCTTCACTGAGTGATTACTTTTTACCTCTTTACATACTGATTGGAATACAATTAAGTGCACCAACTGAGCTCGCAGAAGACTAGCTGAACTTAAAGGAACAGTCATCACTTTATCCTTTTCCAACGTTTACTGCAAAGGGATACGCACCAGATTGAATTGCCCGCTAGAGGGAGCCATATAGTCATATGAACTCTAAGGTTTAATGTAACTGTTTGTACTATATCGGTTGCTTTGTTGTTTAGTGATTTGTGTGAGCCTTGGTGGAGAGGTGTCTCAGTGCCGGTGCCATGGTATTGGGGGAGTTCTCCACCACACACTCATTCACATCTGACTCAGGGTATGGTGATTGGGTCTTGTGTTATAGAAATCTTGAACCGGTTATGCTTCATTGACTTTGCAGGGATCTGTGTACAGTTGAATGTTATTTGTATAACCATTGTGTTAACTCTTTTACAAGTAAACAGTTTACAACTGGTTAAGTACTCTATGTGTGGTGTAATGGATCGATTCTGGTCCAATCCCAGAAACTATTTTCTTGTTCCGCCGCTGTTCCAAATCTGTGCTGGAGTGAAATAGACCTATTTGCTAGCTTTGAAAGAAAATACGCTACTCAGTGCTTTAGCATAAATTCTTTTATCGTCTCCAGACCTGGTCTTGGTCTCAGCCCTTTTTAAAGGCAAATCTTACACAGACAACGTCACAGGCATGTACATATAATTAGTTTGTGTTCATATATGGAGCTTCTTCTTGTGACGTCAGTTTCTTCCTCTTGCCAGAGTGTCCCGGAATACTCTTTTCTCCTTTTTAGTCTTGCTCGGAGGGGGGAGGAGTAAAGATAGCCATGTGATGATGTAATGGACTTCTGTTCTTTTCCTTTATTCTGAGCTGCTATATTTCTTAATCAAGGAAATCACTTTTTGTCTTATTTTATAAACACTAAAAGATACACACATAGGGGTTGATTTACTAAAGGAAAATCCACTTTGCACTTGAAAGTGCACATGGAAGTGCAGTCGCTGTAGATCGCTGTAAATCTGAGGGGAAGCTCTGCTGATTTTATCATCCAGTCATGTGCAAGCTAAAATGCTGTTTTTTATTTTCCTTGCATGTCCCCCTCAGATCTACAGCATCTGCACTTCCATGTGCACTTTCAGTGCACTTTCAAGTGCAAAGTGGATTTTCCTTTAGTAAATCAACCCCATAATGTTTCATACTTGTACCCTTAACATATACAAACCCTCTGATTCCCAATATTAAGATCAATGAGCTTCTTTTTGTACAGAAATACCTCAAAATGTATTTCTGTTCCTAACAGATGGTTCTAGTAAAAGGACACTAGTCTTCCTGAATTGCTGAGATAGCTGAAAATAGACTGTCAGAAACAGAAAATCAAGAAAATAAACATTTAACCCTTGCTAAGCTTCTCAAACTATCATGGATAATAGATAGGGATAAAACGTATTATAAATAAAATATTCATTTTATATACTCCATCACAGTCCCCCCTTGAAATGACTATTTTATATCAACTCTGTCCCTATATTATATAACCTTACCTGGCCCTCCTGACATCAGGACCTTTTTTATATTTTGCATAGAGGTCGGACATGGCTTGCCCAGTGTCTTTACTCGACGAAACGGTCAGGAGAACAGTCAAGTACTATTCTTTCCCTTATCATTTAAGAATGTTGTATGTATTAGTTACAGGTAAGGACTGTAATGGAGCATACGGTCCCTCATCCTCCTCCTTTGTTGGTTCTCTAAAATCACCTAGATTAAAAAAGGTAGGAGTCACCTCTTCAGCTGCCTTTCCTAACAGCTTTTTCATACAGGGCAGAATACAGCAAACCACTAGTGCAGCTAATGTAAGCAGTATCAAAATTGCTATACCTATTTGAGTACAAATGCGTTGCCACCCATTCATCCACCCAAAATACTGGTCCCAGGGATCGGTCAGTCCTGAATTTCTTTTTAACTCTTTCGAGAGATCCTCTAATTTCTTAATGGCCAAGGTTACCTTACCATTGGAGCCTGTATTGTCCGGAATGTACGTACAACATGTACTTGTGCCAGGCAACATTTTACACACACCTCCCTTTTCAGCTAAGATCATGTCTAAGGCCATACGATTTTGGAAAGTCATTTGTGAAGTGGCCTCTAGTTGTTCAGCTAAACCTTGGAGTGCATCCCTGGTATAGTTAACGAACCTCTGTGGATTATAGTAGATATAATTAATCCAATCTACATTCTTATTTACAGTTATTATGGGAATCAGGGACTCAAAACCTGCAGCTACTTGGTCTCTTGCTTTAAATTCATCTGGGACCCCCCTTGGGACTCCTATGTCATCTATATATACATGAGGGTCAAAACTACCAGCTGGAGCACCTCTACGCTTCCTGCTGGGTTCAGATGAGTGTTCCCTTCTTACTACCAAGTCACCTCCCGAAAAGATGTGCAGGGGCATTATGACTTTAGCAAGTGCACATTCCCCTGTCCACCTGTCTGGTAATCTAGTCCTAATCTTCATGTCCCCACAAATCCAATACACGTCTCCCAAAGACTGAGTCTGGCTCTGTACCAGGTCCATGGATACACTACTGTAGGAAGCACAGTATCCCATAGAGAAGTTCCCTAAGGACTTCCCTATTCCCTGGTAGTTCCCATAACATGTGTAATTACTGGGATATATAGTAATACCCTCCCAGGGCTTGGATGTCCTAGTTATTATGGGATATTCTCTTTTCCATGTTTCGCACTGGGAGGAATCAGTGGAAGTATTGGTAAACAGGCTCAGAAAGCACTCCTCTTGAGTGGGAGGTATGTTTAATGGTACTGTTCCCAAATGGGGTCTAGCTCCACTACACACATAACAGTTGGACCTGTTATGTTTCCCTACACTATACCTCATCCATTCAAGCCACAGGTTGACATCTGAGAAACTAGTCTCTGCAGCCATCGTGTCTTCAAATGTGGGATCTGCTATGGCCACCATATCTTCTAGGGTGCGCATCTGTGCATGTGGTTTAAGGGGATCACTTGTTGGTTGAAGGGCCTCCCATTCAGATGAATTATACATGTCTTTAACTTGGAACTGTCCACTTGGTCCCCTATTCTCCCCATCATATCGCACTCCCATAACATATGTGCCTGCATCCGTAGGACTGGGATTTTTTATGGTCAGGGTGAGTTTCCTATCATAGTTTGACCATATGCCTTTTTTTATTAGGGTCAGTCTGCTGAGTAATGACTCTCCATATTTGTCTTTCCTGTTCAGGGCACTCTGTGGCCTATATCCCCAGTCATCCCCTGTATTCCAACCCACAGATTCCCAGTGGCCACAGTCTGGTGTATCACATATATATATATTTCCGGAAAATGTTACACTGCCAGTCATTTGTAGGGTGAAAGATTATAGTACAGAAATCAAATATGAAGGTAGCTACATGTGTGTCTAATGAATTATACCAAAATTGTATTATACCATCCTTTTGTTTAATAGCCACCTCCTGTGCGTACACAGTTGCTATAAGAAAATAGATATATAGTTTCATTCTGGTGCGAGTGGTGCACGGTCCTCAGGAACTGGAGCCTTGTTGCATATCTTGACTCCAGGGAATGCTTTCAGAGAGACTTCTTAACCATCACCCAATCACCAGGAAGTATACTGTAAGTAACGGTATCTAGATCAGGATCTGTAATGCAAGAAAATACTCGTACATAGATGTTAGTTAATTCTTTTACAAGAGCGGTCACATAATCTAGCAAAGTATCAGACTGTAATTGCAACTGTTATGGATAACAACCTAACAGGGTGATAAGATGCATGAAACGTTAATGTGTTACCTAGGGCCAACCATATTTATTTTGTGACTATACTGGTGAACACAGGACCCTGATCACTCTCTATCACCCCAGGTAACCCATATCTGCAAACTAGCTCCAAAAGCAGCCGTGGTTTTCGCCGTCTGATCTGTGACAGGATAAGACTCGAGCCACCCTGAGCCTTTCCGGGGTTGCATGCTAGGCAAGTGTGGCAGGACTTACAGTACTGTTTAGTCATTCCTGGAGCTACATAATGTTTCTTTATAAGTGAGTTCATCAAAGTCTTTGAGAAATGGGTTGCTCCATGGGCCCATTGCACCACAGCTAGGTACAAAGCTCTGGGGAGACATAGGCGGGTTCCTACAGTCCAAAGATCATCCACCTGTACTGCTACAAGGTGAGTTGAGGCATTGGGATCAGGGCATCCAGAACAGGGGGTAGACGGGTAGTTTCCACCTTCATAAGGTCAAAACAATATTTATCTTCATCTCGGGTAAAAGCAGGTAGGTCTGCGTTCTCTTCTTCCTGTTTGTTCAGAGACATGTCATGGTACAAGAGGAAGTAGAGTAGCAGAGTAGAGGCAAAGTAGAGTCACACCGTCAGGCATGAGGAAACTGTATCGCAACCATAGGACAAACACTTGTGTTGCACCTGATACAGAAAGGCAAACAAATAGGGAGGGGCAAACAGCAGAAGGGGAAGGGCCAGGACAAAGTCAGAAGTTTAGTCCAGCAGGGCTTGGGCAGACAGGATGGGCCACCTCTAGCAACAGGGTAAATAACAATCAATAGCGTGGTTATAGAATCCATGAGTTCGTGTCAACACCCATAAGGTGGGGCCCAGCATCTCAGATAAGGCAAAAGGGCTTTCCATAACAGGCAAAAGGGCTTTCCATAACAGGCAAAAGGGCAGGAACAGTACTGATCGCCTTTATTACATGTAGGGCCTTAGCATGACTAGGGGCGAAATGAGCTGTATGGCTTCAGGTAATCTAAATAAATGACAGCGAAAATACTTTTGCAGACAGGGGCACCCCAGACAGAAGAGAGCGTGGCTATAAGGTCCTGTACTACTCTGGTCGGGCCACTATCAGCCCAATCTGAATTGGTTCTTTAAAACCCACTACGAAATCACTTGGTAGTATGCGATAATGCGATTAGTATGGACATACCTTTCTATGCAAACCCTAAGCAAAGTTCAACATTTAAATGACACTAGAACATTCAAAACCTAGCAACCCTTATGAAACGTCGTTCCGTTACTACACAGAAGGTAAGTACTCTTTATAAATATGACACTATGTCATCGTTCTTAAACCAAACAGATCTCCTAAATACACTTCTTACATGTGTCCAGACCAAAAATCACATTAGGCACATGTGAAGGCAAAGTCTAAATTTAGAAGAATTATTTTTTACACAGGCATTACCCCAAAACCATTATACAACATTAGACATTTAACATTTGGAAACAGAGTAGTTCATACTGCACGTAGAAATAAGCCTGATTCCAAAAATCGCTCTAAATGGTTTTAGTAATGGACATGTAAAAACAATTCAGTCAGTCAAGTACCTGGATATGCAAAAAGAAATATTCTCATTTAAAAATAACTGCATACATTATTGTTGGAATCAATTATTTTTACAATGAATTTTATCTCCATTATTAGTCTGTACTGATTCTAACTAGGGATGGGCCCGGTGCTCGATTCGAACCCATGTTCGAATCGAGCACCGGGCGTTCGCTCGCTCGTCGAGCCCAGAACTATTTGGGCCGTTCGCATCACATTCGTGTGATGCGAGCGGCCCCGCAATGCATTGCGGCCGGCGCGGCCGGCGCAGTGCATTGCTGGCTGATGATTGGCCAAGCATGCACTGTGACCCCGCATGCTTGGCCAATCACAGCGCCCGAAACTCGGAGAGCAATAATTGGCTACAGGCAGGACGCCTGTAGCCAATTACAGCTCAGGGGCTTTAGTACATGCCCCACCATTTAAAAGGCCGCCACGCCATCGGCCCCGGTCACATGAGTTCCGGCTTTAGGAGAGATCAGTCTGCTGATTCTGTCTTTGCTTGATACTGAAAGATTTGCTCTTCTTTGCTAAACCATTGGCTATTTCTTTGCTAAACCATTGCTACCTAAGTCATTGATCGTTCATTGCTGCTGATTGCACAGTTAGCGTGTTATTAGCTGCTGCTGGGGATTAGTCTGGTGCGTGCTTACTGTTAGTACAGTATTGCAGTAGTACCAACCGCAGTGCTGTTAGCACAGCATTGCACCCCAACAGCACCCATAGGACTTCTAGTGTGTTAGTGGCAGCAAACAGAGCTCCTATATTTTCTTCTCAGCAGCACCCATAGGACTTCTAGTGTGTTAGTGGCAGCAAACAGAGCTCCTATATTTTCTTCTCAGCAGCACCCATAGGACTTCTAGTGTGTTAGTGGCATCACACAGAGCTCCTATATTTTCTTCTCAGCAGCACCCATAGGACTTCTAGTGTGTTAGTGGCAGCAAACAGAGCTCCTATATTTTCTTCTCAGCAGCACCCATAGGACTTCTAGTGTGTTAGTGGCAGCAAACAGAGCTCCTATATTTTCTTCTCAGCAGCACCCATAGGACTTCTAGTGTGTTAGTGGCATCACACAGAGCTCCTATATTTTCTTCTCAGCAGCACCCATAGGACTTCTAGTGTGTTAGTGGCAGCAAACAGAGCTCCTATATTTTCTTCTCAGCAGCACCCATAGGACTTCTAATGTGTTAGTGGCATCACACAGAGTTCCTATATTTTCATCTCAGAAGCACCCATAGGACTTCTAGTGTGTTAGTGGCATCACACAGAGCTCCTATATTTTCTTCTCAGAAGCACCCATAGGACTTCTAGTGTGTTAGTGGCAGCAAACAGAGCTCCTATATTTTCTTCTTAGCAGCACCCATAGGACTTCTAATGTGTTAGTGGCATCACACAGAGTTCCTATATTTTCATCTCAGAAGCACCCATAGGACTTCTAGTGTGTTAGTGGCATCACACAGAGCTCCTATATTTTCTTCTCAGAAGCACCCATAGGACTTCTAGTGTGTTAGTGGCAGCAAACAGAGCTCCTATATTTTCTTCTCAGCAGCACCCATAGGACTTCTAATGTGTTAGTGGCATCACACAGAGTTCCTATATTTTCATCTCAGAAGCACCCATAGGACTTCTAGTGTGTTAGTGGCATCACACAGAGCTCCTATATTTTCTTCTCAGAAGCACCCATAGGACTTCTAGTGTGTTAGTGGCAGCAAACAGAGCTCCTATATTTTCTTCTTAGCAGCACCCATAGGACTTCTAATGTGTTAGTGGCATCACACAGAGTTCCTATATTTTCATCTCAGAAGCACCCATAGGACTTCTAGTGTGTTAGTGGCATCACACAGAGCTCCTATATTTTCTTCTCAGAAGCACCCATAGGACTTCTAGTGTGTTAGTGGCAGCAAACAGAGCTCCTATATTTTCTTCTCAGCAGCACCCATAGGACTTCTAGTGTGTTAGTGGCATCACACAGAGTTCCTATATTTTCATCTCAGAAGCACCCATAGGACTTCTAGTGTGTTAGTGGCATCACACAGAGCTCCTATATTTTCTTCTCAGCAGCACCCATAGGACTTCTAGTGTGTTAGTGGCATCACACAGAGCTCCTATATTTTCATCTCAGAAGCACCCATAGGACTTCTAGTGTGTTAGTGGCATCACACAGAGCTCCTATATTTTCTTCTCAGCAGCACCCATAGGACTTCTAGTGTGTTAGTGGCAGCAAACAGAGCTCCTATATTTTCTTCTCAGCAGCACCCATAGGACTTCTAGTGTGTTAGTGGCATCACACAGAGTTCCTATATTTTCATCTCAGAAGCACCCATAGGACTTCTAGTGTGTTAGTGGCATCACACAGAGCTCCTATATTTTCTTCTCAGAAGCACCCATAGGACTTCTAGTGTGTTAGTGGCAGCAAACAGAGCTCCTATATTTTCTTCTTAGCAGCACCCATAGGACTTCTAATGTGTTAGTGGCATCACACAGAGTTCCTATATTTTCATCTCAGAAGCACCCATAGGACTTCTAGTGTGTTAGTGGCATCACACAGAGCTCCTATATTTTCTTCTCAGAAGCACCCATAGGACTTCTAGTGTGTTAGTGGCAGCAAACAGAGCTCCTATATTTTCTTCTCAGAAGCACCCATAGGACTTCTAGTGTGTTAGTGGCAGCAAACAGAGCTCCTATATTTTCTTCTCAGCAGCACCCATAGGACTTCTAGTGTGTTAGTGGCATCACACAGAGCTCCTATATTTTCTTCTCAGCAGCACCCATAGGACTTCTAGTGTGTTAGTGGCAGCAAACAGAGCTCCTATATTTTCTTCTCAGCAGCACCCATAGGACTTCTAGTGTGTTAGTGGCATCACACAGAGCTCCTATATTTTCATCTCAGAAGCACCCATAGGACTTCTAGTGTGTTAGTGGCATCACACAGAGCTCCTATATTTTCTTCTCAGCAGCACCCATAGGACTTCTAGTGTGTTAGTGGCAGCAAACAGAGCTCCTATATTTTCATCTCAGAAGCACCCATAGGACTTCTAGTGTGTTAGTGGCATCACACAGAGCTCCTATATTTTCATCTCAGAAGCACCCATAGGACTTCTAGTGTGTTAGTGGCATCACACAGAGCTCCTATATTTTCTTCTCAGCAGCACCCATAGGACTTCTAGTGTGTTAGTGGCAGCAAACAGAGCTCCTATATTTTCTTCTCAGCAGCACCCATAGGACTTCTAGTGTGTTAGTGGCATCACACAGAGCTCCTATATTTTCATCTCAGAAGCACCCATAGGACTTCTAGTGTGTTAGTGGCATCACACAGAGCTCCTATATTTTCTTCTCAGCAGCACCCATAGGACTTCTAGTGTGTTAGTGGCAGCAAACAGAGCTCCTATATTTTCATCTCAGAAGCACCCATAGGACTTCTAGTGTGTTAGTGGCATCACACAGAGCTCCTATATTTTCATCTCAGAAGCACCCATAGGACTTCTAGTGTGTTAGTGGCATCACACATAGCTCCTATATTTTCTTCTCAGCAGCACCCATAGGACTTCTAGTGTGTTAGTGGCATCACACAGAGCTCCTATATTTTCTTCTCAGCAGCACCCATAGGACTTCTAGTGTGTTAGTGGCATCACACAGAGCTCCTATATTTTCTTCTCAGCAGCACCCATAGGACTTCTAGTGTGTTAGTGGCAGCAAACAGAGCTCCTATATTTTCTTCTCAGCAGCACCCATAGGACTTCTAGTGTGTTAGTGGCATCACACAGAGCTCCTATATTTTCATCTCAGAAGCACCCATAGGACTTCTAGTGTGTTAGTGGCATCACACAGAGCTTCTATATTTTCTTCTCAGCAGCACCCATAGGACTTCTAGTGTGTTAGTGGCAGCAAACAGAGCTCCTATATTTTCATCTCAGAAGCACCCATAGGACTTCTAGTGTGTTAGTGGCATCACACAGAGCTCCTATATTTTCATCTCAGAAGCACCCATAGGACTTCTAGTGTGTTAGTGGCATCACACAGAGCTCCTATATTTTCTTCTCAGCAGCACCCATAGGACTTCTAGTGTGTTAGTGGCAGCAAACAGAGCTCCTATATTTTCTTCTCAGCAGCACCCATAGGACTTCTAGTGTGTTAGTGGCATCACACAGAGCTCCTATATTTTCTTCTCAGCAGCACCCATAGGACTTCTAGTGTGTTAGTGGCAGCAAACAGAGCTCCTATATTTTCTTCTCAGCAGCACCCATAGGACTTCTAGTGTGTTAGTGGCATCACACAGAGCTCCTATATTTTCATCTCAGAAGCACCCATAGGACTTCTAGTGTGTTAGTGGCATCACACAGAGCTCCTATATTTTCTTCTCAGCAGCACCCATAGGACTTCTAGTGTGTTAGTGGCATCACACAGAGCTCCTATATTTTCATCTCAGAAGCACCCATAGGACTTCTAGTGTGTTAGTGGCATCACACAGAGCTCCTATATTTTCTTCTCAGCAGCACCCATAGGACTTCTAGTGTGTTAGTGGCAGCAAACAGAGCTCCTATATTTTCTTCTCAGAAGCACCCATAGGACTTCTAGTGTGTTAGTGGTATCACACAGAGTTCCTATATTTTCATCTCAGAAGCACCCATAGGACTTCTAGTGTGTTAGTGGCATCACACAGAGCTCCTATATTTTCTTCTCAGCAGCACCCATAGGACTTCTAGTGTGTTAGTGGCATCACACAGAGCTCCTATATTTTCATCTCAGAAGCACCAATAGGACTTCTAGTGTGTTAGTGGCAGCAAACAGAGCTCCTATATTTTCTTGTCAGCAGCACACATAGTACCTATAGTGTGTTAGTGTCAGCACCCATAGGACCTACAGTGTGTTGTGAGCACACATAGGAGTTCTATTTTTTATACTATATACACTACCGACTACAATGGCTGGAAGACCGCCAAGGAGAGGCAGAGCGTGCCGAGGCAAGAACACAGGGCAGGCAGGCTCTGTTTCTAGAGACAACAGTGCTGGCCGTGGACGTGGTCGTGCATCGTCATCAGCACGTGGCCATGGGACACGCTTGTCTTTGTTTTCGGCAGCTGTACATGTGGAGCCGCATCATGCCGAAGGCTTGGTAGAATGGATGACCAAGCCCTCCTCATCCTCCTCATCCTCTTTCACCCAGGCTCAGGGTACTGGCAGAGCAGCTGCCAACGCGTACTCAATGGCATCATCAGCCACCCCTTCCCTAGACCCACCATGTCCTCCTGAGGAGTCCCCCGAACTGTTTGAGCACAGTGTTGGGTACATGCTCCAGGAGGATGCCCAACGATTCGAAGGCTCGGATGATGATACCCAGCTTGAGGAAGTCAGTAGTGTGCGCGCAGAGAGAGGGGATGCTGAAGGACAGCAATCTGGCAGTAGTGTTCCACCAGCTGCAGCTTACTGCCAGGTTTGCTCTAGTGGTGAAGAGGGAGGGGATGATGAGGTCACTGACTCCACGTGGGTGCCTGAAGGGAGAGAGGAGGAGGAGGAGGAGGATGCAGCGTCACATGTCCAACGAGGCAGGATGCCCCCTGGAGGCCAGCTAGAGGCCAGCACAGCAACTGTACCACACCGCAGAGCTCCGCCTGTGCAGGGCGCTGCCTCTGCACGTTATCACAAAAGTTCTTTGGTGTGGGCCTTTTTTGAGACGAGTGCATCAGATCGCACCACTGCTATTTGCAATATTTGTCTCAAGCGTATCTCGCGTGGCCAAAACATCAGCCGCTTGGGCACCACAAGCATGAGCAGACATATGTCGACCTGCCATGCAGCTCGTTGGCAAGCACACATAAAAGACCCACACCAAAGAACAAAGCGGACCTCTCCTTGCTCCTCATCAGCTGGGATCTCCATCCCCACTATATCTTCAGTCCTCTCTGAAAGCTGCTCTGAGAGGACTGAAGGTGTAGAATTAGGTGTGTCACAACCAAGTACTTGCAGTACACCGACGTCCGATTGTAGCAGGCAAATTTCCCTGCCCCAGCTGCTGGACCGTCGAAAGAAGTATACTCCCAGCCATCCACATGCCCAGCGGTTGAATGCTAGCTTGGCTAAATTGCTAGCACTTCAACTGCTGCCTTTTCAGTTGATAGACTCGGCCCCCTTCCGTGAGTTTGTTCAATGTGCGGTTCCTCAGTGGCAGGTTCCCAAACGCCACTTTTTCTCACGGAAGGCGATTCCGTCTCTCTACTGGCATGTGGAAGGCAATGTCCATGCCTCGCTGGACAGGGCGGTCAGCGGTAAGGTGCATATTACCGCTGACTCATGGTCCAGCAGGCATGGACAGGGACGTTATCTTTCTTTCACGGCCCATTGGGTCACTCTATTGGCAGCTGGGAGGGATGCAGGACAAGGTGCAGTAGTGTTGGAGGTTGTTCCGCCACCACGCCTCCAAAATGCTACTACTGGTTGTGACACACCTCTCTCCTCCACCCCCTCCTCTTCTTCTTCCTCCATGTCCTCTTCGAGTGCTCTGTCCTCGGAACCAGCGGTGCTCCGTAGGCGTACAAGGGGCTACGCGAGTACGCAGGCAAAAAGATGCCATGCCGTGCTTGCGCTGGTGTGTTTGGGGGACAGGAGCCACACTGGGCCAGAGGTTCTGGCAGCTCTGCAGGGGCAGGCCGAGAGGTGGTTGACGCCACGCCAGCTTAAGCCAGGAATGGTCGTTTCTGATAATGGCACCAACCTCCTCTCCGCCCTGCGACAGGGGCAGCTCACCCATGTGCCCTGTATGGCTCACGTCCTCAACCTGGTGGTGCAGCGGTTCTTGGGCAGGTTCCCAGGCTTACAGGATGTCCTGAGGCAGGCCAGGAAAGTCTGTGTGCATTTCCGCCGATCTTATAATGCCAGTGCTCGGCTGACTGAGCTGCAAAAGGAGCTGAACCTGCCCAAGAACCGCCTAATGTGTGACATGCCCACCAGGTGGAACTCAACGTTGGCCATGCTGCAGCGACTGCACACGCAGCAGAGGGCCATCAATGAGTACCTTTGCGACTACGGCACCAGGACAGGGTCAGGGGAGCTTGGCTTTTTTTCCCCACGCCAGTGGAGCATGATCAGGGATGCATGCACTGTCCTCTCACCATTTGAGGAGGCCACGAGGATGGTGAGCAGTGACAGTGCATGCATCAGTGACACTGTACCTCTTGTCCACCTGTTGGAGCATACGCTGCGTGGGATAATGGACAGGGCACTTGAGGCAGAACAGAGGCAGGAAGAGGAGGACTTCCTTGTCTCTCAAGGCCCCCTTTATCCAGACAATGTTCCTTCTGTCCCACCCATCACACAGGAAGAGGAGGAGGAGGAGGAGGAGGAGGAGGATTGTGTGAGCATGGAGGTGGAGCCTGGCACTCAGCATCAGCAGCAGCAGTCTTTTAGGGATGATGTACAGTCCCAACAAACCAGTGGACTTGTACGTGGCTGGGAGGAGGTGGCTGGCGATCATGTCATCCTCAGTGACCCAGAAGACTCCGGACCGAATGCCTCAGCTAACCTACGCTGCATGGCCTCCCTGATCCTGCAAAGCCTGCGGAAGGATCCTCGTGTTCTTCGGATCAAGGAGAGTGACCATTACTGGCTGGCCACTCTCCTTGATCCACGGTACAAGGGTAAGGTTGCGGACCTTATCTTGCCGTCGCAGAGGGAGCAGAGGATGAGACATCTCAGGGAGGCCTTGCAGAAAGGTCTGTGCAACGCGTTCCCAGAAACTGGGAGGTTACAAACTCCTGGTCCTGGACGACGAGTTGCTGAGGCTTCGGTCAGTAGCAGAAGGAGCGGTGGGGAAGGTGGACGTCTGACCGATGCGTTCAGACAATTTTTTAGTCCGCAGCCCCAAGGTATGATCGGTTCCAGCAACCATCGCCAGCGTCTGATATACATGGTGCAGGAATACCTAGGGGCAAGGTCAGACTTGGACACCTTTCCCACCGAAAATCCTCTGGCTTACTGGGTCCTGAGGATGGATCACTGGCCAGAGCTTGCACAGTATGCAATTGAGCTACTGGCCTGTCCTGCATCCAGCGTTCTTTCCGAACGCACATTCAGTGCTGCTGGAGGATTTGTCACCGATCATAGGGTGCGCCTGTCCACCGACTCGGTTGATCGACTGACCTTCATAAAAATGAATCAGTCTTGGATCACCACCAGCTACCAGACACCTGAAGCGGATATAACGGAATAATTTATAATGTCACATCCCTTCAAGACTGCCTATGCTGATGCTGAGTGACTGTCCTGTTATGTTCACTGACTATCCTCTTCCTCCTCCTCAATGATCCATGCCACCACACCAGTGCCTAAGGCACAATTTTTCAGCCCCTGTATAACAGGGGCGTGTAATTACAATTTTTTAAAAAGATGCTTCGCAACAGGTGTGACTGCTGTGCTCAGAGTACAGTATCTGTGAGGGGTTGCAGTGTTGTGGCACCAGCACCAGTGCCTAAGGCACAATTTTTCAGCCCCTGTTGGGGCGTGTAATTACAATTTTTAGGCAATGCTTTGCAACAGGTCTCATTGCTGTGCTCAGAGTACAGTATCTGTGAGGGGTTGCAGTGTTGTGGCACCAGCACCAGTGCCTAAGGCACAATTTTTCAGCCCCTGTATAACAGGGGCGTGTAATTACAATTTTTTAAAAAGATGCTTCGCAACAGGTGTGACTGCTGTGCTCCAAGTACAGTATCTGTGAGGGGTTGCAGTGTTGTGGCACCAGCACCAATGCCTAAGGCACAATTTTTCAGCCCCTGTTTAACAGGGGCGTGTAATTACAAATCTTGATCTAATAGTTCACAGCAGGGCCCATTCCTGCGCCCACCAAGAGTAACTATGAGGGCCTACAGTCTTGTGGCAACACCGTCCACCACCACCACCACCACCAAAGGCCCAATTTTTCTGCCCTGTTCAACAGGTGCATGCAATTACAAATCGTGATCTAATAACTCACAGCAGGGCCCATTCCTGCACCCACCAAGAGTAACTGTGAGGGCTTACAGTCTTGTGGCAACACCGTCCACCACCACCACCACCACCACCAAAGGCCCAATTTTTCTGCCCGGTTCAACAGGTGCATGCAAGTACAAATCTTGATCTATTAACTCACAGCAGGGCCCATTCCTGTGCCCACCAGTCTTGTGGCTACACCAACATCTAATAGGGCAAATTTCTGCAGAGTATATACGGCAGGCCCCTACTTTCAAACATCCAACTTACAAACGACTCCTACTTGCAAACGGCAAGAGAAAACAGGAAGTGAGAGGAAATCTACCCCTAGGAAGGAAAATTCTATCCTGTTAGATTTAATTTGGGAAAAAGGTATCTCCTCTCTACTGATGCTTTATCACCAATCCTTGTTTCAATTAAAACCCCACTTTTCCAAAAACATTTGTCATTGGGACGGAAAGTGAGGTGACATGTTCTGAACAGATGTGCAAAGACAGCAAATGTTACAGGGGTGATAACCCCTCCCTATGTTCTCCAAAAAGCTTAAAAATTGATTTTTTTGGGATGTAGCTACACTTCATAATGTACCTGTTCAGATTCTACTTAAGAACAAACCTACAGTCCATGTCTTGTTTGCACCACCTATATACTGCTGTTCAGAGTATATAGGGTTGTAGGTATAGGGTTTTATTTTGGGTGCGGGGTCCCCCTTAGTATCCATACAAGACCCAAAGGGGCTGGGGTGGGGGGGGAGGGGTGATGGGGTAGCCATGCCATTTTTCTCAAGGATTTTCAGCCATATGGCGGCCAGGACAAGACATGACATTAAAGCCGCAAGTGGTTTTAAATGGCTTCTTTTTTTCCTTTACAAATGTCATTTTGTGCAAGGACAGTTCTAAACACGGGAAACACATGCCACTTCACAGGCATACTTTAGACACCCCCCAGGTACCATATTTAAAGGAAAATTTCACTTTTTTTTTTTCACTTTATGCATCATTAAAATGACTGCTCCCGAAAAAACTTTAGTTTTTAAAATTTCTTTTTGCATTGATATATGTCCCCTGGGGCAGGACCCGGGTCCCCAAACCTGTTTTATGACATTAACATGCATATTGGCCGTTGTAATTAGCAATTTTGATTTCGAACGTTCGCGTCCATTATAACGAATAGGGTTCGAAAATTCGCGCGAACTTTCGGTCCGTTCGAAGGTTCTGGTGCGAACCGAACCCGGGGGTGTTCGGCTCATCCCTAATTCTAACTAAGACAAAATTTCATCGTCCCCCTCTTTATCCTGTGACTAAATACATTTTGTAAAAGTAATAATCTTACCAGATTATTGTATTTTTCTTTTATATTTTTCTTTTACTAAAATTTCACTTATAACTGCTTTAATTTTGCAAAAAACATTATTTTAGGTTGGGCTTTCCTAAATATTCTATTTCTGAAAGAAAATTGATCATGTTTGTCATAACCAATCATGCTTCTCAGACAGTATGATTGAATGAACCCCACGTGCTCCGTCAGTCTGACTGCTAAACACATGGTAGTCTAAAGCTCACCTTTCAGTGCAGACACACATACAGAAAGTTTATTATTCCATTGTGCCAATACATGGATCCATTTATAAAAGCACAAAGAAACTCTTTCCCAATAAATGTCCACTAAAAGCTGATAGAGTAACTTTTGCATGATTAACTTATACAACTGCGGCTTTATCACGCTGCATTATTTTAGTCATGAAGTATTTTTATTTCTCTTCAACTATCTTCTTTTTTTTTTTTTTTTTTTTTTTTACACCCAGTTGTCCATAAACAAAGCTTCCCTCAAAGCTGTGTGTCACCTCCTGTTTTCCTTGAAATAACACCTTAAACAAATGGTACAAAACCCACATGTTTTTTCAAAACAATTACTTTGTAATAATACCTTTAAAATATATTTTTCCTCATCCATGAACCCTCTTCCAGGTTTCTGGAAGGTTTAACACAAAAATGTTTTTCTGAAAATTGTAATGGCATGTTTTAAGGCTGTGTAACTCGATCTGTATTTCTCTGTTGACAGTACATTCCTTTACATGTCACACTCTTCAGAGAAAGATCTGTTACTGTCAGTCTTAGCTACTATGCTTTGCATCCCTTCATAGTACAATCTCATTTATTGTTTTTATAATTTTTAACCTTTTTTTACCATTTTTAAAACATATTTGGTTTGTACATCTGCCAAAAATCATGTACACTATGTTATATGACGTTCCTGATCATAGTAATGACAAAAAAATGTTTAGAGGACAATCTCGTGAAACTCACAGATTGGTTCCTGCCCATGAACTGCGATTGGCCATTTCCCCGAGAAAAATTCCTCCCTCAACCAAAGTCTTTACTTTTATCAGAAATACTCAATTACAAAAACTTTTACCAATTGTTTTTTTTACAATTTTTGATAGTTTTTTAGAATGAACAAAACTTTCATATTTTAATATTTTCCTGGGTAGCCTTAAGTAAATTAGAACAATCTACTACTTTTAATTTCATAACCAAATCCTAAGTTTGGAATATTTTGTAAAAATTGCTCAATCCTTAACTTATTATTTCCTGCAACCAAAACTGTAGGATTTTTATTAAACACTTAATACCATGTTGTTTTCCATTATCTTAATCAATATTTTTTTCTTAATGACCACATGTAATAACACATTTTCTGTTGTTTAGGGCTTAAATATTCATAAACATTTACATGCAGCATTAAACTTAGTTGCCTTATTAAAGAACTTCTTCACACTCTGGTATTTAACCACTTAACAACCACCTGCCGACAAATAACGTCGACAAGGTGGTTGCTTAACTCTGGGAGGACGTTATATAACGTCCTCCCAGAATCGCGCTCCCGCGCGCCCCCTGGGGCGCGCACACGACCCGGCGGATCACGAATCGCGGTAAATCGCCGCTGATAGCGGCCGTTTACCACGTGATCGCTCCGTCAAATGACGGAGCAATCACTTGTAAACAGACCGGCGTCATTTGATGACGCCGGTTCCTCCTTCCCCTCTCTGTACCGATCGGTACAGTGTGAGAGGGGAGGGGGAGGGAGCGGATGGCAGCAGCAGCACTGTGGGCTGGATCTGTGACAATTGCAGTCACAGATCCATATATCCATCCATCCCTGCTCAGCCATCCCTGTGCTATACCCTGCCAATACTCTGCAATACACCCTGCCAATACTCTGCAAAATACCCTGCCAATACTCTGCAATACCCTGGTGCAATACTCTGCAATACCCTGGTGCAATACTCTGCAATACCCTGGTGCAATACTCTGCAATACCCTGCGAAATACTCTGCAATACCCTGCGAAATACTCTGCAATACCCTGGTGCAATACTCTGCAATACCCTGGTGCAATACTCTGCAATACCCTGCACAATACTCTGCAATACCCTGCACAATACTCTGCAATACCCTGCACAATACTCTGCAATACCCTGCAAAATACTCTGCAATACCCTGCAAAATACTCTGCAATACCCTGCACAATACTCTGCAATACCCTGCACAATACTCTGCAATACCCGCCACAATACTCTGCAATACCCTGCACAATACTCTGCAATACCCTGCACAATACTCTGCAATACCCGCCACAATACTCTGCAATACCCGCCACAATACTCTGCAATACCCTGCACAATACTCTGCAATACCCGCCACAATACTCTGCAATACCCGCCACAATACCCTGTGCAATACCCTCCACAATACCCTGTGCAATACCCGTGCAATACCCTGCCATACACCGCAATACCCTGCCATACACCGCAATACCCTGCCATAGTCCGCAATACTCCGCAATGCCCTGCAATACTCCGCAATGCCCGGCAATACTCCGCAATGCCCGGCAATACTCCGCAATGCCCGGAAATACTCCGCAATGCCCGGAAATACTCCGCAATGTCCAGCAATACTCCGCAATGCCCGGCAATACTCTGCAATAACCACTTCCCGCCCTCCGGCCGTCATATGACGTCCTTGACTTTGTGCGGGGATATCTGAATGATGGGAGCAGCTACAGGCATCATTCAGATATTAGCTTTTTCAGCCGGCGATTCCCTACACCATAAGAACAATCATAGCGGCTGTTCCGCCGCTTGATCATTCTTACGGGAGGCGAGAGGGGATGTCCCCCCCCCGCCGCCCTCCGGTGCTTCTACCGACTCACCGCTACGATCAAAGCCAGGATTGTTGTTTTTTTTTTTGTTTTTTTTTCAGGCTTCCCAGCCTAGAGGTGAGATGTGGGGTCTTATTGACACCCCCCCCCCCCCCCATATCTCACTGTAAAGAGGACCTGTCATGCCATATTCCTATTACAAGGGATGTTTACGTTCCTTGTAATAGGTATAAAAGTGATCAAAAAAATGTTTAGGGCGGAAAAACATGTCAAACTAAAATAAATAAAGTAAAATGAAGAATACATTTTTTTTTTTTTTTTAAAGCGCCCCTGTCCCCGTGAGCTCGCATACAGAAGCGAACGCATACGTAAGTCCCGCCCACATATGAAAACGGTTTTCAAACCACACATGTGAGGTATCTCTGCGAACGTTAGAGCGAGAGCAATCATTTTGGCCCTAGACCTCCTCTGTAACTCAAAACATGTAACCAGTAAAAATATTTAAAGCGTTGCCTATGGGGATTTTTTAAGTAGCGAAGTTTGGCGCCATTCCACGAGTGTGTGCAATTTTTAAGGGTGACATGTTAGGTATCTATTTACTCGGCGTAACTTCATCTTTCACATTATGCAAAAACATTGGGCTAACTTTACAGTTTTTTTTTTTTTTTAAGCACAAAACATTTTTTTTCCGTAAAAAACGCGTTAAAAAAATTGCTGCGCAAATATCGTGCGAGATAAAAAGTTGCAACAACCACCATTATATTCTCTAAGGTCTTTGCTAAAAAAACATATATAATGTTTTGGGGTTCTATGTAATTTTCTAGCAAATAAATGATGATTTTTACATGTAGGAGAGAAATGTCAGAATTGGCCTTGGTGCTCCAGAACGCCTGAAGGTGCTCCCTGCATGTTGGGCCTCTGTATGTGGCCACGCTGTGTAAAAGTCTCACACATGTGGTATCGCCATACTCGGGAGTAATAGCAGAATGTGTTTTGGGGTGTAATTTGTGGAATGCATATGCTGTGTGTGAGAAATAACCTGCTAATATGACAATTTTGTGAAAAAAAAAAGAGAAAAAAAAATCTTGATTTTGCAAAGAATTGTGGGAAAAAATGACAACTTCAAAAAACTCACAATGCCTCTTTCTGAATACCTTGGAATGTCTTCTTTCCAAAAAGGGGTCATTTGGGGGGTATTTGTACTTTTCTGGCATGTTAGGGTCTCAAGAATTGAGATAGGCCGTCAGTATTTCAGGTGTGATCAATTTTCAGATATTGGCACCATAGCTTGTGGACTCTATAACTTTCACAAAGACCAAATAATATCCACCAATTTGTACTTATTTTTACCAAAGATATGTAGCAGTATAAATTTTGGCCAAAATTTATGAAGAAAAAATAGTAATTTGCAAAATTTTATAACAGAAACGAAAAAAAAATCATTTTTTTACAAAATTTTCAGTCTTTTTTCTCTTATAGCGCAAAAAATAAAAAACCCAACAGTGATTAAATACCACCAAAAGAAAGCTCTATTTGTGTGAAAAAAAGGACAAAAATTTCATATGGGTACAGTGTTGTATGACTGAGTAATTGTCATTCAAAATGTGAGAGCACCGAAAGCTGAAAATTGGTCTGGTTATTAAGGGGGTTTAAGTGCCCAGTGGTCAAGTGGTTAAAAGAGAAGTGTGAAACCCTCTATACAGCCTTAGGAGAAGGGAAGGGGGGGGGGAAGATGGGCAGCGTTGGTTTGTAACAGCCAGGGATGAGCCGAACACCCCCCTGTTCGGTTCGCACCAGAACCTGCGAACAGACAAAATGTTCGTGTAAACTTTAGAACCCTATTAAATACAATGGACTCGAACGTTCGAAATCTAAAGTGTTAATTATAAAGGCTGATATGCAAGTTATTGTCCTAAAAAGTGTTTGGGGACCCGGGTCCTGCCCCAGGGGACATGTATCAATGCAAAAAAAAGTTTTAAAAACGGCCGTTTTTTCGGGAGCAGTGATTTTAATAATGCTTAAAATGAAAAAATAAAAGTGAAATATTCCTTTAAATTTCGTACCTGGGGGGTGTGTATGATATGCATGTGAAGTGGCGCATGTTTCCCGTGCTTAGAACTGTCCCTGCAAAAAATGTCATTTTTGAAAGAAAAAAAGTCATTTAAAACTGACTTGCGGCTATTAATGAATTGTCGGCTCCCAGCAATACATTCAAAAGTCATTGATAAAAAAATAAAAAAAAAGCGTGGGGCTTCCCCAGAATTCAATTACCAGGCCCTTCAGGTCTGGAATGGATATTAAGGGGAACCCTGCCGCAAATGTAAAAAAAAATTGACGTGGGGTTCCCCCACATATCCATTCCAGGCCCTTCAGATCTGGCATGGATTTTAAGGGGAACTCCACCCCAAATTTAAAAAAAAATGGCGTGGAGTCCCCCTAAAAATCCATACCAGTCCCCTTATCCGAGCACGCAACCTGGCCGGCCGCAGGGGAAAAGGGGGGACGAGAGAGCGGCCCCCCCTCCCTCCTGAACCGTACCAGGCCACATTCCCTCAACATGGGGAGGATGTCCCCATGTTGATGGGGACAAGGGCCTCATCCCCACAACCCTTGCCCGGTGGTTGTGGGGGTCTGCGGGCGGGGGGCTTATCGGAATCTGGAAGACCCCTTTAACAAAGGGGACCCCCAGATCCCGGCCCCCCCTATGTGAATTGGTAAGGGGTACATTGTACCCCTACCATTTCACAAAGAAAGCGTAATTTTTTTTTAAAAAAAAACACACAAACACCTTGAAAAAGTCCTTTATTTAAAAAAAACCACAAAAAACATTCCAGCGGTGAAATCCAGTGTCCCGCGGCGATCCCGATGTCCAGCGCTGTCCTTTATTGGTTGTGCCTGAGCGGACCTGATGGGGAACTCCCTCTCAGTATTTTAAATTATAGACCCGCCCCTTCTAAAGTTCCCCATCAGGTCCGCTCAGCGGACCAGATGCGGAACATGAGAAGGGGCGGGTCTATACATGTATTGCCAAAGTGAGAGCAGTTCCCCATCAGGTCCGCCCCCTCGGTATGTCGGACCCGCCTATGTCATTGGCTTGAGCGGGGAACTTCCTTCACTATGTAAATTTAAATTACACAGTGAAGGAAGTTACCCGCTCAAGCCAATGACGTAGGCGGGTCCGACATACCGAGGGAGCGGACCTGATGGGGAACTTTAGAAGGGGCGGGTCTATACATTTAAAATACTGAGAGGGAGTTCCCCATCAGGTCCGCTCAGGCACAACCAATGAAGGACAGCGCTGGACATCGGGATCGCCGCGGGACACTGGATTTCACCGCTGGAATGTTTTTTTTTTAAATAAAGGACTTTTTCAAGGTGTTTGTGTGTTTTTTTTAAACATTTTTTTACGCTTTCTTCGTGAAATGGTAGGGGTACAATGTACCCCTTACCAATTCACATAGGGGGGCCGGGATCTGGGGGTCCCCTTTGTTAAAGGGGTCTTCCAGATTCCAATAAGCCCCCCGCCCGCAGACCCCCACAACCACCGGGCAAGGGTTGTGGGGATGAGGCCCTTGTCCCCATCAACATGGGGACATCCTCCCCATGTTGAGGGCATGTGGCTTGGTACGGTTCAGGAGGGAGGGGGGGCCGCTCTCTCGTCCCCCCCTTTTCCCCTGCGGCCGGCCAGGTTGCGTGCTCGGATAAGGGGTCTGGTATGGATTTTTAAGGGGACTCCACGCCATTTTTTTAAAATTTGGGGTGGAGTTCCCCTTAAAATCCATGCCAGTTCTGAAGGGCCTGGAATGGATATTTGGGGGAACCCCACGTCAATTTTTTTTTAATTTGCGGCGGGGTTCCCCTTAATATCCATTCCAGACCTGAAGGGCCTGGTAATTGAATTCTGGGGAACCCCCACGCTTTTTTTTTTTTATCAATGACTTTTGTATGTATTGCCGGGAGCCGACAATTCATTAATAGCCGCAAGTCAGTTTTAAAAGACTTTTTTTCTTTCAAAAATGACATTTTTTGCAGGGACAGTTCTAAGCACGGGAAACATGCGCCACTTCACATGCATATCATACACACCCCCCAGGTACAAAATTTAAAGGAATATTTCACTTTTATTTTTTCATTTTAAGCATTATTAAAATCACTGCTCCCGAAAAAACGTCCGTTTTTAAAACTTCTTTTTGCATTGATACATGTCCCCTGGGGCAGGACCCCGGTCCCCAAACACTTTTTAGGACAATAACTTGCATATAAGCCTTTATAATTAGCACTTTAGATTTCTCCCATAGATTTTTCGAATTTGCCGCGAACACCCCAATTTGTTCGCTGTTCGGCGAACGGGGCGAACAGGCAATGTTCGAGTCGAACATGAGTTCGACTCGAACTCGAAGCTCATCCCTAGTAACAGCACACTCATACGAGACACAGTGAAGGCTATGCCGTACAAGACCAAAATAAAACGAGGGAGGGAGAGGAGGAAGGGGGGCGTGCGTGAATCTGGGCTTCGTGCTTGTGTCACAGAATGAGCTGTACAAACAGGCTGAGCTTGAGGTAGCCAAGCTCGCATTAGCCAAACTAAAATCCCAACCTTTTCCACATGTATAGAATGGCCATAAAATAAACAAAAAACAATATACAAAAAAAAACAGATAGACAAAACACACAAGTGTTTATACAATATGAGAGCTATGTCAGCTTCAACGTCTGTATGGAGGTAAAACATTTTAACCCCAAATCACTGGACAAGGAAATTCTGTGTCTAAACCTATCTCAGACACTTCTCTATAAATTCATGGAAACGTTTTCTTATATATATCTAAATGTATGGATTCGACATCTCTATAAACTCCATATCGTTGCTTCATCGTAGCTACATCGGTGCTTCATCAAATGGAAGCTGGAGTAAGGAAATCCAGTGATTCCATACACACATATATATCTATTCATCCTGCGCCTCTCTCTTCAATCTGTATCATAAGGGTATGAATAAGGACTCCCGCGCATACAATTTAATTTACCCAGCGCATCCCTTAAATCCGACAACGGACAAGGAAATTCAGCGCACATAATTAACTAACCTACCCCAAACCTACCTGGTTCGCATACTATGACACCCACTCGGACCCGTATAAAAACGGGCAGGAATCTGTGCCTTTCACAAATCTATGACACCCTCTCGGACCCATATAAAAACAGGCAGGAATCTCTGTGCCTTTAGAAAAGTACCGTACGCCTTCTTTAACCAGCATGTTCCGTACCAGGTCTAGCCAGGAATCTGTGTCCTCTCGACACCTTCCCGGAACCAAGCCCGTAAAAAAACATGCCGGCAAAGAAACCGCATCACCCCCTCACCTACAGACAGTTTGCCAAAATAGGCACATACAAGGCAACACAGAACAAAACATAACATAAATAACAGCCGGCAGAAGGAGTCAAACGGGTTCTTAGTAAATTGGTTCTAGACAAGAAGTTACCCGTTTTTTGACGATCTCGGAAGAGCGGACTGAAAGCAAGCGAAAGAGAGGGAGTGCCTGAATCGGAAAAACACAGGTAAGGAAGATAACAGACTCCACTTACCGTGTATTATGAAGTTGCGCAGGCTTCATCCGGAAAAAACGCACCTCTAATCGCTGGAAATCATAGCTAGGTCAGCTAATCGGAAAGCGTAATCTAGAACCCACGTTGGGAAGCCAATTGTAATGGATCGATTCTGGTCCAATCCCAGAAAGTATTTTCTTGTTCTGCCGCTGTTCCAAATCTGTGCTGGAGTGAAATAGGCCTATTTTCTAGCTTTGAAAGAAAATACGCTACTCAGTGCTTTAGCATAAATTCTTTTATCGTCTCCAGACCTGGTCTTGGTCTCAGCCCCTTTTAAAGGCAAATCTTACACAGACAACTTCACAGGCATGTACATATAATTAGTTTGTGTTCATATATGGAGCTTCTTCTTGTGACGTCAGTTTCTTCCTCTTGCCAGAGTGTCCCGGAATACTCTTTTCTCCTTTTTAGTCTTGCTCGGAGGGGGGAGGAGTAAAGATAGCCATGTGATGATGTAATGGACTTCTGTTCTTTTCCTTTATTCTAAGCTGCTATATTTCTTAATCAAGGAAATCACTTTTTATCTTATTTTATAAACACTAAAAGATACACATATAATGTTTCAAACTTGTACCCTTAACATATACAAACCCTCTGGTTCCCAATATTAAGATCAATAAGCTTCTTTTTGCACAGAAATACCTCAAAATGTATTTCTGTTCCTAACAGATGGTTCTAGTAAAAGGACACTAGTCTTCCTGAATTGCTGAGATAGCTGAAAATAGACTGTCAGAAACAGAAAATCAAGAAAAGAAACATTTAACCCTTGCTAAGCTTCTCAAACTATAATGGATAATAGATAGGGATAAAACGTATTATAAATAAAATATTCATTTTATATACTCCATCACAGTGGGACTCTTGTCTATTTCAGCTGCCAACCAGGTGACCGGTGCCAAGGTAACAGTAACTATATACATTACAGTGTGGTGTTGTTGTGGTCCCCTCTGCTACTGGGTTTCCACACTTATATTGTTGTCCAGTTGTGCCAAGGGGGTTCGAGCCAAATTTCTGGGGTTGACAGGCAGAGTGCAGACACAAAATTAAACCAGCAGCTCCTACGGGGGTAGTGCTACATAGGTTTTAAGCTTTAGGCCCCATTCACACAAGACGCCGGTGCAAACTCTGCTGAACGCATGTTTTTAAAGGCTGAAACCGGCGTTTAGAAATGCCCCAATTTTAGCTGCGTTTTACCGCGTTTGCATCTATAAGCGTTTAGTTAAGAAACATCATAAGACCCCCCCCCTAAGCTCAAAAAAACAGTATTATTTAACCATTTTGACCAGAGTGAGTAGCAGCAGCTGAGAGAACAGCAGTGTACTTGTATTTAGCGTGTCACTTGCCACATCACCTGCCACAAGCTGTGGATTGTCCACTTGCCACGTCACCTGCCACAAGTTGTGGATTGTCCACCTGGCCACATCACCTGCCGCAAGTTGTGAATTGTCCACTTGCCACGTCACCTGCCACATCACCTGGCCATGTCACCTGCCACAAGTTGTAGATTGTCCACTTGCCACATCACCTGCCATGTCACCTGGCCACGTCACCTGCCACAAGTTGTGGATTGTCCACTTGCCACATCACCTGGCCACGTTACCTGCCACACGTTGTGGCTTGTCCACTTGCCACATCACCTGGCCATGTTACCTGGCCACGTCACCTGCCACGTCACCTGGCCACGTCACCTGCCACAAGTTGTGGATTTTCCACTTGGCACGTCACCTTGCCACGTCACCTGCCACAAGTTGTGGAGTGTCCACTTGCCACGTCACCTGCCACGTCACCTGCCACAAGTTGTGGATTGTCCACTTGCCACATCACCTGCAATGTCACCTGGCCACGTCACCTGCCACAAGATGTGGATTGTCCACTTGCCACATCACCTGGCTATGTTACCTGCCACAAGTTGTGGCTTGTCCACTTGCCACATCACCTGGCCATGTCACCTGGCTACGTCACCTGCCACAAGTTGTGAATTTTCCACTTGCCACGTCACCTGCCACAAGTTGTGGATTGTCCACTTGCCATGTCACCTGGCCACAAGTTGTGGCTTGTCCACTTGCCACATCACCTGGCCACCTCACCTGGCCACATCACCTGCCACGTCACCTGGCCACGTCACCTGCCACAGGTTGTGGATTGTCCACTTGTCATCTCCCCTTGGCCATGTCACCTGGCCACGTCACCTGCCACAAGTTGTGGATTGTCCACTTGTCATGTCACCTGGCCATGTCACCTGCCACGTCACCTGGCCACGTCACCTGCCACAAGTTGTGGATTGTTCACTTGCCACGTCACCTGCCACAAGTTGTGCATTGTCCACTTGCCACAAGTTGTGGATTGTCCACTTGCCACGTCACCTGCCACAAGTTGTGGATTGTCCACAATGCAATGCAAGCAATTAGTCTTTTTTTATATTTTTTAATGGTTTTTCATCATTTGCCATCATTTCTGAGATTTCTAATGTAAATAAATAAACGAATCGCGACAAAACGTGACAAAACGCCGGTACCGCGTTAAGCCGCATTTAGCGTCTGAAACGTGGAAATTTTTGTGTCTGAACCCATTTTTTGCTTTCAGAAAAACGAGGTTAAACGCAACTGCATATAAACGGCAATAAACGAGACAGTGTGCATGGTCACATCGAATAACATTAAATGAGTTCAGGGGCAGTTGAAAAAAGTGTCCAACTGCCACTGAACGCGAGTTTAACAGCGTCCCATGTGCATGGGGCCTTAAGGGTATTTTCAAGGAGTTTAAAAACAAATGATAGTACGAAACAGTACTCCCTATAATACAGTATATTAATCTGAACCCAGTGATAAAATTACTGTTTCCCTAAGAAGCAATTGTTGTAAACAACTATACAGACATGCTTGATAGACTACCACTAATCACTAATGTGTGGCTAAAGCTATAAAATAAGGTCTTAAAATGGCTGACAAAGATGCTTTAAAAATAAATTATGCATGATTCAATAAAAGGGAGCATAGAGTAATGGTGCTAGAGCATAAATCAACCTAATTAATTATGTACCACTAACTGAAATATAGCATATCAGCACAAAACTATACAGGTCCTTCTCAAAAAATTAGCATATTGTGATAAAGTTCATTATTTTCTGTAATGTACTGATAAACATTAGACTTTCATATATTTTAGATTCATTACACACAACTGAAGTAGTTCAAGCCTTTTCTTGTTTTAATATTGATGATTTTGGCATACAGCTCATGAAAACCCAAAAATCCTATCTCAAAAAATTAGCATATTTCATCCGACCAATAAAAGAAAAGTGTTTTTAATACAAAAAAAGTCAACCTTCAAATAATTATGTTCAGTTATGCACTCAATACTTGGTCGGGAATCCTTTTGCAGAAATGACTGCTTCAATGCGGCGTGGCATGGAGGCAACCAGCCTGTGGCACTGCTGAGGTGTTATGGAGGCCCAGGATGCTTCGATAGCGGCCTTAAGCTCATCCAGAGTGCTGGGTCTTGTGTCTCTCAACTTTCTCTTCCCAATATCCCACAGATTCTCTATGGGGTTCAGGTCAGGAGAGTTGGCAGGCCAATTGAGCACAGTAATACCATGGTCAGTAAACCATTTACCAGTGGTTTTGGCACTGTGAGCAGGTGCCAGGTCGTGCTGAAAAATGAAATCTTCATCTCCATAAAGCTTTTCAGCAGATGGAAGCATGAAGTGCTCCAAAATCTCCTGATAACTAGCTGCATTGACCCTGCCCTTGATAAAACACAGTGGACCAACGCCAGCAGCTGACATGGCACCCCAGACCATCACTGACTGTGGGTACTTGACACTGGACTTCAGGCATTTTGGCATTTCCCTCTCCCCAGTCTTCCTCCAGACTCTGGCACCTTGATTTCTGAATGTACTTTGGACCACTGAGCAACAGTCCAGTGCTGCTTCTCTGTAGCCCAGGTCAGGCGCTTCTGCCGCTGTTTCTGGTTCAAAAGTGGCTTGACCTGGGGAATGCGGCACCTGTAGCCCATTTCCTGCACACGCCTGTTCACAGTGGCTCTGGATGTTTCTACTCCAGACTCAGTCCACTGCTTCCGCAGGTCCTCCAAGGTCTGGAATCGGTCCTTCTCCACAATCTTCTTCAGGGTCCGGTCACCTCTTCTCATTGTGCAGCGTTTTCTGCCACACTTTTTCCTTCCCACAGACTTCCCACTGAGGTGCCTTGATACAGCACTCTGGGAACAGCCTATTCGTTCAGAAATTTCTTTCTGTGTCTTACCCTCTTGCTTGAGGGTGTCAATGATGGCCTTCTGGACAGCAGTCAGGTCGGCAGTCTTACCCATGATTGCGGTTTTGAGTAATGAACCAGGCTGGGAGTTTTTAAAAGCCTCAGGAATCTTTTGCAGGTGTTTAGAGTTAATTAGTTGATTCAGATGATTAGGTTAATAGCTCGTTTAGAGAACCTTTTCATGATATGCTAATTTTTTGAGATAGGAATTTTGGGTTGTCATGAGCTGTATGCCAAAATCATCAATATTAAAACAAGAAAAGGCTTGAACTACTTCAAGTTGTGTTTAACGAATCTAAAATATATGAAAGTCTAATGTTTATCAGTACATTACAGAAAATAATGAACTTTATCACAATATGCTAATTTTTTGAGAAGGACCTGTAGTATATAGAAATTATCACTAGATCTATTTTCTTGGTTATATCTCTGCTTAGATTGGCTGTCTGCAGCTTAAAAATATTTAAATATAATAAAAAACGAAACATTTTTTAAAGCTAAAATGTGAATAGATACGTATAAAAGACACACATCAGTGCAGGTCTAGATTTATTAATGCATCAAAGTATTTTTAAAGATGAAATAAATGCATTAAATAAAGCCAATGCATTTTGGGGAAAGGCGGCCCCGTTATTCAGGTCTGGAGCAGTAGATATTAGGATCACAATGGAATGCACTAAAGGACCTACAGTTGCAAAAAAAATAAAAATAATATGTGAACCCTTTTGGAATGGTATTGATTTCTGCACAAATTGGTCATAAAATGTGATCTGATCTTCATCTAAGTCACAACAATAGACAATCACAGTCTGCTTAAACTAATAACACACAAAGAATTAAATGTTACCATGTTTTTATTGAACACACCATGTAAACATTCACAGTGCAGGTGGAAAAAGTATGTGAAACCTTGGATTTAATAACTGGTTGAACCTCCTTTGGCAGCAATAACTTCAACCAAACGTTTCCTGTAGTTGCAGATCAGACGTGCACAACGGTCAGGAGTAATTCTTGACCATTCCTCTTTACAGAACTGTTTCAGTTCAACAATATTCTTGGGATGTCTGGTGTAAATCGCTTTCTTGAGGTCATGCCACAGCATCTCAATCGGGTTGAGGTTTAGGACTCTCCAGAAGGCGTATTTTCTTCTGTTTAAGCCATTCTGTTGTTGATTTACTTCTATGCTTTGGGTCGTTGTCCTGTTGCAACACCCATCTTCTGTTGAGCTTCAGCTGGTGGACAGATGGCCTTAAGTTCTCTTGCAAAATGTCTTGATAAACTTGGGAATTCATTTTTCCTTCGATGATAGCAATCCGTCCAGGCCCTGATGCAGCAAAGCAGCCCCAAACCATGATGCCCCTACCACCATACTTCACAGTTGGGATGAGGTTTTGATGTTTGTTTGCTGTACCTCTTTTTCTCCACACATAGTGTTGTGTGTTTCTTCCAAACAACTCAACTTTGGTTTCATCTGTCCACAGAATATTTTGCCAGTACTGATGTGGAACATCCAGGTACTCTTGTGCAAACTGTAAACGTGCACCAATGTTTTTTTTGGACAGCAGTGGCTTCCTCTGTGGTATCCTCCCATGAAATCCATTCTTGTTTAGTGTTTTATTATCGTAGATTCACTAACAGGGATGTTAGCATATGCCGGAGACTTTTGTAAGTCTTTAGCTGACACTCTAGGATTCTTCTTCATCTCATTGAGCAGTCTGCGCTGTGCTCTTGCAGTCATCTTTACAGGACGCCCACTCCTAGGGAGAGTAGCAGCAGTGCTGAACTTTCTCCTTTTATAGACAATTTGTCTTACCGTGGACTGATGAAAAGCAAGGCTTTTGGAGATACTTTTATAATCCTTCCCAGCTTTATGCAAGTCAACAATTCTTAATCGTAGGTCTTCTGAGAGCTCTTTTGTGTGAGGCATCATTCACATCAGGCAATGCTTCTTGTGAAAAGCAAACCCAGAACTGGTGTGTGTTATTTATAGGGCAGGACAGCTGTAACCAACACCTCCAATCTCATCTCATTGATTGGACTCCAGTTGGCTGACAACTCAATCCAATTAGCTCTTGGAGATCTCATTAGTCTGGGGGTTCACATACTTTTTCCACCTGCACTGTGAATGTTTACATGGTGTGTTCAATAAAAACATGGTAACATTTAATTCTTTGTGTGTTATTAGTTTAAGCAGACTGTGATTGTCTATTGTTGTGACTTAGATGAAGATCAGATCACATTTTATGACCAATTTGTGCAGAAATCCATATCATTCCAAAAGGGTTCACATACTTTTTTTTGCAACTGTATGTTAAGGCTTGATAAAAATTATTTGATGCTCTTAACTAATAAACATTTAAAAAATACCTTTAAATAATATACATTTTTGTACTAGGCACTCCTCAGTACCCATCAAAAAGAGATGTGCTTATGAGTCTGTTGCTTGTCCTTTCACTGGCCAGTCACAGACTGGGAGGGACAAGACCTGTTAAGTGAGTGGAAGATCAGGTTTCCTACTCTTTCACACTTGAATTTCAGCTTTAATCTATATGTATTTTAAATCTATCTATCTATCTATCGTGCCTTGAAAAAGTATTCATACCCCTTGAAATTTTCCACATTTGGTCATGTTACAACCAAAGACGTAAATGTATTGTATTTGGATTTGATGTGATAGACCAACACAAAGGGGCTGATTTACGAAACGTTTGCGCCATGAGTATTGGCGCATCTGCGTGCGCAATGGCTGTTTTGGTATTTACAAAACATTAGCGCCTGTAGCGCAGCCCTATTTCCCATTTACTATATTGTTGTCCGCTGACGGGAGGAGGCGCTCAGTGCGCCACTATGGACCTGGCGCACGGCATGTTAAACACTAAATATAAAGAAGCTGGAAGTGAGAATATAATGGGGGTGATGTGGGGTGATGTGAGGAAGTGTAGGGACACCTGCCCAAATAACAAACATGCCCAAAATTGAGTGATAAAGTAACTTTTTCAAAACCAGCCCGCTGCGCCGGCAAGTACGATTCGAGCTGCGGGAGGTTTTTTTGAGCTCAGCGCGGGAATTTCAATAGTTCAAATGCGCCGGGACACTGCGTCGGCAAAATCTTAGTAAATGTCAAGTCACGTAAACTAATTTGCATAAGTTGAACCGGCGCAGCTCTGAACTTTCCATTGCGCCAGCAAAATGACAGTTCTAAAGGAAAAAAAAACCCATTTAAAAGCAGCCGCGGCTGTAATGAATTGTCGGCTCCTGGCAATATAGAGAAAAGTCATTGAAAGTCATTGCTAACCAAAAAAAAAAAAGCGTGGGGGTCCCCCCAAATTCCATTACAAGGCCCTTCAGGTCTGGAATGGATATTAAGGGGAACCCCGCTGCAAATTTCTTAAAAAAATTACGTGGGGTTCCCCCTAAATATCCATACCAGGCCCTTGAGATCTGGCATGGATTTTAAGGGGAACTCCACCCCAAATTTAAAAAAAAAATGGCGTGGAGTCCCCCCAAAAATCCACACCAGACCCTTTATCCGAGCACGTAACCTGGCCGGCCGCAGGGGAAGAGGGGGGGATGAGAGCGGCCCCCCCTCCCTCCTGAACCGTACCAGCCCACATGCCCTCAACATGGGGAGGATGTCCCCATGTTGATGGGGACAAGGGCCTCATCCCCACAACCCTTGCCCGGTGGTTGTGGGGGTCTGCGGGCGGGGGGCTTATCGGAATCTGGAAGACCCCTTTAACAAAGGGGACCCCCAGATCCTGGCCCCCCCTATGTGAAATGGTAATGGGGTACATTGTACCCCTACCATTTCACAAGGAAAGTGTCAAAAATTTAAAAAATGACAAGAGCCGGTTTTTGAAAATTCCTTTATTAATGTCTTCTCTTTTCTTCCATCTTCTTCCATCTTCTTCTTCCATCTTCTTCTTTTCTCCATTCGGGTTTCTTCCTCCATCTTCCTCTTCATCTTTATCTTCATCTTCCATCTTCCTTCTTCCTTCGGTCTTCTCGTCCGCATCTTGCTCCGGCATCTTCCCTTCTTCTTTCTTCTCCGGCCGCTCCGTTTGAATTGGAGCTTGCCGCTGTGCGACGCTTCAGTTCTCCACTTGGTCCGCTGCCCCCCTGTGGCTCCGCCCCCCTCTGACACCACGGGGAAAGTCCCCGTGAAATCCATGTGCGTCAGAGGGGGGCGGGGTCACCGGGTGTAAGCCGACCCAGAGGGGAACTGAAGAACTGAAGCGTCGCACAGCGGGAACCTCCAATTCAAACGGAGCGGCTGGAGAAGAAAGAAGAAGGGAAGACGCCGGAGCAAGATGCGGACGAGAACACCGAAGGAAGAAGGAAGATGAAGATGAAGATGGAGGAAGAAACCCGAATGGAGAAAAGAAGAGGATGGAAGAAGATGGAAGAAGAAGATGGAAGAAGAAGATGGAAGAAGAAGATGGAAGAAGAAGATGGAAGAAAGGAAAAGACATTAAATAAAGGAATTGTCAAAAACCGGCTCTTGTAATTTTTTAAATTTTTTACACTTTCTTTGTGAAATGGTAGGGGTACATTTGTACCCCATTACCATTTCACATAGGGGGGGCCAGGATCTGGGGTCCCCTTTGTTAAAGGGGTCTTCCAGATTCCGATAAGCCCCCTGCCCGCAGACCCCCACAACCACCGGGCAAGGGTTGTGGGGATGAGGCCCTTGTCCCCATCAACATGGGGACATCTTCCCCATGTTGAGGGCATGTGGCCTGGTACGGTTCAGGAGGGAGGGGGGGCCGCTCTCGTCCCCCCTCTTTTCCTGCGGCCGGCCAGGTTATGTGCTCGGATAAAGGGTCTGGTGTGGATTTTTAGGGGGACTGCACGCCATTTTTTTTTTAAATTTGGGGTGGAGTTCCCCTTAAAATCCATGCCAGATCTAAAGGGCCTGGTATGGATATTTGGGGGGAACCCCACGTCATTTTTATTAAAAATTTGCAGCGGGGTTCCCCTTAATATCCATTCCAGACCTGAAGGGCCTGGTTATGGAATTTGGGGGAACCCCCACGCTTTTTTTTTTTAAATTTGCGGCAGAGTTCCCCTTAATATCCATTTCAGACCTGAAGGGCCTGGTAATTAAATTTGGGGGACCCCCACGCATTTTTTTTTTGGGTTAGCAAAGACTTTCAATGACTTTTATCTGTATTGACGGAAACCAGCAATTCATTACAGCCGCAAGGACTTTTAAATGACTATTATTTTACTTTAGAAATGTCATTTTGCTCTCCAACTGTTATAAACATGGAAAACGTGCTACTTTACAGGCATACTATAGACACCCCCCGGGTATGATATTTAGGGCCAGTTCACACCGGATGTAGTGCAGTGCGTTTTTTTGATGCATGAAAAACGCAAAGAAAGTTGATCACATTAATGCCAATGGCATAGTTCACACCACTGCAGTCCGTTCCAGTGCGTTTCAGAAAGCCCCAAAAAAATTGGTCATGCTGCATTTTTTAGGTACAAAACTGTACTGGACCCCAGTAAAACACATCAAAAACGCAACGGAATGTACCAAAAATGCACTAGAATGCACCGCAATGCACCTAAATGCACCAAAGACGCACTGCAACACACTTGTCCTAAGTGAAAAGAGGGGGAAAAAACACTGGACTGCATCAAAAACGCATCAAAAATGCACTGGAATGTGTCAAAAACGCGCATGCAGAAAAGCACCTGGAACGCACCCAGACTGCGTTTCTATAGTGTGAACTAGGGCCAGTTCACACCATAGAAACACAATCCGGATGCGTTCCAGGTGCTTTTCTGCATGCACGTTTTTCATGCGTTGCAGTGCATTTTTGGTACGTTTTTGATGCAGTTCAGTGCTTTTTTTTCACCCCTCTTTTTTATTAACCATAGATAAGGACAAGTGTGTTCCAGTGCGTTTTTGTTGCATTTAGGTGTGTTCCTGTGCGTTCCAATGCGTTTATGATGCGTTTTGATGCGTTCCAGTACAGTTCAGTGCAGGTAAAATGCAGCATGTTCTACTTTTTTGGTGGAACTGGAACGCACTGGAACAAACACTGCCATTTAGAACCATATAACCAACTTTCCATGCATTTTGGATGCATAAAAAACGCAATGCACTGCATGTGGTGTGAAATGGTCCTTAAGCAATTTGGCATATTTAAAGGCACTTCTCCTTGTTTTGTTTTTGGTGTTTTCCAAATTGGTGACATTGATATATGTCCCTTAGGGTGGGACCTGGGCCCCCATTTTAAGGCCAATAACTAGAAGATAAGCCAGCCAAGTGGGGACTAGCAAAATTAAGAAGTCAGTTCCCATAGACTGCAATGGTATTTGTTGGTGGGGGGGAGGGGTGATTGTCCCATCTCTAATTTTGTAGCATGCTGGATGATGTGCTTAATTTTGGACGGGGGGAGGGGGGGGTTATTTTTTACTAGCTGCATTGGTGTTGTTCTGCACATGCCCAGCCAGTTCGGTTTTTTTTTGCGTGCTTTTTTGTGTGTGAACAGCGCCTGGATATTTCTGGGCATGCTCACCCAGAGAGTGTTTTGATGGGTTAGTAATTGAAGGACATCCTTAACAGGTGTACCCACTTTGAATTTCGGTCTCTACATTGAGTGAACTTGCATTTTGGGTGTTTCATGGACTGTGCATGTGTTTTCAATTGCCTCATTAGCACACAAACATATGTTATATAAAGCTCAGAGGGAACATTTGTTTGCTTGCCCTGAGAAGAGGCAAGTGTGTGTGTGTGTGGCAAAATGTACATGTTGGTGTCCTTATCGAGTTTGTAACACATGTATTTTATTTGTTATGTCTTTGCAAAACAGGTGATTGGTTAACTTTTGTGGATTGTATATTTTTTGTGTGGGGGAAATGTTCCCCTGAAATAATTCTGATGTTGTTAATGTGTGTCGTTTGTTCACTTTGATTTAATTGTCTGCTGCCTTTTTTTTTTGGCCAAAATTTTCTCAAGATGTTGAGTCTGTAACTGTTTCAAATTGACCATGTTTTTTATTTTGCCTTCCCTTTTATTTTGTTGACCAATAAAATTTGATGCAAAGTTTTGATGTTTGTTTTGTGTTTTCTTTGCAACAAATGTGACAGCTGAATAGCATGTCAAAACAAAACAGGTGTGATTTGTCTAATCTGGTGCCTTCATGGTAGCATATGCATGGATTGTATTGTGTGCTGCCATGGAAAGTCACCAGGAAATGAAAAATACAGAGCGGTAAGTATTCAATTTTCCTTTTTTACTGCAGTGGTTCTCAGCCTCAGTCCTCAAGTACCCCCAAAAGGACATGTTTTGTGAATTTATCTTATCGAGAATTGCTGTCCAAAAATCAAAACCATTGACTGTGATTTAAAGCACATGTGCAAGATGAAGGAAAACCTGCAAACATGGCCTGTTGGGGGTACTTGAGAAGCACTGATTTAGAGCACTGCACTTAAAAATAGCTCAAGGCCATACAATTCTAATTGTGGGCATTTTGAGGGAAACAAAGTAAGTGTTAGAACCCCTGCGTGTGTGTTTTTTTTTATTTTATTTTTTATTTTTTATTTTTTTGTAGTTTGGCCTTTGTGTCTCCTTTTCTTAAAATTGGCTTCACTTCCTGTCACACAGCTAAACAGGAAGTGAAGGTAAAACCCTACCAATGTCTTTTATTGGGGACACACAGATCAATCTAACTAGTGTCCCCATTGAGCAAATTGCACTCTAGCACTTTGTTGTGTACACCCCAAATCAATGTATAGTTTGGGGTTTAGTAAAGACAAATCCACTCTGCAGTAAAAGTGTAGCTGCTGAAAATCTGAGGGAAAGTACTGGTGATTGGCTGTTCCAATCATGTAAAAGCAAAGATGGTGTATTTTTTTGGCTTGCATGTCCCCCTCAGATATACAGCAAGTGCACTTGTAGTGCAAAGTAGATTTGCCTTTAGTAAATAAACCCCAAAGTCCAAAATACCTAATAATTTGGGGTGTACCCCGCAATATGCTGGAGTGCAATGTGCATAATGGGGAAAGTATTTAGACTGACCTGTGTGTCCCCAAGGAAAGACATTGTTAGGGATTTTCCCTCACTTCCTGCGTGGCTATGTGACAGGAAGTGAATTATTTGGAAGGATAAAGTGGCGAAATTATTTAGTTTAACTTTTCAAAGACTCATTCCTAAGTTGAATTGTGATGCATGTCAATGGCCCATTTAGACCCTCTTTAATCACTTGAGATCAGCGCTATAACTGATCGACGGCCACAGCATGGTCCTCAATTGCTGGGAGTCCGTCAATAAACGTCCTCCCCTTTGCACGCGCTGTGATCACAGAGTCACAGACTCAGGTGATGACAGATCCGAGTAAGGGGCCGATCCCTGCCCTTTACCATGTGATCAGCTGTCAGCAAATGACAGCTGATCACGTGATGCAAACAAAAGCTGGGTAATGGTTTTTGTTTTCTCCTTGTGCTGACAGCGTGAGCATAAAAAAAGGCAATCACCGGCTTATGTGCAAGGGACATGAGGCCTGAAGAGGAAGAGGCAATTCTGCATCATCTGTGACAATTAGTAGCCCCTGCCAGTGCCACCTATCAATGCCCACCACTGGTGCCAATCAGTGGCACCTAGCAGTGCTGCCTATCAGTGCCCATCACTGCCAACTATCATTGCCACCTAGCAGTGCCACTTCTCACTGCCCACCAGTGCCAAATAGCAATGCCACCTCTCAGTGCCCACCCTTGCCACCTTATCGGTGCCCATCAGTGCAGTCTCATCAGTGTACATCAATGAAGAAGAAAAATTACCTTTTTTAAAAATATTAACCAGTTTCCTACCGCCCACCGTCAAATGACAACCTTGGCTTTGGGCGGTGACATCTGAATGATGCCTGCAGTTGCAGGCATCATTCAGATATCATTCTTTTCAGCCGGCGATTCTGTGCACAATAAAAACGATCATAGTGGCAGTTCCGCCGCTTGATTGTTCTTATAGGCGGGGGTTGGGGACGTTCCCCCCCTCTTGCCACCATCCGGTGCTTCTCCGGGCTCTCCCGTGCCATCTTGGGCTCGGAGAACGATTTGGAGATGACTAGTGACCAGATGGTCATCAGTCATCTCTATGACCGTCGGAGGCGCGGGCACGACGTTATGACATCACGCCGTGTTCCCGTATGTTAACCAAGCCGTGATCTCGGCTGTCAGCATGAGATTGGTGATTTTTTTGGACCAATATCATGCTTTCCAGCCTGGAGGAGAGATGTGGGGTCTTATTGACCCCGCATCTCTCCATAAAGAGGACCTGTCACACACATTCCTATTACAAGGGATGTTTACATTCCTTGTAATAGGAATAAAAGTGATCCAAAATAATAAAAAAAAATAAAAAAAGAGTAAGAAATACAAAAAAGTAAAAAAACAAAATAAAAAAAATAAGCAAAAATACGAAAAAACGCCCATGTCGCCGGTAGCTCGCGCTCAGAAGTGAACACACACGTAAGTCCCGCCCACATATGTAAACGCTGTTCAAACCACACATGTGAGTTATTGCTGCGTGCGTTAGAACGAGTGCAACAATTCTAGCACTAGACCTCCTCTGTAATGCCAAAATGGTAACGTGTAAAACATTTTAAAGCATCGCCTAGGGAGATTTTTAATTACTGAAGTTTGGTGTCATGCCATGAGTGTGCGCAATTTTAAAGCGTGACGTGTTAGGTATCTATTTACTCAGCATAACAACATCTTTCACATTATACCAAAAAATTGTCCGTAACTTTACTGTTTTGTAATATTTTTAGCAAACAAAAGGCGTTTGGAAATTTATTGCGCAAATACCGAGCGAGATAAAAATTTGCAATGACCGCCATCTTATTCCCTAGGATGTCTGCTCCAAAAACATATATAATGTTTGGTGTTTTGAAGTAATTTTATAGCCATATATTTATGATTTTTACATGAAGGAGAGAAGTGCCAGAATAGGCCCAGTGCTGAAGTGGGTAAAATATATTTTTTTTTTTTTTTTTTAAACTCGGTCTTTTGTATTTATAGAAAAAAAATAAAAATAAAACACAAAGGTGATCAAATAGCACCAAAAGCAAGCTCTATTTGTGTGCCAACAAATAAAACATTTTCATTGGGTTACAGTGTTGTATGAGCGCGCAATTGTCATTAAAAGTGCATCAGCGCTGAAATGTGAAACTTGGTCTGGGCAGTGCGCAAGTGGTTAATATAAGGCTACATGCACACGGACGTTTTTCAAGCCGCTTGTTTGAGCGTTTTTTTGCAGCTTAAAAACATCTCTCCATGTTAGCCTATGGCCTTATGGCCACCATGGCGTTTTTGAGCTGTAAATGGCATAGGCGCTTGTAGGCCGCATGTAGACGGGACGCTGGTGCAAAGTGTTCTGAACTAAGGTTGAAAGTGGCATTTAGAAAAGCGCTCTTTGTGGCGTTTGCATGCCGTGTTTTACCACATTTGCGTGTATATGATAAGGAGCCTAAGCTCAAAAAACAGTATTATTTACGATTTTAGCTATTTAGTGAGACCAGAGTGATATGAGCAGCTGAGAGCAGCAGTGTAGTTGTATTTAGCGTGTCACTTGCCACATCACTTGCCACAAGTTGTGGATTGTCCACTTGCCACTTCAGCTGCCCCAAGTTGTGGATTGTCCACAATGCAATGGGAGCAATTTCATTTATATATATATATATATATATATATATATATATTTTGGTTTTTCCTCATTTGCCATAAAATTTGGAGTTTATCAATGTAAAAAAATAGGTCACCTTTAAAAACGCTTCTAAACTAAAATGCGGCTAAACGCTGGTACCGCATCTGAAACGTGGAAATCTTTGGCATCTGAAGGCATTTTGAGGGTTTGTGAAAAACGATTTTAAACGCAACTGCAGATTTTTTTTGCCAGGCCAAAAACAGTGTTTTGGATGTAAAAGAATTCAATGGACCCGCATCCAAAACGCAAGTACCGCAATTTTGCGGCAATTTTTTGTTTTACCTGTTTATAGCTGGTTGTTAAAGGAAATGTAAAAAAAAAAAAAAACGGTTAAAAAAAAAAACCTAAAAAAAAAACAGCGTGGGGTCCCCCCCAGGTCCTTGGGTCTAGTATGGATTCAAAGGGGACCCCCCAAAGAATGAAAAAAAAACTGGCGTGGGGGTCCCCCCAGAATCCATACCAGGCCCTTCAGGTCTGGCATGTATTTTAAGGGGAACCCCGCGCCAAAAACCAAAAACATTTGCGTGGGGTCCCCTAAAAATACACACCAGACCCTTTATCCGAGGACTCAACCTGGCAGGACGCAGGGGAAAAGGGGGGACGATAGAGCGGCCCCCCTCCCTCCTGAACCGTACCAGGCCTCGTGCCCTCAACATGGGGGCGACCTGCGGCCCCCCCACCCCAAAGCACCCTGCCCCCATGTTGATGGGGACAAGGGCCTCTTCCCGACAACCCTGGCCGTTGGTTGTCGGGGTCTGCGGGCGGGGGGCTTATCGGAATCCGGGAGCCCCCTTTAATAAGGGGGACCCCAGATACCTGCCCCCCACCCTATATGAATGAGTATGGGGTACATCGTACCCCTACCCATTCACCTGGTGGCAAAATAAGTCAATAAAAAAAGACAACACAGGTTTGAAAAGTAATTTATTGGGCAGCTCCGGGGGTCTTCTTCCGACTTCGGGGGTCTTTCCGCTATCTTCTGCTAGCTCTTCTGCTAGCGGGGGTCCCGGGCTTCCTCGCCGTCTTCGGGGGTCTTTCTGCCGGGCCCCCGCTATCTTCTGCTAGCTCTTTTGCTAGCAGGGGTCCCGGGCTTCCTCGCCGTCTTCTTCCAACTTCGGGGGTCTTTCTGCCGGGCCCCCGCTATCTTCTGCCAGCTCTTTTGCTAGCGGGGGTCCCGGGCTTCCTCGCCATCTTCTTCCAACTTCGGGGGTCTCTTGTTCTGTTCTCCGGTTCTTCTCCGGTGTCTTCTCCACGATCTCCGGTTCTTTCTGCCTTCTGCCGGGCGCCCCGCTATCTTCTGCCAGCTCTTTTGCTAGCGGGGGCGGTCTTCTTCGTCGCCTTCTTCCCTCTTCTCTTCGCCCGATGTTGCCTCGTCGCTGTCCACCGCTGCAATGATCTGTCCGAGCAGCGGTGCCACTTTTATTGGCATGGGGCGTGGTCACCGGGTGATGCCATCGCTGACCCCACCCCCGTTTCACGTTACAGTCCCATCATTCGCCGGGACTGTGACATCATACGGGGGCGGGGTCAGCGGTGGAATCAGCCGGTGACCACGCCCCATGCCAATAAAAGTGGCACCGCTGCTCGGACAGATCATTGCAGCGGTGGACAGCGACGAGGCAACATCGGGCGAAGAGAAGAGGGAAGAAGACCGGCCCCCGCTAGCAAAAGAGCTGCGAGAAGATAGCGGGGCGCCCGGCAGAAAGACCCCCGAAGTCGGAAGAAGACGGCGAGGAAGCCCGGGACCCCCGCTAGCAAAAGAGCTAGCAGAAGATAGCGGGGGCCCGGCAGAAAGACCCCCGAAGTCGGAAGAAGACCCCCGGAGCTGCCCAATAAATTACTTTTCAAACCTGTGTTGTCTTTTTTTATTGACTTATTTTGCCACCAGGTGAATAGGTAGGGGTACGATGTACCCCATACTCATTCACATAGGGTGGGGGGCCGGCATCTGGGGGCCCCCTTTTTAAAGTGGCGCCCGGATTCCGAAAAGCCCCCCGCCCGCATACCCCGACAACCAATGGCCAGGGTTGTCGGGAAGAGGCCCTTGTCCCCATCAACATGGGGGCAGGGTGCTTTGGGGTGGGGGGGCCGCAGGTCGCCCCCCTGCCCCGAAGCACCAAACCCCCCATGTTGAGGGCATGCGGCCTGGTACGGTTCAGGAGGGAGGGGGGGCGCTCTCTCGTCCCCCCCTTTTCCCCTGCGGCCTGCCAGGTTGCGTGCTCGGATAAGGGTCTGGTTTGGATTTTTGGGGGACCCCCACGCCATTTTTCGTCTTAAGGGGGTTCACCTTAAAATCCAGACCAGACCTAAGGGTCTGGTTTGGATTTTGGGGGGGACCCCCACGCCGTTTTTCGGCTTAGGGGGTTCACCTTAGAATCCAGACCAGACTTAAGGGCCTGGTATGCTCCTGAAGGGGAACCCATGCCGTTTTTTTCATTAAAATTTGGCCTGGAGTTCCCCTTCATGATTCATACCAAACGTAGGGCAGCGAGGCTGCCGAGGACCAGCGCGATGACATCGCGCTGGACACATTCTCGGCCAGCTAGTCGCCTCTAGGACACTACATGAACGGCTGCTTCACGCTCAGGTCATGTCCAGGTCGCCTCGCAAAGTCGCGCTGTCCCTGTGTCAGCCGGCACACGAGTCGCCCGCAAGTCGGATCCGACTTCCCGGGCGACCTCTATTCAAATCAATGGGCTCCCATAGGGAACCATTCATTTTCAATAGAGCCCTGCTGACATTTCTATTTACTATAACAGTGCGCCACTGCTTCCTGCGCCCAGTGAAGGAGTTATCCGGGGCACCAATTAAGGTTAGAAGCAGCGCAGCGCACTGTTATTAGTAAATCAGCCCCAAAGTGGCACATAATTGTGAAGTGAAAGGAAAATTATAAATGGTTTTCAAAATTGTTTACAAATAAATATCTGAAAAGTGTGGTGTGCATTTGTATTCAGCCTCCCTGAGTCAATACTTTATAGAACCACCTTTCGCTGCAATTACACATGGAAGTCTTTTTGGGGATGTCTCTACCAGCTTTGCATATCTAGAGAGTGATTTTTTTGCCCATTCTTCTAAACAAAATAGCTCAAGCACTGGCAGATTGGATAAAGTGTGTCTGTGAACAGCAATTTTCATGTCTTGCCACAGATTCTCATTTGGATTTAGGTCTGGACTAGTGATGAGCCGAACACCCCCGGGTTCGGTTCGCACCAGAACCCGCGAACGGACCGAAAGTTCGTACGAACATTAGAACCCTATTAAATACAATGGATGCGAACGTTCGAATTCTAAAGTGCTAATTATAACAACTATTATGCATGTTATTGTCCTAAAAAGGGTTTGGGAACCCGGGTTCTGCACCAGGGGACATGTATCAATGCAAAAAGAAGTTTTAAAAACGGTCGTTTTTCGGGAGCAGTCATTTTAATGATGCATAAAGTGAAAAAAAAAAGTCAAATATTCCTTTAAATATCGTACCTGGGGGGTGTCTAAAGTATGCCTGTGAAGTGCCACGTGTTTCCCGTGTTTAGAACTGTCCCTGCACAAAATGACACTTCTAAAGGAAAAAAAAGCCATTTAAAACTTCTTGCGGCTTTAATGTAATGTCTGGTCCCGGTAATATGGATGAAAATCTTTAAGAAAAATGGCATAGCTACCCCATGACCCCCCCCCCTACCCCAGCCCATTACCAGCCCCTTTGGGTCTTGTATGGATATTAAGGGGAACCCCGCACATAAAATAAAAAAGGCCCTATATACTCTGAACAGCCGTATACAGGCGGTGCATACAAGACAGGGACTGTAGGTTTGTTCTTATGTAGAATGTGTTTGTAATTTTGAACAGGTACATTGTTGAACTGTAGCTCCAGCCCAAAAATCTATTTTTAAACTTTTTGGGAAACATAGGTAAGGGTTATCACCCCTGTAACATTTGTTTTGCTGTCTGTGCCCCTGTTCAGAACATTTCACCTCACTTTCCGTCCCAATGACAACTGTTTTTGAAATGTGGTGTTTTTCTTGAAACAAGGATTGCTGATAAAGCATCAGTACAGAGGAGACACCTTTCTCCCATATTTATTCTTACAGGAGAGAATTTTCCTTCCTAGGGGTAGATTTCCTCTCACTTCCTGTTGTCTTCTTTCGTTTGCAAGTAGGAGTCGTTTGTAAGTTGGATGTTTGAAAGTAGGGACCTGCCGTATATACTCGAGAGAAATAGGCCCCTTAGTTGTTGGTGTTGGCACAACACTGTAAGCACTCACAGTTACTCTTGGTTGGTGCTGGAACGCCCTGCTGTCAACTATTATATCAGGAATTTTAATTACATATAATTGTTGAACAGTGGTAGTAAAAATTGGGGCTTTGATGGTGGTGCTGGTGCCACAACACTGTAAGCCCTGACAGTTACTCTTGGTGGATGCAGCAATGGGCCCTGCTGTGAATTATTAGATCAAGAATTGTAATTGCATGCCCCTGTTGAACAGGGGCTGAAAAATTGGGCTTTTCGTGGTGGTGGTGGTGGTGGTGGTGTTGCCACAACACTGTAAGCCCTCAGAGTTACTCTTGGTGGGTGCAGGAATGGGCCCTGCTGTGAATTATTAGATCAAGAATTGTAATTACATGCCCCTTTTGAACAGTGGCTGAAAAATTGGGCCTTTCGTGGTGGTGGTGGTGGTGGCGTTGCCACAACACTGTAAGCCCTCAGACTTACTCTTGGTGGGTGCAGGAATGGGCCCTGCTGTGAATTATTACATCAAGAATTGTAATTGCATGCCCCTGTTGAACAGGGGCTGAAAAATTGGGCCTTAGGCACTGGTGGCACAACACTACAACCCCTCACAGATACTGTACTTGGAGCACAGCAATGAGCCCTGTTGCAAAGTATTGCTTCAAAAATTGTAATGACACGCCCCTGTTAAACAGGGGGTGAAAAATTGGGCCTTAGGCACTGGTGGCACAACACTACAACCCCTCACAGATACTGTACTTGGAGCACAGCAATGAGCCCTATGGCAAATTATTGCTAAAAAAATTGTAAGTACACGCCCCTGTAAAACAGGGGCTGAAAAATTGGGCCTTAGCCACTGGTGGCGGCACCCATAAACAAAAATGATCTTCCAAGCTATCATCATCAATCGTATCATTGAGGACTCGGAGGAGGAGGATAGCCAGTCAACATAACAGCACAGGCACTCAGCATCAGCATCAGTCTTGAAGGGACGTGACATGTTAAAATCAATTAGTCTGTTATATCAGCATCAGGTGTGTGGTAGCTGGTGGTGATCCAAGACTGGTTCATCTTGATGAAAGTCAGTCGATCAACCGAGTCGGTGGACAGGCGCACCCTGTGATCCGTGACAAATCCTCCAGCAGCACTGAATGTGCGTTCCGAAAGAACGCTGGATGCAGGACAGGCCAGTAGCTCAATTGCATACTGTGCAAGCTCTGGCCAGTGATCCATCCTCAAGACCCAGTAAGCCAGAGGATTTTCGGTGGGGAAGGTGTCCAAGTCTGACCTTGCCCCTAGATATTCCTGCACCATGTTTATCAGACGCTGGCGATGGTTGCTGGAACCAATCATACTTTGGGGCTGCGGACTAAAGAATTGTCTGAACGCATCGGTCAGACGGCCACCTTCCCCACCGCTCCTTCTTTGACTGGCCGAAGCCTCAGCAACTCGTTGTCCTGGACCAGGAGTTTGTAACCTCCCAGTCTCTGGGAACGCGTTGCACAGACCTTTCTGCAAGGCCTCCCGGAGTTGTCTCATCCTCTGCTCCCTCTGCGACGGTAACATAAGGTCCGCAACCTTACCCTTGTACCGTGGATCAAGGAGAGTGGCCAGCCAGTAATGGTCCCTCTCCTTGATCCGAAGAATACGAGGATCCTTCCGCAGACTTTGCAGGATCAGGGAGGCCATGCAGCGTAGGTTTGCTGAGGCATTCGCTCCGGAGTCCTCTGGGTCACTAAGGACGACATGATCCGCAGTCACCTCCTCCCAGCCACGTACAAGTCCACTGGTTTCTTGGGACTGTAAATCATCCCTAAAAGACTGCTGCTGATGATGCTGAGTGCCAGCCTCCACCTCCATGCTGACACAATCCTCCTCCTCCTCCTCCTCCTCCTCCTCTTCCTCTTCCTGTGCGATGGGTGGGACAGAAGGAACACTGTCTGGGTAAAGGGGGCCTTGAGAGGCAAGGAAGTCCTCCTCTTCCTGCCTCTGTTCTGCCTCAAGTGCCCTGTCCATTATTCCACGCAGCGTGTGCTCCAACAGGTGGACAAGAGGTACAGTGTCACTGATGCATGCACTGTCACTGCTCACCATCCTCGTGGCCTCCTCAAATGGTGCCAGGACAGTGCATGCATCCCTGATCATGCCCCACTGGCGTGGAGAAAAAAAACCAAGCTCCCCTGACCCTGTCCTGGTGCCGTAGTCGCACAGGTACTCATTGATGGCCCTCTGCTGCGTGTGCAGCCGCTGCAGCATGGCCAACGTTGAGTTCCACCTGGTGGGCATGTCACATATAAGGCGGTTCTTGGGCAGGTTCAACTCCTTTTGCAGCTCAGCCAGGCGAGCACTGGCATTATAAGATCTGCGGAAATGCACACAGACTTTCCTGGCCTGCCTCAGGACATCCTGTAAGCCCGGGTACCTGCCCAAGAACCGCTGCACCACCAGGTTAAGGACGTGAGCCACACAGGGCACATGGGTCAGTTGTCCCTGTCGGAGGGCGGAGAGGAGGTTGGTGCCATTGTCGCAAACCACCATTCCTGGCTTAAGCTGGCGTGGCGTCAACCACCTCTCGGCCTGGCCCTGCAGAGCAGACAGGACCTCTGCCCCAGTGTGGCTTCTGTCCCCCAAACACACCAGCGCAAGCACGGCATGGCATCTTTTTGCCTGCGTACTTGCGTAGCCCCGTGAACGGCTACGGAGCACCGCTGGTTCATAGGACAAACCACAGGAAGAGGCCATGGAGGAAGAAGAAGAGGAGGGGGTGGAGGAGAGAGGTGTGTCACAACCAGTAGTAGCATTTTGGAGGCGTGGCGGTGGGACAACCTCCAACACTACTGCACCTTGTCCTGCATCCTTCCCAGCTGCCAAAAGAGTGACCCAATGGGCCGTGAAAGAAAGGTAACGTCCCTGTCCATGCCTGCTGGACCATGAGTCAGCGGTAATATGCACCTTACCGCTGACCGCCCTGTCCAGCGAGGCCAAGACATTGCCTTCCACATGCCGGTAGAGAGCCGGAATAGCCTTCCGTGAGAAAAAGTGGCGTTTGGGAACCTGCCACTGAGGAACCGCACATTGCACAAACTCACGGAAGGGGGCCGAGTCTACCAACTGAAAAGGCAGCAGTTGAAGCGCTAGCAATTTAGCCAAGCTAGCATTCAACCGCTGGGCATGTGGATGGCTGGGAGTGAACTTCTTTTGACGGTCCAGCAGCTGGGGCAGGGAAATTTGCCTGCTAGAATCGGACGTCGGTGTACTGCTAGCAGAGTGGCCGCAAGTACTTGGCTGTGACACACCTAATTCTACACCTTCATTCCTCTCAGTGCATGTTTCAGAGAGGACTGAAGTTATAGTGGGGTTGGAGATCCCAGCTGATGCGGTGCAAGGAGAGGTCCGCTTTGTTCTTTGGTGTGGGTCTTTGAGGTAGGCTTGCCAACGAGCTGCATGGCAGGTCAACATATGTCTGGTCAGGCATGTGGTACCCAAGCGGCTGATGTTTTGGCCACGCGATATACGCTTGAGACATATGTTGCAAACAGCAGCTGTGCGATCTGATGCACTAGCCTCAAAAAAGGCCCACACCAAGGAACTTTTTGAATGACGGGCAGAGGCAGCGCCCTGCACAGGCGGAGCTCTGCGGTGTGATTCCGTCGGTGTACTGCCCTTACGCTGGCCACCAAAGGGCATCCTGTCTCGTTGGAGATGTGCCTCCTCCTCATCCTCCTCCTCCTCTCTCCTATTAGGCACCCACGTGGAGTCAGTGACCTCATCATCCCCTCCCTCCTCATCACTGGAGCCAATCTGGCAGTATGCTGCAGCTGCTGGAACATGACTGCCAGATTGGTGTCCTTCTTGAGCATCCCCTCTGTCTGCTCTCACCCTACTGCCTTCCTGTAGCTGGGTTTCATCATCAGACCCTTCGAAACGCTGGGCATCCTCCTGGAGCATGTACCCAACACTGTGCTCAAACAGTTCGGGGGACTCCTCAGGAGGAGGACATGGTGGGTCTAGGGAAGGAGTGACTGATGATGAGTCTGACATTGATACCAGGGAAGAGGACGCTTTGGCAGCTGCTTTGCCAGTACCCTGAGCCTGGGTGAGAGAGGATGAGGAGGAGGAGGAGGGCTTGGTCATCCACTCTACCAAGTCTTCGGCATGATGTGGCTCAACATGTCCAGCTGCGGAAAAGAAGGACAAGCGTGTCCCATGGCCATGTGCTGATGACAATGCACCGCGTCCACGACCAGCACTGTTGCCCCCAGACACAGAGCCTGCTTGCCCTCTTTTATTGCCTCCTGACTGTCTGCCTCTCCTTGTTTGCCTTCCAGACATTCTAATAGATGGCCTGCAGGGAGATGGGAAAAAAGCAATAAGGGCTACCTTCAGGTGTCCTTCTCTGTCCCTTGAAACAAGGACTTGCACAGTGAAAGAAACTGACACTCTCCCTACCTACAGTTTTCTGTCCCTAGAAAAAATGTTTTTTTTAAGCACAATATAGCACAAGGAGAATTCACTCACTGTCCTTCCAGGTCCCTAGAAACAAGGACTTGCACAGTGAAAGAAACTGACACTCTCCCTACCTACAGTTTTCTGTCCCTAGAAAAAATGTTTTTTTTAAGCACAATATAGCACAAGGAGAATTCACTCACTGTCCTTCCAGGTCCCTAGAAACAAGGACTTGCACAGTGAAAGAAACTGACACTCTCCCTACCTACAGTTTTCTGTCCCTAGAAAAAATGTTTTTTTTAAGCACAATATAGCACAAGGAGAATTCACTCACTGTCCTTCCAGGTCCCTAGAAACAAGGACTTGCACAGTGAAAGAAACTGACACTCTCCCTACCTACAGTTTTCTGTCCCTAGAAAAAATGTTTTTTTTAAGCACAATATAGCACAATGAGAATTCACTCACTGTCCTTCCAGGTCCCTAGAAACAAGGACTTGCACAGTGAAAGAAACTGACACTCTCCCTACCTACAGTTTTCTGTCCCTAGAAAAAATGTTTTTTTTAAGCACAATATAGCACAAGGAGAATTCACTCACTGTCCTTCCAGGTCCCTGGAAACAAGGACTTGCACAGTGAAAGAAACTGACACTCTCCCTACCTACAGTTTTCTGTCCCTAGAAAAAATGTTTTTTTTAAGCACAATATAGCACAAGGAGAATTCACTCACTGTCCTTCCAGGTCCCTAGAAACAAGGACTTGCACAGTGAAAGAAACTGACACTCTCCCTACCTACAGTTTTCTGTCCCTAGAAAAAATGTTTTTTTTAAGCACACTATAGCACAAGGAGAATTCACTCACTGTCCTTCCCAGTCCCTAGAAACAAGGACTTGCACAGTGAAAGAAACTGACACTCTCCCTACCTACAGTTTTCTGTCCCTAGAAAAAATGTTTTTTTTAAGCACACTATAGCACAAGGAGAATTCACTCACTGTCCTTCCCAGTCCCTAGAAACAAGGACTTGCACAGTGAAAGAAACTGACACTCTCCCTACCTACAGTTTTCTGTCCCTAGAAAAAATGTTTTTTTTAAGCACAATATAGCACAAGGAGAATTCACTCACTGTCCTTCCAGGTCCCTGGAAACAACGACTTGCACAGTGAAAGAAACTGACACTCTCCCTACCTACAGTTTTCTGTCCCTAGAAAAAATGTTTTTTTTAAGCACAATATAGCACAAGGAGAATTCACTCACTGTCCTTCCAGGTCCCTAGAAACAAGGACTTGCACAGTGAAAGAAACTGACACTCTCCCTACCTACAGTTTTCTGTCCCTAGAAAAAATGTTTTTTTTAAGCACACTATAGCACAAGGAGAATTCACTCACTGTCCTTCCCAGTCCCTAGAAACAAGGACTTGCACAGTGAAAGAAACTGACACTCTCCCTACCTACAGTTTTCTGTCCCTAGAAAAAATGTTTTTTTTAAGCACACTATAGCACAAGGAGAATTCACTCACTGTCCTTCCCAGTCCCTAGAAACAAGGACTTGCACAGTGAAAGAAACTGACACTCTCCCTACCTACAGTTTTCTGTCCCTAGAAATAATGTTTTTTTAAGCACAATATAGCACAAGGAGAATTCACTCACTGTCCTTCCAGGTCCCTGGAAACAAGGACTTGCACAGTGAAAGAAACTGACACTCTCCCTACCTACAGTTTTCTGTCCCTAGAAAAAAATGTTTTTTTAAGCACACTATAGCACAAGGAGAATTCACTCACTGTCCTTCCCAGTCCCTAGAAACAAGGACTTGCACAGTGAAAGAAACTGACACTCTCCCTACCTACAGTTTTCTGTCCCTAGAAAAAATGTTTTTTTTAAGCACAATATAGCACAAGGAGAATTCACTCACTGTCCTTCCAGGTCCCTGGAAACAAGGACTTGCACAGTGAAAGAAACTGACACTCTCCCTACCTACAGTTTTCTGTCCCTAGAAAAAATGTTTTTTTTAAGCACACTATAGCACAAGGAGAATTCACTCACTGTCCTTCCAGGTCCCTGGAAACAAGGACTTGCACAGTGAAAGAAACTGACACTCTCCCTACCTACAGTTTTCTGTCCCTAGAAAAAATGTTTTTTTTAAGCACACTATAGCACAAGGAGAATTCACTCACTGTCCTTCCAGGTCCCTGGAAACAAGGACTTGCACAGTGAAAGAAACTGACACTCTCCCTACCTACAGTTTTCTGTCCCTAGAAAAAATGTTTTTTTTAAGCACAATATAGCACAAGGAGAATTCACTCACTGTCCTTCCAGGTCCCTAGAAACAAGGACTTGCACAGTGAAAGAAACTGACACTCTCCCTACCTACAGTTTTCTGTCCCTAGAAAAAATATTTTTTTTAAGCACAATATAGCACAAGGAGAATTCACTCACTGTCCTTCCAGGTCCCTGGAAACAAGGACTTGCACAGTGAAAGAAACTGACACTCTCCCTACCTACAGTTTTCTGTCCCTAGAAAAAATGTTTTTTTTAAGCACACTATAGCACAAGGAGAATTCACTCACTGTCCTTCCCAGTCCCTAGAAACAAGGACTTGCACAGTGAAAGAAACTGACACTCTCCCTACCTACAGTTTTCTGTCCCTAGGAAAAATGTTTTTTTTAAGCACACTATAGCACAAGGAGAATTCACTCACTGTCCTTCCCAGTCCCTAGAAACAAGGACTTGCACAGTGAAAGAAACTGACACTCTCCCTACCTACAGTTTTCTGTCCCTAGAAAAAATGTTTTTTTAAGCACACTATAGCACAAGGAGAATTCACTCACTGTCCTTCCCAGTCCCTAGAAACAAGGACTTGCACAGTGAAAGAAACTGACACTCTCCCTACCTACAGTTTTCTGTCCCTAGAAAAAATGTTTTTTTTAAGCACACTATAGCACAAGGAGAATTCACTCACTGTCCTTCCCAGTCCCTAGAAACAAGGACTTGCACAGTGAAAGAAACTGACACTCTCCCTACCTACAGTTTTCTGTCCCTAGAAAAAATGTTTTTTTTAAGCACAATATAGCACAAGGAGAATTCACTCACTGTCCTTCCAGGTCCCTGGAAACAAGGACTTGCACAGTGAAAGAAACTGACACTCTCCCTACCTACAGTTTTCTGTCCCTAGAAAAAATGTTTTTTTTAAGCACACTATAGCACAAGGAGAATTCACTCACTGTCCTTCCCAGTCCCTAGAAACAAGGACTTGCACAGTGAAAGAAACTGACACTCTCCCTACCTACAGTTTTCTGTCCCTAGAAAAAATGTTTTTTTTAAGCACAATATAGCACAAGGAGAATTCACTCACTGTCCTTCCAGGTCCCTGGAAACAAGGACTTGCACAGTGAAAGAAACTGACACTCTCCCTACCTACAGTTTTCTGTCCCTAGAAAAAATGTTTTTTTTAAGCACACTATAGCACAAGGAGAATTCACTCACTGTCCTTCCAGGTCCCTGGAAACAAGGACTTGCACAGTGAAAGAAACTGACACTCTCCCTACCTACAGTTTTCTGTCCCTAGAAAAAATGTTTTTTTTAAGCACACTATAGCACAAGGAGAATTCACTCACTGTCCTTCCAGGTCCCTGGAAACAAGGACTTGCACAGTGAAAGAAACTGACACTCTCCCTACCTACAGTTTTCTGTCCCTAGAAAAAATGTTTTTTTTAAGCACAATATAGCACAAGGAGAATTCAATCACTGTCCTTCCAGGTCCCTAGAAACAAGGACTTGCACAGTGAAAGAAACTGACACTCTCCCTACCTACAGTTTTCTGTCCCTAGAAAAAATATTTTTTTTAAGCACAATATAGCACAAGGAGAATTCACTCACTGTCCTTCCAGGTCCCTGGAAACAAGGACTTGCACAGTGAAATAAACTGACACTCTCCCTACCTACAGTTTTCTGTCCCTAGAAAAAATGTTTTTTTTAAGCACAATATAGCACAAGGAGAATTCACTCACTGTCCTTCCAGGTCCCTAGAAACAAGGACTTGCACAGTGAAAGAAACTGACACTCTCCCTACCTACAGTTTTCTGTCCCTAGAAAAAATGTTTTTTTTAAGCACACTATAGCACAAGGAGAATTCACTCACTGTCCTTCCCAGTCCCTAGAAACAAGGACTTGCACAGTGAAAGAAACTGACACTCTCCCTACCTACAGTTTTCTGTCCCTAGAAAAAATGTTTTTTTTAAGCACACTATAGCACAAGGAGAATTCACTCACTGTCCTTCCCAGTCCCTAGAAACAAGGACTTGCACAGTGAAAGAAACTGACACTCTCCCTACCTACAGTTTTCTGTCCCTAGAAAAAATGTTTTTTTTTAAGCACAATATAGCACAAGGAGAATTCACTCACTGTCCTTCCAGGTCCCTGGAAACAAGGACTTGCACAGTGAAAGAAACTGACACTCTCCCTACCTACAGTTTTCTGTCCCTAGAATTTTTTTTTTTTTTAAGCACAATATAGCACAAGGAGAATTCACTCACTGTCCTTCCAGGTCCCTAGAAACAAGGACTTGCACAGTGAAAGAAACTGACACTCTCCCTACCTACAGTTTTCTGTCCCTAGAAAAAATGTTTTTTTTAAGCACACTATAGCACAAGGAGAATTCACTCACTGTCCTTCCCAGTCCCTAGAAACAAGGACTTGCACAGTGAAAGAAACTGACACTCTCCCTACCTACAGTTTTCTGTCCCTAGAAAAAATGTTTTTTTTTAAGCACACTATAGCACAAGGAGAATTCACTCACTGTCCTTCCCAGTCCCTAGAAACAAGGACTTGCACAGTGAAAGAAACTGACACTCTCCCTACCTACAGTTTTCTGTCCCTAGAAAAAATGTTTTTTTTTAAGCACAATATAGCACAAGGAGAATTCACTCACTGTCCTTCCAGGTCCCTGGAAACAAGGACTTGCACAGTGAAAGAAACTGACACTCTCCCTACCTACAGTTTTCTGTCCCTAGAAAAAATGTTTTTTTTAAGCACAATATAGCACAAGGAGAATTCACTCACTGTCCTTCCAGGTCCCTAGAAACAAGGACTTGCACAGTGAAAGAAACTGACACTCTCCCTACCTACAGTTTTCTGTCCCTAGAAAAAATGTTTTTTTTAAGCACACTATAGCACAAGGAGAATTCACTCACTGTCCTTCCCAGTCCCTAGAAACAAGGACTTGGACAGTGAAAGAAACTGACACTCTCCCTACCTACAGTTTTCTGTCCCTAGAAAAAATGTTTTTTTTAAGCACACTATAGCACAAGGAGAATTCACTCACTGTCCTTCCAGGTCCCTGGAAACAAGGACTTGCACAGTGAAAGAAACTGACACTCTCCCTACCTACAGTTTTCTGTCCCTAGAAAAAATGTTTTTTTTAAGCACAATATAGCACAAGGAGAATTCACTCACTGTCCTTCCAGGTCCCTGGAAACAAGGACTTGCACAGTGAAAGAAACTGACACTCTCCCTACCTACAGTTTTCTGTCCCTAGAAAAAATGTTTTTTTTAAGCACACTATAGCACAAGGAGAATTCACTCACTGTCCTTCCCAGTCCCTAGAAACAACGACTTGCACAGTGAAAGAAACTGACACTCTCCCTACCTACAGTTTTCTGTCCCTAGAAAAAATGTTTTTTTTAAGCACAATATAGCACAAGGAGAATTCACTCACTGTCCTTCCAGGTCCCTGGAAACAACGACTTGCACAGTGAAAGAAACTGACACTCTCCCTACCTACAGTTTTCTGTCCCTAGAAAAAATGTTTTTTTTAAGCACAATATAGCACAAGGAGAATTCACTCACTGTCCTTCCAGGTCCCTAGAAACAAGGACTTGCACAGTGAAAGAAACTGACACTCTCCCTACCTACAGTTTTCTGTCCCTAGAAAAAATGTTTTTTTTAAGCACACTATAGCACAAGGAGAATTCACTCACTGTCCTTCCCAGTCCCTAGAAACAAGGACTTGCACAGTGAAAGAAACTGACACTCTCCCTACCTACAGTTTTCTGTCCCTAGAAAAAATGTTTTTTTTAAGCACACTATAGCACAAGGAGAATTCACTCACTGTCCTTCCCAGTCCCTAGAAACAAGGACTTGCACAGTGAAAGAAACTGACACTCTCCCTACCTACAGTTTTCTGTCCCTAGAAATAATGTTTTTTTAAGCACAATATAGCACAAGGAGAATTCACTCACTGTCCTTCCAGGTCCCTGGAAACAAGGACTTGCACAGTGAAAGAAACTGACACTCTCCCTACCTACAGTTTTCTGTCCCTAGAAAAAATGTTTTTTTAAGCACACTATAGCACAAGGAGAATTCACTCACTGTCCTTCCCAGTCCCTAGAAACAAGGACTTGCACAGTGAAAGAAACTGACACTCTCCCTACCTACAGTTTTCTGTCCCTAGAAAAAATGTTTTTTTTAAGCACAATATAGCACAAGGAGAATTCACTCACTGTCCTTCCAGGTCCCTGGAAACAAGGACTTGCACAGTGAAAGAAACTGACACTCTCCCTACCTACAGTTTTCTGTCCCTAGAAAAAATGTTTTTTTTAAGCACACTATAGCACAAGGAGAATTCACTCACTGTCCTTCCAGGTCCCTGGAAACAAGGACTTGCACAGTGAAAGAAACTGACACTCTCCCTACCTACAGTTTTCTGTCCCTAGAAAAAATGTTTTTTTTAAGCACACTATAGCACAAGGAGAATTCACTCACTGTCCTTCCAGGTCCCTGGAAACAAGGACTTGCACAGTGAAAGAAACTGACACTCTCCCTACCTACAGTTTTCTGTCCCTAGAAAAAATGTTTTTTTTAAGCACAATATAGCACAAGGAGAATTCACTCACTGTCCTTCCAGGTCCCTAGAAACAAGGACTTGCACAGTGAAAGAAACTGACACTCTCCCTACCTACAGTTTTCTGTCCCTAGAAAAAATGTTTTTTTTAAGCACACTATAGCACAAGGAGAATTCACTCACTGTCCTTCCCAGTCCCTAGAAACAAGGACTTGCACAGTGAAAGAAACTGACACTCTCCCTACCTACAGTTTTCTGTCCCTAGAAAAAATGTTTTTTTTAAGCACACTATAGCACAAGGAGAATTCACTCACTGTCCTTCCCAGTCCCTAGAAACAAGGACTTGCACAGTGAAAGAAACTGACACTCTCCCTACCTACAGTTTTCTGTCCCTAGAAAAAATGTTTTTTTTAAGCACAATATAGCACAAGGAGAATTCACTCACTGTCCTTCCAGGTCCCTGGAAACAAGGACTTGCACAGTGAAAGAAACTGACACTCTCCCTACCTACAGTTTTCTGTCCCTAGAAAAAATGTTTTTTTTAAGCACAATATAGCACAAGGAGAATTCACTCACTGTCCTTCCAGGTCCCTAGAAACAAGGACTTGCACAGTGAAAGAAACTGACACTCTCCCTACCTACAGTTTTCTGTCCCTAGAAAAAATGTTTTTTTTAAGCACACTATAGCACAAGGAGAATTCACTCACTGTCCTTCCCAGTCCCTAGAAACAAGGACTTGCACAGTGAAAGAAACTGACACTCTCCCTACCTACAGTTTTCTGTCCCTAGAAAAAATGTTTTTTTTAAGCACAATATAGCACAAGGAGAATTCACTCACTGTCCTTCCAGGTCCCTGGAAACAAGGACTTGCACAGTGAAAGAAACTGACACTCTCCCTACCTACAGTTTTCTGTCCCTAGAAAAAATGTTTTTTTTAAGCACACTATAGCACAAGGAGAATTCACTCACTGTCCTTCCAGGTCCCTGGAAACAAGGACTTGCACAGTGAAAGAAACTGACACTCTCCCTACCTACAGTTTTCTGTCCCTAGAAAAAATGTTTTTTTTAAGCACACTATAGCACAAGGAGAATTCACTCACTGTCCTTCCAGGTCCCTGGAAACAAGGACTTGCACAGTGAAAGAAACTGACACTCTCCCTACCTACAGTTTTCTGTCCCTAGAAAAAATGTTTTTTTTAAGCACAATATAGCACAAGGAGAATTCACTCACTGTCCTTCCAGGTCCCTAGAAACAAGGACTTGCACAGTGAAAGAAACTGACACTCTCCCTACCTACAGTTTTCTGTCCCTAGAAAAAATATTTTTTTTAAGCACAATATAGCACAAGGAGAATTCACTCACTGTCCTTCCAGGTCCCTGGAAACAAGGACTTGCACAGTGAAAGAAACTGACACTCTCCCTACCTACAGTTTTCTGTCCCTAGAAAAAATGTTTTTTTTAAGCACAATATAGCACAAGGAGAATTCACTCACTGTCCTTCCAGGTCCCTAGAAACAAGGACTTGCACAGTGAAAGAAACTGACACTCTCCCTACCTACAGTTTTCTGTCCCTAGAAAAAATGTTTTTTTTAAGCACACTATAGCACAAGGAGAATTCACTCACTGTCCTTCCCAGTCCCTAGAAACAAGGACTTGCACAGTGAAAGAAACTGACACTCTCCCTACCTACAGTTTTCTGTCCCTAGAAAAAATGTTTTTTTTAAGCACACTATAGCACAAGGAGAATTCACTCACTGTCCTTCCCAGTCCCTAGAAACAAGGACTTGCACAGTGAAAGAAACTGACACTCTCCCTACCTACAGTTTTCTGTCCCTAGGAAAAATGTTTTTTTTAAGCACACTATAGCACAAGGAGAATTCACTCACTGTCCTTCCCAGTCCCTAGAAACAAGGACTTGCACAGTGAAAGAAACTGACACTCTCCCTACCTACAGTTTTCTGTCCCTAGAAAAAATGTTTTTTTTAAGCACAATATAGCACAAGGAGAATTCACTCACTGTCCTTCCAGGTCCCTGGAAACAAGGACTTGCACAGTGAAAGAAACTGACACTCTCCCTACCTACAGTTTTCTGTCCCTAGAAAAAATGTTTTTTTTAAGCACACTATAGCACAAGGAGAATTCACTCACTGTCCTTCCCAGTCCCTAGAAACAAGGACTTGCACAGTGAAAGAAACTGACACTCTCCCTACCTACAGTTTTCTGTCCCTAGAAAAAATGTTTTTTTTAAGCACAAAATAGCACAAGGAGAATTCACTCACTGTCCTTCCAGGTCCCTAGAAACAAGGACTTGCACAGTGAAAGAAACTGACACTCTCCCTACCTACAGTTTTCTGTCCCTAGAAAAAATGTTTTTTTTAAGCACACTATAGCACAAGGAGAATTCACTCACTGTCCTTCCCAGTCCCTAGAAACAAGGACTTGCACAGTGAAAGAAACTGACACTCTCCCTACCTACAGTTTTCTGTCCCTAGAAAAAATGTTTTTTTTAAGCACACTATAGCACAAGGAGAATTCACTCACTGTCCTTCCCAGTCCCTAGAAACAAGGACTTGCACAGTGAAAGAAACTGACACTCTCCCTACCTACAGTTTTCTGTCCCTAGAAAAAATGTTTTTTTTTAAGCACAATATAGCACAAGGAGAATTCACTCACTGTCCTTCCAGGTCCCTGGAAACAAGGACTTGCACAGTGAAAGAAACTGACACTCTCCCTACCTACAGTTTTCTGTCCCTAGAAAAAATGTTTTTTTTAAGCACAATATAGCACAAGGAGAATTCACTCACTGTCCTTCCAGGTCCCTAGAAACAAGGACTTGCACAGTGAAAGAAACTGACACTCTCCCTACCTACAGTTTTCTGTCCCTAGAAAAAATGTTTTTTTTAAGCACACTATAGCACAAGGAGAATTCACTCACTGTCCTTCCCAGTCCCTAGAAACAAGGACTTGCACAGTGAAAGAAACTGACACTCTCCCTACCTACAGTTTTCTGTCCCTAGAAAAAATGTTTTTTTTAAGCACACTATAGCACAAGGAGAATTCACTCACTGTCCTTCCCAGTCCCTAGAAACAAGGACTTGCACAGTGAAAGAAACTGACACTCTCCCTACCTACAGTTTTCTGTCCCTAGAAAAAATGTTTTTTTTAAGCACAATATAGCACAAGGAGAATTCACTCACTGTCCTTCCAGGTCCCTGGAAACAAGGACTTGCACAGTGAAAGAAACTGACACTCTCCCTACCTACAGTTTTCTGTCCCTAGAAAAAATGTTTTTTTTAAGCACAATATAGCACAAGGAGAATTCACTCACTGTCCTTCCAGGTCCCTAGAAACAAGGACTTGCACAGTGAAAGAAACTGACACTCTCCCTACCTACAGTTTTCTGTCCCTAGAAAAAATGTTTTTTTTAAGCACACTATAGCACAAGGAGAATTCACTCACTGTCCTTCCCAGTCCCTAGAAACAAGGACTTGCACAGTGAAAGAAACTGACACTCTCCCTACCTACAGTTTTCTGTCCCTAGAAAAAATGTTTTTTTTAAGCACAATATAGCACAAGGAGAATTCACTCACTGTCCTTCCAGGTCCCTGGAAACAAGGACTTGCACAGTGAAAGAAACTGACACTCTCCCTACCTACAGTTTTCTGTCCCTAGAAAAAATGTTTTTTTTAAGCACACTATAGCACAAGGAGAATTCACTCACTGTCCTTCCCAGTCCCTAGAAACAAGGACTTGCACAGTGAAAGAAACTGACACTCTCCCTACCTACAGTTTTCTGTCCCTAGAAAAAATGTTTTTTTTAAGCACAATATAGCACAAGGAGAATTCACTCACTGTCCTTCCAGGTCCCTGGAAACAAGGACTTGCACAGTGAAAGAAACTGACACTCTCCCTACCTACAGTTTTCTGTCCCTAGAAAAAATGTTTTTTTTAAGCACACTATAGCACAAGGAGAATTCACTCACTGTCCTTCCAGGTCCCTGGAAACAAGGACTTGCACAGTGAAAGAAACTGACACTCTCCCTACCTACAGTTTTCTGTCCCTAGAAAAAATGTTTTTTTTAAGCACACTATAGCACAAGGAGAATTCACTCACTGTCCTTCCAGGTCCCTGGAAACAAGGACTTGCACAGTGAAAGAAACTGACACTCTCCCTACCTACAGTTTTCTGTCCCTAGAAAAAATGTTTTTTTTAAGCACAATATAGCACAAGGAGAATTCACTCACTGTCCTTCCAGGTCCCTAGAAACAAGGACTTGCACAGTGAAAGAAACTGACACTCTCCCTACCTACAGTTTTCTGTCCCTAGAAAAAATATATTTTTTAAGCACAATATAGCACAAGGAGAATTCACTCACTGTCCTTCCAGGTCCCTGGAAACAAGGACTTGCACAGTGAAATAAACTGACACTCTCCCTACCTACAGTTTTCTGTCCCTAGAAAAAATGTTTTTTCTTGTTCATACATCACGGGACACAGAGCAGCATAGTCATTACTATGTGGGTTATATAGAATTACCTTCAGGTGCTGGCACTGGCAACTTCCAAAACAGGAAGTACCCTCCCCTATATAAGCCCCTCCCATCCGGGAGTACCTCAGTTTTTTGCCAGTGTCTAAGGTGTTGGCCAAGGTTAACATGTATTCATCTGGGCTTGTGTACAGGTTCTCTGGGCCTTAGCAAGCTATTCCGGATCCGACCAAAAAAGCTTCATAGCTAAACGGTCGGTACCCGGGCCTTGCAGAGAAGAGCAGGGTTTTGCCTGTAATGCCTCTCTTAGGAGGGCTGGACCCTGGGATCCAGAGCTCTGGTCATACCCAAAACCAAGAGGCTATCTGTGCAGGGTGCTATACAGGTCCAGGGGAGTGGAATCCTTGGGAACCCGGTCCCTGAAGGTCTAGTACAATGCCTGCCGTGAGAGGTGAAGTTTGGGCTTCTGTGGACCAAACAAAGTCCTGCGGCGGGGAAAAGGTAAGTGGGGGCCCCTCAGGAACTTGGTTCTATTGAGGGGACCCCCAAGCCTAATATGTCTTTCTGCCTGTTACCTAAAGGGTATTCCCGCTAATAGCTGTATATGCCTAAGAAATCCTAGAAATGTTTTTTCATAAGGGAAGTTTTAAAAAAACTGTAAACCTGGAAATGTTTTTTCATAAAGGAGGTTTTAAAAAAAAAAAAAAAAAAGACAAAGGTGCGGTACCTGTGTTTGTCCACTAGAGGCCGCTGTGGAACGTCTTTTTTCTTGGGACTATTCCTTCCATGGTGAAAGTCCAGGCAGATGAGTGAGCTCTCTATCAGGGAAGCTGCATTCCTCTGTCATGCTGCCAAGTAGTTTCCTTCCATCCCCGAGTCCTGGTGAAACAGGGACCCTGGCTCCTCTCCCTACATGGCGCCAAGAGCGCACACGTGCACGCGCGCGCGCACACATGCTTTCCTTTTATAAGGTTTAGCTTAAAAAAAGGGGGCGGAGCCTGGCGGATGACGCGCTCTGTGCGCCCAGCGCTTCTGCGCATGTGCGGGCGTCCCAGCAAGATAAAAGGACTCAGTCCACGCTGCTTGCTATGGACACAGAGCATGAAAAGGAGCTGGTAGCATGGTATAGGGGCTTACAGCGGGCGGTTGATACAGGCATCCCCAGAAAGACGCATTAGTAGACACCCACTGATGTACATAGCAGCAAATTGCATTAGACTATTTCAGTAAGGGGTGTATTGCGGCTGGAATACCTCAGCTTTGAACTAAGGAATATGCCGCCTAAAAGACTCCGAGATATACCTCTCAGGAAGTGTAGGGGGTCTCCATCGGGCTCTGAGGATCTGGAGCAGTCATCTGCACCCTCCTCCCCTGAGAAATCAGAGGTTAATACCCATAAGGAACCCCCGGGAGTGCCAGGTACTGCGGCTGTCCTCAGTCCACCTGCTCCTGCATATATAACAGAGGAGGTTTTTTCCTCAACTCTGGAGGGATTGGAGCAGAGATTGGCAGCATTGATCGCTTCTTCTCTACAGGAAAGAAAGCGCGCCAGATCTCCATCACCTCCATTAGAGTGCCTGTTGGCAGAGCAACAGTCCCAGGAAGGGACCGACCTACCTGAAGGGGGTCAGGAGGAGGTTAGCTCTGTTTTTGAGGAATCGACAGTAGATGAACCATTTTCAGCATCGCAGACTGAAAGATTGTGGGTCCAGACCCTAACTGACATGGTTCGATCTGCATTTAAAATGCCTCTTGTTGAACCATCAACTACTGCTGTCTCCTCATTGGGGTCGCTAAAAGCTCCCCAGGTTAATTGCTCCTTTCCAATACATCCATTATTGGAAGGACTTATATACCAGGACTGGGAACATCCTGATAAACTATTTGTTCCGCCTAAAAGGTTTCCGGTGATCTATCCCATGGAGGAAAAGTTCACCCAGAGATGGAATGTTCCTACGGTGGATGCAGCCATCTCTTCTGTGAACAAATCACTGACATGTCCAGTAGATAATGTTCAAATGTTCAAAGATCCAGTGGATAAAAAATTGGAATCTTTATTAAAATCTGCTTTTTCCACAGCAGGGGCTGTTACACAGCCAGCAGTGGCAGCTATTGGGGTCTGCCAAGCTTTAAAGGATCAAATGAAAATGGTCCTGAGGGATTTGCCAGACCAGCAGGCCCAGGCTCTGGCTGATCTGCCTAGAGCATTATGCTTTGCGGTTGACGCCATCAAGGATTCTATCCATCAGGCCTCCCGCCTCACGCTGTCTTTGGTACATATGCGTAGGCTTCTGTGGCTCAAAAACTGGTCTGCTGAAGCTCCCTGTAAGAAGCTCTTAGTTAGCTTCCCATTTCATGGGGAACGCCTTTTTGGCGAAGACCTGGATAAGTATATCCAGAAGATTTCCAGTGGTAAAAGTACTCTCTTACCGAGTAAAAAGAGGTCTAGGGGTCCATCTTTTAAGAGGACTACCTCTCCTATCCCTGCGACGTCTGCTACTAAGCAGTTCCGACGGCCTCCTCGGTCAAACTCAGGAGGTAAAAATCAGGGACAGCCACAGGGTAATAAAAAGCCCTGGATCCGAAGAGGTACTAAACCAGCCTCCAAGTCAAGCCTATGAAGGGCTGCCCCCACTCAAACGGGTGGGGGGAAGACTTCAGTTGTTCGCAGAGACCTGGCGGGAGACGATCAAAGACAGATGGGTGCTCTCCGCAGTAACTCTGGGATACAAGTTGGAGTTAAAAGAGTCTCCTCCGTCCCATTTTATGTGGTCAGGCATGCCAAGAGACCCTCTAAAAAGAGGGTCTCTCCTATTGGCGTTAGAACAACTATTGCTCCAAGGAGTAATTATGGAGGTTCCTATGGAAGAGTGGGGGTTGGGTTTCTACTCAAACCTTTTCACAGTCCCGAAGCCAAACGGGGACATAAGACCCATATTGGACCTAAAGAGTCTAAACAAATTTCTAAACGTCCGGTCTTTCCGGATGGAGTCGATCCGATCGGTCACCGCTGCCCTACAAGGGGAGGAATGGTTAGCCTCGATCGACATCAAAGATGCTTACTTGCATGTTCCCATCTTTCCAGGTCATCAAAAATTCCTACGCTTTGCAGTAGAAGGGCGCCATTTTCAGTTCAGAGCCTTACCATTTGGTCTGGCCACAGCACCACGAGTGTTCACAAAAATTCTGGCCCCACTGTTGGCCGATCTAAGAACACGGGGTGTAACGATAATGGCATACCTAGACGACCTGTTGTTGATGGACCACTCAGTTGCCAAGCTAGAAGTGGTAATTGTCGATACAATCAAGTATCTAGAGTCTCACGGTTGGGTCATCAACCTGGACAAGTCAGCCCTACAGCCAGTGAAAAACCTGGTATATCTAGGGCTACGGCTGGATTCAGACCAGAGGAAGATTTTCTTACCTCTAGACAAGGTATCCTCTTTGAGGGCCTTGGTCCGTCTGCTTTGTGCAAAAAGACAGCCGTCCATACGCCTGTGCATGAGGCTGCTAGGAAAGATGGTAGCATCATTCGAAGCTGTACCATACGCCCAATTCCACTCAAGGAATTTACAAAGGGCCATATTGTCAGCCTGGAACGGAAAAGTTCAGGCTCTAGACTTCCCGATGGCTTTGTCCCCTTCCGTTCGGAAGAGTCTCTGCTGGTGGTTGATCCCCCAGAATCTCCAGAAGGGAAAACCCTTCAGCCCGATATCTTGGAAGGTGGTCACTACAGATGCCAGCCTTATAGGCTGGGGGGCAGTACTGGAGCAATGGTCTCTCCAGGGCAGATGGTCAAATGTAGTAAAAACCCTGCCCATCAATCTCTTAGAGATACGAGCAGCCCGGTACGCCCTAGTAGCCTGGACATCCAGACTCCAAGGGTCCCCTGTCAGAATTCAATCAGACAATGCCACAGCAGTGGCATATATCAATCATCAGGGAGGCACCAGGAGTCGTGCAGCCCAGAGGGAAGTAAGTCACATCCTGGAATGGGCAGAAAAGCATGTCCCATGTATATCAGCTGTCTTCATTCCAGGGGTGGAGAATTGGAAGGCGGACTTTCTGAGTCGCCAACAGTTATGCCCAGGGGAATGGTCCCTTCATCCCGAGGTCTTCCGAGCAATATGTCAGCGGTGGGGAACACCGGATGTAGATCTGCTAGCATCCAGATTCAACGCAAAGGTGGACAGATTTGTCTCCCGGACAAGGGATCCCCTCGCTTGCGGCTCGGATGCTCTGGTGTTCCCTTGGGATCAGTTCAGACTGATATATGCATTCCCTCCGCTACAATTGTTGCCTCGACTCCTTCGCAGAGTCAGGTTGGAGAAGAAGCCGGTGATCCTGGTGGCTCCAGCGTGGCCCCGAAGGGCCTGGTACGCGGAGATCATCAAAATGTCTGTGGGGAGTCCTTGGACCCTTCCACGTCGTCCGGACCTGCTTTCGCAAGGACCGATATACCACCCTTCCTTACTAACTCTAAGTTTAACGGCCTGGCTATTGAATCCCACATCCTAAAGAAGAGAGGTCTCTCTAACTCTGTGGTATCAACTATAATCAATGCCAGGAAGCCTGTATCCAGGCAGATCTACTATAGAGTTTGGAAGGCGTACATCACTTGGTGCGAGGCCAGAAAATGGCATCCACGTAAGTACGTTATAGGCAGAATTCTGGACTTCCTGCAGTGGGCTGTAGACAGGAAGTTTGCCTTAAGTACTATCAAGGGCCAGGTTTCGGCCTTGTCAATACTATTTCAAAGGCCCCTGGCTATGCATTCACTTGTCAAATCCTTTATGCAAGGTGTGACTCGTATTATTCCACCGATTAAGGCTCCCATATGCCCATGGGATCTAAATTTGGTTCTGTCGGTTCTGCAGAAGCAGCCATTTGAACCTTTGCGGCACATTTCCTTGGTTCTACTCACCAGGAAATTGATATTTTTAGTAGCCATATGCTCGGCTAGAAGAGTGTCGGAATTAGCCGCCATGTCCTGTAAAGAGCCATATCTGGTTATCCATAAGGACAGAGTAGTATTACGTCCTCACCCAGCCTTTCTTCCTAAGGTGGTATCGAGGTTTCACTTGAACCAGGATGTGGTTCTTCCTTCTTTTTTCCCCAAACCAAGCTCGGTAGAGGAAAAGTTATTGCATTCTTTGGATGTAGTAAGAGCAGTTAAAGCTTATCTAAAAGCCACTGCTCAGATTCGTAGAACGGATTCTTTGTTTGTTCTGCCGGAAGGCCCCAGAAAGGGTCAGGCAGCATCAAAATCTACTTTAGCCAAGTGGATTCGACAGGTCATAATACAAGCCTATGGCTTGAGAAGTAGACCGCCTCCGTTCAAAGTTAGGGCGCACTCCACGAGAGCAGTTGGAACTTCATGGGCAGTGCATCACCAGGCCTCCCTGGCGCAAATTTGTAAGGCCGCAACATGGTCTTCAGTACACACGTTTACTAGGTTCTACCAGGTGGACGTTAGAAGTCAGGAGGATGTCGCCTTTGGGCGCAGTGTGTTGCAGGCCGCAAAAGATCCTCATGCCTGATGGCGCCCAGCTTATGTATGGTGTATCCCCCCCCTCATGTGGCATTGCTTTGGGACGTCCCACATAGTAATGACTATGCTGCTCTGTGTCCCGTGATGTATGAACAAGAAAGTAGGATTTTTAAAACAGCTTACCTGTAAAATCCTTTTCTTGGAGTACATCACGGGACACAGAGCTCCCACCCCTCTTTTGGGGACACGTATTGCTTTGCTACAAAACTGAGGTACTCCCGGATGGGAGGGGCTTATATAGGGGAGGGTACTTCCTGTTTTGGAAGTTGCCAGTGCCAGCACCTGAAGGTAATTCTATATAACCCACATAGTAATGACTATGCTGCTCTGTGTCCCGTGATGTACTCCAAGAAAAGGATTTTACAGGTAAGCTGTTTTAAAATCCTACTTTTTAAGCACAATATAGCACAAGGAGAATTCACTCACTGTCCTTCCAGGTCCCTAGAAACAAGGACTTGCACAGTGAAAGAAACTGACACTCTCCCTACCTACAGTTTTCTGTCCCTAGAAAAAATGTTTTTTTTAAGCACACTATAGCACAAGGAGAATTCACTCACTGTCCTTCCCAGTCCCTAGAAACAAGGACTTGCACAGTGAAAGAAACTGACACTCTCCCTACCTACAGTTTTCTGTCCCTAGAAAAAATGTTTTTTTTAAGCACACTATAGCACAAGGAGAATTCACTCACTGTCCTTCCCAGTCCCTAGAAACAAGGACTTGCACAGTGAAAGAAACTGACACTCTCCCTACCTACAGTTTTCTGTCCCTAGAAAAAATGTTTTTTTTTAAGCACAATATAGCACAAGGAGAATTCACTCACTGTCCTTCCAGGTCCCTGGAAACAAGGACTTGCACAGTGAAAGAAACTGACACTCTCCCTACCTACAGTTTTCTGTCCCTAGAAAAAATGTTTTTTTTAAGCACAATATAGCACAAGGAGAATTCACTCACTGTCCTTCCAGGTCCCTAGAAACAAGGACTTGCACAGTGAAAGAAACTGACACTCTCCCTACCTACAGTTTTCTGTCCCTAGAAAAAATGTTTTTTTTAAGCACACTATAGCACAAGGAGAATTCACTCACTGTCCTTCCCAGTCCCTAGAAACAAGGACTTGCACAGTGAAAGAAACTGACACTCTCCCTACCTACAGTTTTCTGTCCCTAGAAAAAATGTTTTTTTTTAAGCACACTATAGCACAAGGAGAATTCACTCACTGTCCTTCCCAGTCCCTAGAAACAAGGACTTGCACAGTGAAAGAAACTGACACTCTCCCTACCTACAGTTTTCTGTCCCTAGAAAAATGTTTTTTTTAAGCACAATATAGCACAAGGAGAATTCACTCACTGTCCTTCCAGGTCCCTAGAAACAAGGACTTGCACAGTGAAAGAAACTGACACTCTCCCTACCTACAGTTTTCTGTCCCTAGAAAAAATGTTTTTTTTAAGCACACTATAGCACAAGGAGAATTCACTCACTGTCCTTCCCAGTCCCTAGAAACAAGGACTTGCACAGTGAAAGAAACTGACACTCTCCCTACCTACAGTTTTCTGTCCCTAGAAAAAATGTTTTTTTTTAAGCACACTATAGCACAAGGAGAATTCACTCACTGTCCTTCCCAGTCCCTAGAAACAAGGACTTGCACAGTGAAAGAAACTGACACTCTCCCTACCTACAGTTTTCTGTCCCTAGAAAAATGTTTTTTTAAGCACAATATAGCACAAGGAGAATTCACTCACTGTCCTTCCAGGTCCCTGGAAACAAGGACTTGCACAGTGAAAGAAACTGACACTCTCCCTACCTACAGTTTTCTGTCCCTAGAAAAAATGTTTTTTTTAAGCACACTATAGCACAAGGAGAATTCACTCACTGTCCTTCCAGGTCCCTGGAAACAAGGACTTGCACAGTGAAAGAAACTGACACTCTCCCTACCTAGAGTTTTCTGTCCCTAGAAAAAATGTTTTTTTTAAGCACACTATAGCACAAGGAGCATTCACTCACTGTCCTTCCAGGTCCCTGGAAACAAGGACTTGCACAGTGAAAGAAACTGACACTCTCCCTACCTACAATTTTCTGTCCCTAGAAAAAATGTTTTTTTTAAGCACAATATAGCACAAGGAGAATTCACTCACTGTCCTTCCAGGTCCCTGGAAACAAGGACTTGCACAGTGAAAGAAACTGACACTCTCCCTACCTACAGTTTTCTGTCCCTAGAAAAAATGTTTTTTTTAAGCACAATATAGCACAAGGAGAATTCACTCACTGTCCTTCCAGGTCCCTGGAAACAAGGACTTGCACAGTGAAAGAAACTGACACTCTCCCTACCTACAGTTTTCTGTCCCTAGAAAAAATGTTTTTTTTAAGCACAATATAGCACAAGGAGAATTCACTCACTGTCCTTCCAGGTCCCTAGAAACAAGGACTTGCACAGTGAAAGAAACTGACACTCTCCCTACCTACAGTTTTCTGTCCCTAGAAAAAATGTTTTTTTTAAGCACAATATAGCACAAGGAGAATTCACTCACTGTCCTTCCAGGTCCCTGGAAACAAGGACTTGCACAGTGAAAGAAACTGACACTCTCCCTACCTACAGTTTTCTGTCCCTAGAAAAAATGTTTTTTTTAAGCACAATATAGCACAAGGAGAATTCACTCACTGTCCTTCCAGGTCCCTAGAAACAAGGACTTGCACAGTGAAAGAAACTGACACTCTCCCTACCTACAGTTTTCTGTCCCTAGAAAAAATGTTTTTTCTTGTTCATACATCACGGGACACAGAGCAGCATAGTCATTACTATGTGGGTTATATAGAATTACCTTCAGGTGCTGGCACTGGCAACTTCCAAAACAGGAAGTACCCTCCCCTATATAAGCCCCTCCCATCCGGGAGTACCTCAGTTTTTTGCCAGTGTCTAAGGTGTTGGCCAAGGTTAACATGTATTCATCTGGGCTTGTGTACAGGTTCTCTGGGCCTTAGCAAGCTATTCCGGATCCGACCAAAAAAGCTTCATAGCTAAACGGTCGGTACCCGGGCCTTGCAGAGAAGAGCAGGGTTTTGCCTGTAATGCCTCTCTTAGGAGGGCTGGACCCTGGGATCCAGAGCTCTGGTCATACCCAAAACCAAGAGGCTATCTGTGCAGGGTGCTATACAGGTCCAGGGGAGTGGAATCCTTGGGAACCCGGTCCCTGAAGGTCTAGTACAATGCCTGCCGTGAGAGGTGAAGTTTGGGCTTCTGTGGACCAAACAAAGTCCTGCGGCGGGGAAAAGGTAAGTGGGGGCCCCTCAGGAACTTGGTTCTATTGAGGGGACCCCCAAGCCTAATATGTCTTTCTGCCTGTTACCTAAAGGGTATTCCCGCTAATAGCTGTATATGCCTAAGAAATCCTAGAAATGTTTTTTCATAAGGGAAGTTTTAAAAAAACTGTAAACCTGGAAATGTTTTTTCATAAAGGAGGTTTTAAAAAAAAAAAAAAAAAAGACAAAGGTGCGGTACCTGTGTTTGTCCACTAGAGGCCGCTGTGGAACGTCTTTTTTCTTGGGACTATTCCTTCCATGGTGAAAGTCCAGGCAGATGAGTGAGCTCTCTATCAGGGAAGCTGCATTCCTCTGTCATGCTGCCAAGTAGTTTCCTTCCATCCCCGAGTCCTGGTGAAACAGGGACCCTGGCTCCTCTCCCTACATGGCGCCAAGAGCGCACACGTGCACGCGCGCGCGCACACATGCTTTCCTTTTATAAGGTTTAGCTTAAAAAAAGGGGGCGGAGCCTGGCGGATGACGCGCTCTGTGCGCCCAGCGCTTCTGCGCATGTGCGGGCGTCCCAGCAAGATAAAAGGACTCAGTCCACGCTGCTTGCTATGGACACAGAGCATGAAAAGGAGCTGGTAGCATGGTATAGGGGCTTACAGCGGGCGGTTGATACAGGCATCCCCAGAAAGACGCATTAGTAGACACCCACTGATGTACATAGCAGCAAATTGCATTAGACTATTTCAGTAAGGGGTGTATTGCGGCTGGAATACCTCAGCTTTGAACTAAGGAATATGCCGCCTAAAAGACTCCGAGATATACCTCTCAGGAAGTGTAGGGGGTCTCCATCGGGCTCTGAGGATCTGGAGCAGTCATCTGCACCCTCCTCCCCTGAGAAATCAGAGGTTAATACCCATAAGGAACCCCCGGGAGTGCCAGGTACTGCGGCTGTCCTCAGTCCACCTGCTCCTGCATATATAACAGAGGAGGTTTTTTCCTCAACTCTGGAGGGATTGGAGCAGAGATTGGCAGCATTGATCGCTTCTTCTCTACAGGAAAGAAAGCGCGCCAGATCTCCATCACCTCCATTAGAGTGCCTGTTGGCAGAGCAACAGTCCCAGGAAGGGACCGACCTACCTGAAGGGGGTCAGGAGGAGGTTAGCTCTGTTTTTGAGGAATCGACAGTAGATGAACCATTTTCAGCATCGCAGACTGAAAGATTGTGGGTCCAGACCCTAACTGACATGGTTCGATCTGCATTTAAAATGCCTCTTGTTGAACCATCAACTACTGCTGTCTCCTCATTGGGGTCGCTAAAAGCTCCCCAGGTTAATTGCTCCTTTCCAATACATCCATTATTGGAAGGACTTATATACCAGGACTGGGAACATCCTGATAAACTATTTGTTCCGCCTAAAAGGTTTCCGGTGATCTATCCCATGGAGGAAAAGTTCACCCAGAGATGGAATGTTCCTACGGTGGATGCAGCCATCTCTTCTGTGAACAAATCACTGACATGTCCAGTAGATAATGTTCAAATGTTCAAAGATCCAGTGGATAAAAAATTGGAATCTTTATTAAAATCTGCTTTTTCCACAGCAGGGGCTGTTACACAGCCAGCAGTGGCAGCTATTGGGGTCTGCCAAGCTTTAAAGGATCAAATGAAAATGGTCCTGAGGGATTTGCCAGACCAGCAGGCCCAGGCTCTGGCTGATCTGCCTAGAGCATTATGCTTTGCGGTTGACGCCATCAAGGATTCTATCCATCAGGCCTCCCGCCTCACGCTGTCTTTGGTACATATGCGTAGGCTTCTGTGGCTCAAAAACTGGTCTGCTGAAGCTCCCTGTAAGAAGCTCTTAGTTAGCTTCCCATTTCATGGGGAACGCCTTTTTGGCGAAGACCTGGATAAGTATATCCAGAAGATTTCCAGTGGTAAAAGTACTCTCTTACCGAGTAAAAAGAGGTCTAGGGGTCCATCTTTTAAGAGGACTACCTCTCCTATCCCTGCGACGTCTGCTACTAAGCAGTTCCGACGGCCTCCTCGGTCAAACTCAGGAGGTAAAAATCAGGGACAGCCACAGGGTAATAAAAAGCCCTGGATCCGAAGAGGTACTAAACCAGCCTCCAAGTCAAGCCTATGAAGGGCTGCCCCCACTCAAACGGGTGGGGGGAAGACTTCAGTTGTTCGCAGAGACCTGGCGGGAGACGATCAAAGACAGATGGGTGCTCTCCGCAGTAACTCTGGGATACAAGTTGGAGTTAAAAGAGTCTCCTCCGTCCCATTTTATGTGGTCAGGCATGCCAAGAGACCCTCTAAAAAGAGGGTCTCTCCTATTGGCGTTAGAACAACTATTGCTCCAAGGAGTAATTATGGAGGTTCCTATGGAAGAGTGGGGGTTGGGTTTCTACTCAAACCTTTTCACAGTCCCGAAGCCAAACGGGGACATAAGACCCATATTGGACCTAAAGAGTCTAAACAAATTTCTAAACGTCCGGTCTTTCCGGATGGAGTCGATCCGATCGGTCACCGCTGCCCTACAAGGGGAGGAATGGTTAGCCTCGATCGACATCAAAGATGCTTACTTGCATGTTCCCATCTTTCCAGGTCATCAAAAATTCCTACGCTTTGCAGTAGAAGGGCGCCATTTTCAGTTCAGAGCCTTACCATTTGGTCTGGCCACAGCACCACGAGTGTTCACAAAAATTCTGGCCCCACTGTTGGCCGATCTAAGAACACGGGGTGTAACGATAATGGCATACCTAGACGACCTGTTGTTGATGGACCACTCAGTTGCCAAGCTAGAAGTGGTAATTGTCGATACAATCAAGTATCTAGAGTCTCACGGTTGGGTCATCAACCTGGACAAGTCAGCCCTACAGCCAGTGAAAAACCTGGTATATCTAGGGCTACGGCTGGATTCAGACCAGAGGAAGATTTTCTTACCTCTAGACAAGGTATCCTCTTTGAGGGCCTTGGTCCGTCTGCTTTGTGCAAAAAGACAGCCGTCCATACGCCTGTGCATGAGGCTGCTAGGAAAGATGGTAGCATCATTCGAAGCTGTACCATACGCCCAATTCCACTCAAGGAATTTACAAAGGGCCATATTGTCAGCCTGGAACGGAAAAGTTCAGGCTCTAGACTTCCCGATGGCTTTGTCCCCTTCCGTTCGGAAGAGTCTCTGCTGGTGGTTGATCCCCCAGAATCTCCAGAAGGGAAAACCCTTCAGCCCGATATCTTGGAAGGTGGTCACTACAGATGCCAGCCTTATAGGCTGGGGGGCAGTACTGGAGCAATGGTCTCTCCAGGGCAGATGGTCAAATGTAGTAAAAACCCTGCCCATCAATCTCTTAGAGATACGAGCAGCCCGGTACGCCCTAGTAGCCTGGACATCCAGACTCCAAGGGTCCCCTGTCAGAATTCAATCAGACAATGCCACAGCAGTGGCATATATCAATCATCAGGGAGGCACCAGGAGTCGTGCAGCCCAGAGGGAAGTAAGTCACATCCTGGAATGGGCAGAAAAGCATGTCCCATGTATATCAGCTGTCTTCATTCCAGGGGTGGAGAATTGGAAGGCGGACTTTCTGAGTCGCCAACAGTTATGCCCAGGGGAATGGTCCCTTCATCCCGAGGTCTTCCGAGCAATATGTCAGCGGTGGGGAACACCGGATGTAGATCTGCTAGCATCCAGATTCAACGCAAAGGTGGACAGATTTGTCTCCCGGACAAGGGATCCCCTCGCTTGCGGCTCGGATGCTCTGGTGTTCCCTTGGGATCAGTTCAGACTGATATATGCATTCCCTCCGCTACAATTGTTGCCTCGACTCCTTCGCAGAGTCAGGTTGGAGAAGAAGCCGGTGATCCTGGTGGCTCCAGCGTGGCCCCGAAGGGCCTGGTACGCGGAGATCATCAAAATGTCTGTGGGGAGTCCTTGGACCCTTCCACGTCGTCCGGACCTGCTTTCGCAAGGACCGATATACCACCCTTCCTTACTAACTCTAAGTTTAACGGCCTGGCTATTGAATCCCACATCCTAAAGAAGAGAGGTCTCTCTAACTCTGTGGTATCAACTATAATCAATGCCAGGAAGCCTGTATCCAGGCAGATCTACTATAGAGTTTGGAAGGCGTACATCACTTGGTGCGAGGCCAGAAAATGGCATCCACGTAAGTACGTTATAGGCAGAATTCTGGACTTCCTGCAGTGGGCTGTAGACAGGAAGTTTGCCTTAAGTACTATCAAGGGCCAGGTTTCGGCCTTGTCAATACTATTTCAAAGGCCCCTGGCTATGCATTCACTTGTCAAATCCTTTATGCAAGGTGTGACTCGTATTATTCCACCGATTAAGGCTCCCATATGCCCATGGGATCTAAATTTGGTTCTGTCGGTTCTGCAGAAGCAGCCATTTGAACCTTTGCGGCACATTTCCTTGGTTCTACTCACCAGGAAATTGATATTTTTAGTAGCCATATGCTCGGCTAGAAGAGTGTCGGAATTAGCCGCCATGTCCTGTAAAGAGCCATATCTGGTTATCCATAAGGACAGAGTAGTATTACGTCCTCACCCAGCCTTTCTTCCTAAGGTGGTATCGAGGTTTCACTTGAACCAGGATGTGGTTCTTCCTTCTTTTTTCCCCAAACCAAGCTCGGTAGAGGAAAAGTTATTGCATTCTTTGGATGTAGTAAGAGCAGTTAAAGCTTATCTAAAAGCCACTGCTCAGATTCGTAGAACGGATTCTTTGTTTGTTCTGCCGGAAGGCCCCAGAAAGGGTCAGGCAGCATCAAAATCTACTTTAGCCAAGTGGATTCGACAGGTCATAATACAAGCCTATGGCTTGAGAAGTAGACCGCCTCCGTTCAAAGTTAGGGCGCACTCCACGAGAGCAGTTGGAACTTCATGGGCAGTGCATCACCAGGCCTCCCTGGCGCAAATTTGTAAGGCCGCAACATGGTCTTCAGTACACACGTTTACTAGGTTCTACCAGGTGGACGTTAGAAGTCAGGAGGATGTCGCCTTTGGGCGCAGTGTGTTGCAGGCCGCAAAAGATCCTCATGCCTGATGGCGCCCAGCTTATGTATGGTGTATCCCCCCCCTCATGTGGCATTGCTTTGGGACGTCCCACATAGTAATGACTATGCTGCTCTGTGTCCCGTGATGTATGAACAAGAAAGTAGGATTTTTAAAACAGCTTACCTGTAAAATCCTTTTCTTGGAGTACATCACGGGACACAGAGCTCCCACCCCTCTTTTGGGGACACGTATTGCTTTGCTACAAAACTGAGGTACTCCCGGATGGGAGGGGCTTATATAGGGGAGGGTACTTCCTGTTTTGGAAGTTGCCAGTGCCAGCACCTGAAGGTAATTCTATATAACCCACATAGTAATGACTATGCTGCTCTGTGTCCCGTGATGTACTCCAAGAAAAGGATTTTACAGGTAAGCTGTTTTAAAATCCTACTTTTTAAGCACAATATAGCACAAGGAGAATTCACTCACTGTCCTTCCAGGTCCCTAGAAACAAGGACTTGCACAGTGAAAGAAACTGACACTCTCCCTACCTACAGTTTTCTGTCCCTAGAAAAAATGTTTTTTTTAAGCACACTATAGCACAAGGAGAATTCACTCACTGTCCTTCCCAGTCCCTAGAAACAAGGACTTGCACAGTGAAAGAAACTGACACTCTCCCTACCTACAGTTTTCTGTCCCTAGAAAAAATGTTTTTTTTAAGCACACTATAGCACAAGGAGAATTCACTCACTGTCCTTCCCAGTCCCTAGAAACAAGGACTTGCACAGTGAAAGAAACTGACACTCTCCCTACCTACAGTTTTCTGTCCCTAGAAAAAATGTTTTTTTTTAAGCACAATATAGCACAAGGAGAATTCACTCACTGTCCTTCCAGGTCCCTGGAAACAAGGACTTGCACAGTGAAAGAAACTGACACTCTCCCTACCTACAGTTTTCTGTCCCTAGAAAAAATGTTTTTTTTAAGCACAATATAGCACAAGGAGAATTCACTCACTGTCCTTCCAGGTCCCTAGAAACAAGGACTTGCACAGTGAAAGAAACTGACACTCTCCCTACCTACAGTTTTCTGTCCCTAGAAAAAATGTTTTTTTTAAGCACACTATAGCACAAGGAGAATTCACTCACTGTCCTTCCCAGTCCCTAGAAACAAGGACTTGCACAGTGAAAGAAACTGACACTCTCCCTACCTACAGTTTTCTGTCCCTAGAAAAAATGTTTTTTTTTAAGCACACTATAGCACAAGGAGAATTCACTCACTGTCCTTCCCAGTCCCTAGAAACAAGGACTTGCACAGTGAAAGAAACTGACACTCTCCCTACCTACAGTTTTCTGTCCCTAGAAAAATGTTTTTTTTAAGCACAATATAGCACAAGGAGAATTCACTCACTGTCCTTCCAGGTCCCTAGAAACAAGGACTTGCACAGTGAAAGAAACTGACACTCTCCCTACCTACAGTTTTCTGTCCCTAGAAAAAATGTTTTTTTTAAGCACACTATAGCACAAGGAGAATTCACTCACTGTCCTTCCCAGTCCCTAGAAACAAGGACTTGCACAGTGAAAGAAACTGACACTCTCCCTACCTACAGTTTTCTGTCCCTAGAAAAAATGTTTTTTTTTAAGCACACTATAGCACAAGGAGAATTCACTCACTGTCCTTCCCAGTCCCTAGAAACAAGGACTTGCACAGTGAAAGAAACTGACACTCTCCCTACCTACAGTTTTCTGTCCCTAGAAAAATGTTTTTTTAAGCACAATATAGCACAAGGAGAATTCACTCACTGTCCTTCCAGGTCCCTGGAAACAAGGACTTGCACAGTGAAAGAAACTGACACTCTCCCTACCTACAGTTTTCTGTCCCTAGAAAAAATGTTTTTTTTAAGCACACTATAGCACAAGGAGAATTCACTCACTGTCCTTCCAGGTCCCTGGAAACAAGGACTTGCACAGTGAAAGAAACTGACACTCTCCCTACCTAGAGTTTTCTGTCCCTAGAAAAAATGTTTTTTTTAAGCACACTATAGCACAAGGAGCATTCACTCACTGTCCTTCCAGGTCCCTGGAAACAAGGACTTGCACAGTGAAAGAAACTGACACTCTCCCTACCTACAATTTTCTGTCCCTAGAAAAAATGTTTTTTTTAAGCACAATATAGCACAAGGAGAATTCACTCACTGTCCTTCCAGGTCCCTGGAAACAAGGACTTGCACAGTGAAAGAAACTGACACTCTCCCTACCTACAGTTTTCTGTCCCTAGAAAAAATGTTTTTTTTAAGCACAATATAGCACAAGGAGAATTCACTCACTGTCCTTCCAGGTCCCTGGAAACAAGGACTTGCACAGTGAAAGAAACTGACACTCTCCCTACCTACAGTTTTCTGTCCCTAGAAAAAATGTTTTTTTTAAGCACAATATAGCACAAGGAGAATTCACTCACTGTCCTTCCAGGTCCCTAGAAACAAGGACTTGCACAGTGAAAGAAACTGACACTCTCCCTACCTACAGTTTTCTGTCCCTAGAAAAAATGTTTTTTTTAAGCACAATATAGCACAAGGAGAATTCACTCACTGTCCTTCCAGGTCCCTGGAAACAAGGACTTGCACAGTGAAAGAAACTGACACTCTCCCTACCTACAGTTTTCTGTCCCTAGAAAAAATGTTTTTTTTAAGCACAATATAGCACAAGGAGAATTCACTCACTGTCCTTCCAGGTCCCTAGAAACAAGGACTTGCACAGTGAAAGAAACTGACACTCTCCCTACCTACAGTTTTCTGTCCCTAGAAAAAATGTTTTTTTTAAGCACACTATAGCACAAGCACAAAACACACTGACACTCTCCCTACCTATCCTTCTCTTTCCCTAAACTAAAGGAATCCAGGTTAAGCAAGAAAGAAATAAAAGTCACTGTCCCTGCCTATGCTGCTCTATCCCTGCTCCGGAACACACTACACTAGGCCGCCGTGCTGGCGGCCTTTTATAGTGTGGGGCGTGTACTAAACACCCTCAGCAATAATTGGCCACAGGCATCCTGCCTGTGGCCAATCATTGCTCTCCTCGCTGCCTGCGCTGTGATTGGCCAAGCATGCGGGGTCACAGTGCATGCTTGGCCAATCACAGCGCCTGGATGACACTGCGATGGCGTAGTGCATTGTGGGCCATTCGCGTCACTCGAATTTGGCGCGAACGGCCCAAATCGTTCGATCTTCGTCGAACGATCGAACAGCCGATGTTCGAGTCGAACGTATGTTCGACTCGAACACGAAGCTCATCCCTAGTCTGGACTTTGACTGGGCCATTCTAACACATGAATATGCTTTGATATAAACCATTCCATTGTAGCTCTGGCAGGATGTTTAGGGTCGTTGTCCTGCTGGAAGGTGAACCCCAGTCTCAAGTCTTTTGCAGACTCTAATAGGCTTTCTTCTAAGAAGTCCCTGCTGAAAAAAGCATCCCCACAACATGATGCTGCCACCACCATGTTTCACGGTGGGGATAGTGTGTTCAGATAGATGTGCAGTGTTCGCTTTTTACGCCACAAATAGCATTTTGCTTTTAGACCAAAAAGTAAAATTTTGGTCTCATCTGACCAGAGCATCTTCTTCCACGTGTTTGCTGTGTCCCACGCATGGCTTCTCACAAACTGCAAATGGGACATCTTATTGCTCTTTCAACAATGGCTTTCTTTTTGCCACTCCTCCATAAAGGCCAGATATTTGGAGTGCACGACTAATAGTTGTCTTGTGGACAGATTCTCCCACCTGAGCTGTGGATCTCCTCCAAGGTTACAATGGGCCTCTTGGCTGCTTGCCTGATTAATGCGTCCTTGCCCGGCCTATCAGTTTAGGTAGACGGCCTTGTCTTGGTAGGTTTGCAGTTGTGCCATACTCTTTCCATTTTCGGATGATGGATTGAAAAGTTCTCAGTGAGATGTTCAAAGCTTGGGGTATTTTTTTATAACCTAACCCTGCTTTAAACTTCTCAACAACTTTATCCCTGAGTTTTCTGGTGTGTTATTTGGCTTTCATGATGCTGTTTGTTCACTAAAGTTCGCTAACAAATCTCTGAGGGCTTCACAGATCAGCTGTATTTACTGAGATTAAATTACGCACAGGTAAACTTTATTTACTAATTAGGTGTCTTCTGAAGGTAATTGGTTTCACTAGATTTTAGTTAGGGGTATCAGAGTAAAGGGGGCTGCATACAAATGCACGCCACGTTTTTCAGTGACTCACAGCACGACAATCCCTCCACCATATAAAATTCAAGCTTACCAAACATTAAGCTGTGTAATATCCCAGCCTGGGCCTTTATTCACCGGTAGAATTGAACAGCAACTTTCACCCAGGGGGCCACCTATGATGGAGCTGGACAGACAGTATTGGACTTGAAGGCAAATCCCAAGAAGACCAATCTCAGTCAAGGATGGTAATCAGAGTGACCCAAAGAGAAAACAGACTCACCATAGCATAAAACCAATGGACCAATTTATTGTAAAAAAAAAAAAAGGAATGCACTTAATCAAGAAGGTTAAAAAATAGCATGAAGAGAACAAGCTGGCCGGCTATAGCAAACGTTCATCCCTGCGGCTTTGCGGCAACTCGGTGACGTCCCTACTCCTGACACGTTTTGTCACAATATGACGTCATCCTGGGGCATGGGCGGCATGCTGACTCACCGCTGAAATAATAAATACAATTAGAACCACGCCTCAGTTTGAACCTCAGGTGGGCAGACCTAAAATCTCCATATTGGAAAAGGGAAAAGCCAACTACGGCTTAAGGGAAAAAACAAATAAGGCCTAAATGACTAGGAATTAACCTTATGCCTCAACCCAACCCAATTTAATACTAGGTAAAACAAAACAGAAAACATTTATCTAAAAAACACCATGGGGATCATGTCAAAACAAGTCTCCAGTGTCATAAATATATTAACGTGCCACTACTGCCACCATTGGTCAACACATATAACAGTCTATAGATAAATATTAATAAGTTCTAAGTTGTATATGATGACAGAAACCATCCGTCCAACAAAAACCAGAATCCTAGACTTATTCTTGTAGTATTAGGCTTATTCGCTTTGTTTTGTTTTTTTACAGAAAGAAAGAAATTAACAGTGACAAAAGTAAAATGAAATATTAAAGCAATAGTACACACGCAATGACCAAATAATACATAAGGACAAAAAACACAAATGCAAATAACACTAGAGGCATATTTATAAAGCAGTGAAACTGCTCATTTGGCAAATATTTACTGCAGGTGAATATTCCAGGTGCATATGTTTTAAATGACAGAGATTGATTAATTACCAGTGAATGTTTGGTGAAAGTCACAGTCATAGTTTTATAAATGTGCCCTTAAATTAAATAAATTACACTAACCCAAATACAAAATGAATACACCTTCTACGTAAAGAGTAGGAATTGAGTAGGGTTTGGCTAACATTATTACAGTTTGAGTGCCGATTACAAACCCCATTGAAGTCAATGGGAGCTGAATGTTAAAAAAAAACACTAATGGCCATTTTTTTAGGCCAATAGGCAAGGAAGTGTCCAACAAATGGTATGGGAAGGATTAGTACACCTGTCAGTTTTTATTGCGGTCTGTGTCCCCATTAAGGAGATTCTCCCTCTCTATTTGTCCTGTTTACCGTGAACATCAAAAGTGAAAATAAAAGAAAATCACAAATTTCAGATTGACTCCAGAACAATGGGATATGGGATATTAGGTGAAGGTAAATGGGACACAGATGGCCAAAAAAAACCTGCCTTAAGCCCCGTTCACACAGGGGCGGAACGACTTTGGGGGGCGACTCGTGCAGGCGATCTCAAGACGACTTGAGAGGCGATTTGCAAAATGACTTCTGTATAGAAGTCAGTGCAAGTCGCCACGAGTCGCCCCCAAAGAAGTACAGGAACCTTTTTCTAAGTCGGAGCGACTCGAGTCGCTCCTATTAGAACGGTTCCATTGAACAGCGCGGGACGCGACTCGTCAGGCGACCGAGTCGCCTGACGAGTCGCCCCTATGTGAACCGGGCTTTACTCAATCCAAAATGAAAAGAAAATGTTTTGCCTTTAGTTACAATTAAGTGAAACATTAAGAAAAGCATCATTATTTTAAATAACATGCCAGGGTGATGACCAGAACTTGCCTGTGAAATGGCGCTTCTGTACAATGTATACAACTTAGGGCAGCAAAATTACGTTAACAAAAAAATGGCGTTTCAAACATTAGCTCCCAGCAGCTTACTTCTGTTTGTTAGCAAAGTGACCAGGGATTCCCCTTGCCTATGCCAGACCCTTATCCTAGATGATAATGGTGAACTCCAGGACACCACAGAAAAAAAAAACGCCATGGGGATTCCCCTAAAAAGACATACCCAACTCTTATCCTGATTAGGATCAGGTAAAGTACTACTCCCTAGAGCGGGGAAGGAGAGTGGAGGAGGACACGTGACAGCACAGAGGTGCTGTGAGAGAAGGTATTTAGGATTATAGTTTAAAAAAAACAGACACACAGTAATTTATATCTTGATAAAACATAGGGGATGGCAGTTATTGATTATTCTGACTTTACAACCACTTTAGGTGGAATCGGTCTGAAATGTATTTTTGAATAAAGGTCTTAAAAATGCTCCCTCATGGAAACTTAGTAAGTTTGGAAGATTTATAGATGTAAAGAAATCTGTTCAAAAGTTGCAAATTAAAAGACATTATTTGGGTAATCCTATCAATGGAAATGGAGTGTGGTTAAAGAAGAGCAAATAATGATACATATGAATTTAAACAATGCTTCTCTCTTCAATCCCCTGGGGAGTCTACCCTCTTCTTTGGCTTCCAAAACATGGTACTTAAGGATATTGAACAGGTTAGAGTACGAGACAGTTCTGACATCCACATACAGCATGGAATAAAAAACACGCTTCTCCTCACTGGGCGGTTGGGCCGAGGCAGCATGAAGGCTTTTGCAGAGATTGATTTGCTGATGCCATAAGGGCCAGTTCTCATAGTATATTGCAGTCTACTGAGAAAACATATTATCGTGGTTCAGTTGTCTATGGAAGCTTCTTGCCTGGAGATGGAGTTTATGCAATCTTGATCCCTATAATTCAGGATCAATACTTTTTGGTAGGCGGTCGGTCATCCTTTTTCTTTTGAAGGAGCACTTTTGAGTACACAAGCACTGTTAAAAGGAATCTTCATAGCACTGAGCCCTTTAATCACCACCAACCGCACAAGGATTCTGCACTGTAACAGGGGCCTTTTTGTGGTGGTCCTTTTATTATTTAGAGACTAGAGTTACTGTATTGTATTTACAGTATTTGCATATTTTGGACTTTATTCATGTATCACTTTTTTTGGACTATTGCATTTATTTGCACATTATTTACTATATAGCTAAAATATGAATTTCGGTTTAATATATTATTTTTTTATATGTTTAATGGATTCTAACAGATTTCAATATTTATTGCAATGCTACTCCTGTGATCATGGTTTTTGGATGTTGAGATATGATTTGTTTTTCTGTCCACTAGATGCTAGTGGGTTTCCTTTTATTAATAATTAAATATGAAGAGGATTGAGTATTATTTAACATTTATTATTTTTTAGTAAACATGTTCTGTTTACTGATTATTGATTTATGTGAGCATTTTGAAATACAAATATAGCAATAGTTTATGGTTTATAAATTGGCATTTATGTACGTGATCAAGGAGTGCCATACATGGGTTGTATATAAGCTAATACAGCAGTCAACACTATCAACCGACCCCTTGAGAAAGTTTTCTATGATGAAACACATCAGGGTGGAGCCTCATGCTGATGTCTTTACACCTGCTATGGGGTTTTTCTGATGTGTCTCAATTTTACTGTTTAAATGTGAGTATTTTTCTTTTATGAAATAAAATGTGCTGGTGGCTTTACACTATGGAGCTTCTGTATCTATTTTATATTTGCAAAATAAATAATAAATGCGCAACCGTATAAGTGGCGACCAACGTGCCAAAAAGTGGTATATGTATGAACTAACACACAAAAAAAATATAATATTGTTTGGTATATATAAAAAAATATTAAACAAAAAATGATTCCCTATTGAGTGGGTTTATAAACAGACCAAGAAAGTCCATAAGCTTCAACTGCCTGATTCTCACGGCAGTAGGAGAAGCGATAAAACCATATACAGACAAACAAAGGAAAAGTCCATAGATGATGCAGAGCCAGCCAGCATGTATCAGCGTGATGACAGATCTTCAAAAGTTGGAATATACTTCAATCAAAATGTATAGACAGGAGGCTTACCAGACCAGGTGGGTCCCTATTACAGGGACCAAAAGGGCTCAGCAACTACACCAAATAAGATGTCAGCGATGCAGTCCTCTGTGTCCTCACTCCACTCGTTGAAACTCCGACTCCTGGTTTGCCATGAGACTGCAGACACGCTCATACGATGTAAAGGATACCAATTTAGAAGAGAAAATAAGAAGACTTCATGGTGCAGCATGTAAAAATGAAGTACCCTTTATTCTTAAAACGGGTAAACTGACATCCATATGGAGAAAAAACTAAATTTTCAAAAGAGCACTGAAACCCCGCTGTGGCGGCAGCCAGTCAGCTGGGGGCGTGGTGACGTCAGAGTCCTGAGCTCCACTCAATATTTTATATTTGACGGTGGTCTGTGTATGATCCTACTGGTTACTCCGGGGGTTCATGGCTGCTATCATAATCATTATGAAGGTGCCTAGGCTTCTACTGAGTTCATGAGACCTCTTATGCCGTGTACACACGATCGGTTTTACCAATGAAAACAGTCGGATGGACTTTTCTCATCGGACAAACCGATCGTGTATGGGCCCCATCGGTCTTTTTTCCATCGGTGAGAAAAAATGGAACATCTTTTAAATTTATCCGATGGGAAAAAAACTATAGCAAATTCCGATCGTCTGTGTGGAACTCCATCGGACAAAAAACCCACGCATGCTTAGAATCAAGTCGACGCATGCTCAGAAGCATTGAACTTCATTTTTCTCGGCTTGTCGGAGTGTTTTACGTGTTTTACGTTAGGACGGTTGGATTTTTGACTGATGGTGTGTAGGCAACACTGATGGAAGTCAGCTTCATCGGATTTCCAAAGGAAAAATCCTTCGGATTAGAATCCATAGGAAATCCGATCGTGTGTACAGGGCTTTACAGTATGGGGATCTATTATTTTGGTAAGCTGCAGATATACTCTTTGGTGCAGGAACACACAAGGGGATATGCACAGAATATTATGAGTGTCACCCTGGTCACATTTGTGGGTTTGCACTTTGGTGATTGCAAACTAATCCATTTATTTAGTTGCACAAACGTATTATTATTATATTTAAAGGTACAGTGCAATGTTTTTTGGTTTACTAGACTCAAAGTAAAGGGGTGATGTGATCACATTGATCAAATATGAACATGAAGGATCTCTGTGTTGAGGGACTGTGGCCTGGTATAGTTCAGACGCCGCCACCCTTACCTTGACAGCCAGGCTGCAAACGCAGATCAGAATCTGGTGTGGGATTTGAGAGGGAACCTCACACTTTTTTTTATTTTTTTGCATGGTGTTCCTGTTTACAATCCTTAACAAACCTGAAGTGTCTGTTATGAATATTGATCACTGCCATATAGTTTTTTTTTATATGGGGTCCCCCTTAAAATCCATAAAAGAGCTGAGGGGTTTGGTATGAATATTGGCGGTGTGCCCACACTGATTTTCTTTTTTAATACAAACCCCATCCCTTTGCTTGGAGTTTCCACCCAACTGAACATTAATTTAGTTCAACCATTTGCTGAACCTTCAAAGAAGCACGATTCAGCCTAAACCTAAATCAGTAATTTTATTCATACCTTTTCTTTACCTTTTGTACTGTACCAGAAAATGTGTTTAAGTTGGTGACTATGTAAGGAGGATTTCTTTTTACTTCCTGCTTTGCTTGACATCCATTACATACACAGGAAATAAGGAGACATTTCCCAAATTATGACACGGATAACACTGAAAAGTTCAAACACGAGAACAAACTGGGCTCTGTAATCTGATTTTCTAAGGGTCACTGAAATTGACACTGGGCACACTAATTCCAGTTCAGCAGCACTGCACAAATTGGGGATTCCCTTTAGGAAAAGGGAAAGGACCAAGATTTGAGAACCCCCATGTATGCAATCCAATGACGGCGCCAAACAAACGTCCAAGGGGCAAAGAATTTTAATGGTAAAATTGATTCATGCTTTATACTCTATCACTGGCACAACCTGCCCGCCAGATACTTTTCAGGCAGGAAATCCCAATGCAGATCTGTTGGGTATGCTTGGTATCTGCTCATCTGAGACAATACAGACACAGTGAAAATCCTTAAGCCCTAAAGAAGGGGGGGTGTGTTTGACCCTTGAAATACTCATATCATTAAAATACCTTGAATTCTTGGACATTTGCTTGGCGCTCCCATTGGATAGTAATAATGAAAAGTTGACAGGGGTTCTAAATTTTCCCCCTATTCAAAACAAAAAATACATTTTGTCTGGCTTATGGATGCCTGACATAGCTTTACGTTTTTTTTCCTGATTTCCCCAGGAGCTCTGAACTTATGTTTCCGGTGTATATACTTTGTGTTCCACAGAAATTAAATAATTTTTTTACCCTTCAGTTTACCCTAAAGGTCATTTAAATTACATATGTTATGTATGTTTCTAATAAACTGTAGAGGTATGACAAATGAGACTCATTAAAGACACAGAATATAGCCTTAAACGGTATAGCATATACAATAGCATTATTACACTCTTACAATGTTGCACTGTACATTCTGCATAAATCTCTAAAGTACAAATCATAGAATCATAAATATTTTATTGTGCCATCTGTTCATTTGCCTGGCTCGTTTTACAGTGTGTAGAGCTCAGTGACAAAGCAGATAAAAAGAATCCTAAAAGCAGTATGGTCTACATTTCTGTCTAACATACAGCAATGTACCTTCTGTCAGTCAGGCAATCGCTTACTTATATAATGTGTTACCTAATCACACACAGAGCCAGTGAGGGACTTGTATGAAAACCTAATGAATATTAGAGCAGTGTTGTCCTTCGTAAGGGGCTATACCGTGGCTATACCACTGCTTAAAGTGCCATTATATTCAGAAAAAGATTAATTGTACATATCTATAAAACTAGGCAGTGTACCTTTTAGCAGAACCTTGCAATCTTTCACGTTTTCTACATTTGTAAATACCTGAATGCTTCTGTCATTTCTCTTCACTTTCTAATTGTTGGATGGGAACCTTATAGAGCTGATTCCCCAGCTGAGCATTGCGACACTCAATGCACATGCTCCACTATTGTATCCAGTAAATTAATTTACTTCATTTTTTCTTGCTGCAAACTGCCCCATGTGACTTTTCATCAGCTGTAGGGGCAGCTAGAGCACTCAAATGTGCATGTTGTCCTTCCCCCTGCTTCCCAACATGACCATTGTGTCATGCAGGGTGGATCTAGCCAGAATAATTGATAACGCCCTCTCCCTGCTAGCCATTCTACGTGACACAAATTACCCAAGCTGCAGAGGCATGTAAAACATTGTGATTGGCAGCAGCTCCTCCTTTTTTGTAACATGTGACGGCAACAGGGCCAATCAGCATCATGTGGGTGTGAAAAGACCCTTCACACTTCCTGGAGCAACATTTGATAGCAGCATCAGAGGATTACTGCTTGCTCCTTCTCCAGATCCCATAGTGTGGCGGGAAAGGATATACAGAAGTCACAAGAAAAGGTATCTGGGCCATTTATTTTGCTATGTAATATGTTCTTTTCATTTCAGTGTAGGGAATCAACATGAAATTGGTGCTCTGGATTTAACCACTTCCTATCCCATAGGCCGTTTATAAAGGCCTTGGGTTGAAGTGGTTGTACCAGGATCATGACTGCAGCTACGGTCATGATCCTGGTATTGTTCTTTTTAGTGCTTTTCACTTTTAGGTAAAAGTGATCCGAGCTGCTATGCAGCCACTGGATCACTTTTACAGGCTGCAGAAGGACCCCGGCCCCCGCAACCAGGCTTTCCCGTCCCATCTGGGAGCCTAGTAAAGATGCGACCGTGCCATTGGCTTCCCCAGACACAGTGAGAGGAACTGTTGTTGTTCATCCTACTGTGTGACATCAGAAACCAGAAAGGACAAGGATTTTGTCACTTCCAGGTTAGGTCTGGATATAAACAAGGTGTTACTGGATTGTGAAAGCATCTGATAAATTTAAAGCGCCCCACAGCATTTTGTATTTCCCATTATCACACTACTCAGTGTGAATCTGGCTGCAGAATCCTATAGCATGCGGAACACATTTTTTATAGGACACAGAAAAGCTTTTTATTACCTAGGAGTCAGTATTAAACTCCCCAAAATTGTTCAAGGACTAGCAAAATATTGTATCAGTAACCTCTTGTTTGTGATAGTACACAACAAAGCTCACTACCCATATCTGGTAGGTGTAAGAATCAGTATTTAATCTGAACATTATGTGCCATATTTTTTACATTCTGATACTTTTTAGATATTAAAATGACGAGCACCAAAATTAGGCAGCAGTCATCTAACGGTGTAAATGTATGCCATGTTCTTGAAATACAGGGCAACGAACTGTCATTTCATATTACATTTCAAATTTAACTTTGTTCTGATGGCCGTATTAAAACTGAAATATTTCGGCAGTGTTCAGATTTAATCTCCAGGAAAGGTTCATGTTTCACATTTTTCTTAACTGTTCCTGAAACATCAATCTGAGAGCCTCCATTCTCTTGCTAATATTCTTTATTGCACAACGATGTATCCTCTCCTGCAAAAAGGAATCCAGTTGAGTATACCATTGTCTCATCCACTCTGTTTCTTTTCCATTGCAAAGGCTAAGTCCTCTGTAAACTTTAGTCAGGAAAGAGACAATTTTCTCATCATTGCACATTTTGCAACGTTGAAATATCCAATCCCACCATCCTTCCCAAAACACCTGGCCAAAATTCTCATCTATGTGGGCAGCGATGACGCTTTTCAGAGATTTTTTCTTCAAAGCTGTAATGTCATCTGCTTGGAGATTATTTCCTAGAAGCCTAAATGAAAAAAAAAATCAAGATGTGGGTAAAACATTTTAAATATTTGGAGATGATTTACTGAAAGGGTAATACTATCTGTATTGAATATTTATTGGGTGTTTATTATATAAATCAATTTTAAATGCAAATTAAAATCACATTAAGAGGGAAAAAAATTGGACAAAGCCAAAGCTAAAATGACTCCCTCAGTTAAAGAAGGTAATTTAGTCTTGATATAGCAATTGAAAGTCCATAATCCATCTCTTCTGTACACAGAAAGGTTTTTTGCTTTATGTATGTCAAATGCATAATTCACTAAACCAAATCATAAAGTGATTGTAAAGTCTTGTTTAAAAAAATATATATATATAACTTACCTCCTCTGTGCGGTTGTATTTGCACAGAGCAGCCTGGATCCTCCTCTTCTCGGGTCCCTCTTTGCTGCTCCTGGCCCCTCCCTCCTATCGAGTGCCCTCTCAGCCAGCAGCTTTGTATGGGGGCACCCGAGCCGAGTCAGAGCTCTGTGTATCAATGCAGACACAGAGCCTCGACCTGGCCCCACCCCCTTTCTCCCCTGATTCAATGACTGACTTTGATTGACAACTCTGGGAGCCAATGGTGCCACTGCTGTGTCTCAGTCAATCAGGAGAAGTGTCCTGGACGGCTTAGACATTTGTGGACATAGCTGGAGAGAGAAGGGGCTCAGATAAGTAATTAGGGGGTGCTGGAGAGGCTGCTACCCACAGAATTTGTTTACCTTAATGCATAGAATGCATTAAGATAAACAACCTTCTGCCTTTACAACGCCTTTAAAGTGGTTGTAAACCCACTTATGCAACTTGCACCTACAGGTAAGCCTAGATTAAGGCTTACCTGTAGGTGCAAGAAATATCTCCTAAACCTACACGGTTTAGGAGATATTTGCAAAAAAGACATGCACCGATGTCTACGGCGCATGCACGTCATAGACAACGGTGCATTCAGTCAGAATCCCCATTCACAAATCTGGCTTTGCCGGATTTGACGGCTCCCGCGCGCATGCGTGGAGTAACGTCTTTGCCGCTCTGGCCAATCACAGCGCCGGAGCGGCACTGTGATTGGCCGGAAAGGCGATACCCGGAAGTAACCTTCTGGGTATCTGTGGAGTGATGGCTGCGGCTGGAGGGGGAGACGAGGGCGGCTTAGGGGGCCCCGATCTAAGGTAAGTGATGCATAATGAGCTAGTATGCTAGTCATACTAGCTCATTATGGCTTTGTCTTGCAGGTGTTTTTTTTTTTTTTTTAAATGGGTTTACAACCACTTTAATACAAGACAGGCTTAAAAGCTCAAAATCCAGTTTCATATTTTTAAATAGGTGTCAATTATTATTTTTTTAAACAAAAAACAGCTCTCACTGCATTACCTTCTGTATGGCACTGTCCCCTGCTCTGCAATCCAGCACCAGTTATTTTACAGGCTGAATGGCACCCAGCCTAATACCTGTGAAAGCAAGGCGTCATTAAGTCCCTCCTGGGAGGCATCACTATGACATCCTGCACATACAGTACAATAATGCAGAGCACATTGCTGACAACATTATCTTGGCGTTGCTTTCTCCATCATTGAGGACCAACCAACCAACCTACCTCTCTTATAACTGTCTTGAAGACATCTTAAAAAGGTAAGTGTACCTACAGTGCCTTGAAAAAGTATTCATACCACTTGAAATTCTCCACATTTTGTCATGTTACAACCAAAAACGTAAATGTATTTTATTGGGATTTTATATGATAGACAAACACAAAGTGGCACATAATTGTGAAGTGGAAGGAAAATGATAAATGGTTTTCAATTTTTTTTTTACAAATAAAATTCTTAAAAGTGCGTTGTGCATTTGTATTCAGCCCCCTGAGTAAATACTTTGTAGAACCACCTTTCGCCACAATTACAGCTGGAAGTCTTTTTGGGGATGTCTCTACCAGCTTTGCACATCTAGAGTGAAAGTTTTGCCCATTCTTCTTCGCAAAATAGCTCAAGCTCTGTCAGATTGGATGGAGAGTGTCTGTGAACAGCAATTTTCAAGTCTTGCCACAGATTCTCAGTTGGATTTAGGTCTGGACTTTGACTGGGCCATTCTAACACATGAATTATTCATTGATCTAAACCATTCCATTGTAGCTCTGGCTGTATGTTTAGGGTTGCTTTCCTGCTGGAAGGCGAACCTCCGCCCCAGACTCAAGTCTTTTGCAGACTCTTAAGCCCTGTACACATGATCGGATTTCCTATGGATTCAAATCCGATGGATTTTTCCATCGGAATTCCGATGAAGCTGACTTCCATCAGTCTTGCCTACACACCATCAGTCAAAAATCCGACCGTCCCAAACGCCGTGACGTAAAACACTCCGAAGAGCCAAGAAAAATTAAGTTCAATGCTTCTGAGCATGCGTCGACTTGATTCTGAGCATGCGTGGGTTTTTTCTCCGATGGAGTTCCACACAGACGATCGGAATTTGCTATTGTTTTTTTTTCCATCGGATAAATTTAAAACATTTTCTATTTTTTCTCACCGATGGAAAAAAGACTGATGGGGCTTATACATGATCGGTTTGTCCGATGAAAACAGTCCATCGGACTGTTTTCATCGGTGAAACCGATCGTGTGTACAGGGAATAAGAAGTTTCCTTTGAAGATTGCCCTGTGTTTGGCTCCATCCATCTTCCCATCAACTCTGACAAGCTTCCCTGTCCCTGCTGAAGAAAAGAATCCCCACAACATGATGCTGCCAAACCATGTTTCACGGTGGTGATAGTGTGTTCAGGGTGATGTGCAGTGTTAGTTTTCCGCCACACATAGCATTTTGCTTTTAGACCAAAATGTTACATTTTTTGGTCTCATATGACCAGAGCATCTTCTTCAACATGTTTGCTGTGTCCCATGCATGGTTTCCCACAAAGTGCAAATGGGACTTCTTATAACTTTCTCTTAACAATGGCGTTCTTCTTGCCACTCCTCCATAAAGGTCAGATTTGTAGAGTGCATGACTAATAGTTGTCCTGTGGATAAATTCTCCCACCCGAGCTGTGGATCTCTGCAGCTCCTCCAAAGTTCCCATGGGCCTCTTGGCTGCTCTCCTTGCCTGGCCTGTCAGTTTAGGTGAATGGCCACGTCTTGGTAGGTTTGCAGTTGTGCCATACTATTTCCATTTTCAGATGATGGATTGAACAGTGCTCCGTGAGATGTTCAAAGCTTGGGAATTTTTTTAAAACCTAACCCTGCTTTAACCACTTGCCGACCAACTCACGCCGATATACGTTGGCAGAATGGCACATATTAACGTACCTGTACGTTGCCCTTTAAGATGCAGCATTGTGAGTGCGCGCACGCCCGCCACAAGCTCTGTGAGTGTGACCGCGGCTTCCACGGACTCGATGTCCGTCGGGAGTCCCGCGATCGTCTCACGGAGAGAAAGAACGGGGAAATGCTGATATAAACAAGCATTTCCCCGTTCTGCCTAGTGACAAGGACTCTAATCACAGCTCCCTGTGATCAAGAGCAGTGATCAGTGTCGTTTCACACGTAGCCCATCCCCCCCACAGTTAGAACACATCCCTAGGTCACACCTTAGGCCCCTTCAGCGCTCCCTACTGGTTAACCCCTTCACTGCCAGTGTAATTTTTACAGTAATCAGTGCATTTTTATAGCACTGATCGCTGTATAAATGACAATGGTCTCAAAACGGTGTCAAAAGTGTCTGATGTGTCTGCCATAATGTCGCAGTCATGATAAAAATTGTTGATCGCCGCCATTACTAGTAAAAAAAAATATTAATAAAAATGCCATAAAACTATCCCCTATTTTGTAGACGACATAACTTTTGCGCAAACCAATTAATAAACGCTTATTGCGATATTTTTTTACCAAATATGTGTAGAAGAATATGTATCGGCCTAAACTGAGGAAAAATTTAGTTTTTTTATATATTTTTTGGGGATATTTATTATAGCAAAAAGTAAAGAATATTGCTTTTTTTTCAAAATTTTCGCTCTTTTTTTGTTTATAGCGCAAAAAATAAAAACTGCAGAGGTGATCAAATACCACCAAAAGAAAGCTCTATTTGTGGGGAAAAAGGACAACAATTTTGTTTGGGAGCCACGTCGCATGACTGCGCAATTATCATTTAAAGCGACTCAGTGCCGAATCTCAAAAAGTGCTCTGGTCTTTGGGCAGCCAAATGGTCCTAAGACCGGAAGGATTTACCCCCTTAATGACCAGGCCATTTTTTGCGATACGGCACTGCGTCGCTTTACCTGAAAATTGCGCGGTCGTGCGACGTTGTACCCAAACAAAATTGATGTTCTTTTTTTCCCACAAATAGAGCTTTCTTTTGGTGATTTTTGATCACCTCTGCGGTTTTTATTTTTTACGCTATAAACAAAAAAAGACCGACAATTTGGAAAACAAAATAATATTTTTTACTTTTTGCTATAATAATTATCCCCAAATTAAAAAAACAAAAACAAATTTCTTAATCAGTTAGGCCAATATGTATTCTTCTATTACATTAATACAGTGATCAGAGCTAGAAATAGCCACTGATCACTGTATAAATGACACTGGCAGGGAAGGGGTTAGCACTAGGGGGCAATCAAAGGGTTAAGTGTGTCCCAGGGTGGTGTTTCTAACTGTGGGGGGAGTGGACTGACTGGGAGTACAGAGAGATCGCTGTTCCTAATCACTAGGAACAGACAATCACACTGCACTGCCCTGACAGAATGGGGTTCTATTTTGTTTATACTGGCTGATCCCCGTTCTGTTTCTCTGAGGAGCGATGGCGGGTGGCCGGCAGACATCGTGGCCGCCGGACCCGCGCATCGGCTCCCCCCTGCTATTCAGCCCATGCACCCACAGTGGCTGCCCTGCCACAGTATATATGCGGTGGGCGGTCCTTAAGTGGTTAAACTTCTCCACAACTTTATCCCTGACCTGTCTGGTGTGTTCCTTGGCCTTCATGATGCTGTTTGTTCATTATGGTTCTCTAACAAATTAGGTGACTTCTGAAGGCAATTGGTTCCACTAGATTTTAGTTAGGGGTATCAGAATAAAGGGGGCTGAATACAAATGTACGCCACACTTTGAGAAATTTATTTGTAAAAAAAATGTGAAAACCATTTATCATTTTCCTTCATTTTCACAATTATGTGCCACTTGGTCTTCACATAAAATCCCCAAAAATGTATTTATGTTTTTGGTTGTAACATGACAAAATGTGGAAAATTTCAAGGGGTATGAACACTTTTTCAAGGCACTGTATACCCAAAACTTTTCTAGATAAACTTAGAAAAGGTTAGAACCCCTGTTAGGTTTTATAGTGTATCTGTTACATAGATTTCCCCTCACTTTCTGCTCTGGTGAGAGCATTTTTCCACATAGGAAGTAAGGGAAAATCTGCAACAGGTAAACAGACAACAATAAAATGCGGGACAGAGGTTCTAGCATTCCCCTACTTAAAGCGGAGCTCCGCTGAAAAAAATATATTAAAAGCCAGCAGCTACAAATACTGCAGCTGCTGACTTTTAATATTAGGACACTTACCTGTCCTGGAGTCCAGCGATGTCGGCAGCAGAAGATGAGCAATCGCTCGTCACTCTGCTGCCCCCACCGCCATCCTCGGTGAGGGAACCAGGCAGTGAAGCCTTGCGGCTTCACTGCCCGGTTCCCTACGGCGCATGCGCGAGTCGTGCTGGGCCGTTCTCACTGGGCCCCGTTGTGTTCTGGGAGCCGAGTGTTTCCCAGAACACAACAGGTATTCTACGGGAAGTAACGTACTACCCGCAGAATACCCGCAGTGAGGACTCCCGGAAGTGGGTGCAAATACCTGTCTTAGACAGGTATCTGCACCCCCCTCCCCCCTGAAAGGTGCCAAATGTGACACCGGAGAAGGAGGGGGGGAGGGTTCCGATGAGTGGAAGTTCCACTTTAGGGTGGAGCTCCACTTTAACTTGTAAAATTGTTTTTGCTTCTGTCTGTATTGCTGTTAAAAAGATTTCCCCTCACAGGAAGTGATGGAATCTCTACAATGGAACCTCCGCTCGCAGTAAAACGTGACATGAGTTCTAATCCTTTCACACTGTATCCAAAACTAAAAAAGAGTTTTGGCTATTGACACATTTTAACATTGGCTTTCCAAAACTGTAAAAGGCTTTGACATTCAAGCCTAGTGTATGTTAAATTATTATTGATTCAGGCCAGGTTCACATATGTCCGACTGCCATTTGCAGCCCAGGGTACGGTGCATTCCTGTTCAATGGTTCAGGTGCAAATCAGGTCAGAATTTAAGCCTGAATTCACACCTGAACTGGACCTGAACATGCACAGGACCCTTTTGGAATCTGGACCGCAGCCACGCCAGACATGTGTGAGCTGTTCACACTCGTATGTCATGCGAATTGGATGCAAGGAAAACTGCGTCCAATTTGCACATATGTGAACCCGGCCTCAGACATTCTTTACAAATGCTGTACTTCTGGATCATCAGGGAAGGTAGGTTGGGCCAACAAAAATGTGCATACATAGCCAGATGGAGTGTTCATTTAAACAGATACAAACTGATTTTCCCACCTAAAAGTATTGCAGCAAAAACAAATGGGAAGGAAAGTCGGGCACTGTCCATATATACTGTATTTCACATGTATGGACATTTTAACACGTTAAGACGTTACATATTACTAAGAAAAGCACAATGGTTTTCCAACAGGTAGAAAACATGGATACTTACACAATATGTTGTAAGTTAGAGTTGATAGAAGATATGTCAGAAATTTGTTCAATAGCCTTGTAACTAATATTGTTTCCTTCAAGCCTGTAAATAAAAGTTTTTGAAAGTTTATTGGTGCTATTCATGCCAATATTACGAAAGGTTATTTCTTCACAAAGCCTGGAGCATACTTAAAGCGGAGCTCCGCCGGAAAAAAAAATATTAAAAGCCAGCAGCTACAGCTACAGCAGCTGCTGGCTTTTAATATTTGGACACTTACCTGTCCTGGAGTCCAGCGACGTCCGCAGCAGAGGACGAGCGATTGCTCGTCACCCTGCTGCTCCCTCCGCCATCCTCGCTGAGGGAACCAGGAAGTGAAGCCCTGCGGCTTCATGCCCGGTTCCCTACGGCGCATGCGCGAGTCGCGCTGCGCCGTTCTGATTGGTGCTCCTGTGTTCTGGGAGCCGAGGGTCTCCCAGAACACTACGGGAAGTCTGCGGGAAGTGACGTCACTCCCGCAGATTCCCGGAGAGAGGACTCCCGGATGTGGGTGAAAATACCTGTCTTAGACAGGTATCTTCACCCCCCTCCCCCCTGAAAGGTGTCAATTGTGACACCGGAGGGGGGGAGGGTTCCAAATAGCAAAAGTTGCTATTTAGGGTGGAGCTCCACTTTAAATAGCTCTCCTATCAGGGCTGTTGCTGATCCTGTTTGGTCAACAAATCTTAGGTATCTAATCCATACAAATTCACATTTTAGGTTCTTCACTCTATGTATAATGCTTTGATTTTAGTAAAAAAATAGGTTCTTTTGTTGAAAATATCATAGTACAAGTAATCACAACAATTAGTTATCAGACTGTAGGCTAATTTAGTTGCGCATGTAGGTGGTCACAGCGGGACTGTACACTGTCACTTTGAAATCTTATACCATTTTTAGATGGCTTTGTATCTACAGATCCGATTTTGTCATTGAGTATGTGGATATTAAATTAAAATTCAGAGAGCAATTTTTGAAATAGAATCATGCTTGCACTTAATAAAGCTTAGCAAAATAGAGTTTCAAATCCATGCAATCATATATGTGTCAAACTTGATCAGATGGTTCACTTTTTTTTTGTATAAATATATGTTGTAGGTGGGTACTTAGAAACCTCAATACATTTTCAAAATAAAACATTTTTAAATAACTTACACTGCATTCACAATTAAGCTGGGCATCTTTGGTTATTTTGCAGGCTTTTTCTTGAGCATTCATGCAGGTTTTTTGCTGACATCTAAGGCTTGAGCATTTTTTTATTTTTAACCAATGAAAAGCTAGTCACTAGGGAATAAAAACACATAAGGGTGTTCTCGTGTATTTTTTTTACCCATATTTGCTCAGTTTTCAGGTGCTCCTATTGAAATCTATTGGGGAAAAAAACACTTGAAGCAAAGCTTGAAGCTCAAAAGAAGGTCAGGTACTTTTTTGAACAACAAGCTTCAAGTTTTAATATGTTGAAAGTTTTGGAGATTCACGTTCTCTCTCTGGTATGGATGGAGTCTTACTATTTATGCATCCCAACAGTCAACTGCAATAACACAATTATTTTCCTGTAATCTGCTCTATTTTAGACGTGCTATTCTTCACCTCTGTGTAGTGCATACAGAGTCAGAATTGTATCATTGGGGCCTGTAGGCACAGAACTTTTGGTGCCCTATTTAACACGCCTCTATTATTAGGATCAAGCTTTTACGTGGAGCATTTCCTTGTTTTCCTGGTCCTAACTCAGCTTAGAATAATATGATAATGTGCTAATAACCTTAAATGAGATCACCATTTCTATTAATGATGGAAATGTGTGGCCAATACATGGAAAAGCTGCCTCTTTGCCTCTGGTGCCTAAAAGTACAAGCATACTAATTGTAAATCCAGTCCTACCATCAGGTACAGTATATACAGTTTTCAGCAGTTCCATTAGACAGTTTTTTTTTAACCACTTCAGCCCTGGAAGGATTTACCCCCTTCCTGACCAGAGCACTTTTTGCGATACGGCACTAAGTCGCTTTAACTGAAAATTGCACGGTCGTGCGACGTTGCACCCAAACATATCTGACGTCCTTTTTTTTCCCACAAATAGAGATTTCTTTTGGTGGTATTTGATCTGCGGTTTTTATTTTTTGCGCTATAAACAATAAAAGCGTAAATTTTGCAAAAAAGCAATATTTTTTACTTTTGCTATAATAAATATCCCCAAAAAATATATATAAAAAAACGAATTTCTTTCTCAGTTTAGGCCGATATGTATTCTTATACATATTTTTGGTAAAAAAAAATTAAAAATCATAATAAGCGTATATTGATTGGTTTGCGCAAAAGTTATAGCGTCTACAAAATAGGGGATAGATTTATGGCATTTTTATTATACATTTTTTTAGTAATTATTAGTAGTGGCGGCGATCTGCAATTTTTATGGTGACTGCAACATTATGGCGGACACATCGGACACTTTTGACACTATTTTGGGACCATTGTCATTTATACAGTGATCAGTGCTATAAAAATTCACTGATTACTGTGTAAATGACACTGGCAGGAAGGGGTTAAACACTAGGGGGCGATCAAGGGGTTAAGTGTGTCCTAGGAAGTGATTCTAACTGTAGGGGAGATTGTCTTACTAGAACATGACAGAGATCACTGCCCCCGATGACAGGGAGCAGTAGATCCCTGTCATGTTGCTAGGCAGAACAGGGAAATGCCTTGTTTACATAGGCATCTCCCCGTTCTGCCGCTCCGTGTTGCCATCGCGGGCCCCTGGCGGACATCGAGTCCTCAGGACCCACGGGAACGCTCACTATGCCTCGATTTAAAGGGGACGTACAGGTACGACCATTTGCCCAGCCGTGCCATTGTGCCGACGTATATCTTCATGTGCTGGTCGGCAAGGGTTTATATATTTGGAAGTAAGAGTCCTGTCTATGATCACACACCAGAAGATGCCTGCTAGTTATTAGCCAGAAAGGCCACTTATGTGACCTTCTCAGATTTCATTTCACTTCTTGCTGTGGCCTGACTACCATTCCGCTGTCCAATAAGACCACCTCAATAAGGGAACTCTTGTTAAACAAGAAGGGGAGCTCAGCAGTTGGTAAAGCATTGCCAAAAATCATGGGAATTTGACTTTAACATTTCAAATGCCTAATGGGCAAAATAATATCTCTGTTATAAGCCTAAAACACAATCTTTACATTAGAGGGATAAACTAGGATAAATATACATGTGCAATGGGATACTGGTGTGAAAATAAGATAGTTGTTATTTGTGGTCTGTCCTTAACCACTTTAATACCTGACACTTTTACCCCCTTCCTGCCCAGACCAATTTTCAGCTTTCAGCACTGCCACACTTTGAATGACAATTGCGTGGTCATGCAACACTATACCCATATGAAATTGTTATAAAAAATGTCTCACACAAATAGAGCTTTCTTTCCGTGGTATTTAATCACTGCTGGTTTTTTTTTGTTTTTGCAAAATAAACAAAAAAAGGCTGACATTTTTGAAAAAAAAAACACACATTTTTCTTTGTTTCTGTTTTAACACTTTGCAAATAAATAATCTTTGTTCATAAAATTAAGGCCAAAATGTATTCTGCTACATTTCTTTGGTGAAAATAACCCAGATCAGTGTATATTACATTACATATATTATACAAGTCTACAAACTATGGTATATATATATATATATATATATATATATATATATATATATATATATATACCGTATATTCTCAAGTATAAGCCGAGTTTTTAAGCACAATTTTTTGAGCTGAAAATGCCCCCCTCGGCTTATACTCGAGTCACCTTTTTGTGCCTGATCTCCCGGACTTTGGGGAGCCAGTACCAGCCGGCCTTAGGTCCCCTGGACCCCAACCTTGGCACACATGTAGCCCCACTCTTCCTCTATAAGTGTGCAAAGTTTCTTGTCCGGGGGACATACGGCCAGGGAGCACCGATTTTTCAAACCCGGGCACCCCTTCCGTAGACTCCCATGTTAAACGGCAATTTCTCTGGTGATTTTGGGGACCCGGTACTAGCCGGTCGTAGATCCTCTGGCCCCCAAACTTGGCACACATGTAGGCCCACTCTTCCTCTACAGGTTTGCAAAGTTTCTTGTCCGGGGCAGGGGTGGATCCAGAGTCTTTTATCGGGAGGGCACTGCCAAAAAATATGTTTTTTTTTGTGAGAAGTTTATCGGGGAAATGGTTGGTGTCGGCGCTTCAATCATCCCGGCACCATGGTTGTTATGGTGTCAGGATGATTGAAGCGCATTATTTCTATTATTACATTGTAATATAAAATTAAATAGTTCAATGCAGAATCAGTGGGAGCCCTGAGTGTGTCACTTGCCACCGTCGCCTGCAATTAGTGGGAGCCCTGAGCGTGTCACTTGCCACACGTTGCGGATTCTCACTTGCCACGTCACCTGCCACATCTTGTGGATTGTCACTTGCCACACCTTGCGGATTGTCACTTGCCACGTCACCTGCCACACCTTGCCGATTGTCACTTGCCTGCCACCAGATGCAGATTGTCATTTTCCACGTCGCCTGCCACACCTTGCGGATTGTCACTAACTTGCCTGCTAAGGTGTCGTTTTGGTTGTCTCTTGCTGTGTCCCAGACTCCTAGAGTCAGGCAGCAGAGAGATAATGTAATCTCTCTACTGCCTGCACAGTGAGGGTGGAAGTCACTGCAGGAATGCAGGGCAGGCACGGGCGGTGAGAGATTATCTCATCTCTCTGCTCCCCCGCTCCCGGCTAGCTGATTGGCCAGCTGCCACACTGAGCCTGCTCTCTCACTCTCACCTGCGCTGCCAACACACTGAGCAGCACCGTGTGCCCACGAACCGCGCCGCCCCCCGACAACAAACCGCGCCGCAAGCGGAGCCGCCCGCTTTCTTACCCGTCTGTGGAGCCGTACGCTATCGCACCTGCCCGCAGAGCGGCCCAACGTGACTCACTGACGTCACTCGTTGCTAGACGCCAATCGGCCCAGGCGTTAGCAATGAGTGCAGGTGAGAGGCTCCACCCACCTCCTCCTCCGCTCCTGGTATCGGGTCAGTGCGCCGCGTAACTACATTAGATGAGTCTCTCTCTCGGCGCCGCTGATCGGCTGATGTGAGAAACTGAGAGAGAGACTCAGAGAGGCAGCGGCAGCCGCAGAACAAGTACTGTATTTACTCGAGTATAAGCCGACCCGAATATAAGCCGAGGCACCTAATTTTACGCCAAAAAACTGGGAAAACTTATTGACTCAAGTATAAGCCTAGGGTGTTCATCTGCATGCCTCACTGTGCCTCATTGTGCCCATGCCTCACTGTGCCTCACTTTGCCTCACCGTGCCCATGCTTCACTGTGCCCATGACTAGACTGATGTTTAACATGGTAGTCTATTGAAGGAGTGCCCGGCTTTGAAAAATCGGTTCTCCCCGGCCACAGGTCTCTCAGACACCAAGCTTTGCACACGTGTAGAAGAGACATGGGGCTACATGTGTGCCAAGTTTGGGGTCCAAGGGACCTACGACCGGCCGGTACCAGGTCCGCAAAATCACCAGAGAAATGACTGTTTAACATTGGAGTCTATGGAAGGGGTGCCCGATTTAAAAAAATCAATGCTCCCCGGCTGTAGGTCCTCCAGGCACCAAACTTTGCACACTTGTAGAAGAGACATGGGGCTACATATGTGCCAAGTACCGGGTCCCCAAATTTCGGGAGATCAGGCACAAAAAAAAAACAGAGCAAGCAAGTGAGTGTGACAGATGGTCTCGGGGGGGGGCAATTGCCCTGTTGCCCCCCCCTGGATCCGCCCCTGGTCCGGGGGACCTACGGCCGGGGAGCACCAATTTTTCAAAGCCGGGCACCCCTTTCATAGACTCCCATGTTAAACGTCAGTCTAGTCATGGACACAGTGAGGCATGGGCACAGTGAGGCAAAGTGAGGCACACCCTAGGCTTATACTCGAGTCAATAAGTTTTCCCAGTTTTTGTGGTAAAATTAGGTGCCTCGGCTTATATTCGGGTCGGCTTATACTCGAGTATATACGAGATATATATATATTGTGACAGCAGGAAGGTAAAGTCACCTGGTTGCATCCAGGGGGGTAGATATATTTCGCCCAGATTCAGGCTTTACGCCGACTTATACAACTAGGTGGAGAGTTGTATAAGCCCAGCTAAGGCTAGTGGGCTCATGGATGACTCATACCTCTAGGGAGAGGGCTGGGCGTCGTGCAGGCAGGGAGTTGATGAGGCCAGCTGAAGCTTGTCAGCTCATTTAGGCCTCTATAAGAACTCCCAGCTTCATTAGATGTTAGCTCATGCCTGGAACCAGACCTGTGTGGACTGTCTAGGGAGAGTGAACCCCTGTGCGGTGAGAAAAAGCCTGTGTGGCTATTTGCTTGGACATTTAAAACCAGGGACTTAGGGACTAGGACAGCACTAGGCTGATCCCAGTTGTTAGTTAGGAAACCTGTATGTTTAGTCAGAGGTCAAGTTGACCAGGATTTATTTTGTTTATATGTTTCTTTTGGCTTTGCTGTGTTTTGTCACTGTAAATAGAAAATAAACCGCACCTTTTTTTTGATTTTGAAAACCACAACCTCCGTTTGCTGGGCCTGTTTTTGTGTGGGGAGCCCATCCCGGGGGTCACACACACCCGCTGCCGAGCTAACCCCCTCACAGTTGGTGGAGAACCAGTGGCAGTTTTTTTTAAGCCAGCATGGAGGAGATACTGAAGCAGCTGGCTCTAGCAAATGCCAATCAACAGCAGACAAATGCAGGTTTGCAAAAGAGCCTTGCAGCTCAACAACAGAACTTCGCAGCCCAGCAGCAAGCTCATCAACAGAGCCTTGCAGCCCAGCAGCAAGCTCACCAACAGAGTCTGGAAGCTCAGCAACAAGCCCAGCAGCAATCTGAGGCCCGCTTCATAGACCTGTTACAGAAGCAAGAGCAGAGACTACAACAAATGGAAGCAGTAATGCAGCAACGTCCGCAGACCAGTGAGGAAAGCCGTCCCACTAATACCGCGTCCTTTGGGGTGAGTCGTTTATTGACAAAAATGACTGGAGAGGATGATCCAGAGGTATTTTTGACCACATTTGAAAGGACTGCTGAAAGAGAAAAGTGGCCTGAGGAGCAGTGGGCTGGACTGGTGGCTCCTCTGTTAACTGGTGAATCGCAGAAGGCTTACTATGACCTAGAGCCTGACCAAGCAAAAGACTATGTGATGCTAAAAGCTGAGATATTGGCAAGGCTGGGTGTCACCCAGGCTGTCCGGGCTCAGCGTGTGCATAACTGGACTTTCCAGCTTGGAAAACCCCCCAGGTCTCAAATGTATGATCTCATTCACCTGAGCAGAAAGTGGCTACAGCCAGAGACTTTGTCCGCACCAAAGATTGTGGAACGTGTTGTAATGGATCGGTTTTTGAGAGCTCTTCCTACTGCCATCCAAAACTGGGTAAGCCATGGAGACCCAGAGACGGCCAATGGTCTTGTGGATCGTGTGGAGAAATACTTGGCTACAGAGAACCTGACGGCCTCTTCCAGAGACACTCGGACTTTCCACCCTAAGACCAGACCATCCCCAGGGGCGGATAAGAGGATTCCAAGGGGTAAGGGTGGAGAGAGTGAGAGGGTGGGAGCTCTACCCCAAGTTTGGCGAGAACAGCCTGGGAAATCAGCGGCTCAAGAGGCGGCAAGAAGGATCGTTTGCTACCGCTGCCGGCAAGCGGGACATATTGCAGCCAATTGCCCGGTTGTGGAGGAACCCATGCAGTGTGACTTTCTGACGGGCAGACGTCAGTCGCTGTGTGCGACAGTCGCATGCACTGCCATTCGAGGAATTGAGAAACATTTATGCAAAATGTGTGTTAATGGTAGAAATGTTGTGGTATTGCTGGATTCAGGTAGCCTTGTGACCCTGATAAAGGCTGAGTTAGTTAAAACAGAGGTCTCTGGGAATAGCAAGGTAGCTGTTATTTGTGTGCATGGGGACACCCGAGAGTATCCAGTGACTACAGTGTGTTTCGAGACCCCCAAAGGTACCCTCTCTCATCCAGTGGGCTTAGTATCTCAGTTACCGTATGACGCCATTGTGGGAAGGGATTTTCCGAAGTTCTGGGAACTGTGGGATGATCCTGAGCCCCCCACTGGTGCCCCTATGTACCAGGAATGTGATAGCCAGAACTCCCCTGAGAGTGGTGAGGACTCTCCGGAATTTCCCTTATCAGTATTGGCAGGGGAGACTCAAGAAACTGGAGAGGAGCCCACCTCCTCAGACGAAAACCTACCGTCTGTGGAGTTTTCTGATCTTGAGGTTCACAGGGAAAACTTTGCCACAGAACAGTTGAAAGACCCCGCCCTAATAAAGGCACGCGAAAACGTAGTGAAAATAGATGGCGAGTTAGTGAACCCAGATAATACCTGCACTTACCCATACTTCAGCGTAGAGAAGGACCTACTGTATCGGGTGGCAAAAAGGGCAGAAGAAACCATTGAGCAGCTTGTGGTGCCCAAACCTTACAGGAAGTTGGTGTTGGAGTTGGCCCATGGGCACATTCTTGGAGGTCATCTGGGGACAGAGAAAACCCGAGAGAGGGTATTACAGAGATTCTATTGGCCGGGGGTGATGAAGGACATAGAAAATTATTGTTCCTCCTGCCCTGTGTGTCAGAGGTCGGCCCCGATGCCACATTTCCGTAGCCCGCTGGTCCCTCTACCCATCATTGAGGTCCCGTTTGAGAGGATCGCCATGGATTTGGTAGGTCCTATAATCAAGTCCGCTAGGGGGCACCAGTACATATTAGTTATAATGGACTATGCCACCCGTTATCCAGAAGCGATCCCTCTCCGAAATACCTCAGCCAAAACCATAGCCAAAGAGCTATCTCTTGTGTTTAGCCGGGTGGGTATTTGTAAAGAACTGCTTACGGACCAAGGTACACCCTTTATGTCCCGGGTTATGAAGGAGCTGTGTAAATTGTTCAAAGTGACGCAATTACGTACATCTGTGTATCACCCCCAAACCGATGGGCTGGTTGAAAGATTCAACAAAACCCTAAAACAAATGTTGAAGAAAGTGGTGGATAGAGATGGAAAGGATTGGGACTGTCTACTTCCTTATCTGATGTTTGCTATTAGGGAGGTGCCCCAATCCTCTACGGGATTCTCCCCCTTTGAGTTACTGTATGGGAGACACCCAAGAGGGCTGTTGGATATTGCCAAGGAAACTTGGGAAAGTGAGAGTTCTCCCCACAGGAGTGTGATTGAGCATGTCGCCCTGATGCAAGACCGAATTGCACAGGTAATGCCCATCGTGAAGGAACATTTGGCCCAAGCGCAGTTAGCACAGCAGAGAGTGTACAACCGTGGAGCCAAGACCCGTACCTTTTCCCCGGGGGATAGGATACTGGTACTTGTCCCTACGGTTGAAAGTAAATTCCTTGCCAAATGGCAAGGCCCCTACGAGATAATGGAAAAAGTGAGCGAAGTGAATTACAAGGTCAGACAACCAGGAAGGCGAAAGCCCGAACAGATCTATCATGTTAATCTGTTGAAAGCCTGGAGGGATAGAGAGTCCCTAGTCGCAGACACTTGGTCACCAGCTCAAACTGGTTGCGTGATTCCTGAGGTTGGAATAGCAGCCACCTTGTCACAACCCCAACAACAGGAGGTTAAGGAGTTTGTGCTTCGCAACAAGGAGGTATTCTCTGAGCTGCCGGGACAAACATTTGGGGTAGAGCATGACATCATTACCCCGCCCGGTGAAAGGGTGAAGTTAAAACCCTATCGGATCCCAGAGGCCCGACGGGAGGCAATACGGGAGGAAGTACAGAAAATGCTGAACTTAGGGGTGATAGAGGAGTCCCAAAGTGATTGGTCTAGTCCCATTGTGTTGGTGCCTAAACCGGATGGGAGCTGGCGATTTTGTAACGATTTTCGTCAGTTGAACAAAGTTACAAAATTTGACACCTACCCCATGCCACGTATAGATGAGTTGATCGACCGGCTGGGAACAGCCCGATACATGACGACTCTTGACCTCACAAAAGGGTATTGGCAAATCCCCCTGGCCAAATTGGCCAAAGAGAAAACCGCATTTGTAACCCCAGACGGGGCGTTCCAATATAAAAGAATGCCGTTCGGGTTACAGAATGCGCCGGCCACATTCCAGCGGAAAATGGACCAGATGCTGAGGCCCCATCGGAAGTATGCTGCGGCTTACCTGGATGACGTAATTGTCCATAGCACAGATTGGGCCTCACATCTGCCAAAAGTGCAAGCAGTCCTGGACTCTGTTCGGGAAGCGGGGTTTACGGCTAACCCCAAGAAGTGTACCATTGGGCAGGAGGAGGCCAAATATCTTGGGTACACCATTGGGAGGGGAGTAATAAAACCCCAACTCAACAAAGTCGAGGCCATCCAGAGTTGGCCACGTCCCAACAGCAAGAAGCAGGTACGAGCCTTTCTGGGAATCGCTGGGTATTATCGGCGATTCATTCCCCACTTTGCTTCTAAGGCTGTGCCCCTAACCAACCTAACGAAGGGGAAAGGGTCGGTCATGATTAAATGGACCCCCGAGGCTGAGGCAGCATTCCAATTCTTGAAACAAGCCTTATGTAGCCAGCCAGTGTTGTACTCACCCGACTTCTCTAAAGACTTTGTCGTACAAAGTGATGCGTCAGATGTGGGGTTAGGAGCAGTATTGTCCCAGGTCTGGAACGGGGAAGAGCACCCAGTCATTTACCTCAGCAGGAAGTTGAAGTCCCATGAGGTAAATTACGCCACCGTTGAAAAGGAGTGTTTAGCGGTGAAGTGGGCTCTAGATTCCCTTCGGTACTACCTGCTAGGTAGGCACTTTGACATGGTTACGGATCACGCTCCGTTAAAGTGGATGGCTCAAAACAAGGAAACAAATAGAAGAGTGAATAGGTGGTTCCTGGCCCTCCAGGAATTCAACTTCACAGTAAAGCATCGCCCTGGCGTTCAAATGGGGAATGTGGATGCTTTGTCTCGAGTACATGAATGCCTGATTGCTGGTGTTCCAACCCCGAGGTTAAAACAAGAGGGGGGGGTATGTGACAGCAGGAAGGTAAAGTCACCTGGTTGCATCCAGGGGGGTAGATATATTTCGCCCAGATTCAGGCTTTACGCCGACTTATACAACTAGGTGGAAAGTTGTATAAGGCTAGTGGGCTCATGGATGACTCATACCTCTAGGGAGAGTGCTGGGCGTCGTGAGGCAGGGAGTTGATGAGACCAGCTGAAGCTTGTCAGCTCATTTAGGCCTCTATAAGAACTCCCAGATTCATTAGATGTTAGCTCATGCCTGGAACCAGACCTGTGTGGACTGTCTAGGGAGAGTGAACCCCTGTGCGGTGAGAAAAAGCCTGTGTGGCTATTTGCTTGGACATTTAAAACCAGGGACTTAGGGACTAGGACAGCACTAGGCTGATCCCAGTTGTTAGTTAGGAAACCTGTATGTTTAGTCAGAGGTCAAGTTGACCAGGATTTATTTTGTTTATATGTTTCTTTTGGCTTTGCTGTGTTTTGTCACCGTAAATAGAAAATAAACCGCACCTTTTTTTTTGATTTTGAAAACCACAACCTCCGTTTGCTGGGCCTGTTTTTGTGTGGGGAGCCCATCCCGGGGGTCACACACACCCGCTGCCGAGCTAACCCCCTCACAATATATATATATATATATATATATATATATATATATATATATATATAATATGAAAAGTGATCAATCCTGATGTACTGAGGGACTATGAGACGTGAGTTTTTTTTCACAGTTTTTTTTTTTTTTACATACTGTCTCCAGTGCAGTACAGTGTCATCATATAATTGATGTGGCAGTGATCATAGACACTGACTGGTGACGGTATGTAAAAAAAAAAAAAAACACTAAAAAAAAAAAAAAAAAGGCTAATAACTATGCACAAACAACAATAAAAAGCTGCAGCAGCAAAAAAAGTGTGTGTGTGTGTGGGGGGGGATTGCTGTTTATGTTCAACTTAGAGGTTTCTCCTCACTTCCTGCCTCAGTGACACATTAACACCAGGACAAGAAATTTCCCCAAAGGGCCACTGAGACAGGTTTTTACTGGAGATATTTTTAAAGGACCATATGTATATATGAAATATATAGATGAGCTTGCTAACCTTATAATGGAAACCTGTGCTAGGAGAATTATGGAGGACATCATTGCTGACCTCCTTAACTACATGGAGCCCGGGCCATAGACTATTGACGGCCTCAAGGTGGCTCTAGATATCCGGGAGGCCGTCAATAGACGTCCTCGGCTCCTCCAGCCACTGGGGGGCGCGCGCGCATGCCCGGCGCGTCACTGACATGCCGATGCACGTGCCTGACGGCCGCGATGTCCGCCAGGCACCCGCGATCGGCCGGTACACAGACAAGGATGTGGATCTCTGTGTGTAAACACAGAGATCCACGTCCTGTCAGGGAGAGAGGAGACCGATGCTGTGTCCCTTGTACATAGGGACACAGATCGGTCACCTCCCCCACTCAGTCCCCTCCCCCCACAGTAGTAATCACTCCCAGGGCACACATTTAACCCCTTCCTTGCCCCCCTAGTGTTAACCCCTTCACTGCCAGTGTCATTTTTACAGTAACCAGTGCATTTTTATAGCACTGATCGCTGTAAAAATGACAATGGTCCCAAAATGGTGTCAAAAGTGTCCGATGTGTCCGCCATAATGTCGCAGTCACAATAAAAATCGCTGATCGCCGCCATTACTAGTAAAAAAAATGTATTAATAAAAATGCTATAAAACGATCCCCTATTTTGTAGACGCTATAACGTTTGCGCAAACCAATCAATAAACACTTATTGCGATTTTTTTGACCAAAAATATGTAGAAGAATACGTATTGGCCTAAACTGAGAAAAAAATATATATTTTAAAAAAAAATTGGGATGTTTATAATAGCAAAAAGTAAAAAATATTGTGTTTTTTTCAAAATCGTCGCTCTATTTTTGTTTTTTAGCGCAAAAAATAAAAAAACCGCAGAGATGATCAACTACCACCAAAAGAAAGCTCTATTTGTGGGAAAAAAAGGACGGCAATTTTGTTTGGGAGCTACGTCACACGACCGCGCAATTGTCATTCAAACCGTGACAGTGCTGAAAGCTGAAAATTGGCCTGGGCAGGAAGGGGGTTTAAGTGCCCAGTAAGCAAGTGGTTAAAATTAGTTGCCTAGCTGTTATACTGTTTTAATGGCTTCAGTATGTTCTAAATCAGCGGCTCTGAACAAACATATATTAGGAAAGTTAAAATACCTGATTTGCATGCTTGTTCTGGATCAGTGATTCAGAAAGTACTGAAGCCATTGTATCATAATGTCAGCCAGGCAACTTGCATTTTCAAGTGATATTAGCAATTGCAATATTTCTCTCCATGCTAGTCACCTTTAATAATATACATGTGGCTTCCCACCATTGAACTCCTTATTAAAAATAAATTTGATAATTACTTTACATCTGAGCAGCCTTGATTTAATAATACAAACTGGAGGGGCGTGGCTTAGCGTATGGAGGAGTAAGAAGCTTCCTCCAGGAGCTCCCGCACACACCGGATTCATCGCGGCCACCAGCGCCTTCCAGACCCGCTAAACAGGTCGGTGATGGGGAGGAAAGGTGGGGGAGAAAGTCGCCATACCACCGATCCGAGCAAAGAGGGGGACATAGACAGATTATTTTATAAAAAGCTGACGCCGGAGCAGCACGGCCCCCCCTCATCCAAGATGGCGTTGACCCGCTCCTCGGGGACACATGCGGCCTCTCATGGACTGGCTTCCCAGCACCACACAACTCACACCAGATCTAGGATGCGAGCCAGCTCTCCTCCTGACTCAGACAACGGCTCCACACAATCAGCCTGCCATTCCCCTGCCTCGCACCGCTCCTATGGAGCTTGGGACATGGAGGCCTATATCAAAGCCCTCCCTACCAGACATGATTTTGAGGCCTGTGTGCAGAGGCTTGAGCGTTCCTATAAGCAGGAAATTGCTGAGCTGCGCAGAGATGTCACTAGCAGACTGGATGAGGTGGAACACAATGTTGAAGAGACTGTAGCTGCCATACAATCGCATGATGCCATCCTGAATGAGCACACCCTGCAAATACAGCACCTCATGTACCATCAAGACGACCAGGAGAACAGGGCCAGACGCAATAACATCCGCATCCGTGGCCTACCTGAGTCAGTGGACACTAAAGACCTAGCCCCGGCTCTCATCGCTATGTTTAATGACCTGCTCCAGAGAGAGAAAGACGCACCTCTGGAACTTGATCGTGTCCATAGAGCCCTGGGCCCTAAGAATCCTAACCTGGAACACCCTAGAGATGTCATCTACAGGGTCCACTTCTACGCGATTAAAGACGGCATCATGCAGGCGGCACGAAAACAAGAGACCATTTGTTTCAACGAGTCCCAGATATCCTTGCTACCGGATGTCTCCAAGCTGACCCTGGATATGCGCCGGGCATTGAAGCCCCTCACTGGGGCCTTACAAGCTAAACAAATCAAATATCACTGGGGCTTCCCCTTCCACCTTTTTGCTTCGCATGAAGGGAAATCGGCAGTGTTTCGTACACTCGGCGATCTCCCTAAATTTCTAGGGACCTTTGAACTGCCTCAAATATCTCTACCTGACTGGCCTCTTCACGCAGCCACCCCTGGATTCCCGGTCGCCTCCGGCTGGCAGAAGCAATCCAAGAAACCCAGGCGTTCCAGATCAGAAACCTCCAAGTCAAATGCCGGATGATTTAATGCTATCAGCTCTTCGTGCCTTTTTTTTTTTTCTCTCCCTCTTTAGCTGGGCATTAGACCCGCAAAGTCGTCCCTGTTCTCAGGTTACAGTTTTGTTGGGGCGCTCTCCTACTAACTTGTGTCTTACTTCCTGCTCACAGGGGACATTCCGCCATATTTTGTGTTCCTTCAAGTTGTTCTCCCTGAACGTTGACCCCTTGTGAACTTTCTCCCTCCCCCATAAGTAATGACTGTCCTCCAATACCGCATTGACTCCCACCCACCCCCCCTCCCCTTCCCAATACCTAAAGCGATTTATTGTGATTTTGTTTGGAAGCCTGGTGCAGGACCCCTGAGGCTGTCAAGTGTTCTCGCAGATTGTCCGGGACTCATACTCCCGGACTTATATACATGAGTGTCTAACTAACTGCAGCCGTCGGGGGCCCTGAACCGCTTGACTTATGGTTATGTTTACATGTTTATTTTTGCAGCCCGGTGTGTGCGGGCACCTCTGTGCACTGTCTGCGATCCCCCTCCTAGGTTTACAGCGTCCTACTAGGACTCCGCTGACATGTTGCTTGCAACGTTACTAGTTTGGCCGTTGAGGCCCTATTTTCTACCTCTCCTCTCCTTCTCTCTTTCCCCTCTGTTTCTGGACCCCTCCTTTCCTGTGCTTCTTTGTAAACAATCCTACACTCCTCCCTTTTCCCTCCTTACCCCTTTCCCAGCGACAGCGAGCTCGGAACTAATTAAGATCTATTCCCACCCTATAGTGCTCCCCTCATGGCAGCGCCCGCCTCCTTAAAAATCTCTTCCCTGAATTGTAGGGGCCTTAACGTCCTGGAGAAGAGGAGACATATCCTATACCACTTCCACAAATTACGAACCCAAATCCTTCTCCTCCAGGAAACTCATTTCCGATCCGACACCATCCCACAGGTTTTACATAAACAGTACCCTACCTGGTTCCACAGCACCAACCCTGCCGCAAAATCTAAAGGAGTATCTATTGCCTTTCACGCCTCATTCACCCCTGACATGCTTGACACACTCATAGACCCCGCAGGGAGATATGTTTTTCTTAAATTGTCGTATTTGAATGTGATTTACACTGTAATTAACGTATACTCTCCTAATCAGGACCAACCGCAGTTCATCTCCAAGGTGGCCGCACGCCTGAAAAGGTTTATTACTACCAACATGATCCTAGGAGGTGACCTCAACGCAGCTCTGTTACCTCGCCTTGATTCCTCGATGGGTAAGTCCTCACTCTCCCCTGCTTCTTTGACCAAAATGAAAACCGCTCTATCTGACCTGTCTCTGGTGGATGTCTGGAGGTTGTTACACCCTACCACAAAGGACTATACATATTTCTCCCCAGCACACTCCTCTTACAGCAGACTGGACTACCTATTCATCTCCCAAGCCCTATTGGACTGTTCTCCTGACACCTCGATTGACCTTACTCTTTGGTCAGACCACGCACCCATTCACTTGAGCTTGGGTAGGGCTCCTACCCCCAAGACCAGATCACCTTGGAGGCTCAATGACAACTTACTCCTAGATACAGTTTGCGCCCAAGACATCCTCCTGACCATACAGCACTTTATTGCAGACCACGCACACGACGACACTAACCCTCTTACGAAATGGGAGGCCCTCAAATGTGTCCTTAGGGGCAAGTTTATCCAGCACGGCTCTAGTCTTAAACATGCAAGCACGGTGGAGATAACCAGACTTTTGGCTTTAATAGCTTCATTGGAAGAGTCCCACAAACAATCCCCTGAGGCCAGGATTCATCTTGAGCTGGTTAATGCCAGGCGGGACCTTCTGCAAATCTTTTCAGAACGTTCCCTGGTGGCTAGGGATAAGGGGCGATTCGCCCATTACTCCCAAGCCAACAAGTGTGGTAGACATTTGGCCCATACCCTACAACCTCAGCAAGCCCGGAAACATATTCCCTTTATTCACTCCCCCTCCGATGGTAAACTGAGTTCCAACTTAGCCATAGCCGATGAATTTCGTAGATACTATTCCAATTTATATAATCTATCCCCCCAAAACCCCTCACCTAGGCCCCCTTCGGTCGGCTCCGAACAGGACATGTCGTCCTATATTCAAGACACCTCCCTTCCCCCCATACCAACTTCGGATGCAGAGGAATTGGAATCCCCTTTTTCTGAAGCAGAATTCCTATTAGCCATCAAGGAACTCAAAAATGGTAAAAGCCCAGGACCTGATGGGTTCTCCTCGCGCTTTTACAAGAAGTTTGCTCCCCAGATTGCCCCCATCCTTGCAAATGCCTTTAACGCCATTAATGATAATCTCTCCCCCTCATCGTCCTTACTTCATGCCCAGATTGTAGTGATTCCGAAACTCGGTAAAGACCCCTCCTTATGCGCCAATTATAGGCCAATTTCCTTACTTAATATAGACTTGAAATTGTTCGCCAAGATCCTGTCGAAGCGTCTCTCCCCATTACTACCTGACATTGTACATAGGGACCAGGTGGGTTTTGTCCCTGGCCGTGAGGCGCGGGACAACACCACTAAAACTGTTCATCTTATAGCATACGCTCATCATAATCGGGTGCCTGCCTGCCTGCCTCCTCTCTTGTGATGCGGAGAAGGCCTTCGACAGGGTCAGCTGGCCGTTTCTCCAAGCCACCCTTGCCCAAATAGGACTAGGACCGAAAATGCTCTCGTGCATTATGGCCCTGTATTCCACGCCCTCTGCCTCTATCTTAGTAAATGGTACTCACTCGCGTACATTCACGATAGCTAATGGTACCAGGCAAGGATGTCCCCTCTCCCCTCTCCTTTTCGCCCTTGTTATAGAACACTTGGCCCAAGCCATCAGAGCAAACCCGAGCATAAGTGGTATTCAGACCCCCTCCTCACATTGCAAACTCTCCCTATACGCTGATGACCTCTTGCTTTATGTGACACAACCCCACATTAGTATACCATCCATCCTAGCAGAAATCAACCGCTTCGGACGGCACAGTAACTATAAGCTTAACATTTCCAAAACGGAAGCCCTTAACCTATCACTTCCACATCATACCCTTTCCTCCCTCAAGACTAATTTCTCCTTCCAATGGCAGGCGACATCCATTTCATATTTAGGTACGTCCATCCCGACACGCGCGGCGGATATCTATACTCTGAATTTTGGCCCTCTGCTCACTAAGATCAGACGCCTAACCGAGAATCGGATGGACAGACCACTCTCTTGGTTTGGTTGCATGAACACCCTAAAAATGGATATACTCCCCAAATTATTGTATCTATTCCAAGCACTCCCCATTTCCCTCCCTTCCGCATTTTTCCGCACCCTGCGCTCTTTGGCTATACGCTTCGTATGGCTGGGGAAGCACCCCAGGTTGAATCATAATCTTTTATGCACTACCATCTCTAAAGGTGGAATGGGTCTGCCGGATTTTGAGCTTTATCATTCCTCAGCTGTGTTATCACGGATCCTGGAGTGGTTCCCCCGCCCCTTTGTCAAAGCTGCTACCCTGGTGGAACAAGACTTGTCCCCGATAGATCGTCGGGCCCTTCTATGGGGTTTTGAACATACTCCGGGGTCTCTCACTGCATTATCTCCCCTCACCAGGGATGCTCTGGTGCTTTGGTATCGCAAGAGAGAGGCCTATGCTTTATCTACTGAACCAAGCCCACTCACCCCATTATTTGACAACCCAGCCCTTCCGGAGGGCAGGTCCTTCCACACACTTGACGGCTACGACAGAGCTTCCTGGCCCACGGCACGACAATTCATTGACTCTGCGCAGGGTACCTTTAAGTCAAACCATAACTCTACGTCCTCCCGCTTGACTTGGCTCACCCGACTACACCTGACTTTCTATTGCAAAGGACTTCACGAATCCGAACAGATCCATCGACCCCTGACCAGTTTTGAACAAATATGCACACTTCCTGACACCCCCCGCCATACCCTTTCCTTGACCTACAAACTGATTCTAGACCACACTCATGACTCCTTACCTAAATTTACAAAAGTTTGGTCGGAGGAGCTTGGGAGAGACATTACTGGAGTAGAATGGAGTAAAGCCTTTCTCTTTACCCACAAATCGTCTATCTCTAGCTACTCCCAAGAGAAAAACTATAAGGTGATTGCCAGATGTGATCGAGTGCCGACCACCCTCAGGATCATGTACCCCTCAGCTGCGGACACCTGCTGGAGATGCAACTCGGCAACAGGTATATACAGTCATGTATGGTGGGAATGTGATGTAATTCGACCGTTCTGGTCTCAAATTTTTCAAATTTATTCTGAGATTTATGATACGCCTCTTCAGCCTTCTCCTTTTATTGCCCTCCTCTCCATCCTACCGGGTACTGTCAAATTCCAAAAACACAATCTTCTTAAATTTTCCCTTAGTGCGGCTCGGCGACTCATTTCTAGGCATTGGAAAACCACCTCCCCTTCTTCGATTGTAGAATGGGTAAATGAGATGAATACTAGTATGCTAATGGAGGAAATGCTTGCCAAATCTCTAGACAGACATGCTAAATTCTCCTTTACCTGGAGTATATGGAGACATTACTCAACTTCGAATAAGTTGAAGGATAGGCTCCCGCTAGGGCCTACTCCCTGAGGCCTTACCAGTCCTCAACCTTTGGGTTCCCTGCCATGTTTGGATACCCTTCCATTGGTCCGCAGCTCGCTGACCCCCTCACCCCCCCTTCTTCCCCTTCCACCCTTCCCTTTGCATTATACCCCCCTTCTAAACTCTAGATCTCCCTTTCTATCTTTATTTCTCCCCATCTCTTTCTTAGGCCTCCCCCTAAAGTTATTTGATGACTCTTTTACATGTATGCGGTCCATTTTATGTTTACACTGTCATCACTTGTGAGACTTCACCAATAGGTGTTGGAATGGTGTCGTTTGTACAGGTATTCATGTCATCCCCTAATGACTCCTCTGATCCAGGATCACAGTAGGATCCCACAGGGGCATCCTGGTCGGATAGAATGGATAATGTGTCTTCAGACGACACTGTTTGATTTGTGTATTACTTCACACCTCTTCTCATGAGCTAGTTGTTATTTGTATATTGCCGTATACATGCTGTAACAGGGGATTACCCCTTACTTATCGGTCCGGGTTGCCTCTTGACGGGCTCCTGGATTCTTGTCTTTTTTCTGTACAGTTGAAACTTTGATAAACAATAAAAACTAATTGAACTAATAATACAAACTGGCCACTTTAATGTAGTTTTTCAATTTCTTGAAAAAAATATTAGCAGAGCTCATAACGGTTAAAATGGCGCTAATTACCCCTGGCAGTGTGCACTATTTTAAAATGAACCTACAGATACCAGTTTAAGTTAGATTAAAGGCTAAAAGTGACAATCTGCCTGTATTCAATTAGGGATTTTTAGAAACTTGGCAAAAACTCAGCCATGAGCACAACCCAATTATACTTTCAAAGCTGAATTCTAAACTAACATTCATCAGCTCCACACTGAACCGCATGGTATTTTTTACTGAAATATATTATGTTGCTGTCATAAATGCAGTTTTCTCCTGTGTTGTTACTGCATTTTCTCTTTGTCTCTCACTATTCTTTACGGCATATGCAAAAGCAGCAAGAACTTAATATTTATTTCTTAGTATTCATGTTTTATTAAAAGGTTTCCCCTATCCATACAATTATTACTTTGTATCTTTGTATGGAATTTCTAGCAATGTCTTGCTCTAGTTTCTAGCCATAATAAGACACGTATGGCCTTCTGGATTTTAAAGTGAACTTATGCTTTGCCTATGCCGGGCAAAGCCACAGGTTCACTTCATGACCCTCTACCAAATTGTACATGATCACCTCTCCTTCTAGGTATAGTGGTGCATGCCAATATGATATCACTGGTGCTTGGTGGTTTGTACATGGGGGGTGGTAAGAGAGTTTTCAGCCCTGTGTAAGCTCAAAGTCACAACCTGTAACCTACACAGTGTTTTTTCTCCTCTCAGCTGAACACAGCAGCAGGACATGTAGGAAAGTTATGTGCTGCTGGGAAAGGGCAGAATTTGGGTGATCCTGTTGCTTTGCCCTGCACTGTCCTTTTAACTCAGCTGAGGGGCATTATGGATCATGACACACACTAGTAGAACTTATTTATCAAAGTGTTCGAGAAAATAATGAAAGAACTCCCACATTTTCACAGGTGTACCCATCTGTACATCAATGAAAAGGGCCATCCTTGCCTGCATAGGATGCACAGGTGTTCACACTGCATTTGGGGACACACACCCACACCTCTATGACTGTCAAACTTGGACCAACGGCTGTTTCCTTGCTCCCGCTGATTTCCAATAGGCATGAATAGGACTACATGCATGTGGATGCATGAAACACCTGTGCATGTCGTGCGTTGTACAGATAGGTACGCCCATGTGAATGATGCCAAAGTCAGCCAGCCCTTTACTAAAGACATACCTCCCAACTGTCCCTCATTGAGAGGGACTGTCCCACCTTTGGAACCAAATCCCTCTGTCCCTTTTTCCTTCTCAGTTGTCCCTCATTTTGGACAGATGTGTAGGCCTCTATAATAATACTTAACAACAAAAAAAAAGTGTTACACTACACTAAAACATTTACGCCAGTACAAAGGAAACATAGCGATGAAAAAAGTAGTTGTGGGTTTAGTCAATAATTTTTTATATGAATTCTTCATAGGCCACAAAACTGGGGATATGGCAGGGGTGTGTCCTTTCCTTGCACACTTTGTGTTAAAGAGTGTCCCTCTTTTTCATCTCAGAAATGTGGGAGGTATGCTAAAGACGCCAAGCTGATTCAAAGCTTTATTTTCCAGCACCCATTTTTCAGTTTATATCTTATTGATTATTTGCTCTGTGGAAAACTGATTATTTCTGCCGATGTATTGATTAATGTGGTCAGTGAGGAAGCTGACATGGTAAACATACCTTCAGGTGCACTCTAAGACCCCTTTTACACTGGTGCCACCCATAGCGTCGGCGGTAAAATAGCGGTAAAACACCGCTATTTTACCGTCGGATTTGCAGCGCATTTTGGCCGCTAGCAGGGCGCTTTTAAACCCCGCTAGCGGCCGAGAAAGGGTTAAAACCACCCGCAATGCGCTGCTACAGCGGTGTATTGCCGGCGGTACGGCGCTGAGTTCACCGCTCCTAATGCGCTCAAAAGAAGCTGCTGGCAGGGCTTTTCCTGATGCCATGCCAGCGCGCCGCTCCAGTGGGCTCCCTCTGGCTTTCACACTGGAGGCAATAGAGCAGTTGTTAGGGCGGATTGCAGGCACTATTTTTAACGCTATAGCGCCTGCAAAACGCCCTCAGTGTGAAAGGGGTCTAATAATGTAGAAAGTCTCTGTGATAGACTCTGTGATACTTGTCTGAAAAACTGCACTTTTCTTTGTAACTCCATGCCACAAGGTTATTCCAGTGAAGCGCTAAAAAATAAATCTATTAAACGTACTTAATTCCATACGCTTCTAAAAATTGATCATATATTATTAGTAAATTTATATAATTAGGTTTATGTGAGATATAACATTGCATGTAACAAAATGTAAAAACAACAGCAACAACAACAAAAATAAAAAAAGAAGAATATCAATTTCTTTGGAATTTAACTAAATAGATGACTTAAGGATTTGTTTAGCGCTTTAACCACTTCCATACCGGGCCATTGTAAAATGACGCTGGCAGGAACCCTCTTTCCCTCCGGGTGGACGTCATATGACGTCCTGTGCTTTGTGGGGGGATATCTGAATGATGCCTGCAGCTAGAGGCATCATTCAGATATCCTTCTCTTCTGCCGGCGATTCTGCGCACTATAAGAATGATCATAGCAGCAGTTCCGCCGCTTAATCGTTCTTATAGGCGGCGGGAGGGGACACCCCCCCTTCCCGCCGCCATCCGGTGCTTCTCCGGGCTCTCCCGTGCCATCAGGGGCCCGGAGAAAGAATCGTCTGGCACCGGTGGTCACATGACGAGCATAGAGATGACTGGTGACCAGATGGTCACCAGTCATCTCTATGACTGTCGGAGGCCCAGGCGCGATGTGATGACGTCATGCCTGTTTTCCGAAAGGTACACACCGCGATTGCGGCTGAAAGGATGAGATCGGTGATTTATTTTTCCCGATCTCATGCTTTCCAGCCTGGAGGAGATGTGGGGTCTTATTGACCCTGCATCTCTCCATAAAGAGGACCTGTCACAATAGATTCCTATTACAAGGGATGTTTACACTCCTTGTAATAGGAATAAAAGTGATCAAAAAAAATAAAAATTCTAAAAAAAGAAGTGTAAAAATTAAAACAATTAAGTAAAATAAAAAAATATTTTTTTTTTTTTAAAACACCCCTGTCCCCAATAGCTCGCTCTCAGAAGTGAACGGACACGCAAGTCCCGCCCACATATGTAAACGCCGTTCAAACCACATATGTGAGGTATCGCCGTGTGCGTTAGAGCGCGTGCAACAATTCTAGCACTAGACCTCCTCTGTAACTCTAACCTGGTAACCTGTAAAAAATTTCAAAGCGTTGCTTATGGAGATTTTTAAGTACCGAAGTTTGGCACCATTCCATGAGTGTGCACAATTTTAAAGCGTGACATGTTAGGTATCTATTTACTTGGCGTAACATAATCTTTCATATTTTACAAAAAAATTGGGCTAACTTTACTGTTTTGTTATTTTTTAATTTGTGAAACCATTTTTTTCCCCAAAAAAAAGGCATTTGAAAAATTATTGCGCAAATACCGTGCAAAATAAAAAGTTACAATGACCATCATTTTATTTCCTAGGGTGCCTGCTAAAAAAAACATATATAATGTTTGGGGATTCTGAGTAATTTTCTAGCAAAAGAATGATGATTTGTACATGTAGGAGAGAAGTGCCAGAATAGGCCCGGTATGGAAGTGGTATAAAAAGCCCTGTATTGAAGTGGTTAAACATAAAATAACTTGATAGGTTACAGAAGTATTAATTGAATTAAATGTAAAATAATCACCACTTCATATTTATGTTTTGGAAATGATAGTTCATGATGACAGACTGTACATGGCAACAAATTGCCTGGGTATTCTCTGTCCCAAGTTATACAAAACAGGGTATTTAGGGAGATACCTTGTATCTGGTTGCTTCTAATTGTCACTAGTTATTACCCTACATGTTAAAAAATAAAACTAATCTCAATTTCTTCATGCAGACCTTTTGGGGTTATACTATTCAACACAATGGTCCAGTATGTTTCTCTTAGGCACAGTTTAGAGAAATTTTATTTTTCTGTTAAGTTTGTAGAAATGGCCCCATTACCAACGTCAATCCTTTTCTATCACTTTATTAATGAACTGAATAATGCCTATGGAATGTATGATCCAGGCTGCCTTGTTCAATCAGCCGCTTGATTTTTCGGAAGTACAAAGCTTGTTTACGTATCCATGTGCTGTATGAAAGATTTTTATGTGCTGCTTTTAGTATCCTGAGAGTCTTTTTATTATTAATGAATTTTAACTATTGATGAGTTGTATTTTCGATCAACTATGGAGATCGATATTGCCAATCGTCTGGGGTGTGACGATGCAAAATATTGCGAAACGCGTCGGGAGACTCCACTGCTGCCACTGAGTACATTTCAAGCGCTTATTCTTTGATGTGATGTAAGTGTTCCTACCTACATTATTAAAAGTTCCTACACTGTATCACGCTATGTGCCCTCCTTTTCTTTTCTTTGATATGGTTTTGCCTTGAGCCACCATTACTGCTATATTGGGCTTGGAGATTCAGTGCAGTTAGTCGCTCTGAACTGTGGAACGCTTATTTGTGGATTGCCAGCCAGGATTCTACCTCCACGGGGATACACACATAAAGCCTGAGTTGACCCCATAGACATACGTTTATCGGGTCCACTCATTCCGGTAAGCCTCCTTTTCATGCGGTGGTGGTCATCTTACAGTCACTTGATTTTTATTGAAGTCACAAGTTCACTTTGGATTGTTCATTTATTTCTGGATCATCATCAGAGACTTTTGTTTATCACGTTCACATTGATTGATTTTTGTATTGTTTTTCACTTCATCACTTGGGTGTCACTCATAATTTGATTTATTACGTTTAGCGCTACATATTTTGTATATTGTTTTATAGTTACCTTTTTTCTAAGTGGGTATTGTAGCTGCTTACACATGATAGTTGCGCGAATATTTTTGTATATATACATAATCACATAAATCACAATCAAACTCACCCCCCTCTCCCTATATTTGCAAAAGTAGTCATTATCCAAATCATAATAGAATACCTGCAATAAATACAAAATCATCTTCTAGGAAGAATCACTGAAATCTGAAAAGGAGAAAGCCAGTGGAAAAAAAAGGATCCTCATGTACTCCTGATGTTGTTCATCCTGATAAAAATCTGCCTATTAATCACAGACCCAGCGACATGGGAGGACATGTGGATCCACCTCCAATAATGGCATTCTTCCACCTGATCCCTCCCAATTTCAAAACAGAGGGAAATATCCATGCATACAGTGTTCCAGTTTCTAATTCTAATTCAAGATTTTGAGGTAAATAAATTGTATAAAGAAGATAAGAAGGTAGTCTTCTTCTGAAATAGTAAGTGCAGCATGTAAAGTATAATCCCCCACTAGGTGTTTTTAGGGGTCCCTCTTCCCGAAGAGAGGAAAAAACAGATACAGAGGATCAAGCGAAACAAGATCTAAAACATCTATCATAATAATATTTATTTGCATTAGAAGCCCTAGTAAAGGCCTTAAATGCCTTTAAGAAGGATATGACCTACAAGATATCCCTCTCAATATCCTGTGTACACATACTTTGTTTCATCTGTAATCAGTTTTTTACCCACAACAAAAGGGAATTTATAAAAGCTTATTATGTTATAGTTTATCCATATTTCAGCAGCTTGTGAGAAAAAAACTCTTAGTAAACATTTAACCAAAAATGAGCGCGAAGCACCTAAAGCACTCAAAGATAATCTTTAACTCATTATTCATAAAACAGACAAGGGTGGGGGCACAGTCAAGCAGAACAGGAAGGATTTTCTTGGCCCTAGCAGGAAGGCTATTTTCTGATACCAATACATATGAAACATATTTTTTTTTTTTTTTTTTTTTTTAATAAAGGACTTTTCCAAGGTGTTTGTGTGTTTTTTTTACATTTTTTTTACACTTTCTTTGTGAAATGGTAGGGGTACAATGTACCCCTTACCAATTCACATAGGGGGGGCTGGGATCTGGGGGTCCCCTTTGTTAAGACCCCCACAACCACCGGGCAAGGGTTGTGGGGATGAGGCCCTTGTCCCCATCAACATGGGGACATCCTCCCCATGTTGAGGGCATGTGGCCTGGTACGGTTCAGGAGGGAGGGGGGCGCTCTCTCATCCCCCCCTCTTTTCCTGCGGCCTGCCAGGTTGCGTGCTCGGATAAGGGTCTGGTATGGATTTTTGGGGGGGACTCCACGCCATTTTTTTAAAATTTGGGGTGGAGTTCCCCTTAAAATCCATGCCAGATCTGAAGGGCCTGGTATGGATTTTTGGGGGGACTCCACGCCTTTTTTTTTAAATTTGCGACGGGGTTCCCCTTAATATCTATACCAGACCTGAAGGGCCTGGTAATTGAATTTGGGGGGACCCCCACGCTTTTTTTTTTTTATCAATGACTTTTCTATGTATTGCCTGGAGCCGACAATTCATTAATAGCCGCAAGTGAGTTTTAAATGACTTTTTTTCCTTCAGAAATGAAATTTTATGCAGGGACAGTTCTAAGCTTGGGAAACATGCGCCACTTCACATGCATATCATACACACCCCCCAGGTACGAAATTTAAAGGAATATTTCACTTTTATTTTTTCATTTTAAGCATTATTAAAATCACTGCTCCCGTAAAAACTTAAATTTTTTAAACTTTTTTTTGCATTGATACATGTCCCCTGGGGCAGGACCCGGGTCCCCAAACACTTTTTAGGACAATAAATTGCATATTAGCCTTTATAATTAACACTTTAGATTTCGAACGTTTGAGTCCATTGTATTTAATAGGGTTCTAAAGTTCACACGAACATTCTGTCTGTTCGCAGGTTCTGGTGCGAACCGAACGGGGGGGTGTTCGGCTCATCCCTGCTCCTGGATGGAGAAAATAGTCGCATGCATTGTCAGGTGTGGTTTTGGTCCATTCTTCCACACAAGCAGTCTTCAAATCTTGAAGGTTCCCTGTCTATGAACTCGGATCTTTAGTTCTTTCCATAGATTTTCTATTGGAAATAAAGTCAGGTGATTAGCTGGGCCATTCTAGTAGCTTTATTTTCTTTCTTTGAAACCAATTGAGAGTTTCCTTGGCTTTGTGTTTGGGATCATTGTCTTGCTGAAATGTCCACCCACGTTTCATCTTCATCAACCTGGTAGATGGCAGCAGATTTTTATCAAGCATGTCTTGGTAAATTTTTCCATTCACCCTTCCTTCAATGACATGAAGTTTGCCTGTACCGTATGTTGAAAAACAGCCCCACACCATGATGTTCCCACCTCCAAACTTCACTGTTGGTATGGGGTGTTTTTGGGGTGATGTGCAGTGCCATTTGACCTCCAGACATGGTGTGTATAATGGCATTCAAGGAGTTCAATTTTGGTCTCATCTGACCAGACAATATTCTCCTAGGATCCTAGGATTTTACAGGCTTGCCTAAGGCCAGGTTCATTCTATTGCAAATTGGATGCGGCTCGCCGCATCCAATTCGCAATAGCAGGAGAATGTGACCGACTCTCTATGGAGTCGGTTTACATATCTCCGATGTGGCTTCGGTGTGAATTTGCACAGGAGCCCTGTGCATTGGGTCCGTTTCAGGTCCGAATTCAGCCCAAAAATCGAGCTGAAATCGGACCTGAAACGGTGAACCAGGGCGCACAGGGCCCCTGCTGGAAACTGCATCGACATTAGGTGTGAACCGAACCCTAATGTTGTGCATCAAACTTTAACCACTTGCCGACCTGCCACTGTCATTATACAGCGGCAGGTAGGCAAGTATAAATTTTTATTACCAAAATTTGCATAAGAATACATAATGGCCTAAAATGAGAAAAAAAATTGCTTTTTTAAAAAAAATGCGGGATATTTATTATAGCAAATAGTACAAAATATTGTGTTTTTTTCTAAATTGTCGCTCTTTCTTTGTTTATAGCACCAAAAATTTAAACCGCAGAGATGATCAAATACCACCAAAGGACAGCTCTATTAAAGACATCAATTTTGTTTGGGTACAGCGTCGCACAACCGCGCAATTGTCAGTTAAAGCGGCGCAGTGCCGTTTCGCAAAAAATGGCCTGGTCATTCAGTGGTTAAACAAACTTCAACATCCTTTTTCTTCAGCAATGAAGTCTTTCGGGGTGAGCATGCATACAGGCCATGGCGATTGAGTGCATTACTTATGGTTTTCTTAGAAACAATTGTACCTGCTAATTCCAGGTCTTTCTGAAGCTCTCCACAAGTGGTCCTTGGCAAATGCACAACTCTTCTGATAATTATTTTCACTCCTCTGTCAGAAATCTTGAGAGGAGCCCCTGGTCATGGCCAGTTTATGGTAAAAAGATGTCCTTTCCACTTCTGGATTATGGCCCCAACAGTGCTCACTGGAACATTCAGAAGTTTAGAAATCCCTCTGTAACCAATGCCATCAGTATGTTTTGCAGCAATAAGGTTGTAAAGGTCTTGAGAGAGCTCTTTTCTTTTACCCATTGTGAGATGTTTTTTGTGTGACACCATGGTAATGAGACACCTTTTTAATGGCCAATCAGTTAAGTTTGAACCAGCTGATATTAATTTGCACTGGCAAGGGGCAGGATTTATTTCTATATACTGATAAATTTCAGCTGGTGTTTTGGCTTACAATGCCTTTTTGCACCTTCCTTTCTTCATGTGTTCAATACTTTTTCCCTGTGTCATTCCATTTTATTACACATAACTTACTGTAATTTCTGAACATATTTGTTTTGGTTTCTTTGTATGTATAGATTGCATTGGTGTTGTATTTATTTTTTACAGAAAAAAAAAAACGTTTCTCAAATCTGAAGCAAAAAGAAACATACTGGACCCTTGCGTTGAATAGTATGGCTCTAAAAAGTCTGAATGAAGACATTTTGATTAATTCTATTTTGTAACTTGTAGGGTAATAGCTCCACCCCCCCCCTTTTGTGTAACTTGGGGTAGAGAATATCCAGGTAAATTATCTCCTGTAGTCTGTTTTCATAATTCAGTGATCCACCATCAAAAGTGAGGTGAGCACGCTTACCAAAAAATGTGGACCCATATACCCTAGATAATGAGTCTACAGAGATCATGTTATTTCCAATAACGTATGGCAAGATTCATCTGTGTATTCCATATGAAGATTTCCAAGCCCTCCGATGGAATCAGATATGAGCAAATACGGCATTCACAGATTAGTCTCCCATTTTACGGATGTACAGTATGTGGAAATATACTCATTACCTAGGGTATACGGAGCCACATTTTCTGGTAAGCCTCACTTTTGGTGGTGGATCACTGAATTGAATTGGAAATTACGGAGTGATTGCTTATAGATGCTCGCCCATTGTCACTTATATGGACTTAGAATTTTGTGGAGGTACTATGGTGACACCCATAATGTGATCTTCACATGTCAAGATTTTGGACTTATTGTATTGTCAAATCTCCTATTTACAGTATCTCGCAAAAGTGAGTACACCTCTCACATTTTTGTATATATTTTTGGACTTTTTCACTTAGGGGTGTACTCACATTTGTTGCCACCGGTTTAGACATTAATGGCTGTGTGTTGAGTCATTTTGAGGGGACAGCAAATTTACACTGTTATACAAGCTGTACACTCACTATCTTACATTGTAGCAAAGTGTCATTTCTTCAGTGTTGTCACATAAAAAGATATAATAAAATATTTTCAAAAATGTGAGGGGTGTACTCACTTTTGTGAGATACTTTATTTAGCGCTCTATGTTAGCGCAGCACAGTTTTTTTAGATGGCATTATATGATTACTTAGCCTTAATGTTATTTTGTATTGCTATAGCATGTCTGTTATGGTCATGCTTTATATTTGTCTATGAAGGTTTAGAGCGACACAGTTTATTTATGAAATTAGCTTTTTTAACTCATAATCACCCTGTTGGTGACTGCCTCTCTGGTTTGTTCTATATGACGTGATGCTGAGGAGAAGAGGAGGGAGAACAGATAAAGACCTGGAGAAAAACCAGAGGGGTGAAAGTGGACACTGATTGGAGTGGGAGAAGGAGTTTCTTAAAGCGCAAATAAACCCGCTGATTGTAGTAAAGAGTCATGGAATGCTGGTGAGTGCGGTCCAGAAAGGGGGAGGACATGTGAACATGAGCACAAGTGTGTGAAAATGGCACTTTAATATGGACTTTAGCACAAGTGCTGGTTAACTGACTTTTATAAGTTAATATATATTTTTTAGGTTTTTGCAGAGAGATACCAGTCATCTCCATGTTAATATTTTGGTACGGGTTTTATAGCAAATGCACTTTAAGATATTGGGAAGGAAGGAGGTATACTATAGTACGGCTATTTTTTTAATATAATTTTCTCATAGGTTTTATGGATTGATTTATTCATATGGTTTAAATATTTTGCACATGTAGTTGTGGATTATTGCAGTATATGGGGGGAAAAGAGGGAAGTGCATTGTAGTGCTTCACCTGTATACATTGTTTTTTTATATCCCCTGGAAAAGGAAAATAGCAAGGTGTGTGAGCAGCGATACTAAACGCATGCAGTTGGTAACACCACAGTGTGGGAATATTTATATATTGTCAGAAAATGCCACATTATGACCACTAGATGGAACTGACGATTATTGAAAATAAACTTATTTGGACACATTACAGGAATTATTCACAATGGCTGTGTTGCACAGCCCCATTTTTTTAATAAAAAGACCCCAATGCCGCGTACACACGACCGGAAATTCCGACAACAAATGTCCGATGTGAGCTTTTGGTCGGAAATTCCGACTGTGTTTAGGCTCCATCGGACATTTGCTGTCGGAATTTCTGCCAACAAAAGATTGAGAGCAGGTTCCCCTATTTTCTGACGGAAAAAACACGCATGCTCAGAATCAAGCAGAAGAGCCGAACTGCCTATTGAACTTCATTGATCTCGGCTCGTCGTACGTCTTGTACGTCACCGCGTTCTTGACGTTCGGAATTTCCGACAAGATTTGTGTGACCGTGTGTATGCAACACAAGTTGCAGCCAACATTCCGTCTGAAAAAAATCCACGTTTTTCTTGTAGGAATTTCCGATCGTGTGTACGGGGCATAAGTGTAATGTTCATCTGAAACCAATATTTACTTATGTTTGAATTGACATATTCACCCACTGGCTTTCAGTCTCTTTAAGGGACTTTGATTTTGCATTCTGTCTATGGTCAAATGCTACAAGCTAATTTGATAAAAGATAAAAAGGCACATCTGTAAATAAGCACACTTCCTATAGTTCACAGACATACAAAACACAAGCTGTGTAAGGTAAAAACTTGACAAAACAATAGGTGAACTTCATTGAACATCTCACTGCTAGCTCTCAGTACAAAGCAGACTGCCTAATACGTTTTATTATGCAAGACGCACTCCAGAGAATGGATTTCTGTAAAGAACGATGTTGCACGTCCTTTCATCAATAATGTATGTATATGTTCCGCAGCAACATCTCTATTGTATTGCAACAACGATCTGCATAAAATCCACATAAGGTGTTAAAGGAAACTGGGAATATTCTAAAAAGGCCTGTTTGACATGCACAAGCACATTCTACAGGCAGGGCCACATTATGTTTAGACATTTGGGATGTTTTATTCATAGTACATCTTCAGTGGTGGCCAGGATCTGATTTAAAACATGCTGCAGACAACATCTAGTGACTTAAATAGGCTGCTGAAAGTGGAAATGTTTAAAGTAATCTCAATTAGAGTGTGTTCTCTTTCTTACCATAATCCTGTCAAGGAGCGATTGTGTGGGAGACATTTGAAAAGTTCTAAAAATTCTTCATCTTCCAACTGTGTCCACCCAAGACTATAAAATAAAATAAATTACATGGTTAGTGCCATCATTTGCAATACACTAATATTAAGGTTGACATGTAATAGTTTTTCTGTTTCTTTCACTTAAATTGTAACAGTGTGCTACAAAATAAATGGGGTATAAAAAATAAAGGTTTCCAGTCAAGGGACTCTCACAGCCATAAAACAAACTTGCCATCTTCACAGAATGCAGGTCTGTGCATTGCTGCATCAATGTAAAGGATCGCTTAAAACGGTACTTAAACTATATTGTCAAATGTATTAAAATGCCTGCCTTTACATGTACATGAACTTTAATGGCAACCCAGTCTTAGTCCGTAGGGTTCATTATTGAGTTGAGTCCTCACCTCAACCTGATAGAGCACTTTTGGGATGAATTAGAGTGGAGACTGCGAGCCAGGCCTTCTCGTCCAACATCAGTGCCTGACCACACAAATAGCTATGACTAAGCACTGTTGAGAGTGTGAAACGCGTAAGTTTTTATCCTGTACCCTGCTGTGGTTTGTAATTTTGTTATTTTGCACAATAAAGCCGGACCAGACCTTCCCTCTTCCAATTGCTATATGCTTAGCCTGCACCTGCTGCTTACACCTTGAGGAGAGTGCCATTTCCACCTTCCCCTACTGCGTAGCTTTAACTGACAATTGCGCAGTCATGCGACGTTGTGCACAAACAAAATTGATGTCCTTTTTCCCACAAATAGAGCTTGATCACCTCTGCGTTTTTTATTTTTTGAGCTATAAACAAAAAAAGGCCAACAATTAAAAAAAAAAAATATATATATATATATATATATTTGTTTTGTTTTGTTTTGTTTTTGCTATAATAAATATCCCCCCCCCCCAAAAAAAAATACAATTTCTTCATCAGTTTAGGCCAATATGCATTCTTCTACATATTTTTGGTAAAATAAAATCACAATAAGCATATATTGATCGGTGATCAGCGGTTTTTAGCGGGACTGCGACATTGTGGCAGACAGATCGGAAACTTTTGACACTTTTTTGGGACCAGTGACATTTATACAGCGATCAGAGCTAAAAATAGCTATGGATCACTGTATAAATGGCACTGGCATGGAAGGGGTTAACACTAGGGGGCGATCAAGGGGTTAAGTGTTCTCTAGGGAGGTGTTTCTAACTGTGAGGGGAGTGTACTGACAGGGAGTAGAGAGATCGCTGTTCGTGATCACTAGGAACAGAAGATCTCTCTGTTCTTCCCTGTCAGAACGGGGATCTGTTTGTTTACATTGACAGATCCCTGTTCTGGTTCTCTGTGGAGCGATCGCGGGTGGCAAGCAGACATCGCAGCCGCCGGCCACGCGCATCTACTCTGGCGAAGCAGCACGGGTGCATGTGCGCCTCCTATTGCTCTTAAAGCGGCCAACATACAGCTACGGCGATTTGTGCAGATGTGCCAACCTGCCGCAGTATAATGACGACAGCTGGTCGGCAAGCGGTTAAACATTTTGTTTGGATCTGATTTTAATTTATACAGCTATTTATTTCAAAATTCTGTATCAATAACCATAGATCACTATAACATTAGCAGCGCTAGCGCAATCCACAGTTTAAAGTTTGCTAAACAGTTCATCAAATAGTGTACACAAGTATAAAGTCCACTTTAACCGCTTAAGGACCGCCGCACGATGATATACGTCAACAGAATGGCAGATCCCAGCCGTGGCTCGCGTGGGAGCCGCAGGCAGCGCGCTCGTGACCCGGTCCTGAGCTCCGTAACCGCGTCCGCGGGACCCGATCACCGCCGGTGTCCCGCGATCGGGTCACAGAGCTGAAGAACGGGGAGAGGTAAGTGTAAACAAACCTCTCCCCATGCTTCCTAGTGAGATTGTCACTGATTGTCTGTTCCCTGTCATAGGGAACGACGATCAGTGACGTCACACGCCAAGCCTCGCCCTTCTACAGTAAGAATCACACATTAGGTCACACTTAACCCCTTTAGCGCCCCCTACAGGTTAACCCCTTCACTGCCAGTGTCATTTTCACAGTAATCAGTGCATTTTTATAGCACTGATCGCTGTAAAAATGACAATGGTCCCAAAATAGTGTCAAAAGTGTCCGATGTGTACGCCATAATGTCACAGTCACAATAAAAATTGCTGATCGCTGCCATTACTAGTAAAAAAAAATATTAATAAAAATGCCATAAAACTATCCCCTATTTTGTAGACGCTATAACTTTTGCGCAAACCAATCAATAAAAGCTTATTGCGATTTTTTTACCAAAAATATGTAGAAGAATACGTATCGGCCTAAACTGAGGAAAAAAATAGTTTTTTTTATATATTTTTTGGGGATATTTATTATATCAAAAAGTAAAAAATATTTTTTTTTTTTTTAAAAATTGTCGCTCTATTTTTGTTTATAGCGCAAAAAATAAAAACCGCATAGGTCATCAAATACCACCAAAAGAAAGCTCTATTTGTGGGAAAAAAAGGACACCAATTTTGTTTGGAAGCCACGCCGCATAACCACGCAATTGTCAGTTAAAGCGACACAGTGCCGAATCGCAAAAAGGGGCCTGGTCCTTTAGCTACAAAATGGTCCAGGGCTTAAGTGGTTAAAGATGAAAATAAGATGTAAAATTGTCAAGCAGTTCCCACACTTTCTTTGGAATATTTATTATGGTGTCCTCCCAAGAACAGACCTCCCATCTTGTCGCCATCACTATCGCAATCCCTCTCTTTGTGGGACTCGCTTCGGAAACTTCCTTCCTTGGTCTCTAAAATTCAACCACTGGCTCTTTTATTACCAAACCCTGTATTTTTACAGGAAGGGGATGTTGAAGATTTCAAGTGGTGGCGTGACAAGGGGGTGTACCGCATTGGACATTTATATTCCCACTCAGGCCCTCTTCCTATAAAATATTTTATAGATAAACTTAAGATGCCTTCTACTGAAAAGTTGAGATTTCGTCAAATCTCTAACTTTATCCACGCTTTATGGAAATCTGGACCTGTATCCAAAGGTTTTACAGCATATGAGGTCTGGTGTGAACAGGCTACAGAGCGGAGGGGGGGGGGATCTTGGTAATCTATAGATCACTTGCTTCTCACTATGATAAATTACCACATATGTTGGCATGGGAGAAAGAACTTCAGACTGACTGGGATCTGAAGGATTGGCATGACAATTATTCTAGGTCAATAAAAGGCATTTATAATACTTCGCTTATAGAAGCCAATGTAAAAAAAATTATGAGATGGTACTTGGTCCCCACAAGATTAGCTTCAATGTATCCCACTACCTCACCCCTATGTTTTCGAGGCTGCCAGGGAATAGGTTCTATGATTCATATATGGTGGGAGTGTCCCAAGATCCGAGGATTTTGGAATAAGGTTTTTCACATAATACGAAAGGTTACAGGTAGCACTATACATCAAACACCAGCGATTGCTCTGCTTAACGTATTTTTACTGCATATTCCTAAAGTTACCCGAAAACTGATTCTGTTCATATTAACAGGGGCTAGAATAACCATTGCTAAAGCATGGAAAGAACCAACAGTATCCCTATTGTCTATGAAAAGAAAGGTTTCTTGGATAATGGAACACGAAAAAATGGTTAGTTCAATATTGGACAAGACCATACAATTTGAAGCTATATGGGAACCTTGGGCTAGTTTTTCGGGTATTTCCATGCACCATATATAGGTGACAACACCAATCGCTGATTTTTGATAGTCATATCGGGCAGGTAGGCTTTCTATACTCCTTTCTTTCTATCCTCTTCTCTTTATTTCTCCATTTTTCTCCTTTTTTTTTCTCTTCTTTACTTTTCTACTTTTATATAATTTAGTTTTTCTGAATATGAATAGTATTATTCTTCAATTCATTTAAATAGGATTTCTCAGGTTTCTATAGTAGTTTATAATACTAGAGTCAGATTACTAGACTTTGCTCTAGTTTATTGAGAACAGGTTCTTGTTCTCTTGTTAATTTCAATAAAGACCAATAGGTTGTCAATTGAAGGTTTTTAATTAAGTCTCCTCTTGTGTCCCCATCTGGGTGAGGTATCTGTAAGAGAATAGATGGTGAGGGGAGAGACCGGCTTGCCTCCTTGGACACAGCATTATCCCCTTAGGGGTGTCTGGGGGAGGGTCTTTCTCATTTGTCTTTTTTTTTATTTTTATAAATGAGGTAGACAGAATGAAATTTGCTATGATATTTAATTAAAGAAAAATAATATTTCTTTTGAACTAAGCCAAAGTCTCATACTTATGCTTTACTTTTTATACATTGATAATTCTAACTTTGCACGGAAGATATAACGAATTGTATATTGTAATATCTAAAATTTCTGTAACTAATATTGTAACACTTTCTTCCGCCTTTTTCTGTAATGACTCTATTTTGCTGAAAATAAAAAACTTGAATGATAAAAAGATGTAAAATTGTCCATCATAAAGGAAGCATTTGAGTGATCTTAATTCAAATCCAATTCCTCCACCACACCATCTGTGTCACAATCCCCATAGGTAATCAACTTACCAGATAATACTGGATACTGCACTTATCAATCGATAAATGTTGCCAGCTCTCTGCATACACTCCATCGGGGGGATTGGTGGCTCCGAGGGAATTAATCCATCAAATCTCTCTCTGCATGGACCTTTCTGTCCTGGTCACCACCTCTAGAATCTTGTGGAGTGTGTTCCAACGCTAGGAACAAAACTTCAGAGTTGCAGGGACACCCTAGTGAAGCAGAATTCTGTGATCTATTGCTTGGCAGCACTTAGACTTGAATGGAGAAGGGCAACACTAGGAGCCAATCAGGCTCTACCTTGGATTGCGCTAGCACTGCTAATGTTATAGTAATTTTTGCTGTATAGTTTCATCTTATTATAGTAGCTGCTTATGTTATTTTATGTAATAATTTGTCTGTGAGCGCTGAGGGAGAGATATTGAGCTTTAGTTTTCTCGTTTTTTTGTCAATAACCATAGATCATTTAATTTTTTTTTGCCGATAAAAAAAATCCCTGGATGAAAATGTATGCATTCTTTTTGTAATTTCTGTACTCCATTTGCCCGTTTAGGTAGAGTGGTTGATTTCCATGCAGTTTATCATGTTCAGGATCCACTTAGTCACAGACTGTTGATATGTATGCTATGTATACATTTGGCTTGTTATACCTAAAGCAACCTTTTAACTTTGCTAACATAAATCATGCAATAAGCTCTGAGGCTAAGGGCAGGAAAAGCAAGGGACACTGTACACTTAGCCGCGATCATGTCATCTTGTTCTTGGCAAAAACGTCAACAGCCTTGCTAGTAAATATAGTAAAATGACAGGGTGGCTATCAACTTTAAAATAAAATAAAAGGGATGTTCTATATATTCAACAAAAAGGAGAGAAGACCATATTGGTAACTAGTTGGTTCTCTTCAAAATATCAATCTGTTAATGATAAGCCATTAAAATAAATATTGCAAGAAAAATGAGGGTACTGCAAGCAGACATAAGTTCAAGGTAAGAACCTCTAAAGAAAAAATGATTTATTTATAGAGCATGGGGTAAAAGAAAAAAAAAATGTTACAATGTACTGCTCAGTATTTACTTGAACACACAATCCACACAAATGTGTTTTTATATACTGTATGTATTGGCAAATTATAGGGATGTTCCTGTAAAAAAAAATCAGCTTTGAGCAGTTGTAATGACCAATATCTACCCATAAAATGAATGTATATATTATGCAGACTTGTCAGCCATTAAATATTGTCCGAGAGCAGATACCATGAGATGTCAAACGTAAGCATTATTAGTCGGAAAACTATCCTCTGTGTACCTCTATGGAGCCACAGTAGTTTCTAAAAAAATTGCTTTTTAGGTGCTTTTATTAATACCTGAATTTTTTATCGAGCAATAAAAGGGCTGAATTGACATGTGGAAGTAGTGACAGATCTAAAAGCTATACGAAAGTGTATTCCTAAAAAAATAAAGCTTGAGCCCTCAAATTTGCACACATTTGCCACTGGCACAACAGTTTCATAGTATAGTGTTTGATAATATAATGTGTGAGGTTCCTTTTTCGCAGTATCACACTGAATTCTCTTTAACCACTTGAGACTCACGCTATAGATGAAAGACGTCTGCAGCGCGGCTCTCAAGGGCCGGTTGGACGTCCCTGGACGTCCTGCTGTGTTTACATCCCCCCGCTCGCTGCCGAGGGCGCGCGGCGGGGAATAGCTGTGCCCTCCGCGTCACGTGATGCCGATGCGCGTGCCTGGCGGCCATGATGTCCGCCAAGTACATGCGATCGACTGTTACAGAGGCAGGACGTGGATTTCTGTGTGTAAACACAGAGATCCACGTCCTGTCAGGGAGAGAGAGGAGACTGATGCTGTGTCCCTTGTACATAGGGACACAGATCGTAACCTCCCCCAGTCAGTCCCCTCCCCCACACAGTAAGAATCACTAATAGGGAACATATTTAACCCCTTCCTCTGCCCCTAGTGTTAACCCCTTGCCTGCCAGTCACATTTATACAGTAATCAATGCATATTTATAGCACTGTTCGCTGTATAAATGTGAATGGTCCCAAAATAGTGTCAAAAGTGTCCGATATGTCCGCCGCAATATCGCAGGCCTGACAAAAATCGCAGATCGCTGCCATTACTAGTAAAAAAAAAAAATATAATAAAAATATCATAATTCTATCCCCTATTTTGTAGGCGCTATAACTTTTGCGCAAACCAATCACTATACGCTTATTGCAATTTTTTTACCAAAAATATATATAAGAATACGTATCGGTCTAAACTGAGAAAAAAAAATTGTTTTTGAAAAAAAAATTGGGATATTATTATAACAAAAAGTTAAAAAATATTGTGTTTTTTTTCAAAATTTTCTGTCTTTTTTTGTTTATAGCGCAAAAAATTCAAACCGCAGAGGTGATCAAATACCCCCCAAAGAAAGCTCTATTTGTGGGAAAAAAATTATAAAAATATAATTTCGGTACAGCATTGTATGACTGCGCAATTGTCATTCAAAGTGCGTCAGCGCTGAAAGCTGAAAATTGGTCTGGGTACGAAGGGGGTTTAAGTGTCCAGTAAGAAAGTGGTTAAACATTAATAAACTGTGCAAAACAGATTGCACACAACACCATATTCCCCAAATCTACTACAATCTCGGTATCCCCAGTGATTGCCAACATATTTACAAAATAGACTTCAGGTTGGTGTACAAGAGGGGGCAACCCAGTCTGAGGATGCGCAGCAAAGAAGTTCTTTGCCATATTGCCTGATAGTGGCTGGATCAACCACACTGTAGGCATACCTCCCAACAAGCACGGATTCTGCGGGTTTTTCCCACACAGGCGCCTCTTTTCCGCAGTCCCGCGAGAGTGCAAGTTTTCCCGCACAGCAGGAAGTGGGGGAAGAAGAGCCAGTGGAAGCAGGCAAGACCCCCCCCCCCCGAAGAACATTTGACTGAATGTCCCGCGGTGGGACTTTTAAAAGTTGGGAGGTATGCTGTAGGCATAGCTGAAGGGGGATCACTCAAGGCTGGTTGCTCTTCCACTAGCTGGCTTTGGTCTGACCCATTTTGCTAAAAAAGACAAAGCTGCCTTTTGTTGTATGCTCCAAAGCACCTCCTATTTATTTTCCTGTTTGCCATAACTGCCAGTAAATGTATTACATTTGTTGTCTGGCTACCCTGCACTACAGGCTTGTTGTCCTCTAACAAGGTGGCATAATTGTTGCTAAAACAGACAAAGTTGCCCCTGAATGTGGCACATCATCACAACAGAGGTATCTCCAAAGCACCCCCTTTTCCATTTTTACTATGTTTATTTTTTAATGGGTTCCTTGCAAGATAAGACCAGTACACAACCCGATAAAAGGTGTGGTTGGTGACAAGGAGTTCTGTTGGTGTTATCTGCACATGGTTCTCAGACTAGCTGTTCGATTTGCCCTCAACTATTCCCCTGGGCTCTTTTGACAATGTGGAGCTTATTGATAGCATAATGAAAATAGTTGGATGTCTCATCCAAGGAACCCAATGAAAGAGAACAGAAAATAATCATTAACGCATACAACAGAGGTTTAAACCAGATCAATGTGGAGATTTATCTTATTTAACCCATCAAATAAAACTGTATATCCAGTATTACAAATAGCCAGAAATATTGTGCACTCAATGCACAGTAGGTAAGCAGCTTTATGAAGCTGTGTAAGACACTCCTAAATGAAAGTAAAATCGAGGAAATCTTCAGGAAGGAAAAAACTAACAAAAACAGACCATCAATTTCTGGTCCAAAATAAAGGCTCAGCTCACCGCCAGTAACACTTGTCCCTTAAAAGGGTTTTCTGAAAGTTCCCACCTGCCTCAGGGGTCCCAAAGAGGGGGTCTCCACAGTCCAGCAACCATGTCTCACTCGTAAGCCAGGCCACACTGCTCACTCACAGACACCTGCTGGCTGTTTCCTGTTCCCTGTTCCTTTTCTGGAAGCCCCTGCAGATTAACCCTTTCAGGAACAAAGTCCCGGTAATCAGGTTTGGAGGCTCTCTCCCACCCAAAGTCTCCCTGAGCATTTCAATTCCAGGTCCCAAATCAGGACTTACCAATAAGGATGAGCCGAACACCCCCCGGTTCGGTTCGCACCAGAACTTGCGAACAGGCAAAAAATTTGTTCGAACATGCGAACACCGTTAAAGTGGGGGTCCCCCCAAATTCCATACCAGGCCCTTCAGGTCTGGTATGGATATTAAGGGGAACCCTGCGCAAAATGTAAAAAAAATCGCGTAGGGGTCCCCCTTAAAATCCATACCAGACCCTTCAGGTCTGGTATGGATATTAAGGGGAACCCCGCGCCAACATAAAAAAATGGCATAGGGTTCCCCCCCAAAAATCCATACCAGACCCTTAACCGAGCACGCAACCTGGCAGGCCGCAGGAAAAGAGGGGGGACAAGAGAGTGCCCCCCCTCCTAAACCATACCAGGCCACATGCCCTCAACATGGGGAGGATTCTTTGGGGTCCAAAGCACCATGTCCCCATGTTGATGGGGAGAAGGGCCTCATCCCCAAAACCCTTGCCCGGTGGTTGTGGGGGTCTGCGGGCGGGGGTCTTATCGGAATCTGGAAGCCCCCTTTAACAAGGGGAACCCCAGATCCCAGCCCCCTATGTGAATTGGTTAAGGGGGCACATTGTACCCCTACCATTTCACAAAAAAAGTGTCAAAAATGTTAAACACAAGGGACAGCTTGGGACAAGTCCTTTATTAAAAAAAAAATAAAAAATAACAGCGATATACATCCATTCTCGACCTGACGATACGAAAAAAAAAGCCGCTACTGATGCCTGATAGGTGGTTCCTGTTGAATTACGCTACACCCGCCGCGACAGCTCTTAAATAGCTGAGGGTGGGGCCACCCGTGATGTATGCGGGTGACCCAGCCCCCCTCTGACGCCACAGGGGTTTTCTGTTGTTTCCCATGGCATCAGATGGGGGGAAAGTCACCCGTCACGGGCAATAGATGGTGGTGTACAGTAGTCTGGAGATGATGGGGGTAATAGATGGTGGTGGGACAGTAGTCAGGAGATGATGGGGGTAATAAATGGTGGTGGGACAGTAGTCGGGAGATGATCAGGTTAAAAAAGTGGTGGTGGACAGTAGTCAGGGGATGATGAGAGCAATAGATGGAGATGATGAGGTTAATAGATGGTGGTGGTGTACAGTAGTCCGCAGATGATGGGGGTAAAAGATGGAGATGATGGGGTAATAGATGATGGTGTACAGTAGTCGGGAGATGATGAGGGTAATAGATGGAAATGATGAGATTAATAGATGGTGGTGGGACAGTAGTCGGGAGATGATGGGGGTAATAGATGGAGATGATGAGGTTAATAGATGGTGGTGGGACAGTAGTCGGGAGATCATGGGGTCGATAGATGGAGATGATGGGGGTAATAGATGGTGTTGGACAGTAGTCTGCAGATGATGGGGGTAAAAGATGGAGATGGTGGTGTACAGTAGTCGGGAGATAATGAGGGTAATAGATGGAGATGAAGAGATTAATAGATGGTGGTGGGACAGTAGTCAGGAGATGATGGGGGAAATAGATGGCGGTGGACAGTAGTCGGGAGATGATGGGGGTAATAGATGAAGATGATGAGGGTAATGTATGGAGATGATGAGGTTAATAGATGGTGGTGTACAGTAGTCAGGAGATGATGGGGGTAATAGATGGAGATGATGAGGGTAATAGATGGTGGTGTACAGTAGTCGGGAGATGATGAGGGTAATAGGTGGAGATGATGAGGTTAATAGATGGTGGTGGGACAGTAGTCAGGAGATGATGGGGGTAATAGATGGAGATGATGAGGTTAATAGATGGTGGTGAGACAGTAGTCGGGAGATGATGGGGGTAATAGATGGAAATGATGGGAGTAATGGATGGAGATGATGAAGTTAATAAATGGTGGTGGACAGTAGTTTTTTCGGTATCGTCGGGTCGAGAATGGATGTACATAGCTAGATTTTTTTTTCTTTTTTAATAAAGGACTTGTCCCAAGCTGCCTCTTGTGTTTTTCTAAATTTTTGACACTTTTTTTGTGAAATGGTAGGGGTACAATGTACCCCGTTATCAATTCACATGGGGGGGCGGGATCTGGGGTTCCCCTTGTTAAAGGGGGCTTCCAGATTCCGATAAGCCCCCCGCCCGCAGACCCCCACAGCCACCGGGCAAGGGATGTGGGGGGAGGCCCTTGTCCCCATCAACATGGGGACATGGTGCTTTGGACCCCAAAGCATCCTCCCCATCTTAAGGGCATGTGGCCTGGTACGGTACGTCCCCCCCCCCTCTTTTCCTGCGGCCTGCCAGGTTGCGTGCTCGGATAAGGGTCTGGTTTGGAGTTTTGGGGGGAACCCTACGCCATTTTTTTTTACGTTTTGGTTCGGGGTTCCCCTTGATATTCATACCAGAACCAAAGGGCCTGGTAATGGACTGGGGGGAACCCATGCCATTTTTTACAATGACTTTTATCTGTATTGCGGGACCCGACAATTCATTATAGCCACGAGTAGTTTTAAATTACTTTTTCTCCTTTAGAAATGTCATTTTGCGCAGGGACTGTTCTAAACACAGGAAAAATGTGCCACTTTACAGGCATACTATAGACACCCCCCAGGTACGAAATTTAAAGGAATATTTCACTTTTATTGTTTCACTTTAAGCATTATTAAAATCACTGCTCCCGGAAAAACATCAGTTTTTAAAACCTTTTTTTGCATTGATACATGTCCCCTGGGGCAGGACCCAGGTCCCCAAACACTTTTTATGATAATACCATGCATATAAGCCTTTAACCACTTCCATACAGGGCACTTATACACCTTCCTGCCCAGACCAATTTTCAGCTTTCTGCGCTGTTACACTTTGAATGACAATTGCGCGGTCATGCTATACTTTACCCAAACTAAATTTTTATCATTTTGTTCCCACAAATAGAGCTTTCTTTTGGTGGTATTTGATCACCTCTGCGATTTTTATTTTCTGCTAAAAAATAAAAAAAGACCGAAAATTTAGAAAAAAAAAAAGTTTCTTTTTGTTTCAGTTACAAAACTTTGTAAATAAGTTAGTTTTCTCCTTCACTGATAGGCACTGATGGGGCTGCACTGATGGGCATGGATAAGGCGGCACGGATGGGCACCGATGAGGTGGCACGGATGGGCAACGATCGGCGGCACGGATGGGCAACGATCGGCGGCACGGATGGGCAACGATCAGCGGCACAGATAGGCGGCACGGGTGGGCACAGATAGGCGGCACGGGTGGGCACTGATGGGCACGGATAGGCGGCATGGATGGGCACTGATGGGTTGCACGGATGGGCACTGATAGGTGGCATGGATGCCTGCCAATCAGTGGTGCCCATTGTGGGCACTGATTGGCATCCATTGTGGCACTGATTGGCATCCATTTGGCATTGGCATCCATTATCCCTGGTGGTCTAGTGTGCAATACCTAATACCTATAGGTGGGCTTTCCTGGTGGTCTAGTGGCATCCCTGGTGGTCCAGTGGGCATCCTCGGGGGGGCTGTGCTGATAATGGATCAGCACAAACCCCCCCCTGTCAGAAGAGCAGCCGATCGGCTCTCCTCTACTCGCGTCTGACAGACGCGAGTGAGGAAAAGCCGATGACCGGCTTTTCCTGTTTACATCGTGATCAGCCGTGATTGGACATGGCTGATCATGTGGTAAAGAGTCTCCGTCGGAGACTCTTTACCTAGATCGGTGTTGCGGGGTGTCAGACTGACACCCCGCATCAACGATCGCCGCGATGCGCGCCCCCGGGGCGCGCAGCGGCTCAAAATCCTGAGGACGTCATATGACGTCCAGTCAGGATTTTGAAACCACTTTGCCGCCGTCAATCCTCTATAGGGCGGGCGGCAAGTGGTTAAAATTAGCACTTTTGATTTCTCCTATAAACTTTTAAAGGGTGCTCCGCGGCTTTCGAATTTGCCGCGAACCCCCCCAAAATTGTTTGCTATTCATCGAAAAGGTGAACACCGATGTTCGAGTTGAACTTACGTCCGACTCAAACATCGGGCTCATCCCTACTTACCAATCCAGAGAGAGATGAAAATCACCCTGGATTGGTGAGAACACCTGGGTACTCCAAAAATGCTTTTTATGTCTAAAGGGACCACAACTCAAATAGCAGGGAAACATGCCTTTCAGGACCAATTCCTGGTGTCCTGTACACTATATAGATTGCAATAATATTTTATCGTTAGCATATTTTTTCTTTTATACGTGAGGTGTCTTTAAATACAGAGACTCATCAATCACTGTCTTTGTTACTTTAAATACAGCATGAACACACTCCATTGAGAGATTTAATATTTCACTATAATTTATTTTCGCACCAGCAAGGATCTTGTTTATATCTGTGTGTATTGACTGTAAATATAGCACTTTTCAGCAGCATGCATAGGATGGCAGAAATCTCTCCCTGCCAACACTATGTGATTTATCCCTATTTACTCCAAGTGTCTCCAACATACACTGATGATAAATTATGTACTTTTGGCATCACTGTAAAGAATATACAGTATCTCACAAAAGTGAGTACACCCCTCACATTTTTGTAAATATTTTATTATATCTTTTCATGTGCCAATACTGAAGAAATTACACTTTGCTACAATGTAAAGTAGTGAGTTTACAGCATATATAACAGTGTAAATTTGCTGTCCCCTCAAAATAATTCAACACACAGCCATTGTCTAAACGCTGGCTACAAAAGTGAGTACACCACTAAGTGAAAATGTCCAAATTGGGCCCAAAGTGTCAATATTTTGTGTGGCCACCATTATTTTCTAGCACTGCCTTAACCCTCTTGGGCATGGAGTTCACCAGAGCTTCACAGGTTGCCACTGGAGTCCTCTTCCACTCCTCCATGACAACACCACGGAGCTTTGTGTCTGTTCGATTTTCACCATTTTGCAAAAAGGCACAATTTAAAAGTTACAAATATTTGTTTTTTTATTAACTCAGTACAGGTTAAGCTTTTATATTTAGTAGGAATTTTGCAAAATTTGCTGTGTTTTTATCTGTTAAACACTTCAGCCCTGGATTTTACCCCCTTCCTGACCAGAGCATTTTTCGGCACTGTGTCGCTTTAGCTGACAATTGCGCTGTCGTACCCAAACAAAATTGACGTCCTTTTTTTCCCACAAATAGAGCGTTCTTTTGGTGGTATTTGATCACCTCTGCGATTTTTATTTTTTGTGCTATAAACAAAAGAAGAGCGACAATTTTGAAAAAAACACAATATCTTTTACTTTTTTCTATAATAAATGTAGCACACAGATCCCAGTCCTGCTTACCTCCACTTGCAGGATAGGACACACCATGCCACATGCCCAGTATCCTCCATGTTGTAGAGGGTGAGCGGTGTTAATAGTTCTTTTGGGTCCTGCAGCGAGTTACCTCCTTCCGTTGGTTCTCATCCCTAGAGTGTAGGGAAAAGTCTATTTTCTCTAATAAGAAGACCAATGTCCAGACAGTGTTAAACTCCAACAGACGAGTTTATTTTTTCTTTGCTAGTAACTTAGTAGAAAAAGTTAAAGATAGAGATAGAGTTGGATAGGGAGGTAGGTTCAGGTACGTGGCACTTATTTACCCTTGTCGCCACTCAAGCCTGAGTGGGTTTTGCTCACCCGGATAGATCCCTCTCACGGTTCTAGCAGCCGGAGTGAAACACAAACAATTACTTTAGCTTTGTTCCTTTCAAGAACAGTTCAGAAGATCCTCTGCCACAGAATCTTTTTAGCTCCTAAGTCCCAAACTTTTCAGCACTTGTAACTTTAAAGACCATTGGTGCCAATGGGGCACATTACAAGGGTTTCTTAGCGGGTCACGGAATCCTTCCCTCTGACAGGTAACCAGGCCTCTCCCGAGACGGCGACATCCTTCACCGATCCCCTTAGAAAGGTCCTCCCCTGGTTGCCTCTCCTCCAGTGCGGGTCACCCTCCCACGGGCACCCTGGGATTCCGCTGGTTGGTTGTAGGCCTCAGTTAAAGGTACTGGGCCTACCTGGAACGATGGGGCCTCGGGCTAAAGGTGCCCGGGACCCAGCACATTCACACGCACCCCTGGACATGAGGGCCACTGAAGGTGGGGTACGTGCTGAGGACGAAGACCCCGCGCCAATGGCGTCTGCCCCTTAAGTACCCTCTCCTGGCATGCACAGCAGGTAGACCACGTCCACTGCAGGGCTACTGAGAGGACACCCAATCACGCTGCAATGTTTCCTGTGGTTCAACCTGGGACCTGGGCAACATCGCCACCTGTAGGTCAAAGGGAACTGTACGACCAGACAACAGCACAGCAGAGCAAAGTCCAATTTAAAGAAAACAAACAGCCTGAGCCAAACTAATGCTCAGGCTACCCTCTAAATTTAAAACATAGCGCCCCCCAAATATGGGGATCCGCTACATAAATATCTCAATTTTTTTTTTCAAAAAAGCTAATTTTTTCCTTAGTTTAGGCTGATATGTATTCTTATACATATTTTTGGTAAACACACGATCAGTCTCCTCTCCCCTGAGAGAACCGTGATCTGTGTGTGTAGTGGATTTTGTAGCAAAAATATTGTCTTGATAAACATTTGCGCAAATATCGTGGGACCTTAAAAAACAGTAGCACCATCTTTTTATTCTACTGGTCATGTGCTTTAAGAAAATATATGGTTTGGGGGGTCTTTTACAAACTCTGAAAGCTATAAGTGAAAAATAAACAAAGGAAAAATGGCAAAAATGGTCTGTCCATCTGAGTGTAAAAATGGAGCACAGGGCCTGGCAGCAAAAGGGTTAAAAGGTAGAGGTTCATTTTAAGCCTACGACTCATTTTTGGAATTGGAAATTGTTTCACTACCACCTCAGCTGCTCCGAACACCTCCATTATTCCCACCTACCCAATATCTGACCTGCAAACTGCAGATCTAGCTTGACAATTATGTAAAGACTTTTGCCTATAAAATATGCATTTCTTGGGCCATTAAGACATGAAAGAACCTTACATACTGACTAAAGGTCCCTTAGCATGTTGCTGTCTTACAACAGACATCCTCTTCTGGTAAGGGTGTACTTGGCATCCAGGAAACATTGTAAATTTTGCACCCCAGCAACAAAACGGAACATTTCTAGTTATCAGATAGCGTTTGCATGTGTTACATACATAGATTTGCTGGACTTATTAAAATTTGACTTTGATTTAGGTATTTTTAAAAGTGAGAAAAATAAAGGGAGAGAGGTTAAAACATGAAAAAAAAATTGTTTGCAGAGACATTTGTACAGAGGCGTCACCATAGAAACACACTGGGTAAAGAATGGGATAAAAATACACAAGACGCACATTTTATTGTATTTATTGTGCAACCAGCAATGCAGATGTAATTTCAGTTCATCCAGGCTAAAATGTTTTCTTGAATAAGTTCTAGTCATGGTATTTTTATTAAGGCTAGACAAAACAGTTTTGACTTGTAATGTTATATGCCGCATCATTGTCAATTGTATTAAGGCCTCATGCACATTAGATGTTTTTCCTAGCTCTCCTAGATGCCTTTCCTCTTGGCAGCAGTGTTCTGGCAAAAAAAAATGTTTGATGTGTAATACACGTTTAGGCATATTTAGGAGCATCAAACACTTGGGCATTAATTAATTTTATTGACCAGAATAATAATTTAATCATTTACACGCATATACAGGCGTCAAGCACTTTTTCTGCCAAAACACTACTGCTCCTGGATGAGTTGGCAGTGGTTTTGTTTCTGCCTCTAAACACCCCTGCCTGTAAGCACCTCTAAACACCTATGTGTGCATGGGCACATAGGCTAACATGCAGGGGCATTTATAGGCATAACAAATTGCCAGATGCCCTAAGAGCAGCATCAAAAACATCCAGTGCGTATGAAGCCTAACTTTGTTTTTATGTTCTGGTATTGTAAGTCTTTTTGCTAAATAATTTTACCAATAAGTGTTTTTCCCTGGACTCGGTGCCAAGTTACTGTATGTAGCAATAGGCTATAGTAGAGTGCTATGGGGTGCCGTCATCCCTTAACCACGTCCCGCCCAGCCTATAGCAGAATGACAGCCGGGCGGTGGTTCAGTTATCCTGACTGAGCGTCATATGACGTCCAGCAGGATAACTGCCAAAACGCGCCGGTGGGGGGCGCGCATCGCGGCGTTCAGTGATGCGGCGTGTCAGTCTGACACACCACTACACTGATCTCAGTAAAGAGCCTCTGATGGAAGCTCTTTACCACGTGATCAGCCGTGTCCAATCACGGCTGATCACGATGTAAACAGGAAGAGACGTTTATCGGCTTTTCCTCACTCGCATCTGACAGACGTGAGTAGAGGAGAGCCTCTCCTGACAGGGGGGGTCTGTGCTGATTTTTTATCAGCGCAGCCCCCGTGGATGCCCACACTGGACCACCAGGGATGCTGCCAGGACATCACGCCAGGATTGGAAATTCCGTTCGTCTGTATGCAATTCCCACGGACTAAAAAACATGTATGCTCGGAATCAATTAGACGCACGCTCGGAATCATTGAACTTAATTTTTCTCGGCTAGTCGTAGTGTTGTACGTCACCGCGTTCTTGACGGTCGGAATTTGGTGTGACCGTGTGTATGCAAGACAGCTTGAGCAGAATTCCGTCGGAAAAATCCGTCGGAGTTTATTCTGACGGGAAAACCGGTCGTGTGTACGCGGCATTAGTGTCCGATGTTTCTGCCACAATGTCACAGTCCCGCTAAAAATCGCTGATCACCGCCATTCGTGGTAAAAATAAAACTGTATTAGTGTCACTGGTTCCCACAAAGTGTCAAAAGTGTCAGTTAGTGTCTGATTGTTAGTTATGAAGAAAGGTTGCAAGCACTGAACTTTTTCTCTCTGGAGAAGAGAAGCTTAAGAGGGGATATGATTTCAGTTTACAAATACCATACTGGTGACGCCACAATAGGGATAAAACTTTTTCTCAGAAGGAAGTTTAACAAGACACGTGGCCACTCACTAAAATTAGAAGAAAAGATGTTTAACCTTAAACTACTGTGACAGCAGGAAGGTAAAGTCACCTGGTTGCATCCAGGGGGGTAGGTATATTTCTCCCAGATTCAGGCTTTATGCCGACTTATACAACTAGGGAGAGAGTTGATGAAGCCCAGCTGAGGCTAGTGGGCTCATGGATGATTCATACCTCTAGGGAGAGTGCTGGGCGTCGTGCAGGCAGGGAGTTGATGAGACCAGCTGAAGCTTGTCAGCTCGTTTAAGGCCTCTATAAAAACTCCCAGCTTCATTAGGTGTTTGCTCATGCCTGGAACCAGACCTGTGTGGACTGTCTAGGGAGAGTGAACCCCTGTGCGGTGAGACAAAGCCTGTGTGGCTATTTGTTTGGACATTTACTAAACCAGGGACTTAGGGACTAGGACAGCACCAGGCTGATCCCAGTTGTTAGTTTAGGAAACCTGCATGTTTAGTCAGAGGTCAAGCTGACCAGGGTTTATTTTGTTTATGTTTCTTTTTGCTTTGCTGTGTTTTTGTCACTGTAAATAGAGAAATAAACCGCACCCTTTTGATCTTGAAAACCACAACCTCCGTCTGCTGGGCCTGTTTTTGTGTGGGGAGCCCATCCAGGGGGTCACTCACACCCGCTGCCGAGCTAACCCCCTCACAGTTGGTGGAGAACCAGTGGCAGTTTTTTTTAAGCCAGCATGGAGGAGATACTGAAACAGCTGGCTCTAGCAAATGCCAATCAACAGCAGACAAATGCAGGTTTGCAAAGGAGCCTTGCAGCCCAGCAACAAGCCCAGCAGCAATCTGAGGCCCGCTTCATAGACCTGTTGCAGAAGCAAGAGCAGAGACTACAACAACAAATGGAAGCAGTAATGCAGCAACGTCCGCAGACCAGTGAGGAAAGCCGTCCCACTAATACCGCGTCATTTGGGGTGAGTCGTTTATTGACAAAAATGACTGGAGAAGATGATCCAGAGGTGTTTTTGACCACATTTGAAAGGACTGCTGAAAGGGAAAAGTGGCCTAAGGATCAGTGGGCTGGACTGCTGGCTCCTCTGTTAACTGGTGAATCGCAGAAAGCTTACTATGACCTAGAGCCTGACCAAGCAAAAGACTATGTGATGCTAAAAGCTGAAATATTGGCAAGGCTGGGTGTCACCCTGGCTGTCCGGGCTCAGCGTGTGCATAACTGGACTTTCCAGCTTGGAAAACCCCCCAGGTCTCAAATGTATGATCTCATTCACCTGAGCAGGAAGTGGCTACAGCCAGAGACTTTGTCCGCACCGGAGATTGTGGAACGTGTTGTGATGGATCGTTTCTTGAGAGCTCTTCCTACCGCCATTCAAAAGTGGGTAAGCCATGGAGACCCAGAAACGGCCGGTAAACTTGTGGATCGTGTAGAGAGATACTTGGCTGCAGAGAACCTGACGGCCTCTTCCAGAGACACTCGGACTTTCCACCCTAAGACCAGACCATCCCCAGGGGCGGATAAGATGATTCCAAGGGGTGAGGGTGGAGAGAGTGAGAGGGTGGGAGCTCTGCCCAGGGTTTGGCGAGAACAGCCTGGGAAGTCGGGGGCTCAAGAGGCAGCCAAAAGGATTGTTTGCTACCGCTGCCGGCAAGCGGGACATATTGCAGCAAATTGCCCGGTTGTGGAGGAACCCATGCAATGTGACTTTCTGACGGACAGACGTCAGTCGCTGTGTGCGACAGTCGCATGCACTGCCATTCGGGGAACTGAGAAACATTTATGCAAAATGTGTATTAATGGTAGAAATGTTGTGGTATTACTGGATTCAGGTAGCCTTGTGACCCTGATAAAGGCTGAATTAGTTAAAACAGAGGTCTCTGGGAATAGCAAGGTAGCTGTTATTTGTGTGCATGGGGACACCCGAGAGTATCCAGTGACTACAGTGTGTTTCAAGACCCCCAAAGGTACCCTCTCTCATCCAGTGGGGTTAGTATCTCAATTACCGCATGATGCCATTGTGGGAAGGGATTTTCCGAAGTTCTGGGAACTGTGGGATGATCCTGAGCCCCCCACTGGTGCCCCTATGTACCAGGAAGATGATAGCCAGAACTCCTCTGAGAGTGGTGAGGACTCGCCAGAATTTCCCTTGTCAGTATTGGCAGGCGAGACTCAAGAAACTGGAGAGGAGCCCACCTCCTCAGACGAAAACCTACCGTCTGTGGAGTTTTCTGATCTTGAGGTTCACAGGGAAAATTTTGCCACAGAACAGTTAAAAGACCCCGCCCTAATAAAGGCACGGGAAAACGTAGTGGAAATAGATGGCGAGTTAGTGAACCCAGATAATACCTGCACTTACCCATACTTCAGCGTAGAGAAGGACCTACTGTATCGGGTGGCAAAAAGGGCAGAAGAAACCGTTGAGCAGCTTGTGGTGCCCAAACCTTACAGGAAGTTGGTGTTGGAGTTGGCCCATGGGCACATTCTTGGAGGTCATCTGGGGACAGAGAAAACCCGAGAGAGGGTATTACAGAGATTCTATTGGCCTGGGGTGATGAAGGACATAGAAAATTATTGTTCCTCCTGCCCTGTGTGTCAGAGGTCGGCCCCGATGCCACATTTCCGTAGCCCGCTGGTCCCTCTACCCATCATTGAGGTCCCGTTTGAGAGGATCGCAATGGATTTGGTAGGTCCTATAATCAAGTCCGCTAGGGGGCACCAGTACATATTAGTTATAATGGACTATGCCACCCGTTATCCAGAAGCGATCCCTCTCCGAAATACCTCGGCCAAAACCATAGCCAAAGAGCTATCTCTTGTTTTTAGCCGGGTGGGTATTTGTAAAGAACTGCTTACGGACCAAGGTACACCCTTTATGTCCCGGGTTATGAAAGAGCTGTGTAAATTGTTCAAAGTGACGCAATTGCGTACGTCTGTGTATCACCCCCAAACCGATGGGCTGGTTGAAAGATTAAACAAAACCCTAAAACAAATGTTGAAGAAAGTGGTGGATAGAGATGGAAAGGATTGGGACTGTCTACTTCCTTATTTGATGTTTGCTATTAGGGAGGTGCCCCAATCCTCTACGGGATTCTCCCCCTTTGAGTTACTGTATGGGAGACACCCAAGAGGGCTGTTGGATATGGCCAAGGAAACTTGGGAAAGTGAGAGTTCTCCCCACAGGAGTGTGATTGAGCATGTCGCCCTGATGCAAGATCGAATTGCACAGGTAATGCCCATCGTGAAGGAACATTTGGCCCAAGCGCAGTTGGCACAGCAGAGAGTGTACAACCGTGGAGCCAAGACCCGTACCTTTTCCCCGGGGGATAGGATATTGGTACTTGTCCCTACGGTTGAAAGTAAATTCCTTGCCAAATGGCAAGGCCCCTACGAGATAATGGAAAAAGTGAGCGAAGTGAATTACAAGGTCAGACAACCAGGAAGGCGAAAGCCCGAACAGATCTATCACGTTAATCTGTTGAAAGCCTGGAGGGATAGAGAGTCCCTAGTTGCAGAAACTTGGTCACCAGCTCAAACTGGTTGCGTGATTCCGGAGGTTGGAATAGCAGCCACCTTGTCACAACCCCAACAACAGGAGGTTAAGGAGTTTGTGCTTCGCAACAAGGAGGTGTTCTCTGAGCTGCCGGGACAAACATCTGGGGTAGAGCATGATATTATTACCCCGCCCGGTGAAAGGGTGAAGTTAAAACCCTATCGGATCCCAGAGGCCCGACGGGAGGCAATACGGGAGGAAGTACAGAAAATGCTGAACTTAGGGGTGATAGAGGAGTCCCAAAGTGATTGGTCTAGTCCCATTGTGTTGGTGCCTAAACCGGATGGGAGCTGGCGATTTTGTAACGATTTTCGTCAGTTGAACAAAGTTACAAAATTTGACACCTACCCCATGCCACGTATAGATGAGTTGATCGACCGGCTGGGAACAGCCCGATACATGACGACTCTTGACCTCACAAAAGGGTATTGGCAAATTCCCCTGGCCAAGTCGGCCAAAGAGAAAACCGCATTTGTAACCCCAGACGGGGCGTTCCAATATAAGAGAATGCCGTTCGGGTTACAGAATGCGCCGGCCACATTCCAGCGGAAAATGGACCAGATACTGAGGCCCCATCGGAAGTATGCTGCGGCTTACCTGGATGACGTAATTGTCCATAGCACAGATTGGGCCTCACATCTGCCAAAAGTGCAAGCAGTCCTAGACTCTATCCGGGAAGCGGGGTTTACGGCTAACCCCAAGAAGTGTACCATTGGGCAGGAGGAGGCCAAATATCTTGGGTACACCATTGGCAGGGGAGTAATAAAACCCCAACTCAACAAAGTCGAGGCCATCCAGAGTTGGCCACGTCCCAACAGCAAGAAGCAGGTACGAGCCTTTCTGGGAATCGCGGGTTATTATCGGCGCTTCATTCCCCACTTTGCTTCTAAGGCTGTGCCCCTAACCAACCTGACGAAAGGGAAAGGGTCGGTCATGATTAAATGGACCCCCGAGGCTGAGGCAGCGTTCCAATTCTTGAAACAAGCCTTATGTAGCCAGCCAGTGTTGTACTCACCCGACTTCTCTAAAGACTTTGTCGTACAAAGTGATGCGTCAGATGTGGGGTTAGGAGCAGTATTGTCCCAGGTCTGGAACGGGGAAGAGCACCCAGTCATTTACCTCAGCAGGAAGTTGAAGTCCCATGAGGTAAATTACGCCACGGTTGAAAAGGAGTGTTTAGCGGTGAAGTGGGCTCTAGATTCCCTTCGGTACTATCTGCTAGGTAGGCACTTTGACATGGTTACGGATCACGCTCCGTTAAAGTGGATGGCTCAAAACAAGGAGACAAATAGAAGAGTGAATAGGTGGTTCCTGGCCCTACAGGAATTCAACTTCACAGTAAAGCATCGCCCTGGCGTTCAAATGGGGAATGTGGATGCTTTGTCTCGAGTACATGAATGCCTGATTGCTGGTGTTCCAACCCCAAGGTTAAAACAAGAGGGGGGGGTATGTGACAGCAGGAAGGTAAAGTCACCTGGTTGCATCCAGGGGGGTAGGTATATTTCTCCCAGATTCAGGCTTTATGCCGACTTATACAACTAGGGAGAGAGTTGATGAAGCCCAGCTGAGGCTAGTGGGCTCATGGATGATTCATACCTCTAGGGAGAGTGCTGGGCGTCGTGCAGGCAGGGAGTTGATGAGACCAGCTGAAGCTTGTCAGCTCGTTTAAGGCCTCTATAAAAACTCCCAGCTTCATTAGGTGTTTGCTCATGCCTGGAACCAGACCTGTGTGGACTGTCTAGGGAGAGTGAACCCCTGTGCGGTGAGACAAAGCCTGTGTGGCTATTTGTTTGGACATTTACTAAACCAGGGACTTAGGGACTAGGACAGCACCAGGCTGATCCCAGTTGTTAGTTTAGGAAACCTGCATGTTTAGTCAGAGGTCAAGCTGACCAGGGTTTATTTTGTTTATGTTTCTTTTTGCTTTGCTGTGTTTTTGTCACTGTAAATAGAGAAATAAACCGCACCCTTTTGATCTTGAAAACCACAACCTCCGTCTGCTGGGCCTGTTTTTGTGTGGGGAGCCCATCCAGGGGGTCACTCACACCCGCTGCCGAGCTAACCCCCTCACACTACGTAGAGGGTTCTTTACTGTAAGAGCGGCAAGGATGTGGAATTCCCTTCCACGGGCAGTGGTCTCAGCGGGCGGCATCGACGATTTAAAAAAACTATTAGATAAGCACCTGAACGACCACAACATACAGGTATATACAAATGTAATACTGACAAATAGGGGCTGATTTACAAAACGTTTGCGCCATGAGTATTGGCGCATCTGCGTGCGCAATGGCTGTTTTGGTATTTACAAAACATTAGCGCCGGTAGCGCAGCCCTATTTGCCATTTACTATAGTGTTGTCGGCGGACAGGAGGAGGCGCTCAATGCGCCACTAGGGACCTGGCGCACGGCATGTTAAACGCTAAATATAGAGAAGCTGGAAGTGCCAATATAATGGGGGTGATGTGGGGTGATGTGAGGAAGTGTAGTGACACCTGCCCAAATAACAAACATGGCCAAAATATAGTGAGAAAGTAACTTTTTCAAAACCAGCCCGCTGCGCCGGCAAGTACGATTCGAGCTGCGGAGGTTTTTTTGAGCTCAGCGCGGGAATTTCAATGGTTCAAATGCACCGGTACACTGCGCCGGCAAAATCTTAGTAAATGTCAAGTCACGTAAATCAATTTGCATAAGTTGAACAGGCGCAGCTCTGAACTTTTCATTGCGCCAGCAAAATGACATTTCTAAAGGAAAAAAAAGGCATTTAAAAGCAGCCGCGGCTATAATGAATTTTCGGCTCCCGGCAATATAGAGAAAAGTCATTGAAAGTGTTTGCTAACCAAAAAAAAAAAGCGTGGGGGTCCCCCCAAATTCCATAACCAGGCCCTTTAGGTCTGGGATGGATATTAAAGGGAACCCCGCTGCAAATTTTAAAAAAAATGACGTGGGGTTCCCCCAAATATTCATACCAGGCCCTTGAGATCTGGCATGGATTTTAAGGGGAACTCCACCCCAAATTAAAAAAAAATGGCGTGGAGTCCCCCCAAAAATCCATACCAGACCCTTATCCGAGCACATAACCTGGCTGGCCGCAGGGGAAACGGGGGGGGACGAGAGCGGCCCCCTCCCTCCTGAACCATACCAGGCCACATGCCCTCAACATGGGGATGTCCCCATGTTGATGGGGACAAGGACCTCATCCCCACAACCCTTTCCCGGTGGTTGTGGGGGTCTGCGGGCGGGGGGCTTATCGGAATCTGGAAGACCCCTTTAACAAAGGGGACCCCCAGATCCCGCCCCCCCCTATGTGAATTGGTAAGGGGTACATTGTACCCCTACCATTTCACAAAGAAAGTGTCAAAAATGAAAAAAATGACAAGAGCCGGTTTTAGACAATTCCTTTATTAATGTCTTCTCTTTTCTTCCTTCTTCTTCCTTCTTCTTCCATCTTCTTCTTTTCTCCATTCGGCTTTCTTCCTCCATCTTCATCTTCCTCTTCATCTTTATTTTCATCCTCATCTTCATCTTCATCTTCCTTCTTCCTTCGGTCTTGTCCGCATCTTGCTCCGGCGTCTTCCCTTCTTCTTTCTTCTCCGGCCGCTCCGTTTGAATTGGAGGTTCCCGCTGAGCGACGCCTCAGTTCCCCACTTGGTCCGCTGCCCCCCGGTGGCTCCGCCCCCCTCTGACACCACGGGGAAAGTCCCCGTGAAATCCATGTGCGTCAGAGGGGGGCGGGGTCACCGGGTGTAAGCGGACCCAGAGGACCAAATGGAGAACTGAAGCGTCGCACAGCGGGAACCTCCAATTCAAACGGAGCGGCCGGAGAAGAAAGAAGAAGGGAAGACGCCGGAGCAAGATGCGGACGAGAACACCGAAGGAAGAAGGAAGATGAAGATGAGGATGAAGATAAAGATGAAGAGGAAGATGAAGATGGAGGAAGAAAGCCGAATGGAGAAAAGAAGAAGATGGAAGAAGATGGAAGAAGAAGAAGATGGAAGAAAAGAGAAGACATTAATAAAGGAATTGTCAAAAACCGGCTCTTGTCATTTTTTACATTTTTGACACTTTCTTTGTGAAATGGTAGGGGTACATTTGTACCCCATTACCATTTCACACAGGGGGGGCGGGATCTGGGGGTCCCCTTTGTTAAAGGGGTCTTCCAGATTCCGATAAGCCCCCCGCCCGCAGACCCCCCCAACCACCGGGCAAGGGTTGTGGGGATGAGGCCCTTGTCCCCATCAACATGGGGACATCCCCATGTTGAGGGCATGTGGCCTGGTACGGTTCAGGAGGGAGGGGGGCGCTCTCATCCCCCCCTTTTCCCCTGCGGCCGGCCAGGTTATGTGCTCGGATAAGGGTCTGGTGTGGATTTTTGGGGGGACTCCACGCCATTTTTTTTTTAAATTTGGGGTGGAGTTCCCCTTAAAATCCATGCCAGATCTGAAGGGCCTGGTATGGATATTTGGGGGGAACCCCACGTCATTTTTTTTTAAATTTGCAGCGGGGTTCCCCTTAATATCCATTCCAGACCTGAAGGGCCTGGTTATGGAATTTGGGGGAACCCCCACGCTTTTTTTTTGTGTAATCAAAGACTTTCAATGACTTTTATCTGTATTGACGGGAACCAGCAATTCATTACAGCCGCAAGGACTTTTAAATTACTATTATTTTACTTTAGAAATGTCATTTTGCTCTCCAACTGTAAACATGGAAAACATGTGCTACTTTACAGGCATACTATAGACACCCCCGTATGATATTTAGGGCCAGTTCACACCGGATGCAGTGCAGTGTGTTTTTTTGATGCCTAAAAAACGCAAAGAAAGTTGATCACATTAATGCCAATGGCATAGTTCACACCACTGCAGTCCGTTCCAGTGCGTTTCAGAAAGCAAAAAAAAAATTGGTCATGCTGCATTTTTTAGGTACAGAACTGTCCTGGACCGCAGTAAAACACATCAAAAACGCAACGGAACATACCAAAAATGCACTGGAATGCACCGGAACGCACCTAAATGCACCAAAGACGCACTGCAACACACTTGTCCTAAGTGAAAAGAGGGGGAAAAAAAACAATGGACTGCATCAAAAATGCACTGGAATGTGTCAAAAACGCGCATGCAGAAAAGCACCTGGAACGAACCCAGACTGCGTTTCTATAGTGTGAACTAGGACCAGTTCACACCATAGAAACACAATCCGGATGTGTTCCAGGTGCTTTTCTGCATGCACGTTTTTCATGCGTTCCAGTGCATTTTTGGTACGTTTTTGATGCAGTCCAGTGCTTTTTTTTCACCCCTCTTTTTTATTAACCATAGATAAGGACAAGTGTGTTCCAGTGCATTTTTGGTGCATTTAGGTGTGTTCCTGTGCGTTCCAGTGCGTTTATGATGCGTTTTGATGCGTTCCAGTACAGTCCAGTGCAGGTAAAATGCAGCATGTTCTACTTTTTTGGTGGAACTGGAACGCACTGGAACAAACACTGCCATTTAGAACCATATAACCAACTTTCCATGCATTTTGGATGCATAAAAAACGCAATGCACTGCATGTGGTGTGAAATGGCCCTTAAGCAATTTGGCATATTTAAAGGCACTTCTCCTTGTTTTGTTTTTGGTGTACATTTTGTACATTTTGGTGTCCTTATCGAGTTTGTAACACATGTATTTTATTTGTTATGTCTTTGCAAAACAGGTGATTGGTTAACTTTTGTGGATTGTATATTTTTTGTGTGGGGGAAATGTTCCCCTGAAATAATTCTGATGTTGTTAATGTGTATTGTTTGTTCACTTTGATTTAATTGTCTGTGCTGCATTTTTTTGGCCAAAAATTGCTCAAGATGTTGAGTCTGTAACTGTTTCAAATTGACCATGTTTTTTATTTTGCCTTTCCTTTTGTTTTGTTGAACATTAAAATTTGATGCAAAGTTTTGATGTTTGTTTTGTGTTTTCTTTGCAACAAATGTGACAGCTGATTGGCATGTCAAAACAAAACAGGTGTGATTTGTCTAATCTGGTGCCTTCATGCTAGCATATGCATGGATTGTATTGTGTGCTGCCATGGAAAGTCACCAGGAAATGAAATACAGAGCGGTAAGTATTCAATTTTCCTTTTTTACTGCAGTGGTTCTCAGCCTCAGTCCTCAAGTACCCCCAACAGGACATGTTTTGTGAATTTATCTTATCGAGAATTGCTGTCCAAAAATCAAAACCATTGACTGTGATTTAAAGCACATGTGCAAGATGAAGGAAAACCTGCAAACATGGCCTGTTGGGGGTACTTGAGAAGCACTGATTTAGAGCACTGCACTTAAAAATAGCTCAAGGCCATACAATTCTAATTGTGGGCATTTTGAGGGAAACACAGTAAGTGTTAGAACCCCTGCGTGTGTGGTTTTTTTATAGATTTATTTTTTATTTTTTGTAGTTTGGCTTTTGTGTCTCCTTTTCTTAACATTGGCTTCACTTCCTGTCACACAGCTAAACAGGAAGTGAAGGTAAAACGCTACCAATGTCTTTTCTTGGGGACACACAGATCAATCTAACTAGTGTCCCCATTAAGCAAATTGCACTCTAGCACTTTGTTGTGTACACCCCAAATCATTGGGTAGTTTGGGGTTTAGTAAAGACAAATCCACTCTGCAGTAAAAGTGTAGCTGCTGAAAATCTGAGTGAAAGTACTGGTGATTGGATGTTACAATCATGTAAAAGCAAAGATGTTTTTTTTTTTTGGCTTGCATGTCCCCCTCAGATATACAGCAAGCACACTTGTAGTGCAAAGTAGATTTGCCTTTAGTAAATAAACCCCACAGTCCAAACTACCTAATAAATTGTGGTGTACCCCGCAATATGCTGGAGTGCAATGTGCATAATGGGGAAAGTATTTAGACTGACCTGTGTGTCCCCAAGGAAAGTTAGAGATTTTCCCTCACTTCCTGTGTGGCTATGTGACAGGAAGTGAATTATTTGGAAGGATAAAGTGGCCAAATTATTTAGTTTAACTTTTCAAAGACTCATTCCTAAGTTGAATTGTGATGCATGTCAATGGCCCATTTAGACCCTCTTTAATCACTTGAGATCAGCGCTATAACTGATCGACGGCCACAATTGCTGGGAGTCCGTCAATAAACGTCCTCCCCTTTGCACGCGCTGTGGTCACAGAGTCACTGAGACTCAGGTGATGACAGATCCGAGTAAGGGGCCGATCCATGTGATCAGCTGTCAGCAAATGACAGCTGATCACGTGATGTAAACAAAAGCTGGGTAATGGTTTTTGTTTTCACCTTGTGCCGACAGCGTGAGCATAAAAAAGGCAATCACCGGCTTATGTGCAAGGGACATGGGGCCCGAAGAGGAAGAGGCAATTCTGCATCATCTGTGACAATTAGTAGCCCCTGCCAGTGCCACCTATCAATGCCCACCACTGGTTCCAATCAGTGGCACCTAGCAGTGCTGCCTATCAGTGCCCATCACTGCCAACTATCATTGCCACCTAGCAGTGCCACTTCTCACTGCCCACCAGTGCCAAATAGCAATGCCACCTCTCAGTGCCCACCCTTGCCACCTTATCGGTGCCCATCAGTGCAGTCTCATCAGTGTACATCAATGAAGAAGAAAAATTACCTTTTTTTAAAATATTAACCAGTTTCCTACCGCCCACCGTCAAATGACATCCTTGGCTTTGGGCGGTGACATCTGAATGATGCCTGCAGTTGCAGGCATCATTCTTTTCAGCCGGCGATTCTGTGCACAATAAAAACGATCATAGTCGCAGTTCCGCCGCTTGATCGTTCTTATAGGCGGGGGGAGGGGACGTTCCCCCCCCCCATCTTGCCACCATCCGGTGCTTCTCCGGGCTCTCCCGTGCCATCTGGGGACTGGAGAACGATTTGAAGATGACTGGTGACCAGATGGTCATCAGTCATCTCTATGACCGTCGGAGGCGCGGGCACGACGTTATGACATCACGCCGTGTTCGCCTATGTTAACCAAGCCGTGATCTCGGCTGTCAGCATGAGATTGGTGTTTTTTTTGGACCAATATCATGCTTTCCAGCCTGGAGGAGAGATGTGGGGTCCAATTGACCCCGCATCTCTCCATAAAGAGGACCTGTCACACACATTCCTATTACAAGGGATGTTTACATTCCTTGTAATATGAATAAAAGTGATCCAAAAAAATAAAAAATAAATAAAAATAGAGTAAGAAATACAAAAAAGTAAAAAAACAAAATAAAAATAAGCAAAAATAAGAAAAAACTCCCATGTCCCCGGTAGCTCGCGCTCAGAAGCGAACATACACGTAAGTCCCACCCACATATGTAAACGCCGTTCAAACCACACATGTGAGTTATTGCTGCGTGCGTTAGAACGAGTGCAACAATTCTAGCACTAGACCTCCTCTGTAATGGCAAAATGGTAACGTGTAAAATAAAAAAATTTAAAGCATCGCCTAGGGAGATTTTTAATTACTGAAGTTTGGTGTCATGCCATGTGTGTGCGCAATTTTAAAGCGTGACGTGTTAGGTATCTATTTACTCAGCATAACAACATCTTTCACATTATACCAAAAAATTGGCCGTAACTTTACTGTTTTGTAATATTTTTAGCAAACAAAAGGCGTTTGAAAATTTATTGCGCAAATACCGAGCGAGATAAAAATTTGCAATGACCGCCATCTTATTCCCTAGGGTGTCTGCTCCAAAAACATATATAATGTTTGGTGTTTTGAAGTAATTTTATAGCCATAAATTTATGATTTTTACATGAAGGAGAGAAGGGCCAGAATAGGCCCAGTGCTGAAGTGGGTAAAATATCCATTTTTTTTTTTTTAAACTCGGTCTTTTTATTTATCGAAAAAATAAAAAAATAAAACACAAAGGTGATCAAATAGCACCAAAAGCAAGCTCTATTTGTGTGCCAACAAATAAAACATTTTCATTGGGTTACAGTGTTGTATGAGCGCACAATTGTCATTAAAAGTGCATCAGCGCTGAAATGTGAAACTTGGTCTGGGCAGTGCGTAAGTGGTTAATATAAGGCTACATGCACACGGACGTTTTTCAAGCCGCTTGTTTGAGCGTTTTTTGCAGCTTAAAGCATCTCTCCATGTTAGCCTATGGCCTCATGGCCACCATGGCGTTTTTGAGCTGTAAATGGCATAGGCGTTTTTAGGCCCCATGTAGACGGGACGCTGGTGCAAAGTGTTCAGAACTAAGGTTGAAAGTGGCGTTTAGAAAGGCGCGCTTTGTGGCGTTTGCATGCCGTGTTTTACCACATTTGCATGTATATGATAAGGAGCCGCCCTAAACTCCAAAAACAGTATTATTTATGATTTTAGCTATTTAGTGAGACCAGAGTGATATCAGCAGCTGAGAGCAGCAGTGTAGTTGTATTTAGCGTTGTCACTTGCCACATCACTTGCCACAAGTTGTGGATTGTCCACTTGCCACGTCAGCTGCCCCAAGTTGTGGATTGTCCACAATGCAATGGAAGCAATTTCTTTTATATATATATATATATATATATATATATATATATATACTGTATATATATTATGGTTTTTCCTCATTTGCCATAAATTTGGAGTTTATCAATGTAAAAAAATAGGTCACCTTTAAAAACGCTTCTAAACTAAAATGCGACTAAACGCCGGTACCCGCGTCTGAAACGTGGAAATCTTTGGCGTCTGAAGGCATTTTGAGGGTTTGTGAAAAACGATTTTAAACGCAACTGCAGATTTTTTTTGCCAGGCCAAAAACAGTGTTTTGGATGTAATAGAATTCAATGGACTCGCATCCAAAACGCAAGTACCGCAATTTTGCGGCGTTTTTTTGTTTTACCTGTTTATAGCTGGTTGTTAAAGGAAATGTAAAAAAAATTAAAAATAAACGGTTAAAAAAAAAAAAAACAGCGTGGGGTCCCCCACCCAGGTCCATACCAGGCCCTTGGGTCTAGTATGGATTCAAAGGGGACCCCCCCCCAAAAAAAATGAAAAAAAACTGGCGTGGGGGTCCCCCCAGAATCCATACCAGGCCCTTCAGGTCTGGCATGTATTTTAAGGGGAACCCGCGCCAAAAACCAAAAAAATTTGCGTGGGGTCCCCTAAAAATACTCATTCACATAGGGTGGGGGGCCGGCAACTGGGGGCCCCCTTTTTAAAGGGGGCGCCCTTATTCCAAAAAGCCCCCCGCCCGCATACCCCAACAACCAACGGCCAGGGTTGTCAGGAAGAGGCCCTTGTCCCCATCAATATGGGGGCAGGGTGCTTTGGGGTGGGGGGGGCGCAGGTCGCCCCCCTGCCCCGAAGCACCAAACCCCCCATGTTGAGGGCATGCGGCCTGGTACGGTTCAGGAGGGAGGGGGCCGCTCTCTCGTCCCCCCCCTTTTCCCCTGCGGCCTGCCAGGTTGCGTGCTCGGATAAGGGTCTGGTTTGGATTTTGGGGGGACCCCCACGCCGTTTTTCGGCTTAAGGGGGTTCACCTTAAAATCCAGACCAGACCCAAGGGTCTGGTTTGGATCTTGGGGGGACCCCCACGCCGTTTTTCGGCTTAGGGGGTTCACCTTAAAATCCAGACCAGACCTAAGGGCCTGGTATGCCCCTGGAGGGGAACCCATGCCGGTTTTTTCATTAAAATTTGACCTGGAGTTCCCCTTCATGATTCATACCAAACATGGGACAGCGAGGCTGCCGAGGACCAGCGCGATGACATCGCGCTGGACACATTCTCGGCCGGCTAGTCGCCTCTAGGACACGACTTGAGCGGCTGCTGCACGCTCAGGTCGTGTCCAGGTCGCCTCGCAGAGTCGGGCTGTCCCTGTGTCAGCCGGCACACGAGTCGCCCGCAAGTCGGATCCGACTTCCCGGGCGACCTCTATTCAAATCAATCGGCTCCCATAGGGAACCATTCATTTTCAATAGAGAGCCACTGACATTTCTATTTACTATAACAGTGCGCCGCTGCTTCCTGCGCCCAGTGAAGGAATTATCCGGCGCACCAATTAAGGTTAGAACCAGCGCAGCGCACTGTTATTAGTAAATCAGCCCCATAATCTCACACATAGGTTGGACTTGATGGACTTGTGTCTTTTTTCAACCTCACCTACAATGTAACTATGTACTATGTAACTATGATTGTCCACCGCAATTTCACAGTCCCGCTATAAGTAGCTGATCGCCTCCATTACTAGCATGAAAAAAATAATTCCAGTATATATCCCATAGTTTGTAGAAGCTATAACGTTTGGGCAAACCAATCATTATACGCTTATTGTTTTTTTTTTTTACCAAAAATATGTAACAGAATACACATTTTCTTAAATTTATAAAGACATTTTTATTGGATATGCTTTAAAGCAGAAAGTAAAAAATATATACCGTATATACAGAAGTATAAGCCGAATTTTTCAGCACTTTTTTTGTGCTGAAAATGCCCTCCGGCTTATACTCGAGTCACCTTTTTGCGCCTGATCTCCCGGATTTTTGGGGACCCGGTACCGGACGGCCGTAGGTCCTCTGGACCCCAAACTTGGCAAACATGTAGCCCCACTCTTCCTCTACAAGTGTGCAAAGTTTTTTGTCTGGGGGACCTACGGCCGGGGTGCACCGAATTTTCAAATCCGGCCACTCCTTCCATAGACTCCCATGTTAAGCATCAGTCTAGTCATGGGCACAGTGAGGCATGGGCACAGTGAGGCATGCACATGGACACAGTGAGGCAAAGTGAGGCATGCAGGTGGACACCCTAGGCTTATACTCGAGTTAATACGTTTTCCCATTTTTTTTGTGGTAAAATTAGGTGCCTCGGCTTATATTCGGGTCGGCTTATACTCGAGTATATACGGTATATATGTTTTTCTAAATTGTCAGCATTTTTTTGTTTATAGTGCAAAAAATGTAAAATGCAGTAGTGATCAAATACCACCAAAAGATAGCGCTCTTTGTGCAAAAAATTACATAAATTGTATTTTGGTACAGCAAGGCATGACTGCGCAACTGTCAGTAAAAGTAATGCAGTGCTGTATCAAAAAAAAATGGCTTGGTCATGAAGTGGGGGGGGGGGGGGGTTAGGGGGATGTAAAAAGTGTTTTCTACATTCAGAGGCTTCAAACCCACTGTCTGCGCCATGAATGCACACTCAGCATAGACAGATAAACAGCAAGCAAAGCCCACATCTTTGTATGCAATTCTCAGCAGGAGTCTGCTCAGTCAGCAGCAAGATCTGCTAGCTCAGACATATAAACAGAGATTTAAACAGTGGCACAGCAGTTGCACCTTCGTTTACAATTGATCATTATCTGTAGATAGAAGGATGCACAGCCCCCCAGACTTACAAAGTAGCACTCAGATTTTTTCCCTACATACGCATGCGCAGTCTGCTTTCTCCCCCCCCCCCAGCGCAACACTCTCCAAGTGTGAAAGAAAGCAGATTGTGTATGCTTACAGTAGGTACAGAATTAAGCTAAGTGTCCTTTAGTGAGTTTCCTGGGCTACAGATTCAACACTCTGTGCATCCTGCCAATCTGCAGGACAGAGTGGGAATGACAATGGAATTTACAGCAGATAGAAAAAGCAGAAAAAAAAAGGAGTACAGCATAGTAATGTAAGGAGAGTGCTGTAATGTTTGGGGACGTTTTTGGAAAAAAGTCAGTAAAGGTGAACTTAGGCCTCGTACACACGGCCGAGATTCTCGTTGAAAAAAACATGTCGTTTTTTTCGACGAGATTCTTGGCCAAGAAACTTGTCCCGGCCGAGTGTACACACGCTCGATTCAAAGAACCCGCGGTTCTTTGAATGGAGCGTACGCGGTGACGTCATCGACTACGACGAGCATGCGCTCGTCACATTCGATGCCGTCGCCGCCATCTTGGTATACCCTATCTATGCCTAGGAAGCTACCGCGCATGCGTCAAAGTCATTTCGAGCATGCGCGGGCTTCCCGGCGAAAAGGTAAGTGTACACACACACACAATTTTCTCGTCGAGAAATAGGCTGACGAGAATCTCGACGAGAAAATAGAGAGCAGGATTTCTATTTTCTCGTCGAGATTCTTGTCGCTTTTCTTGACGAGAAACCATACACACGAACGAATTTCTCGGCAAAAAATCTCTGCCAGCAAGTTTCTTGCTGGTTTTTGCAGAGAAACTCGTTCGTGTGTACGAGGCTTAACCCTTTAACGAAAAGCGGGGAAAACTGTAAACAGTTATTTTGCTGTACTGCTGATAAGATTCAAATCTGAAAGTTTAATTGGGTGACAGACAGGGTCTCATAGCATGGAGGAAATGGCCCCTAAGATTCTTTATTAAATATATGAATCGCAGCTTTGTTACTTCGAAATAATGTTAACAGGGCAAAAAAAAAATGGGATATTTCACCTAGACCTTGTCAGCATTTAATGTGTGGTCAGTACTTTTTATAATACTTATGTCGCTCTATTCACAGTTCAATAAAGATAAACGCTGTATGGACAGGTACTGTGCACCACCCAGTGGAATGTTTGTGTACTACAGGCCAAAGATAAAGTGACTACATTTGTTCTATATATGTATAGCCTATCAAGGTATAACATGCTATCAGCTATAATATCATACAATGATGAACTGTCATGCTGCAGAAAGCATGTTAGTTTAAATAGAAATAAAAGCTAGTAAGTAAAAATTTACAATTACAATTTTACCATCGCTCCTGCAATTAGAGAAAGTAGATCTTCAGAAAGTGGCATATAACAAGCTCACAAGCTCCAGCATTTCCAATGTATCAATATATACTGCTGGAAAACATTGCATCTTGGATGAGACTTTTTGTCCAGGTCTATAAAAAAAGTGGCCACAAGGGGTTGTTTCAGACAAGCGGTAAGCTTACCACCCTCTGAAAAATAATCTGCAGTGGGTCATTTTAAAGAGGGCAGTATAGCAATGACTAATGCCGTTTACACACGATCCAAAATTCCGACAAGAAAAGTCCGATGTGAGCTTTTGGTCAGAAATTCCGACCGTGTGTAGGCTCCATCTGACTTTTACTGTCGGAATTTTCACCAGCAAAAATTTGAAAGCTGGTTCTCAAATTTTCCGACGGAAAAAAATCCAGTCGGAAATTCCGATCGTCTGTAGCAATTCCACCGCGCAAAATTCCGCCGCATGCTCGGAAACAATTTGACGCATGCTCGGAAGCATTGAACTTTATTTTCTCAGCTCGTCGTAGTGTTGTACGTCACCGCGTTCTTGACGGTCGAAGGTTCAGAGAACTTTTGTGTGACCGTGTGTATGCAAGCCAAGCTTGAGCGGAATTCCATTGGAAAAACCATCCAAGGTTTTTCCGACGGAAAATCCGATTGTGTGTACTATTAGAGGAAACTACTGTTTTCTTATTTTTTTATTTCTTTTTTTAAATCGCCGAATGACAACTTTAAATTGCCGAACTGTACAATTTTGCATAACAGTGTGCAACACAAGTGTGAAAGAATGCTCGGGTTCAATATGACATAAAGTAGGCTTAGAGCCTAAGAAAGCTATGAGAACAGAAGAAAAGGGTTGAAAATTAGAGATAAGAGAGATGGGGTGATCAAGTGGGAAAGTTGGATTCAGGTAGGAGAAAGAGTTTGTGTTGTGAAATAAGTAGGTAGTCATACCAAGAGGCTGGGGTGGTAATGGGGCATACAATATTATAGCTAGCTGAGATACACGTTGTTTAACCACTTGACCACTGGGCACTTAAACCCCCTTAATAACCAGACCAATTTTCAGCTTTCGGTGCTCTCACATTTTGAATGACAATTACTCAGTCATACAACACTGTACCCATATGAATTTTTTGTCCTTTTTTTCACACAAATAGAGCTTTCTTTTGGTGGTATTTAATCACTGTTGGGTTTTTAATTTTTTGCGCTATAAGAGAAAAAAGACTGAAAATTCTGTAAAAAAATGTTTTTTTTTTCGTTTCCGTTATAAAATTTTGAAAATTACTATTTTTTCTTCATAAATTTTGGCCAAAATTTATACTGCTACATATCTTTGGTAAAAATAAGTACAAATTGGTGCATATTATTTGGTCTTTGTGAAAGTTATAGAGTCCACAAGCTATGGTGCCAATATCTGAAAATTGATCACACCTGAAGTACTGACAGCCTATCTCAATTCTTGAGACCCCAACATGCCAGAAAAGTACAAATACCCCCCAAATGACCCCTTTTTGGAAAGAAGACATTCCAAGGTATTCAGAAAGAGGCATTGTGAGTTTTTTGAAGTTGTCATTTTTTCCCACAATTCTTTGCAAAATCAAGATTTTTTTTTTCTCTTTTTTTTTCTTCACAAAATTGTCATATTAGCAGGTTATTTCTCACACACAGCATATGCATACCACAAATTACACCCCAAAACACATTCTGCTATTCCTCCCGAGTATGGCGATACCACATGTGTGAGACTTTTACCCAGCGTGGCCACATACAGAGGCCCAACATGCAGGGAGCCCCTTCAGGCGTTCTGGAGCACCGAGGCCAATTCTGACATTTCTCTCCTACATGTAAAAATCATCATTTATTTGCTATAAAATTACATAGAACCCCAAAACATTATATATATATGTTTTTTTAGCAAAGACCTTAGAGAATATAATGGTGGTTGTTGCAACTTTTTATCTCGCACGATATTTGCGCAGCAATTTTTTTAACGCGTTTTTTACGGAAAAAAATGTTTTGTGCTAAAAAAAAAAAAAACAGTAAAGTTAGCCCAATGTTTTTGCATAATGTGAAAGATGAAGTTACGCCGAGTAAATAGATACCTAACATGTCACTCTTAAAAATTGCACACGCTTGTGGAATGGCGCCAAACTTCGCTACTTAAAAAATCCCCATAGGCGACGCTTTAAATATTTCTACTGGTTACATGTTTTGAGTTACAGAAGAGGTCTAGGGCCAAAATGATTGCTCTTGCTCTAACGTTCGCGGCGATACCTCACATGTGTGGTTTGAAAACCGTTTTCATATGTGGGCGGGACTTACGTATGCGTTCGCTTCTGTATGCGAGCTCACGGGGACAGGGGCGCTTTAAAAAAAAAAAAAAATTATTGTTCATTTTACTTTATTTATTTTAGTTTGACATGTTTTTCCGCCCCCAAATTTTTTTTGATCACTTTTATACCTATTACAAGGAACGTAAACATCCCTTGTAATAGGAATATGGCATGACAGGTCCTCTTTACAGTGAGATATGGGGTCAATAAGACCCCACAACCCACCTCTAGGCTGGGAAGCCTGAAAAAAAAAAAAAAACAATCCTGGCTTTGATGGTTGCGGTGAGTCGGTAGAAGCACCGGAGGGCGGCGGGGGGGGGGACATCCCCTCTCGCCTCCCGTAAGAATGATCAAGCGGTGGAACAGCCACTATGATTGTTCTTATGGTGTAGGGAATCGCCGGCTGAAAAAACTAATATCTGAATGATGCCTGTAGCTGCTCCCATCATTCAGATATCTCCGCACAAAGTCAAGGACGTCATATGACGGCCGGCGGGCGGGAAGTGGTTATTGCAGAGTATTGCCGGGCATTGCGGAGTATTGCTGGGTATTGCGGAGTATGGCCGGGCATTGCGGAGTATTGCTGGGTATTGCGGAGTATGGCAGGGCATTGCGGAGTATGGCAGGGCATTGCGGAGTATGGCAGGGTATTGCAGAGTATGGCAGGGTATTGCAGAGTATGGCAGGGTATTGCATGGGGTATTGCACAGGGGGTATTGCACAGGGTATTGCAGAGTATTGTGCAGGGTATTGCAGAGTATTGCACAGGGTGTATTGTGCAGGGTATTGCAGAGTATTGTGCAGGGTATTTCAGAGTATTGCGCAGGGTATTGCAGAGTATTTTGCAGAGTATTTTGCAGAGTATTGCGCAGGGTGATGCAGAGTATTGTGCAGGGTATTGCAGAGTATTGTGCAGGGTATTGCAGAGTATTGCGCAGGGTATTGCAGAGTATTTTGCAGAGTATTGCGCAGGGTATTGCAGGGTATTGCGCAGGGTATTGCAGAGTATTTTGCAGGGTATTGCAGAGTATTGCGCAGGGTATTGCAGAGTATTGTGCAGGGTATTGCAGAGTATTGCACCAGGGTATTGCAGAGTATTGCACCAGGGTATTGCAGGGTATTGCAGAGTATTGCGCAGGGTATTGCAGAGTATTGCGCAGGGTATTGCACCAGGGTATTGCAGAGTATTGCACCAGGGTATTGCAGAGTATTGCACCAGGGTATTTTGCAGAGTATTGGCAGGGTATTTTGCAGAGTATTGGCAGGGTATTGCACAGGGATGGCTGAGCAGGGATGGATGGATGGCTGGATCTGTGACTGCAATTGTCACAGATCCAGCCCACAGTGCTGCTGCTGCCATCCGTTCTCTCCCCCTCCCCTCTCACACTGTACCGATCGGTACAGAGAGGGGAGATAGGAACCGGCGTCATCACATGACGCCGGTCTGTTTACAAGTGATTGCTCCGTCATTTGACGGAGCGATCACGTGGTAAACGGCCGCTATCAGCGGCGATTTACCGCGATTCGTGATGCGCCGGGTCCTCTGGACCCGGCGGTCACGGAGTTTCCCGTGTGCGCGATTCTGGGAGGACGTTATATAACGTCCTCCCAGAGTTAAGCAACCACCTTGTCGACGTTATTTGTCGGCAGGTGGTTGTTAACTGGTTAATAAAGTTATAGCATATTGGATTTGGAGGTCCCAAAGTTTTAGGAACTTGCTGTTGGAGTAAATTGCTTAAAGAATATGTAAACCCATCATTACATATTCCTGATATGTGCCTGCTGTACCATGTAGTTGTATGAAAAAATATCCTGTTCTTTTTATATTGCTTCCTTTGTGTAAAATCCCTGATGTTCTGCCAGTCCTGCTGCTTTCCTAATAAAAACTGACCACACTAAGCAAGAGAACACAGCGTGGTCAGTTCTCTAGCAATGCTGGGAACTTAGCCTGCTCTCTTCAAATGACTTCTCCTGACTTGCCCCCCTGCACAGTCATTCACTAGGAAGCTCGGTGCACTGCTAAAAAAGGAAAAAACAAGGATTTACATTTTTTATATGTATATGTAGGCAGGAGCTGGCTAATGCTGCCTGCATTGTCAGGTGACTCTGTACAGCATTGCTGCTGTGTAGCTTGTTCCCTCCTAGTGTTCAGCCGGGACTCTGTGTTGTCATATCCTGAAGATAGAGCAACTGAGTTCTAGGAGTAAAGCAAAACATCTTGGAACGTGTAGTCTATGGAATCAAGATTTGTACTCAGCTGGACTGTTTCCAGCAAGCTACTTCTGACCAACCAACATCAACCTGGAGGCCGCTCTTCACACGCCCACACCAGATCCAGCCGAACTGAAGCGTGGTGTGTCGCCAAACTGCTTTACCCCTTGAGCAGGGATCCACCGAGTTCTATCGCTAAGACCTACACCACTTCCATTACCAAGAATTTTTGGTACTGGTGAGCAGGCACTAGCTTATTCTTTTACCACAAGAAACACTGCATGCAGACATCAGAGTTGTTCCTTTGCCTAAAGGTGTAGGCCTGGTGCTACACTGACTCTTTGTGGAGCAGCAGCAGCGCTCCTTTTTTCACAAGACATCACAAGTACACTTAGCTACACGTTGCCTGTTAAGGTATCACCAGGCAACTTCACCTCCTCCTAAATACCAAGATATCTAAAGTACTCCACTAAAGAGCTAGCTGAAGACCAAAGGCTTCTTTCTTCTGAGAGACTACAACATATCCTCCCCCACTAAGGGACTAATCAGTTAGGTGTCCGTTTATGAAGCAGTGATCAGCGGTGATCCCAAGGATCACCACTGATCACAGTTCATAAACAGTTTATGACACAGAGATAATCGGGGGGAGAAGTGTTTGAACATGTTTTCCCACCGATGATCTCTGCACAGTGAGAAGTCTCATTGAATGACACAGTAACGGTATCACGTACCTGGTACTGGAGGCCAATGGAGAGAGAGGGCTTCCCTTGCGGCTAAGTTCCAGACGCCCCTGAGGGTGAAAACAGGAAAGGTCAGGCCCAAAGAAGAACGGGTCGCCTGCTGGACTGTATGCAGGAGGTTCTGGAGTACAGCTGGTGTGCTGGCGTAGAATCAGCAGACAGGTGACACCCGTGAGTTGTTGTAGGATTCAGATAATGCTGCGACTGGAGCGTGGTCAGAAGGAAGCCTTTGGCCGTGAGCCGGGTTGGGATCAGAGCAGACGTGGTCAGGTGGATAGCTGGAGTCGAACACAGGAAGCAAACAGGAGATAGGTCAAGGACAAGCCGGATCGGTAACAGGAGACACAGGAACAGGAATATCATGAAGATAACACACTGGAGAAGCCGAAGATCAACCAGCAAATGCAGACACTAACAGACTTCCTTATATAGGCCCATGTGACCTGCTGGTAGAGATACTGGGTCCTAAAGTCCTTCTGCCAGAGATGCTGGGTCCTAAAGTCCTTCTCCTGCCATAACTGTTGGTAGAGTTGCTGGGTCCTAAAGCCCTTCTCCTGCTGTTGGTTCCCTGACAAACGGCCAGTTTATGAAGCTGCGATCTCAGCACTTCACTGGCGAGTCAGAATTCATACTCTCCGATTCACCAGCTCAGAGATGGTGAACTGGGTCGGGGAGTGAAGAGGGAATCCTGGGGGATCTGAGGAGAAAGGAAGATTTTTAACTTCTTTCTACCTCGTTCAGACCCGACAACAGTGTAGCCATGTCCCCCTGTAATATTTATGTGTATACATATATATACATATATTTATATAATGTGTACATGTATATATATATATATATATATATAATGTGTGTGTATATACATGTATATACAATGTGTGTGTGTGTGTGTATACATATATATATATTATGCAGGGGGACTCATTATTTCATTAACATTAACCACGCCGTCTGTCAGTGTACTTCACATAGGTTTCCAACTGAATAGAGAGTTGTTTGAAAAGTCTTTATATCCTGCAATCAGTTATTGTTTCTGTTTCACTGTTTTATATCATTGCGATCTTTGCTCTTGTGAAACTTCTCCATGGACTAAGTTTATATCCCTGGGAATTAATGTTTATAACCTTCCAGTAAACAGGACTCAACTTTTTATTTCCACTTAAATTGTGTATGTGTCTTTAACTCTTAATTATCACTATCACTTAATTATCACAAAAAATGTCTAAACCCAGGGTGTCAGAGGTGTCGGAGGACTTGCAGGGTCGGGGCCAACCAGATTTAAGCAAGCAGTTTTAAATGGGGGGGGGGGGGGAGTGGCGCTACATATACACAAATGTTTTGCCTTTCATTTCTGTTTTAAACTGAATGGGTTGTTTTACAAGGTGATCGCATACAATCACTTTAAGTAAGTTTACCATGGGCCAAACATTTGTTAATTCAACTTTTCATACATGGGTGTATATTTTACCTTTTTTTAGGGATTTGTCAAGGTTTGCTAACTGCTAGGACAAGGAAGAAGGCTATCATGTATTTGCTTGGTGTTAGGCCATCTATAGGATAGTGGAAGAGGGATGCACATGGGTTTTTGGAGACTACTATGTGAAAAGGAGTGTGAATTAATCCCAAAATTTTGGACCAGTAGGGAATTTATTTTGGACAGGTCCACCGTGTATGGAGGGTAATAGTACTCAATCAAAGGGTCTTTACGTCACTCTCAAGCCCTGTACACACGATCGGATTTCTTATGGTTTTTTAACCGATGGATTTTTCCATCGGAAAACCGATGAAGCTGACTTTCATCGGTCTTGCCTACACACCATCAGTCAAAAAACCGACCGTTCCAAACGCGTTGACGTGAAACACTCCGATGAGCCGAGAAAAATGAGGTTCAATGCTTCTGAGCATGCGTCGACTTGATTCTGAGCATGCGTGGGTTTTTTATCCGATGGAGTTCCCCACAGACGATAGTAATTTGCTATCGGTTTTTTAACCATCGGATAAATTTAAAACATGTTCTATTTTTAAACACCGATGGAAAAAAGACCAATGGGGCCCATACACGATCGGTTTGTCCGATGAAAAAAGTCCATCGGACTGTTTTCATCGGTAAAACCTATCGTGTGTACAGGGCTTCAGATCTCTTTCAAGGATATAAATTGTCAGGCTTTAATAAAAAAAATTATGATAGGCCCAGAGGGAAATAATAGATTATGTGTGAATGGTAGAAAGGAATGGAAGTGTCAGGAACATCGTGTGAGTCATCTGGAGCATTGTGTGAGCTGTCAGGCTCAAGCACATAATTATGTACATATTCATGTGTGGAATAGCCTAAGAAGACCTATGACTATGTGCACATACTACAGTATGTGCGCACACATGATGTGCACGCACGTCCACCACAGATACTCGCACCAAGGGGATTTTTTAAACCCGACTTTTGCAAAGGCTCATTGTTGAATGGTCTTTCAGTCTGTGTTTCTGTAATTATGGATCCTGAATGTATATATGACCTTTGTTGTTGACCCAAATTCCATTTGATCTGCTCCTGGATCAACTTTATCTGCTCACAACTCCTATTCAACTCTGTTACTCCAGTCAGGATTTCTGATCATAATTCTGCTTATCAACTTGGTATCTTTTTGCCTATAGGTTGCCAACCTCTGCTTGTGCCTGACCTCTAATCTGCTTACAAATTGGTGCTTCGCTGCTCACCAGTAAATGACTACGGCTAATGACCCGACTCTACTCATACCTGGAATTGGTGCATCCCCAGTGTATTTCAAGCTTAACTTCTGCACATCCAATTTCAGTGCTCTCAAATTACCAGTTTATGCACCCTTGCAGAACCCGTCTCTGGGGTGCTTGGACAGGAGTTGTGCAAAGGCCATCCTCATCATCTTGGGCTCCTCATACAGGCATGTGACAGTGTAGAGTTAAGATATGTGGAATATTTTTGTCCCAAGTCTTAAGACTGTGCCACATCAACAGACTTAGGTTGGGGGGGAGGAATTAGAGGGGGGGAACCAAAGCATGTATTGGTGTAAATTCAGAAGGGGGTTTTCAAACGTCAAATAGAGGAGCCTTGATTGGACAATTTGGGCTGCTTTTTAATAGAAGATTTATTTTTTATATGAAGTTTTTATATTGAGTTCATAGTTTGTTTTTACGTGGTTTAAAACCCTTATATATACCCAGTAAAGTGACTAGCATCAGGTGATACACAGAGATGAAACAAATATTCCTTCAAGTTGTGCCTGTTTATCTGTAGCCCTCTCTTCTCTATAGCCTTCCAAAACACAAACTTTCAGAAGATTTTCCAGCTCTGAAAAGCAGGGCTCAGAGATTTGAAGTCTCACATTGCAGACCTCAGTGAGGAGAGCTCTGAGTCCTGATGGGAATGAAGGGACACTCGACCCTCCTCACAGTACATGAGCAATTTGCACAGCTGTGACTGCCAATAACAGGTTGTGTGTTGGAGCTCTTCTACTCATCACCAATTATCTCTTGGAGTTGGGATGCAGATAACAGAGCAAGGAGGCAGCAGAGAGAAATCACACTCAGTGCTTTGGATAGAGACAAATACACAGTATAGAAGGATGTGCTTCGTTCATATTTCATGTCTGAGGTTTACAACCACTTAAAGTGGTCTTTAGTGTTGGACAAGATAGAGTTATATGTATTTCTCAACTTACCTTCACAGAAAAATGAGAGTTAATAAATAGGAATCCTGTTTAAGAATAAGAGATGGAACTAAAAGCTATTGAGCCTGGGATCTAAATTAGAATATCCCAGATGGTAAAAATCTTTTGTCAGACTAACCATGCCATGTCCTTTAGACTTAGACCCCTTTCACACGACAAGCCCGCTCGGATCTGCCTGTCCGTTTTTCAGGCACATCTGAGCAGGCCATCCATTAATGCCTATGGGCAGGCGGATGTCAGCGGAGATGTGTTCCCTGACGACCGTCTGCCATCCGATTAGCTTAAAACAAATGTATGGCGACACGTCTGCTATTCATCTTGGTGGTTCGGATCAGATGAGATCTGATGAAAACAGACATGCTGTCCGTTTTCGTCTGATCTCCCCATAGAGATCAGCGGCGCTCTGACAGGTCCCTCCCCGCTCAGTGAGCAGAGACAAACCTGTCATCCGCCAGCTCAGCGGAGATCAACGGAGCAATCTCCCGCTGAGCTGGAGGACTCTGCTGAAATGGATCCGCCTCGTGTGGAAGGGGTCTTAAATAGAACCTAGCTCCTGCAGTATAGGTACATTCCATTCAAGTCTATACAATTCTAGTGTGCAGATGTAGGCAGCTTGGCACTAGATTTTAACTGGATGGAATGTAGAAAACACAGTTAGGAGGAGGTAAATAGGAAACTGTGTGGAGGAATTGGTTCAACTCAATGTGTTTAGGAGCTAGGCAGGGGGGCTGGAGGGTTTAAACACGACTAAACTTGTCCCTTAGGCAGACATTGAAATGAAATAACAGGCAGCACAAAATTGTAGTTCTTCATGTTCCTACTCCAAAATTTAGCAACAAATCACACCATGGAGCCCTGTCAGGCTGATTCTAGTTGCACTTCACTACATTGTCGAAGATGCCCTCACTAACATATTTTAGGGCTCTTCCCCTTCTTCAGAGAGCCTAGGACCAGTCTGTTAGAATTGAAGACTTTTTGAAAAATGGGATTTTGTGCTGTCTGTTGTTTTATTTTATTTTTTCCTGTTTTTTTTTATATGCTGGCTTCAAGTTGGTGTTTGTCAGTGCATTTTATATATTATCATTACCTAATAAATAAGAAAATGATCTGTACAATTCAGTGCGTTTGTGTTCTGATATACAGGTTGGCATTGTGTCCACAGGAGCATTTGTAGTGGCAAAGCAGAGTAGGACTGGCTAAAGAGGTATTATTTTGATGCAGTTGGCCAGCTTAAACATGTATTGCAATATATGTGAACTAAATATCATTATTTTTTATTGCAAAGTTAGCTTGAAAGGCTACAGCAGTGTGCAGAGGGTCCATCCAGTACTTTTAGTGTTAATATGTGGTCACACCCCTTTAGCACCTGGTAGATTATATGTGTAGCGGCCTCACTCTCTCTCCATCTTTATCGGTTACACACCAACTCATGTGTAGGGGTTCCTGGGTTGTGAGAGTGAGATGCGCCACGGCCCATGTCCTCCCCATTGTAGTAGGGAGGTGAAGGCCACTTACTGATGTTTCCTCGGGCCGGTGTGTTCTGTGAATGCACTGAGTCTGTAATTGCAAGCTCACCAGCCTCCCCTTTGCTTCCAGTAACTGGAGTTCACACACCGGAGAAAGGTCCAACACTTGTTTATTTGACACTCCAATATGCAAAGCACAATAAACAGTTCTTTTGCAGCAAACTGGTTGGGACCTATAACCTTGCCAACGGTGGGGCGAGCAGATCGAGGCACTTCCTAAAGTTTAAGTTCTATGCCACTGTACTATGACCAGCGGCGCCTAAGCCAATCCGGCTGTTACAGACCAGGAAAGATGGGGTCTCTTCCAGCAACCCCTATGAACAGCAATGGAGCCCTCTTCGATACGCTGTGGCCCCTATCAGGGGGATGTGTCCTCCCAAGAGAGTTCCCAGAGGCCCACTGTCACCGGGTTGGTGCTGCTCCGGGTCTCCAGTGGGTAACCTCTCTGGCCTCCTCACCTCAGATACGAGTCCCTCCGCTCAGGGACCCTCGGACAGTCCACCCTAGCGGGACCCAGTCGAAGGTACTGCGCCCCAGGCCTCCTCGATAGTACCTCACCCCAGGCTAAAGGTGCCTGGGATGGACGCCAACATGACTCCGGACCAGGCCATGGGCACCTGGACCAGACTCCTGGATCTCCAGCACCCAGGCCTGAGGGGCCTGGGTGAGGACCGCAACCCTCCTCCTCCGAGGACCTCCTTCTCCGCAAGACCTCGTGGTAAGGGCGTCTCCCCCTTTTATCTCCTCCCATCAACGGACCGGCGGGTTCCCCGCCCCAGCCATACCATCTCCGGGAAGGGACAAAACAGGGAGCACTGCAGGAGATGATTCTACCTGAAGCCTGTGGGTACCCCGCCACCTACAGGCAAAGAGAATACTACATCCTCCAATCCTCCACGAAACAAAAAGGGGTCTGAACCCTAACACAATTATACACCTGGGTCACACTATTCCCCAGGTGTATCCCATCAATTTGAGGACCCCGCTACATATGCATGTACAAGCTATTGGGATATGAGCACAGGTATATCTTGTTTCTAAGATACAGGTTTTCTCCCCTTGGATTTGTTCTATTATTATTGCATACACATGAAATATGTTTGAATAGATGATTCTAAAATGCAGTGAAAAAGCAGAAGCAAGTAAACCACAGTATTTAACAGGAAACCAGTTAAAGTTAACTAGTTAAGCGTGTGCCAACAAAGCACCTGAAGTTTGAGAGTACAGTTGCATAACTGTAACTGAAATTTCACGTGTTCTATTCACTGGATCTAATAAAACAATACATGTCTATGGCTGTTATTATAAAAGAGTAAAAAGGTTAGAATATCAGAAAAGCTGTAAACACAAATTTAAGGAGACATGTACTGAAAGAGGTAGCGCGGCTACCTTCTTCAAAAATATTAGTTGCCTGGCAGCTTCTGGCCTTCAGTATTTTTTGAGTTACAGACCTCGGTCAAGCATGCAGCCAGTGAAGTCACAGCAAAGTCAGAATGGCTAATCTGCATATTTGTCGTAGATCATTTACTCAAACGAAGCCGATAAATGGGTTTTTAAGTAGCATTTTTAGAAGGAGATATCAGCAATGGCAGCTGTCTCATTTCCACAATCCGGAGTCCACTTTAAACCTTGATCTAAAAACAAAACTTGGAGAAAAATGTGAAGGAGCTAATAAATTGACTATGTTATCCCTCTCTTTAACCACTCAAATATTGTTATTTTCTTTCCCTCTTTATGTTTTGGTATTTTTCAGAGATTTAGTACAAGTTAAATAGTGCTTATTTCAGCTACTCACATAGTTCACAGCCCCATCCTTAGGAATTTTAGAGTAAATGGCCCCTACCCTTGTGAGTAATATATCTAAAGGAACGTTAGAGCACTCCTTTGAAAGAAAGGCTGATATAGTCAGTTTTGAGCAGCACACACACACACTGAGATATATTTATACAATAAGAAACTTATTAATGCTCATATTGGGAACCAGAAAAATATTTCCATGTATGTGTGTTATAGTAATCTTATAACCAGCCAGCAGTAAGTTTTCTTAAATGACAAACAGATAAATGAGGAACAGATGTCCTGTCCACTCCTCACTCCTTTTGCCCCCACCTTTTCAACCCCTCCCACCGTGCAAAGGAAAATGGCCCCCGTGAACTAAAGAATGTGGATAACACATGGAAGAACAGACTTGAGAGGAAGAAGACCATATACGGATGAACCAATGATATGCACACATTTGTGATGACGATTGCTTATGTCACTTTGTTTATATAGGGGACTGAGACCACGAATAAAGCCTGTTGGCCTTTTGCGTGATGAGGGAGAGCTCATACTGAACAAGTCTGTCTCAGTGTGCAATCCTTCAAGCATGCATGCATTCAAATCATCATAGATTTGGGTCAGAGGCAGCAATAGAGCATACATCCTGGTATTGGACCAGGGATAGATCTATTACAAAAGGTATCAATGGTAGCCACAACAACTAAGAAAGAAGGCTACTGTACTCAGTAATTGCACAATTAACCACACTGTCAATCTTAAGCTCCCGTCGGGAGATATCGGCCAGACCAATAAAACCTTAAAGTGTTATGCTCAGCTGTCCCAGATTCAGCAAGATATTGACCATGAAGCCATCAAGCCTCTTGTCAAAATCTGCTGAATAGGGATGAGCTTCGAGTTCGAGTCGAACTCATGTTCGACTCAAACATCGGCGGTTCGCTCGTTCAACGAAGATCGAACATTATGGGCCGTTCGCGCCAAATTCGAGTTGCGCGTCACGGCCCATAATGCACTGCATCATCGCAGTGCATTGCTGGCTGATGATTGGCCAAGCATGCACTATGACCCGCATGCTTTGGCCAATCACAGCGCCGTCAGCACAGAGAGCCATAATTGGCCAAAGCCAGGGTGCCTTTGGCCAATCATGGCTCAGGGGGACTAAGTACACGCCCCACACTATATAAGGCCGCCTGCGTGTAGGCCTTGTGTAGTGTGTTCCGGCGTTCAGAGAGAGACAGAGAGAGAGAGAGAGAGATTGTGGCTTTATTTCAGTTAGCAATAGCTAGATTGAGCAGGCAGTTGATTGAGCTAGTTAGATCCAGTATTCCAGTATATTTAGTATATATATGCATTGCACGCTTTGTATATATATATATATATATATATATATATATATATATATACTGTAGACAGTTTAGCTATATCTCATTGCAGAGCGTTCCTGTTATTCTATTCCTACTAATAATACAGGCAGGCAGTTGATTGTGCTAACCTGCAGTATATTAAGTCAGTCTACTGTATACTGGCCACAGTGTGCACGTAAAGCTGACTGCAGACTATTCCATCCTGTTCTATTCCTAATAATACAGGCAGTTGATTGAGCTAGTTAGATCCAGTATTCCAGTGTATTTAGTATATATATATGCATTGCACGCTTTGTATACATATATATATATATATATATATATATATACTGTATATATATATATATATATATGTATTGTGAGAGTGAGAGCCCCTGGCTTAGTAGAAATGTGTTTAAAATGGACACAGGACCCTCAAAGAAGCTATTTGAGAAGTTCCAGCAAAAGGTTTGTGAGCAGAGAAAACTATGCTTTAAGTTTTCCCTGGATTTTGTAAGTCTGGATTGGGCCTGGCAACTTGAAGACTTCAAAGAGCATTGGGAGGGATGGAGTCTTCAGTCATGTGTCCGGGTTTTCTAGGAGCTCTGCAGGTTGAGTGTGTGGCCAGGTGCACACACTCGTTATAAGGCAGAGCTGAACATAGCTCAGGGTGTGTGGGAAAGGAGTTGGTGATACAGCAGTTGCTGGAGCAAAAGGATCGCTGGTTCGAATCTCGGCCACGACACCATCTGCCTGGAGTTTGCATGTTCTCCCTATGTCTGCGTGGGTTTCCTCCGGGTACTCTGGTGTCCTCCCACACTCTAAAAGACATGCTGGTAGGTTAATTGGATCTTGTCCAAATTGGCCCAGTATATATGTGTGTACGACTGTGTGTCCCATGCGTGTCAAGATCCTACGGGGTAAAATGACCGCACAAGCCAAGCAGACACTGGCTGCAAAAAGCGCCTAGAGGCGATTCAGTTCACATGTGTAGCGCTATACAAGTCACTCATTCATTCATTCAGAGTCTTGGGGACCAGAGGGGACTGTAAAGCCCCGTACACGCGATCGGTTTGACTGATGAAAACCGTCCGATGGATGGTTTTCATCAGACCAACCGATCGTGTATGGTACCCATCGGTCTTTTTTCCATCGGTTGTAAAAAATAGAACTTGTTTTAAAATTTTCCGATGGATAAAAAACCGATGGGAATTTCCGATCGTCTATGGGCAAGTCCATCGGATCAAAAACCCACGCATGCTCAGAATCAAGTCAACGCATGCTCAGAAGCATTAAACTTCATTTTTCTCGGCTCATCGGAGTGTTTTACGTCACCGCGTTTGGAACGGTCGGTTTTTTGACTGATGGTGTGTGGGCAATACTGATGGAAAACAGTTTCATCGGATATCCAATGGACAAATCCATCGGACGAAAATCCATAGGTTATCCGATCGTGTGTACGGGGCTTTAGTCTTGGAGGAGTGTGGAAGCCTGGAGTGTCAGGAGAGCCCTGCCTAGAGGCCAGGAGTGGGCCTGTGCAGCAAGGAACTGCGCCCAAGGCAGAGCGAGCCTTAAGAGCCAGGTGGATTGGCATTTTCATGTGTTGATGTTTTTGGGAGAAGAACCCCTGTGTGGGAAACCAAATGCACGTATGAACTTCACTTTTTGTTTCTTTCAATAAAAGTGGGCTACCACGCCCTTGAACCTTAGTTCCTGTTGGCTGTGAACTCACTTACAATGCATCTATCACTGAGCTAAACATCCCCCAATGTTACAGTATATATACTGTATACAGTTTAGTTAGATCTTATTGCAGAGCGTTCCTGTTATTCTATTCCTACTAATAATACAGGCAGGCAGTTGATTGTGCTAAGCTGCAGTATATTAAGTCAGTGTACTGTATACTGAGCACAGTGTGCAAGTAAAGCTGACTGCAGACTATTCCTGTTCTATTCCTAATAATACAGGCAGTTGATTGAGCTAACCTGCGGTATATTAAGTCAGTGTACTGTATCTTGGGCAGTGTGCACGTAAAGCTGACTGCGGACTATTCCTTTTCTCTTGCTAATAATACAGGCAGTTGATTGAGCTAACCTGCAGTATATTAAGTCAGTGTACTGTATACTGGGCACATTGTGCACATAAAGCTGACTGCAGACTATTCCTGTTCTATTCCTAATATTACAGGCAGTTGATTAAGCTAACCTGCAGTATATTTAGTCAGTGTACTGTATACTGGGCACAGTGTGCAAGTAAAGCTGACTGCAGACTATTCCTTTTCTATTACTAGTATTACAGGCAGTTGGTTGAGCTAACCTGCAGTATATTAAGTCAGTGTACTGTATACTGGGTACAGTGAGCATGCAAACATGACTGCAGACTATTCCTTTTCTATTACTAATAATACAGGCAGTTGATTGAGCTAACCTGCAGTATATTAAGTCAGTGTACTGTATACTGGGCACAGTGTGCACGTAAAGCTGACTGCAGACTATTCCTGTTCTATTCCTAATATTACAGGCAGTTGATTGAGCTAACCTGCAGTATATTTAGTCAGTGTACTGTATATTGGGCACAGTGTGCAAGTAAAGCTGACTGCAGACTATTCCTTTTCTATTCCTAATAATACAGGCAGTAGATTGAGCTAACCTGCAGTATATTAAGTCAGTGTACTGTATACTGGGCACAGTGTGCAGCTAAAGCTGACTGCAGACAATTCCTTGTGTACCTATTCCAATACATCAAATACAGTATGTCTGGAAGGCAAACAAGGAGAGGCAGACACTCACAGGCCAATAAAAGATGGCAAGCATGCTCTGTGTCTAGAGGCAACAGTGCTGGTCGTGGACACGGTGCATCCTCATGAGCATGTGGCCGTGGGGCACGCTTGTCCTTTTTTTCGGCAGCTGGCCGTGTTGAGCCACAACATGCCAAAGAGTTGGTAGAGTGGATGACCAAGCCATCCTCATCCTCCTCATCCTCTCTCACCCAGGCTCAGGGTACTTTGTCTGCCAAAGCAGCTGCCAAAGCGGCCTCTTCCCTTGGCTCAATGGCATCAGTTACTCCTTCCCTAGCCCCACCATGTACTGAGGAGTCCCCCGAACTGTTTGACCACAGTGTTAGGTACATGCTGCAGGAGGATGCGCAGTGTTTTGAAGGCTCCGATGATGGTACCCAGCTTGAGGAAGGCAGTAACGTGAGCCCAGAGAGAGGGGGTGCCCAAGAAGGACAGCAAACTGGCAGTCATGTTCCCCCAGCTGCAGCATACTGCCAGGTTTGCTCCAGTGACGAGGAGGGAGGGGATGATGAGGTCACTGATTCTACATGGGTGCCTGATAGGAGAGATAGGAGAGAGGAGGAGGCACATCTCCAATGAGGCAGGATGCCCTCCAGGGGCCAGCTTAAGGGCAGCCAACCGACTGCATCCCACCGCAGAGCTCCGCATGTGCAGGGCGCTGCTGTCTCTGCGCGTTATTCCAAAAGTTCTTTGGTGTGGGCCTTTTTTGAGACGTGTGCAGTAGATCGCACTGTTGCTATTTGCAACATATGTCTGAAGCGTATCTCGCGTGGCCAAAACATCAGCTGCTTGGGCACCACATGCTTGACCAGACATATGTCGACCTGCCATGCAGTCCATTGGCAAGCGTACATAAAAGACCCACACCAAAGAACAAAGCAGACCTCTCCTTGCTCCTCATCAGCTGGGATCTCCAACCCCACTATACCTTCAGTCCTCTCAGAAACCTGCACTGAGAGGAATGAAGGTGTAGAATTAGGTGTGTCACTGCCAAGTACTTGCGGGCAATCTCCTATCAGTACACCAACATCTGATTGTACCAGGCAAATTTCCCTGCCCCAGCTGCTGCATCGCCGAAATAAATTTGCTCCCAGTCATCCACATGCCCAGCGGTTGAATGCTAGCTTGGCTAAATTCCTAGCATTTCAACTGCTGCCTTTTCAGTTGGTAGACTCTGCCCCCTTCCGTGAGTTTGTGGAATGTGCGGTACCTCAGTGGCAGGTTCCCAAATGTTTTTCACGGAAGGTGATTCCGGCTCTCTACCGGCATGTGGAATTCAATGTCTTGGCCTTGCTGGACAGGGCGGTCAGCGGTAAGGTGCATATTACCGCTGACTCATGGTCCAGCAGGCATGGACAGGGACGTTACCTATCTTTCATGGCGCACTGGGTGACTCTGCTGGCAGCTGGGAAGGATGCAGGACAGGGTGCAGTAGTGTTGGAGGTTGTCCCGCCACCACGCCTCCATAATGCAACTAGTGGTGATTCTGACACAACTCTCTCCTCCACCCCCTCCTCTTCTTCTTTCTTCAGGGCCTCTTCCTGTGCTGATTTGTCCTCGGAACCAGCATTGCTCCGTAGGCATTCAAGGGGCTACGCAAGTACGCAGGCAAAAAGATGCCATACGATGCTTGAGCTGGTGTGCTTGGGGGACAGGAGCCACACTGGGGCAGAGATTCTGTCAGCTCTGCAGGGGCAGGCTCAGAGGTGGTTGACGCCACGCCAGCTTAAGCCAAGAATGGTAGTTTGCGACAATGGCACCAACCTCCTCTCCGCCCTCCCACAGGGACACCTGACCCATGTGCCCTGTTTGGCTCCCGTCCTTAACTGGTGGTGCAGCGGTTCTTGGGCAGGTACCCAGGCTTACAGGAAGTCCTGAGGCAGGCCAAGAAAAGTCTGTGTGCATTTACGCCGGTCATATAATGCCAGTGCTCGGCTAACTGGCCTCCAAAAGGAATACAACCTGCCCAAGAACCCGCCTAATCTGTGACATGCACACCAGGTGGAACTCAACGTTGGCCATGCTGCAGCGGCTGCACACGCAGCAGAGGGCCATCAATGAGTATCTGTGTGATATGGCACCAGGACAGGGTCAGGGGAGTTTGTTTTTTTTGCCACGCCAGTGGGTCATGATCAGGGATGCATGCACTGTCCTGTCACCATTTGAGGAGGCCACGGGGATGGTGAGCAGTGACCGTGCATGCATCAGTGACACTGTCCCTCTTGTCCACCTGTTGGAGCACAGGCTGCGTGGAATAATGGACAGGGCACTTGAGGCAGAACAGAGGGAGGAAGAGGAGGACTTCCTTACTTCTCAAGGCCCCCTTTATCCAGACAGTGTTCCTGCTGGCCTGCCGATCACACAGGAAGAGGAGGAGGAGGATTGTGTCAGCGTGGAGGTGGAGCCTAGAACTCAGCATCAGCAGCAGTCTTCAAGGAATCATTTACAGTCCCAAGAAACCCATGGACTTGTACGTGGCAGGGGGGAGGTGGCTGCGGATCATGTCGTCCTTAGTGACCCAGAGGACTCCGGACCGAATGCTTCAGCAAACCTATGCTGCATGGCCTCCCTGATACTGCAAAGCCTGCGAAAGGATCCTCGTATTGGTGGTATCAAGGAGAGGGATCATTACTGGCTGGCAACCCTCCTTGATTCACGTTACAAGGGTAAGGTTGCAGACCTTATCCAGCCGTCGCAGAGGGAGCAGAGGATGCAACATCTTCGGGAGGCCTTGCAGAAAGGTTTGTGCTACGCGTTTCCAGAGCCTGGGAGGTTACAAATTCCTGGGCCTGGACAACGTGTTGCAGACAATTTTTTAGTCCGCAGCCCCAAGGTATGATCGGTTCCAGCAACCATCGCCAGCGTCTGATTTACATGGTGCAGGAATACCTAGGGGCAAGATCAGACTGGGACACCTTTCCCACCGAAAATCCTCTGGGTTACTGGGTCTTGAGGATGGATCACTGGTCAGAGCTTGCACAGTATGCAATTGAGCTACTGGCCTGTCCTGCATCCAGCGTTCTTTCAGAACGCACATTCAGTGCTGTTGGAGGCTTTGTAACCGATCACAGGGTGCGCCTGTTCACCGACTCGGTCGATAGGCTGACCTTCATAAAAATGAATCAGTCTTGGATCACAAGCTACCAAGCACCTGATGCTGATGTAACCGAATAATTTTTTTTGAATGTGAGATCCCTTCAAGACTGCCTATGCGGATGCTGAGTGACTATCCTGTTATGCTGAGTGACTATCCTCTTCCTCCTCAATGTTCATGCTGATAGCTTGTAAGAACATTTTTGGTTCTGGGCACCGCCACCAGTGGCTAAGGCCCAATTTTTCTGCCCCTGTTTAACCACTTCCCTACCCAGCCATAGTCAAATGACGTCCACAGATGGGATCTCCCATCCTGGGTGGACGTCATATGACGTCCTCAGCTTTGTAGGGGGATATCTGAATGATGCCTGCAGCTAGAGGCATCATTCAGATATCCTTTTGAAGTGCCAGCGATTCTGCGCACCATAAGAATGATCATAGTGGCGTTTCCGCCGCTTGATCGTTCTTACAGGCGGCGGGAGGGGACATCCCCCCCTCCCGCTGCCATCCGGTGCTTCTCCGGGCTCCCCGTGCGATCGGGGACCCGGAGCGAATCTTCTGGTGTCGTTGGTGGGGTCACGTGATGAGCATAGAGATGACTGGTGACCAGATGGTCACCAGTCATCTCTATGATAGTCGGAGGCCCGGGCGCGATGTGATGACGTCACGCCCGGGCTTCAAATGTAAACAAAGCCGCCATTGCGGCTGTAAGTATGAGATCAGTGAAAAGATCTCATGCTTTCCAGCCTGGAGGAGAGATGTGGGGTCTTATTGACCCCGCATCTCTCAATAAAGAGAACCTGTCACACATATCATATTACAAGGGATGTTTACATTCCTTGTAATAGGAATAAAAGTGATCAAAAAAAAAAAAAAGTTAAATCATTGTAAAAAAATAAATAAACAAGTAAAAAAAAAAAAATTATAAAAAAAAAAAAATTAAAACGCCCCTGTCCCCGGTAGCTCGCGATCAGAAGCGAATGCACACGTAAGTCGCCCACATATGTAAACGCCATTCAAACCACGCATGTGAGGTATCCCTGCGTGCGTTAGAGCGCATGCAACAATTCTAGCACTAGACCTCCTCTGTAATTCTAACCTGGTAACCTGTAAAAAAAATTAAAGCGTCGCCTATGGAGATTTTTAAGTACCGAAGTTTGGCGCCATTCCATGAGTGTGCGCAATTTTAAAGCGTGACATGTTAGGTATCTATTTACTCGGCGTAATATTATCTTTCATATTTTCCCAAAAAATTGGGCTAACTTTACTGTTTTGTTATTTTTTAATTCATGAAACCATTTTTTTTTTTTAAAAAGGCGTTTGAAAAATTATTGCGCAAATATCGTGCAAGAAAAAATGTTGCAATGACCGTCATTTTATTCCCTAGGGTGTCTGCTAAAAAAACATATATAATTTTTGGGGGTTCTGAGTAATTTTCTAGCAAAAGAATGATGATTTGTACATGTAGGAGAGAAGTGCTAGAATAGGCCCGGTATTGAATAGGTACAAAAAGCCCTGTATTGAAGTGATTAACAGGGGCGTGTAATTACAATTTTTGTTGCAATACTTTTCAGCAGGGCTCATTCCTGCACTCCAACTAGAGTATCTGTGAGGGGTTGCAGTGTTGTGGCACCAGCACCAGTGCCTAATGCCGCGTACACACGACCATTTTTCTCGTCTGGAAAAATTACATTTTTTCTCTTTGACGAGAAAAACGACCGTGTGTGGGCTTTTGGTAATTTTTCCCGACGAGAAAAACGGCATTAATCACGGCGAGAAAAATTAGAACATGCTCTAATTTTTCTCGTCGTGATTCATGGCATTTTTTCCGCGGCAGTTTTCCCATAGGATCTTCGGTACAGGTAACCTCCCTGGCCTCCTCATCCCAGATCCAGGTCCTCTCGCAAGGCGGCACCCTGGGAGTCCTCGATCCCCGGCGGAACCCAGCTGAAGGTGCTGGGCCCCAGGCCTCCAAATTAGTACCTCACCCCAGACTGAAGGTGTCTGGGATGGAACAGGAACTCGGCCTCCGGGCCCAGGGCACCCGGAGATAACCGACCACCACACACCCAGGCCGAAGGTGCCTGGGTGTGGACAAAGAAGAAACCCCATGGAAGATGGCCGCCCCTTTTTATACCCTCTCCCAACAGGCACAGCAGATTCCCTGCCGTACTGCTGCCGAAAGGGGACAAGAAAAGGCGCAACCCTGGATTGTGGTTCAACCCGGACCTATGGCGACAGCGCCACCTGTAGGTCCCAGGGAACTACACACCAATACCAACTCCCATGGCACACAAATGGTCCCTTAACCCTAACAATAGTGTATCTGAGCCCAACTCACACTCAGACACTCCCCTAAATTGAACACCCCGCTACACATTCCCCCCACTAAATAGACACTGGTCCCCAGGGTCTGGAGTAAACCTATGCCTCTCAGACTTGAGTCAGCATAAGCCCAATCCAGAGACTAACTAAAAAACAAGGGCAATTTAAAAAACTGTCAGTTTGTGCCGGGAACCTAACATGGAGAAAGGAGGTGAAAAACATAGAGGGAAAAGAGAAATCACACATGCGTACATTAAAACATTAAATGTCACATAAAAAAAAAAAAATTATGAAAAATTTACATTTCCCTCCCGCCTGCATTTGCTAAGTTCCACCCCATTCTCAGTAATCTTGCTTGGTGTCCGCCTGCAGAGGAAAGAAAAAACATACACAGCAAACAACATTTTGTTAGAATGAGGAGATTCTCCCCTAGAGGAAAATCCCTTCCTTCAAAAGTAAACTGCATCACATTATCAGTAAGGCAATAGTCACGTAACACCGCCACCTAGTGGTAGTGCCAACGTCAGAACACTCATCCCAAAATAAACTTTTCTTATTTTCTGTGGGGTAAAACTTCCTTTCTTCTGTACTGTGGCCCTGAACTATCTACTCCCAAAGTCCTTGTATCTTTGTGGTAGGGGCGGAGAGGGGATGAAAAGAACAACAGCTCCCGCTTCTCCAAAGAGTAGAGTACCCTTTCAACTAGGACAAAAGTTCCTGGGGCTCCGGAGAGTGCGCTCAAGAAAAAAACAAAGCAACATCAGAGTCTTGTCTCTCACAGGTAGTAGTGTGGGTCTGGCAACACCAACGGCTTCCAATGCCTATCGAATGTGTCTATATGGTACTCAACATCATCTTTGTCCTTCCTGCAAATGAGTACCTTGTCCGCATAAATGTGCCGACCCAACATCCAGGCAGCCTTACAGTCCTTGAACCTCTGGGTAGCTGCAGGTGAACATGAAAGGTATCTTCAGGCCTGGGGTACTTTAATATGTGTCCATATAAAGTCCTCGTACCACGGGTGTCTACAGTCCTCCACTTCAAATAAAAGTTCTTTAGGCAGGTACGGGTACTCCCACCCATACTCACTGGCAACTTTCTGATTGAAAAGTCTCTGCAACCGGGACAATGGTGGCATGGTAGCACGGTCTCCCGTGCCAGGCAAGATGATGGCATCCGGGTGCCGAGGTACTTTAACTACCTCAGGACCAGACACAGGGGTCCGCAGCGACTCCCGTCTCGTCTCGGTAGCTGGTGCAGATGTCTCCAACTGTGGAAGGGCAGACATGGGGACAGATCCCTCCTCAGGCTCCGAGGCCACCACCCGGGGTGTACTTTCCCCAATGGACAAGGGTGAGTCCCTAGCACTACGGGACAAGGACAGGGGCTTCTTATCCAGCCCTTCTGTTCAAAAAGTTCATCTATGGCGGCGCCATCTCCCGCATCAGAGATGGACTCCAGATCGGAGGTGTCACATTCCTCCACGGGCAGGTAACTCCTGACGGAGGACGAGTCACCGCCTCTGGTTGTTTCACAGACATGTGAATCCCCAACACTCAGGACCTTAGACAAAGTCTTTTCCCCCGGCTTACCTCGTCTTGCTGCTGAACCAGGACGTCCGGGACTTTTCCCTTCGGATGCATCCATTCCGAGTAAGTGCTGGGGCGTAGCTCCACCACGGCCGAGGGAAGCTTTCACGAACCCAATCTTCCTCTTGGGCGGTGGGAGAAAGGACTCTGTGGTGACCGAAGCAACATCCTCCGGTTCCTCATTCACTGACACAATGTCCTCTGTGACTTCCTCCGAAGTCGCGGCAGTGCGTGCAGGGGTGGCTGTGTAAGCTCTGATTCCTCCTTCCAGAGTGGTGGCGCCTGTAAGGCAATTGAGGTGGAAAGCCCGAGGCTTTTCTGTAGGTTGCTCCACCTCGAACAAGAACTCCTTACAATGCTCGCATCGCCTGAATGGCTTCAGATGAACCACCAGTCCCGAGCAGCCGGGACAAATCACTCCGAGGGCCTCCACATCTTTGCAAACGTAGAGGGCAAATCGGCCCCGGGGCTTAAGCCGAATCCCCGTATCCGTCAAGGGAGCAGCAAAGGAAGTCATCTTCATGGTAGTAGTAGCCGGAACCCATGAGGCATGAGACCCCATGTTATCCATTCGCTGCTCCATCGTGCACTGTCCTTTTTGCGCCAAAGTCCCCACATGCATCTCCACACATGGCCAGACTCCTCCCATCTCCTGCATTGTTCTGTCACGCCCACAAACTATGCAGTCAGGGTTCTCCTCGTGGTGCAGTTCTCAATATGGCCGACCTCCACAGAACTTTACTGGGGAATAAAGTTTAAACTCTGGGGGGTCTTCACACTTTCCAACCGCAGACACATCCCGGATGAGCCCCCACGTGTAGCGCCCTCACCTCTCCCCCTACCTGCACTTTTGTATGTGTTACATAGTTAGTTACATAGTTAGTCAGGTTGAAAAAAGACACAAGTCCATCCAGTTCAACCGTAAAAAATAAAAATAAAAAAATAAAAATAAACATATATCGTACAATCCCATATACCCAATTCTATACCCACAGTTGATCCAGAGGAAGGCAAAAAAAACCAGAAGAGCATTATCCAATTTGCTACAGCAGGGGAAAAAATTCCTTCCTGATCCCCCGAGAGGCAATCGGATATTCCCTGGATCAACTTTACCTATAAATGTCAGTACCCAGTTATATTATGTACATTTAAGAAAGAATCCAGGCCCTTCTTAAAGCAATCTACTGAGCTGGCCAGAACCACCTCTGCAGGGAGTCTATTCCACATTTTCACAGCTCTTACTGTGAAAAAACCTTTCCGTATTTGGAGGTGAAATCTCTTTTCCTCTAGACGCAAAGAGTGCCCCCTTGTCCTTTGTGTTGACCGTAAAGTGAATAACTGAACACCAAGTTCACTATATGGACCCCTTATATATTTGTACATGTTGATCATATCCCCCCTTAATCTCCTCTTCTCAAGAGAGAATAAATTCAGTTCCTCTAATCTCTCCTCATAGCTGAGCTCCTCCATGCCTCTTATCAGTTTGGTTGCCCTTCTCTGCACTTTCTCCAGTTCCCCAATATCCTTTTTGAGAACTGGGGCCCAAAACTGAACTGCATATTCCAGATGAGGTCTTACTAATGATTTGAACAGGGGCAAAATGATATCTCTCTCTCTGGAGACCATACCTCTCTTAATACAAGAAAGGACTTTGCTCGCTTTGGAAACCGCAGCTTGGCATTGCATGCCATTATTGAGCTTATGATCTACCAAAACCCCCAGATCCTTCTCCACTACGGATCCCCCCAGTTGTACTCCCCCTAGTATGTATGATGCATTCATATTATTAGCCCCCAAGTGCATAACTTTACATTTATCAACATTAAACCTCATCTGCCACATAGTCGCCCAATTAGACAGAGCATTGAGGTCGGCTTGTAAATTGGCGACATCCTGTAAGGACGTTATTCCACTGCATAGCTTGGTGTCATCTGCAAAGACAGAAATGTTACTTTTGATCTCAGACCCAATATCATTTATAAACATATTAAAAAGTAAGGGTCCCAGCACTGAACCTTGGGGTACACCACTGATAACCTTGGACCATTCAGAGTAAGAATCATTAACCACTACTCTCTGAATTCTGTCTTTTAGCCAGTTTTCTATCCATTTACAAACTGATATTTCCAATCCTGTAGACTTTACCTTACACATGAGCCGTGTGTGGGGAACTGTATCGAACGCTTTTGCAAAATCCAAGTATACCACGTCCACTGCCACCCCTCTGTCCAAGGTCTTACTTACCTCTTCATAAAAAGAAATCAGGTTTGTTTGACAACTTCTGTCTTTCATGAATCCATGCTGTCTGTTGCTTAAATAGTTTTTTTCCAGCAAGAACTCATCTATGTGGTCTTTTATTAATCTCTCCAGTATTTTCCCAACTATAGAAGTTAAACTAACAGGTCTATAGTTACTTGGTAAACACTTAATTCCCTTTTTAAATATAGGCACCACATTGGCCCTGCGCCAATCCAGTGGTACTATTCCTGTCATTAATGAGTCCCTAAAAATTAAATACAATGGCTTTGAAATTACAGAGCTCAATTCTTTTAGGATCCGTGGGTGTATGCCATCTGGTCCAGGTGCTTTATCCACCTTTATTCCATCTAAATATTTCTGGACCATATCACTTTTGAGCCATTGTGGATTTGGGGCTGTGTCACTACCACCCCCATTTTGGACATGAGCTCCCCCATGCTCCTTTGTATACACAGAACTGAAGAAAGTATTTAATAAATTAGCCTTCTCTTTGTCCCCAGTCACCCACTCTAGATTATTTTGTAAAGGGCCTACATGCTCAGACTTGACCTTTTTACTATTAATATATTTGAAGAATTTTTTGGGGTTTGTCCTACTATCTTTTGCAATCTGTCGTTCGTTTTGAATTTTTGCATCCTTGATTTCCTTTTTACATATCCTGTTATATTCTTTGTAACATTTAAATGACACTAGTGTTCCCTCATTTTTATATTTTTTAAAAGCTCTTTTCTTATAGTTTATAGCTTTTTTAACTTTGTCAGTGAGCCACATAGGTTTTATTTTTAGCCTTTTAAACTTATTGCCCATGGGAATATACTTTGCAGTGAGTTCCCAAACAGTCTTTTTGAAGAATTCCCATTTCTGTTCTGTGCCCATTGATGCCAATATTCCTTCCCAGTCTAAGTCCTGGAGAGCAGCACTCATCCTTGGAAAATTTGCTCTCTTGAAATTAAGTGTTTTTATCTTTCCTGTATGTGATTTTTGCTTACAACTAACATCAAATGAAATCATGTTATGGTCACTGCTACCCAGGTGTTCCTTTATCTGAACATTAGTAATACGCTCTGCATGGTTTGAGATTACCAGGTCCAACAGAGCATCATTCCTAGTTGGGGCCTCAATAAACTGGACCATAAAATTGTCCTGCAATAGGTTTATAAATTTTTGCCCTTTAACTGTCCCAGCAGTTCCATTACTCCAGTCAATTTCTGGGTAGTTAAAATCCCCCATTATTATCACCGTCCCAGCCCTTGCAGCCCTTTCCATCTGTGCAAGGAGCTGAGTCTCTAACTCCTCATTAACATTGGGTGGTCTATAACAAACTCCAATGATTAGCTTTGAACTACGCACATCTGTATGCAGTCCTACCCATAATGCTTCAGACTCATCACACTCTCCATCCACCAGGTCCTCTTTCACACTCGCTTTGAGATCACTTCTCACATAGAGACAGACCCCTCCACCCTTCCTTTTTACCCTGTCTTTCCGAAAGAGTGCATAGCCAGGAATATTAATAGCCCAGTCGTGTGAGGAATGAAGCCAAGTTTCAGCAATACCGATTACATCATAGCTCTCCTCATGCACCAGAGCTTCCAACTCACCTATTTTGCTTGGCAGACTTCTGGCTTTGGTGAACAGACACTTTAATGCATTAATATTATTTGACCGGTCACATACTATCCTCTTGGGTGTTCCCAGATTGCAACTAGGACTTGCTACTATACTTACCTTGGGTTTATGTTCTTTGGTTACCCTACCACTAATGCCCCTAATACTACCCTTTAGAATATGTTCCCCGCTGACTCTCACTATCTCTGGACCCTCCCCCCTGTCACCTAGTTTAAAAACCCCTCTAACTTTTTGGCCATCCTTATTCCCAGCTGATCTGCACCCTCCTCATTTAGGTGCAGTCCGTCCCTTCTATAGTACTGGTTATCGACTGAGAAGTCGGCCCAGTCCTCCAGGAACCCAAACCCCTCCTTACTACACCAGCTCTTCAGCCACTTGTTCACTTCCCTAATCTCCCTCTGCCTTTCTGGTGTGGCTCGATGTACCGGTAGTATTCCCGAGAATACTACCTTGGAGGTCCTTTTCCTCAATTTAGCTCCCAAGTCCCTAAAATCGTTCTTTAGGACACTCCATCTACCTCTGACTTTGTCATTGGTGCCAACGTGCACCATGACAGCTGGGTCTTCCCCAGCCCCTCCCAGTAATCTGTCCACCAGATCCGTGATGTGCTGTATTCCGCTCCTCGCAGGGAGGGGAGAGGCACACCGCACCACAAGCCCGTACCCTCTTGAGTAGGGAGGTTGAGTGGTGTTACTTTTCGGGCCTGCCTGCGGCTGGAGTTGAATCCTCCCAAGGACGATTCTCACCTCTACCTTAGATAGATGCAAGTCCTTATCTTTCCCCAGGAATATAACTGTCCACACCAACTGAAAGTCCAACTTCTATATTTATTTCACACGGATAATAAATATGCCTCTTTGAAAGCAGACAGGTTGGGACAAGACACAGGACAGCTTAGGTGGGAGGAGGTCCAGGCACAAACTTGAATCAGGTTCTTTTACTGTTTGGGTTTCACAAACAGTTATGGCGCACGATCTCTGCCACAGACCATGAGGTTGGTCCCTGCCACAGACCAGGTGAATAGAAAGTCACTGCCACTGACTTGGAGAATGGGTCACTGCCACTGACCGGGTGAATAGGGCACGGCCCTATTAGGCCACTGCCACTGACCTTTTAGAGAACTTGGCCCGTGTAGAGGAGAAGACATCCCTCCGGAGAGTTACCAGAGGTCCTCACCGTCACCACGACTCTGCGCTGGATCTTCGGTACAGGTAGCCTCCCTGGCCTCTTCATCCCAGATCCGGGTCCCCTCGCAAGGCTGCACCCTGGGAGTCCTCGATCCCCGGCGGAACCCAGCCGAAGGTGCTGGGACCCAGGCCTCCAAATTAGTATCTCACCCCAGACAGAAGGTGTCTGGGATAGAACAGGAACTCGGCCTCCGGGCCTAGGGCACCCGGAGATAACCGACCACCACACACCCAGGCCGAAGGTGCCTGGGTGTGGACGAAGAAGAAAGCCCATGGAAGATGGCCGCCCCTTTTTATACCCTCTCCCGACGGCACAGCAGGTTCCCCGCCCCGCCGTACTGCTGCCGAAAGGGGACAAGAAAGGGCGCAACCCTGGATTGTGGTTCAAACCGGAACTATGGCGACAACGCCACCTGTAGGTCCCAGGGAACTACACACCAATACCAACTCCCATGGCCCACAAATGGTCCCTTAACCCTAACAATAGTGTATCTGAGCCCAACTACCACTCAGACACTCCCCTAAATTGAACACCCCGCTTCACACACATATATATATATACACACACACACACACACACACACACAAATGTTTTGCCTTTCATTTCTACTTTAACCAGTTCCTGCCCATAGTACATTTACAGGCAGGCTGGATCACGTACATGTACTTCATCCAACCTGTTCTGGGTTAGAGCAGGAATTTGTCAGCAGGTCCCGACCAATGATTTATGCCTAAGATCGCTGTAGCCAATCACAGCACAGAGTCTTATGTTTACAAACACACAGGGCTCTGCACACAGATCAGCGATCTGGCTGTGTCTTCTCCCTACAAAGCAGGGAGAAAAAACAGCAGGCTCTCTTAGTAAAAGCAACACATATTACACACGTTACACTTGTTAGGCACACAGTTAACCCTTTGCTCTCCCCTTGATGTTTAGCCCTTCCCAGCCAGTGCCATTTCTACAGTGTACAGTATTATATCTGATCACTGTATTAGTGTTTCTATTGATGTCAGTGTCAGTTAGTCAGTTAGTGTACCTTCCAGCGAGGTTCTGTTAGTGCCAGATTTCCCCTCACACTGCCACAGTCCCATTATAAGCCTTTGATCACTGCCATTACCAGTATAGCATCATAGCTGCGTAAATTCCAATATACAGTATATACCATTGTTTGTAGACACTATAACTTTCACACAAACCAATTAATATACACCTATTGGGATTCTTTTTTACCAAAGACATATAGCAGAATAAATTTTGGCCTAAATTTATGACAATTTTTATTGATTTATTTTTTCTTTCAAAAATGTCTCTTTATTTATATAACACAAAATTAAAGAAAAACACTGGTGATCAAATACCACCAAAAGAACACTCTATTTGTGTAAAAAAAAAAAATGATATAAATTTAAATTTGCATGACCATGTGATTGCCAGTTAAAGTAGCACAGTGCTGAATAGCAAAAAATATCCTGGTCATAAAGGGAATAAAACCTTCCGGAGGTCAAGTGGTTAAACTGAATGGGTTGTTTTACAAGGTTAGGGTCCACATGTACTTTAACAAAAGAGAATATGTATATGATCCCTGTAACAAACACTTCTATTCCACTTTTACTTCTTTCAGTCCTTTCCCATGTGGTGTAACAAACTTTTGCAGAGTTTACAAAGAAAGTTAAACATATGGCATAGTTTACCACATATATGAATAGTTGTAAAGGGGGTTGCAAATATATTTTACGAAAAAAATAAATAAATGAAGAAATGTCACCTTTAAAGGAGAAGTCAAGCCTAAGCGCGTTTGGCTGGGCTTCTCCTCTGGGTCACAGGAGTGCAATCAGTTTTGCACTCCTGTGACCCGTTTTCAGCAGAGAGCAGACTGAAGTTCACTCTCTGCTGACATCACCAAGATCAATCCAGGCACCTTGTCATCCCAACTCTGGAAGTCTGGATCCACCAGGTGACTGGACTGATGGCAGTCTCAGCCTCTCAGTGAGCCGCTGAGATGGCCCCTCCCCACCACCCAGTAGTGTATTTAGGTTTTGTGCTGCCCTAGGCCTGACTAAACTCGCGCACACTTAATTTAAATATGATCCACCCCTTCCTGTCAATGCCACACCCCTTTCTGTTTAAGACCCAATCTGAAATTTTCGAGTGAGGACACTAGTTCTGAGGGCCTGGGGGGGGGGGGGGCAATGGATTCCCTTAATTTGCATAGATTTCCTCTCACTTCCTGTTTGGCTATGGGGCAGGAAGTGAAAGGAAATCTCTGCAATGGGACAGGGATGGTAAAAAATAAACTGTCAGGGGCCACAACCCTCCCTTACTCTATCCAAAATGAAAAAACAAAGTGTTGCCTATAGTTCTACTTTAAGCACAAATTTCAGATAATTTTATGGAGACGACTAAGAAGATATAACTATGCCAATGGTGCAGCAGAAAACATATAGCACAGTGAGGAAGGTTTGTTGTCCAGGATGATAAGACAGTCAAAATTAGAAGCAGCTTCATGGGGGGCTAGACTAATTTGCCTCTAAGCCCAGTTCACCCATAAGACTGGCGCTACACTAACAGTGTAGCGCAAGCCGGCGGGGACTCTTTCCGTGCTGTCCCCCTGCAAAGTGCTGCCCTAGGCCTGGGCCTTGTTGGCCTAGGCCAGGATACAACGTTGCCACCACCTCCACAGCTCAGCGCTCCAATGAGCATGAAGGAGCAGAGCAGGAGAGATGCTGACTGACAGGCAGCATCTCTCCGCTCTGGGAGGGGAGAGAACCGAGCCATCGGTGATGTTCGGTGCCTCAGTTTTCAGTGAAGAGGCGGCAGGGGGCAGATGCAGCAACGGACCGATGCTGTATCCACCTAGGTAAGTATGATTATGGGATAAAAAAATAAATCCATATTTCTCTTTTAAAAATTCCCTGTGCTTGTTGCAGTATTATGACTAGGTTATTTGAATAAGCAGTAGAAACAGTGACAATAAATTAGATTTTAACTTACAGTATTTCAAGTTAAGGCTTGATTTCTCTTGGTTGCTATGGGTTTCCACAACTTTGCTGCATTTTGCACTCCCTAAATTGGGACTATAAATGCCTCCTAAATTCCTGGCCATCATATGCATGTCTCCACTAGTTCTGCATTATGAGAACAGAAACCGTTGTTTGCTCTGTCCATGTTACAACATACTGTACCCATACCTCCCAAATTTTTAGATGGGAACGAGGGATACCTATTAACAAAAGTATGTAGGCATAGGACACACCCCTTGCCACGCCCCCTTAAATAGGAATTAAACTAAAAGAAATTAGTTAAACTCACAACTACTTTTTTTTTTTTTTACAACTACTATTTCTTTTTGAAATTTACAAATGCAGCAATTTAGAAATTAGATGAAAGGTTTAGCGCTGGAAAACACTTTTTGATAGATAAGTAGTGCATTTTATATATAACTATATAGATTAGACCAAAATGAGGGACAAATGAGGAGGATAGAGGGACAGAGGGACTTTGTTCCGAATCGAGGAAAGACGGTTGGGAGGTATGCATACATACTCACATATATACATAGAACCACCTATTTATGTACCTGTCTGACCCACTTCAGGGACAGTCCATCAAAATCAGGGACAGTTGGGAGCTATGTGTACACTCTGATACCCTCAGAAAACAAAATTCTAATCCTTAACATTGTAGTTCAATTTTACTCTTTAGCAAGTGCTTACGGTGATTGTGGGTATCATATAGGTTTTATTTCCATGTCTTGTTTCTAAACATAAACTCTTTAACCACTTAAGGACCAGGCCTTTTTTTCAAACTTGTTGTTTACAAGTTAAAATTATTTTTTTTTTGCTAGAAAATTACTTAGAACCCCCAAACATTATATATGTTTTTTCAGACACCCTAGAGAATAAAATGGCGGTTGTTGCAGTTCTTTATGTCACACTGTATTTGTGCAATGGTCTTTCAAACGCATTTTTTTTTTTAAATACACTTTTCTCTTATCGTCCATGGATTGACACAGCTCTAATACTGAAACACGTGGGTATATGTCCCTGCTCGCAGGAGAAGATCTAGGCAAAATGTTAGATGTTAGAAACATACATTCTAGAAAAAAACATAGCTGAACAGCCCCGCCCAGGGGGGCGGTCCCTCCAGACATAACCCTCCTACCTGCAACTAGCAGCCCCAGTTTTTTTCTGCCTAGCAGAAGGAGAAGACGTGGCTCTCTCAGGAGCCAGTCTCCTGGAAGATTTTATTTTTATTCCTTTGGGAATTTTATTATTTTATTTTTGAGACCTTCAATCAACTGTCGGCTGGGCAACAGGTTGGGTACACTGGTATCCTCGTAGTCTTCCCTGTCCGACCATCGAGCGTGCTGATCCTCGCCTTGTGTGCGTGAGACTCAGTTCACGACATGCCCCATGACTCCAGGGGTGGCCGGGTGGCTTTTATGCTCCCGCGGTCCTCACGAGATGGAACAGTACCTGCTGTATCTTTCGCAGTGGACCGGGCCGACAGCTACTTAGTACTACTCTGTGATAGGTCTGTCTGAAACAAGCCAGTGGGTCCCTATGGGACGGGTAAGTAGTCTCTCCTGCTTCAGGTGAGTACATGCTGGCTGTGTTTCTCTGTCTGGGGGGTTTCTCCCTGTCTCCTCCCGGTTATGCTGCTCTCTGCACCCTGTACTGGCGCTGTGCTGTGTGGGGGTACTTGGGGTTAACCTGGCCTGGCGGGGGGCACTCATGTCTGTGTGCTGGGGCTGTGAGGTGTGAGTGTTTGGAGAAGCCACTAGCTGGCATGGCTTTTACTGTTTAAGCTGCGCTCGGCGGCCATCTTGCCGCGGATCAATGGCGCTGCTTACATGCAGCCGGCAGCCATTTTCTTGAAGCCGCGGCGCTTTCACTTTCGGTTTTGGCCTCTATCACCGCTGCTGGGGGGCGAATCTCCCCACACTCTCCTCAGACTTCACTCGCGCTGGCAGCGCGGTGACATACAGCAGAGCTGAGCGGTCCTTACAAGGGTTGTTGAGTCCTCTGGGTATCCCCTCCTCAGCCTCAGCACAGCCAGTGGGTGGACTGTATTATTCACTTTATAGTGTATAAGGTCTCAGAGGGTGGCAAATATGGAGTCTGGTTCGCCTGCTTCCCCACTCTTGCTAGAGGCAACTGGCAGTGCTCCAGCACCTGCGGTCCCTATGGACCAGTTGTCGGCAGTCCTGGGAAAAAATGTATTGTCAGGATGGAAGCGGTGTGCGAGCAAGGGAGCTATAAAGCGACCCTCTCCCCACACAATCTCACACATGGGGAGTGCTCTGATTCAGATATGGGCCTAGCTGCTGCTGCTCAGGACCCTAGCTCTGACTATTTTAATGTTTTTGAACAGGACATTTCTTGTGAGGAAGACTCCAGTTCTGAGTCAGTAAATGACAGGGCGCTTGTAAGTGAACTCATTGATGCTGTGAGGGACACTCTCAAGCTGGATGCTGTGGCTGTGGTACCTCAGGCGGACACTTTCTCCTTTGGTTCTTTTCAAGCTTTTCTTTTACACAGCTTCCTCACTGTTTCCTCACACGCTGCGTCGAGAGCAGCATGGATGATACAGTGGTACACAGTGCCCCCCCCCCCAGTCGGTGCAGCATGGTGGGGGAGCACTTTATTCATTTATTTCTATAGTCCCTGTGAGCCTTCTGTGTGATGTCTCTGAGGCAACAACAGGGTCTCTGCCCCTGTGGTTTCCCGCCATTTCCTGTGGAACACTCTGAGCTCTGACAGGACCACGGTCTGCGGTGTCAGAGGTTACCTTTTACCTGCATGCTGCTTCGGCAGCACATTTAAGCAGGTTGGAACGATACAGAGAAGATTATGCGCCTCTGCGCCATAATTAAACTTTATCTTAGAACTCTACACTGGATACATTCACAGTGTATGTATGTGTTATTAATCTCTGTGTCTGCGTGGGTTTCCTCCCACGTTCCAATGCTGTGTCTTCAGTGACATACACGATATAAACATACACAATATGTTTATACACGACTCTAAATACATTCACAGTATATGTATGTATTATACTCTCTGGGTCGGCGTGGGGGTCCTCCGGGTGCTCTGGTGTCCTCTCACGCTTTCACGGTATGTGCAATTCGGCTCTCTGCACAGTATAAACAGCTGTCTGTGTGGGTTTCCTCCGGGTACTCCGGTTTCCTCCCACGCTCCAAGGGTAATGCACAGCATAACCATGTGCAATATGTTTATTCACTTGCTATCATTCCTACACGGTATCTGTGTGCTGTCTGTGTGGGTTTCTTCCGGGTGTTTCGGTTTCCTCCCTCGCTCTGACGGTATGTGCGCCTTTGGCTCTCTGCACAGTTTAAACATGTTCCATATGTTTATCACACATACTTTAATACCTATGCGGTATGTGTATGCAGTCTGAATCTTGTGCGATTTGATTATCCACATGCTAACATACTTACACGGTATGTGTGTGCAGTCTGCGTGGGTTTCCTCCGGGTACTCCGGTTTCCTCCCACGCTCCAAGGGTAATGCACAGCATAACCATGTGCAATATGTTTATTCACATGCTATCATTCCTACATGGTATCTGTGTGCTGTCTGCGTGGGTTTCTTCCAGGTTTTTTCCAGTTTCCTCTCTTGCTCTGACGGTATGGGCGCCTTTGGCTCTCTGCGCAGTTTAAATATGTTCCATATGTTAATCACGCATACTATAATACCTACGCGGTATGTGTATGCAGTCTGAAACTTGTGCGATTTGATTATCCACATGCTAACATACCTACACGGTATGTGTGTGCAGTCTGCGTGGGTTTCCTCCGGGTCCTCCGGTTTCCGCCCACGCTACATGACTAGCGCGCCTTCGGTGCCATACACAGTATAAACATACACATTATGTTTATACACAACACTAAATACATTCACAGTAGATGTATGTATTGTATTCTCTGGGTCTGCGTGGGGTTCCTCTGGGTACTCCGGTTTCCTCCCACACGCCAACGGTGTGCGCGCCTTCAGCGCTATGCACACATAGACATGTTCAAAATGTTTATCACACATACTATAGTACCTACACGGTATGCGTATGCGGTCTGTGTGGGTTTCATCCGGGTGCTCCGGTTTTTCCCCCGCGCTCCAATGGTGTGCGCATTTTCAGCGCTATGCATAGCATAAACATGTGCAATTTGTTTATTCGCATGCTAACATGCCTACACGGTTGTGTACGCAGTCTGCGTGGCTGGTTTCCGCCTGCGTCCCAATGATGTGCGCGCCTTCGTCGCTGGCACAGTATAAACGTGTTTAATATGTTTATCCACAAATACTAAAATACATACGCCGTATGTGGTTGTACTGTTGTACTATGCTCTTTGGGGCTGAGGGGGTTTCCTCCCACGCTCTAATTGCGCGTTTTGACGCAATACACAGTATAAACTATGTGTTTTTACAATCAGCACTTATCAATGGAGCAGAAGCGCTGGCTTGGACTGTGTTCGCCATGCTGAGGTTAGCGTTACGCCTGGTAGTGGCTGCGTCTCTGGCGTTCCTGAAGCTCAATGACTAGGCAAAAGCCATCATCTATCAGTCGACCAGCAGGTGCACTGCAACTGCTTTAGCCTCTAGGGTCCCTGTGTCCGGGGTGGGTCTGCCCAACCTGTAGAGGCTGAGTTACTGGTCCACTGACTGAGTTTCTAGGGAAGCTCTGTCAGGTTGCCTTTCTTGGACAACAATTGAGGCACCCCGTAAGCTGGGGCCTCCCTTCTCCGATACATTGCGGGGTCTCCTTGGGTTTATCATACCCATCCCGCTGCAGGACGGTCCTGTCGGCCATGTGCATTCCAGGGGAAGGGTCCTTACATCCGGAGGTGTTTTCACCTCCTTTACCGGAGGTGGAGCACCGGATGTGGACCTTTTGGCCTCTCGACTCACTCGCAAGATGTAGAGATTCGGGGCCAGGTCCAGGGATCCCTGGGAAGACCTGTCAGACGCGTTGGTGGCCCATGGGGGCAGTATCGCCTGATGTATGCTTACCCTCCGCTACTGTTGTTGCCTCGCCTGCTTTGCAGAGTAGTGGTCGAGGCCATTCTGGTGATCCTCATTGCTCCGGGACGGCGACATTGGTAGGCCGATCTAGTTTGGCTAGTCAAAGACGTTCCTTGGTGGCTGCCTATTTGGGTGGACCTTCTGTCTCATGGTCCCATACCTCATCCTGCTTTACAGTCCTTGGCTTTGGCGCGGCTGTTAAAGCCAGGTGCTGAGGGACCGAGGTCTCTCGGTTTCGGTCATCTCATCTATGTTGTGGCACGGAAATCTTCCTCCAGAAAAATCTATCACCGTACCTGGAAGGCTTACATCGATTTGTGCAAGGAGCTTGATGGCGTCCATGGACATATTCCGTTCCCAAGATTTTGCTGTTCTTGCAGCGTGGTGTGACCCAAAAGCTGGCCTTGCATACCATCGAGGGTCAGATTTCGGCCCGGGCTGTCTTTTTCAACGACCGCTAGCGGGCCATTCCTTGATTAGCACCTTTGTGCAGGGGGTTCGCCACGTGATCCCCCCTGTTAAGCCTCCTCCCCCACTTGGGATCTGAATTTGGTGCTCTCGGTTCTCCAAGAACATCTCTTTGAAAATATCAGGGAGATTCCTCTCTTGACCTTGTCCCAGAAAGTGGCTTTCTTAGTGGCCATTACTTCTGTTCGATGGGTGTCTGAGTTGGCGGCCTTATCCTGCAAGTCGCCTTACTTGGTCCTCCATAAGGATAAGGCGGTGTTGCGCCCGCGGCCGTCTTTCCTTCCAAAGGTGGTCTCGGCTTTTCACCTTAATGAGGACATTGTCCTTCCATCCTTGTGCCCTCATCCATCGCATCCCAGAGAGTTTGTGCTTCACACATTGGATGTGGTACGAGCCTTACGGGTGTACCTGTCTGCTACTGTTTCCATTCGGAAGCCTGACTCACTGTTTGTGTCTGTCTCTGGTCCAAAACAGGGCCAAGCGGTGTCGTCTGCCACCTTTTTATAGGTGGATCAGACAGACCGTTATACAGGCCTATGCCCTTAAGGGGCGGACGCCTCCCTTTCTGGTTACGCGCATTCCACCAGGGCAATTGGTGCTTCCTGGGCTTTCCGACATCAAGCGTCGGTTGCACATATGTGCAAGGCGGGGACCTGGTCGTCCGTTCATACCTTTTCTAAGTTCTATAAGGTTGATGTGGCTGCATCTTCGGATGCTTCCTTCGGCCGCAAGGGTTGCAGGCCGCTGTTTAAAGTTGCAACTCCTCCGTTGAGGAGTTCTGCTTGTTTGGAGTGGAGTTTGGTTTTTCCTTTACTACTGCTCCCACCCTTTTCTGATACTGCTTTGGGACGTCCCACGTGTTTCAGTATTAGAGCTGTGTCAGTCCATGGACGATAAGAGAAAATGGGATTTCTGTACTCACCGTAAAATCCTTTTCTCTGACGTCCATGGACTGACACAGCACCCACCCTTCTTTAAGGTTTGTACTGCTTTGTTACGAACTGAGGCTGCTAGCCGCAGGAAGGAGGGTTATGTCTGAAGGGACCGCCCCCCCTGGGCGGGGCTGTTCAGCTCTGGTTTTTTCTAGAATGTATGTTTCTAACATCTAACATTCTGTCTAGATCTTCTCCAGCGAGCAGGGACATATACCCACGTGTTTCAGTATTAGAGCTGTGTCAGTCCATGGACGTCAGAGAAAAGGATTTTACGGTGAGTACAAAAATCCAAATTTTTTTATAAAAAAAAAATAAGAAAACAAAAAAGAGAGAAAGTTACCGCTCAAAAGAAGCTGTTGTTCTGCTCACTAGATCCTCAGCATAGGGTGCAGGCAATTGCATATAGCAATGCAGAGACTGAAGAAAAAGCTTGGACAGCCGCACTCCAAAAATTGGTTGTTTTTATTTAAAAAAAAAGGAAAAGCTATGAATAAGCACTGATCTGTAGTGCGAAACGCGTCAGTTACATTGCTGTGTTTTGCTGTGATTTTGTGTTGATGTGATCCTTTCCTTTTAAAAAAAATAAAAACAACCAATTTTTGGAGTGCGGCTGTCCAAGCTTTTTCTTCAGTCTCTGCAAGAAAACAAAAAAGTTGATGGAGCTGCTTGAATACAATAGCTGTTAGAGGAAATTTATCAGCTTAGATGGGGAAATTTAGTGATTTCTGACATTCAGCCTGCATGCTAAACAAGAGAAATTTTTATGTGTATGGCTAGCCTTACACATTGGCACAGTCTGGATGTGGGTCCTATCCCGAATTGACCTGAATTCTATTGTTTCCAAACATACCGTGAATACAATAAAACACAAAACATGCAAACCTTGTAGCCTTACCCCAAAAGATTGATCTTGCAGTCTGGTGACATTAATATATTGCAGATAATCCTGATTGCCTTTAAATCAAGGTTATTTTCACCAAGCCTTTGAAAAAATAAAAAACAGGACGATTTATATGGCTGAAACTAGACAGTTAGGACCACATTAGCAAAAGAAATGATGCATAAAACGTATTAAGACTGGAAACGGAAACACAGTGGGACATTGTTGGCACTTTGAATAAGTATGGTTACTTTTCCCTATGGAAAGGGATATCAATCACTGTATTAAAGCAGAGTTCCACCCAAAAATTGAACTTACGCTTTTCGGAACCCTCCCCCCCTTCAGTGTCACATTTGGCACCTTTCAGGGGGGAGGGTGGTGCAGATACCTGTATGTCTTCTGGGAAACATACTGGTCCCAGGAAAGAGCGGGGACCACTGGGAACGTGCCGCACTACTCGCGCATGCGCAGTAGGGAACCGGGCAGTGAAGCCGCAACGCTTCACTTCCTGATTCCCTCACCGAGGATGGCGGCGGGGGCAGCCGAGAGACGAGTGATTGCTCGGCTTCGGCTGCTGACATTGCGGGCATCCTGGACAGGTAAGTGTCCATTAATTAAAAGTCAGCTGCTGCAGTATTTGTAGCTGCTGGCTTTTAATATGTTTTTTTTTCGTGGGACCTCCGCTTTAACCACTGATTTTAGACAGAGTCTGCAGTGTGGCATTTTGTATTATGAGTCATTGTTTCAGTACCCCTTTCTCTCTCCCTATGAGTTGTCCAAGAGTCTCTCAACAATATTGACAATACATTGATACATGGTCACTTTCTCTCTGACATCCAGTATCATTATGCAATTTCTCCTTTTTTCAGTTCCCTGGATTTACCGTATTTTTCGCTCTATAAGATGCACCTGACCATAAGACGCACCTAGGTTTTAGAGGAGGAAAACAAGAAAAAAAACATTTTTAACCAAATGGTGTACTAAAATATTTACCAGTGCCCATGAAATGCAGCCTGACCATTGCCAAAGAAATGCAGCCTGACCATTGCCAAAGAAATGCAGCCTGACCATTGCCAAAGAAATGCAGCCTGACCATTGCCAAAGAAATGCAGCCTGACCATTGCCAAAGAAATGCAGCCCGACCATTGCCAAAGAAATGCAGCCCGACCATTGCCAAAGAAATGCAGCCCGACCATTGCCAAAGAAATGCAGCCGACCATTGCCAAAGAAATGCAGCCCGACCATTGCCAAAGAAATGCAGCCGACCATTGCCAAAGAAATGCAGCCCGACCATTACCAAAGAAATGCAGCCCGACCATTACCAAAGAAATGCAGCCCGACCATTGCCAAAGAAATGCAGCCCGACCATTGTAGCGCTCCTCTTACCTTAACTAGGGGTACTGTAGCTGTGGCTGGCTGGCTCCCGCGTCCTCTGTGGCTGGCTCCTGTGACTGGCTGGCACCCTGGCCCTGCTGTGGATGGGTCACTGTGGCTGGATGGCTCTCTGCTGTGGTTGGGTCACCATGGCTGACTGGCTCCTGTGTGTGGCTGGCTGGTTTCCTGGTGTGGATGGGTCACCCTGGGTTGCTGGCTGGCACCCTGACCCTGCTGAGGGTATGTCACTCTAGGTGGCTAGCTGGCACCCTGCTGCGGGTGGCTGGCCTGGCTCCCTGCTGCCGGTCAGTGGGAGGCTGCTGCGGATCAGTGGATGGCTGGCATGGTGCACCCTGCTGTGGGTGGCTGGCTGGCCTTGCTCCATGCTGTGAGTCAGGTGGGTGGCACGGTGCACCCTGCTGCGGGTGGCTGGCCTGGCTCCCTACTGTGAGTCAGTGAGTGGGTGGCTGGCACAATGCACCCTGCTGTGGCTGACAGAGGGGTGGGCTAAGAGAGGTGGGGGGACTGACAGGGGGGGGTGGCTGACAGAGAGGGAGTAGCTGACAGAGAGGTGGGCTGGCTGACAGAGGGGGAGGAGGGCTGACAGAGGGGAGGGGACGCTGATAGAGAGGGGGCTGACAAAGGTGGGCTGACTGACAGAGGGGGAGGGGGCGCTGACAGAGAGGGGGGCTGATAGAGAGGGGGGGCTGACAAAGGTGGGCTGACTGACAGAGAGGGAGGGGGCGCTGACAGAGAGGGGGGCTGATAGAGAGGGGGGGCTGACTGACAGTGAGGGAGGGGGCGCTGACAGAGAGGGGGGCTGATAGAGAGGGGGGGCTGACTGACAGTGAGGGAGGGGGGTGCTGACAAGGGAGGGTGGGCTGATAGAGAGGGGGGGCTGACAGAGGGGGAGGAGGCACAGACAGAGGGGGAGAGGCCACTGACAGAGGGGAGGGGCACTGACAGAGAGGGGTGGGCTGATAAAGAGAGGTGGTCTGACTGACAGAGGGGGAGGGGTTGCTGATAGAGAGGGGGCAGACAGGGGGCTGACTGACAGAGGGGGGGGGGCGATGACAGAGAGGGGGGCTGATAAAGAGAGGTGGGCTGACTGACAGAGGGGGAGGGGGGCTGACAGATAGGGGGGGCGCTGATAGAGAGTGGGGGCTGATAGAGAGGGGGGGCTGACTGACAGAGGGATAGGGGGGTTGATAGAGTGGGGGACTGACAGAGGTGGGCTGACTGACAGAGGGGGAGGGGCGCTGATAGAGAGGGGGGCTGACAGAGGTGGGCTGACTGACAGAGGGGTGGGCTGATAGACAGAGGGGGAGGGGGGCTGACAGAGTGATCAGAGGGAGACCTCAGGAGACACACAGAGTGCCAGGCAGAGAGGCGGGACTCACACTGCAGCTGTTCCGGTCGCTATATCTGACGGAACACCACGGTCACTCACAGACCAGTCCCGCCTCCACATCCACCACCAGGGCCAATCGCAGACGCCCATGTCGGCAGCCCGCAGATGACCCTATTCGACCAAGCACAGGGCGCTCGTCACCCATCGCTAAGCAGCGTTCAGTGTGTGAAATGTGAAACAGCGCAGGTGTTCTGTCGATTCCGGGCAGTCCGCCCCTGCAAGTGCTGCTGCATTTGTGCGGGAGGTGGCCGCGGGAAGACGGGTGGGGGGCTTGGCTTTTTTTCATGCCTAGGTCAAAACACAGCACTGAGAGGGGGGCGTTGCCGGCAGTGGCGGGGGGCGTTCCTGGCAGTGGCGGGGGGCGTTGCCGCCGGCGGCGGGGGGCGATGCCTGATGCACATTCGCTCCATAAGACGCAGAGACATTTTCCCCCATATTTTTTGGGGAAAAAAGTGCGTCTTATGGTCCGAAAAATACGGTAACTAGATTATTTTGCTTTGTGTTCTTTTTTAATTTTGATAATTACTTCACATATTTTTATTCTTATTCATTTTTTGTTTTCTTTTAATTTGTGTCCCTATTTTTTTCATTCATTATTACATTATTCTTAAGAACAGAGGGTCTTGCTAGAGTTTCCCCTTCATTTATTCAATTCATTTATCTGCAATTTAGTGACATAAACATTAGTAAATAGACCTATAAGGTTATCTTTTCTCATTAGGATTTTTTTTTCCCGGTAGATTTCTTATCAATGTTGTTCTTAAAGGATATATTATATAAGATTTTAGATTTTTAATGGGGAGGGGGGTAGACTATTTGCATTTTAGCCTTATCATTACACTCCTGTATATTTGTTTCTTCACATATACTTGTAAGAGGCTGGCCATTTAGATCTTCTATGGTTGCTCTGTGCATGCACTTCCTTAACCACCTCAGCCCCGGAATATTTGGCTGCTCAATGACCAGGCCATTTTTTGCGATACGGCACTGCATCGCTTTAACTGACAATTGCGTGGTCGTGCAATGTTGTACCCAAACAAAATTGATGTCCTTTTTTCCCACAAATAGAGCTTTCTTCTGGTGGTATTTGATCATCTATGCGGTTTTTATTTTTTGCGCTTTAAATAAAAAAATTGCGACTATTTTGAAAGAAAAAGCACAGTATTTTGCACCTTTTGCTATAATAAATATCCCCAATTTAAAAAGCGAATTTTTCCTCAGTTTAGGCCGATATGTATTCTTTTACATATCTTTGGTAAATTGCAATAAGCGTATATTAATTGGTTTGCGCAAAAGTTATAGCGTCTACAAAATAGGGCATAGATTTATGGCATTTTTATTATTATTTTTTTTACTAGTAATGGCGGTGAGCTGCGATTTTTATCGGGGCTGCGACATTATGGCGGACACATCGGACACTTTTGACACCATTTTGGAACCATTGGCATTTGTACAGCGATCAGTGCTATAAAAAATGCACTGATTACTGTGTAAATGTCACTGGCAGGGAAGGGGATAACACTAGGGGGCGATCAAGGGGTTAACTGTGTTCCCTAGTGTGTGTTCTAACTGTATGGGGGATGGAAGTGACTGGAGGAATTGACAGATCGTGGTTCCTAGCTTTTAGGAACTCACAATCAGCCTTTCATCTCCTCACAGAACAGGGATGTGTGTGTTTACACACACACACGTCCCTGTTCTGCCTCTCGTGCTCGCGATTGTGAGTGGCCAGCGGTCATCGCAACCGGCGGCAACGTGCATCGGCAACCCCGCAGTGCAGCGGGGCGCGTGCTCATGCCTCCGGTGGTGCGCCCTCGCCTGCTATCCCGCTTAAAGGGACCGACGTACAGCTACGACGGTTTGCGCGATTCTGCCGACCTGCCGCAGTATAATGACGGCAGCTGGTCGGCAGGTGGTTAAACACACAACATCTATAACCAGCCCTTCACAACCTCTTTACACACCTAAAATTCATTCTTTCGCTGTGTGGTGGCCGATAATGCATTTACCCTACCCCTTCCACCTGGAGACTCCATCCTCATGAATAAACCGGTGGGTGGAGTGAAATGTGTTGGGGGCATGGCCTGGCAGAGGTCCAGACTGAGACTGCTATTCACCATTATACAGCAGGTCTTGACTTAATGTACGGCTTCCGGGACACTTATCACTCGCTACCATTTTCTGGAGGGTAGACAAGCTCCCTTCCCAGTCAGCACTCACAGCGGTTGGCACAGAACTTAATTTCCATACAGCCTGAGCGGCTCACACACATATCCTTGATTTACACTTATTACCACTAACATCCAGTGCCTCAGTGCCACGTTTTCTCCTGGAACCAGAAATATTAAGTAGCAATAGGGCTGCAAGATGGCCACAAGTGTGTTGCAGGCAAAACAAAGTCAAAAGGACAGTGTAGATTCAGTGAAAGTCTAGGACACTTGAAAAGCTAGCAGATTTCTCTCCATCCATGCTATACAGGCTATTGTATTTTGAGAGCCACCCCGCCAGTTGTCAAAATACCTGAATAGCAGCTTCATTTATCACCTGAATCCTTCAATTTTTAAATTGAGATATTTTGAACAGAAGGTGGCTGACAGGGCCACCCAACTGAGCGAATTCCTCTAAAACAGTATGAAATTTGTGTATAGTCAGCTTTTTGCTAAACTGTTGGGACTTTTAGTTATTATTTTCCAGGCTTTATTATTAACAATGTAACCACTGCTGTACATTTTAAGGACATTAGCTATCAGTTCAATGGCCATATACAGTACATATCTAACTAGTGCCTGTTATTCCCCTTACTTGGTTGGGTTACCTTTTTATTGGGATGTCTGTTTGGGTGCCGTTTTCTAGTATTCACATTACATTACTCTGATAAGCTGGATATGTTATTCCATGTATATTTTTACACAAAGAAAGCATTCATTTATACATGTACAGATTCACTACTAACCATAAATGACTGCATCGATAAAGGTATGGCTGCAGTTTTTCCAAACAGTGTGCATTCACATGGGTGGCAGTCAAGTCAAGTTCAGCAATTTCCATATGAACCAGGTCTAAGAAATATGTCAATACATCTAAGTCAATGGGTGAGAACACATTATCACTAATATTAAGACGTAGAGCAGATGGTGTTATCCTACTGGCCAGGTCACTGTTCTGTTGTTCAAATAAACAGTGAAGCAAGTTCAGGATATATCTCCCATTTTCACAGTTCTCAATAATTGATTTTATCAGCCATGTGGTATACATTTCATACTTCTTGGTTGCGTGAAGGCCCAGATGTTTCTGCAGTAAAGTTTGGTTTCTAACTGATAGCAATCCAGAAACAAACCTTAGAAATAAATCCAGATATCCAGAATCAATGTCAAGTTGTTTCTGCACATCCAAATCCATGATGTCATCTAAGGGTTCCTCTACATGAACGTAATAAAAAGCTGCAAAAAATTCCTGGATGGTGAAATGGGTAAAGGACAGTACATTCTCAACATATCCCAATTCTGGCACACAAGTTTTATCAAGAAAACTATTTACAATGTCATTTGGGAGTGTGTTAAACATTTCGAAATCAGCCTCATAAAACAAGGTTTCGTGCTTTAAAAGGGAACTGTACGCAATCTGTCCCAAACCAAAAACTCCTTTTAATGCCAATTCATTTTTTGTGAAATTGACTTGATGCGCATGGTATTTTAGTAAGACGATAAGGTAGTGGCAGTAAATATCTGTCATTGTTTTTGGCCTTTCAATATGAAGATTAGAACATCCTTTTATAACACTGCAGACAATCCAGCAAAAAGCTGGGATATAACACAGTGTAAACAAAAAATGGTTCTCCTTAACCATCACAAATTGTTCACTTCCCACTTTCTTGTCTCCAAAAAATTTTTGAAAGTAATCTTCAATTTCTGTAACAGAGAATCCGGTAATTATCACAAAGCGATCAATAAAATCAACCGGAATGTGGTTAATGACTGTTGGCCTGCTAGTGAGCACAATACTGGCATTGGAGAGAAGCTCTCCTTTGATCAAGCTCCCAATTAACTGAGGTAATTCCGCTTGCTCATCTGGATCAAACACATATTCATCTAATTCTAGCTGGTTGGAGGACTTAAACTCATCAAATCCATCTAAGATCACAAGCAACTTATCACTGTTTTTGAAAATGTCATCTAAAGTCCTTGACAAATGTCCATGTTTTTTTAGTATAATTTCTCGCAAAGTTACCGGTTTATTTATTAAGTTGAGGTCCCTGAAAGTAAAATTTAGCACAAAGTCAAAGTTATGATGCGATACTCTATTAGAGAAATCAAAAATGAGTTTTTGAACAAAAACAGTTTTTCCAATCCCAGCTACACCACTAACAAGGATTTTCTTGGGCAGTCTCCTCCCGCTTGGCTTTTCAAACAGCTGGCTCAGTTTAAGCTTATTTTCTCTTTTGTTCTGGAGGTCTATACGTTGTTGGCCAAATGTCAACAATTCATTTTTCTTAATTTCTAGGCTGTAGTGTCCATTGACAAGAAGAAGGTTTACAAAATAGTCAGAGAAGACTAATTTCTCCCCAAGTCTGCAGTTGTATGTCTTCATGCAGTCGCTTCTCCGCAAAAGAACATCTCTGTGTTTTTGTATACTATTTAAATACTCTGGAAAATAGAAAAAGAACAGCTAATTAGGTTATCTGAAAAATTATTATCACATAACATAAAGTGAATCTTTATCTTTGCCCATGCAGAGCAAAGTACATGGTTCACCTTGCTTCTCCTAGCAGCACATATTTACAGAGAACCCTTGTTGCTCAATTCAGGCACTGGGAACAAGCAAAGAAAGGCTTGTGTAAGTCCCAAACCTACTTGTTTCGGAAATTTTGGACTTCTTCTTTGGTCCTTTGTAATAGCGCTGGGTTTATTGCAAGGCACCAGAGCTATCACATTAGAGAGGGGGAGTAACATGCTCAGAATCAGCAGGCATTTCACTTGGCTATTAGCCCCCAATGGAGTAGCAGGGGCGCAAAAAACATTATATGCTTCCCTGGGGAGCAAGGTAAATCTTTTCTGTGTCCTGCATGATCAAAGGAATGGCTCATTTTAAAAGCTTATACAATGATCACTTACAAAAAGATAAGTATAGACAGCTACTAGGGCCCACAGACGATAAGAGCAGGAAAGGGGGAAGGGATAAGGTCAGGAGAGTGCAAAGGAGGAGACTATGTTACTTGTTGGCTATTATGGCCCTAGTTCGCCCACTGCATATTCCTATTATTTTATTTAATTGAGGGCACTATATGTCACTCCTCCTGTCCCTTTCCTGTGTAGACCTGCTATGAGCATTTTACAGGCACTCTTGACTTAACCACTTGCTTACTGGGCACTTAAACCTCCCTCCTGCCCAGGCCAATTTTCAGCTTTCAGCGCTCTCACTCTTTGAATGACAATTGCGCGGTCATACAACACTGTACCCAAAAGAAATTAAAAAAAATTCCCCACAAATAGAGCTTTCTTTTGGTGGTCTTTGATCACCTCTGCGGTTTTAATTTTTTGTTCAAAAATTTAAAAAAGACCGGATTAAAAAAAAAATAGAAAACCGTTTTATATTTTGCAAACAGGTCATTTTTGTCCTTCATTGATGTACGCTGATGAGGCTGCACTTATGGGCACCGATGGGCTGCACAGATGGGCTGCACTGATGGGCACTGATAGGCGCCACTGGTGGGCACTAATAGGTGGCACTGGTGGGCACTGAGAGGTGGCACTGCTGGGTGGCACTGAAGGGCATTGATAGGTGGCACTGGTGGGCACTAATAGGTGGCACTGGTGGGCACTGAGAGGTGGCACTGATGGGTGGCACTGAAGGGCATTGATAGGTGGCACTGGTGGGCACTTAGAAGTGGCACTGATAGGTGGCACTGATGGGTGGCAGTGATGGGCACTGATGGGCACTGGTAGATGATACTGATAGGCAGTACTGCTAGGTGCCACTGATGAGGCACTGCTTGGCACCACTGGTGGACATTGATAGGTGGCACTCTTTGCACTGGTGGGCACTGGCATCTGGCACTGGCAGGTGGCATTGGCTTTTGTTTACATCACGTGATCAGCTGTAATTGGCTGACAGCTGATCAGGTGGTAAGGGACCGGGATCGGCCCCTTACTTGGATCTGTGATCACCCGAGTCTCAGTGACTCGGTGATCACAGCATGTGCCGCGCGTGCCCTGCAGGGGGCACGCGGGGAGCGAGGAAAGGGGAGGACGTCTATTGACAGCCTCCCGGCAATTCAGGTCCGCGCTGTAGCCGTCATTCGGCTATGGCGCAGACGCAAAGTGGTTAATTTACGAAAGCATCTGAAACAGGAATTTTCTCAGACATCCCTTATAGTCCAAGCACAAAAAACACACTTTCCCTTTTTTCATTAAAATTTTTCCATACTGAAGAGATAATCTGATATTGATGTCAAACGATTTTAGTGAATTGCATTCAAAAATAATAAATTAGGTTTGGTTTATGTTCAAGGGATTCACAAAACAACAAAGCACTCAGTAGTAGCTAATACTAATACCAACGGGTCCTAATAAAAGAAAATATTTTCATGTTTCTAAATAGAACCAGTTATAAAACAGCTTACATAAGAATCTGAATATGGAACCTTAAATTGTTTGTAAACCCTTAAGCCTCGTACACACGGCCGGGAATCCCGTCTGGGAAAAAAACTTTGGTTTTCCTGATGGGATTCCTGCAAGCTTTCCTTGCCAAGCCGTGCATACAGACGGCCATTCAAAAGAACCGCGATGACGTCATTGACTATGACGAGCCTGCGCTCATCACATTCGATGCCGTCGCCGCCATCTTGCTACACCCTACACTACCCTTGTATGCTACTGCGCATGCGTCAAAGTCTTTTCGAGCATGCACGGGTTTACCTGGGGACAGGTAAGCATACACACTCACGGTTTTCTCGGCAGGAAACACTCTGCCGAGAATCCCGATGAGAAAATAGAGAGCAGGTTCTCTATTTTTCTTGTCGGGATTCCCGGCAGTTTTCTCGCCGAGAAAGCATACACACGCACAGTTTTCACTGCAAAAAGCTCTCCCAGCAGCTTTCTTGCCGAGAAGACCGTGCGTGTGTACAAGGCTTCAGGCTGCTTTCACACTGAGGCGCTTTGCAGGTGCTTTAACGCAAAAAATAGCGGCTGCAAGGCACCTTGAAAGTGCTTCTCCTCTCACTCCTATTTGAAAGCCCGAGGGCTTTCACACTGGAGCGGTGCACTGGCAGGACGGTAAAGTCCTGCTAGCTGCATCTTTGCAGCGCTGTAGGAGCAGTGTATACACCACTCCTAAAGCGCCCCTGCCCATTGAAATCAATGGGCAGCACCGCCGGAAAAGCGCCACTGCAGCGGTGCTTTGCCGTCAGTTTTAACCCTTTTTCAGCCACTAGCGGGGGTTAAAAACGACCGTAAAGTGCCACCAAAAAACAGCGCCGCCAACGCCTCAGTGTGAAAGCAGCCTTACATATATCCAGTGAAGTGAATAGCCTCAGAGGATACACAGAGATGAAACAAATCCTGCTACATAAGTTTTACTTGTTGAACTGCAGTCTTCTTTTGTCTACAGCCCTTCAAGTACTGATTTGTGATAAAATTCTTCTGCATCTGTGAGGAGTACAAAAGAGGGGGGGAGAACTGCAGTTACATTGCATGGCAGCTGATTGGAGGAAAGGGACACCCCCCCCCCCCCCCACCACCACATTGGCAGAGTAACGAAGGAACATGCAGAGCTGTATTCTGAATAGACAAACTGTGTGCTTATCTCCCTCCCCAACACAAAATTTTACTGTAGCTTGTGTTATCTCATGTGTTGGGAAAACTTGTCAGAAGTAACTCACGCTGATAACAGAGAAACTATGCACCAAAGAGAAACAACACTTATGCCCCATACACACGATCGTTTTTCATGCCGTTAAAAATGCCATTAAAAAAAATGGCTATTAAAAATGATCGTGTGTATGCTCCAGAGCATTTAAAACGACGTGAAAAACGGCAAGAAAAAAAATGGTATGAAAAACTATCGTGTGTACTCGGCATTAGAGCTTTGGAGAGATGCAAGTAAACACTACAGCTATATGTGCTTTGTCCAAATTTAATGACTGGGGTTTTCAACCACTTTAATGTACAATAACTGATCAAGCTTACTTTTTTTAATGTAATTTTTGCCTTTCTTTAATACCTTGGATTGAAATGAACCTTCCTCGGTTGTAAACATTTAAAAGTATAGATTCTGTCTAACAGCAGACATTGCAAGATGCCCACAATTTTATTAATAGTCAGAAAAGCTTCTTGTGTGCACTCCTTTAATCAAGTTTCACTTTTTTTTTGGGACCTGCCATCGCCTTTCCAGGCAAGAGTGCTTTTCTGGACAGGGGGGCAATCTCACTGGACAATGGAAATGCGTTTGGCATGGCTTAGCCAATAAGGCAGAGGGAGTCAGACCATAGTAATAAAGTGAAACTATATAAGAGAGGATCACAGAAGATGCTTTTTTAGGGTAATAAAGATAACAGCAAGCAACCTTTAGTGGTACAGTATGTAATGCTTAGTATCCCCTTCTTCTTCTGCTCTAATTGTGGGTGGTCCTGGATGATACAGTGAGGCACTCTCAGAGAGTGGCTGTCTGCATCATTATACTATGAATGAAGGGCACACGAGTGAGCCCCCTCATGGGGCAGGCCAATAACGCTCTACATTCAAATTATCTCCTATTTCTTCAGTCTTCTTGGTTGAGTGATGCAGGGCATTTATTAGACCTGTAGAAAAGAGGATATCTTGTTGAGAAAAATAAGTATTGTTAGGGACACCTACAGATTGAACATAAGCATTGCAGCCTGGGCTGTCTTTTTTTATTTTGAATACCTGCTGGGTGTTGCCCAGAGATGGGCCCAATTTTAAATAGGAATTTCAGAGTCTAATGCCGCGTACACACGACCGTTTTTAATGACGAGAAAAATGCAATTTTTTAAAATGGTCATTAATAATGATCGTGTGTGGGCTTCAGAGCATTTTTCACAACGTGAAAAATGGCCATGAAAAAATTGGAACATGCTCTAATTTTTCTCGTTGTTTTTCACCTCGTCGTTTTTCTCGTCATGAAAAACGCCCGTGCGTAGGCTTTAACGACGTGAAAAAAAATGCGCATGCTCAGAATCAAGTATGAGACGGGAGCGCTCGTTCTGGAAAAACTAGCGTTCGTAATGGAGCTAGCACATTCGTCACACTGTAACGGACTGAAAAGCACGAGGCTGAAAAGCGCGAATCGTCTCTCAACAAACTTTACTAACACGAGGATCAGCAAAAGCAGCCCAAAGGGTGGCGCCATCCAAATGGAACTTCCCCTTTATAGTGGCGTCGTACATGTTGTACGTCACCTCGCTTTACTCAAGCATTTTTTTCCACAATAGTGTGTAGGCAAGGCAGGCTTGAGAAGAATCACGTCGAGAAAAACACCGTTTTTTTCAATGACATTAAAAACGGTCGTGTGTACGCGGCATAACATGTTTGGCCAGCTGCAGACTTTATTTCATTATATGTAAAAATTGGATATGCACTAACCATTTTCCGAGGCCATACAATTTTTTGAGTTTTTAATCTGAATGAAGAGATCACAAAAGGCTGATGCATTTTCTTCCCCAAGGCAGGCAATAATATCCAATAATCTTCTGACTTGTTTTCTGGGCCCTGCTCCATGGGTGACATCCTCAAAGTCATCTTTTGTCAGTAAAGGTTTTTGTCTTGCCTGGTCAAGAATAGAGTCAATACAATCTTCTAGTTCTTCCACAAGCTCTACACGGTGCTTCTGTAAAAACAACAGTGAAGATTCCCTAGAAAAAAATAATAATTGGATCATCAACAAATTAAACAATTCAGCTCTTGCATTAGTATACCCCTTAAGTACTAGAGCGTTTTTTGTAACCATCAAACCAGCCTTTGTCTCTCTTGCTGGCCAACAGAGACAATGCCTCCTATACTTCCATTGATCAGTGGCAGCACAGCCCTTGGAAGGCATCCCTGTTATTATGCATACACTCCTGGCACTGGCACTGGCACTGGCTTCTCCCCTAATTACCTGCAGCGCTGAGGTGCTTTATTGAAGCATCACAAGCCCAGGGCTCTGATCTTGAGGTAGCATTTAGCTACCTAGCTCCTGACTCTTGCTTAGTAAGTTCCTTCTTGCCATGGCCTGCTGTTTGGATTCATCTGTTACTGACCCTTTACAGAAATACAAACTACTATTCTGGAATGCTGCCAGACTTTTGACCTCAGTCTGTTTTTAGATTATGCTTTTCTGCTGCTTGCCCTGACCTTAAAGCAGGGGTCTCAAACCTGCGGCCCTCCAGCTGTTGCGGAACTACAAGTCCCATCATGCCTCTGCCTATGGGAGTCATGCTTGTAACTGTTTAGCCTTGCAATGCCTCATGGGAATTGTAGTTCTGCAACAGCTGGAGGGCCACCAGTTTGAGACTCCTGCCTTAAAGTGTATCTGGATAATGCTTTGCCTGTTGCCTGCCCTGACCTCAGTCTCTGGATCACGCTAACTGTCTACCACCATCAGCCTCTGAACATTCGTATGTATATTCTCCTGCCATGCTATGCCTCAGGTCAGATCCTCTTGATTACTCTTTCGTGCTTCCTACACAGTGTCCCAACAGGCTGAAACTATAGCATTGTAAATCAGGTACCAGTAGGCCTGCTTCCCTTAAGGAAATGGGAGCATCTAAAGGTGAAGCTGGACATGGCCTCCATGGCAGTGCCCTGCTACTGCAAATTAGCCTTGAAAAAGGCCAGTAAAAAAAGTTACAAGATTCAGATCCCCTAAACTTCAATGAGAGCTGGTTGCCATGTTTGGGATTCCTGAATTTACCGCTAGGTTCAGTGGACATCCAGCGAACCGAACATACAGATATTACATCGGTGAAATTCTACAAGAAACGCCAAAAAATACCTGGTAAAAGCACACTAGAATGCAGTGCAGTATACTCACCTAACAAGTACAAATGTATGTCAAGAATGCAACAAATTCCCCTTTTTACCCTATATGTCTATGCAAGTATCTGTAAATGATACATTTCTTTATATTGGTTTTTAACTCTAAACCAGTCCGCATGTAAAGTTTTAGAAGCTACAGTATGTCATATTCAGCCTTGATTAAAAAAAAAAAAACAGTCCTTTTTGTTAGATCTGATTTTTTATTAATTGGTGGGGTAATACAGCAGCATTTGCCATAAGGTACAAGTATGGCAAACTTACTTCAGGGTTTAACCTTCTCCAACACTGGCAGCTCTGACATCTCCCTCACTTCTCCTTGATCACTGCTGCCATCATATACATTTCTTCTTCTGGGCCTGGCATCTTCTTTTTTCAGCTTTAGGATGGCCACTGATTATTTAAGTGCTGTGCTTGAGCACTGGAGTTACTTTGTTCCCACGCTTGGCTCCATTCTCAGCATTCTGCAGATGCAAGGAATGGGCTAAAGCCCTGTACACACGATCGGATTTCCTATGGATTCTAATCCAATGGATTTTTCCATTGGAAATCCGATGAAGCTGACTTCCATCAGTCTTGCCTACACACCATCAGTCAAAAATCCGACCGTCCCAAACGTTGTGACGTAAAACACTCCGACAAGCCGGGAAAAATTAAGTTCAATGCTTCTGAGCATGTGTCGACTTGATTCTGAGCATGTGTGGGTTTTTTCCCTGATGGAGTTCCACACAGACGATCGGATTTTGCAATCGTTTTTTTCCGATCGGATAAATTTAAAATATGTTGTATTTTTTCACACCGATGAAAAAAAGACCGATGGGGCCCATACACGATCGGTTCGTCCGATGAAAACAGTCCATCGGACTGTTTTCATCGGTAAAACCGATCGTGTGTACACGGCTTAAGAGCGACAACTGCACTGCTCATGTGCTGCGGACAATGCACATAAGAGAAAATTGCTAGGAGAAAGGGGATGATGTTTTTTGGCAAAGGAGATATGCAAAGTTTCTCTTACCAAAATACTCTATCTGCTAGCAATTTTTTTAAAGCAGTACTAAACCCATCAATTTAATTGTTTCCCAAAAACTTTACATTCAATGCATGTTGTGAATGATAACAGTTATGGTTGCTTGTGTGCTCAACTGAACTGTCAAACCATCACATGACAGACTCATTATGCCTCAGATTATACGTTGGGATGTTTTCTTTCCAAAATGGGGTCGTTTTTTGGGGCGTTTCCATTGTCCTGGTGCTCCAGAGCCTTCAAAAGTGCAAGAGGTAGTCAAGAAATTATATGTGTCATTTATGGTCCTAGAAAGCCTGGAGGTGCTCCTTGCATGTTGGGCCTCTGTATGTGGCCACGCTGTGTAAAAGTCTCACACATGTGGTATCGCCATACTCAGGAGTAATAGCAGAATGTGTTTCGGGGTGTAATTTGTAGTATGCATATGCTGTGTGTGAAAAATAACCTGCTAATATGACAATTTTGTGGGGAAAAAAAAAGAAAAAAAAATCTTGATATTACAAAGAATTGTGGGAAAAAATTACAACTTCAAAAAACTCACAATGCCTCTTTCTAAATACCTTGGAATGTCTACTTTCCAAAAAGGGGTTATTTGGGGGGTATTTGTACTTTCCTGACATGTTAGGGTCTCAAGAAATGAGATAGGTCGTCAGTACTTCAGGTGTGATCAATTTTCAGAGATTGGCACCATAGCTTGTGGACTCTATAACTTTCACAAAGACCAAATAAAATACACCGATTTGGGTTATGTTATTTTTTACCAAAGATATGTAGCAGTATAAATTTTGGTGAAAATTTATGAAGAAAAATGTACTAATTTGCAAAATTTTATAACAGAAACGAAGAAAAATTATTATTTTTTTTACAGAATTTTGTTCTTTTTTCTTTTCTAGCTCAAAAAAAAAACAAAAAAACACAATGGTGATTAAATACAACCAAAAGAAAGCTCTATTTGTGTGAAAAAAAAGGACAAAAATTTCATATGGGTACAGTGTTTCATGACTGAGTAATTGTCATTCAAAATGTAAGAGCACCGAAAGCTGAAAATTGGTCTGGTTAGGAAGGGGGTTTAAGTGTCCAGTGGGCAAGTGGTTAAGGTGGGAGTAAACTCCCATGCATGAATGTTACCTATAGGTAAGCCTTATTATAGGCTTATCTATATGTACTGTAAATATCTCCTAAACGTGCACTGTTTAGGAGATATTTACTGTAGATGCAGCCAGTGCCGTAAATGGGGCACCGGCTGCTCTCGTGCAAATCCGGAGTCTGCAAACCCAGAAGGATGGCCGGGTGAAGATGGGAACTCCTTCAGCAGTGACAGTGCACCACCAGAAGGCTTTATTTTTAGGTAAGTTTCATATAATGTGCTAGTATGCGGTGCATACTAGCACATTATGACATTGCCTTTTAGGTTTAAAAAAAAAACACCCATCGGTTTATTACCGCTTTAAGGTTTGACAAAAAAATCCTGGGGGATGATTGGTTTCTATGCAGAGCTGCACCAGATTGTGCACTCTAGCAAAAGTTTTAGTAAATCAACCCCACGGTGTATATGTGGAATACATCTATGTAGAGCCTGAAAAGTCTCAGTATATTCCTAACCTTTTCAAATATATGAACGTAAACTGCAAGGTATGTGATGTCATAATATAGCCCAAGTTTTGCAGGGGTTTTGACCCAATCCTTTCTTTCCTCCTCATTTGTCCCTCATTTTGATCTGATCTATATAGTATATAAAATGCACTACTTATCTATCAAAAAGTGTTTCCCAGTGCTAAACCTTTCATCCAATTTCTAAATTGCTGCATTTTTAAACTCCTAAACCAATATAAAGGAATAGTAGTGGTAAAAAAAATAAACACTTATGGGTTTAACCAATCTATATTAAATAAAGTAACTCTGCAATTTTTTTATTTATTGTTTTATTTTATTTTTTTAGATATGAATAGTTAATTGAAATGAACACAGCTTCCCCTAGTTTACTAAACTTGGAAATACACTTGGAAGTGCAGTCACTGTAGATCTGAGGGGAAGATCTAAAATGAGGGGAAGCTCTGCTGGTTCTATCAACCAATCATGTACAAGCAAAATGCTGTTTTTTATTTTCCTTGCATGTCCCCCTAAGATCTACAGCGACTGCACTTCCAAGTGCACTTGCAGTGCAAAGTGGATTTGCCCTTAGTAAATAAACCCCAGTGTGTTTCTAAATTCGTTTTTCAGTCCAATGAGGACAGCAAGCACCTTGATGCTGTTTCTGCTGTTGTTTACAAACAAATTATAATATATGAAAATAAATTAAGGCCCCTTTCACATTTGTGCGACCTGAAAGGCGCACGATTTTGCAGCAATATTTTGCTGTGATTTTGATGCAACTTGAAGCAATGCCTGTGTAATCTTGAGGTCTATGGACCTTAATTGGCATTAAAGTCGGACCACAGTAGTGCAGAGACTACTTTGAAGTTTCACAGATATGAATGGTACTCATTGGAAATCATGGGGTACGACTTGTCATGCGACTTTGCAGTCCCAAGTCGCAGGACAAGTCGCACAAGAGTGAATATTACTTGCTTCCTTAAAATATACATTATTAATTTACTGAGAAAGAAGTGTCCTAAAAGCACAATGTATTCAAATACCATATTATCGCATCCTGTCAAAGATTATTTTTAGGTAATAGATGTGTGTATGAGTAGCCACTCTGCCTTAAGCAGAAGTGTCTTAAATTTAGTTTTGCATGGCTGCAGTCAGCCAATGTCTAGTCTGTGCCTTGTACAGCTTCCCCTAAGTTCAGCTTGGCTGTCAGTTCCCCCTTCTGTCAGTAGGTGGCACTGTCACCTGGTAATAGTGTGAGATCTTACAGTAGGTCTAGATCAGGGTTTTTGCAACTAAGGCCTCGTACACACGACCAAGTAAATCGGTCGTGTGTACGCTGCTAGCGGGTTTCTCGTCGAGAAAACCGACAAGAAACCTCGACGAGAAAATAGAGAACCTGCTCTCTATTTTCTCGTCGAGATTCTCCTCGGCATGTTTCTCGACGAGAAAAGTGAGTGTGTGTACACTTACCTGTCCGCCCGGAAGCCCGCGCATGTTCGAAATGAATTTGACGCATGCGCGGTAGCTTCCTAGGCATACGTAGGGTATACCAAGATGGCGGCGACGGCATCGAATGTGACGAGCGCATGCTCGACGTAGTCGATGACGTCACCGCGTACACTCCTTTCAAAGAACCGCGGGTTCTTTGAAACGAGCGTGTGTACACTCGGCCGGGACAAGTTTCTTGTCCAAGAATCTCGTCGAAAAAAACAACATGTTTTTTTCAACGAGAATCTCGGCCGTGTGTACGAGGCCTAAGGCCTCGTACACACGAACGAGTTTCTCGGCAAAAACCAGCAAGAAACTTGCTGGCAGAGATTTTTTGCCGAGAAATTCGTTCGTGTGTATGGTTTCTCGTCAAGAAAAGCGACAAGTATCTCGACGAGAAAATAGAGAACCTGCTCTCTATTTTCTCGTCGAGATTCTCGTCGGCATGTTTCTCGACGAGAAAAGTGAGTGTGTGTACACTTACCTGTCCTCCCGGAAGCCCGCGCATGTTCGAAATGAATTCGACGCATGCGCGGTAGCTTCCTAGGCATACGTAGGGTATACCAAGATGGCGGCGACGGCATCGAATGTGACGAGCGCAAGCTCGTCATAGTCGATGACGTCACCGCGTACGCTCCATTCAAAGAACCGCGGGTTCTTTGAATCGAGCGTGTGTACACTCGGCCGGGACAATTTTCTTGTCCAAGAATCTCGTCGAAAAAAACGACATGTTTTTTTCTACGAGAATCTCGGCCGTGTGTACGAGGCCTCAGGTGCCGCAAGAAAAATTACATACAGCCCTGTCTGTCTGATCATTATAGATTTTTACTGTTAACTTCTGTGTACCGAAGAGTGGGAGAGATCACATCCTCCCGCCTCTCTCCTCCTCTTTGTTGTTCTCTGTACTTTTGCTGGAAAAACTGACAGCTATGCAGTGGCGGCTAGTGCTGAAAACAAACTGAAAAATTCAGAAAAAAAAAACCCCATCAATTGCAGCCTCACTGTGCCCATCAAATGCAGCCACTGTACTAAACGCTGCCACTGTGCCATCAAACGCAGCCACTGTGCCCATCAAACGCAGCCACTGTGCCCATCAAACGCTGCCACTGGGGCCATCAAACACTGCCACTGTGCCCATCAAACGCTGCCACTGTGCCCCAAGTGCTGCCACTGTGCCCCAAATGTTCTCACTGTGCCCCAAGTGCTGAAACTGTGCCCCAAATGTTGTCACTGTGCCCCAAGTGCTACCACTGTGCCCCAAATGTTACCACTGTGCCCCAAGTGTTGCCACTGTGCCCCCTGCCCGCCCGCCGTCTGCCCGGCACTTACCTTGTCTCGGGTGGGCAGCGGGTGACGGTGGCAGGCGGCGAGCGGTGTCCTCCATTTCTTCCCCGACCCCGATGTCTTCTCCCGCCCGCTCCTCCTCTCGTCCTCTGCTATGATTGAATGCCTGATAGGTGTCCAATCACAGCGCCTGTCGTTTCAGCCAATGAGGTGACAGGTAACACAGACCCGGTGCACCTGATTGGCTGAGAGGCGGTTCAATGTTAGCAAAGTGAATTCCTTCGCTTTGCTAACATACAGCTGAGTGAAAAGCAAACACACAGTGTTGCGCCTGCTTCTCACATTTTTGGGCGCCTATTAGAGCCTCTGGCACCCCCACACAGCCACCAATTGCATGTATGTTTGCGCCTACTAAAACGCATGGTACCACAATTTTATTACTTGATTTAAAAACTATGCCAGCATATTTTTGCGTGTTTCACAAGCATAGAGAAGCCTAATAAAAAATGCAACATGCGGGAGAAGTCAGAGCCGATTGCCAGGGGTTGGTAGCGGTGCATTACAGGGGCCCAAACAAACAAGCAGCCCTCTGCTGAGGGTATCACTACATAAAAATTATGCCAGCATATTTTTGCATGTTTCACAAGCATAGAGAAGCCTAATAAAAAATGCAACATGCGGGAATAGGCAAAGAAAAGGCTGATGCTCGGACGCACCTCCTTGCGTGAACGAGGCCTCAGACTGATGTGCCCCAGGATTCTGCACAGTTCTAAAGGATACCTTGACTGAGATAAGGTTGAAAAACACTGGTCTAGATTATGAATATGCATATATTTTCCCAGCCCATCACTGGGAGTTTTCTGTGCAGTGGTGCATTATGGGAAAGGGTATAAATATTTGGAGCTGGCTTATGCATGCTATCTTCCTCCCTGGCCTTGGCCATGCAATGGGGCTGCTGCTTTAGCCCTGCCTGTCTAAGTGGGTCTGGGATGAGATTAGACATGTAGCTGAGGCCTGGTGATGCTAATACTCTCTGGAGGCAGAATGGAGTCCCGTGGAGGATTGTTAACTCTCCTGCAGAGGATTAAAAATAGGAAGGAGTCCCATGGAGGTTGGTTGACTCCCTTAGAGGAAAACCATTCTACCGCTACTGGTGATGATTGCTAGAGAATTGTAACATGGTAGTGTCAGTCCCGACTCAAAGCCTCTTTTCCTGTGTTGTGCCCATGGGCTGTGAGTAGTGATGAGCCAAACACCCCCGGGTTCGGTTCGCACCAGAACCCGCGAACGGACCGAAAGTTCGCACGAACTTTAGAACCCTATTAAATACAATGGATGCGAACGTTCGAAATCTAAAGTGCTATTTATAACGACTAATATGCATGTTATTGTCCTAAAAAGGGTTTGGGAACCCGGGTTCTGCACCAGGGGACATGTATCAATCCAAAAAAAAGTTTTAAAAACGGCCGTTTTTCTGGAGCAGTCATTTTAATGATGCATAAAGTGAAAAAAAAAGTCAAATATTCCTTTAAATATCGTACCTGGGGGGTGTCTAAAGTATGCCTGTGAAGTGCCACGTGTTTCCCGTGTTTAGAACTGTCCCTGCACAAAATTAAATTTCTAAAGGAAAAAAAGCCATTTAAAACTGCTTGCGGCTTTAATGTAATGTCTGGTCCTGGTAATATGGATGAAAATCTTTAAGAAAAATGGCATAGCTACCCCATCACAGCCCCCCCCCCCCTACCCCAGCCCATTACCAGCCCCTTTGGGTCTTGTATGGATATTAAGGGGAACCCCGCACACAAAATAAAAAAGGCCCTATATACTCTGAACAGCCATATACAGGCGGTGCATACAAGACAGGGACTGTAGGTTTGTTCTTATGTAGAATCTGTTTGTAATTTTGAACAGGTACATTGTTTAAGTGAAGCTCCAGCCAAAAAATCTATTTTTAAGCTTTTTGGAAGACATAGGAAAGGGTTATCACCCCTGTAACATTTGTTTTGCTGTCTGTGCAGTGTGCACCTGTTCAGAACAGTTCACCTCACTTTCCGTCCTAATGACAAATGTTTTTTGAAAATTTGGGGTTTTTATTGAAACAAGAATTGGTGATAAAGCATCAGTGGAGAGGAGACACTTTTTTTCCCATATTAACTCTTACAGGAGAGAATTTGCCTTCCTAGGGGTAGATTTCCTCTCACTTCCTGTTGTATCCTTCCGTTTGCAAGGAGGAGTCGTTTGTAAGTTGGATGTTTGAAAGTAGGGGCCTGCCGTATATACTCAGCTGAAATTTGCCCCTTACATGTTGGTGTTGCCACAACACTGTGAGCCCTCACAGTAAAGCCCTGTACACACGATCAGATATCCTATGGATTTTCGTCTGATGGATTTGTCCATCAGAAATCCAATGAAACTGTTTTCCATCAGTCTTGCCTACACACCATCAGTCTAAAAACCGACCGTTCCAAACGTGGTGACGTAAAACACTCTGATGAGCTGAGAAAAATGAAATTCAATGCTACTGAGCATGTGTCGACTTGATTCTGAGCATGCTTGGGTTTTTTATCTGATGGATTTCCCCACAGACGATCGGAAATTGCCATCGGTTTTTTATCCATCAGATAATTTTAAAACATGTTCTATTTTTTAAAACCGATGGAAAAAAGACTGATGGGTCCCATACACGATCGGTTTGTCTGATGAAAACAATCCATCGGACGGTTTTCATCAGTCAAACTGTTCGTGTGTACAGGGCTTTACTCTTGGTGGGCGCATGAATGGGCCCTGCTGTGAATTATTAGATCAAGAATTGTAATTGAATGCCCCTGTTGAACAGGGGCTGAAAAATTGGGCCTTTGGTGGTGGTGGTGGTGTTGACACAACACTGTAAGGCCTCACAGTTAGTCTTGGTGGGCGCAGGAATGGGCCCTGCTGTGAATTATTAGATCAAGAATTGTAATTACATGCCCCTGTTAAACAGGGGCACAAAAATTGGGCCGTAGGCACTGGTGCCACAACACTGCAACCCCTCACAGATACTGTACTTGGAGCACAGCAATGAGCCCTGTTGCAAAGTATTGCATCAAAAATTGTAATTACACGCCCCTGTTAAACAGGGGCTGAAAAATTGGGCCTTAGCCACTGGTGCTGGTGCCACGACACTGCAACCTCTCCCAGATACTCTAGTTGGAGTGCAGGAATGAGCCCTGCTGCAAAGCATTGCATAAAAAATTGTAATTACATGCCCCTGTTAAACAGGGGCATAAAAATTGGGCCTTAGCCACTGGTGCTGGTGCCACGACACTGCAACCACTCCCAGATACTCTAGTTGGAGTGCAGGAATGAGCCCTGCTGCAAAGCATTGCATAAAAAATTGTAATAACACGCCCCTGTTAAACAGGGGCTGAAAAATTGGGCCTTAGCCACTGGTGGCGGCACCCAGAAACAAAAATGTTCTTCCAAGCTATCATCATCAATCGGATCATTGAGGAGGAAGAGGATAGTCAGTCAACATAACAGGACAGTCTCTCAGCATCAGCATCAGTCTTGAAGGGATGTGACATTTGAAAATAAATTAGTCTGTTATATCAGCTTCAGGTGTTTGGTAGCTGGTGGTGATCCAAGACTGGTTCATCTTTATGAAGGTCAGTCGATCAACAGAGTCGGTGGACAGGCGCACCCTGTGATCCGTGACAAATCCTCCAGCAGCACTGAATGTGCATTCTGAAAGAACGCTGGATGCAGGACAGGCCAGTAGCTCAATTGCATACTGTGCAAGCTCTGGCCAGTGATCCATCCTCAAGACCCAGTAAGCCAGAGGATTTTCGGTGGGGAAGGTGTCCAAGTCTGACCTTGCCCCTAGGTATTCCTGCACCATGTATATCAGACGCTGGCGATGGTTGCTGGAACCGATCATACCTTGGGGCAGCGGACTAAAGAATTGTCTGAACGCATCGGTCAGACGGCCACCTTCCCCACCGCTCCTTCTTTGACTGACCGAAGCCTCAGCAACTCGTTGTCCAGGACCAGGAGTTTGTAACCTCCCAGTCTCTGGGAACGCGTTGCACAGACCTTTCTGCAAGGCCTCCCGGAGTTGTCTCATCCTCTGCTCCCTCTGCGACGGTAAGATAAGGTCCGCAACCTTACCCTTGTACCGTGGATCAAGGAGAGTGGCCAGCCAGTACTGGTCCCTCTCCTTGATCCGAAGAATACGAGGATCCTTCCGCAGACTTTGCAGGATCAGGGAGGCCATGCAGCGTAGGTTAGCTGAGGCATTCGGTCCGGAGTCCTCTGGGTCACTAAGGACGTCATGATCCGCATCCACCTCCTCCCAGCCACGTACAAGTCCACTGGTTTCTTGGGACTGTAAATCATCCCTAAAAGACTGCTGCTGATGATGCTGAGTGCCAGGCTCCACCTCCATGCTGACACAATCCTCCTCTTCTTCCTGTGCGATGGGTGGGACAGAAGGAACACTGTCTGGGTAAAGGGGGCCTTGAGAGGCAAGGAAGTCCTTCTCTTCCTGCCTCTGTTCTGCCTCAAGTGCCCTGTCCATTATTCCACGCAGCGTATGTTTCAACAGGTGGACAAGAGGTACAGTGTCACTGATGCATGCACTGTCACTGCTCACCATCCTCGTGGCCTCCTCAAATGGTGCCAGGACAATGCATGCATCCCTGATCATGCCCCACTGGCGTGGTGAAAAAAACCCGAGCTCCCCTGACCCTGTCCTGGTGCCGTAGTCGCACAGGTACTCATTGATGGCCCTCTGCTGCGTGTGCAGCCGCTGCAGCATGGCCAACGTTGAGTTCCACCTGGTGGGCATGTCACATATAAGGCGGTTCTTGGGCAGGTTCAACTCCTTTTGCAGCTCAGCCAGGCGAGCACTGGCATTATAAGATCTGCGGAAATGCACACAGACTTTCCTGGCCTGCCTCAGGACATCCTGTAAGCCCGGGTACCTGCCCAAGAACCGCTGCACCACCAGGTTAAGGACGTGAGCCACACAGGGCACATGGGTCAGTTGTCCCTGTCGGAGAGCGGAGAGGAGGTTGGTGCCATTGTCGCAAACTACCATTCCTGGCTTAAGCTGGCGTGGCGTCAACCACCTCTCGGCCTGCCCCTGCAGAGCAGACAGGACCTCTGCCCCAGTGTGGCTCCTGTCCCCCAAACACACCAGCGCAAGCACGGCATGGCATCTTTTTGCCTGCGTACTTGCGTAGCCCCTTGAACGCCTACGGAGCACCGCTGGTTCCGAGGACAAAGCACAGGAAGAAGCCACGGAGGAAGAAGAAGAGGAGGGGGTGGAGGACAGAGGTGTGTCACAACCAGTAGTAGCATTTTGGAGGCGTGGCGGTGGAACAACCTCCAACACTACTGCACCTTGTCCTGCATTCTTCCCAGCTGCCAAAAGAGTGACCCAATGGGCCGTGAAAGAAAGGTAACGTCCCTGTCCATGCCTGCTGGACCATGAGTCAGCGGTAATATGCACCTTACCGCTGACCGCCCTGTCCAGCAAGGCCAAGACATTGCCTTCCACATGCCGGTAGAGAGCCGGAATCGCTTGAGAAAAAGTGGCGTTTGGGAACCTGCCGCTGAGGAACCGCACATTGCACAAACTCACGGAAGGGGGCCGAGTCTACCAACTGAAAAGGCAGCAGTTGAAGCGCTAGCAATTTAGCCAAGCTAGTATTCAACCGCTGGGCATGTGGATGGCTGGGAGTGAACTTCTTTTGATGGTCCAGCAGCTGGGGCAGGGAAATTTGCCTGCTAGAATCGGACGTTGGTGTACTGCTAGCAGAGTGCCCGCAAGTACTTGGCTGTGACACACCTAATTCTACACCTTCATTCCTCTCAGAGCAGGTTTCAGAGAGGACTGAAGGTATAGTGGGGTTGGAGATCCCAGCTGATGCGGTGCAAGAAGAGGTCCGCTTTGTTCTTTGGTGTGGGTCTTTAAGGTAGGCTTGCCAACGAGCTGCATGGCAGGTCAACATATGTCTGGTCAAGCATGAGGTGCCCAAGCGGGTGATGTTTTGGCCACGCGATATACGCTTGAGACATATGTTGCAAACAGCAGCTGTGCGATCTGATGCACTCGCCTCAAAAAAGGCCCACACCAAAGAACTTTTTGAATAACGGGCAGAGGCAGCGCCCTGCACAGGCGGAGCTCTGCGGAGTGATTCCGTTGGTGTGCTGCCCTTACGCTGGCCCCCCGAGGGCATCCTGCCTCGTTGGAGATGTGCCTCCTCATCCTCCTCCTCCTCCTCCTCCTCCTCTCTCCTATTAGGCACCCACGTGGAGTCAGTGACCTCATCATCCCCTCCCTCCTCATCACTGGAGCCAATCTGGCAGTATGCTGCAGCTGCTGGAACATGACTGCCAGATTGGTGTCCTTCTTGAGCATCCCCTCTCTCTGCTCTCACGCTACTGCCTTCCTCTAGCTGGGTATCATCATCAGACCCTTCGAAACGCTGGACAACCTCCTGGAGCATGTACCCAACACTGTGCTCAAACAGTTCGGGGGACTGCTCAGGAGGACATGGTGGGTCTAGGGAAGGAGTGACTGATGATGACATTGATACCAGGGAAGAGGACGCTTTGGCAGCTGCTTTGCCAGTACCCTGAGCCTGGGTGAGAGAGGATGAGGAGGATGAGGAGGGCTTGGTCATCCACTCTACCAAGTCTTCGGCATGATGCAGCTCAACACGTCCAGCTGCCGAAAAGAAGGACAAGCGTGTCCCATGGCCACGTGCTGATGGCGATGCACCGCGTCCACGACCAGCACTGTTGTCTCTAGACACAGAGCCTGCTTGCCCTCTTTTATTGGCTCCTGACTGTCTGCCTCTCCTTGTTTGCCTTCCAGACATTCTAATGGCCTGCAGGGAAATGGGAAAACCAGCAATACAGGCTAAGTTCAGTTGTAATATGGTCAGGAGGCACACTCCGCCTGCTGTAAGTGCCGCAAAATCCTGTTGGTGTAACACATCAGGAATAAGCAGCAATACAGGCTAAGTTCAGGTGTAATATGGTCAGGAGGCACACTCCGTCCGCTGTAAGTGCCGCAAAATCCTGTTGGTGTAACACACCAGGAAAAAGCAGCAATACAGGCTAAGTTCAGGTGTAATATGGTCAGGAGGCACACTCCGCCCGCTGTAAGTGCCGCAAAATCCTGTTGGTGTAACACACCAGGAAAAAGCAGCAATACAGGCTAAGTTCAGGTGTAATATGGTCAGGAGGCACACTCTGCCCGCTGTAAGTGCCGCAAAATCCTGTTGGTGTAACACACCAGTAAAAAGCAGCAATACAGGCTAAGTTCAGGTGTAATATGGTCAGGAGGCACACTCCGCCCGCTGTAAGTGCCGCAAAATCCTGTTGGTGTAACACACCAGGAAAAAGCAGCAATACAGGCTAAGTTCAGGTGTAATATGGTCAGGAGGCACACTCCGCCCGCTGTAAGTGCCGAAAAGTCCTGTTGGTGTAACACACCAGGAAAAAGCAGCAATACAGGATAAGTTCAGGTGTAATATGGTCAGGAGGCACACTCCGCCCGCTGTAAGTGCCGCAAAATCCTGTTGGTGTAACATACCAGGAAAAAGCAGCAATACAGGCTAAGTTAAGGTGTAATATGGTCAGGAGGCACACTCCGCCCGCTGTAAGTGCCGCAAAATCCTGTTGGTGTAACACACCAGGAAAAAGCAGCAATATGGGCTAACTTCAGGTGTATAATGTGCAGGAGGCTTAGCAACAATGACACTGACACTGTCCCCTGCCTATCCTTCTCTCTCCCTGCACACAAGGTTTATCAAAGTATATGACACTGACACTCTCCCTGCCTATCCTTCTCTCTCCCTGCACACAAGGTTTAGCAAAGAATATGACACTGACACTGTCCCCTGCCTATCCTTCTCTCTCCCTGCACACAAGGTTTATCAAAGTATATGACACTGACACTCTCCCTGCCTATCCTTCTCTCTCCCTACACACAAGGTTTAGCAAAGAATATGACACTGACACTCTCCCTGCCTATCCTTCTCTGTCCCTACACACAAGGTTTAGCAAAGAATGGATTTGACACTGTCCCTGCTAGTGATGAGCCGAACACCCCCGGGTTCGGTTCGCACCAGAACCCGCAAACGGACCGAAAGTTCGCACGAACATTAGAACCCTATTAAATACAATGGATGCGAACGTTCGGATTCTAAAGTGCTAATTATAACGACTATTATCCATGTTATTGTCCGAAACAGAGTTTGGGAACACGGCTTCTGCACCAGGGGACATGTATCAATGCAAAAAGAAGTTTTAAAAACGGACGTTTTCCGGGAGCAGTCATTTTAATGATGCATAAAGTGAAAAAAAAAAGTCAAATATTCCTTTAAATATTGTACCTGGGGGGTGTCTAAAGTATGCCTGTGAAGTGCCACGTGTTTCCCGTGTTTAGAACTGTCCCTGCACAAAATAACATTTCTAAAGGGAAAAAAGCCATTTAAAACTGCTTGCGGCTTTAATGCAATGTCTGGTCCCGGTAATATGGATGAAAATCTTTAGGAAAAATGGCATAGCTACCCCATCAACCCCCCCCCCCCTACCCCAGCCCATTACCAGCCCCTTTGGGTCTTGTATGGATATTAAGGGGAACCCCGCACACAAAATGAAAAAGGACCTATATACTCTGAACAGCCGTATACAGGCGGTGCATACAAGACAGGGACTGTAGGTTTGTTCTTATGTAGAATCTGTTTGTAATTTATTGGCTCCTGACTGTCTGCCTCTCCTTGTTTGCCTTCCAGACATTCTAATGGCCTGCAGGGAAATGGGAAAACCAGCAATACAGGCTAAGTTCAGTTGTAATATGGTCAGGAGGCACACTCCGCCTGCTGTAAGTGCCGCAAAATCCTGTTGGTGTAACACATCAGGAATAAGCAGCAATACAGGCTAAGTTCAGGTGTAATATGGTCAGGAGGCACACTCCGTCCGCTGTAAGTGCCGCAAAATCCTGTTGGTGTAACACACCAGGAAAAAGCAGCAATACAGGCTAAGTTCAGGTGTAATATGGTCAGGAGGCACACTCCGCCCGCTGTAAGTGCCGCAAAATCCTGTTGGTGTAACACACCAGGAAAAAGCAGCAATACAGGCTAAGTTCAGGTGTAATATGGTCAGGAGGCACACTCTGCCCGCTGTAAGTGCCGCAAAATCCTGTTGGTGTAACACACCAGTAAAAAGCAGCAATACAGGCTAAGTTCAGGTGTAATATGGTCAGGAGGCACACTCCGCCCGCTGTAAGTGCCGCAAAATCCTGTTGGTGTAACACACCAGGAAAAAGCAGCAATACAGGCTAAGTTCAGGTGTAATATGGTCAGGAGGCACACTCCGCCCGCTGTAAGTGCCGAAAAGTCCTGTTGGTGTAACACACCAGGAAAAAGCAGCAATACAGGATAAGTTCAGGTGTAATATGGTCAGGAGGCACACTCCGCCCGCTGTAAGTGCCGCAAAATCCTGTTGGTGTAACATACCAGGAAAAAGCAGCAATACAGGCTAAGTTAAGGTGTAATATGGTCAGGAGGCACACTCCGCCCGCTGTAAGTGCCGCAAAATCCTGTTGGTGTAACACACCAGGAAAAAGCAGCAATATGGGCTAACTTCAGGTGTATAATGTGCAGGAGGCTTAGCAACAATGACACTGACACTGTCCCCTGCCTATCCTTCTCTCTCCCTGCACACAAGGTTTATCAAAGTATATGACACTGACACTCTCCCTGCCTATCCTTCTCTCTCCCTGCACACAAGGTTTAGCAAAGAATATGACACTGACACTGTCCCCTGCCTATCCTTCTCTCTCCCTGCACACAAGGTTTATCAAAGTATATGACACTGACACTCTCCCTGCCTATCCTTCTCTCTCCCTACACACAAGGTTTAGCAAAGAATATGACACTGACACTCTCCCTGCCTATCCTTCTCTGTCCCTACACACAAGGTTTAGCAAAGAATGGATTTGACACTGTCCCTGCTAGTGATGAGCCGAACACCCCCGGGTTCGGTTCGCACCAGAACCCGCAAACGGACCGAAAGTTCGCACGAACATTAGAACCCTATTAAATACAATGGATGCGAACGTTCGGATTCTAAAGTGCTAATTATAACGACTATTATCCATGTTATTGTCCGAAACAGAGTTTGGGAACACGGCTTCTGCACCAGGGGACATGTATCAATGCAAAAAGAAGTTTTAAAAACGGACGTTTTCCGGGAGCAGTCATTTTAATGATGCATAAAGTGAAAAAAAAAAGTCAAATATTCCTTTAAATATTGTACCTGGGGGGTGTCTAAAGTATGCCTGTGAAGTGCCACGTGTTTCCCGTGTTTAGAACTGTCCCTGCACAAAATAACATTTCTAAAGGGAAAAAAGCCATTTAAAACTGCTTGCGGCTTTAATGCAATGTCTGGTCCCGGTAATATGGATGAAAATCTTTAGGAAAAATGGCATAGCTACCCCATCAACCCCCCCCCCCCCCTACCCCAGCCCATTACCAGCCCCTTTGGGTCTTGTATGGATATTAAGGGGAACCCCGCACACAAAATGAAAAAGGACCTATATACTCTGAACAGCCGTATACAGGCGGTGCATACAAGACAGGGACTGTAGGTTTGTTCTTATGTAGAATCTGTTTGTAATTTTGAACAGCTGCATTGTTTAAGTGGAGCTCCATGCCAAATTCCTTTTTTTTAGCTTTTTGTAAAACATAGGGAACGGTTATCACCCCTGTCACATTTTTTTTGCTGTCTGTGCCCCTGTTCAGAACATTTCACCTCACTTTGCGTCCCAATGACAACTGTTTTTGAAATGTGGTGTTTTTATTGAAACAAGGATTGGTGATAAAGCATCAGTAGAGAGGAGACACCTTTCTCCCATATTAATTCTTACAGGAGAGAATTTTCCTTCCAAGGGGTAGATTTCCTCTCACTTCCTGTTGTCTTCTTCCGTTTGCAAGTAGTAGTAGTTTGTAAGTTGGATGTTTGAAAGTAGGGACCTTCCGTATATACTCTGCAGAAATTGGCCCCTTAGGTGTTGGTGTTGGCACAACACTGAAAGTACTCACAGTTATTCTTGGTGGGTGCTGGAACGCCCTGCTGTCAACTATAATATCAGGAATTGTAATAACATATAATTGTTGATCAGTGGTAGTAAAAATTGGGCCTTTGATGGTGGTGCTGGTGCCACAACACTGTAAGGCCTGACAGTTACTCTTGGTGGGCGCAGCAATGCTCCCTGCTGTGAATTATTCGATCAATAATTATAATTGCATGCCCTGTTGAACAGGGGCTGAAAAATTGGGCCTTTGGTGGTGGTGGTGGTGGTGATGGTGGTGCTGGTGCCACAACACTGTAAGGCCTGACAGTTACTCTTGGTGGGCGCAGCAATGGGCCCTGCTGTGAATTATTAGATCAATAATTATAATTGCATGCCCCTGTTGAACAGGGGCTTAAAAATTGGGCCTTTGGTGGTGGTGGTGGTGGTGATGGTGGTGCTGGTGCCACAACACTGTAAGGCCTGACAGTTACTCTTGGTGGGCGCAGCAATGCTCCCTGCTGTGAATTATTCGATCAATAATTATAATTGCATGCCCCTCTTGAACAGAGGCTTAAAAATTGGGCCTTTGGTGGTGGTGGTGGTGGTGATGGTGGTGCTGGTGCCACAACACTGTAAGGCCTGACAGTTACTCTTGGTGGGCGCAGCAATGCTCCCTGCTGTGAATTATTCGATCAATAATTATAATTGCATGCCCCTGTTGAACAGGGGCTTAAAAATTGGGCCTTTGGTGGTGGTGGTGGTGGTGATGGTGGTGCTGGTGCCACAACACTGTAAGGCCTGACAGTTACTCTTGGTGGGCGCAGCAATGGGCCCTGCTGTGAATTATTAGATCAATAATTATAATTGCATGCCCCTGTTGAACAGGGGCTTAAAAATTGGGCCTTTGGTGGTGGTGGTGGTGGTGGTGATGGTGGTGCTGGTGCCACAACACTGTAAGGCCTGACAGTTACTCTTGGTGGGCACAGCAATGGGCCCTGCTGTGAATTATTAGATCAATAATTATAATTGCATGCCCCTGTTGAACAGGGGCTGAAAAATTGGGCCTTAGGCACTGGTGGCACAACACTGCAACCCCTCACAGATACTGTACTTGGAGCACAGCAATGAGGCCTGTTGCAAAGTATTGCATCAAAAATTTTAATTACACGCCCCTGTTAAACAGGGGCTGAAAAATTGGGCCTTAGCCACTGGTGGCGTCACCCATAAACCAAAATGATCTTCCAAGCTATCATCGTTAATCGTATCATTGAGGAGGAGGAGGAGGATAGCCAGTCAACATAACAGCACAGGCACTCAGCATCAGCATCAGTCTTGAAGGGATGTGACATTTTAAAATCAATTAGTCTGTTATATCAGCATCTGGTGTGTGGTAGCTGGTGGTGATCCAAGACTGGTTCATCTTGATGAAAGTCAGTCGATCAACAGAGTCGGTGGACAGGCGCACCCTGTGATCCGTGACAAATCCTCCAGCAGCACTGAATGTGCGTTCTGAAAGAACGCTGGATGCAGGACAGGCCAGTAGCTCAATTGCATACTGTGCAAGCTCTGGCCAGTGATCCATCCTCAAGACCCAGTAAGCCAGAGGATTTTCGGTGGGGAAGGTGTCCAAGTCTGACCTTGCCCCTAGGTATTCCTGCACCATGTATATCAGACGCTGGCGATGGTTGCTGGAACCGATCATACTTTGGGGCTGCGGACTAAAGAATTTTCTGAACGCATCGGTCAGACGGCCACCTTCCCCACCGCTCCTTCTTTGACTGCCCGAAGCCTCAGCAACTCGTTGTCCAGGACCAGGAGTTTGTAACCTCCCAGTCTCTGGGAACGCGTTGCACAGACCTTTCTGCAAGGCCTCCTGGAGTTGTCTCATCCTCTGCTCCCTCTGCTCCGGTACGATAAGGTCCGCAACCTTACCCTTGTACCGTGGATCAAGGAGAGTGGCCAGCCAGTAATGGACCCTCTCCTTGATCCGAAGAATACGAGGATCCTTCCGCAGACTTTGCAGGATCAGGGAGGCCATGCAGCGTACGTTAGCTGAGGCATTCAGTCCGGAGTCCTCTGGGTCACTAAGGACGACATGATCCGCAGCCACCTCCTCCCAGCCACGTACAAGTCCACTGGTTTCTTGGGACTGTAAATCATCCCTAAAAGACTGCTGCTGATGATGCTGAGTGCCAGCCTCCACCTCCATGCTGACACAATCCTCCTCCTCCTCCTCCTCCTCCTCCTCCTCTTCCTGTGCGATGGGTGGGACAGAAGGAACACTGTCTGGGTAAAGGGGGCCTTGAGAGGCAAGGAAGTCCTCCTCTTCCTGCCTCTGTTCTGCCTCAAGTGCCCTGTCCATTATTCCACGCAGCGTGTGCTCCAACAGGTGGACAAGAGGTACAGTGTCACTGATGCATGCACTGTCACTGCTCACCATCCTCGTGGCCTCCTCAAATGGTGCCAGGACAGTGCATGCATCCCTGATCATGCCCCACTGGCGTGGTGAAAAAAAACCAAGCTCCCCTGACCCTGTCCTGGTGCCGTAGTCGCACAGGTACTCATTGATGGCCCTCTGCTGCGTGTGCAGCCGCTGCAGCATGGCCAACGTTGAGTTCCACCTGGTGGGCATGTCACATATAAGGCGGTTCTTGGGCAGGTTCAACTCCTTTTGAAGCTCAGCCAGGCGAGCACTGGCATTATAAGATCTGCGGAAATGCACACAGACTTTCCTGGCCTGCCTCAGGACATCCTGTAAGCCCGGGTACCTGCCCAAGAACCGCTGCACCACCAGGTTAAGGACGTGAGCCATACAGGGCACATGGGTCAGTTGTCCCTGTCGGAGGGCGGAGAGGAGGTTGGTGCCATTGTCGCAAACCACCATTCCTGGCTTAAGCTGGCGTGGCGTCAACCACCTCTCGGCCTGCCCCTCCAGAGCAGACAGGACCTCTGCCCCAGTGTAGCTCCTGTCCCCCAAACACACCAGCGCAAGCACGGCATGGCATCTTTTTGCCTGCGTACTTGCGTAGCCCCTTGAACGCCTACGGAGCACCGCTGGTTCCGAGGACAAACCACAGGAAGAGGCCATGGAGGAAGAAGAAGAGGAGGGGGTGGAGGAGAGAGGTGTGTCACAACCAGTAGTAGCATTTTGGAGGCGTGGCGGTGGAACAACCTCCAACACTACTGCACCTTGTCCTGCATCCTTCCCAGCTGCCAAAAGAGTGACCCAATGGGCCGTGAAAGAAAGGTAACGTCCCTGTCCATGCCTGCTGGACCATGAGTCAGCGGTAATATGCACCTTACCGCTGACCGCCCTGTCCAGCGAGGCCAAGACATTGCCTTCCACATGCCTGTAGAGAGCCGGAATCGCCTTCCGTGCGAAAAAGTGGCGTTTGGGAACCTGCCACTGAGGAACCGCACATTGCACAAACTCACGGAAGGGGGCCGAGTCTACCAACTGAAAAGGCAGCAGTTGAAGCGCTAGCAATTTAGCCAAGCTAGCATTCAACCGCTGGGCATGTGGATGGCTGGGAGTGAACTTCTTTCGATGGTCCAGCAGCTGGGGCAGGGAAATTTGCCTGCTAGAATCGGACGTTGGTGTACTGCTAGCAGAGTGCCCGCAAGTACTTGCCTGTGACACACCTAATTCTACACCTTCATTCCTCTCAGAGCAGGTTTCAGAGAGGAGTGAAGGTATAGTGGGGTTGGAGATCCCAGCTGATGCGGTGCAAGAAGAGGTCAGCTTTGTTCTTTGGTGTGGGTCTTTAAGGTAGGCTTGCCAACGAGCTGCATGGCAGGTCAACATATGTCTGATCAAGCATGTGGTGCCCAAGCGGCTGATGTTTTGGCCACGCGATATACGCTTGAGACATATGTTGCAAACAGCAGCTGTGCGATCTGATGCACTCGCCTCAAAAAAGGCCCACACCAAAGAACTTTTTGAATGATGGGCAGAGGCAGCGCCCTGCACAGGCGGAGCTCTGCGGTGTGATTCCGTCGGTGTGCTGCCCATACGCTGGCCACTCAAGGGCATCCTGCCTCGTTGGAGATGTGCCTCCTCCTCATCCTCCTCCTCCTCCTCTCTCCTATTAGGCACCCACGTGGAGTCAGTGACCTCATCATCCCCTCCCTCCTCATCACTGGAGCCAATCTGGCAGTATGCTGCAGCTGCTGGAGCATGACTGCCAGATTGGTGTCCTTCTTGAGCATCCCCTCTCTCTGCTCTCACGCTGCTGCCTTCCTCTAGCTGGGTATCATCATCAGATCCTTCCAAACGCTGGGCATCCTCCTGGAGCATGTACCCAACACTGTGCTCAAACAGTTCGGGGGACTCCTCAGGAGGAAGACATGGTGGGTCTAGGGAAGGATTGACTAATGAAGATAATGATACCAGAGAAGAGGACGCTTTGGCAGCTGCTTTGCCAGTACCCTGAGCCTGGGTGAGAGAGGATGAGGAGGATGAGGTGGGCTTGGTCATCCACTCTACCAAGTCTTCGGCATGATGTGGCTCAACATGTCCAGCTGCCGAAAACAAGGACAAGCGTGTCCCATGGCCATGTGCTGATTACAATGCACCGCGTCCACGACCAGCACTGTTGCCCCCAGACACAGAGCCTGCTTGCCCTCTTTTTTTGCCTCCTGACTGTCTGCCTCTCCTTGGTTGCCTTCCAGACATTTTAATGGATGGCCTGCAGGGAGATGGGAAAAAGAGCAATAAGGGCTACCTTCAGGTGTAAACTGTGCAGGAGGCTTAGCAACAATGACACTGACACTGTCCCCTGCCTATCCTTCTCTGTCCCTAAACACAAGGATTGAAAATATGGTTCAGCAAAATAGTTTTAGAACAGAATAGCACACTGACACTTTCCCTCACTGTCCTACTCTGTCCCTCCCTACAAACAAGATTTAGCACAGAATAGCACACTGATAATTTCTACGAGTGTCCTTCTCTGTCCCTAAACTCAAGGATTGAAAATATGGAACAGCAAAATTGGTTTAGAACAGAATAGCACACTGTCAGTTTCACTCACTGTACCTCTCTGTCCCTCAACTCAAGGATTGAAAATATGGTTCAGCAAAATAGTTTTAGAACAGAATAGCACACTGACACTTTATCTCACTGTCCTACTCTGTCCCTCCCTACAAACAAGATTTAGCACAGAATAGCACACTGATAATTTCTACGAGTGTCCTTCTCTGTCCCTAAACTCAAGGATTGAAAATATGGAACAGCAAAATTGGTTTAGAACAGAATAGCACACTGTCAGTTTCACTCACTGTACCTCTCTGTCCCTCAACTCAAGGATTGAAAATATGGTTCAGCAAAATAGTTTTAGAACAGAATAGCACACTGACACTTTCTCTCACTGTCCTACTCTGTCCCTCCCTACAAACAAGATTTAGCACAGAATAGCACACTGATAATTTCTACGAGTGTCCTTCTCTGTCCCTAAACTCAAGGATTGAAAATATGGAACAGCAAAATTGGTTTAGAACAGAATAGCACACTGTCAGTTTCACTCACTGTACCTCTCTGTCCCTCAACTCAAGGATTGAAAATATGGTTCAGCAAAATAGTTTTAGAACAGAATAGCACACTGACACTTTCCCTCACTGTACCTCTCTGTCCCTACAAACAAGGATTAGCACAGAATAGCACACTGACACTTTCCCTCACTGTACCTCTCTGTCCCTACAAACAAGGATTAGCACAGAGATGGAACACACTGACACTTTCCCTCACTGTCCCTCTCTGTCCCTACAAACAAGGATTAGCACAGAATAGCACACTGACACTTTCCCTCACTGTACCTCTCTGTCCCTACAAACAAGGATTAGCACAGAGATGGAACACACTGACACTTTCCCTCACTGTCCCTCTCTGTCCCTACAAACAAGGATTAGCACAGAATAGCACACTGACACTTTCCCTCACTGTACCTCTCTGTCCCTACAAACAAGGATTAGCACAGAGATGGAACACACTGACACTTTCCCTCACTGTACCTCTCTGTCCCTACAAACAAGGATTAGCACAAAATAGCACACTGACACTTTCTCTCACTGTACCTCTCTGTCCCTACAAACAAGGATTAGCACAGAATAGCACACTGTCACTGACACTCTCCCTACCTATCCTTATTTGTCCCTAAACACAAGGAATCCAGGATTAGTAAAGGAAAAATAATGACACTGTCCCTGCCTATGCTTCTCTTTCCCTGCTCCGGAACACACTACACAAGGCCGCCGCGCTGGCGGCCTTTTATAGTGTGGGGCGTGTACTAAACCCCCTCAGCAATAATTGGCCACAGGCATCCTTCCTGTGGCCAATCATTGCTCTCCTCGCTGCCGGCGCTGTGATTGGCCAAGCATGCGGGGTCACAGTGCATGCTTGGCCAATCACAGCGCCTGGATGACACTGCGATGGCGTAGTGCATTGTGGGCCGTTCGCGTCACTCGAATTTGGCGCGAACGGCCCAAATCGTTCGATCTTCGTCGAACGATCGAACAGCCGATGTTCGAGTCGAACGTATGTTCGACTCGAACACGAAGCTCATCCCTAGTCCCTGCCTATCCTTCACTTTCCCTGCTCCGGAACACACTACACGAGGCCGCCGCGCTGGCGGCCTTTTATAGTGTGGGGAGTGTACTAAACCCCCTCAGCTATAATTGGCCACAGGCATCCTGCCTGTGGCCAATCATTGCTCTCCTCGCTGCCGGCGCTGTGATTGGCCAAGCATGCAGGGTCACAGTGCATGCTTAGCCAATCACAGCGCCGGGATTACACTGCGATGGCACAGTGTATTGTGGGCCGCTCGCGTCACTCGAATTTGGCGCGAACGCCCCAAATCGTTCGTTGTTCGCCGAACGCGCGAACACCGAGCTCATCCCTAGCTGTGACCAATAAAATCCCTTTTTTGTTTAATCTAAATGTGACTGGCACCTATCTGTCTACATGTCCCTCTATGCATAAGTGATCTACCCCGAGGTGAAGTGCCAGCTCACCCTGTCTTTGAGGGTTACCCCATGATTCCAGGGGGTCAAGGGGATGCTACATATGTGTACAGATTTTTTATTTTTTTTGCAGAAAAATAACTAAATAAAACAAAATTTGCATCTAAACTGGATCTAAACTGCATCTAAACTGGTTATATTACATAATCACAGAACAAACGTTAAACAATTCCGTATTTCATAAAATCACGCACATATAGTATTTATAGAATCCCAGTGGCACTAACAATCATGAGTAGGAAGAAGAACTGAAACATTTCAAGTAAACCTGTCACATCTCAAAATAAGCATATGAAGAAAAGATGCAAACGTATGTCAAAATGATCAGTTGGTCCAGAGTTATAAGCATCTGGAATTATATGCAAATCTCAACTTTTCCTGTAAAAGTCAGCCCCTTTTCTGCTTCCTGCAGCCCTGCATTGTGAAAGGTGGACTCAATGACCAACTAAAAGGCTCAGGAGTGGATGGAACCAAACTTAGAGCCCGACTTAATCCATTCCCGTCAACTGTATGCATATATGCAGCCTTACTCAAGTGGGTCTTATTTTGGCAAGCAGTATATATGTATACCTGTGTTTGTCCAGGCAGTGTGCTGCACAGCTTGTTCCCAGCACAAAAAGGGGGATCTCACTGATCCTGGGCCCCGTACTAACAATCAGGAACCAGAAAGCCCGGTTCCCAATCACCTAATCATGTTGATAGCCTCTGAATGGCTATCACAGTGATCAATCACTGTAAAGCCTGCCCCTGTGTATGCTTTCTCTTCTAAATAGAGCATAAGATACATTGTATCTTCCTCTCCTTAACAGATGAGAAAAATGTGAATAAAACAAGTGTGTGTAAAAAATAAATAGAATAAATAGAAAAAAAAAAAATCAAGAGTCAAGATTTGATCTAGGTCGGTGCCAGGGTTAGTGTTATGCCGTGTACACACAACCGTTTTTTCCGTCGGGATAAACTCAGATGGGTTTTTCCGACGGAATTCTGTTCAAGCTGTCTTGCATACACACTGTCACACCAAATTCCCACCATCAAGAACGCGGTGACGTACAACACTACAACGAGCTGAGAAAGTTAAATGCTTCCGAGCATGCGTCCTTTTTTTTTTTTTCCGTCGGAGTTCCATACAGACGAACGTAATTTTCAATAGAAATTTTTTCCATCGGAAAAAAGAGAACATGTTCTCTCCTTGGGAATTTCCGACGGAAAAAGTCAGATGGGGCATACACATAGGGGTTGATTTACTAAAGGCAAATCCACTTTGCACTACAAGTGCACTGCAAGTGCACTTTAAAGTGCAGTCGCTGTAGATCTGAGGGGGACATGCAAGAAAAAAAAAACAGCATTTTAGCTTGTACATGATTGGATGATAAAATCAGCAGAGCTTCCCCTCATTTCAGATCTTCCCCCTCTGATCTACAGCGACTGCATTTCCAAGTGCACTTTCAGTGCACTTGCAGTGCACTTGTAGCGCAGAGTGGATTTGCCTTTAGTAAATCAACCCCATGGTCGGATTCCGTCTGACTTTTTTCTTCGGAAAATTCCGACCGTGTTTACGCGGCATTAGGGTCAAATTTAGAGTCAAAGGTCAAGGTCAGTATATTTTAGGTTAGTTATCAGTGTCAGTTAGCGTCAGTGTGTTTTGGTAGGATAAAAAAGAAAATGTGTACAACTGTTTCTGGGCCCTATTACAGGTACAGATAGCAAATAACACACATATGTGGTGTCACTGCGGTCGTCAGGAGTAGGAGAAAAAACATTTGGGATGCTTTTTTGGTGATAGATCATGGAAGTAGCCACAAATAGACAGCAACATTTTAGAATATGATAATTTTTTACTATTTTTTGCCAGTTTTAGACCACTGATAATGTAAAGCCACTGTTTCGTTGTTATAAGCAACCATTTTTTCGGAATGGAAACTTCTGATTCAGTGTTTACTTTTGTGATTAGCTGTGATTGGCCACAGCTAATCACTCGGTACAGATGAGCTGTGATTGGCCATGTCTGTACCTTGTGATCACTGTGACCAATCATAGAGATCAACACAATATTACACAATGAATGGCATAAATGGAAGCCATCCACTGTTTACAATTGTCATGTGATCCACTGTGATTAGTCACAGGGATCACATGGTACCAGCAGCGGTTGACACAGCGGGTGGCAGATCGCACTGCAGCGCAGCTTGTCGGATCGCACGCAGGGTGCGTTCTGGGGAGAACATCATATAATGTTCACCCAGAACAAGAGAGCTCCCGCCCAGTCGTCATTTGACTATGGGCTGGACAGTAAGGTGCTTACTATCTGTACAATTTGCATCTTATTTCGTTTCTAGTGTTTTTAGTAAAAACTGTTTTGGTTTACTCAATTTTGGTTTTCACAGATGTACACATTTTGACTTAAAAGAGCAAAGTTTTATTAAAACCTTTTTAATTTACAGTGACGACCCATTCACACTATGCAGTGTTTTAAGACACCTGTCTTCCCTTTATACACCATGAAATATATATATTTTTTTAGTAATGGTCAATTTATAATAACTGGCACATGTGACAAATAGAATTAGTTCCCTTAAACAAAAAAACTAAGTGAAACAAGAAAAGAAGTAAGTAATGGGCATATAGCCACAGTCATCTTGCTGTGTTTCACTGGATTTTCGACGAAAAACCACAACTGTAAAATGAAAAAAAAGCAAAATGCTAAAAAAATAAAAAGATCTTTTATACTTCCTGTTAATGTTGGCGGAGGATTCTCATATGCATTCAGATTCCCTCATTGTGTCTTATGTTCAGTATTGCACTTCCCTCTACTGTGGCTTTTTCTCCCCTGACTCGCTTATCCTGTCCGTCTGCTCCAACTTTCTGAGCCGATTCTTCTTCAGGTGTTTTCCTCAATGTACTCCCTCCCATTCTTTGTTCCTGCACATTATTCAGGTTCTAATGCCGCGTACACACGACCGCTTTTCTCGACGAGAAAAACTGCATTTTTTTTTTCGCCGAGAAAAACGATCGTCTGTGGGCTTTATGTCGTTTTTCTCGTCGAGAAAAACGGCATAAAAAACGACGAGAAAAATTAGAACATGTTCTAAATTTTCTCATCGTTTTTTCCAGCATTTTTTTCCGCGGCAGTTTTCCCATAGGGAAACACTGCCGCTGAGCCCACAGACGGTCGTTTTTCTCATCAAGAGAAAAAATGACGGGAAAAACGACCGTGTGTAGGGAACCAAGTGGTTCCCTCGTTTTTCCTGTCATTATTCACGGCGGTTTTTTAACCGCCGTTAATAATGATCGTGTGTACGCGGCATCAGTCTTATCTTCTCATCTTACTATCACTGATCTCTTCAGCTGCATGCACTCTGTTGTTTTGTTGTTTTAATGTGAAGTCCTCTGTTTGTCTCTTCTGCACCTCCTGTTCATTTTCCTCTTTGCTTCATCCACCCCCCCTCCTTTTAAGGTGTTATGAGTATATCCCTCCTCCTATCCGCTTCTTCCCAGTGCCCCCCACTTCTGCATCAGTCTCCCTCCTCCTATCTGCTCCTTCCCCCCATAGTCATCAGTGTCTCCAAATTCTGTATCAGTCTCCCTCCTTCTATCTGCTCCTTCTCCCCATAGTCATCAGTGTCTCCAACTTCTGCATCAGTCTCCCTCCTTCTATCTGCTCCTTCTCCCCATAGTCATCAGTGCCCCCCACTTCTACATCAGTCTCCCTCCTTCTATCTGCTCCTTCTCCCCATAGTCATCAGTGTCTCCAACTTCTGCATCAGTCTCCCTCCTTCTATCTGCTCCTTCTCCCCATAGTCATCAGTGCCCCCCACTTCTACATCAGTCTCCCTCCTTCTACCTGCTCCTTCTCCCCATAGTCATCAGTGTCTCCCACTTCTGCATCAGTCTCCCTCCTTCTATCTGCTTCTTCTCCCCATAGTCATCAGTGTCTCCCACTTCTGCATCAGTCTCCCTCCTTCTATCTGCTCCGTCTCCCCATAGTCATCAGTGCCCCCCACTTCTGCATCAGTCTCCCTCCTTCTATCTGCTCCTTCTCCCCATAGTCATCAGTGTCCCCCACTTCTGCATCAGTCTCTAGGGATGAGCTCGGTGTTCGAGTCGAACGCATGTTCGACTCGAACATCGCCTGTTCGGCGAAACCAGAACTTTGTGAGCCGTTTGCCCCAAATTTGTGTGACGCAAATGGCCCACAATGCACTGCGCCATCGCACTGCATTGCCGGCACTGTGATTGGCCAAGCATGCACTGTGACCCTGCATGCTTGGCCAATCACAGCGCCGGCAGCGAGGAGAGCCATAATTGGCCACAGGCAGGATGCCTGTGGCCAATCATAGCTCAGGGGGGTTTAGTACACGCCCCACACTATAAAAGGCCGCCAGCGCGGCGGCCTTGTGTAGTGTGTTTCGGCATGCAGGGAAAGAGATACATAGGCAGGGACAGTGTGTTCTACAGTCTATTTTTTTCTCAGGCATCTGCAGGAGTTAGTGGGTGTTGTGTGCCTCCAGTACAGTATACACCTGTATCTACCCTTTATTGCTGTTCTCTAAGCTAGATAGGCAGGCAGGGACAGTGTTTTCTTTTCTCAGGCATCTGCAGGCAGGAGTTGCTGTTCATTGCTGTTCTCTAAGCTAGATAGGCAGGCAGGGATAGTGTGTTCTTTTCTCAGGCATCTGCAGGCAGGAGTTGCTGTTCATTGCTGTTCTCTAAGCTAGATAGGCAGGCAGGGACAGTGTGTTCTTTTCTCAGGCATCTGCAGGCAGGAGTTACTGTTCATTGCCGTTCTCTAAGCTAGATAGGCAGGCAGGGACAGTGTGTTCTTTTCTCAGGCATCTGCAGGCAGGAGTTGCTGTTCATTGCTGTTCTCTAAGCTAGATAGGCAGGCAGGGACAGTGTGTTCTTTTCCCAGGCATCTGCAGGCAGGAGTTGCTGTTCATTGCTGTTCTCTAAGCTAGATAGGCAGGCAGGGACAGTGTGTTCTTTTCTCAGGCATCTGCAGCAGTTAGTGGGTGTTGTGTGGCCCAGCACAGTATACACCTGTATATACCCGTCATTGCTGTTCTCTAAGCTAGATAGGCAGGCAGGGACAGTGTGTTCTTTTCTCAGGCATCTGCAGGCAGGAGTTGCTGTTCATTGCTGTTCTCTAAGCTAGATAGGCAGGCAGGGACTCAGTGTGTTCTTTTCTCAGGCATCTGCAGCAGTTAGTGGGTGTTGTGTGGCCCAGCACAGTATACACCTGTATATACCCGTCATTGCTGTTCTCTAAGCTAGATAGGCAGGGACAGTGTGTTCTTTTCTCAGGCATCTGCAGGCAGGAGTTGCTGTTCATTGCTGTTCTCTAAGCTAGATAGGCAGGTAGGGACAGTGTGTTCTTTTCTCAGGCATCTGCAGCAGTTAGTGGGTGTTGTGTGGCCCAGCACAGTATACACCTGTATATACCCGTCATTGCTGTTCTCTAAGCTAGATAGGCAGGCAGGGACAGTGTGTTCTTTTCTCAGGCATCTGCAGGCAGGAGTTGCTGTTTATTGCTGTTCTCTAAGCTATATAGGCAAGCAGGGACAGTGTGTCCTTTTCTCAGGCATCTGCAGCAGTTAGTGGGTGTTGTGTGGCCCAGCACAGTATACACCTGTATATACCCGTCCTTGCTGTTCTCTAAGCTAGATAGGCAGGCAGGGACAGTGTGTTCCTTTCTCAGGCATCTGCAGGCAGGAGTTGCTGTTCATTGCTGTTCTCTAAGCTAGATAGGCAGGCAGGGATAGTGTGTTCTTTTCTCAGGCATCTGCAGCAGTTAGTGGGTGTTGTGTGGCCCAGCACAGTATACACCTGTATATACCCGTCCTTGCTGTTCTCTATTCCCTAATAAAAGGCATCTGCTGGAGTTAGTGGGTGTTGTGTGCCCTAGTACAGTATACACCTGTATATATACCCATCATTGCTGTTCTCTAATAAAGGCATCTGCTGGAGTTAGTGGGTGTTGTGTGCCTCCAGCACAATATACACTACCCAATTGCTGGTTTTCCCATCTCCCTGCAGGCCATTACTATGTCTGGAAGGCCAACAAGGAGAGGCAGACAGTCAGGAGACAATAAAAGAGGGCAAGCAGGCTCTGTGTCTAGAGACAACAGTGCTGGTCGTGGACGCGGTGCATCGTCATCAGCACGTGGCCATGGGACACGCTTGTCCTTCTTTTCGGCAGCTGGACGTGTTGAGCCGCATCATGCCGAAGACTTGGTAGAGTGGATGACCAAGCCCTCCTCATCCTCTCTCACCCAGGCTCAGGGTACTGGCAAAGCAGCTGCCAAAGCGTCCTCTTCCCTCGTATCAATGTTATCATCAGTCACTCCTTCCCTAGACCCACGTGTCCTCCTGAGGAGTCCCCCGAACTGTTTGAGCACAGTGTTGGGTACATGCTCCAGGAGGATGCCCAGCATTTCGAAGGGTCTGAAGATGATACCCAGCTAGAGGAAGGCAGTAGCGTGAGAGCAGAGAGAGGGGATGCTCAAGAAGGACAGCAATCTGGCAGTCATGTTCCAGCAGCTGCAGCATACTGCCAGATACTGCCAGATTGGCTCCAGTGATGAGGAGGGAGGGGACGATGAGGTCACTGACTCCACGTGGGTTCCTGATAGGAGAGAGGAGGAGGATGAGGAGGAGGCACATCTCCAACGAGGCAGGATGCCCTTCGGGGGCCAGCGTAAGGGCAGCACACCGACTGAATCACACCGCAGGGCCAGGGGCGGATCCAGGGGGGGGGGGCAACAGGGCAATTGCCCCCCCGAGACCATCTGTCACACTCACTTCCTTGCTCTGTTTTTTTTTTGCGCCTCATCTCCCGAAACGTGGCACACATGTAGCCCCATGTCTCCTCTACAAGTGTGCAAAGTTTGGTGTCTGGGGGACCTACGGCCGGGGAGCACTGATTTTTTAAAGCCGGGCACCCCTTCCATAGACTCCAATGTTAAACGGTAATTTCTCCGGTGAATTTGCGGACCCGGTACCGGCCGGTCGTAGGTCCCCTGGACCCCAAACTTGACACACATGTAGCGCCATGTCTCCTCTACAAGTGTGCAAAGTGTGGTGTCTGGGAGACCTACGGCCGGGGAGAACCGATTTTTCAAAGCCAGGCACCCCTTCCATAGACTCCCATGTTAAACATCAGTCTAGTCATGGGCACAGTGAAGCATGGGCACGGTGAGGCAAAGTGAGGCACAGTGAGGCATGCAGATGGACACCCTAGGCTTATACACGAGTCAATAATTTTCCCAGTTTTTTGGGGTAAAATTAGGTGCCTCGGCTTATATTCGGGTCGGCTTATACTCGAGTATATACAGTACTTGTTCTGTGGCTGCCGCTGCCTCTCTGAGTCTCTCTTTCAGTTTCTCACATCAGCCGATCAGCGGCACAGAGAGAGACTCATCTAATGTAGTTACGCGGCGCACTGACACGATACCAGGAGCGGAGGAGGAGGTGGGTGGAGCCTCTTCCCTGCACTCGTTGCTAACGCCTGGGCCGCTTGGCGTCTAGCAATGAGTGACGTCAGTGAGTTACGTCGGGCCGCTCTGCAGGCAGGTGCGATAGCGTGCGGCTCCACAGACGGGTAAGAAAGTGGGCGGCTCCGCTTACGGCGCAGTTTGTGGGCGGGCGGCGCGGTTCGTGGGCAGACCGTGCTGCTCAGTGTGTTGGCAGCGCAGGTGAGAGTGAGAGAGCAGGCTCAGTGTGGCAGCTGGCCAATTAGCTTTTCGGGAGCGGGGGAGCAGAGAGATGAGATCATCTCTCACCGCCCGTGCCTGCCCTGCATTCCTGCAGTGACTTCCGTCCTCACTGTGCAGGCGGCAGAGAAATTACATTATCTCTCTGCTGCCTGACTCTGGGAGTCTGGGACACAGCAAGAGACAACCAAAACTACACCTTAGCAGGCAAGTTAGTGACAATCCGCAAGGTGTGGCAGGTGACGTGGCAAATGACAATCTGCATCTGGTGGCAGGCAAGTGACAATCAGCAAGGTGTGGCAGGTGACGTGGCAAGTGACAATTCGCAAGGTGTGGCAGGTGATGTGGCTAGTGACAATCCACAAGCTGTGGCAAGTGACAATCCGCAACCTGTGGCAAGTGACACGTTCAGGGCTCCCACTAATTGCAGGCGACGGTGGCAAGTGACACACTCGGGGCTCCCACTGATTCTGCATTGAACTATTTAATTTTATATTACAATGTAATAATAGAAATAATGCGCTTCAATCATCCTGACACCATAACAACCATGGTGCCGGGATGATTGAAGCGCCGACACCAGCCATTTCCCCGATAAATTTCCCCCCCAAAAAAAAAAGAATAATTTTGCCAGTGCCCCTCCCGAGAAAAGACTCTGGATCCGCCCCTGCGCAGAGCTCCGCCTGTGCAGGGCGCTGCCCGTTATTCCAAAAGTTCTTTGGTGTGGGCCTTTTTTGAGTCAAGTGCATCAGATCGCACCGCTGCTGTTTGCAACATATGTCTCAAGCGTATCTCGCGTGGCCAAAACATCAGCCGCTTGGGCACCACATGCTTGACCAGACATATGTTGACCTGCCATGCAGCTCGTTGGCAAGCGTACCTTAAAGACCCACACCAAAGAACAAAGCGGACCTCTCCTTGCTCCTCATCAGCTGGGATCTCCAACCCCACTGTAACTTCAGTCCTTTCTGAAACCTGCACTGAGAGGAATGAAGGTGTAGAATTAGGTGTGTCACAGCCAAGTACTTGCGGGCACTCTGCTAGCAGTACACCGACGTCTGATTATAGCAGGCAAATTTCCCTTCCGCAGCTGCTGGACCGTCGAAAGAAGTTCACTCCCAGCCATCCACATGCCCAGCGGTTGAATGCTACGCTGACCCCGCATCTCTCCATAAAGAGGACCTGTCACACACATTCCTATTACAAGGGATGTTTACATTCCTAGTGTAGCGGGTATATGCTTTCCTATTTTTGAATCTGGTGGGGAAACTGTGATGTATGGTTCCCTGGGGCCCATCAGGTGGCGCTGTCACTTTGGGCCCGGGGTTAAGCCATCGTTGCGGTGGCGTACCTCTTTTGGCCTCTCTCAGCGGTTGTATGGTGGGGCGGGGAACCCGCCATGCTTGCTGGTAGGGGGTATAAAGGCTGCAGGCAGCACCACTCAGAGAGGAGGAATCACTGCTTTGACAGCCATCCCTGCGCGCACTGCAGCGACCGCGGAGGGGGTCGCGAGTACTCAACGGGAGAAGTCCGAGGATGCTGACTCGGTCACCACTGTCTCGCAGCGTCCACCACCGAAGAGAAAGACCGGTATGGTAGCCCCGACCAGCGGTTGTGGTGGACCATCTCGCCCGCTTACGCCCGGCCCGGATGGATCCGTCGATAAGAGTTCCGGACGTCCCACTTCAAGTAAAGGCCTAGGTAAGCCAGGCGGAGAGATTTGGTGTGTGGGAAGAGGTGGCAATTCAGTCTCCACTACAGGCTACTTGCCCACGGAGGAGTGTGACACCTCTGGCCTGGAGTCACTCTCGGATGTGGGAGACGATGTTGCTATTGATGAACTGTTTGCAGAAAAGGGCTTGGACAAAGTACATCTTTCCTCATCCCGCAGAACCAGGGACCCACCCATGTCTACGGGGGATAGTACACCCCGGGTGGAGGCACCAGCGCCTGAAGAGGGGTCCCGTCTTCAACCTGCCCTTACATCCCTGGTACCCCCTACACCTGGGACCGGGGAAAGGAGACTGCTGTTACGGGCACCTATGCCCAGATCAGATGTAATCAAGGTCCCTCGTCACCCAGACTCAATAGTTTTGCCTGGCGAAGGGGATAAAGCCACTATGCCTCCTCTGGCGAGACTACAACGCCTATTTGGCCAGAAGGTTGCTGCTGAGTATGGATGGGAGTATCCACCCACCTTCAGGTTCCACACGCCGGCAGGTACCTGGCATGTTCCCCCAAGGCCTCTCAGCGTTTTAAAGATTGCAAGGCAGAATGGATGTTGGGACGGCACATCCACGCGGACAAGGTGCTGGTCCGGCTGAAGGAAGGGAAGGATGTTGAGTACCATCTGGAGACCATGGATCAGCACTTGAAGCCACTTGTTCTGCCGCATCCCCGCTTCTATCTGTAGGAGGAAAGAGACTCCGTTCCTGTTTCTTTATGCTGCTGAACTTTCTGGGGTTTGTTGTCCTTGTTACCCAGAGGAGTGAAGGACTGTTCCTGTTTTGTTCTTCAATTTTCCAGCAAGAGATCATGGACTCTGGGGTAGATAGGGCTCAAGAGAAGAAGGAAAGTTCCACGAGTGCAGTTACCGCGACGCTGTCACCAGGTGGCAGTGTTGCGCATCGTTAACACTTTTCACACACTCACTCTATGGAGAAAAGAGATTTCTTCATGAAGAAGTTTCTTTCCTCTTACACGAATACATGTGTCAGGGTTTATGTGTGTTAATTTTCTTTTTCCCTCTGCAGGAGAGCATCCCATCAAGACCACTGAGTATGGGGTGGGTCTTAGTCAGGATGGGTGGGGGAAAAGTGTAATGTGAATATGTGATTCTAAAGTTATGGTTAAAATGTTGTTGTTTCCCTTCCCTTTCATGTAAGGCTCAGACACAATTGCTTCAGTTGACCAAGTTTTTCAAAAGTTTTATTTTGTACAATTTGTAGTTGGTTTCTGGACTGGGCTATGCCAGCCGTTGAGGGCATAGTTTGCTCCAGACACTGGGGACCAGTGTCAAATCACCAGGGGGAGAGTGTAGCGGGTATATGCTTTCCTATTTTTGAATCTGGTGGGGAAACTGTGATGTATGGTTCCCTGGGGCCCACCAGGTGGCGCTGTCACTTTGGGCCCGGGGTTGAGCCATTGTTGCGGTGGCGTACCTCTTTTGGCCTCTCTCAGCGGTTGTATGGTGGGGCGGGGAATCCGCCGTGCTTGCTGGGAGGGGGTATAAAGGGGGCGGTCATTTTTGGTGGCGGGAGTCGAGTCCCGGGCACCTTCAGCCCGAGGGCGGTGGTTCGTGTCGGTCCCCTAGGCGGCCTAGGCCTAGAGGACGTTCGGAGGTCGTGTTCCATCCCAGGCACCTTTAGCCTGGGGTGAGGTACTAGGATGGAGGTCTGGAGCTCAGTGCCCACCACTGAGTTCCGCTAGGGAAGGAGGTCCTAGGGAACCCCGGGAGTGGGTACCCGAATCCGGAAGGCGTAATGGACCGGTGGGAGATACTTGCTTGAAGACCTGGTGCAGCATATTGCCAGTGACAAGTGGGCCTCTCATGGGAGACCGCCTGGAAGGAAATCCCCCCTAGCTCGGAGACCGCAACCCACTTTCAGGAAGGAAAGTGGAGAGTTCATTGTGTCTGGGCCTACTCGCATCCACACCTCCTTGTCTGTTCTGTTCTCTAAGGGAGTCCAACTGATTGTGTTCAGTTTTGCATTGAGAAGAATAAAGGAGTGTTGGACTTTAATGGTGTGGGGCTCGTTTTCTGGCAGACATTGTTCAAGGTAACTCTCTTTGGAGGTTCCAGGTGCAGAACACCGACCCGAAGGTAAAACAAGAACTTTGCTTACACCACACAAACATCTGCGGTGAAGGCTTGGTGTGGTGACCCCCCACTCTCTCCTCTAAGGTACCCCTAGACAAGAGACAGACGAGCTGATAAAAGGAGGAGAGAGAGGAGGCCGCTACACTTGTAATAGGAATAAAAGTGATCAAAAAAAAAAGTGTTTAAAAAAAAGTAAAAATTAAAAAAAATAAGTAAAAAAAATAAATATATATATATTTTTTTTTAAAAAACGCCCGTCCCCAATAGCTCGCGCTTAGAAGCGAATGCACATGCAAGTCCCGCTCGCATATGTAAATGCAGTTCAAACCACATATGTGAGGTATCGCCGGGTGCGTTAGAGCACGTGCAACAATTCTAGCAAAAATTTTCAAAGCGTCGATTTTTAAGTGAAGGGTTGTACTGCTTTTTTAAGCTGTAGGGCTTTCAAAATGCTCCCGCCCTGATTCTGAAACAGGTGCTGGCTCTGCACTGATGCATGGAAAAGAAAGAAGCCCTGGTCTGCCGCACTCTGTATAAACGATTTATTTCCAAAATAAAATCCAAAATTAATCCATAAATTCAAAAAATCCAAAAACAGGCAAAAACAGAAAACTGACATGCAGGGATGGATGGCTGACGCGTTTCACATCAAAGTAGATGCTTACTCATAGCTGATTTTTAAGTACCGAAGTTTGGCACCATTCCATGAGTGTGCGCAATTTTAAAGCGTGACATGTTAGGTATCTATTTACTCGGCGTAACATAAGCTTTCATATTTTACAAAAAAATTGGGCTAACTTTACTGTTTTGTTATTTTTAATTCATGAAACCATTTTTTTCCCCAAAAAAAGGCGTTTGAAAAATTATTGCGCAAATACCGTGCAAGATAAAAAGTTGAAACAACCGTCATTTTATTCCCTAGGGTGTCTGCTAAAAAAAAACATGTATAATGTTTGGGGGTTCTGAGTAATTTTCTAGCAAAAGAATGATGATTTGTACATGTAGGAGAGAAGTGCCAGAATAGACCCGGTATGGAAGTGGTATAAAAAGCCCTGTATGGAAAGGGTTAATATCCATACAAGTGGGGTGGGGGGGTACCCATGCAATTTTTCTCAATGATTTTCATCCATATTGCCGCGACCAGACATTACATTAAAGCCGCAAGCAGTTTTAAATGGCTTTTTTTCCTTTAGAAATTTCATTTTGTGCAGGGACAGTTCTAAACACGGGAAACACGTGGCACTTCACAGGCATACTTTAGACACCCCCCAGGTACGATATTTAAAGAAATATTTAACTTTTTTTTTTCACTTCATGCATCATCAAAATGACTTTTTTTTGCATTGATACATGTCCCCTGGAGCAGAACCCGGGTCCCCAAACCCTTTTTAGGACAATGACTTGCATATTACCCATTATAATTAGCAGCACTTTTGATTTTGAATGTTCGCATCCATTGTATTTAATAGGGTTCTAAAGTTCGCGCAAACTTTCGGTCCGTTCGCAAGTTCTGGTGCAAACCGAACCGGGGGGTGTTCGGCTCATCCTTATTAGTCTCCCTCCTTCTACCTGCTCCTTCTCCCCATAGTCATCAGCAGTGGCGTCACTAGGGTTGGTGTCACACGGTGCGAAAAAAAATGGTGTCACCCCCCAACAACTATAGTCCCCCCTCAGTACAGACCCCCCTACACTAACTACAGACCCCCTCCCACAGTATAGATCCCCTCCCTCAGTACAAACCCGCTCCACTAAGTACAGACTCCCCGCCAACAATATAGACCCGCCTCCCTTAGTATGAACCTTCCCCTCAGTACAGACACCCCCACCTCAGTGCAGACCGCTCCATCAGTACAGACACCCCCACCTCAGTGCAGACCCCCTCAGTTACAGACACCCCCCTCAGTTACAGACACCCCTCAGTTACAGACACCCCCTCAGTTACAGACCCCCCTCGTACAGACACCCCCCTCAGTACAGACACCCCCCTCAGTACCAGACCCCCCCTCAGTACAGACACCCCCTCAGTACAGACACCCCCCTCAGTACAGACACCCCCCTCAGTACAGACACCCCCCTCAGTACCAGACCCCCCTCAGTACAGACACCCCCCTCAGTTACAGCCCCCCCCCGGTGCAAACTCCCCTTTGTGCAGACCCCAGCAGTACAGACACCCCCTCCCCCCATCAGTAAAGATGCCCCCCTTGCCTTACAGACCTCAGAATAGAGCAGCAGATACACACAGCGGTGTGTCTCTCGAGCGCGGGCCCCTCCTCCTCCTCTGTGGATGTAAACAGAGAGGAGGCAGAGGGGGCGGTGGCTTCCTTCCGCTCCGCTGAGGGACACAGCCGCAGCGTGAGCCTAAGGCACAGGGCAGCGGGCGATGTCAGTGTGGTGCCGCTGCGCTACCCACGGGTGTCACCCCTCTGGTGGGTGTCACCCGGTTGCGGCCCGCCCCCCCCCCCCGCACCTGGCTAGCAACGCTAGTGGTCATCAGTGTCTCCCACTTCTGCATCAGTCTCCCTCCTTCTATCTGCTCCTTCTCCCCATAGTCATCAGTGCCCCCCACTTCTGCATCAGTCTCCCTCCTTCTATCTGCTCCTTCTCCTCACATAGTCATCGGTGTCTCCCACTTCTGCATCAGTCTCCCTCCTTCTATCTGCTCCTTCTCCCCATAGTCATCGGTGTCTCCCACTTCTGCATCAGTCTCCCTCCTTCTATCTGCTCCTTCTCCCCATAGTCATCAGTGTCTCCCACTTCTGCATCAGTCTCCCTCCTTCTATCTGCTCCTTCTCCCCATAGTCATCCGTGTCTCCCACTTCTGCATCAGTCTCCCTCCTTCTATCTGCTCCTTCTCCCCATAGTCATCAGTGTCTCCCACTTCTGCATCAGTCTCCCTCCTTCTATCTGCTCCTTCTCCCCATAGTCATCCGTGTCTCCCACTTCTGCATCAGTCTCCCTCCTTCTATCTGCTCCGTCTCCCCATAGTCATCAGTGTCTCCCACTTCTGCATCAGTCTCCCTCCTTCTATCTGCTCCGTCTCCCCATAGTCATCAGTGTCTCCCACTTCTGCATCAGTCTCCCTCCTTCTATCTGCTCCTTCTCCCCATAGTCATCAGTGTCTCCCACTTCTGCATCAGTCTCCCTCCTTCTATCTGCTCCTTCTCCCCATAGTCATCAGTGTCTCCCACTTCTGCATCAGTCTCCCTCCTTCTATCTGCTCCTTCTCCCCATAGTCATCAGTGTCTCCCACTTCTGCATCAGTCTCCCTCCTTCTATCTGCTCCTTCTCCCCATAGTCATCCGTGTCTCCCACTTCTGCATCAGTCTCCCTCCTTCTATCTGCTCCGTCTCCCCATAGTCATCAGTGTCTCCCACTTCTGCATCAGTCTCCCTCCTTCTATCTGCTCCGTCTCCCCATAGTCATCAGTGTCTCCCACTTCTGCATCAGTCTCCCTCCTTCTATCTGCTCCTTCTCCCCATAGTCATCAGTGTCTCCCACTTCTGCATCAGTCTCCCTCCTTCTATCTGCTCCTTCTCCCCATAGTCATCAGTGTCTCCCACTTCTGCATCAGTCTCCCTCCTTCTATCTGCTCCTTCTCCCCATAGTCATCCGTGTCTCCCACTTCTGCATCAGTCTCCCTCCTTCTATCTGCTCCGTCTCCCCATAGTCATCAGTGTCTCCCACTTCTGCATCAGTCTCCCTCCTTCTATCTGCTCCGTCTCCCCATAGTCATCAGTGTCTCCCACTTCTGCATCAGTCTCCCTCCTTCTATCTGCTTCTTCTCCCCATAGTCATCAGTGCCCCCCACTTCTGCATCAGTCTCCCTCCTTCTATCTGCTCCGTCTCCCCATAGTCATCAGTGTCTCCCACTTCTGCATCATTCTCCCTCCTTCTATCTGCTTCTTCTCCCCATAGTCATCAGTGCCCCCCACTTCTACATCAGTCTCCCTCCTTCTATCTGCTCCTTCTCCCCATAGTCATCAGTGCCCCCCACTTCTGCACCAGTCTCCCTCCTTCTATCTGCTTCTTCTCCTCATAGTCATCAGTGTCTCCCACTTCTACACTCCCTGCTTCTTTTTTCCCCTTAGTGTCATAAGTGCCTCCCTCTTTTGCATTCTATGCTCTTTTTCCCCAATATAACAAGTGTCTTTCTTTTCTGCCCACTTTTGCTTGTTAGCGCTAATGCTCACTAATGATCACCACTGTCTATGCTCTCATTTTTTCACCCAAGTCATTTAAAGAGGACCTTGACTGTAGAATCTGTTGCCAAAAAGGGCAACAAAAGGCAAAGGGCTTGTCACCAATATTGTCTTTGGACTCTTAGCAGCGCACCTTTTCCCCATTACTGACCTATCATTCCTTTTTCTGCACTATAGCCTCGTACACACGACCGGTTTTCCCGTCTGAAAAACTGCGATGAGAACTTTTGGCCGGGAATTCTGACCGTGTGTATTGTCCCTCGCAGTTTTTTTACTGTATAAACTGGCAGAAAAAAAAAAAGAGCAGGATCTCTCTTTTCTCGTCAGGAAAAAATCCTAGCAGGAAAACCATTCGTCTGTATGTTTTTCCCCAAAAAACGCGCATGCTCGGAAACAAATCAATCAGAAGCGTAGAACTTAATTTTCTCGGCTCGTCGTAGTCTTTTACGTCACCGCATTCTTGCCAGTCAAAAGTTCACCGGACTTTTGTGTGACCGTGTGTATGCAAGGCAGGCTTGACAGGAATTCCGTTGGGAAAACCATTGTTTTTTTTTTCCGACGGGAAAACGGGTCGTGTGTACGGGGGAAAACGGATAAGTCTCTGTTCAGACATAGCCATCCTGGTGCAGCCATCTTTGTTTTCTCATTTTAGAGCTACCCTCTTCATCACTGGTGATTTGATGGCCAATAGAAGAATTATTAAGCAGTAACAGGATAAGTGTAGAAAGCACTGATCCTCAGAATGAAGTAGGAGCAAGGAGATCCTTGCACTGCGGCTTTGTTTTTCAGCAACTGTGAGCAGTACAGTGGTGACATCACCAAATATCACTCCATCTCTCAATAGCCACAGTCTCAAACAGCAGTGCCTCTCATACTGTAGATATTCAGCTATCATGCCGTGTACACACGATAATTTTTCCCCTTCGGGAAAAATGTTTTTTTTTTTAACAAGAAAAACGACCGTGTGTGGGCTTTTTGTCATTTTTCCCAACGGGAAAAACGGCATTAATCACGACGAGAAAAATTAGAACATGCTGTAATTTTTCTCGTTGTGATTCCCGTCGTTTTTTTCAGCGGCAGTTTTCCCATAGGGAAACACTGCCACGGAGCCCACACACGGTCGTTTTTCTTGACCAAAAAAAAAATGTCGGGAAAAACTGACGTGTGTAGGGAACCAAGCCGTTCCCTTGTTTTTCCCATCGATTTTCTCGAAGGTGTTTTCACCGTCGAGAAAATCGATCGTGTGTACGCGGCATCAGGCTCAAGCCACAGTGTCTAAGCACAATCATCTTCTGTGTAATATCTCACAATTTGCCCTCTCTCTCCCTCTTCCAGAACCACAATCTTGTTGAGAGAAGAAACCAAGTATGGACATGGTTCCATTATTTGAAAAAAAAAAATCCTCAGGCCACATTGAAAAGGAAGCATTTGGACAGGCTGGAAATTCAACAGGGTTCTAATATTTTTAGCAGAAACAATTTTTTTTCTGTCATTCACTTACGTAAAAAAAAATAAAAAAAAAAATTCAAATAGAAATTATTATGATTATAATTAGGGATGCACCGATACCGATACTGGTATCGGTGCCGATACTAGGCATTTTCACGAGTATCGGTACTCGTAAAAATGCTCCGATACTGCTAACCGATACCGGAAGTGACGTCGCGTGGGCAGGGCCAGATTCCTGACAAGGCTCTCGCGCCCCCCCCTGCACTAACAGCCCCCACTTTGCCTGTGTGGAGGCCGGGAGCTTGTGTTGCTATGGCAATTTCTATGGTGACTTTATAATAATAATATAGAGTTTAGGTAGTAACAGGATATGTGTAAAGAGCCCCTTCCCTCCCCCTCCATTGATACTGCTGGAAATGGGTGGGAGGGGCCCCTCCCTCTCCATTGATCAGGAAACAGGAAATGGGGAGGGGGGTTTGGAAAGATGTTTGGTGGAGACACATGTTTTTGGAACAACAGTTGGTGTTTGGAGGGAGAAAGGAAGAAGAAATGCCTGCCTGAAGCTGGATAACTTTGAAGACGCTTTTGGGAGTTGGACTGAGCAAGGAACTATGGACATTACATCTTGACCTCTAAGTTGAGTCATTATTTAGTTTACTTAATGTATACGGTACATGTTGTACATGCTTATATATATTTGTAGGCATATATTTTGTAAGCTATAAGTGTGTTGTATTGTGCATCCTACAGTTGTATGTGCAGATTTTTCCTTGTTTAGTAAAGCATTGATACACTACAGAAGTTTAAGTTTCCTTGATTTTACCACAGAGTAACCTTAATAGATAGAAGTAAAGCAAAACAATGGGGGCTCGTAGCCGGAATTTGTGCTAAAATTTCAACAGAAGCTGACCTGTTTTCTGTGGTGTGTTTTGTTGCTTGTACTGGGGGAAAAATGCTGCGTACACTGTTTAGGAAGAGTAAAGCTGCAAAGGTTTCTGGTGTCCAGGAGGACTTGAAGGCGTGCACCCTTCCTATCTGGGCCAGAAATAGTCAGTGGATGTCTGTTGCAAAGGAGCTGGCTGGATATGCTTCTCCTTTGAACAGAGCTTGGGGGGATGGAGTCTCTGATCTTTCCTCAGATTTTAGTCTCAAAAGTTTTGGGTTCAGTAAGGGAGAGATGCGGGCAGTTGCTGTGTTTGGTTTGCATGTCCTGCATGCTCTACATATTGAATCTGAAAAGAGGGAAAAGGCAGAATTAGAAAGAGATTTAATAAAGAAGCAGCTTGCAGTGGCCTCCAAGTGTTTGGAAGAAACTGCAAGCAAGGCAAAAGATTTAGAAAGTAGGGTAATTAAAGTTAAACCTGCAGTGCCTTCCAAGAGTGTTCAAACCGCTGTAGGCCGAGCTGAAGATTTAAATGAGCGGTGTGCAGCCCCCATGAATAAATCTAATGATGCTCTAACAAAGGACAAAGGCCCAAAGCCTGTAAGCAAAAGTAGGACATGTGCTACTGTTACTTCTCATAACCGGGAAGCTGAGGATTTGATCAGCTCAAATTACAGAGTTGATTCAGATACAAGGGAGCCAAGGCCTATGATCTCCAGGAGACACATGTGGATTGATTTACTTAAGGTGGGGATCCCTAAAGAGGAAATAGATGGGATTCCTACACCAGCATTGTTTAAGAAGTGGAAGCAAATGGTTGGGAATGGTAGATTCAGTCACATTAAGTGTTTCTGTTGCCACAAAATGGGGCATTTTGCAAAAATGTGCCATACTGTGAAGCAGCAGGCCTCTGTTCTTCCAAGGACGGCACGGAGAGACATGCAAGTTTATTCGTTACGTTGGAAGTCAATGCCTTTCCGTGAAAGTGTTTCAAGGCAACAGTAGGCACCCTACAATAGTTTTGCAGTTACAAATGGGCAGATAGAGAAATGTGAGCAGTGAGCTATGTTTTTGGCACAGTTGGAAATTAACATATAATCTGCTTTTTGTCTCTTACTCTTTTCAGATATTGAGCATCGAGAGGTTGAGCAGGCAGAGCAGACGACCATGTTGGGTGGGAGGAGGAAGACCAGAAGAGAGCCTGATGAAGATGCAGATGATGTCCTAAAGGTGGCTGAATTGGAGTGGACTTTCATCTGAGCATTTCCTTATGACCAAGAGGACAACAGACTTTCATCTGGGACTTTCTTTACACAAACTGCCAAAGACATTAACCCTGCTCAAAAGTAATGTTGCAGCCTTCCAGGGACAAAGCAAAAGTCTGACCACCCAGATGGGGGTCAAAAGGGAATTTTTTTCCTCCCATTTAGGGGGGGTTTATTTCGCCCTTTTCTGGACAAAAGGCTTTAAGAAGTTTTCTATATTATTCTATAAAGTCAAGAGGTGGTATGTGTTGCTATGGCAATTTCTATGGTGACTTTATAATAATAATAATAATATAGAGTTTAGGTAATAACAGGATATGTGTAAAGAGCCCCTTCCCTCCCCCCTCCATTGATACTGCTGGAAATGGGTGGGAGGGGCCCCTCCCTCTCCATTGATCAGGAAACAGGAAATGGGGAGGGGGGTTTGGAAAGGTGTTTGGTGGAGACACATGTTTTTGGAACAACAGTTGGTGTTTGGAGGGAGAAAGGAAGAAGAAATGCCTGCCTGAAGCTGGATAACTTTGAAGACGCTTTTGGGAGTTGGACTGAGCAAGGAACTATGGACATTACATCTTGACCTCTAAGTTGAGTAATTATTTAGTTTACTTAATGTATACGGTACATGTTGTACATGCTTATATATTTTTGTAGGCATATATTTTGTAAGCTATAAGTGACTCCTCTGCGCGTCCGGCATCATCTCCCCCAGGCCAGGAGCGGGGGTCTGTGACGTCACCAGCAGCAGCAGCCTAGCAGGTATGACTGTCTTGATGATGATGTTGTGCATGTGTGTGCCACTGTGCAGAAAAGCATAGACATTAAATAAAGTGTAATAAAGTGATTTGTGCAACAGCCTGTTGCACAAATCACTTTATTACACTTTATTTATGATATCTATTGCTGCTGCTATGCATATTTATAATCCATATTGAGCACGTTATTTATGATATCTATGGCTGCTATGCATATTTATATGGCTGCTTGCTTCTGCTTGGGCCTGCCACACACGCACAATCGCACATGATGATGATGACGACTTAAAGTCATCATTATGTGCGATTGTGCGTGTGTGCCAAGCAGAAGCAGCCAATCAAATATAGTGCTCAATAACTCTCTTGTACCATGCCTGCAGTCCCTAACTGTCTCCTCTACCATGCCTGCAGTCGCTAACTCTCTCCTGTACCATGCCTGCAGTCCCTAACTGTCTCTTGTACCATGCCTGCAGCCCCTGACGGTCTCCTGTACCATGCCTGCAGTTCCGATAGGTATCGGTAATTGGTATCGGCGAGTACATGATGTCAAGTATCGGTACTCGTACTCGGTGTCAAAAAAGTGGCATCGGTGCATCCCTAATTATAATCATACTTTAAACTGCAATAATGGAAGCCAGTAAATACAACGGTAGCAGAAAAAATGCTTCAAAACACTGGAAAAATTTAATCTAAGATAAATATTTAACTGATACAAAATTGTATCAAAAGTTAAAGTCTATCTATAGTCAAAACTTTTTTGGATAGAATCCCTGTGGGATTTTCATTGCTGTCTTTATCCCAGCTGGGGAGATTTGTAATCTTATGCGGCGTACACACGATCGTTTTTCATGCCATTTTTGAAACCGACGTTTTTCTCATCGTTTTTTTCATGTTTCCTCTCAAGCCTGTCTTGCGTACACACGATCATTTAAAAAAACGTTCAAGCAAAGCGCAGTGACGTACAACACGTACGACGGCACTATAAAGGGGAAGTTCCTTTCGGATGGCGCCACCCTTCATGTTAGTAAAGTTTGTTGAGCGACGATTCGCGCTTTTCAGCCTCCTGCTTTTCAGTCCGTTATAGCGTGACGAATGTGCTATCTCCATTACAAACGCTAGTTTTACCAAAACGTGCGCTCCCGTCTCATACTTGATTCTGAGCATGTGCATTTTTTTCCCCTCGTAAAAGCATACACACTACCGTTTTTCACGTCGTTAAAAAAACGACATGAAAAACGACGTGAAAAAATAGAGCATGTTAGAAATTTTTAATGGCCGTTTTTCACGTCGTTAAAAATGCTCTGGAGCATACACACGATCGGTTTTAATGCCCATTTTTAAAAACGATTGTGTGTATGGGGCATAATATTGTCTCAGTGCCTTTGTCAGCAAGACAAAACATGATAGCAATACAAAACTTTAATCTATCACTGGAAAAGCAGGAGAAGTGAAATCTCCCATCCAAAACTCCAGTTTCAATGACAAATGTCTAAGCGTGGATTCCTTCTCACCTTGAAGAATTTTCTTAGAAATTCCTGGAAGGTCTCCATGACATAAAGTGAGGGAAATCTTCTTAATGGGACACAGACAGAAATAAAGGTCCTTAATCTTATCCAAAGCAAAATTGGCTGCTGTTAAGTTCCCCCAACCTGACTGTGTGTTTTGCAAGTCCCTACTCTCAAGGAGCTTACAATCTAGGGTCCCTAACTCACATTCATTCTTACACATACTAGGGCCAATTTAGACAGGATCTAATTAACCTACCAACAGGTCTTTGGAGTGCGGGAGGAAACCCACGCAGGCACAGGGAGAACATGGAAACTCCAGGCAGGTAGTGTTGTGGTGTGGTTGGGATTTGAACCAGTGACCCTTTGGCTGCTAGGTGAAAGTGCTTTGCACTACACCACTGTGCAGTCCCGATATAACATATTATCTGCCAGGCATGGTGAATCGATGTTTGCTAGGAGTATGAATAAGGTTTAAGTTATGAGAATTTAAAGCATCCCTTAACATCCAGAACATCCAGAACTTCCAACCTCCAACTGTTGACACAGTTAGACATAAACGCCAGCCATAAGCTCAAGGAACTGCTGCACAAAGCAAGCCAATTATTCACAGGAACCCACAGGCACCACCAAATACAAAATGTAAAAGCGGGCAATATGGCCCACCGCTCAGGTTTCAGAGGTTCTAACTCCACCTACATTTTGTCTGTGAATCAACTTTAAGTGTATTTTCCATTTACGCCAGGGAAAAATTCAGTTTCAGGGTGCTGGATACATACTAGCTGATTATTTATGGGAATACATAGAGCTTTCTCTTGGTCTGCTGGACGTAGACCCCAAGCTTGCTCTTGTTACCTACTGCCATGGGGAAATCTCACAATAAGGTCCCAAAAGTTCTTAAAAATTCAACAGAAATTGGAACATTTATCCAGTAAAAAAAAGTTCTATTTGAAAATTGAAACTGGACACTTTATACCAAAAATTGGCCAATCTATGACACTATTTATTTATTAAAGGATACTTAAAACCAAAACATATTTTTCAGTTTTAGTCACTGAACAAAAACATTAAGGGCCAGTTCACACCAGACGCAGTTCCGTTCAGTTCCGTGGTGCTTTTTTTCTGCACAAAATGCATGCACAGTATTTTCCATGAATTCCAATGGCTCTTGTTGGCTCTAGTTCACACCATGCAGTCAGTTTCCGGTCAGTTTCTGCACCACAAACTGACCGGAAACTGACTGCATGGTGTGAACTAGAGCCAACAAGAGCCATTGGAATACATGGAAAACACTGTGCATGCATTTTTAGTGCAGAAAAAATGCGCACGGAAGTGAACGGAACTGCGTCTGGTGTAAACTGGCCCTTAAACCCTGTCAGTTTTAATATTCAACCTCTCTATTTGTCATAATAACCATTGTCACTGGGACAGAAAAGGATAGGTAATGAAAAATCTTACAGTTGGGAAAGTCTCCCAATTTGAACACCTGTTCCAGTAATAACTGACTAGGCCCACATTCACACTGAGGGCGGGTTTGAAATTGTGCAAGTTCAGTTGAACTCACACGATTTCAAACCGGCATTTCAGTCCAACTTCAGGAACGATTTACCAAGACATCTGTGCGGGTTCATGCACAGATGTCTATTGAAATCGCCCCCGAAGTCGCTAAAAGTAGTGCAGAAATTACTTTTGGGAATCGGTGCGGCGCCGCAAAGTCAGCGTCGCACCGATTCGGACGGTGCTATTGATGGCAATAGGATGCCTTCAAATTGCATGCCGAATCGGCCCAATGTTAACGTAGGCTAAATCTCTTTAGTTAGATTTCCCCAGGTGCTTCGCTGTGTCTCCGAGACAGGAAGTAAACGGTAATTAATCAAATAAGATATAGATAGCAAAAAAAAAATATCTACCGGTACCTTAGAAAAAAAAAAGTTTGGGTACACTTTAATTCTATTGCCTGATCCTATAGAACACCAAAAATGCCAACACTATTAAAAAAGTGAAAGGTAATGCTGGAACAAAGCACAATATAAGCTCATGCTTCATACATAAGTCATTTGCCGTTTTTTTTACAAGTATCCAATGTAAAAACATCTCAGTATAATTTATGTTCATATTAGAGGCAACTTTAGGAATGGTGGCAATATGGATTAAGTTAAAGTGATTGAGGAAGGTGAGCAAGAGAAGAGGATTACAGTTATTGTGTGTATTGTGGTACACATATCCAGTAATTATGCATTTCGATGTGCAAGGGAGACACCAACAGCATACTATTTTCTGGGTAGCAATTAATCTAAAAATACCTAGGAGTGCTAGCCCTTCGATTGAGATAAGTCTGCCTAAGGTGTTCACTAAGTTTTATGGAACTCCACACAATGGGGCGAAGAGTGTCTAATGGTGTTGGGTATGTTAACACCACAAAAACTATGATTCGTAATAAAACATAACATTTAATTGTTTTTTTTTTAAAATGAACTGCCCCTAAGGAACTACTTTATTTATCAAATAGTTTAAGGCGAATTACGGAACTGTTTAATGCACTTTATTTGTCATAAATAGCTAAACAGTCAGTAGTGTGTTGTCCATTAAAAGAAATTGCACTCACACAAAAATACATGTTGATCCTGCCAGAAATTCAGTGAGCTCCCGACTTCCTATTTGAGCTGACAAAACAATGTCTTTGTTGCACTGAAATTCTAAGCAACAATGTAAGCCCTGCCAGAGATCTCATCTGTGGACTACAGAACTCCTCCACTCCTTCCCCCTTGTTTGTTCTTCTACACATGCATACTTCCAAGAGCCTGCCCACAACCGTATGTAGTTACGGGCTCTTGGTGATGTAGTTCTGGGGAGCATGCAGTAGGGATGAGCCAAACATACCTGGGTTTGGTTTTGAGGCAGATTTGACAAAGATTCGAGGAGTTTGGGTGCAGAATTTAAACCTCATTAAAGTCAATGGGACCAAATGTTAAAAATCTGTTTTGGACTTGGCTAATAGGCAAGAGATTGCCAAACGAATGGCACCAAGGAAAAAAATGCTCAAAAACGTACAATGAAACATTGAAGATCCAATATTCCTTTAAATAAGATTTACCCTTCATGACTAGGCAATTTTTTGCAATACAGCACTGCGTTACTTTAACTGACAATTGCACGCAAATTGTGTACCCAAATAAAATTTATGTAATTTTTTACCACAAATAGAGCTTTTTTTGGTAGTATTTGATCACCACTGAGTTTTACATTTTTTGCGCTATAAACAAAAAAAGAGTGACAATTTAAAAAAAAAAAACAATATTTTTTACTTTCTGCTATAAAACATATCCAATTAAAAAAAAATTAAAAATCAAATTTCTTCATAAATTTAGGCCAATATGTTTTCTGTGACATATTTTTGGTAAAAGAAAATCCCAATAAGCATATTGCAGCAGACATTCTGACACTAACTGACATTTTTGACACATTATGGGAACCATTGACACTAATACAGTGATCAGTGCTAAAAATATGCACTATAGTCATTGTACTAATGACACTGGCTGGGAAGGGGGTTAAACATCTAGGGCCATCAAATGGTTAACTGTGTGCCTAACCAGTGTTTTTGTGTGTACTATGTTGTGGTTTTACTAAGGGAAGTGGTGGATTTTATTCCCTGCATTGCAGGGAATCAAAATCCATCACTTCCCCGCTGACAGGACAGAGCTCTGCCTTGTTTACATAGGCAGATCTCTGTCCTGTCTTTCTCACCAATGATCAGCAGGTGCCAGTGGACATCCATTGGCCGGCACCCGCTGATCGGCTTATGCTGTGTCTAATCACAGCAAAGCCGGGTCGTCAGCAGCACGCAAGTGCGTCCCCTACCCGGAAGTGCCAGATCACATACTAGTAACATGATCTGGCACAGAAGAGCCACTCAGCCGCCGAACGTCTAAATGATACGGTCAACAAGCGGTTAACCTGCATATGAAGTGGCACATCTGTATGATGTATACAACCTACTGCAGTAAAATTTACATTTATAAAGGAAAAAATGCTGTTTAAATTGCCTGTAATTATTGGCTTAAAGTGGAGTTCCACCCATTTAAAAGTCAGCAGCCACAAAAAGTGTAGCTACTGACTTTTAATAATCAGACACTCACCTGTCCCACGGTCCAGCGATGTGGGATAACGAAGCCTCGCTCCTCTACCCCTCTACATGACGCCGCCATTCTGACTGTGGGCGCCCGGCTGTGGCTTCACAGCCGGGCGCGCACTGCGCATACAAGAGCCGCACTGCGCGCTGTGAGTGGCTGGGAAATCTTCTGGGACCTGTGACGCATCCCAGAAGATTGCAGGGAGGGAGGGGGGAGAGGTGAACTTCCTTCCAACACCGTGGCGCCAGGGGAGGAAGTGGGAGCTGGGTACCTGTAAAAACTGGGTACCCGCTCCCCTCACCAAAAAAATTACATGCCAAATGTGGCATGTCAGGGGGTCACCAACACTTAAAGTGGAAGTTCCATTTTTAGGTGGAACTCCGCTTTAAGGTGCTTTACTTTTGTTTGCAAACAAACATTTCACAAACAATTCACGCTCACTGTTTGGCCTTAGGACTCTTCGTCACTAATAGAGGAATTGAGGAAATCCAAAATTCGATATCTGTAAACAGAACAGGGGGTGAAGAGCAACATTCTAATTAAGATACCCATTCTAATGACATTTGTCATAAGTAGGAGTTCTTCGCATTAGATTTCTCCCCTCTGTGTGGTCTCTCAACAGGAATACGGTCAGTAATAAATAGTTATATTTCACTATGTCAAATACTAAAATAAATCAATGTTTTGTTTGGGTTTTGATTTTACTACTAATTTACAGGAGCCCTCGTTAAAGACAGTGTGCTCTGTTGTCACAAATAAAGGGTCAGAATATAGTAAGGGATACAGATGATACAGTAGGGCATTTAATGGTTTACCCCTTTTCAGGAGGCAGTATAGCAGCGGTTGGCAGTCAAGTAGGTGGCAGGATCTGCTTTTTTTTCAATCCCAATGGTGATTTTGTGGCAAAAAACTGTACTAAGACTGCCTATTCTTTTAGGCAAGTGCCAATGCTTATCACTCTCTGAGAAGCATTTAACGATATACTACTTTCAGAAGGAGGAATAAGAGCGGGTGGCAGTCATTAAGTAGTTCTGCTTTTTTCTCAACCCCATGTGTGATTTTATTGTAAAAACAAACTGCACCTTAAATGTGAGGCCAGCATTTGGCTCTTGGCTTGCTTTACTTTTGCTTGCAAACAAACATCCCGGGTTTCCCTTTATCTATATAAGGAGACGGGGTCAAGGACAGACAGCTGTCAACATACCTGTAAGTCTAAATGAGACATTTGCCTGGCCAGTGTAACCTATATACAATACACTTTTTTTTTTGTAAAGCAGAATACTTATCTCATGTAAGCATAATTGTAAAGGTAATACCAAATACAAAATATATGAATTAAAAACCATGTAGTAACCAAACTCTAAGGGGGACAGGGCCAGTAGTATGACTGGTAACAAAGTCTTATCCCGCGTACACACGGCCGGATTTTCCGACAGCAAAAGTCCGATGTGAGCTTTTGAACGGAAATTCCGATCTTGTGTAGGCTCCATCTGACTTTTCCTGTCGGAATTTCCGCCAACAAAAATTTGAGAGCTGGTTCTCAAATTTTCAGATGGGAAAAATTCTGATCGGAAATTCCGATCGTCTGTAGCAATTTCGACGCGCAAAATTCCGACGTATGCTCGGAAGCATTGAACTTAATTTTCGTCGTAGTGTTGTACATCACCGCGTTCTTGACGGTCGAAAGTTCAGAGAACTTTTGTCTGACCGTGTGTATGCAAGCCAAGTTTTAGCGGAATTTCATCAGAAAAACCATCCAAGGTTTTTCCGACGGAAAATCAGACCGTGTGTACGCAGCATTAGGCTCGGTTCACACTGCCGCGACTTGGGATCCACCTTGTGAGACCCCAATTCGGCTGTCATGTGAAATCTCATGTTAGTCAAACATAGCTGTCCTAATTAGCACTACTGAAGTCGATCTGACTTTAGAAAAGGTACCTGTACTACTTCACGGCGACTTCTATCCAACTTGTGCCCATAGACCCTAATAGAAGTCACCTCCAAGTCAGATCCTCATCTAAATTGATGTGATTTGGATACAACATTACAGGAAGATTACCCAGGCATTCCCGAAAGTTGCTTCTAAAGTTGCATCAAGCCACATCAAAGTAGTTCTCGGACTGCAGTCATACTTCAACATATTGAATCGTGGGCTAATTTGCACACAGGAAAATCGTCAGTGTTAAATTTAACTCTGTGGGATTATATAAAACACTTTCCTGGTGTTTATATAATCCACACTGTCAGAGTTAAAGGAGAAGTCCAGCCTGAGCTTTTTAGGCTTGGCTTCTCCTAAGGGTCACAGGAGTGCAATTCGTTTTGCACTCCTGTGACCCGTTTTCAGCGGAGAGCGGTCTGAAGTCCGCTCTCCACTGACGTCACTGCCATCATTCGGGGCAGCGCGTCATCATGACTTCCAAGTCGGGATCCGCCAGCTGCCCTGATTGATGGCAGTCTCAGCACCTCAGTGAGCCGCTGAGATGCTGAGACGGCCGCTCCCCGCCCCTCCACTGCTCAGCACTCCAATGAGCGCTGAGAAGTAGAGCAGAAGCCATGCTGACTGACAGCATGACTCTGCTCACGGAGGAGTGAGAACCGAGCCATCGGCGGTGTTCGGTGGCTCGGTTCTCAGTGCAGAGACGCCGGGGGAGACAGCTGCAGCATCAGCCTGATGCTGCGTCCACCGAGGTAAGTATGAATAACAAAAAAAAAGTATCTTTTAAATTAAGACTCGTAGTTGTTCAACTCTGTATTTTCACCTGATAAAGAGGATTGTTTACACGAATAGTGTTAATTCCCTGTAATTCAACACCATAATATTAACACTTTGCTCTAAAGAACTTAACACCAGGATTTTAACACTGGCAATTTGCCTGAATGACACCTGAAATCGCGGTGCGGGTCTGTTGCGATTGCCGCGCAATAAATTGTACTGCAATCGCGACAACCCTCATTGCGTAAAGCTTGTCGTCCCAAAAAAAGTTCAGGAGCTACTTTTGGGTGCCATGCTTCACATGATGTGGATTGCCGCAATTGCAGCGTGATTTATCGCGCGACAATCACAACAGACCCACACCACGATTTTCGGTGTCATTCAAATGAATGGTATCTCAAATGTGAGTCCCGCGATTTGTCATTCACACATCGGTCCTTTGAAATCGCGGGCAGAATCATGGAAAATCTGCCCGCAATTTAAAACGCTGATGTGTAAATGCAGTCTCACGTCGCCCAGGAAGTCGACTGCCAAAGGTGCACCGTAAGTCGCGTGGCTTTCAGGTCGCAGTAGTGTGAACAGATCCTTAAACTTATTTGAACAAGATTCCAGTGGATTTTTGTGTTTATTGTACCAGTGCATTACACAAGATAAACCTAAGGCCCCTTTCACACTGAGGCGCTTTGCAGGCACTATTGCGCTAAAAATAGCGCCTGCAATGCGCCCCAAAAAAGCCGCTCAATTGTATCCAGTGTGAAAGCCCGAGGGCTTTCACACTGGAGCGTTGCGCTTGCAGGAGGGTCAAAAAACTCCTGCAAGCCGCATCTTTGAGGCGCGATAGGAGCGGTAAAAATACCGCTCCTATAGCGCCCCTGCCCATTGAAATCAATGGGGTAGTGCCTCCAAAACGCCGCAAAGAGGCGTTATTGCGGGCGTTTTTAACCCATTTTCGGCCGCTAGTGGGGGTCAAAATCCCCCCGCTAGCGCCCGCAAATCGCGGCAAAAAATACGGTATAGCGGCGCTAAAAATAGCGCCGCTATACCGCCAGCGCATCCAGCGCTTCAGTGTGAAAGTAGCCTTAAGCATAGCTCCCAACTGTCCCTGATTTCGAGGGACTGTCCCTGATTTGGAACAAAGTCCATCTGTCCCTCATTCCTCCTCATTTGTCCCTCATTTTGGTCTAATCTATATAGTTGTATATAAAATGCACTTTTTATCTTTCAAATTGTGTTTCACAGTGCTAAACCTTTCATTCAAATTCTAAACTGCTGCATTTGTAAATTTCAAAAGGCAGAATAAAAGAATAGCAGTGGTAAAAAAAAGCACTTGTGGGTTTAAGTAATAATTTTTTTTTGTATAATTTTCCTTCAAGGGGGCGTGGTAGGGGGTGTGTGCTATGCTTACATACTTTTGCTAATAGGTGTCCCTTGTTCCCATCTTAAAAAGTTGGGAGGTATGCATAAAGTGCTTACATTTAGTCTAAATATAGTGTTCGTCTTCAATTTAGTGTGTGCTCAAACAATATTTTTTATTATACTGTATATTGGGATTGCAAGTGAAACCCCAGACAAAACATTTTTTTTTCTAATTTTAATTAAAATAAGGATAGAAATAGTAGAACATTTCAGGTTTTATTGCTACCTGTGGCGTGTTGGGGAAATTCACTCTCACTATTTGGCCTCAGGACTGTTGTCACTAAGAGAGAAAATTCCAAAATTCTATAGCTGTAAATAGAACAGGCAGTGAAGAGCAACCTTCTTATTAAGATACCTGTTCTAATGACATTTGTCAAAGGCAGGGATTTCCCCATATTTTAGGGACATTTCTCCTCTATGTGTGCTCTCTGAGAAAGGTGATGAAGGAAAAAGCATCTCAACAGGAATACAGTCAGTAATAAATAGTTATACATGGGGTCTTCAAAAAGTTTCCGCATTTTTTTTATAGTTAATAGAGTTTAAAAAAGTGCGGAAAATGTACTTAAATAAAAAAAAGTTTTGTTTGAATTTGGATTTTACTACAGATTTACAGGTGCACAAGAAAAGTTTTCCCTGGACCTCCGGTTAAAGACAACATGCTCTGTTATCACAAATATAGGGTCAGAATACAGCTGAGTAAGGAATACAGATGATACATTAAAGTGTAAGTCCACCTTAACACAAAAAACTCTACATCTACAGACATCCACGATCTAATACTAACCTATCTAGCCCTGTAAAGAAGAACCCGCCTCCACAGCGAAGCCACAGCTGGCAGCTCATGTAAAGAGTTAGCATACAATAGCAGCAATTGTACAGACATTAGCATATGTATAATTTGGCCATAGAATTGGACTGCTTTTCTTGGCTTGTTTTCCGGTCACATACTCACGAATAGGGGTCTAGATTCATTGGATGTGTGTGTGTGTGTGTTTGTATGTGTGTATATGTATATATACTGTAGATAGATACATACATATATACATACATACTGTAAACAGGATGTAATCCACCGTGCATCTATAATTATTTGCATACAATAAAGCAGTGGCGGCCCATCCATAATGGGCGCACAGGCGCCAATACCTCCTATCCATGCATCCAGCCCCTAATCTACATATATGGCGCCGGACGCACGGATTCCAATGGGGGGGGGATGTTTTTTTTTGAAGCACGTGTTTAGAGCCGGAGGCTCTAATAGGCTTCAAATTAGGGTGGGCTCAGACGCAGAGCACTGCGCCTGAAGCCCACCCAGTTGTGGGACACTAACGCATGAATATTCGCTAGTGTCACACTAATTCTTATCCCGGCCCGATTGGCCGAAAGGAAAAGCTACGCTGGCCACCGGGAGGAGGAGGGAGGAGACGCGAGGAGACACAGGGGAAGCTAGCTGGCTGCCCGTCCGTCACCCGGAGGGAAGCCCGAGGAGAACTATGCTGGCTGCCGGGAGAAGGAGGGAGGAGAAGCTATGGTGGCCACCGGGATAAGGAGGGAGGAGACGCAAGGAGACACAGGGGAAGCTAGCCAGCTGCCCATTGGTCGCCCAGAGGGAAGCCCGAGGAGAAGCTATGCTGGTCGAGGAGAGGGGACTCGGGGGAAACCGGTCGCCCAGGGCAAGTGTTGCGGCTGAGTGAGCGACCAACCGGTGGGGGAGGTGCGGGTGACCTGACCGGGGGGGTGTCTGCCTTTGTACTGTTTGTCGCCCCCCCCCCTAAACAAAATACAAAATACCACCAGCCGCCACTGCAATAAAGGAATTGGAGGCTCTGGCGGCATTATTTATTTTACACACATTTTTGTAGAATTAAGAAACATACACATGGTTTAAAACATGTCTTTGTTACTCTTGGTAAATAGTACAGTTTTTATCGTAGACTCTGGACTTTTGAGGAATTTGGAGACCATCAGGTCATAAAAGAATGTACCTAACTACCCCTGGCTTTCTGTGAACACAAGTCAGTTAATAATTTTTTACATCACCCTCATAAAACAGTAGCATGAATTTTTATTTGAGCTCTCTAAACAAACTAGTCAGTGGGAAAGGAATCATAACTTCCCTTTCTTACTGCCAAGACCCGCAATCACGCTTTTCTTAGTCTAATTATTCAGCCAAACTACAAAGGTTTCTAAAACCCTACTATAAGAAACAAATGCAGTACTCCTAGTCCAGTTTTCATTTACAAATTTGAATATACATTTTAAAGATATTCCTTTAAGTCACTACGTCTGATGTAGAATGTTGGCTCTCAAGAGAGCAAACATTGCGACACTCAAGTCTCAAATGTAAACTTAATTATTTTCTAACATGACATATCACATGACGCTTACCCTCTGTTGTGCCAACTGTTTAACACAGTGACCTTCCCTCCACTGCCTGGCAGTTCTTCACCCATATATTGTGCTGGAAATGGAAGTCTGATCGGTTGATGATGGTAGCAACCAGGCTTTTGTGTCTAAGTCCAGATAGGATCGTCCTGGTTTCCTAAGTTCAGAACTCAGGAGAGAAAAAAGAAATCATCAGTGTGAAACTATGCTTTCCTCTTTTCTAGCACCTCACTCGAATCATGTGACAGGCTCATTCGTTGTCCACCTGACACACCCAGAGCTGCCACAGTGACTCGATTTAAGCTCATAAAGGAATGCAGTATGAACTGCTTCACATATCTTTCAAGATAAGGTGACAACTACATATATCTTCGCTTATGGGTTGAGGTGAATTTAGCTTTATTAGTTTACTTTTTGAGCACTAACAGGTTCCTTTCCTCTTGGTCCTAGAAGTACTATGTCTAACAGAAATTCTTACTATTAACCCCTTCCCACAGTGTATACACATCAAGCGGCCTCACAGATGTGGGTCTTCTTACGTGGGGCCGCATATGTGCGTACATGCGCTCGTGCCACGTAGAGACTGAGCTGTCACTGACAGCCTCGGGTCTCATGTTAATGATCTGGAGCCAGGAGGACCAGCTCTTGATCGCATGATCACTGCGAAGGTTTGCGATTGGGTATGAAGGTGATAAGTCACTGTACAGTCCACCTCTGTGTTCTTTCTCCTTTTGAATGGAGAAAAAGATACTTTCTGGAGAGTCGTCTCAAATGGCATGGGCACCAGTTACCAAGCCGATAGACCTCCCAGATAGCAAGCAATTGTGCTGCAAGTTTGAAAATGACTTGCTAATCTATCGTTAGACTTGCCTGGCTTCACAAGTTTGTTGAACAATTGCAGCAAGTTAGCATTGCATTACTCCAGATCAATTTTCTTTACAAATGTTCTGCAAGTCTACTGCAAGTTCTGGTCAGATATGGTGAGCAATAGTCATCCCACCACATGGGGCACTGTGGCTGAATTGTTATGCTGTAGACTTGCAGAGCTCATACTGTAGACTCACCACTGCGACTTTGCTCTTGCTAGAGACTTGCAACGCAAATTTGCTACAAATAGGAAAAGTGTCAACTAGAACTTGTGCTTCAAGGGCTCTGCAAGTGTACAACCTGCCTGTGGAAATTTGCAGCAAGTTAACAGACTTAAGCCCCATACACACGGTCTGACTTTTTGACAACAAACTTCTAAATTCCCAGGTTTTTAAAAAAATCTGACCGTGTGTACGCTCCATTGGACAAACTTTTTGGTTTTTTCATCGGACAAATGTTCGCTCTGCAAACGGACAAACTTTTTGGGAACAAAAGTCCTACGGTGCAAAATCCTATCGTGTGTACAGAAGTCCATCGGACTTTAGTCCAAAGTACAAACACGCATGCTCAGAACCAATGTTAAAATCAACCAACAATAGCAGAAGTTGACCAAAGGGTAGCAGTAAAGAGCAGAAAAACCATGTGATTTGGTGAAAGTTGGCTGAAAAAGTTCTGCCGTGTATATGCATACCAAGTTCACGACCAATGCCCTTCAAACAAAAATCCTAGAAAAAGTTAGTTTGAAGTCTGATTGTGTGTATGAGGCTTTACAATTCATCACTGCCACAAATGTGTGGCAAGTTATCCTTGCTATCTGGGCTGTTTCATCCTCTGCACCTCTCAGCAGTCATGGCTGCTCTAGTCCTTTCACAGCTTGATTTACCCACAAAGTGCACCAAGTCCACTTATCTCTATTGGCAAGCAGCTGTGGCAAGATCATTGGGTGGGGGCGTTGGCATCCAGGCACCAGGCTGCAGTAATGCCCACCTTCCCGTGTATGCACACACTACACCCAGGCAGCTGTCCCTTCCTTAAGCCCCATACACACTGTTAGATTTTCTGCAGATTTTTGTATTCAGATTTACCAAAACCATATAATATGATGTTAAACCTTTCAATTTGTATGCAATCAGGCAGGCCCTTGCACTACATGGTTTTGGTAAATCTGAAGACAAAAATCTTCAAAAAATCTAATAGTGTGTATGGGGCCTTATTATAATGCAATGAACCTCTGCGCCTCTGGGAATATTGAGAAAAATAAAGTGTTTTAATGCCCGCCTTCTTGTGTATGCACACACTGCACCAGGCAGCTGTCCCTTCCCTAATATAATGCAATGAACCTCTGGAATGAACCTCTGGAAATAATGCGAAAAATAGAATGTTGTAAACTGCTATACATCTCCTATTTCCAAATGAAAAATAGTAAAACAGTACAAATATAGTTGGGTTGATGCAGAGTTCTCAACAAAGACATGAACTAAACTCAAATATACCAAATCAAAATCTTTTAAAAATACACTTAAATTTGCTACATGTGGTTGCCAACCTCTACCTTGTAAAACCGTGGACTATTAACTTTAGAGTGATGTGTGAAACAAAACCTAAATGGTAGAAACCTTGCTGGTGTTATTTGCATAACAATTAGTAATCTGCTGTTGCCAGCTATTACCTTGTAAAACTCAAGTTCCAACATAAACCATAAATGTATATTAGCTTTAAATGACAATATGTATGACAACTACAAATCCACTTCCACCAGTCCTTAAAATAAAGTGTTCGTGCTGTGCGAAACTTCTCAATGTTCAATACAGTATATAACCAGTCCAAATAAAGTGCTTCCATTAATTGTGTTCTTCCACCATACCAAAAGTGTTCTCCACCTTTCCCATTTGAAAAGATCATAATAACAGGACATAAGGATCTGGTGAGTGGGTGGGGCAGGGTCAAGTGTGACAGTGCGGGGTCAGGTGTGACAGGGGTGGCAAAAAAGAAAAATCCACTGCAACATCAACACATTCAAAACGTGGTCATTAACACTTTTTTGAGTCATCAGCAGTGACAATTCATTCACTTTGCCACTTCATTGGGCTTATGGCCCAGATTTCAAGCTCATCAGTTCAGCACCCTGTTTTTCATTTTAGTGTTCCCACCAATCACACTTTCTAAGACAATATTGTAATGCATAGAATAAGAGAATTAGAAATGTTTTTCTAGGGTGTATAATCCTATTATCACAAATCACCCTGCAAAGCCAGCAATGAAGAAGATAAAAATAGAATTAACATTTTATGTGATATAATGTGAAAAACTGCATTTAGAAACTGGATGCACAAGCTGGATATCTATTTCTTTTTATTTCTGAAAATTCATCTTGAATTTTCCAGAAATGACATACAGTTAGGACTTTCTGTCCAATGTCTTCTACTGTACGATTAGGGTAAATTTTTAACAAATAAACTTTTAATGTAATGTAACGGGGTGCTAAATTGAGGGGAAGTGTTTGAGTGGTAGTTTACTCAAACACCCTAATTTGTCAGGGTTTTTGCAAGCATTTTTATCCACAGGGAGAGTATCGGTGAACAGTTCCCTGTGGCCTACAGGTGGCGCTGCCATAGTAGGCTAGGGTTGAACTGCTGATACAGTGCTGTGCCTTGTGTGTCCCCTCTCAGCAGCCATACGGTGGGCGTGGTCTACCTGCTGGGCATGCTGGGAGAGGATATAAAAGGGGCAGACGCTGCCCGTTTGGGGGTCGGTTGTCGGGAGTCCTACTCCCAGGGAGGTGTGTTCCTGTCCGCCCTGGGCACCTTAGGCCCAGGGGCGGGTGTTCCTGTTCCATCCTGGGCACCATTAACCCAGGGTGAGGTACTACCATGCTGTTCCTGTCTACCCTGGGTATGTAAGCCCAGGGACCGCAGCGGAGGCCTGGGGCCCAGCTCCTTGGGCTGGGGTCCACCGAGGATCGAGGACTCCTGAGGGTGACGCCTTGCGAGGGGACCCGTATCTAGGATGAGGAGGCCGGAAAAGGAACTCTCCGAAGACCCAGTGATGTCTGCTATAATGTAAATGAGTCTAGTGTGGCTTCTTAAGCCTTGTACACGCGACCGGTTTTCTCGTCAAGAAACTACAAGAAAACTGTTGGGAGAGCTTTCTTGCAGAGAAAACCGTTCATGTGTATGGTTTCTCGTTGAGAAAACTGCCAGGAATCTCGACGAGAAAAATAGAGAACCTGCTCTCTATTTTCTCGTCAGGATTCTCGTTTTTCTCGTCGGGATTCTCGTCGGCCTGTTTCCCGACGAGAAAACCGGTTGTGTGTATGCTTTTCCGAGTCTTAAAAAATCGCGCATGCTCAGAATCAAGTATAAGACAGGAGCGCTCCTTCTGATAAAACTAGCATTCGTAATGGAGATAGCACATTTGTCACACTAAAACGAACTGAAAGCACGAAGACTGAAAATCGCGAATCGTCTCTCCCCAAACTTTTACTAACACGTGGTAACACGAGATCAGCAAAAGCAGCCCAAGGGGTGGTGCCATTGGAATCAAACTTACCCTTTATACTGCCGTCGTACGTGTTGTATGTGACCGCGCTTTACAACAATGAGATTTGGAATTGACAGTGTGTATGCAAGGAAAGCTTGACAAGAATCTCGTCAAGCTTGACAAGAATCTCGTCGAGAAAAACTACGTTTTTTTTACGACGAGATTCTCGGTCGTGTGTACGAGGCTTAAGAGTCTTTCACCCATTGTTGGTTGTGCTAATTAACCCTGCAATTGTATGAAGGAGTTCTGTGTTGATATGTATGATAATGTGTATTGTAGTTAGGGAGTCACATCGACTGCTTTAAGGGATTAGTTAATTAGCTCATGTTAATTTATGTTTCTGGTTACAGGTGTATTGTTAGAGTAATATGAGCAGGAGGGGGGAACCTCCTCTTTAACTGTATATAAGACTTGTATCCTTGTTCTAATAAACAGTCCATGTTCAGCAATCAAACAAGTATCGTCTTGTTTTGTGCTTGTCAGCGGTTGGAATATCTGATATCTATATTCAGACTGGGAGGAAGTGGTATATGACGAAAGCACTCAAGCAGAGTGTGGGACGTTTCGTTACAGGGACCATTCCCAAACTGTTCCCACAAAGTTGGGAGCATGGAATTGTCCAAATTGTCTTGGCATGCTGACGCCTTATGAGTTTCCTTCACTGGAACTAAGGGGCCAAGCCCAACCCCTGAAAAACACCATAATGCCCCCTCCTTCAAATGATTTGGACCAGTGCAAAAAGAATGGTCCATAAAGACATGGATGAGCAAGTTTGGGGTGGAGGATGTTGACTGGCCTGCACCTCAACTCGATAGAACACCTTTGGGATGAATTATGCCCCGTACACACGATCGTTTTTCATGCCGTTAAAACTGCCATTTTAAAAAATGGCCCTGAAAAATGATCGTGTGTATGCTCCAGAGCATTTTTAACGACGTGAAAAACGGCCATTAAAAATTCCGGACATGCTCTCTTTTTTCACGTCGTTTTTCATGTCGTTTTTTTTAACGACATGAAAAACGATAGTGTGTATGCTTTAACGACGTGAAAAAAAACGCGCATGCTCAGAATCAAGTATGAGACGGGAGCGCTCATTCTGGTAAAACTAGCGTTCGTAATGGAGATAGCACATTCATTACACAGTAACGGACTGAAAAGCGCGAATCGTCGCTCAACAAACTTTACTAACATGAAGGGTGGCGCCATTCGAACGGAACTTCCCCTTTATAGTGCCGTCGTACGCGTTGAACGTCACTGCGCTTTGCTTGATCGTTTTTTTTAATGATGGTGTGTACGCAAGGCAGGCTTGAGAGGAAACATGAAAAAAAAAGAGGAGAAAAACGTCAGTTTAAAAAATGACATTAAAAACGATCGTGTGTACGGGGCATAAGAGTGGAGACTGCGAGCCTGGACTTCTCATCTACATCAGTGACTGACCTCACAAATGTGCTTATGAAAGAATGGTCAAACATTCCCATAGACACAATCCTAAACCTTGTGGACAGCTTTCCCAGAAGATTTGAAGCGGTTATAGCTGCAAGAGGTGGGCCAACTCAATATTGAACCTCACGGACTAAGACTGGGGTGCCATTAAAGTTTATGTGCGTGTAAAGGCAGGTGTCGCAATACTTTTGGTAATGTAGTGTATTTCTCAACCACTTGCAAACTCTTTCTGTGGATATTATCACAATCTTGCCCCTTAGGCAATACCTACAGTATATGACTAAATTATCACAGGTGGTGGTCAGTACTAGGCTTTGGGTTCAGACTGAACTTTGGCTGTTTGGGTGTTCATACAAATACTGGACTTTTTGCTTGATATTTCTTGCGTACTACATATGACAGGTTTCCTTCTTGTCCATGGTTGCTAAAAAAGATGCAGGTGTGGGCATCCACTGTGTCCTTTGTAGACCGTGACATCACCTGGCCCCATTCATTTACTGGAATTTTAAGAGTAAGCACACCACATAACAAAAGATAACTTTTGCAATAAAGTTGTATTTAGCACATAAGCATAATTATACGAGAGGTAAAGATATCCAAGTATGTCATATCACATTAAGCATAATACAGCATAGGTATTTGCTCCACTGTTAAGTACAATATATAACCAAAAAGAATGCATGTATGTACATAAGTGAGCACCAGTTAATCATATAGCAGCTGATGTTCAGAAATACATACAGAATACGGTATCCAAAATGAAATAATGAAAAGGAGAACAGAGCCAGACCCTGGTGAAAAGAAGTAAGAACCCAGCATTCTGGGGATGTAGGAACCCCCACTTTCAAGAACCTCCCGATAGGCAAACTAGTTTGATGACAGCCTAGAGCTGAAACTTTATTTTAATTAAATAATTACAATTTATTTTGCACATTAAGATTTAGTTGATTATGGTAATATTTTAAATCTAGCACAAATTAAATCATCAGATTTTTCTCTCCCTGGGATTGATCTGAAGATGTACAGGAGACCAAGTAACCTTTGCCAAGTTGGTGCAGAGGGATCTTTAAAGGGATTCTTAAGGCTCAATTTTTATTTTATTTTTTAAAACAAACGTCATGCTAACCTGCACTGTGCAATGGTTTTGCACAGAGCAGCCCAATTCTCTTCTTCTGGGGTCCCCCTCTCCTGAGGGACCTCCTGGCTCCCTCCCCTGCCAAGGGTCCCCATAGCAAGTTTCTTCTATGGGGGCTCTCATGCGCGCTCGCTTCAGAGACGGCTCTGTGTATCCATAAGACACATAGAATGCAGTCTGACCCTGCTCCCTCCTCACTAGCTGTGGCACATCACTGGCACATTGCTGGATCAAGAGCGATCTCAGGTAAGTATTTGGGGGGGGGGCACTGGGAGGAGCTTCTTGCAGAAGGTTTTTACCTTAATGCATAGAATGTTTGATCTTCCATGGACCCCACATCAGGAATGCCCATAATGTTTAATAGTGACTGTAAATGTAAACTCTCTACTTGCTTAGTTTGAACTTATAGATAGATATTTCTATCATGTGAGCAATTGTTTTTTCTCTTCATAGGAAAGCATCACTCTGAATTGTGGAAACTTTATCATGGATTCTGCACTTCATCATGTCTTTACACCCAGGACTGTTCCTGTTAAAAATTCTTAGCCTGCCCTCACAAGAGCACTGAAATCAGGACTTTCAAGTCAAGCTACATTTACTTGTACAGTAACTGTTATTATGACATGTTTGTCTTTCTTACAAAGGAAATGTAAAAAAAAACAAGGAAATGGAAGTATGCGTTAAATGAATCCATTCTTAGTGACTTTATTTCTCAGCAAAGGCAAAAAGGAAACTGATGTAGCTAGTAACTAGTGGTGGTAGATACAGGGCAATCTTAGAAGCAAACCTGTTAGAATCTGCAAAAGACTTGAGACTGGGGCAGAGGTTCACCTTCCAGCAGGACATCGACCCTAAACATACAGCCAGACCTACAATGGAACGGTTTTGATTAACCACTTCAGCACCGGAAGGATTTGCCCCCTTAATGACCAGGCCCTTTTTTTTGCGATATGGCACTGCACAATTTAACTGACAATTGCGCGGTCGTGCAACGTTTTACCCAAACTAAATTTATGTCCTTTTTTTCCCACAATAGAGCTTTATTTTTGTGGTATTTGATCACCTCTGCTGTTTTTATTTTTTGTGCTATAAACAAAAAAAATTTAAATTTGGAAAAAAAAAAAATGTTACTTTTTGCTATAATAAATATCCCCAAAATAAAAAGAAAAACAAATTTCTTCACCAGTTTAGGCCAATATGTATTCTTCTACATATTCTTGATAAAAAAATTGTTTACTAGTAATGGCTGCAGAGGTTGAAGGGGTGGGGGGTTAGCCTGTCAGTGCTCAGACCATACGCCACACACTGCATTAAATTGGTCTGCATGGCTGTCGTCCCACAAGGAAGCCTCTTCTAAAGATGATGCACAAGAAAGACCGCAAACAGTTTGCTGAAGACAAGCAGACTAAGGACATGGATAATTTTAACCATGTCCTATGGTCTTATGAGACCAAGATAAACTTATTTGGTTCAGATGGCGTCACGCGTGTGTGGCGGCCACCAGGTGAGGAGTACAAAGACAAGTGTGTCTTGCCTACAGTCAATCATGGTGGTGAGAGTGTCATGGTCTGGGGCTGCATGAGTGCTGCCAGCACTGGGAAGCTACAGTTCATTGAGGGAACCATGAATGTCAACATGTACTGTGACATACTGAAGCAAAGCATGATCCCCTCCATTTGGAGACTGGGCCGCAGGGCAGTATTTCAACATAATAATGACCCCAAACACACCTCCAAGACAACCACTACCTTGAGGGTAAAGGTGGTGGACTGACCAAGCATGTCTCCAGACCTAAACCCTATTGGGCATCTGTGGGGCATCCTCAAACGGAAGGTGGAGGAGCGCAAGGTCTCTAACATCCACCAGCTCCATGATGTCGTCATGGAGGAGTGGAAGAGGACTCCAGTGGCAGCCTGTAAAGCTCTGGTGAACTCCATGCCCAAGAGGGTTAAGGCAGTGCTGGAAAATAATGGTGGCCACATAAAATATTGACACTTTGGGCCCAATTTGGACATTTTTACTTAGGGGTGTACTCACTTTTCTTGCCAGCGGTTTAGACATTAATGGCTGTGTTTTGAATTATTTTGATGGGACAGCAAATTTACACTGTTATACAAGCTGTATACTGACTACTTTACATTGTGGCAAAGTGACATTTCTTCCTTCTTTCTCTTTACACCAGGGTCTGTCTCTGCTTTCCTTGTCATTATTCCATGATAGGTTGCAAATTCCTGTATGTATTTCATGAGGTGCTATATGAGTAAGTGGTGCTCACTTTACTTATGTATATGCATGTATTCTTGTTGGTTGTAGATTGGGATCAATAGTGGAGCAAATAATTGTGCTGTAATATGCTTACCACTTCCTGTCTGTAGGACATCATATGATGTCCTGGACTTTGAGTGGAGATATCTGAGTGATGCTTGCAGCTGCAGGCATTATTCAGATATCTTTTTTTTCAGCAGGCGATTCCCTCACATGTAAAAGCCATCATAGCGTCTGTCCCCTCCCATCGCCCTCTGGTGCTTCTCCTGGCTCGCTTATGCGATCGGCGAGCCAGAGAATGAACCTGCAGGTGTTGGCGGTTTACCATAGAGCTGGCCGTGGTCCCCAGCCACCTCTATGACCCTCAGAAGACGGGAGTGACGCCATGACATAACTTCCGGCGCCGACAGATGTAAACACTTCCGGTATGTTTGCTGGGAAGCCTGAGGTCTTTTTTTTTTTATATGTCAGACTTTCCAGTATAGAGGAGAGATCTGGGGACTTATAGAAATCTGGTTCATCCATAGTTTTGGTTAGACTAAACTTTGAGCCCAGATCATATCTTGTTTGGTGTCCTTTAGAACTGCATACTTGACAGTGTGATCCATGACGGTCCATGAATACATTTAATGAGATGATAATTAGGTAGATAGTAAATAAGCTAAATACCCTTTACAAATGCAAGGAATTTTGTTTTAATTTAAAGATAAGTACAAAAGGGAAAAAAAGATATATGAAAACAGTATTTCCAAAAAAGCCATGTGTTAAACTAAAAACACAGCTTATATAACGGAACAATAAAATTGCAAAAAAGGAAAAGAAAAAATATTTGGTTATAAAAGAACAGTAACTTGCTTAGTGGCACAGTCTCTGGTTGGTCTTCATGGGAAAAGTATGTAAACTTTGCTAAAGAAGCTCTATGACCACATATTAATAACAGATACTTTATAAGTAAAACAAAAAAGAGTGTGTGTGGACAAAATTTAGAATCGTGCAACTTTTGAGGAAAAAGTTAGAAAGAAATTGAAGAGAATACAAAGAGAAAGTGAAAAAGAACTGCCAGAGTATATACCTTCTGAGATCGAGAAGTTCATTTTCTTATTTCACTCTTCTATGAGGAGTGACCAGTTCATAACTAGAAAGCAGATAAATTGGATCCATGGTGTTGAGGCCCTCCAAACTTTTTTTTGGGTATTATTAGAAATGACTTTTTCATGATTCATACAACTCATGATTTTATTAACTTCCTGAAATGTAAGATTTTGATACAGTATATCCAGGCTTGTGCAATAATGCCCATCTGGTGGATGTTAATATGTAAATAACTACTTCAACAATGTTGCTCTTTTATTGAGAAGGGTTGTGCTTATTGGATTACAGACTGCAAACCAAGCTAGTATAATCCATTCTACCAAATATGCTGCATGGTGCCTGTAACGGCACCCCAAGTATGAAAGGGGTTAACGCCGTTTAGGATATTCCCTCTCTGGACACACATCCACTGCCGATCCTCCACAGTCAGACGACCGCTTCCCATAGGATTAATCCTTCCAAACATACGAGACAAACATCCTTGGGGAACAGGGCGGGTTAAACTGCCATGTGCAATTCGTTTCGTTCCGAATTCGTTTTTTAACGAATTTCGACAAATTCGTTAATTCGGAAATATCCGAATTAACGAAAACTCATTTAACGAATTTTAACGAATATTCGTAAATTCAAATTTACGAATGTACGAATTTACGAATATACAAATTTACCAATGCACGAATTTACGAATGTACAACTATCCGGAAATTCGTAAATTTGAATTTACGAATTTCCGAATATTCGTACATTCGTAAATTTGTACATTCGTACAATCGTAAATTAGTAAATTCGGAATTCTGAAATAATAATTAACTAATAACTTAACTATTACTAACTATTCAATTATAGGTATTAGAGCTGCACGATTAATCGTTTGAGAATCGCGATCTCGATTCACCCCCCCACGATCTCCAGGCTGGATGACCGCGATTTTCTTAAATCCCCGCCAGTTCCACGTAACCAGCGTGGAACGCAAATTGATCATAGAGCGTGATGCATTGAAACAGTCTCTCCTCTGCTCGCACGCAGCCCCGCCTCCTCCTAACCCCACGCTGTGATAGACAGAATGCGGGTCCAATCAATGCTGGGATGTGTTCTGTCTATCACAGCGCAGGGTTAGGAGGAGGCAGGGTTGTGTGCGAGCAGAGGAGAGACAATTTCAACATACCGGCGGCGGTGAGTTTCTATAAGAAAATGTGTGCTGCTGTCCGTCCTCCCTTCTCCCCCCTCTCTCCCCCCCCCACATACCACACTTGGCTGGCTGTCTTCGGGATTCCGTCCCCCCCCCCCCCCCCCCCCGGCCGCCGAGTCTGTCCTCCGTCTGTCTCCTGTCCCTGCCGCCTATGTTCACAGTGAGAGAAGAGACCTGTGCTCTTCCCATCTCAGCTGTGACAGGAGTACTAGGACTCCTGTTTTTGGAAGTGAGAGGGTCAATAAAGAGAACCTCCAATTGGTATCACACAGTGAATTGTTTTCTCCTGTGTGATGGCAATAAAGTGGAAAAAAAATGATAAAAAAATAATAATTAAATTAATAAAATAAAGAAATTAAAAAGTAAAGAATAATAAAAATATTAAAAATAAGAAAGTTTTGCAAAAAAAAAAAAGACGACAAGCAAATTTTTAATTTTTTTTTAAATTTACCATTTTAAAGAATCGTGAGAGAATCGTGATCTTTGTTCTAATCAAAAGAATCGTGATTCTCATTTTTCCCAAAATCGTGCAGCTCTAATAGGTATTGTAATTTCCTTTCAAATTTGGCTGTTAGTGAACTTAACGAAGTTACGAATTGTTTTCCGACATAATGAATGCTGTATCTAAATGAATGGAACGTAATGAATTAATAATAATAATAAATAACAATAATAATAATAAAAACGTTTTATTATTATTATTATTCATTTGTTCCGTTCCATTTGTTTAGATGCGGCATTTGTTATTTCAGGTTATGCGTAACTTCAGATAAATTTGTATTCGTTACGTTCGCTAACAGCCAAATTTGAAAGGAAATTACAATACCTATAATTTAATAGTTATTTTTTCAGATTTTCAAATTTTCGGGTTTTCGAAAATATCGAATTTCCAAATTTCCGAAATTACGAATGTATAAATTTACGAATGTATAAATTTACGAATGTACGAATTTACGAATGTATAAATTTACGAATGTACAAATTTACGAATGTACAAATTTACGAATGTATAAATTTACGAATGTACAAATTTACGAATTTACGAATTGCGATCATAACGAATGACCCGAAAAACTAAAAAAAAAAAAAAACGAATGAAACGAAAACGAAAACTAACGAATTTTTTGGCAGTGCACATGTCTACCAATGACAATGGTCATACAGGTCAGGTGTGTTCAAACTTCTCTTTCAGTAAACAGTCTTAGCAGGAGGGGTGATTCCCCGCCCCTCCTCACAGAAAGACACTTAAACATCCCATAATAGGCAGCCAGACGGTCTACCAAGCTCCAATCCACATCACCACAGTAGCAGACTTAATTATCACAAGCCACAATAGACAATAGAATGCAATCACACCCCATCACAGCAAATATTACACAACAGCCCACACACAATATACACCCAATATATACCATGTATATACAGCATTGAATATGACTATCCCAGATCATGGTGGGGTTCTCATTCCCCCTGTGCCCCAAGTGACCCCTGTCACACATCTCCCCTTTTGGCAGGAGACTAACACAGGAGGAGACCCCAGATGGGTTGACTCCGAAGTTAGTCCATATTTCCATTCGTCTAATGCCTGGACAACCCATCAACATTGCACTAGGAGGCCGGGATGAATAATGGAATTCAGTTCTGGAACAGTCACTTGCTTTGCTCTCTCAATGGCTCCCAAAACTTGCTGCTGGTGCTCTTGGGAAAGGTAAGGCAAAACCTGGGCGCAAATCCCATTTAACCTTTTGACAATTTCAGCCTGTTTGTGCATTTCAATGTTCAAGCCATGGGACATCTCATAACACATGACGTAGTTGCATCTCTGATTTCTCACTGGCCAACTTGTCACATTCCAATTTTAGACTGTGATATTGTGCCTGATCTAAGGTACATGTCGGGGAAGATAATCTTACCCCGTTCTCAGCCGCAATCAGGCCGGTTCCAGCAGCATTGGTCTGGGCACAGGTAGTCACTGGGTTGGCTTCAGCGGGGCCCATCGGGGCGTAAGCAGAAATGAGGGGGACCAAATCATTCCCCAGTAGTACATCCGCTGGCAAATCCTTCATCACCCCCACATTCACGTGTCCCGAACCAACCCCCCAATCCAGGTGAACACGGGCAACGGGTAGCCGGAAGATGGTACCTCCCGCTACTCTTACGGCTACAGTGTCTCCGGTGTGTTGGCTCTCTGGGATGAGGTTCTTCTGTAGTAGGGTCATGGTGGCACCAGTATCACGTAGGCCATTGGCTACCTTTCCATTGACCCAGACAGTCTGCCTGTGTTGCTGCCTGTTGTCCCGGTTAGCTGCTTGTATTGGATCAGCCTTGTGCAGGACACTCCAATGTTCTTCCTCCTCAACGCAGTGGGCCGCAGGCATGGATGTGCGGGGGCTCCCCCTTGCTGGCTGTCTCCATGACTGGGACTGTCTGGCTGGATTCAACGGACAGTCTGGCTTTTTGTGCCCTAGCTGTTTAGACAAAAAAAAAGTGGTCGCTGGAGGTGGTGCTGAAGTTGGGTTAGAGGCTGGTAAACTGGGCCGAGATAGTGGATAGCGCTCGCTTTCGCCTGACCTTCGAGAGTACAGATATTCATCGGCCAAAGTAGCCGCTTGCTGTACAGTCCGTGGTCGCTTATCTCGCACCCAATCCCGTAATACCGGAGGGGTGTGGTTAAAGAACTGTTCTAAGAGTACTAGCTGGGTGATGTCCTCTATGGTATGAGCGTGGCTTCCCTGGAACCAGCCCTTAAGGTTTCGCTGCAGACGATGTGCCCACTCCACGTATGTTATGTGGGTTTGTTTCCGGGATTCTCAAAACTTAATCCGGCTGGCTTCGGGTGTAATGGCAAATCGGGCTAGCAGAGCTTCTTTTACCCAGTCATAGTCTTTAGCGTCCTCATCCTCCAGGGCCCGATATGCATCCGCTGCTCTGCCAGTTAAATTACTTGCCAGTAAGGCGACCCAATCTTGGGGCAGTACTTCATGTATCTGGCATAGTCTCTCAAAGTCCTGCAGGAACGCTTCAATTTCCTCCTCTCCTTCCTTAAATAGTTTGAACGCCCGAAAGGGCAACTTACGGACAGGCGCTGCATCTTTAGGCGTTGTCTCCGATTGCCGTATTTCCGCCATTCTCCGCTCATGTTGCCGCTCTAGTTCTCTCTCTTGCCGCTCCAGTTCTCTCTCTTGCCGCTCATCCTGCAGCTGGATGTCTCTAATAGTGATGAGCCGAACACCCCCAGGTTCGGTTCGCACCAGAACCCGCGAACGGACCGAAAGTTCGAACGAACATTAGAACCCTATTAAATACAATGGATGCGAACGTTCGAATTCTAAAGTGCTAATTATAACAACTATTATGCATGTTATTGTCCTAAAAAGGGTTTGGGAACCCGGGTTCTGCACCAGGGGACATGTATCAATGCAAAAAGAAGTTTTAAAAACGGTCGTTTTTCGGGAGCAGTCATTTTAATGATGCATAAAGTGAAAAAAAAAAAGTCAAATATTCCTTTAAATATCGTACCTGGGGGGTGTCTAAAGTATGCCTGTGAAGTGCCACGTGTTTCCCGTGTTTAGAACTGTCCCTGCACAAAATGACACTTCTAAAGGAAAAAAAAGCCATTTAAAACTGCTTGCGGCTTTAATGTAATGTCTGGTCCCGGTAATATGGATGAAATTCTTTAAGAAAAATGGCATAGCTACCCCATGACCCCCCCCCCCCTACCCCAGCCCATTACCAGCCCCTTTGGGTCTTGTATGGATATTAAGGGGAACCCCGCACATAAAATAAAAAAGGCCCTATATACTCTGAACAGCCCTATACAGGCGGTGCATACAAGACAGGGACTGTAGGTTTGTTCTTATGTAGAATCTGTTTGTAATTTTGAACAGGTACATTGTTGAAGTGTAGCTCCAGACCAAAAATCTATTTTTAAACTTTTTGGAAAACATAGGTAAGGGTTATCACCCCTGTAACATTTGTTTTGCTGTCTGTGCCCCTGTTCAGAACATTTCACCTCACTTTCCGTCCCAATGACAACTGTTTTTGAAATGTGGTGTTTTTCTTGAAACAAGGATTGCTGATAAAGCATCAGTACAGAGGAGACACCTTTCTCCCATATTTATTCTTACAGGAGAGAATTTTCCTTCCTAGTGGTAGATTTCCTCTCACTTCCTGTTGTCTTCTTGCGTTTGCAAGTAGGAGTCGTTTGTAAGTTGGATGTTTGAAAGTAGGGACCTGCCGTATATACTCTGCAGAAATAGGCCCCTTAGTTGTTGGTGTTGGCACAACACTGTAAGCACTCACAGTTACTCTTGGTTGGTGCTGGAACGCCCTGCTGTCAACTATTATATCAGGAATTTTAATTACATATAATTGTTGAACAGTGGTAGTAAAAATTGGGCCTTTGATGGTGGTGCTGGTGCCACAACACTGTAAGCCCTGACAGTTACTCTTGGTGGGTGCAGCAATGGGCCCTGCTGTGAATTATTAGATCAAGAATTGTAATTACATGCCCCTGTTGAACAGGGGCTGAAAAATTGGGCCTTAGGCACTGGTGGCACAACACTGCAACCCCTCACAGATACTGTACTTGGAGCACAGCAATGAGCCCTGTTGCAAAGTATTGCTTCAAAAATTGTAATTACACGCCCCTGTTAAACAGGGGCTGAAAAATTGGGCGTTAGGCACTGGTGGCGGCACCCATAAACAAAAATGATCTTCCAAGCTATCATCATCAATCGTATCATTGAGGACTCGGAGGAGGAGGATAGCCAGTCAACATAACAGCACAGGCACTCAGCATCAGCATCAGTCTTGAAGGGATGTGACATGTTAAAATCAATTAGTCTGTTATATCAGCATCAGGTGTGTGGTAGCTGGTGGTGATCCAAGACTGGTTCATCTTGATGAAAGTCAGTCGATCAACCGAGTCGGTGGACAGGCGCACCCTGTGATCCGTGACAAATCCTCCAGCAGCACTGAATGTGCGTTCCGAAAGAACGCTGGATGCAGGACAGGCCAGTAGCTCAATTGCATACTGTGCAAGCTCTGGCCAGTGATCCATCCTCAAGACCCAGTAAGCCAGAGGATTTTCGGTGGGGAAGGTGTCCAAGTCTGACCTTGCCCCTAGATATTCCTGCACCATGTTTATCAGACGCTGGCGATGGTTGCTGGAACCGATCATACTTTGGGGCTGCGGACTAAAGAATTGTCTGAACGCATCGGTCAGACGGCCACCTTCCCCACCGCTCCTTCTTTGACTGGCCGAAGCCTCAGCAACTCGTTGTCCAGGACCAGGAGTTTGCAACCTCCCAGTCTCTGGGAACGCGTTGCACAGACCTTTCTGCAAGGCCTCCCGGAGTTGTCTCATCCTCTGCTCCCTCTGCGACGGTAACATAAGGTCCGCAACCTTACCCTTGTACCGTGGATCAAGGAGAGTGGCCAGCCAGTAATGGTCCCTCTCCTTGATCCGAAGAATACGAGGATCCTTCCGCAGACTTTGCAGGATCAGGGAGGCCATGCAGCGTAGGTTTGCTGAGGCATTCGCTCCGGAGTCCTCTGGGTCACTAAGGACGACATGATCCGCAGCCACCTCCTCCCAGCCACGTACAAGTCCACTGGTTTCTTGGGACTGTAAATCATCCCTAAAAGACTGCTGCTGATGATGCTGAGTGCCAGCCTCCACCTCCATGCTGACACAATCCTCCTCCTCCTCCTCCTCTTCCTGTGCGATGGGTGGGACAGAAGGAACACTGTCTGGGTAAAGGGGGCCTTGAGAGGCAAGGAAGTCCTCCTCTTCCTGCCTCTGTTCTGCCTCAAGTGCCCTGTCCATTATTCCACGCAGCGTGTGCTCCAACAGGTGGACAAGAGGTACAGTGTCACTGATGCATGCACTGTCACTGCTCACCATCCTCGTGGCCTCCTCAAATGGTGCCAGGACAGTGCATGCATCCCTGATCATGCCCCACTGGCGTGGAGAAAAAAAACCAAGCTCCCCTGACCCTGTCCTGGTGCCGTAGTCGCACAGGTACTCATTGATGGCCCTCTGCTGCGTGTGCAGCCGCTGCAGCATGGCCAACGTTGAGTTCCACCTGGTGGGCATGTCACATATAAGGCGGTTCTTGGGCAGGTTCAACTCCTTTTGCAGCTCAGCCAGGCGAGCACTGGCATTATAAGATCTGCGGAAATGCACACAGACTTTCCTGGCCTGCCTCAGGACATCCTGTAAGCCCGGGTACCTGCCCAAGAAGCGCTGCACCACCAGGTTAAGGACGTGAGCCACACAGGGCACATGGGTCAGTTGTCCCTGTCGGAGGGCGGAGAGGAGGTTGGTGCCATTGTCGCAAACCACCATTCCTGGCTTAAGCTGGCGTGGCGTCAACCACCTCTCGGCCTGGCCCTGCAGAGCAGACAGGACCTCTGCCCCAGTGTGGCTTCTGTCCCCCAAACACACCAGCGCAAGCACGGCATGGCATCTTTTTGCCTGCGTACTTGCGTAGCCCCGTGAACGGCTACGGAGCACCGCTGGTTCATAGGACAAACCACAGGAAGAGGCCATGGAGGAAGAAGAAGAGGAGGGGGTGGAGGAGAGAGGTGTGTCACAACCAGTAGTAGCATTTTGGAGGCGTGGCGGTGGGACAACCTCCAACACTACTGCACCTTGTCCTGAATCCTTCCCAGCTGCCAAAAGAGTGACCCAATGGGCCGTGAAAGAAAGGTAACGTCCCTGTCCATGCCTGCTGGACCATGAGTCAGCGGTAATATGCACCTTACCGCTGACCGCCCTGTCCAGCGAGGCCAAGACATTGCCTTCCACATGCCGGTAGAGAGCCGGAATAGCCTTCCGTGAGAAAAAGTGGCGTTTGGGAACCTGCCACTGAGGAACCGCACATTGCACAAACTCACGGAAGGGGGCCGAGTCTACCAACTGAAAAGGCAGCAGTTGAAGCGCTAGCAATTTAGCCAAGCTAGCATTCAACCGCTGGGCATGTGGATGGCTGGGAGTGAACTTCTTTCGACGGTCCAGCAGCTGGGGCAGGGAAATTTGCCTGCTAGAATCGGACGTCGGTGTACTGCTAGCAGAGTGGGCGCAAGTACTTGGCTGTGACACACCTAATTCTACACCTTCATTCCTCTCAGTGCATGTTTCAGAGAGGACTGAAGTTATAGTGGGGTTGGAGATCCCAGCTGATGCGGTGCAAGGAGAGGTCCGCTTTGTTCTTTGGTGTGGGTCTTTGAGGTAGGCTTGCCAACGAGCTGCATGGCAGGTCAACATATGTCTGGTCAGGCATGTGGTACCCAAGCGGCTGATGTTTTGGCCACGCGATATACGCTTGAGACATATGTTGCAAACAGCAGCTGTGCGATCTGATGCACTAGCCTCAAAAAAGGCCCACACCAAAGAACTTTTTGAATGACGGGCAGAGGCAGCGCCCTGCACAGGCGGAGCTCTGCGGTGTGATTCCGTCGGTGTACTGCCCTTACGCTGGCCACCAAAGGGCATCCTGCCTCGTTGGAGATGTGCCTCCTCCTCATCCTCCTCCTCCTCCTCTCTCCTATTAGGCACCCACGTGGAGTCAGTGACCTCATCATCCCCTCCCTCCTCATCACTGGAGCCAATCTGGCAGTATGCTGCAGCTGCTGGAACATGACTGCCAGATTGGTGTCCTTCTTGAGCATCCCCTCTGTCTGCTCTCACGCTACTGCCTTCCTCTAGCTGGGTTTCATCATCAGACCCTTCGAAACGCTGGGCATCCTCCTGGAGCATGTACCCAACACTGTGCTGAAACAGTTCGGGGGACTCCTCAGGAGGAGGACATGGTGGGTCTAGGGAAGGAGTGACTGATGATTTGTCTGACATTGATACCAGGGAAGACGACGCTTTGGCAGCTGCTTTTCCAGTACCCTGAGCCTGGGTGAGAGAGGATGAGGAGGAGGAGGAGGGCTTGGTCATCCACTCTACCAAGTCTTCGGCATGATGTGGCTCAACATGTCCAGCTGCCGAAAAGAAGGACAAGCGTGTCCCATGGCCATGTGCTGATGACAATGCACCGCGTCCACGACCAGCACTGTTGCCCCCAGACACAGAGCCTGCTTGCCCTCTTTTATTGCCTCCTGACTGTCTGCCTCTCCTTGTTTGCCTTCCAGACATTCTAATAGATGGCCTGCAGGGAGATGGGAAAAAAGCAATAAGGGCTACCTTCAGGTGTCCTTCTCTGTCCCTTGAAACAAGGACTTTCACAGTGAAAGAAACTGACACTCTCCCTACCTACAGTTTTCTGTCCCTAGAAAAAATGTTTTTTTTAAGCACAATATAGCACAAGGACAATTCACTCACTGTCCTTACAGGTCCCTGGAAACAAGGACTTGCAGAGTGAAAGAAAAAAAACACTCTCCCTACCTACAGTTTTCTGTCCCTAGAAAAAATGTTTTTTTTAATCACAATATAGCACAAGAACAATTCACTCACTGTCCTTACAGGTCCCTGGAAACAAGGACTTGCAGAGTGAAAGAAAAAAAACACTCTCCCTACCTACAGTTTTCTGTCCCTAGAAAAAATGTTTTTTTTAATCACAATATAGCACAAGGACAATTCACTCACTGTCCTTACAGGTCCCTGGAAACAAGGACTTGCAGAGTGAAATAAACTGACACTCTCCCTACCTACAGTTTTCTGTCCCTAGAAAAAATGTTTTTTTTAAGCACAATATAGCACAAGGACAATTCACTCACTGTCCTTACAGGTCCCTGGAAACAAGGACTTGCAGAGTGAAAGAAAAAAAACACTCTCCCTACCTACAGTTTTCTGTCCCTAGAAAAAATGTTTTTTTTAATCACAATATAGCACAAGAACAATTCACTCACTGTCCTTACAGGTCCCTGGAAACAAGGACTTGCAGAGTGAAAGAAAATAAACACTCTCCCTACCTACAGTTTTCTGTCCCTAGAATAAATGTTTTTTTTAAGCACAATATAGCACAAGGACAATTCACTCACTGTCCTTACAGGTCCCTGGAAACAAGGACTTGCAGAGTGAAAGAAAAAAAACACTCTCCCTACCTACAGTTTTCTGTCCCTAGAAAAAATGTTTTTTTTAATCACAATATAGCACAAGGACAATTCACTCACTGTCCTTACAGGTCCCTGGAAACAAGGACTTGCAGAGTGAAATAAACTGACACTCTCCCTACCTACAGTTTTCCGTCCCTAGAAAAAATGTTTTTTTTAATCACAATATAGCACAAGGACAATTCACTCACTGTCCTTACAGGTCCCTGGAAACAAGGACTTGCAGAGTGAAATAAACTGACACTCTCCCTACCTACAGTTTTCTGTCCCTAGAATAAATGTTTTTTTTAAGCACAATATAGCACAAGGACAATTCACTCACTGTCCTTACAGGTCCCTGGAAACAAGGACTTGCAGAGTGAAAGAAAAAAAACACTCTCCCTACCTACAGTTTTCTGTCCCTAGAAAAAATGTTTTTTTTAATCACAATATAGCACAAGGACAATTCACTCACTGTCCTTACAGGTCCCTGGAAACAAGGACTTGCAGAGTGAAATAAACTGACACTCTCCCTACCTACAGTTTTCTGTCCCTAGAATAAATGTTTTTTTTAAGCACAATATAGCACAAGGACAATTCACTCACTGTCCTTACAGGTCCCTGGAAACAAGGACTTGCAGAGTGAAAGAAAAAAAACACTCTCCCTACCTACAGTTTTCTGTCGCTAGAAAAAATGTTTTTTTTAATCACAATATAGCACAAGGACAATTCACTCACTGTCCTTACAGGTCCCTGGAAACAAGGACTTGCAGAGTGAAATAAACTGACACTCTCCCTACCTACAGTTTTCTGTCCCTAGAATAAATGTTTTTTTTAATCACAATATAGCACAAGAACAATTCACTCACTGTCCTTACAGGTCCCTGGAAACAAGGACTTGCAGAGTGAAAGAAAAAAAACACTCTCCCTACCTACAGTTTTCTGTCCCTAGAAAAAATGTTTTTTTTAATCACAATATAGCACAAGGACAATTCACTCACTGTCCTTACAGGTCCCTGGAAACAAGGACTTGCAGAGTGAAAGAAAATAAACACTCTCCCTACCTACAGTTTTCTGTCCCTAGAATAAATGTTTTTTTTAAGCACAATATAGCACAAGGACAATTCACTCACTGTCCTTACAGGTCCCTGGAAACAAGGACTTGCAGAGTGAAAGAAAAAAAACACTCTCCCTACCTACAGTTTTCTGTCCCTAGAAAAAATGTTTTTTTTAATCACAATATAGCACAAGGACAATTCACTCACTGTCCTTACAGGTCCCTGGAAACAAGGACTTGCAGAGTGAAATAAACTGACACTCTCCCTACCTACAGTTTTCTGTCCCTAGAATAAATGTTTTTTTTAATCACAATATAGCACAAGAACAATTCACTCACTGTCCTTACAGGTCCCTGGAAACAAGGACTTGCAGAGTGAAAGAAAAAAAACACTCTCCCTACCTACAGTTTTCTGTCCCTAGAAAAAATGATTTTTTTTAATCACAATATAGCACAAGGACAATTCACTCACTGTCCTTACAGGTCCCTGGAAACAAGGACTTGCAGAGTGAAAGAAAATAAACACTCTCCCTACCTACAGTTTTCTGTCCCTAGAATAAATGTTTTTTTTAAGCACAATATAGCACAAGGACAATTCACTCACTGTCCTTACAGGTCCCTGGAAACAAGGACTTGCAGAGTGAAAGAAAAAAAACACTCTCCCTACCTACAGTTTTCTGTCCCTAGAAAAAATGTTTTTTTTAATCACAATATAGCACAAGGACAATTCACTCACTGTCCTTACAGGTCCCTGGAAACAAGGACTTGCAGAGTGAAATAAACTGACACTCTCCCTACCTACAGTTTTCTGTCCCTAGAAAAAATGTTTTTTTTAATCACAATATAGCACAAGGACAATTCACTCACTGTCCTTACAGGTCCCTGGAAACAAGGACTTGCAGAGTGAAATAAACTGACACTCTCCCTACCTACAGTTTTCTGTCCCTAGAATAAATGTTTTTTTTAAGCACAATATAGCACAAGGACAATTCACTCACTGTCCTTACAGGTCCCTGGAAACAAGGACTTGCAGAGTGAAAGAAAAAAAACACTCTCCCTACCTACAGTTTTCTGTCCCTAGAAAAAATGTTTTTTTTAATCACAATATAGCACAAGAACAATTCACTCACTGTCCTTACAGGTCCCTGGAAACAAGGACTTGCAGAGTGAAAGAAAAAAAACACTCTCCCTACCTACAGTTTTCTGTCCCTAGAAAAAATGTTTTTTTTAATCACAATATAGCACAAGGACAATTCACTCACTGTCCTTACAGGTCCCTGGAAACAAGGACTTGCAGAGTGAAATAAACTGACACTCTCCCTACCTACAGTTTTCTGTCCCTAGAAAAAATGTTTTTTTTAATCACAATATAGCACAAGGACAATTCACTCACTGTCCTTACAGGTCCCTGGAAACAAGGACTTGCAGAGTGAAATAAACTGACACTCTCCCTACCTACAGTTTTCTGTCCCTAGAATAAATGTTTTTTTTAAGCACAATATAGCACAAGGACAATTCACTCACTGTCCTTACAGGTCCCTGGAAACAAGGACTTGCAGAGTGAAAGAAAAAAAACACTCTCCCTACCTACAGTTTTCTGTCCCTAGAAAAAATGTTTTTTTTAATCACAATATAGCACAAGGACAATTCACTCACTGTCCTTACAGGTCCCTGGAAACAAGGACTTGCAGAGTGAAATAAACTGACACTCTCCCTACCTACAGTTTTCTGTCCCTAGAATAAATGTTTTTTTTAAGCACAATATAGCACAAGGACAATTCACTCACTGTCCTTACAGGTCCCTGGAAACAAGGACTTGCAGAGTGAAAGAAAAAAAACACTCTCCCTACCTACAGTTTTCTGTCCCTAGAAAAAATGTTTTTTTTAATCACAATATAGCACAAGGACAATTCACTCACTGTCCTTACAGGTCCCTGGAAACAAGGACTTGCAGAGTGAAATAAACTGACACTCTCCCTACCTACAGTTTTCTGTCCCTAGAATAAATGTTTTTTTTAAGCACAATATAGCACAAGGACAATTCACTCACTGTCCTTACAGGTCCCTGGAAACAAGGACTTGCAGAGTGAAAAAAAAAAAACACTCTCCCTACCTACAGTTTTCTGTCCCTAGAAAAAATGTTTTTTTTAATCACAATATAGCACAAGAACAATTCACTCACTGTCCTTACAGGTCCCTGGAAACAAGGACTTGCAGAGTGAAAGAAAAAAAACACTCTCCCTACCTACAGTTTTCTGTCCCTAGAAAAAATGTTTTTTTTAATCACAATATAGCACAAGGACAATTCACTCACTGTCCTTACAGGTCCCTGGAAACAAGGACTTGCAGAGTGAAAGAAAAAAAACACTCTCCCTACCTACAGTTTTCTGTCCCTAGAATAAATGTTTTTTTTTAAGCACAATATAGCACAAGGACAATTCACTCACTGTCCTTACAGGTCCCTGGAAACAAGGACTTGCAGAGTGAAAGAAAAAAAACACTCTCCCTACCTACAGTTTTCTGTCCCTAGAAAAAATGTTTTTTTTAATCACAATATAGCACAAGGACAATTCACTCACTGTCCTTACAGGTCCCTGGAAACAAGGACTTGCAGAGTGAAAGAAACTGACACTCTCCCTACCTACAGTTTTCTGTCCCTAGAATAAATGTTTTTTTAAGCACAATATAGCACAAGGACAATTCACTCACTGTCCTTCCAGGTCCCTGGAAACAAGGACTTGCAGAGTGAAAGAAACTGACACTGTCCCTACCTACAGTTTTCTGTCCCTAGAATAAATGTTTTTTTTAAGCACAATATAGCACAAGCACAAAACACACTGACACTCTCCCTACCTATCCTTCTCTTTCCCTAAACTAAAGGAATCCAGGTTAAGCAAGAAAGAAATAACAGTCACTGTCCCTGCCTATGCTGCTCTATCCCTGCTCCGGAACACACTACACTAGGCCGCCGTGCTGGCGGCCTTTTATAGTGTGGGGCGTGTACTAAACACCCTCAGCAATAATTGGCCACAGGCATCCTGCCTGTGGCCAATCATTGCTCTCCTCGCTGCCGGCGCTGTGATTGGCCAAGCATGCGGGGTCACAGTGCATGCTTGGCCAATCACAGCGCCTGGATGACACTGCGATGGCGTAGTGCATTGTGGGCCGTTCGCGTCACTCGAATTTGGCGCGAACGGCCCAAATCGTTCGATCTTCGTCGAACGATCGAACAGCCGATGTTCGAGTCGAACGTATGTTCGACTCGAACACGAAGCTCATCCCTAGTCTCTAATGGCTTTCTGTATGGCGGTCTCTGATGGGTTAGCCCCATATAATGCCAACCGCTCTCGAACTCGTTGCTGAAACAAGTCTTCAAATGACCGGGGTCCTGCATCACCATCCCTCTGATCCATCTCGGCTAGCTCCCTGATCAAGGTGGCCTTGTTCTTTGTCCCACCGGTCCCTTCACGGCTCTCAAGTAAGTCTTTCAGCGTGGCTTTCCTGCAGGCTGCATAGCTGGTCATTCACTGTGGTGGTTTGGAGTGTCCCAGTAACTGGAGGGAAAATCCCACCGCTGCCAACCAATGTAACGGCACCCCAAGTATGAAAGGGGTTAACGCCGTTTAGGATATTCCCTCTCTGGACACACATCCACTGTCGATCCTCCACAGTCAGGCGACCGCTTCCCATAGGATTAATCCTTCCAAACATACGAGACAAACATCCTTGGGGAACAGGGCGGGTTAAACTGTCCAATGACAATGGTCATACAGGTCAGGTGTGTTCAAACTTCTCTTTCAGTAAACAATACACACAATAGACAATAGAATGCAATCACACCCCATCACAGCAGTCAGTCTTCAACTGACCGGGGTCCTGCATCACCATCCCTCTAATCCATCTCGGCTAGCTCCCTGATCAAGGTGGCCTTGTTCTTTGTCCCACCGGTCCCTCCACGGCTCTCAAGTAAGTCTTTCAGCGTGGCTTTCCTGCAGGCTGCATAGCTGGTCATTCACTGTGGTGGTTTGGAGTGTCCCAGTAACTGGAGGGAAAATCCCACCGCTGCCAACCAATGTAATGGCACCCCAAGTATGAAAGGGGTTAACGCCGTTTAGGATATTCCCTCTCTGGACACACATCCACTGCTGATCCTCCACAGTCAGACGACCACTTCCCATAGGATTAATCCTTCCAAACATACGAGACAAACATCCTTGGGGAACAGGGCGGGTTAAACTGTCCAATGACAATGGTCATACAGGTCAGGTGTGTTCAAACTTCTCTTTTAGTAAACAATACACACAATAGACAATAGAATGCAATCACACCCCATCACAGCAAATATTATACAACAGCCCACACACAATATACACCCAATATATACCATGTATATACAGCATTGAATATGACTATCCCAGATCATGGTGGGGTTCTCATTCCCCCTGTGCCCCAAGTGACCCCTGTCACAGTGCCTATGACAAGACAGCCCCTGAAACATCTGAGGAAATAAACTGTTACACATTCAGCTATACCTTGAAGGAATATGAAGGCAAAAACAGTAATGATTTATGCACATACTTGGTGTCCTATGTCCACCTACAGCAGAAATCCAATGTTTTGGCACCACAGAAAGTCACTTTCTCACAATGTAGACATAAATAAAAATGGGCATTCCGCAGTCCCTAAAGCTAAAGCTTAAAGTGGTGCTCCGGTCATAATTTTTTTTTTTTTTTGCTAGATCGTACTTGTCACAGTCAATAGTCAATAAAAGATAGCAATGTCTCCCCAGTCCTTAAAGCAATCTATGTGCGCACTTGCCTTCTCATTAGCTGGCCGTATCCATGCTATGTGAGGGTATTTGAAGCCCAGTTCGTTTTCCTTCCTGTATTTCTTGCTGAGGTGCATGCTGGGTAACCAGCATGCACCTCTTGCTCTCTTGCTTGCGCCGCAGAACGGCGCTCATAGCGCAGATTGTTTGTTTGTTTGGTTGTCATGACAACGGGAGGCGGCAGAGGAACGTCCTGCCCCGTTATGACAACGCTGATAACAAAATCCGCTGTCTAATAAAACACAGAAGGACTCACCTTACAAGCAGTCTATTTACAGTCTATTTACAGCTGCTGGAGTACCGCGAACGCTACGTCCTTCCTTCTCAGATGCTCTCTCTCTCGTCCTTCAATTGTAATGAGAAGTAGGGGCTTTGTGTCCTATTTGAATATGGCGCGGTAAACGGCCTAAATCGCGTCATTTCCTGTATGGAAATCCTGCGATTTTTCGGCACAGACAAGCTCACAGTCTCCTGGGAAATAATGACACTCATATCCCAGGAGTCTGTGCGGCTTAGGCAGGATAGGAGAACCACGCGGTCCAGGAAGAAGGCAGATTAGGAATTCTACCTAGCAACAGGGTGTTCCAGGCAAGTAAAAAAAATTTTTCACACAGAACTTTTTTAACAATATTAAAAGGAAGCTACTGAAGCAAAGTATGATTTTAGGGGGGAGCTCCGCTTTAAGTATGACCATTTTTACATGGTTACATTGGATCAGCTTTAGGGTTGCCACCTGTATGGGATTGACCCTGACAGTCCGGTTTTTGACACTTGTGCCTGGGTTTCTGTTCACCTGAAATCCGGACACAACATCAGTCCCAGCCTGTCAGCTAAATCTGTCTTAGAATCAGGGCTTTTTGACAGCTTGTCTCCCTGAGTGCAGTGACAAGGGAGATGCTGGCACCCCAGGTAGTACTGTCATGGGCGGGAGGGGGGAATCGAGAGGTAGGCTGCACCTTCTCTGATCCTGGGGCCTTAATGCCAAAGCCCCTAGATGATCTGGCTGCAGAGAGGCAGCGCTTGCAGTGTGGGGGATGTGCTATAGCCGGCCCGGTACTTCACATTAGTACAGCAATGGTAAGACATGTGCAGGATTGGGGAGCTTTTAAGGAAGGGAGGAGAAGATGAAGGCAGTAGAGGGGGTGTGAACATGGGTCAGAGCTGAGGAGGGGTGGATGGGGGATCATGTGAATGAGAATGCAGTGGAAAGGGGTGGTGGAAGAGAACCGTACCCTGCCCTCTGCATTACTGTGACCTGAAAAATGTATACTGTATACTGCACCCTGAACCCTGTATTCTGTATGTACTGCACCCAAACTGTGTACTCTGTATGTACTGCGCCAAAACCCTGCACTCTGTATGTACTGTGCCCTAAAGCCTTCGCTTTGTATGGTACTGCACCCTGAACTGTGTACTCTGTATGTACTGTGCCCAAACCCTGCATTCTGTATGTACTGCACCCTGAACCCTTCACTTTGTATGTACTGTGCCCTGAACCCTGCACTCTGTATGTACTGTGCCCTGAACCCTGCACCAGGGCCAGGACAAGGGGTGGGCAGGAGGGGCGGTTGCCCTGGGCACTGTGGTATCATGCAAGATGAGGAGGGGTGCCACAAGGAGATTGTTGTGGAGGGCATTTGTGTTGGAAGAGGGGATTTGGGGGGTTGCAGGGGGTAAGTATTGTCCTAGGAGGGGAAATTTTGGAGAAGGGGGGTGCTAAGAGTGATGAATTGTGTTGGGAGTGGGGATGGGAGGAAAGAGATTTCTGCTAGGATGGGGGATTAGGGGAGACTTTGTGCTGGGAGGGGGAATTTTAAGTGGGGGAAAGGATGTGTGCTAGGAAGGGAAATTTTAGGGGTAGAGGATTTGTGCTAAAAGGGGTGATTTTTGGAAGGGAAGGGGGGTAAGGGGAGACTTTGCGCTGGGAGGGAGGATTTGAATTGTGGGGGAGAAGATGTGTGCTAGGAGGGGAAATTTTAGGGGAAGGAGATTTGCGCTAGGAGGGGTGAATTTTTTTATGGGGGGGGGAATTTGAGCTGGGGGAAATTGGAATTGGAAGATGGGGGGCAAAGATTGGTGCTGAGAGGGGGATTTCAGCACCAGGGCAGATTTGTACTGGGAGGAGGGTGAATTTATGCTTCGGGGGTAAGCATGCAGATTAATGCTCAGAGTCTTTGTGGGCGGATTTTTGCTGACACATAATGCTCATACATCTTGAAAGGGGGTTCCAGCAAACCGCACACGGTATTCTTTCTGTCTGGGGGGGCGACACCGCCCTCCTGAAAAAGGCCCCTCCAGGCAAAAACCTTATTTGCCTCACTGCAGATACACCGCTGTGCAAAGTATATACCATACCTGTGGGATCCTTGTGGAAACTGGAAATCACTGTAGTAGGCACCACTACTCCAGTGTTCTCCACTAGTTTTCATGGCCTGTGCTGAGCAGCTGCCCTGCTGCACTGTGAAAAACAGAAGGTGGATCACTCAGTGCAGCCACCAATTAGGAAACGCTTTGCATTCATAAAGTGTAAAATGTTTTCTGAATATTGCCAGTACAGAGCAAGTGACTCCTGTGTTCAGTAAGCAGCAGGGCAGTTGCTCAGCATGGGATCCAGAAGCTAACGTTAATCACTGTAATAGAGGTGCCTACCAGTGGCGGCCCCCCTAATCCATGCGCTCGGCCCCTAATCTACATGCAGGACGCTGGAAGCATGGATTTAAATAATTTTTTTTTAAGCACATGATTACAGCCTGAGGCTCTAATTGGCTTAAAAAAAGGGTGGGCTTGGGGTGCAGAGTTCCAGCCCTACCCCGGATATATCCTTGTCATCTGTCTCCTAAGCTAAGGAGGCCTCTGATCGTCCCTCTCCCACTGAGAATGGGGGTGGGTTTGGCGGGATCGCTGCCTTCCTGTCCGTCTCCCGCGAGGGCAGTTGGTTTGCCCTCCCCAAATATTATAATATCATGGGGGATCCCACATGTATGGTACCTAAACTTCAGCTTTAAAATGAACTGTTGATTTTTTCCATACTGGACAAAATAACAGGTACATTTTATTGCATTGTCAAAAAGGTACACACGCCTACCTCCAATTGCCTTCCTGACATTTTAATCTGCTGTCCTCTGCCTCCCCCCACCCCCATTTAAGAGTGTACGTTTCGACTTGCTGAACAAAGTGGTGGCTTAAAAAGTGGATGTACACATTTTCCTCTACCCTACATAAATATGTTGAGGCCTGCAGTCTTAAAAAAAACTACTTCTGGTATAATCAAACCTTCTACCAGCAGAAAACTGAAGTGGCGATGGGAGCCAAGTTTACAGAAATATCAAATTCTCTTGGGACATCAGCAAAAAGAAAATAATGTTTCTGGATTTGGAAATGCTTGAGGTGATTGTAGTCGTATTAGTGCACGCGCGACAGAGACAATTGAGTACCGTCCGTGATACTTTTTTTATTTGCCCTAACATACAATTTTTCAGGACAAGCTTTCGGGGTATGCCCCCTTCATTAAGGTCCAAGCAGTACGATTCACAAAAGTTTTAGCAGAATATTAACCACTTCAATACCAGGCACTTTTCCCCCCCTCCTGCCCAGACCAATTTTCAGCTTTCAGCGCTGTCACACTTTGAATGAAAATTGCGCGGTCATGCTACGCTGCACCAAAAGTACATTTTTATAATTTCTTCCCACAAATAGATCTTTATTTTGGTGATATTTGATCACCTCTGGGGTTTTTATTTTTTGCTAAACAAATTTAAAAAAAATAATGTTTTTCTTCATTCCCGTTATAAAGTTTTGTTTTCTCCTTCACTGATGGGCATTGATGAGGCTGCATTAATGGGCACTGATGAGGAGGCACTAATATGCAGCACTGATAGGCGGCACTGATATGCAGCACTGATGGGCACTGATAGGTGGCACTGATGGGCACTAATAGGTGGCACTGATGGGCACTAATAGGCGACACTGATAGGTGGCACTGATGGGTGGCACCAATGGGCACTAATAGGCTGCACTGATAGGCAGCACTGATGGGGAGGCATTGGCATTTTCATGGGAACTGACTGTCATTTTGATTGGCAGTGATTGGCAGATGTGGTGGGCACCTCTCATGGGGGCTGAGCTGATAATCAATGTGCTGATTATCAGCGAAGACCCCCTCCCCTCTGACAGGAGAGCCACTGATCGGCTCTCCCTGTCAGCAAAAACCAATGGAAGCCATTTAACAGCACTTCCTGGTTACTGCTGTGATCAGCTGTGATTGGCCACAGCTGATCACATGGTGCAGAGCCTACGTCATAGGCTCTTTACCACGATCGGAGATGCGGTGTGTCAAAACGACACACAGCACCACCAATTGCCGCGCTGTGCATCCCCGGGGGCGCGCACAAGCAGCTTATCCTCCTTGACGTCATATGACACCCAGTCAGGAAAACGGAGCTACATTGCAGACGTTAATCTGCTATAGGGCAGGCAGCAAGTGGTTAAAAAACAAAACACAATCTCTGAGGGAAAGGAAAAAAAGAGAGAAAAACAAACACACACAAACAAATGCACATGGCAATGGTTTATTACTAGAAGTCGACCGATATATCGGCCGATATTTGGCCTTTTTTAAGAAATCTGCATTGGCCAACTTTTGTGCAAATTCGGCCGATTACCTCCCTACCCCACACTTCACTGACAGTTTTACACACTGAGCGGCTCTGTGCTCAGTGTGTGAAACTGATTTGCAACTGAATAAAGAGAGAGGAGCTGTCAGAATTCAGCGTGATGTCAGGGGTGGGCGGGACCCAGCAGCTATCAAACACCAGCCAATGGGATGGGATATGGGTGGGCCGCTACGTGTATGTGGCCCGCCCACTTATCTAAGCAGCCCAATCATTGGTTGGTGTTTGATAGCTGCAGGGCCGGGCCCCACCCCCAACATCACGCTGAATTCTGACAGCTGGTCTCTGCATTCAGTTACATATAGTGTAACTTAAACTGACAAATCGGCTCAGTGTAAAATCTGCCAGTGCCACCCAGTGCCACCTGCCAGTGCCAATCAGTGCCAACCAGTGCCAACTGCCAGTGCCAATCAGTGCCACTTGCCAGTGCCAATCAGTGACACCTGCCAGTGCCAACCAGTGTCACCTGCCAGTGCCAACCAGTGTCACCTGCCAGTGCCAATCAGTGGCAACCAGTGTCACCTGCCAGTGCCAATCAGAGCCAACCAGTGCCACCTGCCAGTGCCAACCAGTGCCACCTGCCAGTGCCAGTGTCAACCAGTGCCACCTGCCAGTGCCAATCAGTGCCAACTGCCAGTGCCAACCAATGCCACCTGCCAGTGGCAATCAGTGCCACCCAGTGCCACCTGCCAGTGCCAATCAGTGCCAACTGCCAGTGCCAACCAATGCCACCTGCCAATGCCAACCAGTGCCACCTGCCAGTGCCAATCAGTGGCAACCAGTGTCACCTGCCAGTGCCAATCAGAGCCAACCAGTGCCACCTGCCAGTGCCAACCAGTGCCACCTGCCAGTGCCACCCAGTGCCACCTGCCAGTGCCAATCAGTGACACCTGCCAGTGCCAACCAGTGCCACCTGCCAATGCCAATCAGTGGCAACCAGTGTCACCTGCCAGTGCCAATCAGAGCCAACCAGTGCCACCTGCCAGTGCTAACCAGTGCCACCTGCCAGTGCCAGTGTCAACCAGTGCCACCTGCCAGTGCCAATCAGTGCCAACCCGTGCCACCTGCCAGTGCCAATCAGTGCCAAAAAATGCCACCTGCCAGTGCCAGTGCCACCTGCCAATGCCAACCAGTGCCACCTGCCAGTGCCAATAAGTGACACCGGCCAGTGCCAACCAGTGCCACCTGCCAGTGCCAATCGCCAGTGCCAATCAGTGGAAACCAGTGCCACCTGCCAGTGCCAACCAGTGCCATCTGCCAGTGCCAATCAGTGCTAACCAGTGCTACCTGCCAGTGTCAATCAGTGGCAACCAGTGCCATCTGTCAGTGCCAACCAGTGCCACCTGCCAGTACCAATTAGTGCCAACTGCCAGTGCCAACCAATGGCACCTGCCAGTGCCAATCAGTGACACCTGCCAGTGCCAATCAGTATCAACCAGTGCCACCTGCCAGTGCCAATCGGCAATGCCAATCAGTGGCAACCAATGCCACCTGCCAAAAAAAGAAAAATCGGCTTAAAATACCGGCCACAAAAATTGGCATCATATATCGGCCGCCCCGTTTTCTAAATTTCGGAATCGGCATCGGCCAGAGAAAAACCCATATCGGTCGACCTCTAAATAAAACTAGCATAGTTAGTGAGATAAGACAGCGGGAGAGCTATAGACTTGTGTCAAAAACAAGCATCATTCTTAGTTCAAAAGTTTTCCTTTCCTGGATAGTTCTGAAATTCCCTTTAAGAACTAAAACATTTAGGTCTTCTATAGTGTTGTCCGGTTGTGAGAAATAATGGAAATATTATTGGAAAGAGGAACAGTACCGGTAATCACAAAGACACATTTCAAAAACGTAGATCGTAATAGTTATCTCATAGTTATCTGCCGAGAGGAAGCTGCCATCATGAGAAGTGGCTATACAACAGACCAAAAGGCAAACTGATGCGACTAATCCGAAACTGCAGTGACTATGTGGAACAAGCTTAAAGGGGTTGTAAACCTTCGTGTTTTTTCACCTTAATGCATCCTATGCATTAAGGTGAAAAAACACCTTGCAGTCACTGGCCCCCCGAGCTCCTGTTATACTTACCTGAGCCCCGAATCTCCGTGGGCTTGATCCCACCTTGCTTTCCCCCAGCTCTTGTCAGCTCTTCATTGGATGATTGATAGCAGTGCAGCCATTGGCTCCTACTGCTGTCAATTACATCCAATGACGTGGCCACCGGGGGGCGGGGACGAGTCATACAATTGGCGGCTATGGACGCCGATTGTATGGCACGGGAGCGCCCCCGCAAGCTAACCCCCTTGGGAGAGAGCTTCCCAGAGGGGGTTAGCTCTTGCAGGGAAGAGCCGCGAGAGCCACCGTGGGACCCCAGAAGAGGATGATCGGGGCCACTCTGTGCAAAACTAATTGCACAGTGGAGGTAAGTATGATTTTTATTTATTTTTTTAATAATCTGTGAACCTTTACAACCCCTTTAACTAATGGGTAAAAGATTCACTAACAAAGGCTATGACCAAGAATTCATAAAGGAAAATATAAACGAAGTGGTGGATATGGATAGAGATACACTAGTTAAGAAGACAAAAGATATGAACCAACAATCTGACCAAGTACCAGTAATTTTAGATTATAATGTACAATAAAAAAGTGATAAACAATTTGTAATAAAGTGGTTAGAAGTGTTGTAGAACCAAAAAGGAAGAATTTCAAATTTTTCACAGGCAAAGGCTTTTACCCTTGCAGAAGGTGCTACGCATGTGAACGCGCCAAAAAAAACAAATGAAAAAAAGTTCAGTGTCAGGTCTTCCAGCATTTCATATGCTGCACCGTACGGAGGGCACAGTTCACGCATTGGAATGTACGCAGGTATTCCAATACATAGGAAGCACAAAAAGACCCCTGAAAGTAAGGATTAAAGAACACGTACATCATAACCTTAAAGGTTATGATAAACACAGCGTATCAAAACACTTTGCCAAGGTCAAGGGCATAGAACCCTATAAAAAACATTGGTAGCCACAAAATCAGGGCATTAAGCCAAGCAGAATCTAAGTGGATTTGTAATATGAATACCCTAACTCCCATGGCTTGAATATAGAATTTTATCTCAACTGCTATATTAATTGTTTTTAATAGCCATAAAATAGATGAAGATGGACAGCTAAGAGAAAAAAATGATGTTATAATAAATTGTATTAATCACCTCTCCAATAAGTTCTGATTTCCTCAAATATGGCATACACCCTTTCCCTTTTAAAAGTCATTCAGTTTATCTAGAACATAGGTGCATCCCCTGCACCTCTTAAATATATTACCACCACATATAGACCCTGCACCTCCATTCGCTATTGTAACATACATAATTTTAATACAATTTTTTACTTAAATATTTTTTGTTGTACATACCTGTATATTTTATATATATATTTTATATATCTGTATCAATTTTAATGAATATTAAAGATATTGATTGATTTGTCATCTAATAGGTTTTTAATAATGGATAGTAACGCACAATTTATGGGAATTACATGTTCAAATATTCTGGAATGACAGTGTGGAGCTGTGGAGTATGCAGATCCGATGTAGCACTTCCGGTCACCTTAGAACACATACACTCAACAATCTGAGCGATTTATACTAGTTGTTTATAATTCTAAACTTTGTCTAACCAAAATCATGGCTGCTATCAGTTTTTCTCCAAAAAAAATGGCAACAGGAACTGGGTTTATATCTTAGATAAAATGGCCGCCATTCATTAACACCATTTTCTTCAACAAAATGACCGCCGTGCCATTCAACTATATGGAAGGCATTTAAAGACGTCTAGTATGGCTGCTGCTATCCCCTGATGAAGTCACGTGGCAGTGACATAACGCGTAGGGCATGAGCTGAGGCAGATGGAAAACTGGAAGTGACGTACAAGGAAGTGTAATCTGGTGCTCGGTGGATTCTATGCTTTGTACAAGTTGTGAAAATGTAAGTGTAAACTTTTCATTTAATAAACACGCCCTATTTTAAAATATACTACCCAATGGGAGTATTTCTCTACATTTCCCTATGTTTTGGGCAAGATTAATCAAAGAAGGACAGGCATTTCTTGGAGGATTAATAAATACATGCTTTCATACAAGTAAGAAGGAGGTGAGAGTTCTGTGAGCACAGTCGTGACAGATAAATAATTAGGGATGAGCAGAACACCCCTCGGTTCGGTTCGCACCAGAACCTGCGAACGGACCGAAAGTCCGCGCAAACATTAGAACCCTATTAAATACAATGGACTCGAACGTTCAAAATCAAAAGTGCTAATATGCAATTTATTATCTTAAAAAGGGTTTGGGGACCCGGTCCTGCCCCAGGGGACATGTATCAATGCAATTTTTTTTTTTTAATTAAAGTTTTTTCGGGAGCAGTGATTTTAAAGATGCTTAAAGTGAAAAAAAAAAGTGAAATATTCCTTTAAATATCGTACCTGGGGGGTGTCTATAGTATGCCTGTGAAGTGCCACGTGTTTCTCGTGTTTAGAACTGTCCCTGCACAAAATGACATTTCTAAAGTAAAAAAAGTCATTTAAAACTGCTTGCGGCTTTAATGTAATGTCTGGTCTCGGCAATATGGATGAAAATCATTGAGAAAAATGGCATGGGTACTCCCCCAGCCCATTACCAGCCTCTTTGGGTCTTGTATGGATATTAAGGGGAACTCCGCACCCAAATTAAAAAAAGGAAAGGCGTGGGGCCCCCAGGCCCTATATACTCTCAACAGCAGTATACAGGCGGTGCAAACAAGACAGGGACTGTAGGTTTGTTTTTAAGTAGAATCTATTTGTAATTTGGAACAGGTACATTTTTTAAGTGTAGCTCCAGCCAAAAAATCAATTTTTAAGCTTTTTGGAAAACATAGGGAAGGGTTATCACCCCTGTAACATTTGTTTTGCTGTCTGTGCAGTGTGCACCTGTTCAGAACATTTCACCTCACTTTCAGTCTAAATGACAAATGTTTTTTTGAAAATTTGGGGGTTTTATTGAAACAAGAATTGGTGATAAAGCATCAAGGGAGAGGAGACACCTTTTTCCCATATTAACTCTTATGCCGCGTACACACGATCGTTTTTAATGTAATTTTCAAAAACAACGTTTTTCTCGACGTGATTTTTCTTGTTTCCTCTCAAGCCTGTCTTGCATACACACGTTCATTAAAAAAAACGCTCGAGCAAAGCGCAGTGACGTACAACACGTACGACGGCACTATAAAGGGGAAGTTCCGTTCGAATGGCGCCACCCTTCATTTTAGTAAAGTTTGTTGAGCGACGATTCGCGCTTTTCAGCCTCATGCTTTTCAGTCTGTTACTGCGTGACAAATGTGCTATCTCCATTACGAACGCTAGTTTTACCAGAACGAGCGGTCTGTCTCATACTTGATTCTGAGCATGCGCGTTTTTTTTTACCCTCGTAAAAGCATACACACTATCATTTTTCATGTCGTTAAAAAAAACGACGTGAAAAACGACGTGAAAAAATAGAGCAGGTTCTCATTTTTTTTAGGCCATTTTTCACGTCGTTAAAAATGCTCTGGAGCCTACAGTACACACGATCGTTTTTAATGCCCGATTTAAAAAATGGCATTTTTAACGATCGTGTGTACGCGGCATAACAGGAGAGAATTTCCCTTCCTAGGGGTAGATTTCTTCTCACTTCCTGATGTCTCCTTCCGTTTGCAAGTAGGAGTCGTTTGTAAGTTGGATGTTTGAAAGTAGGGGCCTGCCGTATATACTCTACAGAAATTTGGCCCCTACGTGTTGGTGTTGCCACAACACTGTAAGCCCTCACAGTTACTCTTGGTGGGCGCAGGAATGGGCCCAGCTGTGAAATATTAGATCAAGAATTGTAATTACATGCCCCTGTTGAACAGGGGCATAAAAATTGGGTCTTAGGCACTGTTGCCACAACACTACAACCCCTCACAGATACTGTACTTGGAGCGCAGCAATGATTCCTGCTGCAAAGTATTGCATCAAAAATTTTAATTACACGCCCCTGTTAAACAGGGGCAGGAAAATTGGGCCTTAGGCACTGGTGCTGGTGCCACAACACTGCAACCCCTCACAGAAACTCTAGTTGGAGTTCAGGAATGAGCCCTGCTGCAAAGTATTGCATTAAAATTTTTAATTACACGCCCCTGTTAAACAGGGGATGAAAAATTGGGCCTTAGCCACTGGTGGCGGTGCCCAGAAACAAAAATGTTCTTGCATGCCATCAGCATGATCATTGAGGAGGAAGAGGATAGTCACTCAGCATAACAGGATAGTCACTCTGCATCAGCATAGGCAGTCTTGAAGGGATCTGACATTTCAAAGAAAATTATTCTGTTACATCAGCATCAGGTGCTTGGTAGCTGGTGGTGATCCAAGACTGATTCATTTTTATGAAGGTCAGTCGATCGACCGAGTCGGTGGACAGGCGCACCCTGTGATCAGTTACAAAGCCTCCAGCAGCACAGAATGTGCGTTCCGAAAGAACGCTGGATGCAGGACAGGCCAGTAGCTCAATTGCATACTGTGGAAGCTCTGGCCAGTGATCCATCCTCAAGACCCAGTAACCCAGAGGATTTTCGGTGGGAAAGGTGTCCAAGTCTGACCTTGCCCCTAGGTATTCCTGCACCATGTAAACCAGACGCTGGCGATGGTTGCTGGAAGCGATCGTACCTTGGGGCTGCATACTAAAAAATTGTCTGAATGCATCGGTCAGACGGCCACCTTCTCCACCGCTCCTTCTTTGACTGACCGAAGCCTCAGCAACACGTTGTCCAGGACCAGGAATTTGTAACCTCCCAGTCTCTGGGAACGCGTTGCACAGACCTTTCTGCAAGGCCTCCCAAAGATGCTTCATCCTCTTCTCCCTCTGCGACAGCAAGATAAGGTCCGCAACCTTACCCTTGTAACGTGGATCAAGGAGGGTTGCCAGCCAGTAATGATCCCTCTCCTTGATCGCACGAATATGAGGATCCCTCCGCAGGCTTTGCAGGATCAGGGAGGCCATGCTGCGAAGGTTTGCTGAGGCATTTGGTCCGGAGTTCTCTGGGTCACTCAGGGCGACATGATCCGCAGCCACCTCCTCCCAGCCACGTACAAGTCCATGGGTGTCTTGGGACTGTAATTGATTCCTTGAAGACTGCTGCTGATGCTGAGTGCTAGGCTCCACCTCCATGCTGACACAATCCTCCTCCTCCTCTTCCTGTGTGATAGCCGGGCCAGCAGGAACACTGTCTGGATAAAGGGGGCCTTGAGAGGTAAGGAAGTCCTCCTCTTCCTGCCTCTGTTCTGCCTCAAGTGCCCTGTCCATTGTTCCATGCAGCGTGTGCTCCAACAGGTGGAGAAGAGGGACAGTGTCACTGCTGTATGCACTGTCACTGCTCACCATCCTCGTGGCCTCCTCAAATTGTGCCAGAACAGTGCATACATCCCTGATCATGGCCCACTGGCGTGGGAAAAAAAATCCAAGCTCCCCTGACCCTGTCTCGTGCCATATTGCAACAGATATTCATTGATGGCCCTCTGCTACGTGTGCAGATGCTGCAGCATGGCCAACGTAGAGTTCCACCTGGTGGGCATGTCACAGATTAGGCGGTTCTTGGGCAGGTTGGATTCCGTTTGCAGGTCAGCCAGCCGAGCACTGGTATTATATGACCGGCGGAAATGCCCACCGAGTTTCCTGGCCTGCTTCAGGACCTCCTGTAAGCCTGGGTACTTGCCCAAGAACCGCTGCACCACCAAGTTAAGGACGTGAGCCAAACAGGGCACATGGGTCAGTTGTCCCTGTCTTTTTCCTGGCTTAAGCTGGCGTGGCGTCAACCACCTCTGAGCCTGCCCCTGCAGAGCTGACAATCTCTGCCCCAGTGTGGCTCCTGTCCCCCAAGCACACCAGCTTAAGCACCGCATGGCATCTTGGTGCCTGCGTACTTGCGTAGCCCCTTGAACACCTACGGAGCACCGCTGGTTCCAAGGACAAAGCACAGGTAGAGGCCATGGAGGAAGAAGAATAGGAGGGGGTGGAGGAGAGAGGTGTGTCATAATCACCAGTAGTAACATTTTGGAGGCATGGTGGTGGAACAACCTCCAACACTACTGCACCTTGCCCTGCATCCTTCCCAGCTGCCAGCAGAGTCAGCCAATGAGCCGTAAAAGATAGGTAACATCCCTGTCCATGCCTGCTGGACCATGAGTCAGTGGTAATATGTACCTTACCGCTGACCGCCCTGTCCAGCGAGGCCAAGACATTGCTTTCCACATGCCGGTAGAGAGCCGGAATCACCTTCCGTGAGAAAAAGTGGCGTTTTGGAACCTGCCACTGAGGAACCGCACATTCCACAAACTCACAGAAGGGGGCAGAGTCTACCAACTGAAAAGGCAGCAGTTGAAGTGCTAGCAATTTAGCCAAGCTAGCATTCAACCGCTGGGCATGTGGATAACTGGGAACAAACTTCTTTTGGCGGTGCAGCAGCTGGGGCAAGGAAATTTGCCTGGTACAATCGGACGTTGGTGTACCGATAGCAGATTGCCCGCAAGTACTTGGCTGTGACACACCTAATTCTACACTTTCATTCCTCTCAGTGCAGGTTTCAGAGAGGACTGAAGGTATAGTGGGGTTGGAGATACCAGCTGATGAGGAGCAAGGAGAGGTCCGCTTTGTTCTTTGGTGTGGGTCTTTTAGGTACGCTTTCCCATGAACTGCATGGCAGGTCGACATATGTCTGGTCAAGCACGTGGTGCCCCAAGCGGCTGATGTTTTGGCCACGCGAGATACGCTTCAGACATATGTTGCAAATGGCAATGGTGCGATCTGCTGCACACGTCTGAAAAAAGGCCCACACCAAAGAAGTTTTGGAATAACACGCAGAGACAGCAGCGCCCTGCACATGCGGAGCTCTGCGGTGTGATGAAGTCGGTGTGCTGCCCTTAAGCTGGCCCCTGGAGGGCATCCTGCCTCATTGGAGATGTGCCTCCTCCTCCTCCTCTCTCCTATCAGGCACCCACGTGGAGTCAGTGACCTCATCATCTCCTCCCTCCTCATCACTGGAGCAAATATGGCAGTATGCTGCAGCTGGGGGAACATGACTGCCAGATAGCTGTCCTTGTTGGGCACCCCCCCTCTCTGGGCTCACGTTACTATCCCCTCTCTCTGGGCTCACGTTACTGTCTTCCTCTAGCTGGGTTCCATCATCGGAGCCTTCAAAACGCTGGGCATCCTCCTGGAGCATGTACCCAATGCTGTGGTCAGACAGTTCGGGGGACTCCTCAGGAGGACATGGTGGGGCTAGGGAAGGAGTGACTGATGCCATTGAGCCGAAGGAAAGAGGGCGCTTTGGCAGCCGTTTTGCCAGACAAAGTACCCTGAGCCTGGGTGAGAGAGGATGAGGAGGATGAGGACGGCTTGGTCATCCACTCTACCAAGTGTTTTGGATAATTGTCCATCTGTACTGTGAAGCGCCGTCCAAACAACTTTGCTACATTTGGCTGAATCTGGGCTGACAGTATATCTCTAAACACTGCAGAATTCATCCGGCTGCTTCTGTCTTCTGTCACTAGTGATGAGCCGAACACCCCCGGGTTCAGTTCGCACCAGAACCCGCGAACGGACTGAAAGTTCGCACGAACTTTAGAACCCTATTAAATACAATGGATGCGAACGTTCGAAATCTAAAGTGCTAATTATAATGACTATTATGCATGTTATTGTCCTAAAAAGGGTTTGGGAACCCGGGTTCTGCACCAGGGGGCATGTATCAATGCAAAAAGAAGTTTTAAAAACGGCCGTTTTTCTGGAGCAGTCATTTTAATTATGCATAAAGTGAAAAAAAAAAAGTCAAATATTCCTTTAAATATCGTACCTGGGGGGTGTCTAAAGTATGCCTGTGAAGTGCCACGTGTTTCCCGTGTTTAGAACTGTCCCTGCACAAAATTACATTTCTAAAGGAAAAAAAGCCATTTAAAACTGCTTGCGGCTTTAATGTAATGTCTGGTACCGGTAACATGGATGAAAATCTTTAAGAAAAATGGCATAGCTACCCCATCACACCCCCCCCCCTACCCCAGCCCATTACCAGCCCCTTTGGGTCTTGTATGGATATTAAGGGGAAACCCGCACACAAAATAAAAAAGGCCCTATATACTCTGAACAGCCATATACAGGTGGTGCATACAAGACAGGGACTGTAGGTTTGTTCTTATGTAGAATCTGTTTGTAATTTTGAACAGGTACATTGTTTAAGTGTAGCTCCAGCCAAAAAATATATTTTTAAGCTTTTTGGAAAACATAGGGAAGGGTTATCACCCCTGTAACATTTGTTTTGCTGTCTGTGCAGTGTGCACCTGTTCAGAACAGTTCACCTCACTTTCCGTCCTAATGACAAATGTTTTTTGAAAATTTGGGGTTTTTATTGAAACAAGAATTGGTGATAAAGAATCAGTGGAGAGGAGACACTTTTTTTCCCATATTAACTCTTACAGGAGAGAATTTGCCTTCCTAGGGGTAGATTTCCTCTCACTTCCTGTTGTATCCTTCCGTTTGCAAGGAGGAGTCGTTTGTAAGTTGGATGTTTGAAAGTAGGGGCCTGCCGTATATACTCAGCTGAAATTTGCCCCTTACATGTTGGTGTTGCCACAACACTGTGAGCCCTCACAGTTACTCTTGGTGGGCGCATGAATGGGCCCTGCTGTGAATTATTAGATCAAGAATTGTAATTGCATGCCCCTGTTGAACAGGGGCTGAAAAATTGGGCCTTTGGTGGTGGTGGTGGTGGTGGTGGTGTTGACACAACACTGTAAGGCCTCACAGTTAGTCTTGGTTGGCGCAGGAAAGGGCCCTGCTGTGAATTATTAGATCAAGAATTGTAATTGCATGCCCCTGTTGAACAGGGGCTGAAAAATTGGGCCTTTGGTGGTGGTGGTGGTGGTGGTGTTGACACAATACTGTAAGGCCTCACAGTTAGTCTTGGTGGGCGCAGGAATGGGCCCTGCTGTGAATTATTAGATCAAGAATTGTAATTACATGCCCCTGTTAAACAGGGGCAGAAAAATTGAGCCTTAGGCACTGGTGCCACAACACTGCAACCCCTCACAGATACTGTACTTGGAGCACAGCAATGAGCCCTGTTGCAAAGTATTGCATCAAAAATTGTAATTACACGCCCCTGTTAAACAGGGGCTGAAAAATTGGGCCTTAGCCACTGGTGCTGGTGCCACGACACTGCAACCACTCCCAGATACTCTAGTTGGAGTGCAGGAATGAGCCCTGCTGCAAAGCATTGCATAAAAAATTGTAATAACACACCCCTGTTAAACAGGGGCTGAAAAATTGGGCCTTAGCCACTGGTGCCGGCACCCAGAAACAAAAATGTTCTTCCAAGCTATCATCGTCAATCGGATCATTGAGGAGGAGGAGGATAGTCAGTCAACATAACAGGACAAACTCTCAGCATCAGCATCAGTCTTGAAGGGATGTGACATTTGAAAATAAATTAGTCTGTTATATCAGCTTCAGGTGTTTGGTAGCTGGTGGTGATCCAAGACTGGTTCATCTTTATGAAGGTCAGTCGATCAACAGAGTCGGTGGACAGGCGCACCCTGTGATCCGTGACAAATCCTCCAGCAGCACTGAATGTGCGTTCTGAAAGAACGCTGGATGTAGGACAGGCCAGTAGCTCAATTGCATACTGTGCAAGCTCTGGCCAGTGATCCATCCTCAAGACCCAGTAAGCCAGAGGATTTTCGGTGGGGAAGGTGTCCAAGTCTGACCTTGCCCCTAGGTATTCCTGCACCATGTATATCAGACGCTGGCGATGGTTGCTGGAACCGATCATACCTTGGGGCTGCGGACTAAAGAATTGTCTGAACGCTTCGGTCAGACGGCCACCTTCCCCACCGCTCCTTCTTTGACTGACCGAAGCCTCAGCAATTCGTTGTCCAAGACCAGGAGTTTGTAACCTCCCAGTCTCTGGGAACGCGTTGCACAGACCTTTCTGCAAGGCCTCCCGGAGTTGTCTCATCCTCTGCTCCCTCTGCGACGGTAAGATAAGGTCCGCAACCTTACCCTTGTACCTTGGATCAAGGAGAGTGGCCAGCCAGTAATGGTCCCTCTCCTTGATCCGAAGAATACGAGGATCCTTCCGCAGACTTTGCAGGATCAGGGAGGCCATGCAGCGTAGGTTAGCTGAGGCAGTCAGTCCGGAGTCCTCTGGGTCACTAAGGACGACATGATCCGCAGCCACCTCCTCCCAGCCACGTACAAGTCCACTGGTTTCTTGGGACTGTAAATCATCCCTAAAAGACTGCTGCTGATGATGCTGAGTGCCAGGCTCCACCTCCATGCTGACACAATCCTCCTCCTCCTCCTCCTCTTCTTCCTGTGCGATGGGTGGGACAGAAGGAACACTGTCTGGGTAAAGGGGGCCTTGAGAGGGAAGGAAGTCCTCCTCTTCCTGCCTCTGTTCTGCCTCAAGTGCCCTGTCCATTATTCCACGCAGCGTATGTTCCAACAGGTGGACAAGAGGTACAGTGTCACTGATGCATGCACTGTCACTGCTCACCATCCTCGTGGCCTCCTCAAATGGTGCCAGGACAGTGCATGCATCCCTGATCATGCCCCACAGGCGTGGTGAAAAAAACCCGAGCTCCCCTGACCCTGTCCTGGTGCCGTAGTCGCACAGGTACTCATTGATGGCCCTCTGCTGCATGTACAGCCGCTGCAGCATGGCCAACGTTGAGTTCCACCTGGTGGGCATGTCACATATAAGGCGGTTCTTGGGCAGGTTCAACTCCTTTTGCAGCTCAGCCAGGCGAGCACTGGCATTATAAGATCTGCGGAAATGCACACAGACTTTCCTGGCCTGCCTTAGGACATCCTGTAAGCCCGGGTACCTGCCCAAGAACCGCTGCACCACCAGGTTAAGGACGTGAGCCACACAGGGCACATGGGTCAGTTGTCCCTATCGGAGAGCGGAGAGGAGGTTGGTGCCATTGTCGCAAACTACCATTCCTGGCTTAAGCTGGCGTGGCATCAACCACCTCTCGGCCTGCCCCTGCAGAGCAGACAGAACCTCTGCCCCAGTGTGGCTCCTGTCCCCCAAACACACCAGCGCAAGCACGGCATGGCATCTTTTTGCATGCGTACTTGCGTAGCCCCTTGAACGCCTACGGAGCACCGCTGGTTCCGAGGACAAAGCACAGGAAGAGGCCACGGAGGAAGAAGAAGAGGAGGGGGTGGAGGACAGAGGTGTGTCACAACCAGTAGTAGCATTTTGGAGGCGTGGCGGTGGAACAACCTCCAACACTACTGCACCTTGTCCTGCATCCTTCCCAGCTGCCAAAAGAGTGACCCAATGGGCCGTGAAAGAAAGGTAACGTCCCTGTCCATGCCTGCTGGACCATGAGTCAGCGGTAATATGCACCTTACCGCTGACCGCCCTGTCTAGCGAGGCCAAGACATTGCCTTCCACATGCCGGTAGAGAGCCGGAATCGCCTTCCGTGAGAAAAAGTGGCGTTTGGGAACCTGCCACTGAGGAACCGCACATTGCACAAACTCACGGAAGGGGGCCGAGTCTACCAACTGAAAAGGCAGCAGTTGAAGCGCTAGCAATTTAGCCAAGCTAGCATTCAACAGCTGGGCATGTGGATGGCTGGGAGTGAACTTCTTTCGACGGTCCAGCAGCTGGGGCAGGGAAATTTGCCTGCTAGAATCGGACGTTGGTGTACTGCTAGCAGAGTGCCCGCAAGTACTTGGCTGTGACACACCTAATCCTACACCTTCATTCCTCTCAGAGCAGGTTTCAGAGAGGACTGAAGGTATAGTGGGGTTGGAGATCCCAGCTGATGCGGTGCAAGAAGAGGTCAGCTTTGTTCTTTGGTGTGGGTCTTTAAGGTAGGCTTGCCAACGAGCTGCATGGCAGGTCAACATATGTCTGGTCAAGCATGTGGTGCCCAAGTGGGTGATGTTTTGGCCATGCGATATACGCTTGAGACATATGTTGCAAACAGCAGCTGTGCGATCTGATGCACTCGACTCAAAAAAGGCCCACACCAAAGAACTTTTTGAATAATGGGCAGAGGCAGCGCCTTGCACAGGCGGAGCTCTGCGGTGTGATTCCGTCGGTGTGCTGCCCTTACGCTGGCCCCCCGAGGGCATCCTGCCTCGTTGGAGATGTGCCTCCTCCTCATCCTCCTCCTCCTCCTCTCTCCTATTAGGCACCCGCGTGGAGTCAGTGACCTCATCATCCCCTCCCTCCTCATCACTGGAGCCAATCTGGCAGTATGCTGCAGCTGCTGGAACATGACTGCCAGATTGGTGTCCTTCTTGAGCATCCCCTCTCTCTGCTCTCACGCTACTGCCTTCCTCTAGCTGGGTATCATCATCAGACCCTTCGAAACGCTGGGCATCCTCCTGGAGCATGTACCCAACACTGTGCTCAAACAGTTCGGGGGACTCCTCAGGAGGACATGGTTGGTCTAGGGAAGGAGTGACTGATGATGACATTGATACCAGGGAAGAGGACGCTTTGGCAGCTGCTTTGCCAGTACCCTGAGCCTGGGTGAGAGAGGATGAGGAGGATGAGGAGGGCTTGGTAATCCACTCTACCAAGTCTTCGGCATGATGCGGCTCAACACGTCCAGCTGCCGAAAAGAAGGACAAGCGTGTCCCATGGCCACGTGCTGATGGTGATGCACCGCGTCCACGACCAGCACTGTTGTCTCTTGACACAGAGCCTGCTTGCCCTCTTTTTTTGGCTCCTGACTGTCTGCCTCTCCTTGTTTGCCTTCCAGACATTCTAATGGCCTGCAGGGAAATGGGAAAAGCAGCAATACAGGCTAAGTAAAGGTGTAATATGGTCAGGAGGCACACTCCGCCCGCTGTAAGTGCCGCAAAATCCTGTTTGTGTAACACACCAGGAAAAAGCAGCAATACAGGCTAAGTTAAGGTGTAATATGGTCAGGAGGCACACTCCGCCCGCTGTAAGTGCCGCTAAATCCTGTTTGTGTAACACACCAGGAAAAAGCAGCAATACAGGCTAAGTTAAGGTGTAATATGGTCAGGAGGCACACTCCGCCCGCTGTAAGTGACGCAAAATCCTGTTTGTGTAACACACCAGGAAAAAGCAGAAATACAGGCTAAGTTAAGGTGTAATATGGTCAGGAGGCTTAGCAACAATGACACTGACACTGTCCCCTGCCTATCCTTCTCTCTCCCTGCACACAAGGTTTATCAAAGTATATGACACTGACACTGTCCCCTGCCTATCCTTCTCTCTCCCTGTACACAAGGTTTATCAAAGTATATGACACTGACACTCTCCCTGCCTATCCTTCTCTCTCCCTGCACACAAGGTTTAGCAAAGAATATGACACTGACACTGTCCCCTGCCTATCCTTCTCTCTCCCTGTACACAAGGTTTATCAAAATATATGACACTGACACTCTCCCTGCCTATCCTTCTCTCTCCCTACACACAAGGTTTAGCAAAGAATATGACACTGACACTCCCCCTGCCTATCCTTCTCTGTCCCTACACACAAGGTTTAGCAAAGAATAGATTTGACAAGATTTGACACTGTCCCTGCCTATCCTTCACTTTCCCTGCTCCGGAACACACTACACAAGGCCGCCGCGCTGGCGGCCTTTTATAGTGTGGGGCGTGTACTAAACCCCCTCAGCTATAATTGGCCACAGGCATCCTGCCTGTGGCCAATCATTGCTCTCCTCGCTGCCGGCGCTGTGATTGGCCAAGCATGCAGGGTCACAGTGCATGCTTGGCCAATCACAGCGCCGGGATTACACTGCGATGGCGCAGTGTATTGTGGGCCGTTCGCGTCACTCGAATTTGGCGCGAACGGCCCAAATCGTTCGTTGTTCGCCGAACGCTGCGAACAGCCGATGTTCGAGTCGAACCTATGTTCGACTCGAACACCGAGCTCATCCCTATCTGTCACATAATCAATAAACACCAATGACCCAGTGCCACTGGAAGCCATGCATGCCCATGCCATCACACTGCCTCCAACGTGTTTTACAGATGACACTCTGTGCATTGGATCATGAGCTGTTCCAAGCCTTCTCCACACTTTTTCTTTCCGTCATTCTGGTTCAGATTAATCTTAGTTTCATCCTTGCAAGGAACTGGTTTGGCTTTTTTAGATGTTTTTTAGCAAAATCTAATCTGCCTTTTCTATTCTTCAGGCTTTTGAATGGTTTGCACCTTGTGGTGAACCCTCTGTATTTGCTCTTGTGAAGTCTTCTCTTGGTTATAGACTTTAACAATGATACGCCCATCTCCTGGAGAGCGTCCTTCACTTGTCTGGATGTTGTGAATGGGTTTTTCTTTACCATAGAGAAGATTCTGTAATCATCCACCACTGTTGTCTTCTGTGGATGTCCAGGCCTTTTTATGTTGCTGAGCTCACCAGTGAGTTCTTCTTTCCTCAAAATATACCAAACTGTTGATTTGGCCACTGCTAATGTTGCTGATATCTCTCTGATGGATTTGTTTCGTTTTTGAAGCCTTACAATGGCCTGTATCACTTGCATGGAACGCATGATGTAGGTTCACAGCAATATATTCCAAATGCAAATACCACACTTAGAATCAACTCCAGACCTTTTACCCGCCTAATTGATGAATAAATAATGGAGTAGCCCACACTTGGCCATTGAAACAGCTTTTGATTCAATTGTCCAATTAATTTTGGTCCCTTGAAAAAGGGGAGGGGGTGGCTATTCTTAAGAGCTGTAATTTCTAAACCCTTCCTCTGATTTGGATGTACATACCTTCAAATTAAACCTGAGAGTGTACACTTTTAGCCCATATCCATTTTATAACTATAGCTTAAATATGTTTTGGTAGATACCTGAAAATATCTTCAATTTTTTTTTACCTGTGTCCAAATATATATGTACCTAACTGTATATGAAATGAGGCAATGGTTTGCATGATTTATTTATTGCTGTATTTGCACAACTTTTTTTGAGGGTAAGTATCTGTTCCTTAAAGTGGAACTAAAGTGTTACTAAACCCACAACGGTAAAATCGATTTGCATATGCAGTAAAGTATGCTTGTTATACTCACTGTGGTACCTAAGTGGTTAATCCTTTGCATTGTGTCAAAAGGCTGTTTGATCCTGTCTTCTCTGATAGAACAGAGCCCTAGGAGGCACTCTGCACATGCTCAGTTTTGTGTGCATTTATAGAGAATTGTTTTTTTTGGGGGGAGGGTGCATGTGATCAGCACAGGGCTAATCATAACTGATCTTGACAGAAAGTCAAGGATCCTGCAGCCTCATAGGACAGTCAGAGGTGAATGAAAACTCCTACAAACTTTTTTTTCTCCTACAAACTTTAACCAGTGCTTGGGCAGACACTGATAGAAGTCACTAGACTGCTATATACTACTGATGAGAAAAGGTATTTAGCAGTTTATATTTACAATAATAATTGAATTTCCAAGTTGTGTACTGTGGGAGACCAGATATAGTGAATGCAGGGTCCTGGGTTTAGTAAATCTTAGGTAGTAAAAACTGTACCCAGGCAGCACTTTATTGCAAAAAAACATGCTATGTCCCACAATAAAGGAAAGATTTTCAATAAAAAAAATATATATATATTTTTTAGCACACAGAAATAAACTATAAACTTCAAAATTAGCAATAAATAAAAATGCTGAGACTTTGCCAACAAGATTTTTTTGATGCCTTCTCTGCTTTCAGCCAATGTAGATCACAGAACCCCCTAGGTAGACTGGTACCACCTGTTCTCTAACACCTAATTTACTGATCTTTTCCAGTTATCTACCCTGATTTAACCTAATGTAGTCCTGAATTTGCAAACAAGAAGGAGGAAAGTGGCAGCAGACGGGGGAAGGGAAGAGCAGGTGGCATCAGTAGGTTAGAAGCTAATAGAAACCTTCCCTATATAGCAAAATAGATATAAAACTGGATAAAAACGTATGTAGCAAACCCCTGAAGGAGCTGCTTTTGTTTGTTCAGTCTGTTACCCTGCCTTCCAACCCCAATTAACTGTCCCAGCCCCTCTGACACACCTGGCAATGTTATTAATGGAAAAACTCCACAGCAATACACAACACAGTTCCGTTTGTAGTTTACTGAGACTGCATTCACACCTGAGCATAATGTTTCGAGCGTTTTTACCGACGTTTTTAACGGCGTCTTGACGCGCAAATTTGCACCCGTAGAAACGCTCGTTGTCGTGCTAGACGCTTGAATCGAGCGTTTCCATTACATTCTATGACTCCTAAACTTGTCCGGAACTTGTTTGAGCTTCAGGCGTTCGGCTTCAGGCGTTTTGGAGTGGAGATGTGAACCATCTCCATAGAGAATAATGTTTTTTTTCCCCTCTAGCGTTTTGTAGCTTCAGGCTACAAAACGCTCAGGTGTGAATGCAGCCTGAAAGAAAAGCAAAGTTAAGGTTAACATTTGTCAGCCAAGACCTGTATAAGTACCCAGCACTTGGCTGAAACTGTTTAAAGAAACAATCAGAAACACTATGCAACCAATAAAACAATAAGTAGCAATATGCACAGATTAAACAGACTCCCCAATAACTTTTGGTGTGTGTGAGGTGCTATGGCTAAAGGGGAACCCCAGGCCGGCCTATGATACCTCTAGTACACACCCAGTAAAATAATCTCAATAACCGTGGTGTGTCTTCTTTTAAGAACAACCGCGGCAATGTCCTGGATGTAAAGCTTTGTGTTTTATCTTCACCGGCAATGTAGGAGCTCTGTGGACAATATTTGGATGTGGTATTCTATGAAAAGCACTAAAGGTTCCTGGGCAAAGCCCCCTCACCAAATCCTGTACACAGTCAGCGGTCCTCCCCTGAGCGATCGATCAATCTTAGATGCAGGTGTGTCGCAGTGGCATTCAGTCCTTAAACTGTTGCAGGGTTTCCTTCTTTAGCATGGACAGTCTGTTCCTCTGGGCTGGAGCTGCAGGCTGTGTGCCCCTTGGTAGGCCGCGATTCCACACACACATGGAGCGCAGGAGATGCTCTCCTGAAGGGGTGCAGGCAAAAAGAGGCTCTGGCCTAGTTCCTCTGGCTTTTTATCTCCTTCCCCACAGTCCTTTGCTGCTGTCTGATGATTGGCTCAGGTTCTTCCAATAGGGAGTTCACAGACAACTTCCAATAGGGAGTTTACAAACAAACAATTTCTGAGTGTCTGTGTGAAGAGAGAAAGGGGGGTGAAAAAGCCCACGCTGCTGCTGCAGACAGCTCTCTCATATAGATTAGATCAGTCTGGAGAAGTACCTGCTACACTTATAAACCTTAAAAAATAAAAAAGGTAAACTTATACTGATGCAAAAACATTATAAATTACTCTTAAGTGGTTGCTTCCTCAACCTGCAATGCAATGTGCTTTTGCTGCTGATAAGGAATGGGCTGTCTGACAGCCCTGTATTTAAAAATACATTTCAACTATGATCATCTTATAGTCTATATTTTAAAGCTCTACCGTATTTGCTGGTTTAATTTATTTATATGCCAGATGAGCAATATCACTTTATATAAACAAGAGTTTTACTAAACTAAGGGAAGAGGACAAGAGAGTGCATTTCTATTGTCAATGACTGTACATGAATTTTTATTAACAAAATAATTTCTTCTCTATACTAGTACTATGTCTAAGGGCTTCCAGTATGCTTTCACTAAAAATAAAACTTTTAAAAAGGCATCATCACAAACTGGTGTGGTGTGTTTTGCAAATAATTCAGATCAAACCCCTTTACAAATATTGCCTTTAATAATGGAATGCCTAGTGTAACAAAGCCCACCATATTACAAGAAACTGCTAGGTGCAAGAGGCTATTACAAACTGCTACCATGTTGAATGTAGACTGCTACAGATCACTTATAAGGCTCCAATACCAACAACTAAGTAGCTTGGAATTAAAAAAATGTAAAATGTTATAATGCATAGTTCAGAATGAATTAATTCAAATTACCATATTTTCCCTAAAGCGGAACTTTACCCGTAACAACTTGATGTAGAATAATGTTCTTTAGCAAGGAACATATTTTCCACATTAATAATTATGCCACCAAAAAATAGTGTGTGATGTAATTTTCCTCCAGCATTGTTTTTGTTTCTTCATGCTGGAGGCTGCCATTTTGCTGAAGTCCAGAGCCGCTAGTCAGCAGTTCGGCTTCTAGTGGCTCTGATTTTCGGCACAGTGCATAAAAATAGAGAGCAACTGAGCATGTGCAGAGCAGTGTGAGACAGTGTATTACTTGATTTTACAAAGTATAGTCCTTATTTTTTATGTTTTACATAGCTATGCCCATACCTCCCAACTTTTTGAGATGCCATGCCCCTTAAAGTAGAGTTAATACCACGTTGGAATTATCGGACTGGCAGGATATTGCCTATGCTTTATCCAAAATATCGATCAATACAACATTAATTGAGGCAAATTATAAAACACTTCTACGATGGTATTTGGTCCCGACCAGAGTCGCAAAGATGCACCCGTCTGCGTCGCCCACGTGCTTTAGACGTTGTGGCCAGATGGGTACAATGTTTCATGTTTGGTGGCAGTGCCCCAGGGTCACTAGATTCTGGATTTGTATATTTAATTTGATATATTCTGTAACGGGGGTTAATATACGTAGATCCCCAGAAGTAGCGCTTTTTCAAAAGCTACCTGATGAGGTCCCCAAAAAATCGACAAAACTAATCACATATATACTTTTGGCAGCTAGAATAACTATTGCTAAATACTGGAAGCAGTTGATGGTTCCCCTTGCTTATGTGAAGAATAAACTTGGCTGGATCATGGTTAATGATAGACTTACCTGTATCCTCCGAAATTCTACTAAGAAATTCGATGTTACATGGGATCCATGGATACATTATCTATCTACACCTTAAAGTGCTTCTGGCTGACCCTCTCCTTAACTTTCCTATCTCTTCTTTCCTCTCTCCCCCCTTTTTTTTTTTCTTTTTTTTTTCTCTCTTTCTTCTTTCCTTTTCTCTCTTCCCTTTTTTTTTTTTTTTCTTCCTAAAATAAAAATTATGTCGATTTGGTTATTGTTGCTAACTATATGATGCTCTGACAGAATTTATATTTCTATGCTGATACGATATTAATAGAAATGTACACAGGGGTTCCCCTTTTCCCTCCCCTTCCCTACCCTCTCCAATTCCCCCCCCCCTTCTTTTTTTTTTTTTTCTCTCTCCCTCCTCTGCTCTTTACAACATGCATCTTTCTCCCTGTGCAAGTCATTCCTAATGCTCTACGTTAACGTAGCTTGATGGGACAACCTACACCCGGTCCCTAGTCGATCAGGGATGTATTTGTTTATTTATTTTTGCCTATACAATGAATGATTTAACATCCGGTAAAATAGGATTTTTTTTGTTCTCATGTCATGTTAGTGGGCACTCCCACCAAATGCACTTCATGTTGAATTTGCTCTGTTTATTATTCAAAAGTTCTATATTTGTGACTATTTGAATGATTTGTACTACTTGAAGATGCTTGATTTTCATTTCCGTTTTTGTCACTTGTGCCTTATATGTCATTGTTACTTCAATAAACATATTGAAATATAAAGGAGAGTTACAAAAAAAAAAAAAGATTTCTTTCTTTTACCACTACTAGAACAAGAGTTCTACTAAACTAAGAGAAGAGGACAAGAGGGTGCATTTCTATTGTCAATAACTATACATGAATTTTTATTAACAAAATAATTTATTCTCTATACTAGTACTATGTCTAAAGACTTCTAGTAGGCTTTCACTTAAAATAAAACAGACAGCATTTTAATAAGACATTATCACAAACCGGTGTGGTGTTTTTTGCAAATAATTCAGATCAAACCCCTTTACAAATATTGCTTTAATAATGGAATGCCTAGAGGGATATTATGAAATACCTAAACAGGAGAGAATTGCTTCACCAGCACTTGCAGAGGAAATTACTCCATCAGATATAAACACTTATATAAAAATAATAGCTGAAGCCTACAGATCTTTGAACATCATAAATGTCAGCAGAAGCCAACACGTAATAGGTACGGGGACAGTGGCAAAAACGAATCATTTAACTGCCAAAAAAATTCCAATAGCTTCATCAAACTTAAATACTGCACAACAAAAAGCAAAATGGAATCTAATAAACTTGATAGTGGAGGAAAGAACTTTTCCAATTACCTAGAAGTGCTTTAAAGTAATGCTTGACTTTTTGGCAAGCACTCTTCAGATATGATTGAGGGAAACTGTGCAAGGAGAAGTAAACAAAGTCAGACATAAAGTAATTAAAGACCTGAACGCTATGACTGAATCGCTCAATATGAAATTGATGGCAGTATTAAAAATTATACTATTAGCTGGAAAAACAACACAAACATTTGTGAATAACTCATCAAGTGTGATGACCAGAAATACAGGATTAAAATAAACATAAGTATTCCAAAATTAATTCAAAATAAAGACTGGAGTTTTTCCCAATATTTTTTACTATTATTATTGATTTAGGAAAAATCGCCTTGGAGAGAAAAAATAGTCTAACGTATGGTTTAAGATCTTTAGAATCCATCACAGGAGATGACTGTGAAAAGCATGATTAATTAAAGAGACTTTTTTTAAAAACTATATGAAAATATAACACTTTCAAGATATTTCAAAAAAGGAAAACACATGAGATTAAGGTTTTTGAAAACCAGTTACTTAACCAGTATATAAAAAGAATTTAACGAGAGGTGAAGCTACCCTCACTCCTGAGAAATTACCAGTCCACCCAGTGGAAGGCCTTCTCCATATTCATAGATATTATTGCTTGTTCCCATCATTATCATGCATTGCAGATGCAGGACCCAGTGTCCTGTCGCTGAATGCAGATATATGACACCATTTCATAGCAACCTCCTTGGTTGCTATATTTACATCTTCACCTTTCAATTACCCACAATGGTATCCAATGCCATAGGTGGCAACCATGGGTATGTATATCCTTCATACTTCTTCAGATATAAATTCATGTGAAATTTATGATGTAAGTATACTTAGTATACCAAATCTCTTTCTCAGTTAGAGTACTTAGTTACCGGTCATGCATGACTAATTCAAGCACATATTCTTTTAGAATATGAGAAGAATCAAGTCATTAAATCCTCATTTGGACCTTTCTGGTATCCATGCACGATGCACATCGCATATGAACCCCTGTAGACTCTGATGCCCCTTTTACCATATCCCAGTGCCCATGGTCACCTTACCCATAGGATCCAAGAGCACATCTGATATTTCTTCTTTTGGGGAGTTTTCCATAGATCTCAAGGTATTTGTGCTGATTATTCTCAAAAATATTTATATTATGTTTGCTATAAGTTTCATGTATACAGAAATGTGTAGAAAATCACTGCTATGTACTCATAAAATGTTTATATTTATCTTAGATTATTAAAGTCCTCAAACGTCCCTGGAGAAGCCTATTTCTAGGCGAAACATGTAGGACGGCAAGTTTGCGACTTTACACGGATGAAGTGCACTGCGTTGTATCTTTCTCCGGACGTTTTTAATACCATGTACATACATGAATAAAATTATATATTGTGAGGGGGTTAGCTCGGCAGCGGGTGTGTGTGACCCCCGGGATGGGCTCCCCACACAAAAACAGGCCCAGCAAACGGAGGTTGTGGTTTTCAAAATCAAAAAGGTGCGGTTTATTTTCTATTTACAGTGACAAAACACAGCAAAGCAAAAGAAACATAAATAAAATAAATCCTGGTCAACTTGACCTCTGGGTAAACATACAGGTTTCCTAACTAACAACTGGGATCAGCCTAGTGCTGTCCTAGTCCCTAAGTCCCTGGTTTTAAATGTCCAAGCAAATAGCCACACAGGCTTTTTCTCACCGCACAGGGGTTCACTCTCCCTAGACAGTCCACACAGGTCTGGTTCCAGGCATGAGCTAACATCTAATGAAGCTGGGAGTTCTTATAGAGGCCTAAATGAGCTGACAAGCTTCAGCTGGTCTCATCAACTCCCTGTCTGTACGACGCCCCACACTCTCCCTAGAGGTATGAGTCATCCATGAGCCCACTAGCCTTAGCTGGGCTTATACAACTCTCCACCTAGTTGTATAAGTCGGCGTAAAGCCTAAATCTGGGCGAAATATATCTACCCCCCTGGATGCAACCAGGTGACTTTACCTTCCTGCTGTCACATACCCCCCCCCCTCTTGTTTTAACCTCGGGGTTGGAACACCAGCAATCAGGCATTCATGTACTCGAGACAAAGCATCCACATTCCCCATTTGAACGCCAGGGCGATGCTTTACTGTGAAGTTGAATTCCTGGAGGGCCAGGAACCACCTATTCACTCTTCTATTTGTTTCCTTGTTTTGAGCCATCCACTTTAACGGAGCGTGATCCGTAACCATGTCAAAGTGCCTACCTAGCAGGTAGTACCGAAGGGAATCTAGAGCCCACTTCACCGCTAAACACTCCTTTTCAACGGTGGCGTAATTTACCTCATGGGACTTCAACTTCCTGCTGAGGTAAATGACTGGGTGCTCTTCCCCGTTCCAGACCTGGGACAATACTGCTCCTAACCCCACATCTGACGCATCACTTTGTACGACAAAGTCTTTAGAGAAGTCGGGTGAGTACAACACTGGCTGGCTACATAAGGCTTGTTTCAAGAATTGGAATGCTGCCTCAGCCTCGGGGGTCCATTTAATCATGACCGACCCTTTCCCCTTCGTCAGGTTGGTTAGGGGCACAGCCTTAGAAGCAAAGTGGGGAATGAATCGCCGATAATACCCAGCGATTCCCAGAAAGGCTCGTACCTGCTTCTTGCTGTTGGGACGTGGCCAACTCTGGATGGCCTCGACTTTGTTGAGTTGGGGTTTTATTACTCCCCTCCCAATGGTGTACCCAAGATATTTGGCCTCCTCCTGCCCAATGGTACACTTCTTGGGGTTAGCCGTAAACCCCGCTTCCCGAACAGAGTCCAGGACTGCTTGCACTTTTGGCAGATGTGAGGCCCAATCTGTGCTATGGACAATTACGTCATCCAGGTAAGCCGCAGCATACTTCCGATGGGGCCTCAGCATCTGGTCCATTTTCCGCTGGAATGTGGCCGGCGCATTCTGTAACCCGAACGGCATTCTTTTATATTGGAACGCCCCGTCTGGGGTTACAAATGCGGTTTTCTCTTTGGCCGACTTGGCCAGGGGGATTTGCCAATACCCTTTTGTGAGGTCAAGAGTCGTCATGTATCGGGCTGTTCCCAGCCGGTCGATCAACTCATCTATACGTGGCATGGGGTAGGTGTCAAATTTTGTAACTTTGTTCAACTGACGAAAATCGTTACAAAATCGCCAGCTCCCATCCGGTTTAGGCACCAACACAATGGGACTAGACCAATCACTTTGGGACTCCTCTATCACCCCTAAGTTCAGCATTTTCTGTACTTCCTCCCGTATTGCCTCCCGTCGGGCCTCTGGGATCCGATAGGGTTTTAACTTCACCCTTTCACTGGGCGGGGTAATGATGTCATGCTCTACCCCAGATGTTTGTCCCGGCAGCTCAGAGAATACCTCCTTGTTGCGAAGCACAAACTCCTTAACCTCCTGTTGTTGGGGTTGTGACAAGGTGGCTGCTATTCCAACCTCAGGAATCACGCAACCAGTTTGAGCTGGTGACCAAGTGTCTGCGACTAGGGACTCTCTATCCCTCCAGGCTTTCAACAGATTAACGTGATAGATCTGTTCGGGCTTTCGCCTTCCTGGTTGTCTGACCTTGTAATTCACTTCGCTCACTTTTTCCATTATCTCATAGGGGCCTTGCCATTTGGCAAGGAATTTACTTTCAACCGTAGGGACAAGTACCAGTATCCTATCCCCCGGGGAAAAGGTACGGGTCTTGGCTCCACGGTTGTACACTCTCTGCTGTGCTAACTGCGCTTGGGCCAAATGTTCCTTCACGATGGGCATTACCTGTGCAATTCGGTCTTGCATCAGGGCGACATGCTCAATCACACTCCTGTGGGGAGAACTCTCACTTTCCCAAGTTTCCTTGGCAATATCCAACAGCCCTCTTGGGTGTCTCCCATACAGTAACTCAAAGGGGGAGAATCCCGTAGAGGATTGGGGCACCTCCCTAATAGCAAACATCAAATAAGGAAGTAGACAGTCCCAATCCTTTCCATCTCTATCCACCACTTTCTTCAACATTTGTTTTAGGGTTTTGTTGAATCTTTCAACCAGCCCATCGGTTTGGGGGTGATACACAGATGTACGCAATTGCGTCACTTTGAACAATTTACACAGCTCTTTCATAACCCGGGACATAAAGGGTGTACCTTGGTCCGTAAGCAGTTCTTTACAAATACCCACCCGGCTAAAAACAAGAGATAGCTCTTTGGCTATGGTTTTGGCCGAGGTATTTCTGAGAGGGATCGCTTCTGGATAACGGGTGGCATAGTCCATTATAACCAATATGTACTGGTGCCCCCTAGCGGACTTGATTATAGGACCTACCAAATCCATTGCGATTCTCTCAAACGGGACCTCAATGATGGGTAGAGGGACCAGCGGGCTACGGAAATGTGGCATCGGGGCCGACCTCTGACACACAGGGCAGGAGGAACAATAATTTTCTATGTCCTTCATCACCCCAGGCCAATAGAATCTCTGTAATACCCTCTCTCGGGTTTTCTCTGTCCCCAGATGACCTCCAAGAATGTGCCCATGGGCCAACTCCAACACCAACTTCCTGTAAGGTTTGGGCACCACAAGCTGCTCAACGGTTTCTTCTGCCCTTTTTGCCACCCGATACAGTAGGTCCTTCTCTACGCTGAAGTATGGGTAAGTGCAGGTATTATCTGGGTTCACTAACTCGCCATCTATTTCCACTAAGTTTTCCCGTGCCTTTATTAGGGCGGGGTCTTTTAACTGTTCTGTGGCAAAATTTTCCCTGTGAACCTCCAGATCAGAAAACTCCACAGACGGTAGGTTTTCGTCTGAGGAGGTGGGCTCCTCTCCAGTTTCTTGAGTCTCCCCTGCCAATACTGACAAGGGAAATTCTGGAGAGTCCTCACCACTCTCAGAGGAGTTCTGGCTATCACATTCCTGGTACATAGGGGCAACAGTGGGGGGCTCAGGATCATCCCACAGTTCCCAGAACTTCGGAAAATCCCTTCCCACAATGGCATCATGCGGTAATTGAGATACTAACCCCACTGGATGAGAGAGGGTACCTTTGGGGGTCTCGAAACACACTGTAGTCACTGGATACTCTCGGGTGTCCCCATGCACACAAATAACAGCTACCTTGCTATTCCCAGAGACCTCTGTTTTAACTAATTCAGCCTTTATCAGGGTCACAAGGCTACCTGAATCCAGCAATACCACAACATTTCTACCATTAACACACATTTTGCATAAATGTTTCTCAGTTCCTCGAATGGCAGTGCATGCGACTGTCGCACACAGCGACTGACGTCTGCCCGTCAGAAAGTCACACTGCATGGGTTCCTCCACAACCGGGCAATTGGCTGCAATATGTCCCGCTTGCCGGCAGCGGTAGCAAACGATCCTTCTTGCCGCCTCTTGAGCCGCTGATTTCCCAGGCTGTTCTCGCCAAACTTGGGGTAGAGCTCCCACCCTCTCACTCTCTCCACCCTCACCCCTTGGAATCCTCTTATCCGCCCCTGGGGATGGTCTGGTCTTAGGGTGGAAAGTCCGAGTGTCTCTGGAAGAGGCCGTCAGGTTCTCTGTAGCCAAGTATTTCTCCACACGATTCACAAGACCATCGGCCGTCTCTGGGTCTCCATGGCTTACCCACTTTTGGATGGCAGTAGGAAGAGCTCTCAAAAACCGATCCATTACAACACGTTCCACAATCTTTGGTGCGGACAAAGTCTCTGGCTGTAGCCACTTTCTGCTCAGGTGAATGAGATCATACATTTGAGACCTGGGGGGTTTTCCAAGCTGGAAAGTCCAGTTATGCACACGCTGAGCCCGGACAGCCTGGATGACACCCAGCCTTGCCAATATTTCAGCTTTTAGCATCACATAGTCTTTTGCTTGGTTAGGCTCTAGGTCATAGTAAGCTTTCTGCGATTCACCAGTTAACAGAGGAGCCACCAGTCCAGCCCACTGCTCCTCAGGCCACTTTTCTCTTTCAGCGGTCCTTTCAAATGTGGTCAAAAATACCTCTGGATCATCCTCTCCAGTCATTTTTGTCAATAAACGACTCACCCCAAAGGACGCGGTATTAGTGGGACGGCTTTCCTCACTGGTTTGCGGACGTTGCTGCATTACTGCTTCCATTTGTTGTAGTCTCTGCTCTAGCTTCTGTAACAGGTCTATGAAGCGGGCCTCAGATTGCTGCTGGGCTTGTTGCTGAGCTTCCAGACTCTGTTGGTGAGCTTGCTGCTGGGCTGCAAGGCTCCTTTGCAAACCTGCATTTGTCTGCTGTTGATTGGCATTTGCTAGAGCCAGCTGTTTCAGTATCTCCTCCATGCTGGCTTAAAAAAAAACTGCCACTGGTTCTCCACCAACTGTGAGGGGGTTAGCTCGGCAGCGGGTGTGTGTGACCCCCGGGATGGGCTCCCCACACAAAAACAGGCCCAGCAAACGGAGGTTGTGGTTTTCAAAATCAAAAAGGTGCGGTTTATTTTCTATTTACAGTGACAAAACACAGCAAAGCAAAAGAAACATAAATAAAATAAATCCTGGTCAACTTGACCTCTGGGTAAACATACAGGTTTCCTAACTAACAACTGGGATCAGCCTAGTGCTGTCCTAGTCCCTAAGTCCCTGGTTTTAAATGTCCAAGCAAATAGCCACACAGGCTTTTTCTCACCGCACAGGGGTTCACTCTCCCTAGACAGTCCACACAGGTCTGGTTCCAGGCATGAGCTAACATCTAATGAAGCTGGGAGTTCTTATAGAGGCCTAAATGAGCTGACAAGCTTCAGCTGGTCTCATCAACTCCCTGTCTGTACGACGCCCCACACTCTCCCTAGAGGTATGAGTCATCCATGAGCCCACTAGCCTTAGCTGGGCTTATACAACTCTCCACCTAGTTGTATAAGTCGGCGTAAAGCCTGAATCTGGGCGAAATATATCTACCCCCCTGGATGCAACCAGGTGACTTTACCTTCCTGCTGTCACAATATATATATATTTTTTTTTTATAAACTTTTATTTTGTTTGTTACTTGTAACTAATATGTCTAAGCCCCCTTAAAATCCCATGCACCTTCCCGATCTGGGATTTCTATATACATTACTTTAGGGATGTTGGTGCTGAAATTTTTCTTATAAAGTGCATGCTCTATATTTTCTTATCTGTGTTCTTCTCATATTCATTTTTGTAAAAATAATGATTAACAAATAAATTATACGATTTTTAAAATAAGGAGTTACTTTTCAATAACCCTGTAGTTGAGGGATAGACCATCAGCAACTGGAGCTTTCCACAGTCTGAGAAGAGGATATGGCTAAGTTGAATTCCTCCTGGGTAAGAGGTTTTTTAATTGCTCTCTCTGAGGAAACAGTGAGAGATCCAAAGATTTGAGCTAAAATTCTATAAGATGTTTGTAGGAGGACTAAGGGGTGAACACGGGGTCCCAGGGATTAGAGAGCTTATTAGTAAAGATGCTGAAACTCTTACACAAGGGTCAAGGAGATAGAAGCATTTTGAGGGCTTTTCATGACTCTTTCTAGCATTTTGCCTGGCATGTTGACTTATGTTTTTGGAAAGTTTGTTTCCCCCGCAGTAGTTAGTTTTATCAGTGTGGTATAATGGAGATATAGAATAAGGGAACAATCAGCGCAAACAACCTCTAATATAACCTAAAAATGCCAGCTGAACACAAAAGGTAATCACAAGCCCAAAGATAATCTGTAAAATAAATGGTATGTGCAGCGCAATAGCTAAGATAAAACAAAATAAAATGTGACAGTCCAATCAAATAAAACAGATATTCAAATGTCCCATTGGATAATGATAAGACAAATTCCTCATAGAAGAGAGTGAGAAGAAATCTCTGCCGACTGGGATGACGATACAATCCTCCCCCACACATGCAATGTGCTTACCAGAATTGGTGGACCTCTCAATTAAGAGAAGGTCATGCGAGCATGTATCCACCCTGGGATAATGGGATGTGGCTGCTGCAGATGAATCCTTCCAATGTCAGGAGTGAGGAAAAGCCGGATACTATCTCCAATGAGCAAACAAACTTCCACTGTAGGATGCTGAATGGATCTCCGTAAAGTGCAGGTGCCAAGAGAAAGATGAAGGGGACAATCTAAGTGTACTCCGTATGTACTTTATTTAAAATAGGTTCTCATATAAAATCAGCGCTATCGCGCAATGCATAAAAGGCTGATACTGAACAGCAAGCCGGATCAACTATCCAGCAGAGAGATGGCAGCGGGTGACGTCCGTGCATAAGCTCTTACCCCCGTACGCGGCGTTACGTCCAGAAGGACTTCGTCAGCGAGGGTGGAGCTTCAGTGTCACCCGGCTAACTGATATACCCAGCTGGTAACCATAGAAACGGAAATGCTAAAGCCGGAAGTCAGAGGAACAGACGGCTGATTTCCACCACAGTGTCACCAGCAAGTAAAAATACAATAAAGGTAAACAAGTGGTATGAAGTTTGTTACAATACCCTAGGTCCTTATGTGTGATAGAAAAAATAAAAATAAAAGTCGGACATAAAAATACCCGCGGCCATCTTTAACATGGGACAATAAAAAATCAACAATAAAATAAAGGCAACCTAACTATTTGTCTGAAATAAAACAGTTGAGATCAAACTCAACGTTTAAGCCTCTAGGTACAGCAACCTTGGTCTCATGTATCCACATGGACTCACGCTGGCTCAGTTGCCTAATAAAGTTGCCCCCTCTCCAGTGTTTAGTCACTTTTTCCAAACCCCAAAATTTGAGGCATTTTGGATTCCTATCATGAAACATTCTAAAATGCTTGGACACATAATGAGACTTCACACCTCTCCTAATGTTACCTACATGTTCTGCTATGCGGACTCCCATGGGTCTAGAGGTCCTCCCCACATATTGGAGAACGCAGTCGCATTCAAGCATGTATACCACCCCAACAGTGTCACATGTAATGAGGTTCTTGATCTGGTATGTTTTTTTGGTGGCAAAAGCAATAAAATCCTTTCTCTTCTTTAGATTGAATTTACATTGCCTGCATGCTGGACATTTTCCGCATGCGTAAAATCCTGACAAAAAGTTGAAAATCCTATTTTCTCTAATAACAGGGGGGTCTACAACACTGGGAGCAAGAATATCCCTAAGAGTAGGTGGTTTTTTGTAGATGAATTTCGGGCGCAGAGGAAGCACTGCACCCAAAACGCTATCTTTTCTTAAAATGTCCCAGTGTCGCAGGATGATTTTTTCAAATTTTTTGTGCTGTATATTGTAGTCGAGAATGATTTTATACTCGAATTTGTTCGCACCTCCTGCTTTTTTATCATTTTTATTAGAATCTGTAATGAGGGTGGTTCGATCCATGTTCCCAACTACCTGAATATCACCCAAAATGTGATCCCTTTTGTATCCTTTTTGGAGAAAACGATCAGCTAATATATTGGCTTGTGTATGGTAATCAGACTCAAGGGTGCAATTACGCCGTAGGCGAATAAATTGCCCCTTGGGAATGTTACAGAGCCACGATTGATGGTGGCAACTATCTAATGGAATGAATCCATTACGGTCTGTGGGTTTAAAAAAAAATTTTGTTTTAAATGATTCACCTTCTCTGAAAATTTCCAGATCTAAAAAGGCTATGTTTGAGGGGTCAGCGTTCCAAGTTAGACGTATGTTCTTGGTATTACCATTAAGCCTTGACATGAACATCTGCAGGCCAATGAGGTCTCCTTCCCAGATCATAATTAAATCATCAATGTATCGTTGGTAACATACAAGTTGTACAGGTCTGTCGCCAAAAACAAAATCCTCCTCCCAGAGGGCCATAAATAGATTTGCGACACTCGGCGCAAAACGGGCTCCCATAGCCACACCGAGTGTCTGCAAATAAAAATTCCCATCATGCCAGAAGTAATTCCTGGAAAGACAGAAATCTAATGATCTCATGAGGAAATTTTTCAAAGGAGATGGTAAACTAGACTTATCTAGAGCCCACTGAGCCGATGTAAGAGCATCCTTGTGGCCAATGATGGTATACAAAGAGCTGACATCAGCTGTGACTAATAAGCTATTGGCTTTACAAGGGGTATTCTCCAAAATTTGAATGATGTGTTTTGTATCTTTAAGATACGCTGTGGTAGTAGCCACCAACGGTTTGAGAAAATAATCAATATATTGACCTAATCTCGCTGATACGGAATCAATACCGTTGACAATCGGTCTGCCTGGAGGAAAACAAGGATCCTTGTGCACTTTCGGTAAAAAGTACACAATAGGTCTCCTACAGGCGCTAGGATCTAAGTATAACGCTTTTTTTTTAGTGAGAACTCCGTCCTCCTTCCCTGAGGAGATTATTGCTTGAAGTTCATCTTTAAACTGAAAAACAGGATCATGACCTATTTTCTTATATGTGTTTGTGTCTGACAGCAATCTATCAAGTTCTCCTTTATAGTATGTTTTACTCATGATTACCAACCCCCCACCCTTATCTGCGGGGCGGACTACTACATCTTTGTTATTTTCCAGTGTGCTGATACCTTTTTTCAAATAAGAGGGATCCCCCACTTTCTTTATTTTCATTGTTTCCAAATCGCTGGTGACCATATTTTTGAAGACCTCAATGTGTCTATGGTCATTTTTGGGAGGATTAAAAACTGACTTATTAGCCAGATTAGAGTGAATTCCAGATGAAACACCGAGGGCTCCTTGGGTGGATCTTTCGCCAGGTTTTGAGAGAAAATATCTTTTAATATTGAGGGTTCTGACAAATTTCTGCAAACTGATGTACGTCTGAAATTTGTTGAAGTTACGCACTGGTGCGAACTTCAGCCCTTTATCAAGGACCTTCAGTTCATCTTCGGATAAGATGGTCCCACTAATATTATAGATACCTGCCCCTAGTGGGATCTTGTCCTTTTTAAGTCTTCTTCCTCCTCGTCTTCCTCTCTTTCCCTTCTTTTGCCTCCCTGCCTGTTTCCAGTTGGGGTGTTGTTCCATGGGATTTGCCATTGGGACTGGGGGTTCCCTAAAAAAACACTTCCCTGATGGGTTCCTTCACTATACAGAGGTGTGAATCTGTTATAAGTGGATGTGGTGGCTCTATCATACTGATCATATTGGTAATCATGATCTCTAGGGTACTGATTATAGTTGTAAGGATGACTACCCCTATTAGGTCCTTGATTGGATGTTTTACCTCTAATTGGACGTGAAGGGCCCCAAGAATCATCCCTGAAACCCGAGTTATATGGTGGGGGATGATGTTGATAATTGCCTCTATCATTCCCATTTTTAGTGGGACCCCCTTTCCCTCTAGTGGGTTGTGTGTACACCTTGGAGTTAGCCCCCTGTGAGGATGAGGGATGGGGGCGGGCCACTGGGGTCCCTGGATGCGTTCTATTAGAAGAAGGCTGCAAAGTGGTGTTAGAAGGTATGGCTTCCGCGGTGTTAACTTTGGATTGCCATTTAAAAACTTCACACCTAGAAAAATCTCCAGAGTCTCTGATATATTTGGATTTTTTCTTTTCCTGTATATCTTTATCCCATTTAATCATTTTATTTTTCAATTCACTGGAATGTTTTGGAAAGTCCTGTGAATCCTGAAAAGGTTCTATTTTATTTTTAAGATCAATGATTTGTTTATCAAGGGTTTTCATTTTTCTCTGTTTTCTAATTAGCACAAAATCCATTAATTCCTGACCTTTTTTATCCAAAAAATTGTACCATTCTTGCAATGACTCATCGTCAGTGAGACCATCGTTAGGTGGAAGATCCCATCTCAGTCTTCTGGGAACTAACTTAGATTTTTTATATTGCTAGAATGATACAATGTCCCACCATGCCTTAATTTTCTTTTCATAAATATAACCCATTTTTCTAAAGCAGGTGGATAGGTCATCTGAACTGCTAGAAGATTGGGTGTTAGAGAAGACTTCATTAAGTCTAACTTCTCTCTGTTCTAAAAATGAGAACACCTCCATGAATGCTGCTGAGAGAAATGTGATAGAAACAGATGTATAGAATAAGGGAACAATCAGCGCAAACAACCTCTAATATAACCTAAAAATGCCAGCTGAACACAAAAGGTAATCACAAGCCCAAAGATAATCTGTAAAATAAATGGTATGTGCAGCGCAATAGCTAAGATAAAACAAAATAAAATGTGACAGTCCAATCAAATAAAACAGATATTCAAATGTCCCATTGGATAATGATAAGACAAATTCCTCATAGAAGAGAGTGAGAAGAAATCTCTGCCGACTGGGATGACGATACAATCCTCCCCCACACATGCAATGTGCTTACCAGAATTGGTGGACCTCTCAATTAAGAGAAGGTCATGCGAGCATGTATCCACCCTGGGATAATGGGATGTGGCTGCTGCAGATGAATCCTTCCAATGTCAGGAGTAGTGATGAGCCGAACACCCCCGGGTTCGGTTCGCACCAGAACCCGCGAACGGACCGAAAGTTCGTACGAACATTAGAACCCTATTAAATACAATGGATGCGAACGTTCGAATTCTAAAGTGCTAATTATAACAACTATTATGCATGTTATTGTCCTAAAAAGGGTTTGGGAACCCGGGTTGTGCACCAGGGGACATGTATCAATGCAAAAATAAGTTTTAAAAACGGTCGTTTTTCGGGAGCAGTCATTTTAATGATGCATAAAGTGAAAAAAAAAAGTCAAATATTCCTTTAAATATCGTACCTGGGGGGTGTCTAAAGTATGCCTGTGAAGTGCCACGTGTTTCCCGTGTTTAGAACTGTCCCTGCACAAAATGACACTTCTAAAGGAAAAAAAAGCCATTTAAAACTGCTTGCGGCTTTAATGTAATGTCTGGTCCCGGTAATATGGATGAAAATCTTTAAGAAAAATGGCATAGCTACCCCATGACCCCCCCCCCCTACCCCAGCCCATTACCAGCCCCTTTGGGTCTTGTATGGATATTAAGGGGAACCCCGCACATAAAATAAAAAAGGCCCTATATACTCTGAACAGCCGTATACAGGCGGTGCATACAAGACAGGGACTGTAGGTTTGTTCTTATGTAGAATCTGTTTGTAATTTTGAACAGGTACATTGTTTAAGTGTAGCTCCAGCCCAAAAATCTATTTTTAAACTTTTTGGGAAACATAGGTAAGGGTTATCACCCCTGTAACATTTGTTTTGCTGTCTGTGCCCCTGTTCAGAACATTTCACCTCACTTTCCGTCCCAATGACAACTGTTTTTGAAATGTGGTGTTTTTCTTGAAACAAGGATTGCTGATAAAGCATCAGTACAGAGGAGACACCTTTCTCCCATATTAATTCTTACAGGAGAGAATTTTCCTTCCAAGGGGTAGATTTCCTCTCACTTCCTGTTGTCTTCTTGCGTTTGCAAGTAGGAGTCGTTTGTAAGTTGGATGTTTGAAAGTAGGGACCTGCCGTATATACTCTGCAGAAATAGGCCCCTTAGTTGTTGGTGTTGGCACAACACTGTAAGCACTCACAGTTACTCTTGGTTGGTGCTGGAACGCCCTGCTGTCAACTATTATATCAGGAATTGTAATTACATATAATTGTTGAACAGTGGTAGTAAAAATTGGGCCTTTGATGGTGGTGCTGGTGCCACAACACTGTAAGCCCTGACAGTTACTCTTGGTGGGTGCAGCAATGGGCCCTGCTGTGAATTATTAGATCAAGAATTGTAATTGCATGCCCCTGTTGAACAGGGGCTGAAAAATTGGGCCTTTCGTGGTGGTGGTGGTGGTGGCGTTGCCACAACACTGTAAGCCCTCAGAGTTACTCTTGGTGGGTGCAGGAATGGGCCCTGCTGTGAATTATTAGATCAAGAATTGTAATTACATGCCCCTTTTGAACAGGGGCTGAAAAATTGGGCCTTTCGTGGTGGTGGTGGTGGTGGTGTTGCCACAACACTGTAAGCCCTCAGAGTTACTCTTGGTGGGTGCAGCAATGGGCCCTGCTGTGAATTATTAGATCAAGAATTGTAATTACATGCCCCTGTTGAACAGGGGCTGAAAAATTGGGCCTTAGGCACTGGTGGCACAACACTACAACCCCTCACAGATACTGTACTTGGAGCACAGCAATGAGCCCTGTTGCAAAGTATTGCTTCAAAAATTGTAATGACACGCCCCTGTTAAACAGGGGCTGAAAAATTGGGCCTTAGGCACTGGTGCCACAACACTCCAACCCCTCACAGATACTGTACTTGGAGCACAGCAATGAGCCCTATGGCAAATTATTGCTAAAAAAATTGTAATTACACGCCCCTGTAAAACAGGGGCTGAAAAATTGGGCCTTAGCCACTGGTGGCGGCACCCATAAACAAAAATGATCTTCCAAGCTATCATCATCAATCGTATCATTGAGGACTCGGAGGAGGAGGATAGCCAGTCAACATAACAGCACAGACACTCAGCATCAGCATCAGTCTTGAAGGGATGTGACATGTTAAAATCAATTAGTCTGTTATATCAGCATCAGGTGTGTGGTAGCTGGTGGTGATCCAAGACTGGTTCATCTTGATGAAAGTCAGTCGATCAACCGAGTCGGTGGACAGGCGCACCCTGTGATCCGTGACAAATCCTCCAGCAGCACTGAATGTGCGTTCCGAAAGAACGCTGGATGCAGGACAGGCCAGTAGCTCAATTGCATACTGTGCAAGCTCTGCCCAGTGATCCATCCTCAAGACCCAGTAAGCCAGAGGATTTTCGGTGGGGAAGGTGTCCAAGTCTGACCTTGCCCCTAGATATTCCTGCACCATGTTTATCAGACGCTGGCGATGGTTGCTGGAACCGATCATACTTTGGGGCTGCGGACTAAAGAATTGTCTGAACGCATCGGTCAGACGGCCACCTTCCCCACCGCTCCTTCTTTGACTGGCCGAAGCCTCAGCAACTCGTTGTCCAGGACCAGGAGTTTGTAACCTCCCAGTCTCTGGGAACGCGTTGCACAGACCTTTCTGCAAGGCCTCCCGGAGTTGTCTCATCCTCTGCTCCCTCTGCGACGGTAACATAAGGTCCGCAACCTTACCCTTGTACCGTGGATCAAGGAGAGTGGCCAGCCAGTAATGGTCCCTCTCCTTGATCCGAAGAATACGAGGATCCTTCCGCAGACTTTGCAGGATCAGGGAGGCCATGCAGCGTAGGTTTGCTGAGGCATTCGCTCCGGAGTCCTCTGGGTCACTAAGGACGACATGATCCGCAGCCACCTCCTCCCAGCCACGTACAAGTCCACTGGTTTCTTGGGACTGTAAATCATCCCTAAAAGACTGCTGCTGATGATGCTGAGTGCCAGCCTCCACCTCCATGCTGACACAATCCTCCTCCTCCTCCTCCTCCTCCTCTTCCTGTGCGATGGGTGGGACAGAAGGAACACTGTCTGGGTAAAGGGGGCCTTGAGAGGCAAGGAAGTCCTCCTCTTCCTGCCTCTGTTCTGCCTCAAGTGCCCTGTCCATTATTCCACGCAGCGTGTGCTCCAACAGGTGGACAAGAGGTACAGTGTCACTGATGCATGCACTGTCACTGCTCACCATCCTCGTGGCCTCCTCAAATGGTGCCAGGACAGTGCATGCATCCCTGATCATGCCCCACTGGCGTGGAGAAAAAAAACCAAGCTCCCCTGACCCTGTCCTGGTGCCGTAGTCGCACAGGTACTCATTGATGGCCCTCTGCTGCGTGTGCAGCCGCTGCAGCATGGCCAACGTTGAGTTCCACCTGGTGGGCATGTCACATATAAGGCGGTTCTTGGGCAGGTTCAACTCCTTTTGCAGCTCAGCCAGGCGAGCACTGGCATTATAAGATCTGCGGAAATGCACACAGACTTTCCTGGCCTGCCTCAGGACATCCTGTAAGCCCGGGTACCTGCCCAAGAACCGCTGCACCACCAGGTTAAGGACGTGAGCCACACAGGGCACATGGGTCAGTTGTCCCTGTCGGAGGGCGGAGAGGAGGTTGGTGCCATTGTCGCAAACCACCATTCCTGGCTTAAGCTGGCGTGGCGTCAACCACCTCTCGGCCTGGCCCTGCAGAGCAGACAGGACCTCTGCCCCAGTGTGGCTTCTGTCCCCCAAACACACCAGCGCAAGCACGGCATGGCATCTTTTTGCCTGCGTACTTGCGTAGCCCCTTGAACGGCTACGGAGCACCGCTGGTTCAGAGGACAAACCACAGGAAGAGGCCATGGAGGAAGAAGAAGAGGAGGGGGTGGAGGAGAGAGGTGTGTCACAACCAGTAGTAGCATTTTGGAGGCGTGGCGGTGGAACAACCTCCAACACTACTGCACCTTGTCCTGCATCCTTCCCAGCTGCCAAAAGAGTGACCCAATGGGCCGTGAAAGAAAGGTAACGTCCCTGTCCATGCTTGCTGGACCATGAGTCAGCGGTAATATGCACCTTACCGCTGACCGCCCTGTCCAGCGAGGCCAAGACATTGCCTTCCACATGCCGGTAGAGAGCCGGAATAGCCTTCCGTGAGAAAAAGTGGCGTTTGGGAACCTGCCACTGAGGAACCGCACATTGCACAAACTCACGGAAGGGGGCCGAGTCTACCAACTGAAAAGGCAGCAGTTGAAGCGCTAGCAATTTAGCCAAGCTAGCATTCAACCGCTGGGCATGTGGATGGCTGGGAGTGAACTTCTTTCGACGGTCCAGCAGCTGGGGCAGGGAAATTTGCCTGCTAGAATCGGACGTCGGTGTACTGCTAGCAGAGTGGCCGCAAGTACTTGGCTGTGACACACCTAATTCTACACCTTCATTCCTCTCAGTGCATGTTTCAGAGAGGACTGAAGTTATAGTGGGGTTGGAGATCCCAGCTGATGCGGTGCAAGGAGAGGTCCGCTTTGTTCTTTGGTGTGGGTCTTTGAGGTAGGCTTGCCAACGAGCTGCATGGCAGGTCAACATATGTCTGGTCAGGCATGTGGTACCCAAGCGGCTGATGTTTTGGCCACGCGATATACGCTTGAGACATATGTTGCAAACAGCAGCTGTGCGATCTGATGCACTAGCCTCAAAAAAGGCCCACACCAAAGAACTTTTTGAATGACGGGCAGAGGCAGCGCCCTGCACAGGCGGAGCTCTGCGGTGTGATTCCGTCGGTGTACTGCCCTTACGCTGGCCACCAAAGGGCATCCTGCCTCGTTGGAGATGTGCCTCCTCCTCATCCTCCTCCTCCTCCTCTCTCCTATTAGGCACCCACGTGGAGTCAGTGACCTCATCATCCCCTCCCTCCTCATCACTGGAGCCAATCTGGCAGTATGCTGCAGCTGCTGGAACATGACTGCCAGATTGGTGTCCTTCTTGAGCATCCCCTCTGTCTGCTCTCACGCTACTGCCTTCCTGTAGCTGGGTTTCATCATCAGACCCTTCGAAACGCTGGGCATCCTCCTGGAGCATGTACCCAACACTGTGCTCAAACAGTTCGGGGGACTCCTCAGGAGGAGGACATGGTGGGTCTAGGGAAGGAGTGACTGATGATGAGTCTGACATTGATACCAGGGAAGAGGACGCTTTGGCAGCTGCTTTGCCAGTACCCTGAGCCTGGGTGAGAGAGGATGAGGAGGAGGAGGAGGGCTTGGTCATCCACTCTACCAAGTCTTCGGCATGATGTGGCTCAACATGTCCAGCTGCCGAAAAGAAGGACAAGCGTGTCCCATGGCCATGTGCTGATGACAATGCACCGCGTCCACGACCAGCACTGTTGTCCCCAGACACAGAGCCTGCTTGCCCTCTTTTATTGCCTCCTGACTGTCTGCCTCTCCTTGTTTGCCTTCCAGACATTCTAATAGATGGCCTGCAGGGAGATGGGAAAAAAGCAATAAGGGCTACCTTCAGGTGTCCTTCTCTGTCACTTTACTTAAGGATTTCTAAATATGGTTGAGGATGATTGCTTTTGCACAGAAGAGCACAACGACAATTTCCCTGACTGTCCAAAAAACAAGGATTTCAAAGATGGTTGATGAGGAATGCTTTAGCACACTATAGCACAAGGAGAATTTCCCTCACTGTCCTTCCCTGTCCCTAGAAACAAGGATTATCACAGTGAAAGAAACTGACACTCTTCCTACCTATAGTTTTCTGTCCCTAGAAAAAATGTTTTTTTAAAGCACACTATAGCGCAAGGAGAATTTCCCTCACTGTCCTTCCCTGTCCCTAGAAACAAGGATTATCACAGTGAAAGAAACTGACACTCTTCCTACCTATAGTTTTCTGTCCCTAGAAAAAATGTTTTTTTAAAGCACACTATAGCACAAGGAGAATTTCCCTCACTGTCCTTCCCTGTCCCTAGAAACAAGGATTCGCACAGTAAAACACACTGACACTCTCCCTACCTATAGTTTTCTGTCCCTAGAAAAAATGTTTTTTTAAAGCACACTATAGCACAAGGAGAATTTCCCTCACTGTCCTTCCCTGTCCCTAGAAACAAGGATTCGCACAGTAAAACACACTGACACTCTCCCTACCTATAGTTTTCTGTCCCTAGAAAAAATGTTTTTTTAAAGCACACTATAGCACAAGGAGAATTTCCCTCACTGTCCTTCCCTGTCCCTAGAAACAAGGATTATCACAGTGAAAGAAACTGACACTCTTCCTACCTATAGTTTTCTGTCCCTAGAAAAAATGTTTTTTTAAAGCACACTATAGCACAAGGAGAATTTCCCTCACTGTCCTTCCCTGTCCCTAGAAACAAGGATTCGCACAGTAAAACACACTGACACTCTCCCTACCTATAGTTTTCTGTCCCTAGAAATTTTTTTTTTTAAAGCACACTATAGCACAAGGAGAATTTCCCTCACTGTCCTTCCCTGTCCCTAGAAACAAGGATTCGCACAGTAAAACACACTGACACTCTCCCTACCTATAGTTTTCTGTCCCTAGAAAAAATGTTTTTTTAAAGCACACTATAGCACAAGGAGAATTTCCCTCACTGTCCTTCCCTGTCCCTAGAAACAAGGATTCGCACAGTAAAACACACTGACACTCTCCCTACCTATAGTTTTCTGTCCCTAGAAAAAATGTTTTTTTAAAGCACACTATAGCACAAGGAGAATTTCCCTCACTGTCCTTCCCTGTCCCTAGAAACAAGGATTATCACAGTGAAAGAAACTGACACTCTTCCTACCTATAGTTTTCTGTCCCTAGAAAAAATGTTTTTTTAAAGCACACTATAGCACAAGGAGAATTTCCCTCACTGTCCTTCCCTGTCCCTAGAAACAAGGATTATCACAGTGAAAGAAACTGACACTCTTCCTACCTATAGTTTTCTGTCCCTAGAAAAAATGTTTTTTTAAAGCACACTATAGCACAAGGAGAATTTCCCTCACTGTCCTTCCCTGTCCCTAGAAACAAGGATTCGCACAGTAAAACACACTGACACTCTCCCTACCTATAGTTTTCTGTCCCTGGAAAAAATGTTTTTTTAAAGCACACTATAGCACAAGGAGAATTTCCCTCACTGTCCTTCCCTGTCCCTAGAAACAAGGATTCGCACAGTAAAACACACTGACACTCTCCCTACCTATAGTTTTCTGTCCCTAGAAAAAATGTTTTTTTAAAGCACACTATAGCACAAGGAGAATTTCCCTCACTGTCCTTCCCTGTCCCTAGAAACAAGGATTCACACAGTAAAACACACTGACACTCTCCCTACCTATAGTTTTCTGTCCCTAGAAAAAATGTTTTTTTAAAGCACACTATAGCACAAGGAGAATTTCCCTCACTGTCCTTCCCTGTCCCTAGAAACAAGGATTCGCACAGTAAAACACACTGACACTCTCCCTACCTATAGTTTTCTGTCCCTAGAAAAAATGTTTTTTTAAAGCACACTATAGCACAAGGAGAATTTCCCTCACTGTCCTTCCCTGTCCCTAGAAACAAGGATTCGCACAGTAAAACACACTGACACTCTCCCTACCTATAGTTTTCTGTCCCTAGAAAAAATGTTTTTTTAAAGCACACTATAGCACAAGGAGAATTTCCCTCACTGTCCTTCCCTGTCCCTAGAAACAAGGATTCGCACAGTAAAACACACTGACACTCTCCCTACCTATAGTTTTCTGTCCCTAGAAAAAATGTTTTTTTAAAGCACACTATAGCACAAGGAGAATTTCCCTCACTGTCCTTCCCTGTCCCTAGAAACAAGGATTCGCACAGTAAAACACACTGACACTCTCCCTACCTATAGTTTTCTGTCCCTAGAAAAAATGTTTTTTTAAAGCACACTATAACACAAGGAGAATTTCCCTCACTGTCCTTCCCTGTCCCTAGAAACAAGGATACGCACAGTAAAACACACTGACACTCTCCCTACCTATAGTTTTCTGTCCCTAGAAAAAATGTTTTTTTAAAGCACACTATAGCACAAGGAGAATTTCCCTCACTGTCCTTCCCTGTCCCTAGAAACAAGGATTCGCACAGTAAAACACACTGACACTCTCCCTACCTATAGTTTTCTGTCCCTAGAAAAAATGTTTTTTTAAAGCACACTATAGCACAAGGAGAATTTCCCTCACTGTCCTTCCCTGTCCCTAGAAACAAGGATTCGCACAGTAAAACACACTGACACTCTCCCTACCTATAGTTTTCTGTCCCTAGAAAAAATGTTTTTTTAAAGCACACTATAGCACAAGGAGAATTTCCCTCACTGTCCTTCCCTGTCCCTAGAAACAAGGATTCGCACAGTAAAACACACTGACACTCTCCCTACCTATAGTTTTCTGTCCCTAGAAAAAATGTTTTTTTAAAGCACACTATAGCACAAGGAGAATTTCCCTCACTGTCCTTCCCTGTCCCTAGAAACAAGGATTCGCACAGTAAAACACACTGACACTCTCCCTACCTATAGTTTTCTGTCCCTAGAAAAAATGTTTTTTTAAAGCACACTATAGCACAAGGAGAATTTCCCTCACTGTCCTTCCCTGTCCCTAGAAACAAGGATTCGCACAGTAAAACACACTGACACTCTCCCTACCTATAGTTTTCTGTCCCTAGAAAAAATGTTTTTTTAAAGCACACTATAGCACAAGGAGAATTTCCCTCACTGTCCTTCCCTGTCCCTAGAAACAAGGATTCGCACAGTAAAACACACTGACACTCTCCCTACCTATAGTTTTCTGTCCCTAGAAAAAATGTTTTTTTAAAGCACACTATAGCACAAGGAGAATTTCCCTCACTGTCCTTCCCTGTCCCTAGAAACAAGGATTCGCACAGTAAAACACACTGACACTCTCCCTACCTATAGTTTTCTGTCCCTAGAATTTTTTTTTTTTTAAAGCACACTATAGCACAAGGAGAATTTCCCTCACTGTCCTTCCCTGTCCCTAGAAACAAGGATTCGCACAGTAAAACACACTGACACTCTCCCTACCTATAGTTTTCTGTCCCTAGAAAAAATGTTTTTTTAAAGCACACTATAGCACAAGGAGAATTTCCCTCACTGTCCTTCCCTGTCCCTAGAAACAAGGATTCGCACAGTAAAACACACTGACACTCTCCCTACCTATAGTTTTCTGTCCCTAGAAAAAATGTTTTTTTAAAGCACACTATAGCACAAGGAGAATTTCCCTCACTGTCCTTCCCTGTCCCTAGAAACAAGGATTCGCACAGTAAAACACACTGACACTCTCCCTACCTATAGTTTTCTGTCCCTAGAAAAAATGTTTTTTTAAAGCACACTATAGCACAAGGAGAATTTCCCTCACTGTCCTTCCCTGTCCCTAGAAACAAGGATTCGCACAGTAAAACACACTGACACTCTCCCTACCTATAGTTTTCTGTCCCTAGAAAAAATGTTTTTTTAAAGCACACTATAGCACAAGGAGAATTTCCCTCACTGTCCTTCCCTGTCCCTAGAAACAAGGATTCGCACAGTAAAACACACTGACACTCTCCCTACCTATAGTTTTCTGTCCCTAGAAAAAATGTTTTTTTAAAGCACACTATAGCACAAGGAGAATTTCCCTCACTGTCCTTCCCTGTCCCTAGAAACAAGGATTCGCACAGTAAAACACACTGACACTCTCCCTACCTATAGTTTTCTGTCCCTAGAAAAAATGTTTTTTTAAAGCACACTATAGCACAAGGAGAATTTCCCTCACTGTCCTTCCCTGTCCCTAGAAACAAGGATTATCACAGTGAAAGAAACTGACACTCTTCCTACCTATAGTTTTCTGTCCCTAGAAAAAATGTTTTTTTAAAGCACACTATAGCACAAGGAGAATTTCCCTCACTGTCCTTCCCTGTCCCTAGAAACAAGGATTCGCACAGTAAAACACACTGACACTCTCCCTACCTATAGTTTTCTGTCCCTAGAAATTTTTTTTTTTAAAGCACACTATAGCACAAGGAGAATATCCCTCACTGTCCTTCCCTGTCCCTAGAAACAAGGATTCGCACAGTAAAACACACTGACACTCTCCCTACCTATAGTTTTCTGTCCCTAGAAAAAATGTTTTTTTAAAGCACACTATAGCACAAGGAGAATTTCCCTCACTGTCCTTCCCTGTCCCTAGAAACAAGGATTTGCACAGTAAAACACACTGACACTCTCCCTACCTATAGTTTTCTGTCCCTAGAAAAAATGTTTTTTTAAAGCACACTATAGCACAAGGAGAATTTCCCTCACTGTCCTTCCCTGTCCCTAGAAACAAGGATTCGCACAGTAAAACACACTGACACTCTCCCTACCTATAGTTTTCTGTCCCTAGAAAAAATGTTTTTTTAAAGCACACTATAGCACAAGGAGAATTTCCCTCACTGTCCTTCCCTGTCCCTAGAAACAAGGATTCGCACAGTAAAACACACTGACACTCTCCCTACCTATAGTTTTCTGTCCCTAGAAAAAATGTTTTTTTAAAGCACACTATAGCACAAGGAGAATTTCCCTCACTGTCCTTCCCTGTCCCTAGAAACAAGGATTCACACAGTAAAACACACTGACACTCTCCCTACCTATAGTTTTCTGTCCCTAGAAAAAATGTTTTTTTAAAGCACACTATAGCACAAGGAGAATTTCCCTCACTGTCCTTCCCTGTCCCTAGAAACAAGGATTCACACAGTAAAACACACTGACACTCTCCCTACCTATAGTTTTCTGTCCCTAGAAAAAATGTTTTTTTAAAGCACACTATAGCACAAGGAGAATTTCCCTCACTGTCCTTCCCTGTCCCTAGAAACAAGGATTTGCACAGTAAAACACACTGACACTCTCCCTACCTATAGTTTTCTGTCCCTAGAAAAAATGATTTTTTAAAGCACACTATAGCACAAGGAGAATTTCCCTCACTGTCCTTCCCTGTCCCTAGAAACAAGGATTCGCACAGTAAAACACACTGACACTCTCCCTACCTATAGTTTTCTGTCCCTAGAAAAAATGTTTTTTTAAAGCACACTATAGCACAAGGAGAATTTCCCTCACTGTCCTTCCCTGTCCCTAGAAACAAGGATTCGCACAGTAAAACACACTGACACTCTCCCTACCTATAGTTTTCTGTCCCTAGAAAAAATGTTTTTTTAAAGCACACTATAGCACAAGGAGAATTTCCCTCACTGTCCTTCCCTGTCCCTAGAAACAAGGATTCGCACAGTAAAACACACTGACACTCTCCCTACCTATAGTTTTCTGTCCCTAGAAAAAATGTTTTTTTAAAGCACACTATAGCACAAGGAGAATTTCCCTCACTGTCCTTCCCTGTCCCTAGAAACAAGGATTCGCACAGTAAAACACACTGACACTCTCCCTACCTATAGTTTTCTGTCCCTAGAAAAAATGTTTTTTTAAAGCACACTATAGCACAAGGAGAATTTCCCTCACTGTCCTTCCCTGTCCCTAGAAACAAGGATTCGCACAGTAAAACACACTGACACTCTCCCTACCTATAGTTTTCTGTCCCTAGAAAAAATGTTTTTTTAAAGCACACTATAGCACAAGGAGAATTTCCCTCACTGTCCTTCCCTGTCCCTAGAAACAAGGATTCGCACAGTAAAACACACTGACACTCTCCCTACCTATAGTTTTCTGTCCCTAGAAAAAATGTTTTTTTAAAGCACACTATAGCACAAGGAGAATTTCCCTCACTGTCCTTCCCTGTCCCTAGAAACAAGGATTCGCACAGTAAAACACACTGACACTCTCCCTACCTATAGTTTTCTGTCCCTAGAAAAAATGTTTTTTTAAAGCACACTATAGCACAAGGAGAATTTCCCTCACTGTCCTTCCCTGTCCCTAGAAACAAGGATTCGCACAGTAAAACACACTGACACTCTCCCTACCTATAGTTTTCTGTCCCTAGAAAAAATGTTTTTTTAAAGCACACTATAGCACAAGGAGAATTTCCCTCACTGTCCTTCCCTGTCCCTAGAAACAAGGATTCGCACAGTAAAACACACTGACACTCTCCCTACCTATAGTTTTCTGTCCCTAGAAAAAATGTTTTTTTAAAGCACACTATAGCACAAGGAGAATTTCCCTCACTGTCCTTCCCTGTCCCTAGAAACAAGGATTCGCACAGTAAAACACACTGACACTCTCCCTACCTATAGTTTTCTGTCCCTAGAAAAAATGTTTTTTTAAAGCACACTATAGCACAAGGAGAATTTCCCTCACTGTCCTTCCCTGTCCCTAGAAACAAGGATTCGCACAGTAAAACACACTGACACTCTCCCTACCTATAGTTTTCTGTCCCTAGAAAAAATGTTTTTTTAAAGCACACTATAGCACAAGGAGAATTTCCCTCACTGTCCTTCCCTGTCCCTAGAAACAAGGATTCGCACAGTAAAACACACTGACACTCTCCCTACCTATAGTTTTCTGTCCCTAGAAAAAATGTTTTTTTAAAGCACACTATAGCACAAGGAGAATTTCCCTCACTGTCCTTCCCTGTCCCTAGAAACAAGGATTCGCACAGTAAAACACACTGACACTCTCCCTACCTATAGTTTTCTGTCCCTAGAAAAAATGTTTTTTTAAAGCACACTATAACACAAGGAGAATTTCCCTCACTGTCCTTCCCTGTCCCTAGAAACAAGGATACGCACAGTAAAACACACTGACACTCTCCCTACCTATAGTTTTCTGTCCCTAGAAAAAATGTTTTTTTAAAGCACACTATAGCACAAGGAGAATTTCCCTCACTGTCCTTCCCTGTCCCTAGAAACAAGGATTCGCACAGTAAAACACACTGACACTCTCCCTACCTATAGTTTTCTGTCCCTAGAAAAAATGTTTTTTTAAAGCACACTATAGCACAAGGAGAATTTCCCTCACTGTCCTTCCCTGTCCCTAGAAACAAGGAATCGCACAGTAAAACACACTGACACTCTCCCTACCTATAGTTTTCTGTCCCTAGAAAAAATGTTTTTTTAAAGCACACTATAGCACAAGGAGAATTTCCCTCACTGTCCTTCCCTGTCCCTAGAAACAAGGATTCGCACAGTAAAACACACTGACACTCTCCCTACCTATAGTTTTCTGTCCCTAGAAAAAATGTTTTTTTAAAGCACACTATAGCACAAGGAGAATTTCCCTCACTGTCCTTCCCTGTCCCTAGAAACAAGGATTCGCACAGTAAAACACACTGACACTCTCCCTACCTATAGTTTTCTGTCCCTAGAAAAAATGTTTTTTTAAAGCACACTATAGCACAAGGAGAATTTCCCTCACTGTCCTTCCCTGTCCCTAGAAACAAGGATTCGCACAGTAAAACACACTGACACTCTCCCTACCTATAGTTTTCTGTCCCTAGAAAAAATGTTTTTTTAAAGCACACTATAGCACAAGGAGAATTTCCCTCACTGTCCTTCCCTGTCCCTAGAAACAAGGATTCGCACAGTAAAACACACTGACACTCTCCCTACCTATAGTTTTCTGTCCCTAGAAAAAATGTTTTTTTAAAGCACACTATAGCACAAGGAGAATTTCCCTCACTGTCCTTCCCTGTCCCTAGAAACAAGGATTCGCACAGTAAAACACACTGACACTCTCCCTACCTATAGTTTTCTGTCCCTAGAAAAAATGTTTTTTTAAAGCACACTATAGCACAAGGAGAATTTCCCTCACTGTCCTTCCCTGTCCCTAGAAACAAGGATTCGCACAGTAAAACACACTGACACTCTCCCTACCTATAGTTTTCTGTCCCTAGAAAAAATGTTTTTTTAAAGCACACTATAACACAAGGAGAATTTCCCTCACTGTCCTTCCCTGTCCCTAGAAACAAGGATTCGCACAGTAAAACACACTGACACTCTCCCTACCTATAGTTTTCTGTCCCTAGAAAAAAATTTTTTTTAAAGCACACTATAACACAAGGAGAATTTCCCTCACTGTCCTTCCCTGTCCCTAGAAACAAGGATACGCACAGTAAAACACACTGACACTCTCCCTACCTATAGTTTTCTGTCCCTAGAAAAAATGTTTTTTTAAAGCACACTATAGCACAAGGAGAATTTCCCTCACTGTCCTTCCCTGTCCCTAGAAACAAGGATTCGCACAGTAAAACACACTGACACTCTCCCTACCTATAGTTTTCTGTCCCTAGAAAAAATGTTTTTTTAAAGCACACTATAGCACAAGGAGAATTTCCCTCACTGTCCTTCCCTGTCCCTAGAAACAAGGATTCGCACAGTAAAACACACTGACACTCTCCCTACCTATAGTTTTCTGTCCCTAGAAAAAATGTTTTTTTTAAAGCACACTATAGCACAAGGAGAATTTCCCTCACTGTCCTTCCCTGTCCCTAGAAACAAGGATTCGCACAGTAAAACACACTGACACTCTCCCTACCTATAGTTTTCTGTCCCTAGAAAAAATGTTTTTTTAAAGCACACTATAGCACAAGGAGAATTTCCCTCACTGTCCTTCCCTGTCCCTAGAAACAAGGATTCGCACAGTAAAACACACTGACACTCTCCCTACCTATAGTTTTCTGTCCCTAGAAAAAATGTTTTTTTAAAGCACACTATAGCACAAGGAGAATTTCCCTCACTGTCCTTCCCTGTCCCTAGAAACAAGGATTCGCACAGTAAAACACACTGACACTCTCCCTACCTATAGTTTTCTGTCCCTAGAAAAAATGATTTTTTAAAGCACACTATAGCACAAGGAGAATTTCCCTCACTGTCCTTCCCTGTCCCTAGAAACAAGGATTCGCACAGTAAAACACACTGACACTCTCCCTACCTATAGTTTTCTGTCCCTAGAAAAAAATGTTTTTTTAAAGCACACTATAGCACAAGGAGAATTTCCCTCACTGTCCTTCCCTGTCCCTAGAAACAAGGATTCGCACAGTAAAACACACTGACACTCTCCCTACCTATAGTTTTCTGTCCCTAGAAAAAATGTTTTTTTAAAGCACACTATAGCACAAGGAGAATTTCCCTCACTGTCCTTCCCTGTCCCTAGAAACAAGGATTCGCACAGTAAAACACACTGACACTCTCCCTACCTATAGTTTTCTGTCCCTAGAAAAAATGTTTTTTTAAAGCACACTATAGCACAAGGAGAATTTCCCTCACTGTCCTTCCCTGTCCCTAGAAACAAGGATTCGCACAGTAAAACACACTGACACTCTCCCTACCTATAGTTTTCTGTCCCTAGAAAAAATGTTTTTTTAAAGCACACTATAGCACAAGGAGAATTTCCCTCACTGTCCTTCCCTGTCCCTAGAAACAAGGATTCGCACAGTAAAACACACTGACACTCTCCCTACCTATAGTTTTCTGTCCCTAGAAAAAATGTTTTTTTAAAGCACACTATAGCACAAGGAGAATTTCCCTCACTGTCCTTCCCTGTCCCTAGAAACAAGGATTCGCACAGTAAAACACACTGACACTCTCCCTACCTATAGTTTCCTGTCCCTAGAAAAAATGTTTTTTTAAAGCACACTATAGCACAAGGAGAATTTCCCTCACTGTCCTTCCCTGTCCCTAGAAACAAGGATTCGCACAGTAAAACACACTGACACTCTCCCTACCTATAGTTTTCTGTCCCTAGAAAAAATGTTTTTTTAAAGCACACTATAGCACAAGGAGAATTTCCCTCACTGTCCTTCCCTGTCCCTAGAAACAAGGATTCGCACAGTAAAACACACTGACACTCTCCCTACCTATAGTTTTCTGTCCCTAGAAAAAATGTTTTTTTAAAGCACACTATAGCACAAGGAGAATTTCCCTCACTGTCCTTCCCTGTCCCTAGAAACAAGGATTCGCACAGTAAAACACACTGACACTCTCCCTACCTATAGTTTTCTGTCCCTAGAAAAAATGTTTTTTTAAAGCACACTATAGCACAAGGAGAATTTCCCTCACTGTCCTTCCCTGTCCCTAGAAACAAGGATTCGCACAGTAAAACACACTGACACTCTCCCTACCTATAGTTTTCTGTCCCTAGAAAAAATGTTTTTTTAAAGCACACTATAGCACAAGGAGAATTTCCCTCACTGTCCTTCCCTGTCCCTAGAAACAAGGATTCGCACAGTAAAACACACTGACACTCTCCCTACCTATAGTTTTCTGTCCCTAGAAAAAATGTTTTTTTAAAGCACACTATAGCACAAGGAGAATTTCCCTCACTGTCCTTCCCTGTCCCTAGAAACAAGGATTCACACAGTAAAACACACTGACACTCTCCCTACCTATAGTTTTCTGTCCCTAGAAAAAATGTTTTTTTAAAGCACACTATAGCACAAGGAGAATTTCCCTCACTGTCCTTCCCTGTCCCTAGAAACAAGGATTCACACAGTAAAACACACTGACACTCTCCCTACCTATAGTTTTCTGTCCCTAGAAAAAATGTTTTTTTAAAGCACACTATAGCACAAGGAGAATTTCCCTCACTGTCCTTCCCTGTCCCTAGAAACAAGGATTCGCACAGTAAAACACACTGACACTCTCCCTACCTATAGTTTTCTGTCCCTAGAAAAAATGATTTTTTAAAGCACACTATAGCACAAGGAGAATTTCCCTCACTGTCCTTCCCTGTCCCTAGAAACAAGGATTCGCACAGTAAAACACACTGACACTCTCCCTACCTATAGTTTTCTGTCCCTAGAAAAAATGTTTTTTTAAAGCACACTATAGCACAAGGAGAATTTCCCTCACTGTCCTTCCCTGTCCCTAGAAACAAGGATTCGCACAGTAAAACACACTGACACTCTCCCTACCTATAGTTTTCTGTCCCTAGAAAAAATGTTTTTTTAAAGCACACTATAGCACAAGGAGAATTTCCCTCACTGTCCTTCCCTGTCCCTAGAAACAAGGATTCGCACAGTAAAACACACTGACACTCTCCCTACCTATAGTTTTCTGTCCCTAGAAAAAATTTTTTTTTAAAGCACACTATAGCACAAGGAGAATTTCCCTCACTGTCCTTCCCTGTCCCTAGAAACAAGGATTCGCACAGTAAAACACACTGACACTCTCCCTACCTATAGTTTTCTGTCCCTAGAAAAAATGTTTTTTTAAAGCACACTATAGCACAAGGAGAATTTCCCTCACTGTCCTTCCCTGTCCCTAGAAACAAGGATTCGCACAGTAAAACACACTGACACTCTCCCTACCTATCCTTCTCTTTCCCTAAACTAAAGGAATCCAGGTTAAGCAAGAAAAAATAAATGTCACTGTCCCTGCCTATGCTTCTCTTTCCCTGCTCCGGAACACACTACACTAGGCCGCCGTGCTGGCGGCCTTTTATAGTGTGGGGCGTGTACTAAACACCCTCAGCAATAATTGGCCACAGGCATCCTGCCTGTGGCCAATCATTGCTCTCCTCGCTGCCGGCGCTGTGATTGGCCAAGCATGCGGGGTCACAGTGCATGCTTGGCCAATCACAGCGCCTGGATGACACTGCGATGGCGTAGTGCATTGTGGGCCGTTCGCGTCACTCGAATTAGGCGCGAACGGCCCAAATCGTTCGATCTTCGTCGAACGATCGAACAGCCGATGTTCGAGTCGAACGTATGTTCGACTCGAACACCGAGCTCATCCCTAGTCAGGAGTGAGGAAAAGCCGGATACTATCTCCAATGAGCAAACAAACTTCCACTGTAGGATGCTGAATGGATCTCCGTAAAGTGCAGGTGCCAAGAGAAAGATGAAGGGGACAATCTAAGTGTACTCCGTATGTACTTTATTTAAAATAGGTTCTCATATAAAATCAGCGCTATCGCGCAATGCATAAAAGGCTGATACTGATCAGCAAGCCGGATCAACTATCCAGCAGAGAGATGGCAGCGGGTGACGTCCGTGCATAAGCTCTTACCCCCGTACGCGGCGTTACGTCCAGAAGGACTTCGTCAGCGAGGGTGGAGCTTCAGTGTCACCCGGCTAACTGATATACCCAGCTGGTAACCATAGAAACGGAAATGCTAAAGCCGGAAGTCAGAGGAACATACGGCTGATTTCCACCACGGTGTCACCAGCAAGTAAAATTACAATAAAGGTAAACAAGTGGTATGAAGTTTGTTACAATACCCTAGGTCCTTATGTGTGATAGAAAAAATAAATAAAATAAAAATAAAAGTCGGACATAAAAATACCCGCGGCCATCTTTAACATGGGACAATAAAAAATCAACAATAAAATAAAGGCAACCTAACTATTTGTCTGAAATAAAACAGTTGAGATCAAACTCAACGTTTAAGCCTCTAGGTACAGCAACCTTGGTCTCATGTATCCACATGGACTCACGCTGGCTCAGTTGCCTAATAAAGTTGCCCCCTCTCCAGTGTTTAGTCACTTTTTCCAAACCCCAAAATTTGAGGCATTTTGGATTCCTATCATGAAACATTCTAAAATGCTTGGACACATAATGAGACTTCACACCTCTCCTAATGTTACCTACATGTTCTGCTATGCGGACTCCCATGGGTCTAGAGGTCCTCCCCACATATTGGAGACCGCAGTCGCATTCAAGCATGTATACCACCCCAACAGTGTCACATGTAATGAGGTTCTTGATCTGGTATGTTTTTTTGGTGGCAAAAGCAATAAAATCCTTTCTCTTCTTTAGATTGAATTTACATTGCCTGCATGCTGGACATTTTCCGCATGCGTAAAATCCTGACAAAAAGTTGAAAATCCTATTTTCTCTAATAACAGGGGGGTCTACAACACTGGGAGCAAGAATATCCCTAAGAGTAGGTGGTTTTTTGTAGATGAATTTTGGGCGCAGAGGAAGCACTGCACCCAAAACGCTATCTTTTCTTAAAATGTCCCAGTGTCGCAGGATGATTTTTTCTAATTTTTTGTGCTGTATATTGTAGTCGAGAATGATTTTATACTTGAATTTGTTCGCACCTCCTGCTTTTTTATCATTTTTATTAGAATCTGTAATGAGGGTGGTTCGATCCATGTTCCCAACTACCTGAATATCACCCAAAATGTGATCCCTTTTGTATCCTTTTTGGAGAAAACGATCAGCTAATATATTGGCTTGTGTATGGTAATCAGACTCAAGGGTGCAATTACGCCGTAGGCGAATAAATTGCCCCTTGGGAATGTTACAGAGCCACGATTGATGGTGGCAACTATCTAATGGAATGAATCCATTACGGTCTGTGGGTTTAAAAAAATGGTATAATGGAGAGTCTAGTCTTTTCCATAGAGTCTGTAGGTCCCTATATGTTGAAATTAGGGTTGCGCCAATACTAAGCATTTGCACGAGTATCGGTACTCGTGCAAATGCCCGATACCTGAAACCGATACCTTCGGGCTCGGTATTTTCAGCTGTCAGTGGGAATTTCCTGCTAACAGCTGAAATGTAAAGAAAAAAATGCTGCCAATTATTGGTTGTTAAGGAACGGGGCCGCCGCCTCCTCCTTCCCCCCTCGCCAGCTGTCAGCTGGCATGCACATGTAAACTGCCTGCATTAGAGGTAAGCAAGCCCAGCTCCCCCCCCCCCCCCCCCCCCCATCCCACTGTCCTCCCCCTTCTGACAGTTGCAGCTCTCACATTTAGCTCTGCTAATCGCGGCCCTGCTATTTCTGTCTGTCCAGTCGGTAGCAAGAGTGAGTCCCATGTGGCCCTCGCACAGATCTGTCATTTCCTTGTCAGCTGCACAGCTCTACACACAGGGAGGCTTCTCCCTGTGTGTCCGTGCTCAGCCTGGTGGCTCTCCCCTTCCCCTCTCCCCCTCCTCCTCTCCAGCATAGACACATGGCCAGCGCCACTGCAGCAGGTCAGTGTGTGATTAGATTCCCCCCCCCCCCCCCTTTCCTGCAAAGTGAGGGTGACCTGGGCTCCCTGGGGAATAGAGAGCCATATAAATATACAGCATATACTGCACTGATGTGTCAAATACTAATTATCTATATAGTGTTAATAACCTGAAACTGACAGAAAAGTGAGCTCCAATATCGATGCCTAAATATATCTTGGTGTGTTATAATCTGAAAATTTGCATCTATAGTGTCCATGTAATTCCAGCAAATAGGACTGTTTGCATTGGAGTTTTGGTTTCACCAACCAGTGGGAAGTTGGGATTCGAATAATATGTATTAAGTATGATTTTATTTTATGCATGGACACCATATATGCTAATTTTTAGATTATAAACACGCCGAGATATATTTAGGCATCGATATTGTAGTTCACTTTTCTTTGCAAGTAATTTTTGTTTTATGTTATTAAGATTTGAGACAGCAGTGCAGCACATATGTTTATACTTATTTTTGGTGGGGAACATACACTGGGTGTTTGCACCAGCTGAATGTATTCAATCATGTTTATTTAAGTGGCAGGGCATACTTTTTCTATTTTGTTTTATTTGAATAGACAGCAGTATCTAGGATTGTGACTCGCCTCCCCACTTTATCAGCCCTCCTTTTTTTTCTTATTTAGCACATCTTCACCCCAGCCTCACCCAACTCCCCCCACCTCCCAATCCACCCCTTTACCTACTCTTCAATAGGTATCAGTAATCGGTACTTGTACTCGGTGTCAAAAAAAGGGTATCCGTGCAACCCTAGGGCCATCTGTAGAAGTCTACGACGATACGCGTTAGGGTGAAGCTACACAGCCACTCAGCTTGTCTACCCTCGTGGAGCTTAACCCGGGCATCGCCGCAATCCTTTCAATACTAGGAGAGGTGAAGTGACACCAGGCAGGCAAGCTACTGTTTACATGCTCGTTTTTAATCCTATATTTGTAAGTACAATATGTAAGGGGGATTTGGGGTTTAATTCAAAACTGTTTAAAACGGAATTATACTATGAGAGCTTCTTTAACTTTTGGGCATGATCGCTGATGAGCTTGGGATCCAGTAGTAATCTATTGGAGTCTTGCATTCCAGGATAGAACACATTGTGAACCCATACAGACCTAATACTGGTGAAATTACGTTAGAAGCTAAAGAGTTAGTCCATACCATGATCCAATGACCAGAGGAGGAAGTCTGCTTATTTGTGGAGTTTAAGGCTAATTTTCAACCTGATTTCTGGTGAGTGTAAAATCTTAAGGGAGCGGTGTCCCACATGGTGTGGTGAAGGGATAAAGATTCTGAGGAATTAATTATAATAAAAAAAAAAATCAACACTCCCCCATGCATGGTTATTTTGTTACAGCTGATTACTCTACGGAGACTTTTTTATACTTTTTTATTCTTGTTTATAATGAGGACATTGTGCTAGATTTATATATTATTATGTGTTTAAAATTAATACCTTTTTGGGATTGATACAAGAGTTTAGCGCTGCAAATGCCTATATCTCCTTAGGGTGTGTAGACATATTTTTTACTATAATACATATTCAATATATATATCAGTTTAGGCCAATATGTATTCTGCTACATATTTTTGGCAAAAAGATCGCAATAAGGGTATATTGATTGGTTTGAGCAAAAGTTATAGCGTCTACAAAATAGGGGAAAGATTTTTTTTTTTTTTTTTTACTAGTAATGTCGAGAATCAGCAATTTTTAGCGGGACTGTGATGTTGTGGTGGACAAATCTGACCCTAAGTGACACTTTTTGGTGACCAGTGACCTCAATACAGTGATCAGTGCTATAAAAATGCACTGATCACTGTATAAATGGCATTGGCAGGGAAGGGGTTAACACTAGGGGTGATTAAAGGGTTAAGTGTTTCCTAGGGAGGTGCTTTCTAGCTCTCAGGGGACGGACTGACTGGGAGTAGAGAGAGATCGCTGTTCCTGATCACTAGGAACAGCTGATCTCTCTCTCCTCCCCTGTCAGAATGGGGATCCGCCCCGTTGTGCTCTTTTTCACCGCGATCATGGGTGGCCAGCTGACATCGAGTCTGCCAGACCTGCGGGTGAGCCTCCATGGCATCTAATGCACTGACCAACATACAGGTATGCCGGTTCACGCAGGCGGGCCTCCCTGCTGCACTATATGTATGCTGGGCGGTCCAGAAGTGGTTTATTTGGAGTTAAGTGCAGTGGTGGCCGCTCATGCAGGGGCGTTGCCCCACTAATTTATGCACCCGGACCCTAATCTACATGCAGGGGCGCCGGACGCATGGATTCCAATGTTTTTGTTTTTTTTCTTTAGAAGAACATGAAGGCTAAAATGACCTGTGGTCACGTGTGGACTTTGAGCACTGTTCAAAGCTGTAGGATAGCAGATGTCTCTACCAGCATCCAGAAAGTGGGAGCAGGTGTCAGGCACTAATTCAGAAGCGTGGACATATGAGGTGTGAGATGCGGCTCGAAACCAACCTCGTGCTTCAGATGTGGATATGGGTGTGTAAGGCCTCAGCCAGCTTTCCCCAGCCATGCTCCCTGACATATTTCGCCGTACCTAACGGGTCTTGTTTACAGAGACATACACAGCCATATCGACATCTGAAGCATGGGGTTGGATTTGAGCAGCGTCTTACCCCACATATGCTAAAATGTCCTAATTTGGTTAAAGTGGATGTAAACCCTCACATATACCCAGTGAAGTGAACAGCCTCAGATGATATACAAATGTAGCGATACCTTCAACTAAGAAGGCCGCAAGTTTAGTTTGGGCCCTGAAAACAGCTCCGCCAACCCCCGGCAATGTACTCGACCCCCTACTGGCACAGTTAGTATTGGCAGCAATATATATTTTCTTATACTGTATGAGTAAACCCAGACACCAAGACAATAATGAAAAGGGTATCAAATTTACTTCAAGCTTTTGGTAAGAAAAGTTAACAGTGGTAACAGTTCACAGATAATAAATTGCAGAGCCCTGCAGCAATAACACACTATGCATTTAGAATGAACGGTAAAGGTGCGCCGCATGGGCGACCGTTAACTAGGCGTCCTGTGACGCAGTAACCAAATGAACTAACTAGCTGGCCAGGCCTGGCTCTGATATCTAAAACTCAGTCTATAGGGGATGATGGTTTCTTCACCGGCAAGTCTTTAAAGGTGGTGCACATTAACAGAATACCATTTGTAATCCAATGGGAAGGTAGAGATGAAATAAACACTTTACTGTATGAACTCTGAGTTCAGCTCTGATAAGGTTCTCCAGTGAGAGTATCAGAAATAACTTGTGGGCCACGGCAGTCTATAGGCACATTAGCAACAACAATATATGGTCTGGGCATACGCCCTCTCACCCCTCCGGACGCGATCCCAGTCCGGGAACTTCCACCGACTGTGTCCTCACACACACAGTGTCTCCAGCGATCGGGTCCCCGATCCAACCAAGGTTGTAGACAAGCGAAGTCAGATGCCATCCAGGCTCGCAGTGGGGTGGAAGGCTCTTTGGTGCTGTGCAAGGCCTCAGGCTTCAGGCCTTGCACTCCGGCACATCCGCACAGGAGGATCAGTCACTGAAGTCTCGTGTCCCAAAGAGGCCGAGCCCATCCTCGCCTCCTCCTTTTATAACCCCTCCCATGAGTCTCTGGGGTGGAAACATGCCGAAAGGGATTCTGGGCAAGGTAATCCCGAAAGTCTTAAAGGGGACCCCGCTACACACTCCCCCCACTTAAATTCTTTGGTCCCCAAAGAAACCTTAGCATACACTGCGTACAACCCCAGACAACATTGCATAAGAGGTTGGCATAGGGAATTCCCACCAAAACCGAGGGATTGGATTCCCTTTGCCACAGGTCATACTATCCTGAGTGACCTGCCTAACTGTGCCAGAGAGTGAGTGGGGGTTGCCCTCTACCAAATGTACAGTGGAGGGGTCCGGATTCTCTACACTCCTCCAACAGTGATCACAGAATCTTCTGAGCTCTTCCCCATTTGTGGGTAGGTCAACTTTCTGGGAGGCCTTATGACTCTGCGGGCCCTTTGTTCCCTTGGGGTTTCTGGCTCTGGCACCACAGGCTCTTCTGTAACAGGCTCAGGCAACACGGCAGGCTCTGTAACATCTGCTTCAGGAGCCGAGGGATACATAAAGTCTCTAGGGTCCTGTTCAAGGTAAACATCACGGGCATCTTCCCAGTAATCAAATGAAGGACTATATGGGATGAATTCAACGGCTTCTGCATTCAGTTGTGTATCTATAGTGTCTTCAGCAGTTGGAAAATCTATAGCAGAAGTCCCTTGAGTTGGGGAAGGCCACAGCCAGTCAAGCTCTCCCTCCTCATCTCCACTGAGTTCAGAAGCTTTTATATCTTCAGTCCGAGAGGTCTGGGACTGGGTGTTTGGCCTGGGGGTATCTAGAATAGAAACTGGTTCAGGAGAGTCTCTCACTGGAGGTATCCTGACTGCTTCAGCAAGTGGAAGCAGGTGGTTCCGATGCCACGTCTTCAGTGGGCCTACCTTTCCTTCTGGCTTCAACTTGTAGACAGGTAGGCCCGGCAACTTCATACAGATGACATAGGGTTCAGATCTCCATCTGTCTGCAAGTTTGTGTTTTCCAGGGACCCCCAGATTGCGTAGCAGTACTCGATCCCCGGGCTGCAGGTCTTGTACCCAGACCTTCAAGTCAAAGTTTCTTTTGTTTCGAGCTCCCCTTTGATCGGAGGCCGCTTGAGCTTGTTCATAAGCTACTTTCAGGCTGTGTCTGAGCCTGTCCACATATCCTTTGTGGGATGTGGCTGAGGAATGGTCTAAAGAGGTGCCAAAGGCCAAGTCTACAGGTAGTCTCGCTTCTCTCCCAAACATAAGTCGATATGGGGAGTAGCCTGTAGCATCACTGGTGGTGCAGTTGTAAGCATGTACTATAGCTGCTATGTGTTTGCTTCAATGTTGTTTCTTCTCACTTTCCAGAGTCCCCAACATGTTGAGCAAGGTTCGGTTAAACCTCTCCGGCTGAGCATCCCCCTGTGGGTGGTAAGGTGTAGTTCGAGTCTTCTTGACTCCCAACGAATCCAGGAGTTTCCGGATCAGTCGACTCTCAAAGTCCCTTCCTTGATCTGAATGAAGTCGCTGGGGCAGCCCATAATGGACAAAATACTTCTCCATAAGTACCTTGGCTACTGTGGAAGCCTTCTGGTCTTTGGTTGGGAAAGCTTGGGCATACCGGGTGAAATGATCGGTTATCACCAGAACATTTCCTAGTCCACTCAGATCGGGTTCGAGGCAGAGGAAATCAATGCATACCAGATCCATTGGGCCTTGACTTTGTAGATGGCCCATTGGGGCAGCTTGATGGGGTAAAGTCTTCCTCTGGATGCAGCGTGCACACGAATGGCAGTACTCTTCTACTTCCGCCCTCATGCAGGGCCAATAGAACCGACTTCTGACAAGTTGAAAGGTCCTTTCCGCCCCTAAGTGGCCATGATTGTCATGTAGGGCAATCAGAACAGTCTCTCTGTGTTTTTCCGGAAGAAACAATTGCCATTTATCTTCCAGGTCATCAGAGGGGCCCCTTCGTTAGACCACTCCCTGATGCACCTGTAACCTGTCCCACTCTTTCCTCAACAGGCGAGCTTCCTTTGAGGAGTGACTCAGAAGTAGGGATGAGCTCGGTGTTCGAGTCGAACATACGTTCGACTCGAACATCGGCTGTTCGATCGTTCGCCGAACAACGAACGATTTGGGCCGTTCGCGCCTAATTCGCGGCCCACAATGCACTACGCCATCGCAGTGTCATCCAGGCGCTGTGATTGGCCAAGCATGCACTGTGACCCCGCATGCTTGGCCAATCACAGCGCCGGCAGCGAGGAGAGCAATGATTGGCCACAGGCAGGATGCCTGTGGCCAATTATTGCTGAGGGTGTTTAGTACACGCCCCACACTATAAAAGGCCGCCAGCACGGCGGCCTAGTGTAGTGTGTTCCGGAGCAGGGAAAGAGAAGCATAGGCAGGCACAGTGAAATTTTTTTTTCTTGCTTAACCTGGATTCCTTTAGTTTAGGGAAAGAGAAGGATAGGTAGGGAGAGTGTCAGTGTGTTTTACTGTGCTAATCCTTGTTTGTAGGGACAGGGAAGGACAGTGAGGGAAATTCTCCTTGTGCTATACTGTGCTAAAGCATTCATCATCAACCATCTTTAAAAAAACATTTTTTATAGGGACAGAAAACTATAGGTAGGGAGAGTGTCAGTGTGTTTTACTGTGCTAATCCTTGTTTGTAGGGACAGGGAAGGACAGTGAGGGAAATTCTCCTTGTGCTATACTGTGCTAAAGCATTCATCATCAACCATCTTTAAAAAAACATTTTTTATAGGGACAGAAAACTATAGGTAGGGAGAGTGTCAGTGTGTTTTACTGTGCTAATCCTTGTTTGTAGGGACAGGGAAGGACAGTGAGGGAAATTCTCCTTGTGCTATACTGTGCTAAAGCATTCATCATCAAGCATCTTTAAAAAAACATTTTTTATAGGGACAGAAAACTATAGGTAGGGAGAGTGTCAGTGTGTTTTACTGTGCTAATCCTTGTTTGTAGGGACAGGGAAGGACAGTGAGGGAAATTCTCCTTGTGCTATACTGTGCTAAAGCATTCATCATCAACCATCTTTAAAAAAACATTTTTTATAGGGACAGAAAACTATAGGTAGGGAGAGTGTCAGTGTGTTTTACTGTGCTAATCCTTGTTTGTAGGGACAGGGAAGGACAGTGAGGGAAATTCTCCTTGTGCTATACTGTGCTAAAGCATTCCTCATCAACCATCTTTGAAATCCTTGTTTTTTGGACAGTCAGGGAAATTGTCATTGTGCTATTCTGTGCGAAAGCAATCATCCTCAACCATATTTAGAAATCCTTAAGTAAAGGGACAGAGAAGGACACCTGAAGGTAGCCCTTATTGCTTTTTTCCCATCTCCCTGCAGGCCATCCATTAGAATGTCTGGAAGGCAAACAAGGAGAGGCAGACAGTCAGGAGGCAATAAAAGAGGGCAAGCAGGCTCTGTGTCTGGGGGCAACAGTGCTGGTCGTGGACGCGGTGCATTGTCATCAGCACATGGCCATGGGACACGCTTGTCCTTCTTTTCGGCAGCTGGACATGTTGAGCCACATCATGCCGAAGACTTGGTAGAGTGGATGACCAAGCCCTCCTCCTCCTCCTCATCCTCTCTCACCCAGGCTCAGGGTACTGGCAAAGCAGCTGCCAAAGCGTCCTCTTCCCTGGTATCAATGTCAGACTCATCATCAGTCACTCCTTCCCTAGACCCACCATGTCCTCCTCCTGAGGAGTCCCCCGAACTGTTTGAGCACAGTGTTGGGTACATGCTCCAGGAGGATGCCCAGCGTTTCGAAGGGTCTGATGATGAAACCCAGCTACAGGAAGGCAGTAGCGTGAGAGCAGACAGAGGGGATGCTCAAGAAGGACACCAATCTGGCAGTCATGTTCCAGCAGCTGCAGCATACTGCCAGATTGGCTCCAGTGATGAGGAGGGAGGGGATGATGAGGTCACTGACTCCACGTGGGTGCCTAATAGGAGAGAGGAGGAGGAGGAGGATGAGGAGGAGGCACATCTCCAACGAGGCAGGATGCCCTTTGGTGGCCAGCGTAAGGGCAGTACACCGACGGAATCACACCGCAGAGCTCCGCCTGTGCAGGGCGCTGCCTCTGCCCGTCATTCAAAAAGTTCTTTGGTGTGGGCCTTTTTTGAGGCTAGTGCATCAGATCGCACAGCTGCTGTTTGCAACATATGTCTCAAGCGTATATCGCGTGGCCAAAACATCAGCCGCTTGGGTACCACATGCCTGACCAGACATATGTTGACCTGCCATGCAGCTCGTTGGCAAGCCTACCTCAAAGACCCACACCAAAGAACAAAGCGGACCTCTCCTTGCACCGCATCAGCTGGGATCTCCAACCCCACTATAACTTCAGTCCTCTCTGAAACATGCACTGAGAGGAATGAAGGTGTAGAATTAGGTGTGTCACAGCCAAGTACTTGCGGCCACTCTGCTAGCAGTACACCGACGTCCGATTCTAGCAGGCAAATTTCCCTGCCCCAGCTGCTGGACCGTCGAAAGAAGTTCACTCCCAGCCATCCACATGCCCAGCGGTTGAATGCTAGCTTGGCTAAATTGCTAGCGCTTCAACTGCTGCCTTTTCAGTTGGTAGACTCGGCCCCCTTCCGTGAGTTTGTGCAATGTGCGGTTCCTCAGTGGCAGGTTTCCAAACGCCACTTTTTCTCACGGAAGCCTATTCCGGCTCTCTACCGGCATGTGGAAGGCAATGTCTTGGCCTCGCTGGACAGGGCGGTCAGCGGTAAGGTGCATATTACCGCTGACTCATGGTCCAGCAGGCATGGACAGGGACGTTACCTTTCTTTCACGGCCCATTGGGTCACTCTTTTGGCAGCTGGGAAGGATGCAAGACAAGGTGCAGTAGTGTTGGAGGTTGTTCCACAGCCACGCCTCCAAAATGCTACTACTGGTTGTGACACACCTCTCTCCTCCACCCCCTCCTCTTCTTCTTCCTCCATGGCCTCTTCCTGTGGTTTGTCCTCGGAACCAGCGGTGCTCCGTAGGCGTTCAAGGGGCTACGCAAGTACGCAGGCAAAAAGATGCCATGCCGTGCTTGCGCTGGTGTGTTTGGGGAACAGAAACCACACTGGGGCAGAGGTCCTGTCTGCTCTGCAGGGCCAGGCCGAGAGGTGGTTGACACCATGCCAGCTTAAGCCAGGAATGGTGGTTTGCGACAATGGCACCAACCTCCTCTCCGCCCTCCGACAGGGACAACTGACCCATGTGCCCTGTGTGGCTCACGTCCTTAACCTGGTGGTGCAGCGGTTCTTGGGCAGGTACCCGGGCTTACAGGATGTCCTGAGGCAGGCCAGGAAAGTCTGTGTGCATTTCCGCAGATCTTATAATGCCAGTGCTCGCCTGGCTGAGCTGCAAAAGGAGTTGAACCTGCCCAAGAACCGCCTTATATGTGACATGCCCACCAGGTGGAACTCAACGTTGGCCATGCTGCAGCGGCTGCACACGCAGCAGAGGGCCATCAATGAGTACCTGTGCGACTATGGCACCAGGACAGGGTCAGGGGAGCTTGGTTTTTTTTCTCCACGCCAGTGGGGCATGATCAGGGATGCATGCACTGTCCTGGCACCATTTGAGGAGGCCACGAGGATGGTGAGCAGTGACAGTGCATGCATCAGTGACACTGTACCTCTTGTCCACCTGTTGGAGCACACGTGGAATAATGGACAGGGCACTTGAGGCAGAACAGAGGCAGGAAGAGGAGGACTTCCTTGCCTCTCAAGGCCCCCTTTACCCAGACAGTGTTCCTTCTGTCCCACCCATCGCACAGGAAGAGGAGGAGGAGGAGGAGGAGGATTGTGTCAGCATGGAGGTGGAGGCTGGCACTCAGCATCATCAGCAGCAGTCTTTTAGGGATGATTTACAGTCCCAAGAAACCAGTGGACTTGTACGTGGCTGGGAGGAGGTGGCTGCGGATCATGTCGTCCTTAGTGACCCAGAGGACTCCGGACCGAATGCCTCAGCTAACCTACGCTGCATGGCCTCCCTGATCCTGCAAAGTCTGCGGAAGGATCCTCGTATTCTTCGGATCAAGGAGAGGGACCATTACTGGCTGGCCACTCTCCTTGATCCACGGTACAAGGGTAAGGTTGCGGACCTTATGTTACCGTCGCAGAGGGAGCAGAGGATGAGACAACTCCGGGAGGCCTTGCAGAAAGGTCTGTGCAACGCGTTCCCAGAGACTGGGATGTTACAAACTCCTGGTCCTGGACAAAGAGTTGCTGAGGCTTCGGCCAGTCAAAGAAGGAGCGGTGGGGAAGGTGGCCGTCTGACCGATGCGTTCAGACAATTCTTTAGTCCGCAGCCCCAAAGTATGATCGGTTCCAGCAACCATCGCCAGCGTCTGATAAACATGGTGCAGGAATATCTAGGGGCAAGGTCAGACTTGGACACCTTCCCCACCGAAAATCCTCTGGCTTACTGGGTCTTGAGGATGGATCACTGGCCAGAGCTTGCACAGTATGCAATTGAGCTACTGGCCTGTCCTGCATCCAGCGTTCTTTCGGAACGCACATTCAGTGCTGCTGGAGGATTTGTCACGGATCACAGGGTGCGCCTGTCCACCGACTCGGTTGATCGACTGACTTTCATCAAGATGAACCAGTCTTGGATCACCACCAGCTACCACAACCTGATGCTGATATAACAGACTAATTGATTTTAACATGTCACATCCCTTCAAGACTGATGCTGATGCTGAGTGCCTGTGCTGTTATGTTGACTGGCTATCCTCCTCCTCCGAGTCCTCAATGATACGATTGATGATGATAGCTTGGAAGATCATTTTTGTTTATGGGTGCCGCCACCAGTGGCTAAGGCCCAATTTTTCAGCCCCTGTTTAACAGGGGCGTGTAATTACAATTTTTGAAGCAATACTTTGCAACAGGGCTCATTGCTGTGCTCCAAGTACAGTATCTGTGAGGGGTTGGAGTGTTGTGCCACCAGTGCCTAAGGCCCAATTTTTCAGCCCCTGTTTAACAGGGGCGTGTCATTACAATTTTTGAAGCAATACTTTGCAACAGGGCTCATTGCTGTGCTCCAAGTACAGTATCTGTGAGGGGTTGGAGTGTTGTGCCACCAGTGCCTAAGGCCCAATTTTTCAGCCCCTGTTTAACAGGGGCGTGTCATTACAATTTTTGAAGCAATACTTTGCAACAGGGCTCATTGCTGTGCTCCAAGTACAGTATCTGTGAGGGGTTGCAGTGTTGTACCACCAGTGCCTAAGGCCCAATTTTTCAGCCCCTGTTCAACAGGGGCATGTAATTACAATTCTTGATCTAATAATTCACAGCAGGGCCCATTGCTGCACCCACCAAGAGTAACTCTGAGGGCTTACAGTGTTGTGGCAACGCCACCACCACCACCACCACGAAAGGCCCAATTTTTCAGCCCCTGTTCAAAAGGGGCATGTAATTACAATTCTTGATCTAATAATTCACAGCAGGGCCCATTCCTGCACCCACCAAGAGTAACTCTGAGGGCTTACAGTGTTGTGGCAACACCACCACCACCACCACCACCACCACGAAAGGCCCAATTTTTCAGCCCCTGTTCAACAGGGGCATGCAATTACAATTCTTGATCTAATAATTCACAGCAGGGCCCATTGCTGCACCCACCAAGAGTAACTGTCAGGGCTTACAGTGTTGTGGCACCAGCACCACCATCAAAGGCCCAATTTTTACTACCACTGTTCAACAATTATATGTAATTACAATTCCTGATATAATAGTTGACAGCAGGGCGTTCCAGCACCAACCAAGAGTAACTGTGAGTGCTTACAGTGTTGTGCCAACACCAACAACTAAGGGGCCTATTTCTGCAGAGTATATACGGCAGGTCCCTACTTTCAAACATCCAACTTACAAACGACTCCTACTTGCAAACGCAAGAAGACAACAGGAAGTGAGAGGAAATCTACCCCTAGGAAGGAAAATTCTCTCCTGTAAGAATTAATATGGGAGAAAGGTGTCTCCTCTGTACTGATGCTTTATCACCAATCCTTGTTTCAAGAAAAACACCACATTTCAAGAACAGTTGTCATTGGGACGGAAAGTGAGGTGAAATGTTCTGAACAGGGGCACAGACAGCAAAACAAATGTTACAGGGGTGATAACCCTTACCTATGTTTTCCAAAAAGTTTAAAAATAGATTTTTGGGCTGGAGCTACACTTAAACAATGTACCTGTTCAAAATTACAAACAGATTCTACATAAGAACAAACCTACAGTCCCTGTCTTGTATGCACCGCCTGTATACGGCTGTTCAGAGTATATAGGGCCTTTTTTATTTTGTGTGCGGTGTTCCCCTTAATATCCATACAAGACCCAAAGGGGCTGGTAATGGGCTGGGGTAGGGGGGGGGGGGGTCATGGGGTAGCTATGCCATTTTTCTTAAAGATTTTCATCCATATTACCGGGACCAGACATTACATTAAAGCCGCAAGCAGTTTTAAATGGCTTTTTTTTCCTTTAGAAGTGTCATTTTGTGCAGGGACAGTTCTAAACACGGGAAACACGTGGCACTTCACAGGCATACTTTAGACACCCCCCAGGTACGATATTTAAAGGAATATTTGACTTTTTTTTTTTCACTTTATGCATCATTAAAATGACTGCTCCCGAAAAACGACCGTTTTTAAAACTTCTTTTTGCATTGATACATGTCCCCTGGTGCAGAACCCGGGTTCCCAAACCCTTTTTAGGACAATAACATGCATAATAGTCGTTATAATTAGCACTTTAGAATTCGAACGTTCGCATCCATTGTATTTAATAGGGTTCTAATGTTCGTATGAACTTTCGGTCCGTTTGCGGGTTCTGGTGCGAACCGAACCCGGGGGTGTTCGGCTCATCACTACTCAGAAGTCTGTTTTGGATCCTGATTCTCCAGGGCTTCCAGAACTAATTTCCCCATGGGGTCCTCCAATTGGTCACATCTTAGTTCCTTCTTAGACAGCTTTGGCAGATGGTCTTCCTCCAGTTGAGTTACTCCACAGTATTGTTTGGGGACTCCTACCATGGTAACTCCTATCTCTTCCGCCCTTGAGCCCCCTCTAGCTTGCAATTCAGCCCCCTGACATAGGGCCCGCACTCCATCTGGTGCCACTTGAGCCCAGCCTTCCATGTCATGGGTGGGACCATGAGATCTTCTGGACAAAGCGTCTGCATCTCGATTCCCAATCCCTGGCCTGTATTTTAGGCTGAAATTGAATCCAGACAATGCGGCCAGCCACCTGTGTTCAGTGGCGTCCAGCTTTGCTGTAGTGAATAAGTAGGTCAGGGGGTTGTTGTCGGTCTTCACAGTGAACTCCGCCCCATACAGGTAGTCTTTGAGTTTGTCTACTACCACCCACTTAAGGGCCAGGAACTCCAGCTTGTGAGTGGGGTAGTTTTTCTCAGAGGGGGTCAGGCTCCTGCTCACGTAGGCAACAGGCCGTAGTTGCCCTTCGTGTTCTTGATAAAGTACTCCTCCCAGACCGTCATGACTAGAATCTACGTGTAGTTCATAGGGTTTGGTTGGGTCTGTGTAGGCCAAAACTGGAGCAGTGGTTAGGCTCTTCTTCAATGCCTGGAAGGCCTCTTCACATTTCTGGTTCCACTGATCTTTGACTGACTCTCCCGGCTTCCTGGGCCCCGAGTCGTCCTCTTCTCCCTCAGTCTTGAGCAGTTCATTCAATGGTCTAGCAATTCGGGCGAATCCTTCCACAAACCTCCTGTAATAAGAGCAGAACCCTAAGAAGGATCTGAGTTCTGTTACTGTGTTGGGTCGTGGCCAGGAGATAACTGCCTCCAATTTCTCAGGGTCTGTGGCCACCCCTTCTTCAGACACTATGTGCCCCAGATAGTTCACAGAAGACTGGTAGAACCGACACTTCTCAGGCGAAAGCTTGAGTCCCTCCTCACTGAGTCTCCTCAAGACTTTTTCCAGCCTCCCCTCGTGTTCCTCCAGGGTTCTTCCAAAGACAATGACATCGTCCAGGTATACAAGGACTTCAATAAGGTTCATGTCTCCTAGAGTCTTCTCCATGAGACGTTGGAAAGTAGCTGGGGCTCCAGACAGACCTTGGGGCATCCGGTCGAATTCAAAGAATCCCACTGGGGTTATGAAAGCTGTCTTCTCCTTGTCTTCTGGGTGCATAGGGATCTGATAGTACCCACTCTTGAGATCCATAAAGCTGAACCACTTGGCTCCAGACAAGCTCTGTAGGGCATCCTCTATCCTTGGAGTGGTGTACTGGTCGGATATGGTTCTCCTGTTAAGAGTCCTGTAGTCAATACAGAGCCTCAACGATCCATTCTTCTTCCTGACCACCACTATCGGGGAGGCATAGGAACTTCTAGACTCCCGGATCACACCAGTCCTTTTGAGTTCTGCAAGTTGTTCCCTTAGATCCTCCAGATCCGCTAGTGGGACCCGCCTGACCCTCTCTCTGAAGGGCTTATCTTCTTGGAGGCGGATCCGATGGGTGGCACTCCTTGCACACCCCACATCGAACTCGTCTTTGGAGAAGATCTTCTCCCATCTGGTCAACTGGGCCTTGGCTCTCTCCATCCAAGCCCTGGGCAGATTCGGGTTTTCCATGGATAGCTTCTCCCAAGCATCTCCTCCTTCGCCCGCCCCCTTTACTTCTGACAAGTTGACAGGGGCAGCAGGGCTCACTTGGCCCAGCAGCATCCTGGCTGGGATTTCCTTGGGGCCATCTGTATTGTTCCTAACACTCACTGGAACTCTACAATGGGCCTTCTTCAGGGCCTTCAGCGGAATCACTTCTGGTATCACCTCCAGACCGGGGGACTCTTCCCTTGGGTCAGACTCCAACATGACAAAGGGTCCAGGCTGCTCCCAAGTAAGCTTCACAGTGGCTCTGAGACAGGTTACTTCGCCGGGCTGCAACACTATCCCTTCTCTTCCAAGTCTCCACACCTTCCCTATCCCCTCTCCAGGGGTCTTCTGCTCTAGGACCAGCCGTTGGTAAGCCGTCTTCAGCATGGGGTGGATCTTGGTGGCCGCCGACCCCTTCTCTTTCACTAGAGGGGTCAGAAGTCTTCGGACCAGGTCTGTGTTCGTCCCTATTATAAGGGAACTCTTGTTGGCTCCTGACGGCCGAGGGCACACAACCGCCAGGGTGTCAAACACTTCGGCTTTTCCAGCCACAGATGGGTCAAAGATCATCTTGACAGGCAAATAGCCATCGTAGGGGAAATTCTGGGTTCCAATCCCACATATCTCTAGTCCCTCTATCTTCTGGATGGGCAGGTGACTCAAGTGCTTATCGTAGAAATCTCGGTATAACAGGGTCACTTGGGCCCCAGTATCCAAGATGGCTCTGGTGTAGACTCCCTCCACTTGAATGGGCACTATAGGAGATGGGCCTACCAGCTTCTCCGGATATGGCCTGGCAGGGGTCGCCTTCTTCTGACCCTTTCCTTTCGGACTCTCTCTCATCCAATTCCCTTTGGACTTTAATCTTTCTTGAGCCTGGTATGCATTGATTTCCCTCCTTTCAATGGGTGTACGGACACGCTGAGGGATGCTATTATTCTTCTTAGGTGTGCACCCCCTTTGGGGAGTGCTGTGTCCCTTCTCAGGGGTCTTGCCCCCTTTTTCTGGGGTGTATCTCTGTTGAGGAATGTTACGTTTCCTCTGAGGTGTTTTATCTCCTCTTTTCTTCTGCTTCGCATTCAGCTTGGAGCTCACTGAAAGTGATGGGCACCCGGTTGACTCCTTCACCGGGGCCCTCTGGAGCTTCCCGCCGGCTTGCAGTTGTCTAGCTTCTTCTTCTTCTTGGGACTGGAACATGTAGCTGCAATATGGCCAATTCCTCCACAGTTAAAGCAGACTATATCTCCCCATTCTTGTAAAGATGCGGGTGCTGAGGCAATTGGGAATAATTCCTTCCTTGGTGCTTCTCTCTTGGGACCCTCTGTGTCTTTTGCCATCAGAGAGGTCAACATCTCTAACACCTTGGAGATTTGAGCTTTTAGAGTGTCTACCTCTGAGTCTCTTTCAGGGGTCAGTACTGGATTGACTAGCACCTGTGCGGGTACAACATTTGCCTTAATCATTTGCTGGTCCTGTTGTAGTGCCTCCTCATCTCTGATGATTTTTATCAAGTCAGCATAAGTCAGTAGCGTTCCTCCTTCCGAGGTTTTCAGGTGCAGCCAGACTGGATCCGAGCGTAACGCTCCCTTTAAAACTTGTTTCATTCTTGCCGCATCTGTATCTTGGGGCTTCATTCCCTTCTTTAACACAATCTTGCACAGCAACCTGTTCAGTCTCCTAACATATTCTGAAAGTTTCTCCTTCGGTTGTTGGAAAGTATGTTCAAATTGGTAGACCATCTCTGTCACCTTTTCCAATTGACCAAACTCTTCCTGTAGCATGGCTAGACAGTCTTGAGCCGTGCAATTTGCATTTCCAAACCAAAAATGTTTTACTGCTTCTGCTGCTGCGCCTTTAAGGCTTTCTATCACTCGTTGCCTCTTCTGCGCTTCAGGCACCTCCCATGCCTCTACTGCCTGCAATGCCTGCTCCACCCAGGTGTCAAAATCTTCTTCCCCTGCAGGGACAGGGAGCTTCCCCGTGAATGTCTTTAGTCTCCGGTAGCTAGTCTCTACATGGACCGTGCTCGTCTTCTGACACTTGGTCAGCAGATCCCCTATTGCATTTATCAGTTCTGGTGATATAGCAGTGACAGGTGCAGGCACCACCGGAGGCGTCGTCCTGTCTCCTCTTTCAGGTGGGGTACGGGCCGCAGCCTGCGGTGATCCCGTCGGTGATGGCTCCTTCTTAATTGTGTGCGCCAACCTATAGGATCTATTATCTGGCGTCTGTACACAGTTGCGCTTACAAGCCTTTGGCATCCCGTCCAAGTATTCCACTAGTGCATACTGGTATGAGATGTCTGGGTCTGACTTTATTCCCATCACCCACGGTGTGTGATCTGGGACCACTGACTTCATTAACTCCTCTATCGTTTCAATTGACCATTCCTCCCCTGGTAGGTTGATGACCACTGACTGGCTTGGGTCTGTCTTAGCCACTTCGCACCACGCTCTTATTCCTTGCGGGTCCATGGCGGCACCTCTGGCGTTTAATCGCTGTATCAGGATCCCGGACGAGAACCCCCACGTGTAGCGATACCTTCAACTAAGAAGGCCGCAAGTTTAGTTTGGGCCCTGAAAACAGCTCCGCCAACCCCCGGCAATGTACTCGACCCCCTACTGGCACAGTTAGTATTGGCATCAATATATATTTTGTTATACTGTATGAGTAAACCCAGACACAAAGACATTAATGAAAAGGGTATCAAATTTACTTCAAGCTTTTGGTAAGAAAAGTGAACAGTGGTAACAGTTCACAGATAATAAATTGCAGAGCCCTGCAGCAATAACACACTATGCCTTTAGAATGAACGGTAAAGGTGCGCCGCGTGGGTGACCGTTAACTAGGCGTCCTGTGACGCAGTAATCAAATGAACTAACTAGCTGGCCAGGCCTGGCTCAGATATCTAAAACTCAGTCTATAGGGGATGATGGTTTCTTCACCGGCAAGTCTTTAAAGGTGGTGCACATTAACAGAATACCATTTGTAATCCAATGGGAAGGTAGAGATGAAATAAACACTTTACTGTATGAACTCTGAGTTCAGCTCTGATAAGGTTCTCCAGTGAGAGTATCAGAAATAGCTTGTGGGCCACGGCAGTCTATAGGCACATTAGCAACAACAGTATATGGTCTGGGCATACGCCCTCTCACCCCTCCGGACGCGATCCCAGTCCGGGAACTTCCACCGACTGTGTCCTCACACACAGGCTCGCAGTGGGGTGGAAGGCTCTTTGGTGCTGTGCAAGGCCTCAGGCTTCAGGCCTTGCACTCCGGCACATCCGCACAGGAGGATCAGTCACTGAAGTCTCGTGTCCCAAAGAGGCCGAGCCCAGCCTCGCCTCCTCCTTTTATAACCCCTCCCATGAGTCTCTAGGGTGGAAACATGCCGAAAGGGATTCTGGGCAAGGTAGTCCCGAAAGTCTTAAAGGGGACCCCACTACACAAAGATGAACCAAATCTCCCTACATACGTTTTACATGTATATCTGCTGTCTTTAGCTTTCTACATTCTTTAGAAAGTGCACCTCTTGTTAGAAATTTTACTTCCTGTTTCAGCAGTGGGAGGGGTGTCTGGGCATACACTGTGTGTGAGCTGATTGGTGGAAAGGCACACACCCCCCTCCACATAGGCAGTGGAATGAAGAAAGTTGCGGAGCTGTACTGTGACTAGACAAGCTCTCTGCTAATCTATCTCTAAGTTACCTCCCCGACACAAATTTTCAGCTGCTTTTATCTCCTGTGTGAAGAGTTTGTCAGAAGTTATGCTGATAACAGAGGAACGGAGCACCAGAAAGACACAGGGCTTTGGAGAGAGATAGGTAAACACTACAGATATATGGTCAGATTTCATGAATGGCGTTTAGAACCACTTTAAACAAATCAGAAATGTTGCCTTTAAATGTAAAAAAATAAATAAAATTGCAATGGCAGGGGTGATTACACTACAACAACAAACCACTGTAATTTATCTAGGAGATAAATCCTGTTTTTCTTAAATAGATTTTTTTGTTTTTAACAACATAAAAATATGTGTTAGAGCTGAATAAATCGATCTCTTACTTTGCTAGAGATAATAACAATAATTAAAATAAAGACGTTCATTATTATTCTTAGCAAAAAAATGTACCCCTATTATTCCCAAAATACTGAAATACACTTAGCTATTTAAGTGGAAGTAAGCAGCCTTAAATATAATAATTTACACATTGCAGACAAAAACAGCAAGCTGGCATCACAGTACACATGTGAGTACACATTTATTTTAATTCCTGGGTCAGAACACCCCTGACAGAAAAACACTTACAAAAACAATAACTACAGTATGTAAAAAATGTAAGATACATATAAACCCCTGTAATCTCCAAAATGAGAAGAAAGGTTTGGTGTGATTCCAATGAATTCTTGGCTGGCTAATCAAATAAATATATGTCTTATCTATATTTAAAGTGACTTATTTAGTCTATTTATGAAATCTTCCAACATAAGGTTAACATTTTTTAATCTAAATTATTTTACCAAATCCCAGCTTAATTCATACAAAATTGGTTTGGAGGGCAGAGGGGCATTTGTCCTCTGGGCCAGTAAAAATATGAATATGTGTTGGGCTGGTGGCCCTGAATAGAGATAGTTACCATTCGGAAACACATCAAACACAGCAAAAATTACAGTCAATGCTAGATGGTGAGTATTACAAAGTGCCTGTTCCTATTTTAAACCTGTGATCACAGAGTCTAGCAGAAGAAAGTCTTCTAGCACCAATTTCATTTGTGGCTCGGATATGTCATGTGTCTGGATGTAGAGAACCACAATGGAAGCCTATGGTGCTCTGACATCTCAAAGCGGAGCAGAATAAGGTCAAATCTTTCCTTCCAAGCCTCATCGAGCATCTTGCAGAAACAATACAGGAACTCAAAAAGAGGAATGAAATTACATTATATGAGGGAAAATACACAGAAAATTGAGTGTAATTAAAACAATGATCTCAGGGTGGCAGCATAACCATAAACAAATAAAGTAGAGCTCCGGGCTCCTTCTGCAAGAATTAAAAGTCAGCAGCTAAAAATACTGTAGCTGTTGACTTTTAATATTAGGACACTTACCTGTCCACAAATCTAGCGTTGTCTTCACCCTAGCCGATTTTTCAGTCGGCTCTCGGGTGCTGCCACCGCCATTTCTTGTAAGGGAAACCGGCAGTGAAGTCACACAGAAGTGGGAGTGGGTACCTGTCAAAACCAGGTACCCACTCCCCCTCGAAAGGTGTCAAATGTGGGAGTGGAGGGGGGAAGGAAGCAAACAAACAAACAGAGCTTTCCCTTTTGGGTGGAGCTCTGCTTTATCTTAGTAAAAGAACATAAGAAATAAGCATTAATGCAACTGTATTGCCCTTATAACTGCTGGAGGCAGCACACTGTAGTTCCACAAAGGAGAAAAGATTATATTTATATATGTTATCAGAAACTGATCTTGTTGACATGTCTTCACTTTACAGCCCCCATCAGTGCTACTGATAAGGCAGAATAACAGGTCCTCCAGTCAGGGCCGGTGCTTGACTACCACGCCACCCCCCCATCTGGCCCGAGGAGGGGGGGCACTAGTCTTGCCTAGGGCGCAAGTGACTACAACAGGGATCAGGGTCAGAGCAGACTCACCAGGCAGGATATTTTCATCCAGGCCCGGACACCCAGCTGTGCTTGCCTCATCCGGCTCCCCATGATTCTCTTCGCGCTGTCTTCCTCCACCTCTTCAGCTGTGTCCGGCTACCCATGATCCTCTAGCCACTGTCTTCTTCCACCTCCTCAGCTGTGTCCGGCTGCCCATCATCCTCTAGCCGCTGTCTTTCTCCACCTCCTCAGCTGTGTCCGGCTCCCCAGCAGTGTGGTGGGGGGATGGGATCAGTGTCAGTGCTGAGTGGGGGAGATAGGATGAGTGGCAGTTCCGGGGGCATGGGATAAGTGGCAGAAGTGTGGTGGGGGGGATGGGATCAGTTGCAGTGCTAAGTGGGGAAAATAGGATGAGTGGCAGTGCCGGGGGCATGGGATCAGTGGCAGCAGTGTGGTGGGGGCATGGGATCAGTGACAGTACTGGGGGGCATGGGATCAGTGGCAATACTGGGAGGCATGGGATCAGTGGCAGCAGTGCTGGGGTATTATGATCAGTGGCAATGCTGGGGGGGGCATAGGATTAGTGGCAGTGCTAGGGGGGATAGGATTAGTGGTAGTGCTGGGTGGGGGGAAGATAGGATGAGTAGCAGTGCTGAGAAGCATGGGATCAGTGGCAGTGCTGAGTGGGGGGGGGCGTGGGGGGGATCAGTGGCAGTGCTGAGTGGGGGGATGGAGGGGATCAGTGGCAGTGCTGAGTGGGGGGATGGATGGGATCAGTGGCACTCACTTGCTCTCAGTGTGGACTCCATGCTTGCTATGTCTCCGACTCCTTCCAGGCTTCACGTGTCTCCTCACACAGTGGAGACCTCCTCTGCTCCTCCTACTGGATCAGCTGGCTCTTCCAGTCCCTGGGACACCATGCCCCCATCTGCCTGCTGCTGGAAATTCAATGGGCGGAGCCGCGGAGAAGCTGGGTAGGCGGTCCTTCAGCAGTTACTTAGAACGAAGGAGTCAGGGGCCCTGGGAGAAGGAGCCAGCAGTTCTAGTAGCCGATGGAAAGTAACATATAGCACCAGGCTGGATGAGAGGGGCAATGGGGCGGCATATAGAACAACCGATGCTCTGCATTTTCCTCCATGCAGCCCCTAAATGCTTGCTTCTCCTCCTCTTCCTCCCGAAGGCATTTAACGGCTGTAGGAAGGAAAATGCAGAGCATTGGTTGTTCTATATGTCGCCCCGCTGCCCCTCTCATCCAGGTGTAGACAAATATGACAGGGGAGCCGCACGGCCACTCGAAGCATGGGGTCAGGTCGCAAATGCGAGCCTTATAGTTCCGCTTCTGCCTGCACATTTCGGTACACTGAATGGCACTGTTGCCGTGGTGATTAGGGTATGCCCAGGCACACCGGGCACCCCCCCCCCCTGTGCACGCCTATGCTCAGGGTAGTGTATATATTGAACAGCCTGCTCATTCCTCTTACAACAGAAGGGTAGAGCGGCAGAAATAATGAATAAAAAAGGTATTACAGGTTAGTCACAGGCTAGTACTGTGGTTAATGAAAGTTAAAACATGATCCTCTTTCTAGTGTTTGTTTTGTTTTAATGCTATGTATAAAAGTAGATAAAAATACATGCGTAGCGCTACCCCCAGTCAAGAGAGCCGCTGGATTTTTGTTTCGGGCCCTGTGTACAGCACCGCCAACCCCCGGCAATCTTACTCGACCCACTCTGGCACAGCTAGTCTAGGGATTATACTTATATCACAATCAAACAGTATTGCAAGGGTAACCTCTTTGCAATAAGACAACACACTGGTGCGAGAGATCAAGTATAACGGTTTTACTTTAGTTATAAAAGAGCATAGGCAGAACATAACACATACAACTAGCTTACAGAGACCTGCAGCAATAGGTACAGCACACAATAATGGCGCAGCGCGGTAATCCACCACGCGCAGCTATTATTGTATACGCGCCCTGCGGCGCACTAAACAATAGTCTATCTCCCCTCCCTGGTCAGGCCTGACACAGAATAAATCTCAGTCTTTTGGTTAAGGATTTCTTCGCATGCAAACTTTCGGTGGTGCACTTGATGAAACAGTATTTTTTGTAATCCACAAAGTAAGCTGCCACAAGGAACACTATACTGGAGACCCTTTAACCCTGTCCTGCTACTGGTCTCCAGTGGAACAACAACAAACGATCGGTGGGCCAAGGCAGTCTATAGGCCTATACACGGTATAGTCTATTGGATTGAGCAAGTGCTCGCTCACCACTCCGGACGCGATCCCAGTCCGGGACTTCCACCTGCTGTGTCTCCGCACACAGCGTCTGTCACGATCGGATCCCCGATCCAACTGATGTCCTCACTCGACAAGTCAGATGCCACCCAGGCTCCGCAGTGGGGTGGAAGGCTCTTCAGAAGTTGTGCAAGGCCCCAGGCTTCAGGCCTTGCACTGCAGCAGATCCGCACAGGAAGAAACTGTTGCTTGCAGCGCGGTGTCCCAAAAAGAGAGCGAGCTCCGCCTCGCCTCCTCCTTAAATAGCCCCTCCCATGAGTCTCTGCGGTGGCCAATTGCACTCTGGGTGCCGAACGGGGTTCTGGGTAACGTAGTCCCGGGGCCTTAAAGGAGACCCCGCTACACATGTATAAAGAAACAGTTGCCACAAAGTGACATTAGGATTAATCTGGCTAAACACACACATTTTGCAATTGTGCATAGTAAAATTTGCACTAAATTATATGGGCTCACATGGTAGTAATGCCCTCTCAAAAGTGCTCCACGGTGGTGTATAGCAGTGGTTGCCAGGCATTCAGGAGACACTATTGATGCCTGTTTGTTTGTTTTTTCTTTTTTACTTGCCGAATGGCGGTTTTACATTGTGGGACTGCACCATAACTGTGAGCAAATGTTTGACTCGCAGTTGCGATGCAACCCCATTGATCTCAATATTCAAGCTTGACAGGCAGTGCTGTCTGTCAAACTCTGCAGCCCAATGTAAAAAATGCCATGAACACGAAGCAAAACATCGCAATGGTGGTATGTGTACTGTATAGCCTTTTTAGGCTGTAATGTTAGAATTGCAGTGGATGGCCAGGGGTATCAAAACCCTATGACTTTTTGTTGGTCACACAACCTTTTATGTACATACGGGATACTTTCACAAGCACTTCATCTGTATTTCTCATCACCAAATCTCATATAACCATAAGGTTCCTTGGACACTGGTAGGACCAGACTGGAAATGAAAACCAGCCCTGGAAATAATTTCATACCAGCCCCATAGCATTATTATACCAGCCCAACAGCATAACATAATTTTCTTGTTCATAAAATGGAAAACCATACATTTTAAAGCACATTTGAAGAGTGTATTATGTATAGATACAACACATATGAAAGCACATAGGGCTATATATATATATATATATATATATATATATATATATATATATATTTATATATATAAAAGCAAATTACAGTTAAAAGTGGTAAAAGTGGAGCAATCAAGAACAGTCCACCACCATTGCTATGGTGATATATTGCCAGAATAAAGAATAATCAAAGAATTTACGTTGAAGTATGGAAGATGTAAACATTTTCAAAACGTTATTAACTTAACATAAATAAATTACTCACAAAAGACACAAAATATTAGTAGATAAATACTACCCAAAAAAAAAAGTGCAAAAGGTTTTACTTAACGGTAATTAAATATTGTAGTTACAATTAAAGTGGATGTAAACCCACTCTCATCCTTTCTAAACTACTGCCATAGTGCTGATCTATAAGGATATAGATGCCTCCTGCATGTATCCTTACCTGTCAAATGTCTCCCCTCTGTCTGGTATGAGACCTGAAAAACTGCAGATTCTGTGGGTGGATCTGTTGTCTGGAGCTCGGTGGGTGGAGTCGTGATGTCAGTAGACTCCCCGCCCACCTCTACACTCCCCTTGTCAACATGCATTTTCTCCCTTGTATTCCTTCTGCTATGATCACTAACATCCAGTCAAAATCCAGAAAAGTAACCACATGACTTCAGAAAAGGAGTGGGGTGGGAATTAAAAAAGAATGCCTGTATAAAGCTAGTGCACGAGATATGTAAATAACCTGACAAAAAAAAGAAGAGAAATCCACGAGAGAGAGCCAGAGAGGGGCTGCAATGGTGAGAGAGAGAGGGGGTGCAATCGTGTGAGAGAGAGGGGGGCTGCAATGGTGAGAGAGGGAGAGGGGGTGCAACGGTGAGAGAGAGAGCAGGGGTGCAACGGTGAGAGAGAGAAGGTGCAATGGTGAGGGAGAGAGAGAGGGGCAGCAAAGGTGACAGGGGGGGGGGGGGTGCACCATGCAATGGTGAGAGAGAGAGATTATACAGAATACAATTTTCAGCAGGGGCATGAAAGGTGACAGAGAGAGCATGGGTACCGTGCAATGGCGAGAGAGAGAGATTCATTATACAGTAACAGATTGCAATTTGCAGGCAGAGGCAGCACCTTAATTCTTCTGCTCCCGGGCGGCCGACGCCGTTCACTTATCCTATGCCTTCCTCACTTGTGACTCTGCAGAGTTCAGACTGAGAGACTAGTGGGCGGTGCCAGCGCCACAACAAGAGATGTATTTTACACTGTACACCCATGCTAGGGTGACCAGACGTCCCTGTTTTCCGGGGACAATCCCCGTTTTCCGACTACAGTCCCCGGATCCCGTTTGTCCCCGTTTTTGTCCCCGGTTTTCCGGTCGGTAGCCAGGCTGCGGCAGTTTCCCGATGGACGGGGGCGTTTCCCGATGGACGGGGGCCCGATGGACGGGGGCGTTTCCCGGTGGACGGGTGCGTTTCCCGGTGGACGGGGGCGTTCCCCGAGACATAGCACATGCAGAGCTGTTTAGACGTGTAGGAGGAGCTGGAGCGGCTCCAGCCTGCCTATGCTATGCTAGTGTAGTTAGTAGTACCATAGCTGCCACTCCTCCTCAGCTGAAAATCCATCAAATTACGACTCTTCCAGCATCCCGCCCCTCTCCTCCTACCTCTGCTCCCTCCTCCAATCGCGCTCCTGGCAGCATAGGGAGAGGACAGAGTACAGCGTTCCTCCCCTTCCCTCCGGTCCTGCAAGGCACTATGGGAATTGTAGTCAACAAGTAGTACAGAGGGAATGTCCACAAGCAGGTGAGTTTTTATGCTAGCTAGCTAGCAGCTAAAATAATAAAATGTTTCTCCTTCACTGGTGGGCACTGACAGGCAGCACTCATGGGCACTCATGTGGCAATATGTATATATGCAATTGATTATATATAACAAAAAAAATCAAATATATGTGATAGTCAATTGTGCAAAAAACACAGCTATGTATATCAAAACTGTCCAAAAAAACTGTGTTTGTGAATCCAATGAAACATACAGGAGTTCTGTCCACAAATGGCATCTGCTGTAAGGCTGCTTTCACACTGGGGCAGCGTCGGCGGTAAAGCACCGCTATTTTTAGCGGCGCTTTACCGTCGTTTTTGCGGAGGTATTCAGCCGCTAGTGGGGCACTTTTAACCCCCGCTAGCGGCCGGAAAAGGGTTAAAAACCACCCGCAAAACGCTGCTGCAGTGGCGCTTTGCCGGCGGTTCAGCCACGCTGCCCATTAATTTCAAAGGGCAGGAGCGTTGGAGGAGCAGTGTACATACCTCCTTTACCGCTCCAAAGATGCTGCTTGCAGGAGTTTTTTTAACATCCTGCCAGCGCATCGCCTCAGTGTGAAAGTACTCAGGCTTTCACACTGAGCCTGCAGGGGAGCTGTTTTTCCAGCGCTTTACAGGCGCTATTTGTAGCCCAAAAGCGCCTGAAAAAACGCCCCAGTGTCTTACTGAACAATGTGTCAAAAGGAAATCCTTAACATATTGGGGGTTATTTACGAAAGGCAAAACCACTTTGCACTACAAGTGCAAACTACAAGTGCAAAGTGCACTTGAAATTGCAATGAAAGCGCACTTGGAAGTGCAGTCGCTGTAAATCTGAGGGGAAGCTCTGAAATGAGGGGAAGCTCTGCTGATTTTATTATCCAATCATGTGCAAGCTAAAATGCTGTTTTTTATTTTCCTTGCATGTCCCCCTCGGATCTACTGCGACTGCACTTCCAAGTGCACTTTCAGTGCAATTTTAAGTGCACTTTGCACTTGTAAAGTGCATTTGCTTTTAGTAAATAACCCCCATTGTGTCAGTGAACTGGAACCGCCACCTATACGTGAAATAGCCGGAGCCTGTGATGTCATTTCTGGTGACTCCGATGTACGGAAGTGCGGTGAGGAGGTGATCTTAACCCTGAATTTTTTTAAATGCGGTTTACTGGTTTTATTGTGAGCAGATATTTTGCTATCTTTAATAAAATTGTTTTTCATTGGCAATATTGCGCTATAAATATCTGTTTTATTCTGAGTGGCTTATGAATCAAGAGGCGAGGATTCAGAGAGTCAAAGACCCCCAGAGAGCGATGACCCTTGTGATGAAAGGGATTAGGACCTAAAGATCTCTGCTATAAAAAGCGTAATTTAACCGATCGTCATTCCCTGAGGTGAGCGGCTATTTCACCTATAGGGGGCGGTTCCAGTTAACTGACACAATGGGGGTTATTTACGAAGGGCAAATCCACTTTGCACTACAAGTGCACTGCAAGTGCACTTGCAGTGCACTTGGAAGTGCAGTCACTGTTGATCTGAGGGGGACATGCAAGGAAAATAAAAAACAGCATTTTTGCTTGCACATGATTGGATGATAAAATCAGCAGAGCTTCCCCTCATTTCAGAGCTTCCCCTCAGATCTACAGCGATCTACAGCGACTGCATTAACAAGTGCACTTTCAAGTGCACTTGCAGTGCACTTGTAGTGCAGAGTGCATTTCCCTTTAGTAAATTAACCCCAATATGTTAAAGGGGTTGTAAAGGTAAAAGTTTTTTCACCTTAATGCATTCTATGCATTAAGGTGAAAATACATCTGCGGATTAGCGCCCCCCCCCCCCCAGCCCCAGTTTAATTACCTGACCCCTCGAAAGTCCCACCTTGAACGAGCAGGCTCATTCATTGGTTGATTGAAAGCAGCGCAGCCATTGGCTTGCGCTGCTGTCAATCACATCCAATGACGGGGGGCAGGGGCGAGTGATACAGTGATTGACTATAGCCGCCGGCTGTATCACAGGAGCGCCCCCGCAATAACTCACCACCATGCTCGCTCGCATATAGGTGATGAGTTATTGCGGGGAGGAGCCAAGACAGCCACAGAGGGACCCCAGAAGACGTGGATCGGGGCCACTCTGTGCAAAACGAGCTGCACAGTGGAGGTAAGTATTAAAAAAATAAAAAATTATGTTTACAACCCTTTTAAGGATTTCCTTTTGACACATTTCTCAGCAACAGCAGATGTCACTCTGTGGACTGAGCTCCTTGTATGTTTCATTGGATTCACTAACACAGGTTTTTTGGACTGTTTTGATATACATAGCTCTAATTGAACAATAATTGTATGTTTTTTGCACAATTGACTATCACTGATGGGTACTGAGATGAGGTGGCACTGATGAGGCGGCACTGATGAGGCGGCACTGATGAGGCTGCACTGATAGGCACTGATAAGGCTGCACTGATAGGCACTGATGGACACTGATGAGGTGGCACTGATGGACACTGATGAGGTGGCACTGATGGACACTGATAGGCTGCAATGATAGGCAGCAATGATGGACACTGATAGGTGGCACAAATGGGCAATGATAGGCAACACTGATGGGCAGCCCTGGTAGGTGGCACTGATAAATGGCACTTATGAGAAGGCATTGATGAGCAGCTCTGATGGGCTGCACTAATGGGCACTGATAGGTGGCACTCATGGGCAGCACTTATGAGAAGGCATTGATGGGCAGCACTGATTGGCACTGATAGGCTACACTAATGGGCACTGATAGGTGGCATTGATGGGCCTGTATTGATCACAGTCTGTGACAGAATGTGAGCAAAGTACTGCTGATAACCAGCAAGTCTGTTTACATTTGATCAGCTGTGATTGGACACAGCTAATCACATGGTAAAGGGCCACTGTGATTGGCCCTTGACCCTGATCTGTGGGCACAGCGGTCACTCAGCACACCAGATGTACACCCCAGCAGGTGCTTGGGGGCGTGGTTCCAGGAGGATGTCCATGGATGCCCTCCTGGAACAAAAGATCAGAGCTGTTGTCATCTTTCGGCTATAGCGCTGTTATAAAGTGGTTAACCACTTCCCGCCCAGTCAATAGTGAATTGACGTCCGGGAAGTGGTTGCATTATCGATACTGGACGTCATATGACGTCCTGCAGGATAATGCCTTGCGCACGCCCGCGGGGGCGCGCAGCGCGGTGATCGGGGACGGCATGTGTCCCTCGGACACAGCGCTTCCCCGATCACGGTAAACAGCCAATTTCATTGGCTGTTTACCATGTGATCAGCTGTGTCAAAGTCACAGCCGATCACCTGTCAAAACAGACTCGGCGGCGCGCTCCGTGCGCGCCGCCACAGGCTTGCAGAGCGGGGATCGGGGAAGGCGAGTGTCCCTTGGACACAGCGCGTCCCCGATCAGAGTAAACAGCCAATGAATTGGCTGTTTACCACGTGACCGGCTGTGTCCAATCACAGCCGGTCACAAATGTAAACAAACTCCACAGGAGTTACTACCTGATCCCTGCTCTCTCCTCACACACCGATCTGTGAGGAGAGAGAAGAGATCAGTAAGTTAGCTCAGTGTAGTTTGTCTACATAAGTTTACAGTGCACAACACGCCCCCCCCCCATAAAGAGGACCTGTCACACAGCCCAGCACATCAATCAGCCCAGCCAATCAGCCCATCTGTCAATCAGCCCATCTGTCAATCAGCCCATCTGTCAATCAATCAGCCCATCTGTCAATCAATCAGCCCATTTGTCAATCAATCAGCCCATCTGTCAATCAATCAGCCCATCTGTCAATCAATCACCCCACCTGTCAATCAATCACCCCATCTGTCAATCAATCAACCCATCTATCAATCAATCAATCAGCCCATCTGTCAATCAATCAGCCCATCTGTCAATCATCTGTCACAGGCCCACCTCCATCGGTACCGCCATTGGCACCGCCACACAGGCTACCAGTACCGCCATCGGTACCAGTACCACCACCAGTACCGCCACCAGGCCCAGCATCTATACTGCCACACAGGCCCGCTACCAGTATCACCACTAGTGCCGCCATCGGTACCACCACCAGTACCACCACCCGTACCACCGTCGGTAGTGCCACCACCACCTGTACCATCACCTGTACCGCCATCGGTACCATCACCACCCGTACCGCCATCGGTACCACCACCACCTGTACCGCCATCGGTACCACCACCACCCATACCGCCATCGCTACCACCACCACCCATACCGCCACCTGTACCGCCATCGGTACCGCCGCCACCACCACCACCCGTACCGCCATCGTACCACCACCACCTGTACCGCCATTGGTACCACCACCACCCATACCGCCATCGGTACCACCACACAGGCCCACCACTAATACCTCCATCGGTACTACCACACAGACTGCCACCACTACCACCAGCAGTACCATTACACAGGCCCACCAATAAGCACTGCCATAATGTCCCAAAGGGTTTACACACCTGAGGAGGCATATGCCATTCTTGCCATGTCGGATGATGAGAGCAGCGGGGAGCTCCCATTATCCGATTCTGGTTCGGAATACGAGCCAGTGGAGGATAGTGGCTCAGAGTCCGAGTCCCCGGAGGAAACCGTCCCTCCCAAAAGAATGCGATCGGCACCAAGATCAGCACCAAGATCAGCACCAAGATCAGGAGAACTGCCCACCACCAGCAGCGCCATACCCCAGGAAGAGGAGCCCAGTACAAGCAATGGAAATGCACGCCCAACCCGAAGAATCCAGCCCCAATCCTACCTTCCCGATGCCCTGGCAAACCCCTTATGGTTGCCTGCCAACTCAGGATCCGCTATCATCCCCCCTTTCACCGCACAGCCAGGTGTGCAGCCCGACACTACAAATTTTTCTAAATTTGATTATTTTTGTTTATTTTTCCCACAAGATTTGCTGCAGAATATAGTGGATCAAACGAATCTGTATGCATCCCAATTTATTGCTGCCAACCCCGATTCTTCCTACGCCCGCATGTTCCAGTGGCGGCGTCTAACATTGGAGGAATTTAAATTATTTTTGGGCCTTATGTTCAATATGGGGCTTACAAAAAAGAACGAAGTCCATTCATATTGGTCCAAACGCCCCATCCAACACATGCCCATATATTCCGCTGTCATGTCCAGGAAAAGATACGACATGATTATGCGCTTTCTCCACTTCAATGACAATTCACAGTGCCCTCCCCGAGATCATCCCAACTACGACAAATTGTACAAGATACGCCCCCTAATCAATGCCTTTTCCCAGCAATTTGAAGAAGTTTTCATCCCAGACCAAAAAATTTGTGTGGACGAGTCCCTCGTACATTTCACCGGCCGACTGCAGTTCAAGAAGTACATACCAAGCAAGAGAGCCAGGTATGGGTTAAAATTAAATAAATTATGTGATCGAGCCACTGGATACGTCTGCAAATTCAGGATCTACGAAGGCAAAGACTCCCAGCTCCAGCCCCGTGATTGCCCCACATATATTGGAACCAGTGGGAAAATTGTCTGGGAGTTGGCATACCCCCTGTTCGGAAAAGGTTACCATTTATATGTTGATAATTATTATACCAGCCTGCCCCTTTTTCGCCACCTTTACAGTAAACAAACCCCGGCCTGCGGTACCTTAAAAAAAAACCAGAAGGGATTCCCACAAAATGTATTGACAAAAAAATTGCGACCTGGAGAATCGGCATCCATGAGGAACGAGGAGGTGTTGGCCATGAAGTGGAGGGACAAGAAAGATGTCCACATCCTCTCTACGATCCACAATGACACCATGGTGGAGATCCCAAGAAGACGCGGCTCCATTGTAAAGCCCGAATGTGTCCACGACTACAATTTGTACATGGGGGGGGGGTGGATTTAAACGACCAGATGCTACAGCCCTACTTATCAACCAGAAAGTCCCGTTATTGGCACAAAAAAGTTGCGTTTCACCTGTTTCACATGGCCCTTTTTAATTTGTTTGTCTGCTACCAAAAAGCAACTCAAAATCACCGACTCCACTACCTCCAATATATCGAAGATGTCATCGATGCCCTCATTTACCAACAAGATCCCGCCCCAGGAAGCATTCGCTCTGATAGTGTGAGTCGGCTTCACGAGCGACACTATCCCTTTAGCATCCCCCCCACAGAATCTGGAAGAAGACGCCAAAAGAAATGCAGTGTATGCAGCAGAGGAGGAGTAAGAAGAGACACCAGCTATTATTGTCCCGATTGTCCCTCCCAACCTGGCCTGTGCATCGGAAATTGCTTCAAAAATTATCATACATCCATTAGTTCCCTTTATTATTAACAGACTGCCATTTCCCCATTTGCCTGCTACCATGTTACTAACTACCTTCCATGTTAATTAACTGACCCTGGCCTGTTTACCGACGATGTCTTTGCTTGCCGATTTAAACCACGTTTCTGACCTCCACGTGCACCAACCTCAGCCTGTTTACCGACGATGCCTCTGTCTGCCGATTTAAACCACGTTTCTGACTTCCACGTGTACCGACCTTGGCCTGTTAATCGACAGTAGAAATCTACCTCCACTGAGTCTGGGTGCAACCATTTTAACTGAGGGCAACCGAAGCTGCTGCCTGTTCACTTCCTGGATTTACACAGACACACCTCCAGCTCTGCAGGTCTCATTGGCCCTCTTATGACTCATCAACCTTCCCTTCCTGGCAAACTCTCACGAGAGTGAGAGAGAGAGCTGTGCATGATGTCTATGAAGCCTAGGCTTTTTACCAGACAAGAAACAGGAAGTGGGCTATATAAGGTATTTACTGGCAGAAAAAAAATGTTTTACTATCCAAAGTTAAAACAACAAGGACAAAAGATTTAATAGATGGAAAGATGAGAAAAATGACTGAAGTTTCACTTTAAGGTGAAGAAAAAAATTGCACCGAAACGCATCAAAACTTTCATGCAGAAACGCATCTGGACTGTACTTCCATCATGTAAACCGGCTTGGATTGCATTATCCAATTGATGTGTGATTCAATCAAAACAATCAAATCTGCAAGCAACTGAGTAGCCCTAACATTACTGATTTTGGTTAATTTAGATTGGACTCTATCAAACCAAGTGGATTAGACAGGGTGGAAAAGTTTTGATCGTTTTGCATTGATTGGCAGTGCCGAGATACTTTGTTCATGAATACAATGGAATTTCAGATCAGATTATGAGATCAGGTGCTGGAAAACAGAGATGGGATCGATACCTTGTAATCGTACCGGGTCGCTAGAAATCCACTTCCCTGTGTGTGGCTTATCGATCCAGTGGCCTGTCAACTATAGATTGGTTATTGCTATTGATCAAAGAGAAATTGATAATTTACTGAAGCGTGTATGGTCACCATAGGCTGCACTGACCCTTTTAAGGCGTTCCCGCTCGCGATTGTGGTTGATCGATTTAGCGTGTCACACAGGGCCAACCCTACGTGTGTTTGTTGCCCAAAAAGGAACTGCTGCTGCTTTTTCGGGCCACAAGCTTCACGTGGTTTTTGAAAGGTTCAGTTTGCCACTCAAACAAGTACCACACCAGAATCGCATGGCACCCAAAAGTGCAGTGATTTGAGATTGCGGCGATTTTGCCCACTATTCCAAATCGTGAGATGTCACCAGGGCCAGTGCCTTGATTCAAACACTAAGGCCCTGGTCACATCTCACGATTTGGAATCGTGGGCAAAATCGCCGCCTTCTCAAATCACAGCACTTTTGGGTGCCATGCGATTCTGGTGTGGTACTTGTTGAATCTAGATGATAGGATGGGATTGTAAAATCAATTAGGAGCATAGAAATAATAAAACACTGACATTGTATGTGATAAGAAATCTAGAGGCCAGCTAAGAAGCAACCGGTCTGTGTTATGGCCAGAGCAGGCCAGGGAGTGCTTGTGAGGTAAACTTACCCCCCCTCCTCCTCCCACATACCCCTCACATGACTTTCCTCGCCCTGGGATGACTCCTATACCCCGTGTATTATTATTCCGGGCTCTACAACTTCACTGGAGTAAGATAATACAGCCTCCAGCCAGACACCATCAGCATCTTCTTCTATGGGCGGCCTGGCCCCTGAGGTAAGGAAGGAGGGAGTCAGGGAGCGGAACCGGAGCCCATAGCCCGGCCACACACGGAGCTCCAACTTTCAGGAGGACACAGGAGGACGGCTCAGGAGCTTCTAGCCGAGCTTGTCCCCCGCAGTGGTGCGACGCTGGTGCCTCACGGCGGGTCGATGGCGGGGGAAATAAAGCAGCACCGCCACCACGGCATTCTGACGTTCTCCTGCTTGGCTCCTCCCCTCAGGCACACTGGATCAGATTGCATTGCAATGTGCGGTGGCGATGGTGGCGGCCACGACTGACAGGCAGGCAAAAGCAGCCCCAGGGCACTGAGTGAAGACGGCCTACCGGGAGATTTCCCGGTGTCCCGATAGGCCAGTCCGGCCCTGGACACTGGGTGTCTAGACTCTGTGCATCCAATCCGGTAAAATAATTTGTAATTCATAATAAACTTACATCGATGGAATCCAGAACCTGACTTGTGGAAACCCAGGTATAGCATCCAGCCCTGCAGTCTGCAGGCTTTCAAAGTCTATGGCAAGTTGAAATATGCTATGACTGGAGAGGGCTGAATGGAGGATGGAGGATGAACAGCCAGAAAGCAGAATACTTCTAGGCCAAGGTCTCTGAACACATAGGACCCTAATCGTGAATACCACTCGGTACAGAACTCAGTCCCATCACATCAAGCCACAGCTTATATACCCTGTGTGCAAGGGGCCTTTAAATGTCACATTCTAAGGATTTTCATTAGTGTAAATGGGCCAAGAGTTACAAATTAACTCAGATGGTAGAAATAAAAATAAAATTGTCCCCCTCTGTGAATGATTTATAAATTTAAATGCTGTAAATACCTCATTTAAGAGCCGAGATTGCGATCACATGACCAACCAGCTCTCTCAGCACCGCCCACTGCAGCTCTCAGAGGAGGAAAGGAGAAAGCTAGCTGGTCATGTGATCACAATATCGGTAGTGAAATTAGGTATTTACAGCATGTATTTTTATAAATCACACACAGAGGGGGATACTACAATAGGAGGCAGTGCTGATGGTGTATACAGGTTAGAGTGGCTTAACAACCACTTTAAGCACCTGTCTTATCTGTTTACTGGCAAAAATGTGTCTCCTTAACTTATAGTGCCTGCTGGTAAAATGTTAAAACAAGTTCATGGCTGCATTTTCAGCTGTCAACTGGATTTAATATTAATCTGTGACCTCTGCACTGAGATCAGAAGTGATCTGGATGACTGCACAACCACCTGACCACGTCTACTATTTGGAAATCGCCTTCCCACTCCCATGACAGTAATAAAGTACTGCGGGGGAAAAAAATAAAGATAATAAAATAATTTAAAAAGTACAAAAACAACTCCCTATCTATAAGCATTACACCCAGGCACATTTACCATGTATGTAAAGGCCAAACTTTTTTTAGTTAGACCCCTTTCACACTGAGCCGCCTCGGGCGTCGGCGGTAAAACGCTGCTATTTTTAGCAGCGCTTTACCGTCGTTTTTGCGGCGCTTTTCGGCCGCTAGCAGGGCGCTTTTAACCCCGGAAAAGGGAGCACAAGTAAGGATTGGGGGGGTGTTGCACACAGAAGGTTTTTTACCTTCATGCGTGGAATGCATGAATGTAAAAAACCTTCAGACTTTAGAATCACTTTAACATGAACTGTTTGACAGGGCTATTTTGTTATTTTTTTTGGGGGGGGGGGGGTTGCTGCAGACTAAATGGTAAGTGTGCTGGGAAATTTTCTGTTATTTGTGATGTTGTGTAGCGGCCTAGCCGTGTGTCCGTCTACATGTGATGGGATAGAATGTGCACTTTTTAACCGCTTGCCGAATGTATACTGTACATACTGTATATAGGGGGGCAAGGCGGCTCCCCTGTGCAGGATCGCATACCTGTATGTGATCCTGCACTTCCGGGTCTGGGACCGGCGACCCACTCTCGCTGTGATTGGGCACAGCGGGAGCCAATCAGCGGGTTCGGCGGACTCAATGTCTGCCGGGACCCGCCGATCGTTCGGGACAGAAGCAGAATGGCAATCTGCCTATGTAAACAAGGCAGACTGCCATTCTGTCAGTAAGGAAAGGTAGTGATCCTGTGTTTCTGTAAAGCAGGAACATGGATCTCTGCCTTCCCATAGTACAAGCACCTCCCACAAAGTGAGTATGCACATTTTAGGCACAGATTTAACCCTTTGATCGCCCCTGATGTTAACCCCTTCCCTGCCAGTGTCATTAGTACAGAGACAGTGCATATTTTTCAGCACTGATCACTATATTCACTGGCCATAAAACAGCCCTTGCACACACATACCTGTACAATAGCATAGAGAGGGACCGATGCCCTGAAGTAACCAGCTAAAAGTCATGCTGTTGAAATCTGGTGTATTACTTTAGCAGGTTTTGTTTTTTCTATTTTGTTTCTTTTTCAATTTTGTTGAAAAGCAAAAATACCTATACAATTGTATAAATGCAATTTAAACTTGAACTATGTTCTACTGTTAACTGACGTTGTTTTTCAAAACTTGACATAATTGCCAATACATTGTCAATTGTATGTTATAATTTTCTTTCAATAAAATTTCTTAATTGTGAAAAAAAAAAAAATGAAAGAATCAGTGTTTTCATTATTAGGGAAGCTCCGTATTCAGCCTCTGTCTATTGTAAATAAATTACTGCACCAGCTCAAAGGTAGCAAGAAACAAAAGGCAAAATTCAACAAGCGGAATCATTTTTCCTGTTTATTTTTTTTACAAATATATTTTTTCAGGAAAATAGAATATGGTAAAACACTGAAATTACAGTTAAAATGAATAGCATCAGCTAAACCTGCACTATGTATTAACTAGCTAAGGAAAGTGTTGCACTGTATATCCAGACACCATAGACAATTCTTCCTTTATCACTTCCTGATATGAAACATGCCAAAACATATGCAAATAGCAATTTTGTATAAGCTCCCAGGGTGCCAACTTACCTGCTATACAGTGTAACACATTACTTTAAATCGTTTACACAGAGTACAAGCAGAAAAGTTTCAATTTCACCTCTTCATAAAGAGGCTCCAAAGTCTTGATTATATCCATTTGCATTCAACAGCAATATACAGTGTTTGGAAAAGATTTTCTTAAAAATAGTAAATACTTTGGCTTGGCTTAAAAAAGGTTGATCTGTTTGCTGACATTTTAAAAAGTATAAAAATATGCTCAATATACTGTGGAGTCCATTTTTCATGTGGATGAACTAAGACAGTCACTGTTGTTACGTCAGTATTTTTATTGCTTTTCCGTGCAAAAAAAAAGGTACAATCAAAAGAGATCAGTGACAGAACAACGAAAAACGCATTATTTTTGAAAAAGTTCATATCCAAAAAAAAAAGTTTTTATTTTTTTACAAAAATTACAGTGATTTGGACATGAGCCCATTAATTTTCCAAAATCACATGTATTAAAGAGGCAAAAACTGCCAGTACTGTAAATAAATCACACCCTGTAACACCTTTGGCTCACTATAACACTGTACAGATAAAACCTGGTGTACTCACTTTGCAAACATATACAAATATCTTTTCATTTAAAGATAGCAGCAGTTTGTTGCTTATGCCTTGTATCTGCTTTCAAAGTAATTTCATCTAAATGTGCAATAAAAAAAGGGACTATCAAAAGAGATCAGTGACAGAACAACGAAAAAACATTATTTTTTAAAAAGTTCATATCCAAAAAAAAACGTTTATTTTTTTACAAAAATTACAGTGATTTGGACATGAGCCCATTAATTTTCCAAAATCACATGTATTAAAGAGGCAAAAACTGCCAGTACTGTAAATAAATCACACCCTGTAACACCTTTGGCTCACTATAACACTGTACAGGTAAAACCTGGTGTACTCACTTTGCAAACATACAAATATCTTTTCATTTAAAGATAGCAGCAGTTTGTTGCTTATGCCTTGAATCTGCTTTCAAAGTAATTTCATCTAAATGTGCAATAAAAAAAAGGGGACAATCAAAAGAGATCAGTGACAGAACAACGAAAAAGCATTATTTTTGAAAAAGTTAATATCCCCAAAAAAATAAAACTTTTTATTTTTTTACAAAAATTACAGTGATTTGGATATGAGCCCATTAATTTTCCAAAATCACATGTATTAAAGAGGCAAAAACTGCCAGTACTGTAAATAAATCACACCCTGTAACACCTTTGGCTCACTATAACACTGTACAGGTAAAACCTGGTGTACTCACTTTGCAAACATACAAATATCTTTTTCATTTAAAGATGGCAGCAGTTTGTTGCTTATGCCTTAAATCTGCTTTCAAAGTAATTTCATCTAAATGTGCAATAAAAAAAAAAATATCTCTTGAGGTTTGACGATAGAAGGTATAAGGCCACGTTATATTTCTTTCTCTTGTAGCATCTTGGGTATTTAGTCCTTGGAGGAACATATACTAATCCAGTGTAATGTTACCAGCATAAAGGGTTATTAATAGAATTATAGCAAACCCTGAAAGCAATCCAGCATTCTGAATGGCAAAAAATATCATGTCAGTTTTTCTTCCTTTTATCTTATCACTGAGCATTTCATTCATTTCAGGAAACTGAAAGAGAAATAAAGTACACATAAATGACATGCTAAGAACTTCTATCATCAGGGAAGTCGGCTATCTTTTCCCAAACACCCTCTAGGTGGCAGCATACACAAGGTTCTTACATTGTTTTGCATCTCAAGGGCTTGTAATTTTAACAATTTAGTTTGGTAAATAAAAATAAATAAATATACCGTATATATATATATATATATATATATATATATATATATATATATATATATATATATACACACAGTATTTCACAAACGTGAGTACACCCCTCACATTTGTGTAAATATTTTATTCTACCTTTTCATGTGACAAGACTGAAGAAATTACACTTTTCTACAATGTAAAGTAGTGCGTGTGAAGCTTGTATAAAAGTGTAAATTGTCTGTCCCCTCAAAATAACTCAACACACAGCCATTAATGTCTAAACCACTGGCAACCAAAGTGAGTACACCCCTAAGTGAAAATGTCCAGATTGGGCCAAAGTGTCAATATTTTGTGCGGCCACCATTATTTTCCAGCACTGCCTTAACCCTCTTGGGCATGGAGTTCACCAGAGCTTCACAGGTTGCCACTGGAGTCCTCTTCCACTCCTCCATGATGACATCACAGAGCTGGTGGATGTTAGAGACCTTGCGCTCCTCCACCTTCCGTTTGAGGATGCCCCACAGATGCTCAATAGGGTTTAGGTCTAGAGACATGCTTGGCCAGTCCATCACCTTTCCCCTAAGCTTCTTTAGCAAGGCAGTGGTCGTCTTGGAGGTGTGTTTGGGGTCATTATGTTGGAATACTGCCCTGCGGCCCAGCCTCCGAAGGGAGGGGATCATGCTAGGGTTGCCACCTTTTCTTCAAGTCAAACCCAAACACTTTAGCGGCGCTCTCTCCTCTCCCGATGGCAACCCTAGTCACAGTACATGTTGGCATTCATGGTTCGCTCAATGAATTTTAGCTCCCAAGTGTCGGCATCACTCATGCAGCCCCAGACCATGACGCTCCCACCACCATGCTCGTCTGTAGGGAAGACACACTTGTACTCCTCACCTGGTCGCTGCCACACACGCTTGACACCATCTGAACCAAATAATTTTATCTTGGTCTCATCAGATCACAGGACATGGTTCCAGTTTTCCATGTCCTTAGTTTGCTTGTCTTCAGCAAACTGTTTGTGGGCTTTCCTGTGCATCATCTTTATAAGAGGCTTCCTTCTGGAACGACAGCCATGCAGATCAATTTGATGCTGTGTGCGGCTTATGGTCTGAGGACTGACAGGCTGACCCCCCCTCCCCCCACCCCTTCAACCTCTGCAGCAATGCTGGCAGCACTCATACGTCTATTTCCCAAAGACATCCTCTGGTTGTGATGCTGAGCACGTGCACACAACTTCTTTGGTAGACCATGGCAAGGACTTTTCTGAGTGGAACCTGTCCTGTTAAACTGCTCTATGGTCTTGGCCACCATGCTGCAGCTCAGTTTCAGGGTCTTGGCAATCTTCTTATAGCCTTTATGTAGCACAACAATTCTTTTTTTCAGATCCTCAGAGAGTTCTTTGCCATGTGGTGCCATGTTGAACTTCCAGTGATCAGTATGAGAGAGCGAGAGCGATAACACCAAATTTAACACACCTGCTCCCTATTCATACCTAAAACCTTAACACTAATTAGTCACATGACACCGGGGAGGGAAAATGGCTAATTGGCCCCAATTTGGACATTTTCACTTAGGGGTGTACTGACTTTTGTTGCCAGCGGTTTAGACATTAATGGCTGTGTGTTGAGTTATTGTGAGGGGACAGCAAATTTACACTGTTATACAAGCTGTACACTCACTACTTTACATTGTAGCAAAGTGTAATTTCTTCAGTGTTGTCACATGAAAAGGTATAATAAAATATTTACAAAAATGTGAGGGGTGTACTTACTTTTGTGAGATACTGTGTGTGTATATATATATATATATATATATATATATATATACACAGTATCTCACAAAAGTAAGTACACCCCTCACATTTTTGTAAATATTTTATTATATCTTTATATATATATATATATATATATATATATATATATATACGTTTGCTTTAATGGTGAAAAAAATTCAGGTTGGGATGTTTAGGTAGCAGAATGAGGACAAACTGAAATAGACATAGTTAAAATATAAATAATAAAGTTTTTTACCTGTGCGAGTATGGCACAAAGACAGGCTCAGGGGTGCTTGGCTTTTTTTCCCAACACCAATGGCTGCTGATAAAGGATGCATGCACTGTACTGCCACCATTTGAGGAGGCAACAAGAATGGTGAGCCGTGACAATGCATGCATCAGTAACACAATCCCTCTTGTGTTCCTGCTGGCACTCTATACTCTGTGTGGCATTATGGACAGGTCACTCAAGGTAGTGCAGCGGGAGGAAGGGGAGGACTTGCTTGCCTCTCAAGGCCTGCTTTATGCAAATGCCATTCTTGCGACAGAACACAAAAGAGGAGAGGGAGGAAGAGGAGGATTCTGACAGTTTTGGAGGCATTGAAGCAGATGAAGACATCTCGTCAAACCTTAAGAGATGGTTCTCAGTCCCCAAAAACCTTGGGAGTAGTACATGGCTGGGAGGAAGCAGTTCCAGATACTGTAATCCTCAATGACCCTTGAGGAATCTGCTTCTCATGCCTCCGCAAACTTGCAGTGCATGGGCTCCCTTATTCGTCAAAGCCTGCGAAAGGACTTGAGAATTCATGGCATCAGGGAGAAGGATCATTATTGGTTGGCAAACTTTCATCAAAAGTACCTCTATGGGTTACGGTGTGAAGGCACCACCAACACCCAAAGACCAATTTCAATTTTTTACAGCAAGGCCAATCCTCGCTTTCATCAAGAGTACCTCTATAGGGCTACTGTGTGAAGGAACCACCAACACCCAAAGACCAATTTTTCCAAAACTTTTTGATCTGGGCATATAATTCAAATGTTTTACAGCAAGGCTAATTCTTAGTACCTCTATGGGTTTATGGTGTGAAGGCACAACCAACACCCAAAGACTAAGTTTTCCACAACTGTTTGACCGGGGCATACAAGTTAATATTTTTTTTTTACAGCAAGGCCAATTCTTGTTATCATCAAGAGTACCTCTATAGGTTACAGTGTGAAGGCACCACCAACACCCAAAGACCAATTTTTCCGCAACCTGGGCATATAATTTCAATTTGTTACAGCAAGGCCAATTCTAGCAGACATCTCCCTATCCGTTCTCCTGTGGCTAGGCTACCAGTACACTGCATCCTACACTCCCAAATTGCTCCCAGGTAACCTTTCTGTGTTGAATGATTTTCAACAAACCCTATTTTATCATGGAAGGATGTTCGGTTTACCTAAAGAGTATCATGCTCACAACGTGCCTTTGATATACTTTATTCAAGCCAATCATAGCAAAACAATTAGTATTATACTCATGATTTTTTGGATGGCAAGTCTCTGCCCATTACAATTATGAGAACCTGTACTCAAGCTCTACAGTTATTTGACATCCTTTGCGCATATGCCTTTACATTTTTTCAATCTATGATATCATTAAAGCCTAGCAGAGAAATTGTTTAGAAGCTCCTGAAGACGTGCTCCTCACTAGGGATGGGCTATCTATTGGAGACGAGCATGAGTTTGACTCGAACATTGGCTGTTCGCCCGTTCGCCGAACAGCGAACAATTTGGGGTGTTCGCGACAAATTCAAAAATCTGCGGAACACCATTTAAAAGTCTATGGGAGAAATCTAAAGTGCTAATTTTAAAGGTTAATATGCAAGTTATTGTCATAAAAAGTGTTTGGGGACCTGGGTCCTGCCCCAGGGGACATGTATCAATGCAAAAAAAAGTTTTAAAAACTGACGTTTTTTCGGGAGTAGTGATTTTAATAATGCTTAAAGTGAAACAATAAAAGTGAAATATTCCTTAAAATTTCGTACTTGGGGGGTGTCTATAGTATGCCTGTAAAGTAGCACATGTTTCCCGTGTTTATAACAGTCTCTAAACAAAATGAAATTTCTAAAGGAAAAAAAGTCATTTAAAACTACTCGCGGCTGTAATGAATTGTCGGGTCCCGGCAAAACAGATCAAAGTCATTGAAAGTCATTGAAAAATAAAAATAAATGCGTGGGGGTCCCCCAAAATTCCATTACCAGGCTCTTCAGGTCTGGTATGGATATTAAGGGGAACCCTGCGCCAAATGTAAAAAAATGGCGTGGGGTTCCCCCCAAAAATCCATACCAGACCCTTCAGGTCTGGTATGGATTTTAAGGGGAACTCTGAGCTAATTTTTTTTAAGAAAATGGCGTGGGGTTCCCCCCAAAAATCCATACCAGACCCTTATCCGATCACGCAACCTGGCAGGCCGCAGGAAAAGAGGGGGGATGAGAGAGCGCCCCCCCTCCTGAAACTGTACCAGGACTCATCCCCACAACCCTTGCCCGGTGGTTGTGGGGGTCTGCGGGCGGGGGGGCTTTTCGGAATCTGGAAGCCCCCTTTAACAAAGGGGATCCCCAGATCCCGCCCCCCATGTGAATTGGTAAGGGGTACATTGTACTCCTACCATTTCACAAAAAAAAGTGTCAAAATGTTAAAAACCACAGGAGACGGATGCTCGATCTCCAGCGATGTAATCCAATTCTCGATCTCCAGTGATGGATGATCTCCAGCGACTCCAGTGAGAAACACGCACAGATCCAGCCTCCACCGGAGGCACCCAGCCAATGACACGGCGCCAGCCTGACAGCTCTTATGTAGCTGAGGGAGGGGTCACCCGTCACATGACCCCGTCCCCCTCTAACAAGGGGAAACGTCGGGGTTTCCAAGTGACGTGTACGGGTGACCCCGCCCCCCTCTGATGCAACGCAGATTTCCCGTTGCATCAGAGGGGGGCGGGGTCACCAGTACACATTACTGAGAAACCCCGGAGTTTCCCCTTGCCAGAGGGGGACAGGATCACGTAACGAGTGGCCCCGCTGGAGATCATCCATCGCTAGAGATCGAGCATGGATTTATTGGATTACATCGCTGGAATCTCTTTTTTATTTTTTATTTTTTTATTATTATTAAAGGACTTGTCCCAAGCCGTCTCCTGTGGTTTTTAACATTTTGACACTTTCTTTTTTGTGAAATGGTAGGGGTACAATGTACAATGTACAATTCACATAGGGGGGCCGGGATCTGGGTGTCCCCTTTGTTAAAGGGGGCTTCCAGATTCCGATAAGCCCCCTCCCGCAGACCCCCACAACCACCGGGCAAGGGTTGTGGGGATGAGGCCCTTGTCCCCATCAACATGGGGACAACCTCCCCATGTTGAGGGCATGTGGCCTAGTACGGTTCAGGAGGGGGGCGTTCTCTCGCCCCCCCCTCTTTTCCTGCGGCCTGCTCGGATAAGGGTCTGGTATGGTTTTTTGGGAGGAAACCCACGCCATATTTTTTTTAATCTTGGCGCAGAGTTCCCCTTAATATCCATACCAGACCTAAAGGGCCTGGAAATGGTATTTTGGGGGACCCCCACACATTTTTTTTTTCAATGACTTTCAATGACTTTTATCTGTATTGCCGGGACCCGACAATTCATTATAGCCGCAAGTAGTTTTAAATTACTTTTTTTCCTTTAGAAATGTCATTTTGTGCAGAGACTGTTATAAACACGGGAAACATGCGCTACTTTACAGGCATACTATAGACACCCCCCAGGTACGAAATTTAAAGGAATATTTAATTTTTATTGTTTCACTTTAAGCATTATTAAAATCACTGCTCCCAAAAAAACAGATGTTTTTAAAACTTTTTTTTGCATTGATACATGTCCCCTGGGGCAGGACCCGGGCCCCCAAACACTTTTTATGACAATAACTTGCATATTAACCTTTTAAAATTAGCACTTTTGATTTTTCATGTTCGCGTCCCATAGCCTTTAACGGTGTTCGCGTGTTCGAACAAATTTTTTGCCTGTTCGCATGTTCGGGATGCGAACCGAACCAGGGGTTGTTCGGCCCATCCCTAGTCCTCACAAAACATGTAGAGCTTGCTCCATTGTTACTTATCCTTGTCCAGCCGTGTCTTTCTGTTCGGGCTGTTATTGTTCGATTCATCTGAAATCAACAGCTATCATTGGAGATATCCAGTTTAGTACTGTAGATTGCTACAGTCTTTTTACATGTCATTTTTAAAATTGCATGTATAAATTATTATAAATAAAATTAGTTTTTTTTATCATTAGTACCTAAAAAGAAAATTTTTCCCCCTTCTCCAATTTATAATGTTTCAATTCTTGCTTTCATCAACAGTACCTTTATACGGTAATGGTGTAAAGGCACCACCAACCCCAAAGACCAATTTTTCTGCAACTGTTTGACCGGGGCATATAATTTTATTTTTTTACAGCAATGCTAATTCTTGCTTTCATCAAGAATACCTCTATAGGGTTACGGTGTGAAGGCACCACCAACACCCAAAGACCAATTTTTCCCCACTTGCAACTTCTATCCAATTTGGCTTTTTCACATAAGGCTTGCTCACTGTGGTGCAAAACTTTGGTATTTCCATCCAAAGTCTGCCAAAGAGACACCAGAATATATCCAAAAAATCTCCAAAAAAAATCTGAGTGCACTAAATTGTGGCCTCATCATACAGACTGCCTCCCCAAGCCGTTGTTACAAAATAAAGAAAGCTTGCAGGGAAAATCTAATTAAATATCTTTTTTTTTCTTTATAAATGTCAGGTTTTGCTGCAGCAGGTTCTATACACGGTACAGATGCACCACTTTACATGGTGACTAAGGGCAGTGCTGTATTATGGCCTAGGCCGACAAGGCCCAGGCCTAGGGCAGCACTTTGCGGGGGGCGGCGGGCCGCCCCCCCCGAACCCCCCTCCTCCCACACGGAGAGCCGCATAGCAGAATCCCGGAGCTCAGTGCTACGACAAGTTTCGGCACTGAGTTCCGGTAATTGGTCAGTCTAGGATGCGCTGGCGCGGTCACCCGGGACATCTGCCACCCGGGGTCCCGCAGCGTCGATCAGCTGTACAGAGCAGCCGTCCCTCTCTCTCTCCACTGACATCGCGGCTCCTCCCCCCTCTCGGCTCAATGTTCATGTGTACACAGCCAGGAGGAGGAGCCGAGAAGAGGCACAACTACAGTCAGTGAGAGAGCCGAGAGCCGTGCTTCTGGTATGTGAGACAATTTGTGAGAGATGACACAGTAACCAGGAGGGGAGGAGGGGGGGCAGGCAGATAAGAGGTGAACTAATGAAGTGATGGGAGGGGAGAGGGGGGCATGGGGATATGTGCTGGGGAGTAATTTAAGAGGGAAGAAGATATATGCTAGTGGGGGGGTCTGATTCCCCCCCCACTAGCACATATCCTCTCCCCTCCCAAATCACTCCCCAGCACATATCCCCATACCCCCCTCTCCCCTCAAATTAAAAGATGCTCTGCCCCTCTGTCCTCATCCCACCCTGTCCCCCTGTCCTCATCCCACCCTGTCCCCCTTTCCTCATCCCACCCTGTCCCTCTGTCCTCATCCCACCATGTCCCCCTGTCCTCATTTCACCCTGTCCCCCTGTCCTCATCCCACCCTGTCCCTCTGTCCTCATCCCACCCTGTCCTCATTTCACCCTGTCCTCATCCCACCCTGTCCCTCTGTCCTCATCCCACCCTGTCCCTTTGTCCTCATCCCACCCTGTCCCTCTGTCCTCATCCCACCCTGTCCCCATCCCACCCTGTCCCTCTGTCCTCATCCCACCCTGTCCCTCTGTCCTCATTTCACCCTGTCCCCCTTTCCTCATCCCACCCTGTACCTCTGTCCTCATCCCACCCTGTCCCCTGTCCTCATTTCACCCTGTCCCCCTTTCACCCTGTCCGTCTGTCCTCATCCCACCCTGTCCCCCTGTCCTCATTTCACCCTGTCCCCCTGTCCTCATCCCACCATGTCCCCCTGTCCTCATCCCACCCTGTCCCTCTGTCCTCATCCCACCCTGTCCCTCTGTCCTCATCCCACCCTGTCCCTCTGTCCTCCTCCCACTCTGTCCCCTGTCCTCATCCCACCCTGTCCCTCTGTCCTCATCCCACCCTGTCACCCTGTCCTCATCCCACCCTGTCCCCCTGTCCTCATCCCACCCTGTCCCCCTGTCCTCATCCCACCCTGTCCCCCTTTCCTCATCCCACCCTGTCCCTCTGTCCTCATCCCACCCTGTCCCCCTGTCCTCATTTCACCCTGTCCCCCTTTCACCCTGTCCATCTGTCCTCATCCCACCCTGTCCCCCTGTCCTCATTTCACCCTGTCCCCCTGTCCTCATCCCACCCTGTCCCTCTGTCCTCATCCCACCCTGTCACCCTGTCCTCATCCCACCCTGTCCCTCTGTCCTCATCCCACCCTATCCCTCTGTCCTCATCCCACCCTGTCCCCCTGTCCTCATCCCACCCTGTCCCTCTGTCCTCATCCCACCCTGTCCCTCTGTCCTCATCCCACCCTGTCCCCCTGTTCTCATCCCACCCTGTCCCTTTGTCCTCATCCCACCCTGTCCCTCTGTCCTCATCCCACCCTGTCCCCCTGTCCTCATCCCACCCTGTCCCCCTTCCACCCTGTCCTCATCCCACCCTGTCCCCCTTTCCTTATCCCACCCTGTCCCTCTGTCCTCATCCCACCCTGTCCCTCTGTCCTCATGCCACCCTGTCCCTCTGTCCTCCTCCCATGAAAATGACAGGACGGGTCTTAAAAAAAAAGGGGTGTAGTCTGGACAGGAAGGGGCGCATCATATATAAAGTAGGGGGTGCACGAGTTTCGTCAGGCCTAGGGCAGCACAAAACCTAAATACACCACTGACTAAGGGGACCCCCCAGGCACTATATTTATATTAATTTGTCATTGTTGTTTCACTTTAAGCATCAATAAAATCACTGCTCCTTCAAAACAATATTCTTAAAAAACTTTTTTTGCATTGATACATGTTCCCCAGGGCAGTACCCGGGCCCACCATACCCTTTTTAGGGCCAATAACTTCTATAGGCCTTCAAAATGGGGACTTTTGATTTTTCAAGTTTGGGTCCCATAGACTTTAATAGGGTTTGCGTCCGAACTTTTGCAATGTTCGAGAGTTCTGGCGCGAACCAAACTGGGTGTGTTCGGGCCATCTCTAATCTCCACTTCAGATGTTTAATTAATTCCTTAAGTCAAATTTTCCTGCACATCACTGGATGTTAGCATTAGGGTTACAGGCAGGGTTTAGTGTGATGATTAGTGTGAGGATTACAGGCAGGGTCAGTGTGAGGACTTGTGTAAGGGTTGCAGGCAGGATTGGTGTAAAGTTTAGTGTTGGGGTTACAGGTAGAGTTAGTGTGAGGGTAACAGGCAGGGTTAGTGTGAGGGTTGCAAGAAGGACTAGTGTGAGGGTGAAAGTTAGAGGCAGAATTAGTGTGAGAGTTATAGGCAAAGCTACCCTGAGGGCTAGAATTAGGGCTACAGTCAATAATAGTGTGAGGATTAGTGTTAGGGTTGCAGGCAATGTTAGTGTGAGGTGGACTTCTCTCAATGCCAAGGGCTCTGAGCCAAAAAGAACCAGTGGCACTGAAAGCTAATGTAATGTAGTTTCAGCTATGGAAAACAATCTCTGTACACACAGGAAAAGCAAAAGTTTTGTCTTACCATATCTGCCAGTCCAATATACAGAAACATTCCTCCAGCAAGTCCGAAAATAATATTTGGTTCAAAGTTGTTGCCCACTAGAATCCCAATAATCATACCAAAGTAACACGTGCAAGCAGAAATAAAATTGAAGAACAGAGCTTGGGGGATACTCATTCCTGCATTCAGCAAGATTGCAAAATCACCTAAAAAAAAAAAAAAGTCAAAAATGTTATACATTTAATTGCTTAATGCAGTCATCTGCTTTTGCAAATTATTTTGTACTAGATTCAATATTTTAAAAATATTATTAAATACTGGTACAATGTTTCTCAACTCCAGTCCTCAAGGCGCCCCAGGTGAATGGATCAGTTTCACTGCCTTAGTAATTACCACAGCCGTTTAATCTGAGGGAAATCCTGAAAACATGACCCGTTGGGGCGCCTTGAGGACTGGAATTGAGAAACACTGTGCTGGTAAATATACTGTATTTATTGGCGTATAACACTCACTTTTTTACCCTGAAAATAGAGGGTAAACTGTACCTGCGTGTAATACGCAGGGGGCTGTGGAAAGTTTTTTTCCTGAAACCTCCCTCTTAAAGTTAGGGTGCGTGTTATACGCCGATAAATACGGTAATTATTTTATTAATTTACACAAAAATGTAGGTGAGAAACTATTATAAACATTGTAACTGTACTCACATGACACCAACAGGGTGCTACCACAAATGCAACAACAAAACTCATTGTAAAAAAAAACACTATTTTCACCCCTTTCCCTCCAAACAAATGAGAAACTGGATTTGGGGTACAATAATAGATACAGGGAATGGAGAAGGTGGGAAGTTCAGAGGTAAGGAATACAGAAAAAGGGATGGTAAAGAGGCAAAGAGAGTGTAGGGGGGGGGGGGATAAGGAATGGAAATTTAGAGATATGGGCTATGGAGTTTGTAAAACAAATGAAACTCAGGAACCTGGATGACAATAAAAATAAAGTGACAATAAATGTATTGTTGCCAACAAGCATAATAGTTTCACGGCGGAGTATAGTTCAATCGGATAGCTGATGTAATAGATGCCCAATCAAGACTGTATACGTCAAGTCAACCAGCATACCCATACCTCATAAAAGCTGGCATAATGTATGTGTGGACATTTTTGCACAATATTTTTTCCTTATTTCAATACAGTTTGAATTTTTTTTCAAAAAAGCTTTTCATTATTTTGCCCCTTCCAAGGACCCATAGCAATTTAAAGCACATAAAAATGGGTGTCAACATGAGTAAAACACATGCCAACGCATCAATATAAATGCACACCAATGGATGACAATAAACATAAGTTTTTTTGCATTCTCATGCACTTTGCATTCACATGCACTTTTATGTTTGAACAGGCCCTTAGGAATGAAATTTTTGGGTATGTTCAAGAGTTACGCAATGGATGAAAGTCGATTACCCAAGGGTCTGAATTACAGAAAGACCTTGTAATATTTGCTTCCAAAAAGCCTGTACAATGAGACACGATCACCAGATATGCAAAAAGAACGCAATATGGCCACATCTTTCAACTTTTATAAGGTAGATGGGGCCAGATTTTAGGTGTAATGCCGCGTACACACGATCAGAATTTCCGACAACAAATGTTCGATGGGAGCTTGTTGTCGGAAATTCCGACCGTGTGTAGGCTCCATCGGACATTTGCTATCGGAATTTCCGACAACAAATGATTGAGAGCTGGTTTTAAACTTTTCCGACAACAAAAGTTCTTGTCGGAAATTCCGATCGTGTGTAGGCAATTCTGACGCACAAAAATCCTACGCATGCTCGGAATCAATTCGACACATGCTCGGAAACATTGAACTTCATTTTTCTCGTCTCGTCGTAGTGTTGTACGTCACCGCGTTCTTGACGTTCGGAAGTTCCGACAACATTTGTGTGACCGTGTGTATGCAAGGCAAGTTTGAGCGAAAATTCGTTGTAAAAAAATCCACGGTTTTGTTGTCGGAATGTCCGATCATGTTTACGCGGCATAATTCTTTGTCATCTTCCACTCATTGTAGGTGGAATTCTTTTTCATCTTCCAAACAACTGATAGATTCTTAAATTTTGTGCAAATGGAGAAAACATGTACTAGGGCAAACACTTTCTGAGATTGATTTTGAGCAAGTTCAAATTCCCTTTAACAATCAGAGATTTACTAAAGATTTACTAAAGAAGTCTATGGACAGTAAAAATTTGTAAAGCATTGAATATTCTGTAACGGGTATGGGAGAGCTTCTCTAAAGGGTAGAAATCTATGGTAGATTGCGGTCTTCTAGAAGGAAATGTGATCCTGTATTTAACATTACAAAGGGTTATGGGGCAAATATTGCACTCCACTCTTTGACATAACTGTACTAAACATTAATATACTTACTGAATAGGATATCAAATATTGCTAGGAATGATCGTTAGGTTCAAGTCGATGAGCTGAAAGCTAGCTGTTTAAGGCTCACCAAATGGGTAAACTAAATGGCCAGATTTGGTCTGTTTACACACGTAGAACCTCTGGTTGCTGCTGCTGCAGCCATTCATTTAATTAATTGAGGTATTATTATTGCCACTAGAGGAACGACTTCACAGCCAGCCCTCTGGCTAGCTTCACATAGTAAACAAGTCAGAGGGTATCCTGGGTGAAGTCGTTGACCAAATACTGTTATTAAACTATTTGGTCTTTTACATCAGTCAGCATCACCAGCCAGATTGTTTACACTGAGCAGTTTGCCGTCGAGTGGTCAGTTGCAGCAAGAGTCTTTCAGCAGCAAGATTGTCATTTGGGGGTCATTAGGTTATTGTCAGCAGTTCATCAGGCATCGTTCATCATATTCATCACTGATGGTGGATCTACATAACTAAACAAGGTGGTTAAAGTTTTTTATGTTTTTATGTTTATTTACTTTTTTAGTAAATGAGTAAAAAAAATTATGTGTGTAGCGGGGTATCGTTTTCACCCACAAAACTACAGTTCCCAGCACGCTTTGAGGCACCCAGGGTGCATTTCCCCGCGCAAGGACTGCTGGGGTGGACTTTAAAAGGGAGAGGAGGAGCCTCTCTCTTTCTCTTTGGACGCCGCCTTTCCTGCGAGAGGATCCCCGCACTCACCTGCTGCGCGTGCAAGACCTGAAGCCTGGGCCTCGCACTTTGTTCCAGAGAGCCTCCCGCTCCATCAAGGAGTCTGCGGAGCATCCGATCCACCTGAGGTGCCACCATCTTCTGGAGGACCGAAGACCCGGCGCATCGTGGGCACTGTGAAGCAACTCACAGTAGCGGAGGTACCGGACAGGAATCGTTCCGGTCGGGTGAGAGAGCGCCAGCTCAGAACCGCATCTAATTAGCTTGTTGCCTATTATCTTTGCCTAGGCCCATCATTGATTACAGTTATACTTGGAGAGACTATCTGCTGAACTGAGTTTATTAGTCTCTCCAGTTTTGCCAAGTTAGCGATCATTCGCTATCCCTTTGGATTACAGTTTGTTCCTTTATGTGCACCACAGAGAGTTGCTAGCGAAGATTCTTCAACAAACTATACCCCAAGTTATAGTCAGGCCTGACTGGGTAGTATAGGACATTGCTGGGCGCCATTTTGCTCACGAGGGAGGATAGCTGCAGCAGGGTTATTCTATGTTCATAGCATTACTGAATGTTATACCCTTTTAATGTGTACACTTATATTGCAGGGATCTGCATGTGATATTGTATACAAATTACCTTTTATACTTTTACCATTAGTAAAAAGTTATATTTAAGTAATTTGGTTGTCAGTGTCAATTACTGTGCTGGGATACAAAAGGGGTTGTAACGTATAACAGTATAGAGATAGTACAGTTATACCATCCGTTCCCCGTTCCTAACTGTGCCACGAGAGGTTAGAGCCGATTGCCAGGGGTTAATAGCGGTGCATTACAAGGCCCAAAACAAACAAGCAGCCCTCTTAAACTGAGGGTATCGCTATATGTGGAAGGGCTCTCTTATGTTAAAGGAGGTTTCAAGATTCCATCCTGGGATGTGGGGAAGAGGTAGAGCTCCCAGCTTGCTTCCACTCCCTTTCCTGACTAGCTAGGCTGTATGCTCAGATAAGTTCAGCATGGATTTTGAGGGGTGGCCCATGATTTTTTTTTCTGTTTGTTGTTATTTGTTTGCATCGGTTCTACCCTATAAAAGCCATGAAGAAAATGTAAATAACGAGAAACTTGACTGTATGCATATCTGAAACTATATTGCTTGTTATGCCGCGTACACATGAGCTAAAAAATCGACGTTAAAAACGAGGAACAGCTTGTTCCCCTCACACACGGCCGTTTTAAATGTCATTTTTTTTTTTTTTGGTCGAAAAAAACGACCGTGTGTGGGCTCCGCGGCAGTGTTTCCCTATGGGAACATGTTCTAATTTTTCTCGTCGTTTTTAATGGCGTTTTTCTCGTCGAAAAAAACGACAGAAAGCCCACAGACTATCGTTTTTCTCGTCGAATGGGAAAAATGTCGTTTTTTTCGACGGGAAAAACGGCCGTGTGTACGCGGCATTAGAGATGGATTTTATATTCTATTCGAATTTTCTACTTTTGTAAAAATAAAAATCTATTTTGATATATATATATATTTTGTGTTCTTACTGCCACTTTAAAGTCCCATTTCAAAACCTTCTTTTCCTATAAAAGCCATGCCAGACACTCATCAAGTATAAGGGTCTAGTAATCTTGTGGGGGCTTCACCCTATTTTTTTGTTTTTGGCATGGTGCCTCCCTTAAAATCCACACCCAACCCTTATCCTGGAATACCTTATTTTTTCCCAAACGTCACTTTTACTATAGTACAGGTGTACCACTTCTTGTGAATGTTTAAGGCATCTCCTAATTTTTTAACGTTGGTGCATGTCTTCTGGCGGTGTCCAGGTATGCCCTTTTTTACTAAAAGTTTGAAAATGGCCTTGAAAAAGCTCAGGATTTAATTACAAGATTAAAATAACATGCTGTGTAAATAGAATATTCGATTGGCAGAGCAAGTAGTGGAGTCCGTTCTATAAATCATTAACCAGCTATACATAGCACCCCCCTGATCTCCAAAGGCGTAGTGACAACCCCCTGAAGACAAAGAGGGCTGACATTTCACCTTTGGGTGCAGGTTGCTAGGTATGGTGGTTAGTGGTCAGTGTAGAAAATGGGCGCCAGTCCCTTTTATGCTGAACAAAAATGAGTTTATTACAACAAACAATTCAGGGAGAGAAGGGTAGGGCACAGGACACCCTAAGTCAAATAAAGCAGCAGACTAGCAGACTCTTTAGACAAAAATAGAAAGGTAGACAGCAGTACAGAAAAAGAGCCTTTAAGCTGTAACCAGCAATCTGTACTTTTGTAGCAACAGCTGTCTCCTATAGTAACCGAATAAGATCTCACAAGAAAGCGCAGGAATTTTCTGGATGAGTCCATCTTGACAGTTTCCCAGGCTCCCCACAGTTCCCAGTCTATGGCAGAGTAACTTCTGGTACTTCCTATCAGGTCTACATTCTTTCCTTCATGCCTCCTGGCAACAAACAGGCAGAGCATTGAACACATGGCCAGGCCTTTGGCTTCAGGCCTACCCAGAATAGCAGTTCCTCACACATCCACACCAGACCAAGGTCTAGATGGGAGGACCCTGATCACTTGATCTCCCCAAATATTTATACTATTTCCCAGGACACTCAGTGGCCATGAAACTCCTACTGATTGGCTGAGAGAAATATGCATTTTCATAACTCAGTTTGACTGCAGCTCATCATACTAATGCCAAAGTTACTCGTGACACCTACTGGCAAAAGGGAGGAACTACAACTACACTAAGCTTAGGGGAAAACCAAAATGATCGCAAAGACTACAAATAAACCCGGTTAACCACAGCTCATAGCAAAGCTAAATTTACTGGTAGCCCCAGTTTTAATAGAAAGAAAGATTACCGCTCTCCAAGCTTCTAATCTCTCATGTAGCTCCCGCCCTACTAAGACCAACAGGTGCTGGCTCTGCACAGGTCCATGGAGAAGAAACACATCCTGGACTGCCGCACTCTGCTGAATGACATCTTTATTAGTGTAAAATCAATATAATCCAATACAATGCAGTCAAATGAAACGTGGACAAATCAAGGACAAAATGGCTAACGCATTTCACATTGTGAGATGCTTACTCATAGCTAAGTGCACAAGGGCAAAAAATTTGTTTAAAAGGAGAGTGTTTTTCACTCTCCTTTTAAACACATTTTTTGCTCTTGTGCACTTAGCTATGAGTAAGCATCTCATGATGTGAAGCACGTTACAATTGTGTCCTTGTTTTGTCCACTTTTCATTTGACTGCATTGTATTGGAATAATAGGATTTTTATAACAGCTTACCTGTAAAATCCTTTTCTTGGAGTACATCACGGGACACAGAGCGACATAGTCATTACTAATGGGTTATATAGATACCGTCAGGTGCTGGCACTGGCAACTTCCAAAACCGGAAGTACCCTCCCCTATATAAGCCCCTCCCATCCGGGAGCACCTCAGTTTTGTAGCAAAGCAATAAGTGTCCCCAAAGAGGGGTGGGAGCTCTGTGTCCCGTGATGTACTCCAAGAAAAGGATTTTACAGGTAAGCTGTTATAAAAATCCTATTTTCTTTTTCGTACATCACGGGACACAGAGCGACATAGTCATTACTAATGGGATGTCCTAAAGCAATGCCAAATGAGGGGGGGGATACACCATATATAAGCTGAGCGCTATCAGACATGAGGATCTTTTGCGGCCTGCAACACACTGCGCCCAAAGGCGACATCCTCCTGACTTCTAACGTCCACCTGGTAGAACCTAGTAAACGTGTGTACTGAAGACCATGTTGCGGCCTTACAGATTTGAGCCAGGGAGGCCTGGTGATGCACTGCCCATGAAGTTCCAACTGCTCTCGTGGAGTGCGCCCTAACTTTGAACGGAGGCGGTCTACTTCTCAAGCCATAGGCTTGTATTATGACCTGTCGAATCCACTTGGCTAAAGTAGATTTTGACGCTGCCTGACCCCTTCTGGGGCCTTCCGGCAGAATAAACAAAGTATCCGTTCTGCGAATCTGAGCAGTGGCTTTTAGATAAGCTTTAACTGCTCTTACTACATCCAAAGAATGCAATAACTTTTCCTCCACCGAAGTAGGCTTGGGGAAAAAAGAAGGAAGAACCACATCTTGGTTCAAATGAAACCTCGATACCACCTTAGGAAGAAAGGCTGGATGAGGACGTAACACTACTCTGTCCTTATGGATAACCAGATATGGCTCCTTACAGGACATAGCTGCTAATTCCGACACTCTTTTAGCCGAACAAATGGCTACTAGAAAAATCAATTTCCTGGTGAGAAGCACCAAGGAAATATGCTGTAATGGTTCAAATGGTTGTTTCTGTAGAACTGACAGAACCAAGTTTAGATCCCATGGACATATGGGAATATTAACCGGAGGACTAATACGCATCACTCCTTGTATAAAGGCTTTGACTAGTGAATGCGAAGCCAAGGGCCTTTGAAAAAATATTGACAAGGCCGAAATCTGACCCTTGATAGTACTCAAGGCAAGCTTCCTATCTACAGCCCATTGTAGGAAGTCCAGAATCCTACCTATTACGTATTTAAGTGGATGCCATTTTCTGGCCTCACACCAGGCGATGTACGCCTTCCAGATTCTATAGTAGATCTGCCTGGATACCGGTTTCCTGGCATTGATCATGGTAGACACCACAGCATTAGAGAGCCCTCTCTTTTTTAGAATGTGGGCTTCAATAGCCAGGCCGTCAAACCTAGGGCTGGTAAGGAAGGGTGGTATATCGGTCCCTGCGAAAGCAGGTCCGGACGATGTGGGAGGGTCCAAGGACTCCCCACAGACATTTTTACAATCTCCGCGTACCATGCTCTTCGGGGCCACGCTGGAGCCACCAGAATCACTGGTTTCTTTTCTACCCTGATTCTGCGGAGTAATCGAGGTAACAATTGTGGCGGTGGGAATGCATATATCAGCTTGAACTGATCCCAAGGGAACACTAGGGCATCCGAGCCGCAAGCTAGGGGATCCCTTGTCCAAGAGACAAACCTGTCCACTTTTGTGTTGAATCTGGATGCTAGCAGATCTACATCCGGTGTTCCCCACCGCTGACATATTGTCCGGAAAACCTCGGGATGAAGGGACCATTCCCCTGGGCATAATTGTTGGCGACTTAGAAAGTCCGCCTTCCAATTCTCCACTCCTGGAATGAATACCGCAGATATGGCTGGGACATATCTTTCTGCCCATCTCAGGATGTAATTTACTTCCCTTTGGGCTGCACGACTCCTGGTGCCCCCCTGACGATTGATATATGCCACTGCTGTGGCATTGTCTGATTGAACTCTGACAGGGGACCCTTGGAGTTTGGATGTCCATGCTACTAGGGCATACCGGGCTGCTCGTATCTCTAAGAGATTGATGGGCAGGGCCTTTTCTGCTTCTGACCACTTGCCCTGGAGAGACCATTGCTCCAGTACTGCTCCCCAGCCTACAAGGCTGGCATCTGTAGTGACCACCTTCCAGGAAATCGGACTGAAGGATTTCCCTCTTTCCAGATTCTGGGGAACCAACCACCAGCGGAGGCTCCTGCGAACGGAAGGGGACAAGGACATTGGTAAGTCCAGAGCCTGAACTTTTTTGTTCCAGGCTGACAGTATGGCCCTTTGCAACTTCCTTGAATGGAATTGACCGTAGGGTACTGCTTCAAAGGATGCCACCATCTTTCCCAGCAGCCTCATGCACAGGCGTATGGATGGCTGTCTTTTTGAGCCCACTAAGTGGATCAAATCTCTCAAAGACGACCCCTTTTCTTGAGGCAAGAAAATTTTTCTCTGGTCTGAATCCAGCCTTAGCCCCAAGTATTCCAGACTTTTGACTGGTTTTAGGGCTGACTTGTCTCGGTTGATAATCCAACCGTGATATTCCAGATACTTGATTGTCTCGTGAACAACCACTTCTAGTTTTTCCACTGAGTGGTCTATCAGCAACAAGTCGTCTAGATATGCCATTATCGTTACACCTCGTGTTCTTAGATTGGCCAATAACGGGGCCAAAATTTTTGTGAACACTCTTGGTGCTGTGGCCAGACCGAAGGGTAAGGCTCTGAACTGAAAATGGCGGCCTTCTACCGCAAAGCGTAGAAATTTTTGGTGGGCTGGAAAGATGGGAATGTGCAAATAAGCATCCTTGATGTCGATCGAGGCTAACCATTCCTCCCCTTGTAGGGCAGTGGCTACCGATCGGATCGACTCCATCCGGAAAGTCCTGATATGCAGGAATTTGTTTAGCCCTTTTAGATTTAGTATGGGCCTCACGTCCCCGTTTGGCTTCGGAACTGTAAAGAGGTTTGAGTAAAACCCGAACCCCCACTCTTCCAGGGGAACCTCTATAATTACTGCTTGAAGCAATAATTGTTCTAGTGCCAACAGGAGGGATCCTCTCTTCTGGGGATCCCTTGGCACGTTTGACCTTATAAAGCGGGAAGAAGGGGAGTTTTTTAACTCCAATTTGTATCCCAGATTTACTGCGGAGAGCACCCATCTGTCTCGGATCGTGTCCCACCAGGTCTCTGTGAACAACTGAAGTCTTCCCCCCACCCGATTGGGTGGGGGCAACCCTTCATGCATTTGACTTTGGGGAAGGTTTTGTACCTCTCCTGCTCCAGGGCTTCTTGTTACCCTGCAACTGTCCCTGATTTCTACCTCCGGGATTTGACCGAGGAGGCCGTCGGAACTGTTTCACAGCCGATGTCCTAGGGACTGGAGAAGCCGGCCTCTTAAAAGAGGGACCTCTAACTCTATTTTTAACCGGCAAAAGTGTACTTTTACCGCTGGAAATTCTCTGGATATACTTGTCCAGGTCTTCCCCGAATAAGCGCTCCCCATGAAATGGGAAGCTGACCAGCAATTTTTTACAGGGAGCTTCAGCAGACCAGTTTTTGAGCCATAGAAGCCTGCGCATATGTACTACAGACAGCGTAAGGCGGGAGGCCTGATGGATTGAATCCTTTATAGCGTCCACCGCAAAGCATAAGGCTCTAGGTAGATCAGCTAGGGCAAGAGCCTGCTGATCTGGCAAGTCCCTTAAGACCTGTTTCAACTGATCCTTCACTGCTTGGCAGACCCCAATAGCTGCCACTGCTGGTTGTGTCACCAATCCTGCTGTAGAAAAAGCAGATTTCAATAAGGACTCCAATTTTTTATCTATTGGGTCCTTGAACATTTGGACATTTTCCACCGGACATGTCAGTGATTTATTCACACAAGAGATGGCTGCGTCCACTGTAGGGACCCTCCATTTTCTGATGAACTTATCCTCCATAGGATAGACCACCGGAAATCTCTTGGGAGGAGTAAATATTTTGTCAGGATGCTCCCAATCCTGGTAAATGAGCCCCTCCAGTAAAGGATGGATCGGAAAGGAACAAACAGTCTGGGGAGCTTTTAGCGACCCCAACGAGGAGACAGAAGTGGAGGATGGCTCCGCAAGTGGCATTTTAAATGCTGATCGGACCATATTAGTCAGGGACTGAACCCATAACCTTTCAGCATGTGATGCTGAGAACGTCTCTTCCACTGTTGATTCCTCTGCAACCGAATCGACCTCATCCTGATCCCCCTCAGGTAGGTCGACCTCTGTATGGGACTGTTGCTCTGTTAACAGGCACTCTGAGGGAGGAGACGGAGATCGAGCGCTTTTCTCCTGTGACAGGGAAGCAGCGATCAATGCTGACAATCTCTCTTCCAGCCCTCCCAGAGCTGAGGAAAAAACCTCCTCTGTTACATACACAGGAGCAGGTGAACTGAGGACAGCCACAGTACCAGGTACTCCTGGGGGTGCCCTACGGTCACTAACCTCTGATTCTTCAGGGGAGACTGGTGCAGCCAAAGCATGCCCAAGATCCTCAGAGCCCGATGGAGACCCCCTATTCCTCCTGGAATTTCTAGTCCCAGAGTTTTTAGACAGCATATTCCTAAGCCACAAAGCTGAGGTATTCCAGCCGAAATACACCAGTTACTGATAATAGTCTAGCATAAATGCTGCTATAAGAAACAGTTGGTGTCTACTAATGTGCCTTTCTAGGGGATGCCTGTATCAACCGCTTGCTGTATGCCTTTAAATGTTGCCAGCTCTGTCTCTGTACTTCATAGCCAGCTTACTACAATATTGTGGTTTTTAAACCTGCTGGGACGCCCGCACATGCGCAGAAGCGCTGCGGCGCGCACAGAGCGTCATCCCCCAGGCTCCGCCCCCTTTTCCGGCTCACCTCTATATATATAGAGGCGCGTGCACGCGCGCGGCCACGTGCGCCTTCGGCGCTAATTTCAAAAATGGAAACAAAGGGACAGGAGTCAGGGCCCCTCTTTGCCGCAGGCCGGGGGATGGACGAGCACTGCAACATGGCAGAGGAAGCAGTTTCCTATAAGAGAACTCACCAACTGCCTGGACTTTGCTCTGCTGAGAAGAAAGTAGTCCACATGACAAGAAAACATTCCACAGCGGCCTCTAGTGGACAAACACAGGTACCGCAGTCTAATATATTAAATATATATATAAAATTTTTTTTTTTTTTTTGACCACCATTAAAAATTATTACATTTTTTTAGTAGTTACAGGCATGCACAGAATCTTGCGGGAATACCATTAGGTAACAGACAGAAAGACAAATTAGGCTTGGAGGTCCCCCAATAGAACCAAGTTCCTGGGGGCCCCCACTTACCTGTTCCCCGCCGCAGGACTTTGTTTGGTCCACAAAAGCCCAAACTTCACCTATCACGGCAGGCATTGTAATCAAACCTTCAGGGACCGGGTTCCCAAGGATTCCACTCCCCTGGACCTGTATAGCACCCTGCACAGAAAACATCTTGGTCGTGGGTATGACCAGAGCTCTGGATCCCAGGGTCCAGCTCTCCTAAGAGAAGCATTACAGGCAAAACCTTGCTCTTCTCTGCAAGGCCCGGGTACCGACCGTTTAGCTATGAAGCTTTTTTGGTCGGATCCGGAATAGCTTACTGAGGCCCAAAAGAACCTGTACGCAAGCTCAGTGAAAAACACATGTTTCTTCTTGGCCAACACCTTAGACACTGGCAAAAAACTGAGGTGCTCCCGGATGGGAGGGGCTTATATAGGGGAGGGTACTTCCGGTTTTGGAAGTTGCCAGTGCCAGCACCTGACGGTATCTATATAACCCATTAGTAATGACTATGTCGCTCTGTGTCCCGTGATGTACGAAAAAGAAATATTGATTTTACACTAATAAAGACGCCATTCAGCGGAGTGCGGCAGTCCAGGATGTGTTTTTTCTCCATAGCCCCAGTTTTAGACAAGGGTCATATACATATTTTTTATTTCACAGCACAGACAGCAACAAATTCTAACCCATCATCCCTGTTTTTACTAATCCCTCTGTCTCCATTTTGTAGCATTTCCAATAATTCTTGTCCCTGTGACACCCTGTTAACAATAAAGGCTGTTAATGAAATTTTGCCCGGTGGGGACAAAGGCAGCAAAAAAAAAAAAGCTGAGAAAAAAACACTACCCACTACCCACTACCAATTGTTTCTCGATTGCCCTTGAAGTAAAGTAAAACATAAAAAAATGTATTACTTGTTTTTAGAGGATGCTTACACTTACATTAAATATATTTAAGGGGAGTATGCATTCTATTTTTGTAAATATTCTTTGACACCAAAAACTACACTGTTTGGGATGGTTGCCGCTAAAGTTGTAACACACCAGCAAATTCCCAAAGCTATTTGTTCTCCCTGCAAGAGTTAGGCCAAAAAATGTTGATGCTGAAAACTAATGAAAGTCTATATGAAAGTTTTACCTTACAGAGAGAAGAAAACCAGTACACATCTTCTCCCCTTTGATGAAAGGTACAGATCTCCCTACTCAAAACCCCAACCATTAAGCTGGCAATAGTGCTGTCTGTTGTACTGACATTTAACATCTCTCAATGGGATACCAAGCCTGCCAGAACCTGCACTGTGCAGTACATTTGGAAAAACTGTGGTTGGCCATATAATGAAGTAGAAAGCTAAGAAGAGGTATTAAAAAAATAATTCAGTAATAGTGACATATACATCCCTCAATGGGATACCAAGGCCTGCTGGAACCTGCACTATGCACATCATTTGGAAAAACTGTGGTTGGCCATATCATTAAGTAGCAAGCTAAGAAGAGGTATTAAAAAAACAATTCAATAACAGCGATACATAGTAGCCAAGCAGCTCCCAGTAGTAGTACTATTCAAACTGCTGATCAGTGGGAATCAGGAGCAAGGTCTATAACAGGGATCTCCAAACTTTCTAAACAAAGGGCCAGTTTACTGTCCTTCAGACTTTAGGGGGGCCGGACTGTGGCCAGCCTAAATAGAACATTTTCCGGGCATCAGTGGGAGTAAACAGTGCACCCCCTCTTTGATATTAGGGGGAGGAATAGTGCCCCATTGTTGGTGCCAGTGGCATTAATTATGCCCCATTTTTGGTGTCAGAGGGCAGAATAGTGTCTCATATCAGTGGGAAGAATAGTGTCCCAAGGGCCATATGAAAGCAAGCAAAGGGCCGCAGTTTGGAGACCCCTGGTCTATAACTTTAGGCATTTAGTATACATGTCACTTACCAAACTCATGGGGAAACTCTTCACACACAATGGCGATAGATGTACTCAGCCCTTGCAAAGGGGATAATGTAAATGAAGCCCCAATGGCGAGCCCATCAATAAAGTTATGCAGGGCATCACTAAATGTAATCATCCATGCTAATGTTCCAATCTCCTTCATTGGAGTCCATTTCCTTATTTTGCAGCAACAATTTCCTTCATCTGTTTCCTATAAGGAACAGTACATATCAGTGAGAACTACATCTTATAATATGCATATTAAAACATCTTTCCATACCTTTTTCTTCTATCCAAAAACAACATGATTATTTGATTGTCAGATTCATTGCTGATTCTCATTAAATAAGGAGAACCACCCTTTGTTCTAGTAAAATATACATTTTCTTCTACAACTCCAGAGACAAATGCTACATTGTATATTTGATCCATACTATGAGCAATTTACACCTGGGTTTCTAATAGAGGATTTTCTTGGCTTACCTTTCCTTTAGGCTGGGTTCACACCTATGCGAATTGGATGCGACTTACACCACATCCAATTTGCATGACATTTTAAAATACATTCATTTGAATGAGGCTGGTTCACATATCTGTGGTGCATTCGCACTCCGCATTGCTCAAAAACCGTGTGCGTTTTCTAGGCAGTGCGGTCCGGCTCAGGTGCGAATTCAGGCCCATTATCTTCTATGGGAATGCATCTGATTGTAAACGGGATAAAATCCTGACCTGATCCTGATGTAAACCTGACTTGATACTGATGCAATCCTGACCTGATTCTGATGAAAAACAGAGTGAAACGCTGAACAACTGATTTTACTCTTCGCAGGGAAAACGGACCTGGAATTTGCACCGGACTGGTGTGAACCCAGCCCGAATGGGCTCTTATAAAAAATGGAAAGTGCAAATAAAAACTGACAAAAACAAGGAGGTATATAAAGCCACCAAAAACCAACTATCAGTTATGGATTCTTTAAAAATTATTACATGTATATTTGCATAAATTGAATAAGTAACTCAATTTGTATTAATATCATCCTACTGAAACCACTTGCACATCACCCAGCATGCTGAGAAAATAGCAATTCAGGTTCTGGTGAATTGCATAGCATTGTTTCTTAGGCTATAGGTACACTAGCCTACCCTGACCGCAGCTGCAGGAAAATGCAAAACGTGACAAAAATGCTAAACACAATGTTCAGATTATTTTGGTGTAGGTCCCAAACCATTCGTTGAGTAACTGTAGTGCAGACTGCAGAGCACCAATAAAACAGTATGTATTTCAACTGCACATTTACCTTTTGCCTGGAGTACAGCTTTAAAATTTCATTTCATATTCCTTGTAAATTCTATAGTAAGTATATGCAAATGCAAGGGGATCTCATGTAGATAATCTATTATCTTCTGCACTAAACTTGTTGAGCCCATACTTACATATATATATATATATATATATATATATATATATATATAAATATATATTGTATCAAGTTTTCTTTATTATATACACAATTGTAGGAATCAAATCCACCAAACATGCAATCATATAAATAAAAGGTCCGCAGATTTTTTTACAGAAAAATGTGCAATGATTGGCAGTAAAGGGAATGTAAGCCAAAGGAAACAAGCCTTGTAAAAGTTTTCGGTGAAAAAAAAAATTAAACAAAATAAAAAGATATATAGAAATACAAGCTCACAAGGTTAAGACCTTTCACACAATATGGTTTGTTCATGACGCAGATTCTTTATATGTGCTGTACAACATTTTGCTGCTACAGCAGTTTCTAATAGTATAATTAAACATGACATTTAGCAACACATGTACTATGCTGTCAAAATGATATAAGCTATAAAAAGCATCTTAACACCTTCAAGTATTTTAGTGGTTTATTGCAGACAGTATTTTGTCAGCATTAACCTAATCTACTGTAAAACTTTAATTATAATGACTCTCAGGATCTTATCTTTTTTATTGTCAAATGTAAAAAAAAAGTTACTGATAAAATGTGTATACTTTACAGAATACAAAAATAGACATCCTGAGAATGCTGGTAGACAAAAAATGTGAAGTAGTGAAATAAAGTGGGAATGGCTATTTTTTTTCCATAATACATCTTTATTGAGAAAAAATTATATTTTTCAATGTAACAAACAACATTACAGCAGTGTGCAGTTACAAAAAGAACAAATTTGAATGTAAAATCAAGAAAAAAATAAAAAAGAACAAAATTAGTCACAGGTCCACTGGTCCCCAGCACAAATTACATAGGTCTCAAAACTAAAGTAGGAAGACTCTGTATGACAAATCTGTCTGTCATGTAAAAAAACAAATGGTTAAAGAGCCCAGTTAGCGAGGCCATCATAAAGGAGAACACATAACAAAGATCAAACCCTGTTACCCAAAAAAACTGTGCATGGAAGCTTAATAAAGACTGGGCACAAGGGACATTACCATCTTGCAATCCTAGCTCTATGGAAGTCTGGATGACCAGCGAACAGAAAAAAAGGGGGGGGGACCAAGGGAGAGAAGAAAAGGGGGTTATAGTGGGAAAGAGAAAAGAAAAGGGAGAGGGGAAGAAGAGAAAGGGGAAGAGAGAAGAAAAAGAAAGAAGGCGGTGGAATCAAACTTCCCAGTGCGGCCAAAGTGAGGTAGTTAGATATACCTGGCTGGTCGGTGGGAATAGCTATTAATGCCATTACAGAACATTACCTTTTATATCTTGTTATATCAGAGGTGTTGGCCAACCATGAACCTGCATGTCCTGCCCAGCTCCTGAAGAGAAGGAGTAAAGCCTGGTTCCCACCTATATATTTTTGAGTACGTTTTCAGTTTTGCAGAAACACACTACAGTCCATTTGACATGGGTTGTTATGGATGTAGTTCACATCTGTGCATTTTATGGAAAGGGCCTGGGAATTTTTTCTGTTTTTTGGTTCCATAGACTTCAATAGATCAAAAGTGTGTATTAACCACTTAAGGACCGTCTCACGCTGATATACGTCGGCAGAATGGCACGGCTGGGCACATCAACGTACAGGTACGTTGCCCTTTATGAGCCCAGCCGTGGGTCGCGGCGCGCTCGCGACCCGGTCCTGAGCTCCATGACTGCGCCCGCGGGACCCGCGGACCCGATCAACGCCGGTGTCCCGCGATCGGGTCACAGAGCTGAAAAACGAGGAGAGGTGAGTGTAAACAAACCTTTCCCCGTTCTTCTCCGTGGCATGTCAGTGATCGTCTGTTCCCTGTCATCGGAACAGACGATCAGTGAAGTGTAACGTGTAGCCACGCCCCCCAACAGTAAGAATCACTTCCTAGGGAACACTTAACCCCTACAGCGCCACCTAGAGGTTAAACCCTTCACTGCCAGTGTCATTTTCACAGTAACAGTGCATTTTTATAGCATTGATCGCTGTAAACATGACAATGGTCCCAAAATGGTGTCAAAAGTTTCCGATGTGTCCGCCATAATGTCACAGTCATGATAAAAATGGCTGATCACCGCCATAACCAGTAAAAAATAAATTATTATTAAAAATGCCATAAAACAGTCCTTTATTTTGTAGAAGCTATAACTTTTGCGCAAACCAATCAATAAACGCCTATTGCGATTTTTTTAAACAAAAATATGTAGAAGAATACGTATCGGACTAAACTGTGGGAAAATTTTTTTTTTTATATATTTTTGGGGGATATTTATTATAGTAAAAAATATTGAATTTTTTTCAAAATTGTCGCTCTATTTTTGTTTATAGCACAAAAAATAAAAACTGCAGAGGTGGTCAAATACCACCAAAAGAAAGCTCTATTTGTGGGAAAAAAAGGACGCCAATTTTGTTTGGGAGCCACGTCGCACAACCGCGCAATTGTCAGTTAAAGCGATGCAGTGCCGAATCTCAAAAAGGGGCCTGGTCCTTTAGCTGCATATTGGTCCGGGGCTTAAGTGGTTAAAAAACGCAAAATGCACCTGCAATATGCAAACTGCAACCTGCATAGGTGTGAATCAGGCCTCAATTGCTACTAATTTCTCCAGGCAATGGTGGGATTTTACCTATGGAAACAATTCATGGGAGAGAGGAAGGGTTCCTTATATTTTGTGCCCCCCAGCTATGTCAAATTCAGTCCTTTTAAATTGTCAGTTTTTTGTTGGTTGTCTGGATGAAAACTTTGTTGAAATTGAATGGCTGACATCAGTAAAATTGTTGCTGCAGCAATGACTTCTGGCCTGTGAAAACTCTTATGCCTCGCATCCGGATTATCTACAGGTAGACTGGACAAAGGTTTTTAGATTTGGTGTTTGTACTAGTGAACATTATCTTTTTGTCCCTATGACTGCTTGTAATAGAACTAAGGTAGTTGGTTCAACTCCCAAGCACAGCAACTACCTGCCTAGAGTTTGCATGTTCTCCCTGTGTCTGCATGGGTTTCCTCCAGGTACACCGGTTTCCTGCCACACTCCAAAGACATGCTGGTAGGTCAATTGGCTCCTGTCTAAATTGGCCCCAGTATTTGTATGTATAAATGTGAGTTAGGGACCCACATATGGACTAATGTGAATGTAGAATATATATGTAAAGTGCTGCATAAATTGATGGCACTATATAAGCACCTGTAATAAATAAATGAATTAGTATAAACCAAGTATGGCCTCCTACCAGAATATGTAGTTAGTGTTGCGGTTTGAGAGGTATAGGATCTTTGCTATATATAGACCCCCTTCCCCCATCCTCCTCATCAAATATTATTACTTATATGCACATAAGGATTCCACACAATGTATGCTGGGGTTTAATTAAGTACCAAAATAATAATGATTGCTGCTATATCTGCAACTGTTATGGGACACTGAACAAGAATGCCTTTTAAAGATAAATGCCCTTTGATAGGAAAACTCATTTTATTTTCACCCCACCTTTATTCAGAAATTTGGAAATACGTGACACATCTTAAAATCAGCCAATGCAAAAAGATAAATATTTAGGACCAAAATAATGTTTATGTCCTCCAGCATGCACAGCATTTTAAAATAATGTGCCTTCCTAAGGTTCATTTACTATCCCAAGGACCAAATTCCAATAATAAAAATTCCAAGGACCATTGGTCAAGCTAAAGGGTAATGCTAGAAAGCTTTTGTCGATCAGAGACCGCAAGCAATTAACTGCATCTGCTGGTCAGTGTATTCTGGCAGTGGTGGTGGGTACCTTTGGCGGATGGAGCTTCCTCCATCCACTTCAATTGTGTTGATGAAGGAATATGTTATTTATTTATTTATTTTTAATCTGTGGCCAACTTTAGGGAGACAGTCGTTAATTTAAGGCTTTCCAGAGGTAATTATGTCTTTATTTGCGGTATTGTCTTTCAGAAGTTAAAGAGGAGCTCCAGGCCCCCCCCCCCCCACCAAAAAAATAAACATCAGCATCTACAAATACTGTAGTTGCTGACTTTTATTATTAGGACACTTACTTCTCCAGGATACCGCAATGTCGGCACCCCAGCTGATTTTTAAATCGGCTCGCGGGTGCTACCACCGCCATTCCTTGTAAGGGAAATCGACGGTTCCCTACTGCTCATGCGTGAAGCGTGCTGCGCTTTGTGAATGTCCCGGTGGCGGGCAAAAGAAGGAGGGGTGCGAGATCACCTGAAAGTGGGGGTGGGTACCTGTCAAAAACAGGTACCCGCTCCTTCCTCCCCCTGAAAGGTGCTAAATGTGGCACCGGAGGGGGGAGGAAGCAAGCAAGCAGAGCTTCCCCTTTTGGGTTTAGCTCTGCTTTAATCCATCTTTCTAATTGACATAAAGTCAGGAATAATTAAAAATAGGAAAACATGTTTTTTTCCCAGTTTGAGCAGTTAAGTTTTAGAATAACTAGTGCATATTTATTAGTCATGTTTAAAATTATGTTTCTGGTGCAACATATAATGAAGTATTTTCCAAATAAAATAAATATTTTTTTTAAATTGTTTCTATGCTTTTTTTAAAATAACATAGAAAAATGAACAAACATAACACACATTTTGAGTATGAGCAATAGAAGAGTTAAGTGGGATTAATCAAGTTAAAGATTTTTTCTTTTTTAAGTTTTACTTACCGTATATACTCGAGTATAAGCCGACCCGAGTATAAGCCGAGGTACCTAATGTTACCACAAAAAACTGGGAAAACTTACTGACTCGAGTATAAGCCGAGGGTGAGAATGCAGCAGCTACTGTAAGTGGAAGAGGGTCAACAATGCCCATTTGCATGCCTCACTGTGCCCATTGCAACCTCACTAAGCCAATTGTCACTGTGCTCAACCTCACTCTGCCCATTGCCACCTTACGGTGCGCATCCTTACTGTGCCCATCCTCACTGTGCCCATCCTCACTGTGCCCCTAAAATTGAAATTGTACCTGAAATTGAGAGGCTGCGGGCATCCATTCATTGTTTAAAACTCGCGGTCTCTTTCTGGTCCCTTCCGTGATAGGCGTTTCTAAGCAGACACAGTTCCGCCTATCACGAACGTTCTCTCATCCTCAGTTTCCCAGCAGACACTGTGTTCAGTGTTCCGCCAATCACGGGTGTCCTCTTGTCCGAGTATGAAAAGGCATCCGTGATTGGCGGAACACCGAACACAGTGTCTGCTGGGATGGGTGAGGATGAGAGAACGTTCGTGATAGGCGTTTCTCAGCAGACACAGTTCCGCCTATCACGGAAGGGACCAGGAGGAGACCGCGAGATTTAAACGATGGACGCCCGCAGCCTCTCAATATTTTTCAGGTACAGTGACTCGAGTATAAGGGGCTGAAAATCTCGGCTTATACTCAAGTATATACGGTATTAGGTTTCTGCAGCTGATGTAAGGCCTCACACACACTGGACATTTTTTCTACTGCTCCTAGGGGCATATGACGTTTGTTTTCCTGCTCCTGCATGTTAGTCTCTATATCCATGCACACATAGGTTTTAAGAGAAGTTTGGAGGCAGAAAAAACAAAACACTGCCAGTACATACAGAAGAAGCAGAGTTTTTGCAGAAAAAACTATTGACACATCTAAACACGTGTGAACGCGACTGAACGTGTCTAAACATGCCTAAGCACTAGGCGCGTTTTAGCTCTTGAGTGTTAATTCATTTCAATAGCCAAAATAAATTATTATTCTGTCCAATGAAATTAATTAACACCCAAGCACTTGAGGCGCCTAAATGCACCTAAACCCATTACACGCATTTAAATGGGTCAAGCTCTGCTGCCAGGAGGAAAAGAGTCCAGGAGAGTTAAAAAAATGTCCAGTGTGAATGAGGCCTTACAGAAAAGATTACAGGAAAGGCCTGTTATCTGCATGCAACAGCTTCCTTCAATTACAATGTAACAATTACAATGTTTAGATCAATAACCACTGTATCAAAATGTGACACTGCATAGTTAGACCCCTTTTTACACTGAAGCGGTTTTCAGGCGTTTTAGCGCTAGAAATAGCACTTGTAATGCGCCTAAAAACTGCCTCCCCAGTGTGAAAGCCCGAGTGCTTTCACACTGGGGCGGTGCACTTGCGGGACGTCACAAAAAGTCCTGCAAGCAGCATCCTTGGGGCGGTTTGGGAGCGCTGCATACAGCGCTCCTAAACCGCCCCTGCCCATTGGAATGCATGGGCAGCACTTCCGAAAGCGACTGAAAAGCGCTTTGGAGAGCGCCGTAACACGGGTGGTTTTAACCCTTTCTTTGTCCACTAGCAGGGGTTAAAAACACCCCAGCTAGTGACTGAAAAACGCAGCTGAAACAACAGTAAATCGCTGCTAAAATGAGCGATGCTTTACCACTAACACGGCCACGCTACAGTGTGAAAGTTGGCTTATAATAAGGCCTTATTTAGACATACAGTTAAAATACGTAGTTTAGCCACGTTTTTAATGCCCCACTCCACTTCAGCTGCAAAAGGCAGAGGAGGGGGGTGTTTACAAATCTCACCTTGCAATGCTTTACTTCAAGCCTGTGGAAAAAAACTACCCAACATGAAGTGGTCAGCGGGCAGCAGGCCTGCCAAATGCAACCCATTCAGGCGAATGAGGAAGGGCTGCAAACATACTGTAACCATGTGCAATGCACGTGGTTGCTGCAAGTTTGTCGACAAAAATGGGGTTGAATCAGGCGTCACATTGCCTCCTCATCTATCACTTGCTTCTGAAAAGCGATCCTTACCCATGACTTTTTGTACACATACAGTTTACAATTTTCTCTTTCAGAATAAATGTGAATGTTATCAGCTTAGTGTAAATAATCTCAGCAATGCATGTTTAAAAAAAAAAAAAAATTTAAATTCATGTATGATATGTATGATATTAAAGTAGAATTCCAGACTGGCACTTACTAAGCTTAAAACTGCTCCCGTCCCCCTTCTAATACCTATTTTAACTCCCCTGTAAAAGGAAGATGCTTATACTTCAGGGTACCCCAATCTGGGCATGTAATCTCCCTATGGGCCAGCTTCAGGGGAGAGGAGAGAGTGCCAACAATGGATGGAATGCCTAGGTAGTGATGCCACTCATAGGCTTACTATAGGACATCCGTTGTTGGATGTTCCTCCTATACACTAATGTCGGCTGCTGGGAGTCGATCCCATGACCAGACTGGAGCGTCCTCAGAACAGGTAAGTATAGAAATCTTTTCTCGACAGGCTAGTTAGTATAGGACTTAGAATGGGGGTGGGAGCAAGTTTGAGCTTAGTCAGAGCTATCCTTGGCTTCCACTTGAAATATGAATGTAAATTGGTACATTGTGAAATCCATCTGCTTTATACATCTACAAGCTTTTGCTTCCAAGCCTTATGGTACATGAAATATATGACAAAATATCTTTGTGGACAAATGCAACTTTTTATATATATATGTAAAATCATGGAGCATACTGGCATAGTGAAATCTTAGTGGTCAGAAGGCTATGTGACAAGCAGCAATCTAAATCCACTAATCTATACGATACACAATTTCTAACCTTTGTGTTTGTAAGTATATTTTATTTATTTAGCAATAAATGTGTCCATTAGAACTTCACAATGCCAGCATGTTCTCTGACTTTTTCCAGTTTGTATGACAAGTCTTGAGTGATTAGCTGCAAGGCTGTGAAATAAAGGCTGGAACATTCACCCGGTGAAGATTAAAGTGTTTGTTACCCCAACACTTAATATTCCTATTCTGTGCCTGCTGTACCATATACTTGAAAGGAAAATTAGGAGTAGAGGCCTCAATAGACAGTGTCCGGTACCTCATTCTGAAAGTAGACTTCACAAATGACCCTAACAAACTAAACTGAAGGACTTTAACGGTACCAAATAGGTAAAAATATATATATATATTTTCTATGTACCGTATATCTTTTGATATTTTTTTACCTCTTTGGTACCGTTAAAGTCCTTTAATTTGGTTTTGTAGGGTCATTTGTGTAGTGCAGTGTTTCTCAACTCCAGTTCTCAAGGCGCCCCAACAGGTCATGTTTTCAGGATTTTCCTCAGATGGAACGGCTGTGGTAATTACTAAGGCAGTGAAACTGATCAAATCATCTGTGCAAAATAATGCAAAATCCTGAAAACATGACCTGTTGGGGCGCCTTGAGGACTGGAGTTGAGAAACACTGGTGTAGTGTGCCATGTACTTGTATGAGAACGTATCCTGTTCTCTTTGTTTTGCTTCCTTTGTGTGTAATTCCTGGTGTTCCTGCTAGTCCCCTTGCTTTCCTATTAAAAACTGGCCACACTAAGCATGAGAGCACACTGTGTTTAGTTCTCTAGCTATGCTGGGAACTCAATGTGCTCTCTTCCAATGATCAGACTTGCCCTGAGACCCCCCCCCCGGCTGCATAGCCAGTGTGCTGCTGCTTCTCCTCTCCCCAGCTCTTATACAGCTGAGTAGGGACGAGCTTCGAGTTTGACTCGAACATTACCCGTTCGCCCGTTCGGCGAACAGCGAACAATTTGAGGTGTTCGCGGAAAATTCGAAAAGCCGCGGAACACCCTGTAAAAGTCTATGGGAGAAATCTAAAGTGCTAATTTTAAAGGCTTATATGCAAGTTATTGTCATAAAAAGTGTTTGGGGACCTGGGTCCTGCCCCAGGGGACATGTATCAATGCAAAAAAAAGTTTTAAAAACGTCAGTTTTTTCGGCAGCAGTGATTTTAATAATGCTTAAAGTGAAACAATAAAAGTGAAATATTCCTTAAAATTTCGTACCTGGGGGGTGTATATAGTATGCCTGTAAAGCAGCGCTTGTTTCCCGTGCTTAGAACAGTCTCTGCACAAAATGTCATTTCTGAAGGAAAAAAAGTCATTTAAAAGTACTCGCGGCTGTAATGAATTGCCGGTCCATGTGGGTCCCCCGAAATTCAACTATCAGGCCCTTCAGGTCTGCTATGGATATTAAGGGGAACCCTGCGACAAATTAAAAAAATAAAAATGGTGTGCAGTTCCCCCAAATATCCATACCAGACCCTTATTCGAGCACGCAACCTGGCAGGCTGCAGGAAAAGAGGGGGGGACGAGAGAGCGCCCCCCCTCCTGAACCATACCAGGCCACATGCCCTCAACATAGGGAGGATGCTTTGGGGTCTGGACCCCAAAGCACCATGTCCCCATGTTGATGGGGACAAGGGCCTCATCCCCACAACCATTGCCCGGTGGTTGTGGGGGTCTGCGGGCGGGGGGGCTTATCGGAATCTGGAAGACACCTTTAACAAAGGGGAACCCCAGATCCCGGCCCCCCATGTGAATTGGTAACGGGGTACCCCTACCATTTCACAAAGATAGTGTAAAAAATTGTAAAAAAACACACAGAAACAGTTGGAATAAGTCCTTTATTTAAAAAAAAACAGAATAAAAAAAAAAGACTCGAGCGGTGGTAATCCACCCTCGATCTCCACTCCAGCGATGTTGGTATCCTGCGATGGATGATCTATGCAGGCTCCAGCGACGAGGAACAGCACACGATCCTCTCTTCACCAAAGAGGAGACACCCTGGGAATGATGCAGCTGAAGTCTGACAGGTCTTATGTAGCCGAGGACGGGGCCACCCGTCACGTGACCCTGTCCCCCTCTGACGCAAGGGGAAACCCAGGCTTTCCCAGTGACGCGCGGTGACCCCGCCCCCCTCTGATGCAACGCAGGTTTCCCTTGCATCAGAGGGGACGGGGTCACCTGTCACGTCACTGGGGAAGCCTGGGTTTCAGCTTGCATCAGAGGGGGACGGGTCACGTGACGATTGGCCCCGCCATCAGCTACATAAGAGCTGTCACTGGCTGAAGCCGCGTCATTCCCAGGGTGTCTCCGCTCCGGTGAAGAGAGGATCATGTGCTGTTCCTCGTAGCTGGACATCGTCGCTGGAGCCTGGAGAGATCATCCATCACAGGATACCGACATCGCTGGAGTGGAGATCGAGAGTGGATTACTACCGCTGGAGTCTTTTTTTTTATTCTTTTTTTTATTTTTAATAAAGGACTTATCCCAACTGTGTCTGTGTGTTTTTTTACAATTTTTTACACTTTCTTTGTGAAATGGTAGGGGTACAATGTACCCCGTTACCAATTCACATGGGGGGCCGGGATCTGGGGGTCCCCTTTGTTAAATGGGTCTTCCAGATTCCGATAAGCCCCCCGCAGACCCCCACAACCACCGGGCAAGGGTTGTGGGGATGAGGCCCTTGTCCCCATCAACATGGGGACATGGTGCTTTGGGGTCCAGACCACAAAGCATCCTCCCCATGTTGAGGGCATGTGGCCTGGTATGGTTCAGGGGGGGCGCTCTCTCGTCCCCCCCCTCTTCTCCTGCTTCCTGCCAGGTTGCATGCTCGGATAAGGGTCTGGTATGGATATTTGGGGGGAACCGCATGCCATTTTTTTTTTATTTGGCGCGGAGTTCCCCTTAAAACCCATACCAGACCTGAAGGGTCTGGTATGGATATTTGGGGGAACCGCACGCCATTTCTTTTTAAATTTGGTGCAGGGTTCCCCCTAATATCCATACCAGACCTGAAGGGCCTGGTTATTGAATTTGGGGGGACCCCCACACATTTTTTTTTTTTTTATCAATGACTTTCAATGACTTTTCTCTGTATTGCCGGGACTGGCAATTCATTACAGCCACGAGTACTTTTAAATGACTTTTATTCCTTCAGAAAATAGGATTTTTATAACAGCTTACCTGTAAAATCCTTTTCTTGGAGTACATCACGGGACACAGAGCGACATAGTCATTACTAATGGGTTATATAGATACCTTCAGGTGCTGGCACTGGCAACTTCCAAAACCGGAAGTACCCTCCCCTATATAAGCCCCTCCCATCCGGGAGCACCTCAGTTTTGTAGCAAAGCAATAAGTGTCCCTAAAGAGGGGCGGGAGCTCTGTGTCCCGTGATGTACTCCAAGAAAAGGATTTTACAGGTAAGCTGTTATAAAAATCCTATTTTCTTTCTCGTACATCACGGGACACAGAGCGACATAGTCATTACTAATGGGATGTCCTAAAGCAATGCCCAACGAGGGGGGGGGATACACCATACATAAGCTGAGCGCTATCAGACATGAGGATCTTTTGCGGCCTGCAACACACTGCGCCCAAAGGCGACATCCTCCTGACTTCTAACGTCCACCTGGTAGAACCTAGTAAACGTGTGTACTGAAGACCATGTTGCGGCCTTACAGATTTGAGCCAGGGAGGCCTGGTGATGCACTGCCCATGAAGTTCCAACTGCTCTCGTGGAGTGCGCTCTAACTTTGAACGGAGGCGGTCTCCTTCTCAAGCCATAGGCTTGCATTATGACCTGTCGAATCCACTTGGCTAAAGTAGATTTTGATGCTGCCTGACCCTTTCTGGGGCCTTCCGGCAGAATAAACAAAGTATCCGTTCTGCGAATCTGAGCAGTGGCTTTTAGATAAGCTTTAACTGCTCTTACTACATCCAAAGAATGCAATAACTTTTCCTCTACCGAAGTAGGTTTGGGGAAAAAAGAAGGAAGAACCACATCTTGGTTCAAATGAAACCTCGATACCACCTTAGGAAGAAAGGCTGGATGAGGACGTAACACTACTCTGTCCTTATGGATAACCAGATATGGCTCCTTACAGGACATAGCTGCTAATTCCGACACTCTTTTAGCCGAACAAATGGCTACTAGAAAAATCAACTTCCTGGTGAGAAGAACCAAAGACATATGCTGTAATGGTTCAAATGGTTGTTTCTGTAGAACCGACAGAACCAAGTTTAGATCCCATGGACATATGGGAATATTAACCGGAGGACTAATACGCATCACTCCTTGTATAAAGGCTTTTACTAGTGAATGCGAAGCCAAGGGCCTTTGAAAAAATATTGACAAGGCCGAAATCTGACCCTTGATAGTACTCAAGGCAAGCTTCCTATCTACAGCCCATTGTAGGAAGTCCAGAATCCTACCTATTACGTATTTACGTGGATGCCATTTCTTGGCCTCACACCAGGCGATGTACGCCTTCCAGATTCTATAGTAGATCTGCCTGGATACCGGCTTCCTGGCATTGATCATGGTAGATACCACAGAATTAGAGAGCCCTCTCTTTTTTAGAATGTGGGCTTCAATAGCCAGGCCGTCAAACCTAGGGCTGGTAAGGAAGGGTGGTATATCGGTCCTTGCGAAAGCAGGTCCGGACGATGTGGGAGGGTCCAAGGACTCCCCACAGACATCTTTACAATCTCCGCGTACCATGCTCTTCGGGGCCACGCTGGAGCCACCAGAATCACTGGTTTCTTTTCTACCCTGATTCTGTGGAGTAATCGAGGTAACAATTGTGGCGGTGGGAATGCATATATCAGCTTGAACTGATCCCAAGGGAACACTAGGGCATCCGAGCCGCAAGCTAGGGGATCGCTTGTCCAAGAGACAAACCTGTCCACTTTTGCGTTGAATCTGGATGCTAGCAGATCTACATCCGGTGTTCCCCACCGCTGACATATTGTCCGGAAAACCTCGGGATGAAGGGACCATTCCCCTGGGCATAATTGTTGGCGACTTAGAAAGTCCGCCTTCCAATACTCCACTCCTGGAATGAATAACGCAGATATGGCTGGGACATATCTTTCTGCCCATTTCAGGATGTAATTTACTTCCCTCTGGGCTGCACGACTCCTGGTGCCCCCCTGATGATTGATATATGCCACTGCTGTGGCATTGTCTGATTGAATTCTGACAGGGGACCATTGGAGTTTGGATGTCCATGCTACTAGGGCATACCGGGCTGCTCGTATCTCTAAGAGATTGATGGGCAGGGCCTTTTCCGCATCCGACCATCTGCCCTGGAGAGACCATTGCTCCAGTACTGCTCCCCAGCCTATAAGGCTGGCATCTGTAGTGACCACCTTCCAAGAAATCGGACTGAAGGTTTTCCCTCTTTCCAGATTCTGGGGAACCAACCACCAGCGGAGGCTCTTGCGAACGGAAGGGGACAAGGACATTGGTAAGTCTAAGGCCTGAACTTTTTTGTTCCAGGCTGACAGTATGGCCCTTTGCAAATTCCTTGAATGGAATTGACCGTAGGGTACTGCTTCGAATGATGCCACCATTTTTCCCAGCAGCCTCATGCACAGGCGTATGGGTGGCTGTCTTTTTGTACCCACTAAGTGGATCAAATCTCTCAAAGACGACCCCTTTTCTTGAGGCAAGAAAATTTTTCTCTGGTCTGAATCCAGCCTTAGCCCCAAGTATTCCAGACTTTTGACTGGTTTTTAGGGCTGACTTGTCTCGGTTGATAATCCAACCGTGATTTTCCAGATACTTGATTGTCTCGTGAACAACCACTTCTAGTTTTTCCACTGAGTGGTCTATTAGCAACAAGTCGTCTAGATATGCCATTATCGTTACACCTCGTGTTCTTAGATTGGCCAATAATGGGGCCAGAACTTTTGTGAACACTCGTGGTGCTGTGGCCAGACCGAAGGGTAAGGCTCTGAACTGAAAATGGCGCCCTTCTACCGCAAAGCGTAGAAATTTTTGGTGGGCTGGAAAGATGGGAATGTGCAAATAAGCATCTTTGATGTCGATCGAGGCTAACCATTCCTCCCCTTGTAGGGCAGTGGCCACCGATCGGATCGACTCCATCCGGAAAGTCCTGATATGTAGGAATTTGTTTAGCCCTTTTAGATTTAATATGGGCCTCACGTCCCCGTTTGGCTTCGGGACTGTAAAGAGGTTTGAGTAAAACCCGAACCCCCATTCTTCCAGGGGAACCTCTATAATTACTGCTTGGAGCAATAATTGTTCTAGTGCCAACAGGAGGGATCCTCTCTTCTGGGGATCCCTTGGCACGTTTGACCTTATAAAATGGGAAGGAGAGGAGTCTTTTTTAACTCCAATTTGTATCCCAGACTTACTGCAGAGCACCCATCTGTCTCTGATCGTGTCCCGCCAGGTCTCTGTGAACAACTGAAGTCTTCCCCCCACCCGATTGAGTGGGGGCAACCCTTCATGCATTTGACTTTGGGGGAGGTTTTGTACCTCTCCTGCTCCAGGGCTTCTTGTTACCCTGCAATTGTCCCTAATTTTTACCTCCGGGATTTGACCGAGGAGGCCGTCGGAACTGTTTCACAGCCGATGTCCTAGGGACTGGAGAAGCAGGCCTCTTAAAAGAGGGACCTCTAACTCTGTTTTTAACCGGCAAAAGTGTACTTTTACCGCTGGAAATTCTCTGGATATATTTGTCCAGGTCTTCCCCGAATAAGCGTTCACCATGAAATGGGAAGCTGACCAGCAATTTTTTACAGGGAGCTTCAGCAGACCAGTTTTTGAGCCATAAAAGCCTGCGCATATGTACTACAGACAGCGTAAGGCGGGAGGCCTGATGGATTGAATCCTTTATAGCGTCCACCGCAAAGCATAAGGCTCTAGGTAGATCAGCTAGGGCAAGAGCCTGCTGATCTGGCAAGTCCCTTAAGACCTGTTTCAACTGATCCTTCACTGCTTGGCAGACCCCAATCGCTGCCACTGCTGGTTGTGTCACCAATCCTGCTGTAGCAAAAGCAGATTTTAATAAGGACTCTAATTTTTTATCTATTGGGTCCTTGAACATTTGGACATTATCCACTGGACATGTCAGTGATTTATTCACACAAGAGATGGCTGCGTCCACTGTAGGGACCCTCCATTTTTTGATGAACTTATCCTCCATGGGATAGACCACTTGAAATCTCTTGGGAGGAGTAAATATTTTATCAGGATGCTCCCAATCCTGGTAAATGAGCCCTTCCAGTAAAGGATGGATCGGAAAGGAACAAACAGTCTGGGGAGCTTTTAGCGACCCCAACGAGGAGACAGAAGTGGATGATGGCTCCGCAAGGGGCATTTTAAATGCTGATCGGACCATATTAGTCAGGGACTGAACCCATAATCTTTCAGCATGTGATGCTGAGAATGGCTCTTCCACTGTTGATTCCTCTACAACAGAATCAACCTCATCCTGATCCCCTTCAGGTAGGTCGATCCCTGTATGGGACTGTTGCTCCGCTAACAGGCACTCTGAGGGAGGAGACGGAGATCGAGCGCTTTTTTCCTGTGACAGGGAAGCAGCGATCAATGCTGACAATCTCTCTTCCAGCCCTCCCAGAGCTGAGGAAAAAACCTCCTCTGTTACATACACAGGAGCAGGTGAACTGAGGACAGCCACAGTACCAGGTACTCCTGAGGGTGCTCTACGGTCACTAACCTCTGATTCTTCAGGGGAGATTGGTGCAGCCGAAGCATGCCCAAGATCCTCAGAGCCCGATGGAGACCCCATATGCTTCCTGGGATTTTTAGTCCCGGAGTTTTTAGACGGCATTATTCCTAAGCCCAAAGCTGAGGTATTCCAGCCGAAATACACCACTTACTGACAATAGTCTAGCACAAATGCTGCTATAAAAACAGTTGGTGTCTACTAATGTGCCTTTCTATTGGGATGCCTGTATCAACCGCTTGCTGTATGCCTTTTTTAAATGTTGCCAGCTCTGTCTCTGCACTCCATAGCCAGCTCACAACACATAATTGTGGTTTTTAACATGCTGGGACGCCCGCACATGCGCAGAAGCGCTGCGGCGCGCACAGAGCGTCATCCCCCAAGCTCCGCCCCCTTTCCCGGCTCACCTCTATATATAGAGGCGCGTGCACGCGCGCGGCCACGTGCGCCTTCGGCGCTAATTTTGAAAAGGGAAACTAGGGACACGAGCCAGGGCCCCTTTTGCCGCAGGCCGGGGGATGGACGAGCATTGCAACATGGCAGAGGAAGCAGTTTCCCACAATAGAACTCACCATCTGCCTGGACTTGCTCTGACGAAAAGAAACTAGTCCACATGACAAGAAACGTTCCACAGCGGCCTCTAGTGGATTAACACAGGTACCGCAGTCTAGTATATTATTTTTTTATTTTTTTTCTTGACCACTATTAAAATTATTACATTTTTTAGTAGTTACAGGCATGCATAATATTTAGCGGGAATACCGTTAGGTAACAGGCAGAAAGACATATTAGGCTTGGGGGTCCCCTCAATAGAACCAAGTTCCTGAGGGGCCCCCACTTACCTTTTCCCCGCCGCAGGACTCTGTTTGGCCACAGAAGCCCAAACTTCACCTATCACGGCAGGCATTGTAATTAAACCTTCAGGGACCGGGTTCCCAAGGATTCCACTCCCCTGGACCTGTATAGCACCCTGCACAGAAAACATCTTGGTCATGGGTATGACCAGAGCTCTGGATCCCAGGGTCCAGCTCTCCTAAGAGAAGCATTACAGGCAAAACCTTGCTCTTCTCTGCAAGGCCCGGGTACCGACCGTTTAGCTATGAAGCTTTTTTGGTCGGATCCGGAATAGCTTACTGAGGCCCAAAAGAACCTGTACGCAAGCTCAGTGAAAAACACATGTTTCTTCTTGACCAACACCTTAGACACTGGCAAAAAACTGAGGTGCTCCCGGATGGGAGGGGCTTATATAGGGGAGGGTACTTCCGGTTTTGGAAGTTGCCAGTGCCAGCACCTGAAGGTATCTATATAACCCATTAGTAATGACTATGTCGCTCTGTGTCCCGTGATGTACGAGAAAGAAATGACATTTTGTGCATAGACTGTTCTAAGCACGGGAAACAAGCGCGTACACCCCAGGTACGAAATTTAAGGAATATTTCACTTTTATTGTTTCACTTTAGGCATTATTAAAATCACTGCTCCCGAAAAAACAGACGTTTTTAAAACTTTTTTTGCATTGATACATGTCCCCTGGGGCAGGACCCGGGTCCCCAAACACTTTTATGACAATAACTTGCATATAAGCCTTTAAAATTAGCACTTCTGATTTTTCATGTTCATGTCCCATAGACTTTAACGGGGTTCGGATGTTCGAACGAATTTATTGCCTGTTCACATGTTCTGGTGCGAACCGAACTGGGGGGTGTTCGGCTCTTCCCTACAGATGAGAACAGAGGGAATGTGATCACTTGTAAAAATGGAAAAAAGGGAATTTATAATGTTTTTTCATCAATATAAAAATGTGTTTTGCCTTTCATTTCTATTTTAAACTGAATGGGTTGTTTTACAAGGTGATTGTTTCACAATTGTGCAAATTTAGATCTGACTTGTGAGACCCCAAGTCGCAGGACATGTGAAATGCCATGTATCCCTATGAGAGCCATTGCTGCGACTTCAGAAAAGGTTCCTGCACTACATAGATCGGACTTTGACACGGCTACAATACCAGTAAGTGTAAAAGTCTTATCAAAGTCACTTCAAAGTTGTATCAAAGTCGGACTCCAAAGTTGCACTAAAAATCGTGCAACTTTGGAGTCGGCTAGTGTGAAAGGAGCCTTAAATGATTAAAGTGAGGCTAAGCTCAGGTAAAAACAAAAATATTTGTAAGTATGTATTCCTAACCCCAAAAGTCCATTCTATTGCTCTCTGCCTCCTCTAAAAAAAAATTTCGTCCTGTGGTCCAACTTTCTGTTAGAGGGTGGCTACATTGATTCTCCATGGTCCCACTGTATATAGGAATGTAGCCACCCTCTCTTGCTTGCTCCCAACATGGGCTAGGTACTATGGACTATGGTATTTGTAGTGTGCATAGAGAAATGCACATAACTGCAACTAATGTGCACTGTTTGTCCCAAACAAATGGAAGTAAAGGGAAAACAATCCTAATAGCAGACAGAGTATAGGTTCAAATCACAAAGCTTCACAAATCAGTCACCCAATGACTGGACTACAGAAATTGTTAAGGGTATGGTAACCTCCCCTCTTCTCATCTTCATAACTTAGGGAAAATGTGTTCTGTAGTTTAAAGAGATGGCAAGGAACAATGTTACCTGATAAGAGTTATCAGCTCATAAAAATTTGGGCACAATCCATTTTTTGGTTTACAATTATTGAACAGATATGACCAAATAGACATGTGCAGAATAAAAGAAAACATATTTATTTTTTTTCATTTTGGATGAATTTGTTAAGTTAAAAAATTTGTTTAGTTACATTTGTTAAGTTAGAATGATTCTTTCTTGCAATTTGTTTCATTTTCGTTTTGTTTTTCGTTTTCGATTCAAAATTTTCAGCTGTATTCAAATTAGATTTGAATCGAAAATATTGAATCAAGTCAAATTCGATTTGAATCGAATGCAGTTGAGCTGCGGCTGCCGAAGTTTTTAAAACCTAGAACTATAAGATCTAAATCTAATGCCGCATACACACGACCGAGTTTCTCGGCGGTGAAAACACCGCCGTGAAACCCGACGGGAAAAACGAGGACCAGTCTCCACACGGCTGTTTTTCACGACATGTTTTCTCTTGGTCGAGAAAACCGGCCGTGTGTAGGCTCCCTAGCAGTGTTTCCCTATGGGAAAACTGCCGAGGAAAAAAATGCAGCAATTCGTGATGAGAAAAATTAGTGCATGTTCTAATTTTTCTCATCGTGATTCTCAGCGGTTTTCTCATCGCGAAAACATCTGGAGAGCCTACACACGGCCGTTTTTCTCATCCAAGTAAAAAAATTACAGTTTTCCCGACGAGAAAAATGGTCGTGTGTACGCGGCATAAGAATTGTTGCAGAAAACCAAATCACACCATCTATGGCCGGATTAAACCTTTAAAAAAAAAGGATTGAAGGTAACATTAAAACATTTTTGAGGGTTCTAGGTTATAAGTCATATACCGTGTGTTGATCAGGGAAAAACTAGAGGTTTTGGAGCTCAAGGAGGATGTTACATGGAAGTAGAAAAACACAGTAACAAAGGATTTTATGGAAAACAGATTACAAGGCCATTAAGTAGTGGATGTGTGTGGATTATTTAAAAAAATAAATAAGGATATTGTTTAGTGTCACTTTAAGCTTGTGGAGAAATACAGGGTATGCAAAACTTATCTTTGCCTATGTAAGTGCTGCCTTATAAGATTGACTTTAATGTGAATATTCGTATTTATGGCTTTCATAAATAGTTTAATACTAAATATTTAATTTGTTTTACCTTTGAGATCACACTGACTTGATCAATGTTGACAGTACCATTTGCTTCTGTTAAAGCTGAATTTCCATACATGGTGGTTCCATTGGTAGTTGTGCATTTTCCATGATCAGTATGAAGTTCCTGTGGTGGTTTGTCAATTTCTAAGTGTTTATGAGGTCCCTATAATAAAAAAATGTTGTATATTAGTTAGGGTTTTCATTGTTAGGGGCAAAATAGCCAGTTCTTTCTTAAGACAATTTCATGTAAGTGATGGTATAACCGGTTTCTTACTTCACCATAGATGTTCAGACTCATTTTTAGTATCCTCTCAACAAACATAAGAATGTAGAATCCCCCAAAAATAGCCACTGCTTTTGAAACGTAATTATCATGTTTGGGATCAAATCCAAATGCCTGCAACAAGATAAACAATTGTACACGTAAGATTCTACTGTAGTGTATGAGCTTTCAGACTACATCAGTGACCATTTGTCATGTGTGCCTAGACAGTCATACATTTGGGCTTATTGATATAAAAAAAAAAAACATTGCAATAGCAGTATACAAAATAATGTAACCGATAACATATTAACCCTGATCATTTTACAACCATATAACTGTTGGTTGCTATATGCTACTTTTTAATGTTTTACTAAACAAGCCTGTAAGAGCCGGTTCACACAGGGGCGACTCGTCAGGCGACTCAGCCACCTGACAAGTCGCGCTCCGCTCTCTTCAATGGAACCGTTCTAATAGGAGCGACGCAAGTCGCTCCGACTTAGAAAAAGGTTCTTGTACGACTTTGGGGGCGATTCGGGGCGACTTGCATTGACTTGAATACAGAAGTCATTTTGCAAGTCACCTCTGAAGTCGTCTTCAGATCGCCTTGCCGAGTCGCCCCCAAAGTCGTGCCGCCTGTGTCTGAACCGGCTCTTAATGTGTTTGGAATATTTCAATCGTTGTCTGAAAGCAATCCTAATACCAGCCAGAGTATAGGCTCAAATCACAAAGCTTCACAAATCGATCAGCTATTGACTAGACTAAAAAAAATGCCATGGGTATGGTAACCTCCCCTCTTCTCATCTCCATAACATAGGGAAAATATGTTCTGTGGTTTTAAGAGATACCTGGGAACAATGTTACAGTTATCAACTCAATGTTACAGTTTTGAGCTCAAAGAAATGTTGGCAGAATCAATTTTTTTTTTTTTTTTTTAACAATTTAACAGGTATGACCAAATAGACATTTGCAGAACAAAAGAAAAAAAAATGTTGTCTCATTTTGGATGGGTTTGTTAAGTTAAAAATCTTGTTTAGTTAAATTTTTTATGTTAGAATGATTTTTTTTGTAATTTGTTTAGTTTTCATTTTGTTTTCACCATTGATTTACATTTTTAAGCTGTATTCGAAGTTGATTCGAAAATTTGATTTGAATCCAATGCAGTTAAGCTGCGGCTGCCAAAGTTTTTAACACCTAGAATTGTAAAATCGAAATCTAAGAATTGTTGCAGAAAACAAAATCTATGGTCGATTTAAAGTGGTTGTAAACCCCCGAATCCTTTTTTTTTTTTTTTACAACCTGCAAAAGAAAGACGTAATGAGCAAGTATGCATAGCATACTAGCTCATTATCAATCGCTTACCTGAGATCGAAGCCCCCGCAGCGGTGCTCGGACACCTCCGTCGCCGCCGCCATGTTGCTCCCCTCTGCCTTCCGTGTATCACCGATCCGGCGCTGTGATTGGCCCCGGAGCGGCGATAACGTCACACGCATGTGCGCTCGGGCCGGCGAGCTCCATTCAGAAATCCGGCTACTATGCCGGCCCGATAGTGCGCATGCGCGTGACGTCAGCGACGCCGGTTTCAAAAGCAAATATCTCCTTAACCGTGTAGGTTAAGGAGATATTTCATGCACCTACAGGTAAGCCTTAATCTAGGCTTACCTGTAGGTGCATGTTGTGCAAGTGGGTTTACAACCACTTTAAACCTTTAAAAAAAGGATTGAAAGTAACATTTAAAAAATGGAAGCATCCTAGGTTCTAAGGCATATACTGTATGTTGATCTGGACGCAAATGATGCAAAAAATTTTCATTCACCAGAAAAACTGACTGTTTGTTTGATTTCTGACATGTTAAAGGAGTTGTAAAGTCAGAAGGTTTTTTATCTTAATGCAATGTATGCATTAAAATAAAAAGCCTTCTGTGCTCAGCAGCCTCCCTCGGCCCCCTAATACTTACCTGGGGTCCATCTCTGGCCAGCGATGTTCACTAGTGTCTCGGCTGTCTGAGACTTTCCCTCCTGATTGACTGAGACACAGCAACTGCACCATTGGCTACCGCTGCTGTCAATCAGTCAGTAAGCCAATCAGGTGAGAGAGGGGGCAGGGCCGGGCTGCGGCTCAGTGTCTGAATGGACACAGGGAGCTGTGACTTGGCTCAGGTACCCCCATAGGAAGCTGCTTGCTGTGGGGGCACTCGACAGGAGGGAGGGGCCAGGAGCACAGAAGAGGGACCCAAGAAGAGGAGGATCTGTGATGGTCTGTGCAAATCCAATGCAATAGAGCAGGTAAGTATAACATGTTTTTTTATTTTATAGGGGAAAAAAAGGAGACTTCACAATCACTTTAATCCTCTTTGTATTAATAATAAGGTTTATTCAGAATATGTGAAGCATTCTAAGTTATAAACTGGACTGCTGGAGCAATTTGGATCATACTCTATTGGGGTTTTTTGCCTTCCTCTGGATTAACTGTGGGTATAGGATAGTGTATGTCAAGTTTTTGTATTTGTGTATGTGTGTGTTTTTTTTGTTTTTTTTGGCTGAACTGGATAGACTCGAGTCTTTTTTTTCAACCAGATTAACTATGTACAGTAACTATGTAACAACATAAAGAAAATATGTGACTTTTTTATGTACAGTACTGTGCAAAAGTTTTAGGCAGGTGTGAAGAAATAATGTAAAGTATGAATGCTGTCAAATATATATACGTTTTACTTGTTTATTTTTATCAATTTAAAAAATGCCAAGTGAGTGAAGTCAAATCAATATATGAATACCATTTGGCTTCAAAACAGAATAAATTCTTTTAAGTACACTAATACACACAGTCCTTGAACGAAATCAGCAATAGTCAGCAAGCAATTTGTTTTCAAATTAAATTCAAATTTAAATAGTTTGTTATTTAAGACTAATTGAATTTCGTTATTTTGGATTTGTTTAAGATCGTTACTATTGTAATTCACAAATTCAGATAATTCCGAATGTCCAAATAAGGAAAATTTTGTCTGAATTTCGATTTGGAATGAAACGAACCACACATGTCTATGACCAAATACTTTCAACAAAATAAAGCAAATAAGGGAAGTTCATTGCTAGGATTTACATATTCTTTATCTGTCACCTTTTTTAATATAAATACTTTTAACCTTGGGTGTTATATTTGTGAATTGAGTCTTATGTGACATATTGCCCACATAGATCACAATAAAGTTGGCCACACTTGGCTTGAAATCGTCCTGCGGATTACTTTTTAGAGGGCTCCTAGTGTAAGCAAGCCCTGAGGAGCTAATTTACTAAAGGACTTGAGACAATAAAATGTGTGAAGATTCACTTTAATTATCCAATCATGTCAAGATAAAATAGGCAAACATTAATTGTTTTTTTCACATGATTGGATAATTGAAGTCAATCTTCAGACAACTGCTGGAACATTCTTAAATCCTTTAGTAAATCAACCACCAATTGTACAATCTCTGTATAGTCTTTTAGGAGACTGAACAATTAGGTTGTATTGTATGTGATCAACCTTTGATCTACAAAAATATCTAGTGCAATGACCTGCCTAAATAGTCAATTTACTTTATTTCCAGTCGGAGACGCAACAACATAGATACTGGTATATCTAAAGGAATTGTACAATCAGCTTGTAAGTGTATGATCAACTTAAGATACACAGGACATCTCCTAAAATGAACACTTAATGCAGAACTAAACCCATCAATTTAATGGTTTAAAAAATTTGGTACATTCCTGGAAATGCTAACTGTCACATTTGCTTGTGCCTTCAACCAAACTGTCAAACCATCAAATGGTTGGTGTCATAACTGATCACATGTGCAGCACTATGACAGTTGCAGATCAAACAGAGACTAAGATGGAAGCTTCCTTGGCTGAAAAGAACAGGAGGGTTTAGTTCCACTTTAAGTGTAGAAGTAGAGAATACATACCAATGGTCACTTCTAATGCTGACTACATATTGGCCAATTCTGGGGCTATTTTTAATTAACCAATCTATCAGCCTTAAATAAAAAAGATATCAATTATGTAAGCTTCAGACCACTTACTTCTGGAATCAGTTGAAATATTGCATTTGAAAACAAAGATCCAATGGCCAGTCCAATAAAGTAAGTCAATATCTTTGGGAAGTAAGGCTTCTTTACAAAGGGGGTTATAAATAATCCAACTACTGTTGTCAGATTGATAATTGTAACAGACAGAATGCTGAATCCCCAAACTAAAAGAAAAAAAGCTGAGTTATTCAATATCATTGAATGATTCATAATAAATAAAATAAATGATAATATTAGACTAAAGATGTATTGACCTTTATGTTACATATGCAGCCCACATCTTGTCGCTGTATACTGATGCCCCCTAGCAAAAGGTTCATTCCCATAGTCCTTAAGGAGCCATGCTATTATGTCCATCTTTACACTCCAGTATATAGATAGTGTTAGTATGTCATTTGGCAATCCCCCCCTTTCTCATATGTTTTGTTCAAATCTGTGATGTGTTTATTTTTTTAGTCTTTTGGCAGGATTTGTGACGTCATACCTGTCTAGGGGTGGGAGGAGTTTTGGTTTTCTCTCTTTTTTTCTGATTGGTTGACGGTTATTTAAATAATTTTCACTGTTACCCCACGGTTATCACATGCCTGATGAAAGGGTCCTGTGTGACTCCGAAATGTTACACTCTTCTTATGTTGTAATCATGCAATAAACTACCTGTTTGGATGCTACCGTTTGTCGATCCATGGTGTGCTGGCAAATATCTATTTCGAAAAATGCATCAAAAACATGCATGCAGAAAAGCATCTGGAACACATTCGGACTGCATTTCTATGGTGTGAACTGGCCCTAACACTAACCATAGCAAACCTTGATCTGTTTATTTTTCTTTATTTATTTTTTCTTTATTTTTTATTCTTTATTTTATTTTTTTTGTTTTACACACTTTTGTTTGTTTAGGCCACATGTACACCGGACGTTATCAAAATGATAGTAGCGTTAGCTGTAGAAAGCTGTAGCTGTAGAATGGACTGAAAGGGCTTAAGTACTTGAGCCGCATGTGGCCACCCCTTCAAACTTTTTTGTTATACTAAAAAAAAAAAGAAAAGGGGGTCACTTTAAGAAAAATTTATTTGACTCTTAGGCGGGAAAAACGGGGTCATGTAACATTGGGAAAGTTCCCGGAATGTCAGATGACGGCCGGGAAAATTCCCAGAGGGTCACATGATCAACTAGAGTATTCTAGAAAGGAGGCTCTCTATATATAGTGGCCCCATGTCGCAGGCATGTTGTGTGGTTGGTCACCCTTCACATTTTAAGGGTGGACTTGTGTTTATTGATATGCAGTATTGCTCGAGTCCTGAAGACTGAGCTGTTTTGTACTTATCATTTACAAGTTAAGAATTTTATGTATTAATGAAATTGATTAAATGGATTTTAATTTATTTAAATATTACACCAAGCTTTGGCATTGAGTGTCTTTATTAGAAATTAATACTGTTGGTATTTGGGGAGGAAGAGGTGCGGCCTACATTCCCATGAGTTTTGCAGTGTTTTTGCTGTAGTGTTTTTTAGCTGTAGCATTTTTTTAGCTTTTTTTAGCAAAACTATACTCTCAAAAAAGCTTATTGCTCAAAAACGCTGATAAACACTGAATAGTTGCGTTTTTTTCAGCATTTTTAAGCTTTTATCAAAGTTGGAGCATTTTTACAGCTGAAAAACTCCTCTTAAAACCCACTAGTTCTGGGGGGTTTTTCCAGCAAGAAAATGCCCCTGTGCATGGACAATAACATGCTGGGGACTGTAAAAACATCCAGTGTGCATGAGGCCTTATATCTTTCTCTCCTGCAAGATACAATGTATCTTTCTCTTCATTTAGAAGAGGAAGTAAACACAGGGACGGGCTCACAGTGCCAGCGATCAGGTGACCCGGAGCCAGGAGTCCCCGGTCCCAATCATTAGTACAAGACCCGGGACTTTTAGTGAGAGCCTGGTCTCTGTGCTGGGAGCACGATGGACGTACATTAGACCTTAATTACTGAGTGCACTAGTCCTTTAAAATTCCCTCTAAATACTTTTAACCTGCCTTGACTGTTATCTGAATTTATAGACAACATTTGGATATTATGATAGGCTCTGACTACTGAGCATTGCACTTCCCACCTAACCAGATGCAGACATGTCATATATGCAAGTAAATCCATGTGACCATGCCACACCATTAGCATCATTGAAAAATAAATTATTTCAGTCAATGTGGTGCTATAATCCTTATAAACATGTGCAATTCGTTTTGTTCCGAATTCGTTTTTTAACGAATGTCGACAAATTCATTCATTTGGAAATATCCGAATTAACAAAAACCCGTTTAACAAATTTTTCCTGAATATTCTTAAATTAGAATATTCAAAAATTCGTATATCCGTAAATTTGAAAATCCATAAATTCGAAAATACGAAAACCTGAAAATTTTTAAATCAGGAATAATAACTAACTAATAATAACTTAACTATTACTAACTATTAAATTATAGGTATTGGAATTTACTTTCAATTTTGTCTGTTAGTGAATGTAACGAAAACAAATTTATCCAAAATTCCGAATTATCCGAAATAACGAATGCCGTATCTAAACAGAAGGAATGTAACAAATTAATAATAATAAATAACAATAATAATAATAAAAACTTTTAATTATTATTATTATTATTAATTTGTTCCGTTACATTTGTTTAGATGCAGCATTTGTTATTTCGGATAATTCGTAACTTCCGATAAATTTGTATTCGTTACGTTCACTAACAGCCAAATTTGAATACCTATAATTTAATAGTTAGTTCTTCTTAATTAGTTAGTTAGTTAGTTAGTTAGTTAGTTAGTCTTTTGAATTTTCTTTCCTATTTTCGGATTTTAGAATTTACAAATTTTCAAATTTACAAATTTATGAATTTTCAAATTTACAAATGTATGAATTTTCTAATTTACGAATTTACGAATTGCAATCATAACGAATATCCAGAAAAAAAATACAGAATGAAGCGACAAGCTAATTTTTCGGCAGTTCACATGTCTAAATCCTTATATATATTACAATTACAGTACATTTGTTGCGTAAGATAATGTTTCTTTGCATAGTTTTCTTCTTTACCTTCACATAAGGTTATACCTGTAACTATGTATAGCTTCACATTGGATAGGGAAAAATTAAAAAACATTACATATTTTTATATCCCACGGTACAATTCTGGGCTGACAGGGGTTTTCATTTACAACTGCCTTAAAAACTCCACTGTAACTTAAGATTCTCAGAGAGAAGCTTCTGTAAATGGAAGCAATTCACTTTGATGCCAAATACTGAGCTAGTAACAAAATACATCATAATAGTAGCTTACAGTATGTGGCTTGGAAAACAGCTATTAAAAGCGTGTCATGTTAAGTGAAAATAAGTAACCGTGACTACACAAAATGAGTCTTCTGTACCCTCAACACTTCTGAAATGCTGATACGGGCAGTTCTAGGAATAAAAGCTTTTAAAAAAAAGTAATGGTATTAGCCATACTGGACTCAGATAGTGCAATCTTGGCAGCGGCACATGCTGTACCTGGTAACCCACACTGTATTTCAGAGACCTCTGACACATTGGAAAAGATGCAATGAATCTTGAAATAAAAGTATTTTTCATTTTATTTCCAGAATGATCACACTGTACTTTATAACTGATTTCATAAATGACACAGAAGTCTATGCTGATTTCATTGGTTTTACTATAGTTCATCTTGATTACTATACAATTAGTGACATAAATATTATAATTACTATCATATAAAAATCAATCAATATATCAAATGCTTTATTTAACTTTTTTTAAGTACTAATTGAAGACCAAGTTACATACAGTACATATAACATTTAGCACAGTAATATACAGTATATAGTTCTACCACAAAGTTCTATAACAATATGATTACAGCAGAAAATGGATTAGCAAAATAAAAAGGAAAACTAGATAATCACTGTCATACAAAACCCCTTCCCACTCAGCCCAGGCAACCTTTTTAGTGGGTCTTCACACCCAGGGTGGCACAGACTTCCCAATCAGATGACCACTGTGACTGGCTTTCATAGTGGACACATATTCAAGAGCCCGCCTTGCAGGTTACCAATCAGTGGAGACAATGGGGTCAATTCACTAAGAGATAAAAAACGTCAAATAAAATGCGATAAAATAGCACGTGCGGTAAATCAGGGCCTGGTATAGGCCTGGTATGCATTGGGGGGATCCCACGCTGTTTTTTTCCCATAATTTCTAATGCTGGCATGTTTTTTGTTTGTTTTTTACATTTAGCTGTCAGCGGGTAACCCCCTGACAGCTGAAGAGTCATCTGTTGTTAAAAGAGAAGTATGGGATTGTTTTTTTTCCCCCCTATCATACTTACCTAGGTGGATGCAGCATTGGTTCGATGCTGCATCTGTCCCCCGGCCAGGGCCGTTTGAAGGAATTTGGGGGCCCCAAGCAAAATGGACATGGAGGTCCCCCCAACCACCCCCCCCCCGCGCGCACGCAAGCACGCACGCAAAGCCTACAGGAACCATCCATCACTATCAATCGGAGCATCACTGAGTTCCAGGGGTAAAGGGGGCAGTCCCACTAATCTCACACACACACACATACATAGTACAGTATATAAATACATACATACATACATACATACATACACACACAGTATATACATACATACATACATACACACACAGTATATACATACATACATACATACATACACACAGTATATACATACACAGACACTAACAAACTATATACACACACACACACACACTATATACATACACACAGTATATACATACACACACACACAGTATATACATACACACACTATATACACACACACGGTATATACATACACACACACTATATACATACACAGACACACACACTATAGACACACACACGCACTATATACATACACACACAAATGTATACACTCCTATCATTCAGGGTGAATGTGTTCCTCTAGTAAAGTGTTGCTGATGATGGAATGTCCCATGGTGACATGAGGTAAGGGTTACATTGCCATATGATTGCACCTCATGCAGACTGTGAAAGAACACAAACATTAAGGTTTTTCATGCTTTGGTTCTATTATTAGAATGTATTGCCTTGTACAGGCGGCCCCCAGGACAGCTTGTTGTCAGTGAGAGGTGACAGGTTAGGTACATGAGGTGAGAAGTGAGTGTCTTACCTGGGTCTGAGCCGTGCGTACTGCTGCTCCTGCGGTCCACTGTGTAGACTAGGCTCCTCCAGCGCTGACCTGCCAGGACGTGGACGCTCCATGCTTTCTGTCACTGCCTCATTTCCTTCAGGGCCACCATAGATAAGGAGCACGGTGCCCCCCCCATGACACAGCCGTGCCCCAGCAGCAGTCTGATGACAGGGTTACCAGCTACGAGGCATCCCCGGCATCCACGCGGCTGTGCATGCCGTTTCTTCCCAACAGCCGCTAGGTGGCGTGCACATCTACTCCCATTTGCTTGGGGGCCCCAGGCCAGCTCGGGGCCCCAAGCAATTGCTTGTTTTGCCTGTCCTGTTGCAACGGGCCTGCCCCCGGCGCGTCCCCGGCACCTCTACACTGAGAACTGAGCGATCAAACATCGCCGATGGTTTGGTTCTCACAGCTCCCCGAGCAGAAAGCTGCTGACTGTCAATCAGCATCTCTCCTCTCTGCTCCTCCACACTCACTGGAGCGCTGAGCTGTGGAGGGGCGGGAAGCAGCCATCTCAGGCTCTCAGCGGCTCACTGAGAGGCTTAGATGGGTGTCAGTCGAGGCACCTGGTAGATCAAGACTTCCATTGTCGGGATGACACAGTGCCTGGACTGATTCCCTTCAGTCCGCTCTCTGCTAAAAATGGGTCACAGGAGTGCAAAACGAATTGCACTTCTGTAAACCCATAGGAGAAGCCCAGCCAAACGAGCTTAGGCTGGACTTATCCTTTAAGGATGCGGCGGCCAGCTTCCTGGCCCCGCTCCTTAGCAACCAGCTATTGAGGGGAGACCCCCAGGCTGTTTCGGCCAATATCACATATAATACCGCCAGCAAATCCCTGTTTTTTTACCCTCTGTTCTGTTTATGAATTGGTCTTAAGAGCTTACCGCATGTTTTTTTAACGATATTTACTGGCGCATTTTTCATTTTGCCGAAAATACCGCATAATCATAATTTTTTCGTGAATTGGACTTTATTTACCACATGCGATAATTTATGAAAATTAGTCACATGACCACGTTATCGCATGCAGTATACGTTAGTGAATTGACCCCAATGAGAGGTGTCTGTGAGCGCTCAGTCACTGTGCTGGGAGTGCACTGTGAGCACACTCTCAACACAGAAACCTTGACCGTCCATGGAGCCATATGTGCGGCATATGGGCCTTAAAGCACACCCTCTTTGCCTCTACATATATGTGTTATGTGGGAGGCAACAGGTTAAGAAGTACATTACTAGCAAAGTCTTTTTTTAAACTAACCTGACTAATCTATGTTTACATCAAACATCAGGGTTAGGGGAAAAGTCCCACGTCTGCAACATCCCATATTGCCATCCTTGATTGCGGTGGCGACAATTGATGGCACAGTGGCTGAGTTTCATGGGCGCAGTGGCTGCGTTTGATGGCACAGTGGCTGCGTTTGATGGCACAGTGGCTGCGTTTGATGGCACAGTGGCTGCGTTTGATGGCACAGTGGCTGCGTTTGATGGCACAGTGGCTGCGTTTGATGGGCACAGTGGCTGCATTTGATGGGCACCTTGGCTGCGCTTGATGGGCACAGTGGCTGCAATTGATGGGCACAGTAGCTGCATTTGAAGGGCACAGTGGCTGCAATTGATTGGGGGGTTTTTCGGTTTGTTTGCGCCCTGCAAAAATTTTGAGCACCAGCCGCCACTGCTTGATTGTATCATCTTTCTGTGTCATCTTGTTGGTGGGGTTTTATCACTTTCCGTCCCAATGGCTGTTGTCACTGGGTCAGAAAATTAAGGAGAGTAAAACTCCTAAAAGCTAATCAGAGGAATAAAGGTATCAACATGGTTTCCGCCCTGGAAAGCTGCCCTGAAAGTTTGCAGCTGCAATCTATTCCTTTAGCCAAAAAATGTATCATTCAGCTTTGTGTTTTCTTTATGTGCTGGGGAACCATGTAATTTGCTTGCTGTTTACTGCACTGATAGTTTATATGAATACTTTCTTACATACTTTAATCAACTGCAGTGTGACCCGTAGACAGTACTCCTGTTTTACCCTCCTAGTGTTTGCTAATATCTAGTAGGTAGAAGATCTCCTGATTTAGCAGTAACAGTTTACAAGACCATGTTATATGATAGTCACCAATCTTTGAAAACATATTGCCCTATAAAGGTGAAAGCATCATGTCATGATAAAAAAATCAAATTATGTTCAGTTTAACATGTGTTGTAAGGTAATTCATACCTGGAATCTAGCAGTATAAAGTACAGCCATAAATCTCCAAAAGCCATGCTTTAAGGCTGGGTTCAGACTATTGCGAATTGGATGCGAATTTCCCAACATCCAATTCGCATAGCAGGAGATTATGACCGGCTCTCTATAGAGCCAGTTCACACATCTCTGCAGTTGCTCCATTTAGAATTGCATATGAGTCCTGTGTGTCTTTTGGTCCATTTCAGTTCTGAATTCAGGCAACCATTCAGGCTGAAATCGGACCTGAAACGGTGAACAGGGACGCACCAGACCCCTGCTGTAAGCCGCTGCATTCTCCAGTGTGTACTGAGCCTTAAGAAACTGTGATATGGATGGATTTTTATGAATGGATGTGATCTTTAGCACATATACATAATATTATCACACCTTCACTTAAAGTGGATTTAAAGGTTTTTCTAGAACATATTGCCCTATAAAGGTAAAAGCATCATGTCATGATAAAAAAGCCTATTATGTTCAGTTTGACATATTTATAACTCATACCTGCAACCTAGTGGTACAAAGTACAGCTATAAATTTTCAAAAGCCATAATTTCTGAAAACTTGCATTTAAAGATTTGACTGTCCTTTAGCTAACACATATGAATCAATTTAATTGTGTATGTGATCTCCGGCACATATACAGGAAAAGATCTCCCTGCACTTAAAGCAATATTACAGGTTCAGGTTTTTTTGTTTGAACATAATTAACATGTCATGCTTACTTGCTCTGTGCAATGATTTTGATCAGAGCACCCTGATCCATAATTTTCTCAGGTGTCCTACAGGCACTCCTGGCTACTCCTTCCTGCCGATTGCCTCCATAGCAAGCTGCTTGCTATGGGGGCACTCGTGTGTTGCTCGCTCCTGAGCCCAGCTTTGTGTGTCCATAAGACACACAGAGCAGGGCTTGGACCCGCCCCCTGCTCTCTCTCATCAGTGGCTCTGATTGACAGCCATGGGAGACAATGGCTCTTGCTGCTGTATCTGAGCCTATGAGAAGCAAGATAGACAAGGGAGCTTTGGCTCTTGTGCACATTGCTGGATCAAGATTGGGTTCATATAGGTTTTGGGGGGGGGGGGGTGCGGGGGTAGCTGCATGCAGGAGGTTTTTTAAGTTAGTGCAATAGAATGCAGAGAGGTAAAAAATCTCCTGCCTTTAGAACCATTTTAAGTATATTTCAGCAGCCTAAACTGCACCTATATCAACAACTGTAGTACCCAACACCAATTAAAAAACAACATTTTTCAACCTCCCACTAAGCTGAAAAATGTCACCAACATTAAATCACCCCCTAACACTTAATCCTCCCCTTGAATCCTTCAATTTTCACTCAATTGCAAAAATAATGCCTAAAGCTTGACGTCCTGTCTTCCCTAAACGTATCATTTAAATAAACCTGTCATGAGAGCAATATACCACTACAATTCCTGAAATCTCTCTAAAAATGCTACTTACTTGGTTATTATGGTAACATTCTGACTTCAGTACTACGCTGTATCTGAGTCAGTGATCCAGAATAATTATGGCGATCAGGAAAAACCCTTCACCCTTAACTTTTTTCATACATCTAACATTTAAAGCCCAACTTCCGGAATCTCATGTGACAGGAGTTTTGGGTAAGTATTTGGGACTTTTTCTTATTGAAAATTGGAAATTATCTTTTTGCTCCCTGAAAATGACCTTTTACTCTAAAAATTTCCATCAGGACCAATACAGACCCTTAGGTCTCGTGTGGGGGCCATGTTTGCCTGCACAGGGATGCACAGGTGTTTCGTGCATTCTCGTGCAGGCAGTGCCATTCATGACGATTGAGACACAGAGGCTACACAGACACAGCTGCTGCTCCCAATTTGACAGCCGTGCAGGTGCGGGTGCACAGCTCAGAACATAGGGGTTGATTTACTAAAGGAAAATCCACTTTGCACTTGAAAGTGCACATGGAAGTGCAGTCGCTGTAGATCGCTGTAAATCTGAGGGGAAGCTCTGAAATTAGGGGAAGCTCTGCTGATTTTATCATCCAATCATGTGCAAGCTAAAATGCTGTTTTTTATTTTCCTTGCATGTCCTCCTCGGATCTACAGCGACTGCACTTCCATGTGCACTTTCAGTGCACTTTCAAGTGCAAAGTGGATTTTCCTTTAGTAAATCAACCCCATAGTGTGCTTTCTGAAAAACGATAAAGTGCCCTCCAATTTGCTCCAACAGGAAAAATATAAATACATTCCTGATTCCCAAAACAAACTAAGTCTGCAGAAGTCTATTTTATATTTTCACAGCTCTTTCTGTGAAGAAGCCTTTCTGTATGTGAAGGTTAATTTTTTTTCCTCCAGACATGAAGAGTACCCCCGTGCCCTTTGTAATGACCTTAAAGTGAATAACTCTGAATCAAGTTCATTTTATAAACCATTTATTTTCCTTACACATGGTTATCATTTCCCTTCTTATTTACCTATTCTAAAGAAACTATCCTATCCTGGCTGGCCAAAAAAGTGGGGAATGAGGGTGTGCCCATCTCTTTAATTATACCAGGACATTTCCCTAACATGGGGAAGGGGGGTTCCTTGGCAAAGCACCTTGTCCCTATGTTCATGACAACAAGGGCCTCTTCTCCACAGTCCTGGCCCAGTGGTTGTGGGGGTCTGTGGGTGGAGGCTTATAAGAATCTGGAAGCTCACATTAACAATATAGGGAGCACCCAGATACCAGACCCCCAAAAAAATGCCTTAAGCTTAACCTCCTCTCCTCCCTAAAACATCATTAAAAATAAATCTGTCATGCGAGTGTAGCAAGGGTCCTAAATTTAGGGATTGCTATGCTAAATTTGGGGGTGATTCCAGTGGTAGTTGGCTCGAATCTTTCAATTTAATGGACTCTGCCTTGCTGCTGTTTCGCCTGGTGTGCAGTTCCCCTAAGAAGTATGGGTGGCCCTGTCGCTTGTACTCGGGGTTAAACCATGGGTGATGGAGTGGGGATTTGGTGTCCTCTCTCGGCGACCGTGCAGTGGGCATGGTCTACCCGCTGTGCATGCAGGGAGAGGGTACAAAAGGGGTGGATGCCATTAGAGAGGGAGCGATTCCCGGGGCCCATGCCCGGAGAGAGGGAGCAATTCCCGGGGCCCATGCCCGGAGGGAGAACCTACGGTCCGAGTTCGAGTGCATGGCCCTCCAGGCTAGGGGGCCACATGCGCTTCAGTCCCAGGCACCCTTAGTCCTGGGACTGCAACTTCAGCCCTGGGCCCAGCACCTTTAGCTGGAGCCCACTTCAGGAGGAGGAATCCCAGGGTGCCGCCTTGCGAGGGGACCCGTTTCTAGAAGAGGAGGCTGGGGGAGGACCGTTCTGAAGGACTGGTGAGAGATCACAGTGAAGGAAGGGGCCCAGTAACTCTCTGGAGGGATGTCATCCATCCGGAAAAAGGGATCTAAACAACGGGACTATTAGGAGGTTCGGGACACTATAGATTCTGTGGCAGAGGATCTCCTGAACGCATCCATTAGGGAATTTGATAGACTGTTTGAGCTACATGCCAGCTGCTAGTGCCTTTGGGTGACTATCCGGGTGAGCTATACCCACTTGGGATCGAGTGGCGAAGAAGCCAGGAGTGCCTGAATTGATCTGTATTCCTAACACCTTTTTCTCTTCTCAACTTTGTGGATGTTCATGCATAAGGAAATATAAACTCTACGTTGGAGTGGCTACTGGCGTGGACCTTGGAGTTACTTGGGGTATAGAGAGACTTTGTCCTTACATCCTAGGGACAGAAACCAGCTTTGAGGGGAACCTTGCTGCAAGACCCGTAAGTTAAAACAAGTGTGCTTTACCTCTGCAAACCAGGGGGTACGGGCATGGTGGCCATTGTGTGCCTTTTTCTCCTGTGAGCGAGCCAAGGACAGTGGAGAAAGAGGGCCGGTTGCTACACGAGCCATACAAGAGCTACAGTTTCTGAAAATAAGCCTGTCATGAGAGCAATACAAGAGCTACAGTTTCTAAAAATGCTAGTTCTCTTTTCTGACAGGTTGGTGTTATCTGTACTATGCAACTAATTGTCCTCCTGAGGGCCTGCTGGAGAGAAAGCTGTACCTGAGAACCAGCAGAGCATACATCTCCCTGTTTATGCTTCATTCATTCAGTGGATCTGTGCCTCTGCTTCTCCCATTTTTCTCTGCCACCACCTTTGCTGCTGCTGCTTATGGATCTATGCTTTCACTACTTCTTCTGCCTTTAATTTTTCCCCATCCTGTGCTGCTGTCAATGAATATGTGGCTCCTCCATCTCCTTTTCTGACTATTGATATCTACCCCTTGCTGTACTGCTGCTCTCTGTGGACATTTCACTCCTCTTGCTGCCTACTGATCATTCCACCATTTAATCATTAGTTCATGAGATTATCAGTCAGCAGTGGGGAGGGTCTGACATGAGGAAGCAATGTTGTAATCCTCTACCAAGGTAGCCATGTCTACATGGAGACCCAGTGCAAAACAAATCAGGGTTAAGCCTAGTACACACTATGAGGTTTTTTTTTCCGTTCAACCCAGAGGAGTCTCTGTACTAACTATGCAATGTTAGTATAGCGATCTTCCCTGTTGGGCTGTTGTGTTATGACAGGGGGACGGCCTCCCGCTAGAACACTCTGATCAATGCCCTCTGTCATTAGTAGAGAGAGCTCATTTGGAGTCGATCGGCTGCTGGTTTTCCAGGATTTGGAGTGTGCATAGAGCAGAGCACATGACCTCAACTAATATGTGCTTCAAATTCCAAACAATTGGAAGCAAGGGGGTAGGAGGAGAGGTTTGAGAGCTCACAGAGGAAGTTACGAGGAGGGAGAAAAAATGCAGAAAGAAACAATTTCTTGAAAAAGAGATTACAGAGTTATTTAGTACTTGATGTGTATGGATTATTTTTATAGGATAGAGCATCTTTTAGTGTCACTTTAAGGTTTGCCATAAATGCACAGCACCCTTAGATCTGTCATGATGGCACAGGTCTTCTCAAGTTTTTCATACTGGAACTGTATCCTTATGTTTGACACAATGGCCCAGTATCATTAGGTTTACCACAATGGTACGGTACCCTTAGATTTGGCAGGATGGCACAGTACCCTCAAGTTTGCCACAATGAAACAGTACCCTCAGGTTTGCCATGATGGCACACTATCCCCAAGTTTGCCACTATGATTCAGTGCCTTCAGGCTTGCCACAGTGCCACATACATTGATTTGTAAGAACAATAAAGTACAGTTACTACTGTATGTAGCACCTTTTATCAATATTTAATATGTGCAATGGCTGCCCCTTGCAAATATGATAAAATATGAAGCGAAATATTGTTTTAAAACATCGATTTACATTGACATGATTATTTCAATTATTGTGTCAGTTCTCTCTAAAGTGATATTCTACATATATTTGTAGGCTAGTGGACTGTGTGCTAAATCTGCCAACAGTGAGCCATGCTGTCTGCCATAATTTCTGACTTCCTGTTCCTGTCCTCCTGGCATTTAGGGAGTTTACATAAAACTTTGCATGTTCCAGCTTCCCCTGTTATGTGTAGCACCCTCTAGTTAGGTTGCTAGGTAAATGTATTTATTTCTGGCTTCTGCTGCAACTAAAGGAGTAGTAATTGTCTGGTCTGGTCTGTTCATGGCTTGACAGGCTGGGAGTTTGATTGCTTTCCCCTGCCTCTAGAAGAAGTTTCTAGAGCTTAGGGAGGGAGAATTCAAATGACCAGTCTGAATATTGAGCAGGGCCTAGCCAAAGTGGGAGGGGGGAGCATTTGGTGGCTGGAATGTTATTAAATAGTTTGGAGCCCTGAGGAGATGGTCTTTCCCCCTCCTGAGGGACTGAATCACTGAGCATAGAGGAGGGGGGCTGCATGCCCCTGGGACTGGATCCTGGATTACTTTACAAGAGACTGCTCCTATTAATTGATCTTGTTCCAGGATTCTGCGGGTAGAGCCTCCTTTCTGTGCTGCACCTTAAACCCCAGCTGTGAACCATCCTACCTGTAACTTTTGCTAAAGTTACTTCATGGTCCCCAGCCGCGAACCTCTAGACTGTTCCAGTCTAGCTACACTTCTGCAAACCATCTCATGGTTCCCAGCTGTGAGTGAAAGACTGTGTTGCTGCTGTTTAGAAGTGAGAGTTGTCCTCTGCAGAATCGTGCTCAATTGTTTTTTAGAATTCTCCGCTTTACCCCAAATTAGGGGTAAAAAAATATATATTAAAAACAACCCTGAGATTGTTCAATTAGCAGAATTGCAGGCTGTTGCTGTGTGCCTGGCTGATGGGGGGAAAAAAACTGTCAAATCTACAGCAGCGGCTACAGTGATAACACTACATATGTTTTCCATAGCATAGCGTAAAATTAATTTTACAAAATCGAACAGTGAGAGTAGGAATCCCTCATGATGGTCACAGCAAGTGTGTGGATCCAGGAATTTGTACGCTGTGATCTCATCAAAAGAGTCCCCAATACATATAAGAAACTGTTGGATGGTTAAATTCTCCAGCATCTAGCAAAAACTCACATAATAAATGGACAAATATGACAAAAAGCTTCCTTAGATATTTAAAGATGTTTACAATCATGAGAGAAATGCTGGTTAAACAATTGCCCCATATGTTGTATTTGTCATGATATACAGTATTTAAGTGTTCAATGTTTGTACCTTGAGTAGGAGAAGGCCTTAAATTGATGGTTTCTTCATAGTCACATGGCTTAGAATAGACTAGGTATAAAAGAGTAGGACAAGCATCCTGAAAGTTTTCTTCTGTGATTTTGTTTCCATAACGTGCAAAGATGACTTCACTGGATAAACACTACAAGAAAGAAGGGGAATAACGTAATGCAAGTAGGAAATGCAAAAAGATGAAGTTCACAGAAGTACTAGGTGGAACCAATAACATCCATGTTCTTCTGGCACATGTACTGCTCTCTTATAAGTTATGGCATTATGTTGTATAAAGCCACTTGTTAGCTTTTGCTACCTATTCCCTATAATAGCACAATAACTAAGATTCAATTATAACTTTATTTACATACTACAAAGACAAACATAACAATGATATTAAATTCATCTGATCCTTTGACAGTTTTCAGCTGTGCCATTTTACATCTACCGGTTATTTAACAATCTATGATAATTATTTTTTTACAGAGTAAATATTAATCAAAGATGGTATTCAACAAAATGCATGGATTTCTGTTAGCAGATGTGTCACAAAAAGCCCTAATCTGATGCCTTCTCCACCCATAAAGGAAGTTACTCTGTACAGACTTAATTTTTTTGTAAAGTCTTTTTCCGCTATAGATATAACCAATGTAATTGAGTAGTATAGAGGTTATAACACAAAGTAAATTGCATTATGTGCAATAAAAGTCCCCAGAGTTCGTTTTCAAAAATTTTAAGAATAGCTGAAATTTTGATTATTATTTATTCTGCAACCTAAGCACTCAGGTAAAGGTCATTCTCTAGAACAGCCTTTCTCAACCTTTTCAACACAGAGGAACCCTTGAAATAGTTCTCCGGTTTCGGGGAACCCCTGCTAAAATTGAGAAATCTACAACTCATGATACATTAGTGTGACGGTCAGTTGGAAGAATGGTCCTTACACCTGTGGTCATTGGGAAGAATTACCTCCTTACAGATAGCTAAAAAGATCAATGGGGTCAGTGTGAACTTATCAGAGAGGCAGAAATTGCCCAATGCTGAAGGAACCCCTAACAACCTCTGGAGGAACCCTAGGGTTCCACGCAGGAGCGGTGCGTCCATAGTGGGCGCAGGAGCGCCGCCCCCCTCGCTCCTGCGCCCGGCCGTCACTCACAACAATACATAGGTTCATGCATTGCATGAACCTATGTATTGTTGCCACCGCTGCCACTATTCAGATGGCCGGCCCCCTGTTGAGCGCCGGCCATCTGAATAACAGCGTCTGGTTGGTCTTTAGAAGTGCCTATAGGAGCCAGCGGCTCTGATAGGCTTCCCGACTACAGCCTGAGGGCTGTAATCGGCTTCTAAAAAGCTAACAAGAGGACGCACGGGGGATGCGTTCCCTGGTTGCGTTTCAGCCAATCAGGTTCAACGAGTCTGGTTACCGGTAACCTGATTGGCTGAAGCGTCATTGAGGGCGGGAGAAGACATAGAGGACAGCGCTGAGTAAGGTAAGTGCAGGGCTGGGGGGGGACAAAGTGGCTGTATTTGGGGGACAAACTGGCTGCATTTGGGGGACAAACTGGCTGTATATGGGGGAAACTGGCTGTATTATGGGGGACAAACTGGCTGTATATGGGGGAAACTGGCTGTAGTATGGGGGACAAACTGGCTGTATATGGGGGAAGCTGGCTGTATTTGGGGCACAAACTGGCTGTATTTGGGGGACAAACTGGCTGCATTTGGGGGACAAACTGGCTGCATTTGGGGGACAAACTGGCTGTATTTGAGGGACAAACTGGCTGTATATGGGGACAAACTGGCTGTATATGGGGGAAGCTGGCTGTATTTGGGGGACAAACTGGCAGTATTTGGGGGACAAACTGGCAGTATTTGGGGGACAAACTGGCTGTATATGGGGACAAACTGGCTGTATATGGGGGACAAACTGGCTGTATATGGGGGAAGCTGGCTGTATTTGGGGGACAAACTGGCTGTATATGGGGACAAACTGGCTGTATATGGGGGACAAACTGGCTGTATATGGGGGACAAACTGGCTGTATTTTGGGGGGAAACTGGTTGTATTTGGGGACAAACTGGCTGTATATGGGGACAAACTGGCTGTATATGGGGGACAAACTGGCTGTATATGGGGACAAACTGGCTGTATATGGGGGGCAAACTGGCTGTATATGGGGGACAAACTGGCTGTATATGGGGAGAAACTGGCTGTAATTTGTGGGGAAACTGGCTGTAATTTGGGGGGAAACTGGCTGTAATTTGGGAGGAAACTGGCTGTATTTTGGGGGAAACTGGCTGCATATTGGGACAAACTGGCTGTATATGGGGACAAACTGGCTGTATATGGGCGGAAACTGGCTGTATTTGGGGACAAACTGGCTGCATTTGGGGACAAACTAGTGGCGTTTGGGCACAGTGGCTGCGTTTAATGCACTGGTTCCACGGAACCCTGGTTGAGAATCACTGCTCTAGAAGGTGTATGAATCTATGCTCCTGGTGTGAAATCTTTCATCCTATCTTTTTTTAAATCAAGTATGCTGACCTTTGTGTTGTCAATAACCGAGCAGCAAAAAAATATAGCAACCTTCAAAGCCTTTCTATTTAATTTACCAATATTTCTCTTTACACCCCAAATCCCAACATGTTTCTTGTACAGCTCTTTCCACTGAGCTGTTAGAAAAAAAATATCCATTCTAATCTAGCTGAAAGGAAATAACTTTTTTGGAAACAAGATACCAATGATGTTGTCATCACTATTATTATCATCATAATGTTTAATCTGTCTATATTTGCTAGACTGATAAGACTAATGCCGCGTACACACAACCGTTTTTCATGACGAGAAAATTGCAATTTTTTAAATTGGTCATTAAAAACGATCGTGTGTAGGCTCCAGAGCATTTTTCTCGATGAGAAAAATGGGCATTAAAAATTTAGAACATGCTCTATTTTTTCTCGTAGTTTTTCACGTCGTCATTTTTCTCGTTGTGAAAAATGGCCGTGTGTACGCTTTAATGACGGCAAAAAAAAACGCGCATGCTCAGAAGCAAGTTATGAGACGGGAGCGCTCGTTTTGGTAAAACTAGCATTCAGAATGGAGATAGCACATTCGTCACACTGTAACGGACTGAAGAGCACAAGGCTGAAAAGTGCAAATCGCCTCTCACCAAACACAAGGGTGGCCCCATCCGAATGGAACTTCCCCTTTATAGCGCCGTCGTACGTGTTGTCGAACGTGTTGTACGTCACCGCGCTTTGTTCAAGCATTTTTTTTCATGATAGTGTGTAGGCAAGGCAGGCTTGAGAAGAATCACGTTGAGAAAAACGTTGTTTTTTCAATGACATTAAAAACGGCCGTATGTACGTGGCATAAGCCAGACTTATACTTTTCTGCCTGAACAATACAACGTTTCCCAAGGAATATCATATTGTTACTAGATAAATGGAAAGATGTTCTGTGTTGTGTTTTGGGTCTTCCTTTTATAAGCACTTACATGAGTTTGTATCATACTCAACATAGAAAAGTCCTGAGGAAATGCTTCTAAAAAGAGCCAAAAAATCTCAACTTTAAATTGGCAACATAGAGAAGCAGCAGCCAAGCGAATGCATAAGCATACACTGCACTCTTCCTAGATATCCTACTAATAGCTCAGCTTGAATGATCAACTACACTACAGTTTTACCAAGTGAGGGGTAGTTGAGATTTCTTGCCTGCCACTGTAAAATAAATGGGGGAGGGTGGGTTGACTTTCTTGATGGCAGTATTTTATAATAGTAGCAGCCCATCCATACGGGGCGCAGGGGCGCCACCCAGCCTGAGGCTCTAATTGGCTTCTAAAAAGGGTGGGCTCAGGGCGCAGAGCACTGGGCCCTAAGCCCACCCAGCAGTGTGACAATAGTGAATTAAAATTCACTATTGTCTTCCTGATTCTCTTCCCAGCCAATTAGGAAGCGGGTCCTGAGACCCAATTGGTCAGGGAGTCTTAGAACTCCCAGCCAGCCGGGTCTCAGGACCCACTTCCTGTTTGGCCAAAGAGGAGAAGCAATGGCCCTGGAGTGAGGAGTATCTGGAACAAGAAGCAGCAGGCCTACCCCAGAACCTTGTCATCTGCCTCCTAAGGTAAGAAGGCCTCTGATCGCCACCTTCCCGTCCGACTCCCGCAGGGGGGGATCGCCGCCTTCCCGTCCGTCTCCTGCGTGCGGGGGGGTGGGTGGATGATGTTGGTTTGCCGTCCCCAAAATAATGAGCACCAGCCACCTGTACTCATTATGAAGAAAGGAAGGTGCGCCAAACTAAGTGCAGTAAAACAGGCTTTAATGGCAAATCATATAAAAAACAGCCAAATGGCTACTCACAAGATGTAGGACAAATTCAGGCATGTAAGGGGTTAATGGTGGTCCGGTGTCATCTAAGCCCTGCACCATTACATCTATCACAGCCTGGATGTTTCTTCCTCTGCTGACACCATAATCTGCCTCCAGTTTTCCTTTTATCCTGCCTTCAGCCATCCTCAGCTAACTTTTCATCTGGTACCGACATCTCCCCCGAGGACCGCCTTAGATGACACCGGACCACCATTAACCCCTTACATGCCTGAATTTGTCCTACATCTTGTGAGTAGCCATTTGGCTGTTTTTTATATGATTTGCCATTAAAGCCTGTTTTACTGCACTTAGTTTGGCGCACCTTCCTTTCTTCATCATGTTTTACAGAGCCTGCTTCTGCTCATGGTAGCTGCCGCTGGTGCTTGCATCATTAATATTCACTGACTCCTTGGATCTTATGCTCTGCCAGAACTTATTTTGTGCCATTTTTTCTCTTTTTTATTTTATACCTGTACTCATTACACTACTACATTAAGATACAGTTGCAGTGGGGAAGAGTTCATATTTTTTTAGGTTTTAATTTCTGTCTGGAACCCATTAGGAGATTTTCCAACACTTCTGTCCTCATGATGCCCATACAAAAAATAGAGGTGTTGCTGTCACTGGGAAAGGAAGGCATGGACAGCACTAAAAATAATGTCAGACGTTCCTTCTTGCCTTCACTCTGCTAAAAAATTGCTTTTTTCTATTTCCCTTTTTTAGAGATTTACCAATATTTCCTATACAGATAGGAAGTGAGAAGAAATCTCCCTAACAGGTATACAAACAATCATGAAAATCCGATAGACAATATTACTTTTCATTGCTGTTTTCAAAACCAAACATTTTGTCTACAGCAAAAACCAAAGACCATTCCTGCTCTCTGGTCCACAAAACATAACTCAAAAGGGGATTAGAATACCTGTCAGGTTTTTAATGCTGTCTGTGCTCCCATTAGGGAAATTCACCCCTCTGTTTATCATGTTTACCCTTATCATTGAAAGTGAAAGTAAATAAAAATCCCAAAATTTGGGTTGTCACCAGAACAAAAAAAAAGGGTGATTTATTTAATGGGACACTAGCTCTGGTGACAAACCACGGATTCCCTCACGTTTAGAGGGATTTTCTCTCACTTCCTGTTTTGTCTATAGGACAGGAAGTGAAATCTCCCCAATGGGGCACAAATGGTAAAAAAAAAAAAAAATCTGACTGAGGTTATAATCTCCCTTACTCTATCCAATATTTAAAAAAAGTTTTTTGCCTTTAGTTTTATTTTAACTTGACCCAAAACTAAATAACTCCAAGCAAGCCTTAACAAATTTTGCAAACCCTTTAGACATAACCCTCCACCCAAGTTTAACCTCTGAGCCAATTTTTAAGCATAATCCCCAAATCCCACCAATATTGCATTCACTTTGTTTTTTGTGTACTCAGACTTCAACAAAGCATGAAATGTTATACATATTTTGACACTTAGGCTACTTTCACACTGAGGCGCTGGATGCGCTGACGGTATAGCGGTGCTATTTTTAGCACCGCTATACGTTTTTTTTAGCTGCGATTTGCGGGCCCTAGCGGGGGGATCTTAACCCCCGCTAGCGGCCGAAAAAGGGTTAAAAACGCCCACAATAACGCCTCTTTGCGGCGTTTTGGAGGCGCTACCCCGTTGATTTCAATGGGCAGGGGCGGTATAGGAGCGGTATTTTTACAGCTCCTATCGCTCCTCAAAGATGCGGCTTGCAGGAGTTCTTTGACCCTCCTGCAAGCGCAACGCTCCAGTGTGAAAGCCCGAGGGCTTTCACACTGGATAGAATTAAGCGGCTTTTTTGGGGCGCATTGCAGGCGCTATTTTTAGCGCAATAGCACCTGCAAAGCGCCTCAGTGTGAAAGGGGCCTAATGGGCGTATTTTAGATGCATCTGTAACTTTGGAGTTAGTGTGCTGATCAGATGGGTTATGATGTACTTTAAACTCTATCACAGTATGTGTATAGTTGTCCCTTAAATTCAAGTAGATCTAAAATCAATTACTAACCATGTCAATGTAATTTCAAATGTTGTTTTAAATCCTTTAGTTATTAATATATTATTTTTTTTTTTTTTTTTAAAAGAGCACGGAAGACATGGGATGTGTCCCTTGTGCTGTTGTCTCTTGGTTTCATTGAAATCGTCGTCCTCCAATCTCCTTCCTACCTCCCTACCTATGCCGCCATAATCTTCCAGTGCAATGGGGGTTAATAGAGTCGGGGAACCTGTCATAGTGTCAATTATGCCTGTCCTTCCCAAACACCTTCTCCATTCCTAGAAGCCGTACTACTGTATAGCTTCTATGAATGAAAACTGCCTATAAATGGAAGAGGAGGACCTTTCAATCATCCAACTGGAGGACAGATCGCTTTTCATCCATAGAAACTATAGTAAGGCTACTGTTACCATCAATGGGGGGTGGAAAAGGCAGACATAGTCGGCATTATTGATGAGTGCCTGCCACAGCTCCCTCAGTTCTGTTAACCCTCTCCACTCCAGAAGATTACAGCAATGGGTGGGGGGTGGGAGAGGGGTCAGAAGGGATACATTTCACCTAAACGAAAAGACAGCAGCACAAGGGACACGTCCTATTGATAGTAAGTTATGTTCCTTGTGCTGATTTTTTGTTCTGTTTTAATTTGTTTTTTTAACTAAACCTAGGCTTTAAAGTGGAGTTCCACACTAAAAAAATGTTTTTTTTTTAAATCCTAAAAAAAAAAAAAAAAAAAAAATTGGAATTTTTTTTTTCTTTACTTACCAGAAATAGCGGTTGCTATACGGAAGTCCCTAATCTGCCTCTTCATCGTCCGCAGCTGGTCTTCTTCTGCCGTCCTACTCGCAGTGTCTTCTTGTGAATGGGGCGCACTGCCTTCTGGGAACTGTGTGTATCCCAGAGAGCAGCTGGCTCATTCACAAAGCACCGCGCGGCTCGCGCATGCACAGTAGGAAACGGGCAGTGAAGCCGCACGGCTTCACTGCCTGTTTCCCTTACTGAGGATGGCGGTGCCTGGAGCTGCCAGGATCGAGGGATCTGCCTCGGGGGGGGGGGGGGGGGGGCTGACATCGCGGGCGAGTAGGACAGGTAAGTGTCCTTATTAAAAGTCAGCAGCTACAGTGACTTTAAAAAAAAAAATTGCGGGTGGAATCCCTTTTTAAGTTAAAGTTATTTTTTTATTTTATTTTTTGTGTATAGAGAGAGATTATGTTCTGTCACCAAGACAGACTCTCCAAAGGAGACAGAAAACAATTTGGTAGAATGGGGAGGATAAAAATCTCTGTGAGGTTTTGTGTCCCCATTAAAGACAATGGGTGTTATTTACTAAAGACAAATCCACTTTGCACTACAAGTGCAAACTACAAGTGAAAAGTGCACTTGAAATTGCACTGGAAGTGCAGTCACTGTAGATCTGAGGGGGACATGCAAGGAAAATAAAAAATAGCATTTTAGCTTGCACATGATTGGATAATAAAATAAGCAGAGCTTCCCCTCATTTCAGATCTACCCCTCAGATTTACAGCGACTGCACTTCCAAGTGCACTTTCAGTGCACTTTGCATTTGTAGTTTGCACTTGTAGTGCAAAGTGGATTCGCCTTTCGTAAATAACCCCCATCGTTTTCATTTCCTGTCCTTATAACACAACAGATAGTAAGGCCTGATTCACACCTATGCAGGTTGCAGTTTGCATATTCCAGGTGCATTTTTCAATAAACGTTTTTTTATCCATCAAGGTCTATGGAACCAAAAACCAGAAAAAAAAAGTGCCTGGCCCTTTCCATAAAATGCACAGATGTGAACGTGACCCAATAGGAAACCACGTTAAATGGACTGCAGTGTGTTTCTGCAAAACTGGAAACGCACTAAAGAATGCATAGGTGTGAACCAGGCCTAAAAGATAATATCACATAGGCTCTAATCCTTTCCTGCTCCATAGCCATACCTAAAAAAAAAAAGGTTTTTGGCTGGAGCTCTACTTTAACACAACTAGTGATTAAATACACTTCCGGATATATTTGAAAAGAAAATCATTTTCAAAGGTTGTCTATCCTATAAGCACATATGGAACTAGCGGTGTTGTGTCCTGGATTAGATAACAGACTGTCTGCAAATGGCTTTCACACATCAGATACCATAAAGGGAGTGACTTTAGAATTTGTGAAAACTGATGACTGCAACATTCTTTACAGATAACTGTGTTTCACTATGTCTGCCAACAAGGTTTGGTAGATAAGAAACAGAATTCATTGAGTATTTATTTACTGTGTTTCTATTCAGACAAACTTACTTTAAAAACAATACGCATCCCCATGAGCCCACATACACATTAGTAACAGAATGTAATAACACTATACAGTATATGTGTAGCGGCCTCCTCACCCCGACCTCTTTAGCTAGGGGTATGTCGAGCGACAGAGTGAGGTGCGCTACGGCCCATGTCCTCCCCATGCATGTGGGTGAGGTGAAGGCCAATATCAATCTTTTCCTCGGGCCAAATGTGTGCTGGTTATGAGGGTCAGTCCTTCCGTGCCGGAATCTCCCTTTGTTCCCATCAACAGAGTCCATACACCCATCAAAGTCCAAACTCAGGTTTATTGCATATCTCCACATACAGTCAAATGCAACGGCATGATACGATGGGGAAGCAGGTCGAGGCACTGTACAGGTTCCTAGTCCCTACACTCCCTGTGCTATGACCAGGGGTTGCAGGAGTCTTGATGAAAGCTCCTCCGCTGCGCTGTAGCCCCTATCAGGGGAAGATGTCCTCCAAGGGAGTTACCGAAGGCCCATCCGTCACCGGGTTGACACTGCACCGGGTCTTCGGACGGGTGACCTCCCCAGCCTCCTCACCTCAGATGCGGGTCCCCTCGCAAGGGGCGCCCTGGAGCAACTTCACCCTTGCGGGACCCAGTCGGAGTCACCGGGTCCCAGGCCTCCTCAATAGTACCTCACCCCAGGCTGAAGGTGCCTGGGATGGACTCCATCTTCATTCCGGCCAGGCCTTGGGCGCCTAGGCCCGGAACCTTGAACCGCCCGCACCCAGGCCTAGGGTGCCTGGGTGCGTGAAGAGATGATCCCCCAAGACGACAGACAGACCTCGTGGCGAGGGCGCCCCCCCATTTTATCTCCTCCCATCGACACCACGGCGGGTTCCCCGCCCCAGCCGTACCATCTCCAGGAAGGGACAAAGAAGGGTAGCACTGTGGTAGTGATTCTACCTCGAGCCAGCAGGTACATTGACACCCACTGGTCAAAGAGAATATTACACCACCTAATCCTCCACGAATAAGAAAAGGGGTCTAATCCCTGACATAATCACACACCTGGGTCTCTCTACCCCCAGGTGTATCCCACTAACTTTGAAGACCCCGCTACACACTCCCCCTGGTGATTTGACGCTGGTCCCCAGCGTCAGGTGCACACCCATGTCTCCCAAGGAGGGGTGACATGAAGTGGGCCCCAGAGGCTATCCCTCAAATTTTGGATACTGTATGTGCCAAGACCTGCTCAACAGAAAAGGGAACTATAAAACATTAAAACTTTTGTATAAAACATCTGTCATGTACACATATACAATCCCTGTCTAAGAACCACCCCATACTCAGTAGTCTTGACCGACGAATCTCCTGCAGAAGGGAAACAAAAAAAAACATCCTAACACTCTGTGTTAACTTGGCATGAGTGGGTCCGTCAGCCGAGAGACCCACTCACTCCAATAAGTAAGTAATGCATGTGTAACATTTTCAAACAACCGTTGCACAACACTGCCACCTGGTGACAGAGCTGCAGTAATGACACTTGGTGAGATCTTCATTCTTCCTGCTTTCCTACTCTAACTCTACCCCAAAAGTCTCTGCCTTTGGCACATGAAGAAAAGGGAGAAAAAAAAAACAACAGCTCCCAAGTCTCCAGTGAGTAAAAGAAAAGCCCAAATCAAAACAAAAGTAGGGCACAGTTCTAGGCGTCTGGGAATGTCTCTTCCAGAAAGTTTCAACAGCAACAAGATAGGAGCTCACTTCTCCTTTAAATAGAACCTTGGATCCGGCAGAAACAAGGGCTTCAGGTGTTTGTCAAATACTTCCACCGAATATTCGACGTCTTCTCCTTCTTTCCTGCAGATGAGCACCTTATCGGCATGAATATGGCGCCCAAGTCTCCAATCAGCTCTGCAGTCTTTAAACTTTTTAGACACCGGCGGCGAACATGACAGGTATCGCCGGGCATGGGGCACTTTGAGTTTTTCCCACACAAACTCGTCATACCACCTTAGTCGCAAGACCTCGACTTCATACAATAAGTCCCGAGGCAAGTAGGGGTACTCCCACCCATATTCACAGGCGACTCTCTGGGAGAAAAGTCTCTGCAATCGAGCTAGAGGCGGCATCACATCTCGCTCACCTTCTCCTGGCTGTACGATGGCCTCCGGGTGCCGAGGTACTTTCACCATCTCGGGTGGCTTTGCTCTTGGTGCCCGCAATGAAGCACGCTGCATCCCCACTATCAGAGCGGGTGATGTGGTTGGATGTGGAAGGTTATTTGAAAGACTAGATTTCCTCAATAACTCCGGGGCTTGCACCCGGGGCGTACTGTCATCTATGGACATGGGGGAGTCCTGTGGCTTACTCAGCACAGGTAGTGGGCGTCTGTCCCAGCCCTTCCGGTGAAACAGTTCGTCTATCTCTCCATCATCACCACAGTCTGACAATGACTCTAAGTCGGAGGTGTCATACATCTCAGCGGGAAGGTAGTCTCTAGTAGACGGAAGGCTACCCTCCCTTGTGGGCTCCACCGACTGTGAACTCCCGACACCTCCAACCACACACACAGTCCCAGCCCCTGGCTCACCTGGACCTTTTTCAGCACTGGGATGTCCAGGATTCTTCCGACCGGATCCATCCAGGTCCGGCAAGCAGCTGGGTGAAGCTCGACCACGACCACAGGAGGCCTGCACCAGGCCTATCTTCCTCTTCGGGGGTGGCAGCAGGGAGTCTGTGGTGACCGAAGCAGTGTCCTCGGATTTTTCTCTCTCAGTCTCTCTCAGTCTCTGGTTGGGCAGTCACTTCGCCCTGGTCAGCGCGCACGGGAAACTCCGCAAAGCCTTTGATCTCTCCCTCCGGAGTGGCGGTTCCTGTGATGCAGTTGAGGCGTAGGGCCCGGGGCCTTTCCGTGTGTGGTTCAACCTCAAAAAGAAACTCCTTGCATGCCTCGCATCGCCCGAACGGCTCCAGCTGGACCACCAGTCCCGAGCATCCGGGACAGATCACACCGAGGGCCTCTGTGTCTCTGCATGAATACAAAGCCAACCGTCCTCGGGGCCTGAGCCTTATCCCCGTGTCTGTAATGGATGCAGCAAATGCAGTCATCTTGAAAGGATAAAGTACCGTCATCCACGGGGAGCCTGAGTTCGCTCCGACCACTTGCTGCTCCATCACGCGCTGACCTCGCGCCGGAGTCTCCACGTGTATCTCCACACGTGGCCAGACTCCTCCCACGACTTGCACGTTTTCGCAGGCTTCCTTCAGTCTCCTCCCACGAATTGCGCAGTCATGGGATGCCTCGTGGCGCAGTGCAGCAAAAGTCCCCACATGTAGTTCGCCACACGGCTGGACTCCTCCCTCTTCCCGCTCTTTCTGCATGGGCCTCTCCCAGTTTTTCAGGGAAATTTCCACGACTTCGAGCACAGGGACGCACCTCGGCCAATCACATGGCCGACCCGCTCGGACCTCCTCCGGGCAGCAAAGTTCAAACACAGCCGTTCCAAACCTCAGGGTTAACACACATTTCATCCCGGACTCACGAGCCCCCACGTGTAGCGGCCTCCTCACCCCGACCTCTTTAGCTAGGGGTATGTCGAGCGACAGAGTGAGGTGCGCTACGGTCCATGTCCTCCCCATGCATGTGGGTGAGGTGAAGGCCAATATCAATCTTTTCCTCGGGCCAAATGTGTGCTGGTTATGAGGGTCAGTCCTTCCGTGCCGGAATCTCCCTTTGTTCCCATCAACAGAGTCCATACACCCATCAAAGTCCAAACTCAGGTTTATTGCATATCTCCACATACAGTCAAATGCAACGGCATGATACGATGGGGAAGCAGGTCGAGGCACTGTACAGGTTCCTAGTCCCTACACTCCCTGTGCTATGACCAGGGGTTGCAGGAGTCTTGATGAAAGCTCCTCCGCTGCGCTGTAGCCCCTATCAGGGGAAGATGTCCTCCAAGGGAGTTACCGAAGGCCCATCCATCACCGGGTTGACACTGCACCGGGTCTTCGGACGGGTGACCTCCCCAGCCTCCTCACCTCAGATGCGGGTCCCCTCGCAAGGGGCGCCCTGGAGCAACTTCACCCTTGCGGGACCCAGTCGGAGTCACCGGGTCCCAGGCCTCCTCAATAGTACCTCACCCCAGGCTGAAGGTGCCTGGGATGGACTCCATCTTCATTCCGGCCAGGCCTTGGGCGCCTAGGCCGGAACCTTGAACCGCCCGCACCCAGGCCTAGGGTGCCTGGGTGCGTGAAGAGATGATCCCCCAAGACGACAGACCGACCTCGTGGCGAGGGCACCCCCCCTTTTATCTCCTCCCATCGACACCACGGCGGGTTCCCCGCCCCAGCCGTACCATCTCCAGGGAGGGATAAAGAAGGGTAGCACTGTGGTAGTGATTCTACCTCGAGCCAGCAAGTACATTGACACCCACTGGTCAAAGAGAATATTACACCACCCAATCCTCCACGAATAAGAAAAGGGGTCTAATCCCTGACATAATCACACACCTGGGTCTCTCTACCCCCAGGTGTATCCCACTAACTTTGAAGACCCCGCTACATATGTAACATCAATTAAAGCATATCTAAAACCAAAAGCAAAAATTTATTATATTGCAGCTTACCAATCCTTAAAGCAGTATTAAACACAAAAGCAAACATTATATAGGAGTTTTTTTTTTTTTTTCACTTTACCCCAAAAGAAACCAAACTGTATGCTGTAACGGATTATAAAGCGTGACCTGGAGTTTGGCTTCAATTAGTTAATGTATTTAAATCTGCTAATACATTTACCACTACCTTCCCCCCAAACTTACAGTACTGCTGTCTGCTGTGCCTCCTGTCCTCATTCACCCAGAGTTGTATCTCACTAATACAGGAGGTGTGTTACTGGCCAGATAACAAGGTGAAAACAGAGGTAAAAAGTCAAAGAAAAGAAAACTGATGCAGACACCAAGTCTAATGCCGCGTACACACGACCGTTATTCATGTCATGGAAAAAAAACAAAGTTTTTCTCGACGTGATTTTTCGTGTTTCCTCTCAAGCCTGCCCTGCCTACACACGTTCATGAAAAAAAAAAAAACGCTCGAGCAAAGCGCAGTGACGTACAACACGTACGACGGCACTATAAAGGGGAAGTTCCTTTCGAATGGCGCCACCCTTTGGGACGCTTTTGCTGATCCTTGTGTCAATAAAGTTTAGTGAGAGACGATTCGCGCTTTTCAGTCTTTGTGCTTTTCAGTCCGTTACAGCGTGACGAATGTGCCATCTCCGTTACGTACGCTAGTTTTACCAGAACGAGCGCTCCCGTCTCATACTTGATTCTGAGCATGCGCGTTTTTCTTTTTTTCCCCCTCGTAAAAAAGCATACACACGACCGTTTTTCACGACGTTAAAAAGAACGACGTGAAAAACTATGAGAAAAAGTAGAGCAGGCTCTAATTTTTTTTTCAGCCATTTTTCTCTTTGAGAAAAATGCTATGGAGCCTACACACGACCGTTTTTCACGACCATTTTTAAAAATTGCATTTTTCTCGTTATGAAAAACAGTCGTGTGTACGCAGCATAATGATTGAGAAGCTGCAAAATCATACAGTTTTGGTTTTGAGTTTTTTTTTTAACAATTTTTTTTTGAAGGACAAAATAATAGAACATATAGAAAGAAAAACTGAAACAACCAACTTGACATGGTAGTACGTAAGTTCAAGTGTTTACATCAGTTGCAATTGATAATAAAATAAAGTGGAACAAATGAGACCGTCCAGCAATTTTTTATTTTTTTTTGACAAATTTATTATCCATTTCTTCGGCGGTTATGCCATGAACTTCTTGTCACTGGCTGTGCACGCTTGGCAGCTGTTTGGACGGCAGCCCCATGGGGATTCAAACTTGTGAATCCTCAGCATCGCCAATCCAGCGTGCTAACTGCTAGGCTACGGGCTCCTGCCCCTGTCCAGCAATTTTAAGGAGGGGAAATCTGCCCCAATGCAATCCCATAATACCGGATATTGTATGTACATCAATAGGAAGGGTTACATATCCTCTGAGGGGGTCCTGAAAAGGGAAGGGAGAGGGAGGCACATAGTGGAAGGAATGGAGGGGGGACGGAAGGAAAGAGACGATAGCTAAATCTAGGAGGCATTGCAACAAGACAAGTATAGAAACCCCGCTCTACTGGAAAGTCCACGGCTGCCACACCTTTACAAATTTCCAGAGGCAAACACGACTGATGTACGTCAATTTGTAAAGAGGCAGAGCAGCATCAATCATAGCCTCCCAGGATGACAGAGTAGGTGGAGCAGAGGAGGACCATTTGCAAATAATCACCTTTTTAGCATAGAATAGTAAATAAGAGATCAGCAGTTTGCTATGATGAGATCTCTCAGCGTCATCAGGGATCCCCAACAGAACCAGTTCAGGAGACATAGAAACCGACTTAACCACTTCCGCACCGGAAGGATTTACCCCCTTAATGACCAGGCCATCTTTTGCAATACGGCACTGCGTCACTTTAACCGACAACTACGTGGTTGTGCGACGTGGTACCCAAACAAAATTGGTGTCCTTTTTTTTCCCCACAAATTCCACAAATAGAGCTTTCTTTTGGTGGTATTTGATCACCTCTGCGGTTTTTATTTTTTGCGCTATAAACATAAAAAGACCAACAATTTTGAAAAAAAAACACGATTTTTTACTTTTTGCTATAATAGATATCGCAAAAATTTTTTAAAAAAATGTCTTCATCAGTTTAGGCCAGTATGTATTCTTCTACATATTGTTGGTAAAAAATAGCAATAAGCGTATATCGATTGGTTTGCGCAAAAGTTATAGCATCTACAAAATAGGGGATAGATTTATGGCATGTCTATTATTATAATTTTTTACTAGTAATGGCGGTGATCAGCGATTTTTTTCAAGGACTGCGACATTGCGGTGGACAGATCGGACACTTTTGACACTTTTTTGGGACCAGTGACATTATCAGGGCAGCCATCGGGGATTTTGGGGCCCCTTACACAGCTTCAGGCATGAGCCCCCTGGAGCGGAGGAGAAGCGGGGGGGGTGGTGCTGCCACCGCGAATTGAGAAGCGGGGGGGGGGGTGCCACGAATTGAGAAGCAGGGGGTTTGGGTGCTGACGAACACAAAAAAAAAAAAATTATATAAAAAAAAAAAAATTATATAAAAAAAATTATAAAAAAAAAGGGAGGTTTCCATCCGGGGCCCTGGGGACCTCCGGGCCTCTGTGGACCTCTGGGCCCCTTAAAAAAATAAATAAAAAAAAAAAATTTAATAAAAATAAAATAAAAAAATTAATAAAAAAATTTATAATATTTTTTTTTTTATAAAAAAAATTTATAAAAAAGGGAGGTTTCCATCCGGGGCCCTGGGGACCTCTGGGCCTCGTGGCCCCTTACAAAATAAATAAATACATTAAATAAAATAAATAAAAAATAAAAAAACAAATTAAATAAAAAAATGAATAATAAAAAAAAATCATAAAAAATAAATAAAAAAGGGGGGTTGACATTCGGGGCCCTGGGGAACTCCGGGCCCCTGGGGACCTCTGGGCCCCTTACAAAAAAAATATAAAAAAAGGGGGGCCATCCGGGCCCCTGGGGACCTCCGGGCCCCTTACAGGTGTACTGCCTGTACCCCCCTGATGGCGGCCCTGGACATTATTACAAAGATCAGAGCTAAAAATAGCCACTGATTACTGTATACATGACACTGGCAGGGAAGGGGTTAACACTAGGTGGTGATCAAAGTGTTAAGTGTGTCCTAGGGAGGTGTTTATAACTGTGGGGGGAGTGGACTGACTGGGAGTACAGAGAGGAATCACTAGGAACAGACGATCTCTCTGTACTCCCCTGTCAGATTTATTTTTTTGCACAATGATTTTGTCAGTAGAGCAGTGGATGGTGTCAGTAGTGTTTTTTTTTTATTGTTTTTTTTTTATTTGTATTTTTACAGTTCTATTTTTTTATTATTTTTTTACAATTTAGTTTTTATTTTTTCATTTTTTTTCACTATGCTTTTGGGGGAAGGGGACAGTTGATAGTTTCAGTAGCAGTGGTTGGTGTCAATTGTTTTTTTTTTTATATATTATTTTATTTTTTATTATTTTTTAATACTTTATTTGTTTATTATTTTTTACAAGTTAACTTTTTTATTATTTATTTCAATTTTTTAAAAGCCCTGTTGGGGGGCTTTGGTGAGATATCAGGGGTCTCTACAGACACCCGAAGTCTCCCTTCTGAGACAGAAAAAAGGACTGAGGAAACATTCCCCAGCCCCTTTCTCTGTATCCTCAGCTGCACTGCAGCTGAATCAACAGGAGACAGAGGTTTCCGGTCAATTCACAAACTGAAGCATAGTAAACTCAGTTTACTATGCTTCAGTTATGAATGAACAGAGTCAGTGATCGGTATGGATCACTGACTCTGTTCATTCAGACAAGAAAGGGGTCGGTAAATGACATATTTACTGGTCCCTCCCCTGCTCTACATTCTGAAACATTCCCTGCAGCAGGTGGCGGGAGAGGAGAGGAGGGAAGTGTGTGAATGGGGATGAGAGGGGTGAGGGGGGGCAGAGGAACGCACAGGGGAGCCCAGAGAGCAGGGGGAATCTGATGGACAGTTGGGGGTGATCAGTGCGTTGGGGCAATTACAAGCACCGATATCCCTGTATGACTCTCCATGAAGCAGCTGAAAGCACTGCAGGGGGATGAGGGGGGTGAGGGGGCAGAGGAACGCACAGGGGATCCCAGAGAGCAGGGGGAATCTGATGGACAGTTGGGGGTGATCAGTTCGGTGGGGTATTTACAAGCACCGATATCCCTGTATGACTCTCCATGAAGCAGCTGAAAGTTGCAGGAGGGAAAGGAGAAGTGGCTTTCAGCTGCTTCATTGAAAGCTATAGAGGGAGATTGGTGCTTGTAATTGCTTAGCTACCCCCCCTTACCTCACTGAACACCCCGACTGTCAGAGATTCCCAGGAGCAAATTCCCCTGCTTTAGGAGGTACCAGGAGCATTCATTGGGCCCCCTACTGGCCCCTGGCCCTTGGGCCATGCCTGAATGGTCAGTCCAACTGTACTGGGCCTATGCCTGGAGCTGATACTTCAGTAGTCCTTATATTAATTTGGCCCTGAGTGGAGGAATCCCCCCCCCCTATTAGAATACAACCGCAAAGCAGGGTGTATTCCCCCATCTACATCAAGTGTGTGAATGGAGGAATTGATTTTTTTTTTTTTCAGTCCACTGATCGGAAAAAAACTCAGCCATATATGGCCAGCTTGAGACAGAAAGTGTGTTACTGGCTGGATCAGATGAAAAAAAAAAGGAAAGAAAAACTGGAAAAAAACTAATGCAGCTGCCGTAATGTTTTACGTAAATGTTTGACTGTTTTCAGCTTAATACTAGACACAAGACAAAAGCTGGCCAAGGAGCGGCTGGATTTCGATCCATGTATGGCCACTCCCACTCAACAGTAGTTCTAATGATTGACTCCTGTGAACTAATCTGGGGAGAGGAGAGCTCTGTACTTGGGAAAGGGAGCGAATTGGACCCCTCAATCCTGCACAGATGACCCCTCAATTCTGCACTCCATCCACTCCATGCACAGATCACCCCTTACACCCATAAAATGCCTGACTGCTTAATTAAACCCTGAGCTGTGTTATTCAACTGTAAAGCTGTGCGTTGCTAAAAGTTCTCTGACTGTCTCCTGTAGCATGTCCGTAGTCTTTAACTGTCTCTTGCAGTATGTCCGCAGTCTCTGGTAATCTCCTGCAGTATGTCCGTAGTCTCTGGTAGTCTCCTGCAGTATGTCCGCAGTCTCTGGTAGTCTCCTGCAGTATGTCCGTAGTCTCTGGTAGTCTCCTGCAGTATGTTCGCAGTCTCTGGTAGTCTCCTGCAGTATGTCCGTAGTCTCTGGTAGTCTCCAGCAGTATGTCCGCAGTCTCTGGTAATCTCCTGCAGTATGTCCGTAGTCTCTGGTAGTCTCCTGCAGTATGTCCGCAGTCTCTGGTAATCTCCTGCAGTATGTCCGTAGTCTCTGGTTGTCTCCTGCAGTATGTTCGCAGTCTCTGGTAATCTCCTGCAGTATGTCCGTAGTCTCTGGTAGTCTCCTGCAGTATGTCCGCAGTCTCTGGTAATCTCCTGCAGTATGTCCGCAGTCTCTGGTAATCTCCTGCAGTATGTTCGCAGTCTCTGGTTGTCTCCTGCAGTATGTTCGCAGTCTCTGGTTGTCTCCTGCAGTATGTTCGCAGTCTCTGGTAATCTCCTGCAGTATGTCCGCAGTCTCTGGTAATCTCCTGCAGTATGTTCGCAGTCTCTGGTTGTCTCCTGCAGTATGTTCGCAGTCTCTGGTTGTCTCCTGCAGTATGTTCGCAGTCTCTGGTTGTCTCCTGCAGTATGTTCGCAGTCTCTGGTTGTCTCCTGCAGTATGTTCGCAGTCTCTTGTAATCTCCTGCAGTATGTCCGCAGTGTCTGGTAATCTCCTGCAGTATGTCCGCAGTGTCTGGTAATCTCCTGCAGTATGTCCGCAGTGTCTGGTAATCTCCTGCAGTATGTCCGCAGTGTCTGGTAATCTCCTGCAGTATGTCCACAGTCTCTGGTAATCTCCTGCAGTATGTCAGCAGTCTCTGGTTGTCTAGTGCAGTATGTCCGCAGTCTCTGGTAATCTCCTGCAGTATGTTCGCAGTCTCTGGTTGTCTCCTGCAGTATGTTCGCAGTCTCTGGTTGTCTCCTGCAGTATGTTCGCAGTCTCTGGTTGTCTTCTGCAGTATGTTCGCAGTCTCTGGTTGTCTCCTGCAGTATGTTCGCAGTCTCTGGTAATCTCCTGCAGTATGTCCGTAGTCTCTGGTTGTCTCCTGCAGTATGTTTGCAGTCTCTGGTAATCTCCTGCAGTATGTCCGTAGTCTCTGGTAGTCTCCTGCAGTATGTCCGCAGTCTCTGGTAATCTCCTGCAGTATGTCCGCAGTCTCTGGTAATCTCCTGCAGTATGTTCGCAGTCTCTGGTTGTCTCCTGCAGTATGTTCGCAGTCTCTGGTTGTCTCCTGCAGTATGTTCGCAGTCTCTGGTAATCTCCTGCAGTATGTCCGCAGTCTCTGGTAATCTCCTGCAGTATGTTCGCAGTCTCTGGTTGTCTCCTGCAGTATGTTCGCAGTCTCTGGTTGTCTCCTGCAGTATGTTCGCAGTCTCTGGTAATCTCCTGCAGTATGTTCGCAGTCTCTGGTTGTCTCCTGCAGTATGTTCGCAGTCTCTGGTTGTCTCCTGCAGTATGTTCGCAGTCTCTGGTTGTCTTCTGCAGTATGTTCGCAGTCTCTGGTTGTCTCCTGCAGTATGTCCGCAGTCTGTGGTAATCTCCTGCAGTATGTCCGTAGTCTCTGGTTGTCTCCTGCAGTATGTTCGCAGTCTCTGGTAATCTCCTGCAGTATGTCCGTAGTCTCTGGTAGTCTCCTGCAGTATGTCCGCAGTCTCTGGTAATCTCCTGCAGTATGTCCGCAGTCTCTGGTAATCTCCTGCAGTATGTTCGCAGTCTCTGGTTGTCTCCTGCAGTATGTTCGCAGTCTCTGGTTGTCTCCTGCAGTATGTTCGCAGTCTCTGGTAATCTCCTGCAGTATGTCCGCAGTCTCTGGTAATCTCCTGCAGTATGTTCGCAGTCTCTGGTTGTCTCCTGCAGTATGTTCGCAGTCTCTGGTTGTCTCCTGCAGTATGTTCGCAGTCTCTGGTTGTCTCCTGCAGTATGTTCGCAGTCTCTGGTTGTCTCCTGCAGTATGTTCGCAGTCTCTGGTAATCTCCTGCAGTATGTCCGCAGTGTCTGGTAATCTCCTGCAGTATGTCCGCAGTGTCTGGTAATCTCCTGCAGTATGTCCGCAGTGTCTGGTAATCTCCTGCAGTATGTCCGCAGTGTCTGGTAATCTCCTGCAGTATGTCCGCAGTCTCTGGTAATCTCCTGCAGTATGTCAGCAGTCTCTGGTTGTCTAGTGCAGTATGTCCGCAGTCTCTGGTAATCTCCTGCAGTATGTTCGCAGTCTCTGGTTGTCTCCTGCAGTATGTTCGCAGTCTCTGGTTGTCTCCTGCAGTATGTTCGCAGTCTCTGGTTGTCTTCTGCAGTATGTTCGCAGTCTCTGGTTGTCTCCTGCAGTATGTTCGCAGTCTCTGGTAATCTCCTGCAGTATGTCCGCAGTGTCTGGTAATCTCCTGCAGTATGTCCGCAGTGTCTGGTAATCTCCTGCAGTATGTCAGCAGTGTCTGGTAATCTCCTGCAGTATGTCCGCAGTGTCTGGTAATCTCCTGCAGTATGTCCGCAGTGTCTGGTAATCTCCTGCAGTATGTCCGCAGTGTCTGGTAATCTCCTGCAGTATGTCCGCAGTCTCTGGTAATCTCCTGCAGTATGTCAGCAGTCTCTGGTTGTCTAGTGCAGTATGTCCGCAGTCTCTGGTAATCTCCTGCAGTATGTCCGCAGTCTCTGGTAATCTCCTGCAGTATGTCAGCAGTCTCTGGTTGTCTAGTGCAGTATGTCCGCAGTCTCTGGTAATCTCCTGCAGTATGTCCGCAGTCTCTGGTAATCTCCTGCAGTATGTCAGCAGTCTCTGGTTGTCTAGTGCAGTATGTCCGCAGTCTCTGGTAATCTCCTGCAGTATGTCCGCAGTCTCTGGTAATCTCCTGCAGTATGTCAGCAGTCTCTGGTTGTCTAGTGCAGTATGTCCGCAGTCTCTGGTAATCTCCTGCAGTATGTCCGCAGTCTCTGGTAATCTCCTGCAGTATGTCCGCAGTCTCTGAACCTCTCCTGTAGTATGTCTGCACTCTCTGACCCTCTCCTGTAATATGTGTATTAATGTGCCACTTTACTTGCTTAATTATTGGGGATTGCTCCACTGCTCAGTGAGTGGTAATGATGTGCATTAACCTGTAGCAACCAATCAGCGAACAGTAGCGATCTGCTTTAATCTCTAGCAACCAATCAGTGAGTGGTAATGATGTGCTGTAACCCCTAAAAACCAATCAGTGAGTGCTAATAATGTGCAGTAACCTCTATCTACCAATCGGCAAGCAGAAATTATGTGTTGTAACCTCTAGCAACCAGCCAGTGAGCAGTAAGGATAGGCTTTAACCTCTGGCAAACAATTGCAATCGCTGCGTGATCTGCTGCAGTAAACTGATTTTGAGTCTACCTGCTATTTTCTGTATGTCTCCGAATGGAGGGGGGGCCCCCAAGAAAATGTTTGCTCAGGGCCCAATCAAAGTTAAAGACGGCCCTGCTCCCGTCCAATGGGAATGTTGAAAATGTTTTTTTCGATCAGTGGTTGCAGCTAATGAGCTGAGAGTACCCACTGTCAGAATACAATGTCTCAGCAGGGAGGATTTCTTTATCCACCTTCTCTTGTGTAGATGGAGGAATCCATGTTTTTAAAAAAAAAAATACTTCTATGGCCAACTAAATATTAGCAGGATTACATTTCTAATAGACCAAGTTGTTGTTTTTTACTCAAAATTCCAACCCAGATGCTCACAAAAGTCACAAGACTGCTATATACTGCTGATGAGAAAAGGTATTTAGCAGTTTATATTTACTAAAATAATTGCATTTCCATATTCTGTGTACTGTGCGAGACCAGATATAGTGAATGCAGGGTCCTGGGTTTAGTAACACTTTAAGGTTTTGTTAGTTGAGTTATCAACAGTTTTGAGGGAGGGGGTCTGAACAAAGTAGATCTGCAGAGGATCCATTAATGTAATTACAAGCCATTGCATAACTGGAAGTACACATTAACAAAATTACTAACTTTAATTCTGTGACAAAGCCCATATCTACTCTGGGACTGAAACAGAGAAAAGAAGAAGATTTAAGTTCTACTAAACTAATAAATAGCTGAACTTTTAACAACTATTCTATCACCAGCTGAATACACTTTCCAAACACCTCTTGTATAAATACAATGGTTGCATGTCTTGTAAAAAAAAAAAGAACTTGAACTGGACCTTATTTATTTTGGATTTTGTCCAATGATGATATTATTTCAGCATGGACAGCACAACCAGCCATTGTGTAAGAAAATTAAATCTGTAATTTCGCAGTAATAGATTCAAAACAGAATGCATCCTGTATAAAGAAACACATTGTTACTCTCATGATGTCTTATTGGAATTACCATCTGACTTACGATATGATGCCTTTATGCTTTTCACATCAATCAATTGGAGACAAAAGAACGTTACCAGTGCAAATAGGTGGAACATTCCTGTAAATGTTTTCGGCTCAGGTGCACCTTTTTAAAGTAATCCTCAAAATTGAAGTGGAATGTACTTCCGCCTCTTGTAGAGGTAAACACTTAGCCCTGGTTCACACTGGTGCGTTTTGACATGCGATTTGGCATGCCAAATCGCATGTCAAAACAGCGGTATTTGCCGCAAATTGCCGGCAATGGTACCGTCCTAATCGGTGCGATGCCACATGTACGGCGCTGCACCGATTTCAAAAAGTAGTTTCTGTACTACTTTTTGCGATTTTGGGCCGCGATTTACATTGACATCTGTGCAGAAACCTGCACAGATGTCTCTATAATCGCGGCCGAAATCGGGACTGACAGGCGGGAGTGAAATCGTGCGAGTTCAGCTGAACTCGCACGGCTTCACTCCCGCAGCCCAGTGTAAACCTGGGCTAAAAGTGAAACTTGACCTAAATAAAAAAAAATAAAAAAATTGCAAATAAGCAGGATTTTTAATGCAGAAGAGACATGCTACATCTCCTCTGCATTAAAGTTACTTACCTGCCTGTTTGCACAGTACACTGAGCTGCACACGTGTAGCTCAGTGTAAGAATGACTGAACTAATGCCAGGACAATGGTCATCTAGAGGCCAGGGAGAACATGCCAAACTGTGCCCCTCCCCCCAAGATTTATGAGCATTGGGTGTCAGCAAAAAATAACCCCCACAAAAAAAAAAAATGAGCTCTAATCTGCATGCTTACCCCTTAAGCGTAAATTCCCGTGCCTCCCAGTACAAATCCACCTCCTTTTGAAATCCCCCCTCTCAGCACAAATCTTTGCCCCCCCCCATCCCTCAATTCCCCTAAGCTCAAATGCCCCCCCCCCCAAAAAAAGATTTCACCTCCCCTAGTACACATCCTCTCTGCTCCCCCCCCACTTTAAATCCCCTCTCCCAGCACAAATTCCCCCTAAATCCCCCCTCCTAACACAAAACTTTTTCCCCCTCCCCACACAAATTTCCCTAAATCACCACTCTTAGCACCCCCCCCCCCAATTTCCCCTCCTAGAACAATGCTTACCCCCTGTCGCCCCCAAATTCCCCCTTCCAACACAAATCCCCCCAATCTCCTTGTGGTACCCCCACCTCACATAATACCACAATGCCCAGGGCAGCTGCCCCTTCTGCCCACCCCTTGTTCTGGCCCTGAAATGAACTCACACGACATATGCCAATGGAAATGGCAGGGGATCAAAACCCAGAAGCAACCGAGCTGAAAATGTCAGTGGCCGGTGGGAGTGCTCCAGGACATTGCAGTGCTAGAGAGAAGGGGAGTATGGTTCCGCTTTTAAACTTAAAACGTTTGTTAACCCAAAAAAATTCAATAATATTCTGGTCCCTCAAAGCAGATTAAACAGTACAGTGCTTGTGCTGTGTAATCTGCCCCCCTCTAATAGTGGACCTGTACCGTGGAAAATATTGATTTAAAAATGCAAAAACTTTCATTTAAAAAATTGATTCCAAACCATTATAGCTTTCCCTTTAGGTGCCGCGGAAAAAAAATATTAAAAGCCAACAGCTACAAATACTGCAGCTGCTGACTTTTACTAAATGGACACTTACCTGTCCAGGGTGCCCGCGATGTCAGCAGCAGCAGACAAGCAATCACTCGTCTCTCGGCTGAGGGAATCAGGAAGTGAAGCGTTGCGGCTTCACTGCCCGGTTCCCTACTGCGCATGCGCGAGTAGCGCGGCGCGTTCCCAGTGGTTCCCGCTCTCTCCTGGGACCATTGTGTTTCCCAGAAGACAGCGGGGGGGGGGGGGGAGTTGAGTGACTGGAAGTGGGTGCAAATACCTGTATTATACAGGTATCTGCACCCCCCTCCCCCCTGAAAGGTGCCAAATGTGACACCGGAGGGGGGGAGGGTTCCGAAAAGCGGAAGTTCCATTTTTGGGTGGAACTCCGCTTTAACGCTATTGAAAACATTGACACGCTATAAGAGGAAGTGCCTGAAAAAGCACCTTCCTGGCAGGATCACCAGGTGTTATTTTAGGTCAAATACTGTAAGCCTTTATTCAAGAATTTCAAAAGAATATAAGGTACAGAGTAAGTAAGAGAAGATGATGACCAAAATACAAAATTCTGTATAATATAGAAAACAAATGTATAAAAGCATATACATGATGAGGACAATTCCGTTTAATGTCGGCTGAGGGCCTAAAGGCCATACAGATAAAAATGAAGGCCAAAGGCATGGGCGCCTGCTGAAATTTTTTCAGGGTGGGGCGCTTCGGCAGCGGCGATACACAGTCGCATTTTACCCTTTCTTTGACTGCTAGCGGGGAAAAGCGACCCCCCCCCCCCCACGTTAAAATGTAAAAACACCCAACTGTGCCCCCTGCATCTTTCAATATCTCTTTGCCACTACTGTGTACCCCCTCTGCAAAACTGCACCTCTGCTCCCCTTTACATTACACACCACCCCACAGCTCTGGACCACTTTACATTACACAGCACCCCACAGCTCTGGACCCCTTTACATTACAGAGCACCCCACAGCTCTGGACCCCTTTACATTACACAGCACCCTGCATCACTGGCCCCCTTTACATTACACAGCACCTTGCACCTCTGGACCCCTTCACACAGCACCCTGCACCTCTGGACTCCTATGCACAGCATCCTGCACCCAATCTCCTGCACCTCTCCAATCATCCTGCACAGCATCCTGCACCTCTTGATCCCTTTACACAGCACCCTGCACCTCTGGACTCCTTTACACAGCATCCTGCACCCCCTGCATGTTACATAGACTGTGACAGCCCCCTCCCCCTTCCTACCTTAATCATGCAGCCAGAGGGAGAGACACAGCAGCGCGGGAACTGCTGAAGTTCTTTTTCATATTACCTAGAGACTGAGAACATGATACAAGAGATGGTCGGAGGCTACAGACATGATACAAGAGATGATCAGAGGCTGCAGGCATGATACAGTAGATGTCAGAGGCTGCAGACATGATACAGGAGGTGTCAGAGGCTGCGGGCATGGTACAGGAGATGGTTAGAGACTGAGCACATCATACTAAAGATGACCAGAGACTGCAGACATAATACAAGAGATCAATGCCGCCTCATCTGTGCCCATCAAATGCAGCCTCACTGTGCCCATCATTGCAGCCTCACTGTGCCCATCATTGCAGCCTCACTGTGCCCATCAATGCAGCCTCGCCATGCCCATCAATGCAGCCTCGCCGTGCCCATCAATTCAGCCTCACGGTGCCCATCATTGCAGCCTCAAGGTGCCCATCATTGCAGTCTCACGGTGCCCATCATTGCAGCCTCACTGTGCCCATCAAATGCAGCTTTACGGTGCCCACCAATGCAGCCTCACTGTGCCCATCAATGCAGCCTCACTGTGCCCATTATTGTAGCTTCATGGTGCCCATCAATGCAGCCTCTCTGTGCCCATCATTGCAGCCTCACTGTGCCCATCAATGCAGCCTCCCTGTGCCCACCAATGCAGCCTCCCTGTGCCCACCAATGCAGCTTTGCTGTGCCCACCAATGCAACTTCACTTTATTGCAGCCTTGCTGTGCCCACCAATGCAGCCTTGCTGTGCCCACCAATGCAGCTTTGCTGTGCCCACTAATGCAGCTTCTCTGTGCCCATGAATGCAGCCTCACTGTGCCCACCACTGCAGCCTCTGTGCCCACCAATTGCAGCCTCTGTGCCCACCAATTGCAGCCCCTGTGTGCCCAATTGCAGTCTGTGCCCACCAATTGCCGCCCCCGTGTGCCCACCAATTGCCGCCTCTGTGCCCACCAATTGCAGCCTCTGTGCCTACCAATTGCAGCCTCTGTGCCCACCAATTGCAGTCCCTGAGTGCCCAATTGCAGTCTGTGCCTACCAATTGCAGCCTCTGTGCCCACTCATTTCAGCCTCACCATTTCCTGGATAAGCGCCCCCCTCCCTCTGTCCTCCGGCGCTCGTATCGTATGTCACGGAGCTGGGTCTGTGTGCAGGGTCCCGCCCCCCTAGGCTCATGTGATAGGCGGAACACTAGAAGACTATCACACGAGCCAAACTAGGGGGGCGGGACCTTACACACAGACCCAGCTCCGTGACATACGATACAAACGCCGGAGGACAGAGGGAGGGGAGCTCTGCAGTCGCCGCTTAAAGCGGCCCCAGGGCAGGCTGCCCTGTCACCCCGCCTCTGCACTGAGCCGCCCCGCACCCCCCGCTTCACTTGCGGGGGGTGCCGGCCTGACACCCCCGCAGTGTGTGGCACACCTTCTCGATTCCAGGGGGGGGGGCGAGCGACCCCCCTTGCCCTATGGAGCGGACGCCCATGGCCAAAGGTCTCTTAGGTAAAAGAAAACAGAGAAAAAAAAGGGGGGGTCACTGGAACACACAAAAGGTGATGTGAAAGTTCTACAATTTGCGGACATGCTCGAGAGAAATATAAAGACTGATGGCTTGGCTCGGGTGCCCCCATAGCAAGGTGCTTGCTGTGGGGGCACTTAACAGGAGGGAGGGGCCAGGAGTACCAGTGGGGGACCCAAGAAGAGGAGGATCTGGACTGCCCTGTGCAAAACCACTGCACAGAGCAGGTAAGTTTAACATGTTTGTTATTTTAATATTAAAAAAAAGAGACTTTACAATCACTTTAAGTAACTCAGGCCCTATAACATGACAGTTAACCATTAGCACTAGGGATTTGTATTGACTGGTGATATGATATAAGAGGCTGAAATGCATATCAAGAAGTATGAGGAAGACCATATACCTTCATGAATTATGTAAGGGGATTCATAAACCCTAGACACTCTTTAGAATTACCTTACACCTCTTCCCCTGAAATTCAAGAACAGATACATGAAGTGTGTTTACTATAGCACTGACAAGTGGTGTAGCGTGTTACTGTATATCCTTTGTGGGAGTGTTTCCTTCCTGTAGCCACGTGAGCTTACAATCTAATGACTGTCTCTGTTGCATGTTTTTGGAACTTGCTCCCTCTTTTGATTAACGTCTGAAGGCTCTGAAGCTCCGCAGGCTGCAAGAAATGAAACTGGAATGACTGAAGGGAATATCATCCCATTGTGAACCTGCCTGTGGATTTTAACCCATGCTACCCTGGTGGTGATGACGGAAGTTGGAGTGAGAGTACCTACAGATTAAAGGCCTACTTTTTTCATCTTTGTGGTGAGTTTGTACCCCGGAGGGGGAGAGTGCCTCACTTGTGGTGAAGATCTGGGATTGGTGTAGGGTGCACTACAGACTGTATCCATAGAAGAAATCATCACTTTAGTTTGACTGTTGCTAAGTCATCACTCAAATGCTTCATGTGTATCTGGACACTTATCCATATCTAAGTGCTATTTTATCATATGGACTTTTATGAGTTCTAGGTTTTTGATATAATTTTAAGATACATGAATCTGTCTTTGGAGGTGGCGGTAATGAAGCCAAAGTGTCCAATATCAGACACCCCATTATCAGTGCTCCTCAGCAATCAAGTTCCCTCCCCATCCACTGCGCCCATTACACAGATAGGCTCATGGCTGAGGAGTTTTGTAGCAAGATGGAAGGAGTCTGATGGGAACTGAGAAACGAGTTCCCTGTCAGAAGTTGAACCACCTTGTGTTAGATTGACAGTGCAGGACAGGCTCTAAGGCTGTGGAGTAGTGTGTGTGCACTCTGATGAGGAACTCTTGGACTGGTTCCCCATCAGGTCCACCTCCTGTGTGACTTGTCATTGGCCAAATATGAGCTTTGCCAAATTCAGGTAAGGACGTCAACAAGAATCCATGGCCCCTTTGTTACCATTCAACTTTTGGCCAACAACTCTCAATGCTGAATGTGGCCACGGATAGAACCCTGTGCCGAAAACTGTGACATTCATGCAGTTCCCTAGCAAAAACATGCTCCACTCTGCGCACTGGCGTTTCTCCATGAACTGTAGTGGTATTCATTTTCTCATGTTACTTGAGCTGATGTTAATGCGGTCACGGACTATTGTTTGCACATTGGGTAAGTGAAAGCAGGAAATACAAAGCCACTGAAAAAGCCTGGTTTCTAACTATGTGGCTTTCTGCATACTCAGAAATCTGAAGGTAAAAGACATTATATTGGATAATGATGTCAAAGGAAGGAATGTTTTACATTTTTTTTTTCCTATTTTGCTAAATAAATTGTATTGCCATTCCATTAATATTTTATGTTTTTAAAGATTGAGATAATATTGTGTCTGGTTAAGGTGATCTATGCCATTTTTCTTGCTATCCCTGTGAATAGGGTCTGTTGCAAGCTCTTTAATGTGCCCTTTCCTGCCTTAGCACACTGGCAAACCTAGAAAAAACTCTGATGTGCCATCTGTGTTTCTGTTCAGTCTGCCTGGATGCAATGACATCATGCTTCCATAGGCAGCCCATACATAAGTCAGTTGAACCCCCTGGTTGAACACAAAAAACTGACTTGATTCCCCCAGCCGGGTGCACTGATTGAGAGGCAAAAATCTGGCAGGACGGTGTACAGAAGTTGATTTATTTATTTATTTTTCTAAAATTAAAAAAGAGGATTATACTTACTGCCCTGGCAAGGAAATTGCACAGAGCGGCCTCTTAGCTTTTCTTCTGGAGTCCCCCGGCTGGTGCTGTCAGCTCTACCTCTTCTGTGTGCCCCCGTAGCAAGAGAAGTGCTACAGAGGTGCACACAGCATGGCTCTGCCACACCCCCAATCCCTACTCATTGGATGTAACTGACAGCAGCAGGAGCCAAGAGAGGTCTCAGGTAAGTGTTTGGGGTGGGAGTAGCAAGTTGGAAAGTTTTTTACCTTACATTCTAATCTGACTGTACAGTCTTCTTTAGATCAATTTATAACCTTATAGTACAAGGGCATGGTTGATTTATAAAAGCTGATTTTATCTCTAAATGAGATTGCTTAGATATTGTACAATCAGACTGTAAAGGTGAATTGCCATCCTTATATTACTGTAACTTAGTTTTTTTTTTTTTTTTTACCAGTGCCTTCTTTTTTTTTATTTTATTATTATTTTTAGCATTTCAGAAAATTCCAATCATTATCTTGAAACATATACAATGCAATTTATCTTATCAGTTCCCGTCCTCACCCCTCCAATATCAAAATAGAGGGAGAGAGCAGGAACCACACAAAACGAAAAAGACAGAGAAAAAAAGAAGAAGAAACAAAGAGGTAAAGAGAAAAAATAAATCCAAAGGAAGAAAAAGAAGGGGGGGTTGGGGGAGGGAGGAGGGGGGGGGAGACCTACGACAAATGTAAATATTTAGAACTATCAAGGAGGTACAGAAACTATAAGGTTAATCAATATTAATTAATAAGTCATACTCTGATTTACCATTAGGGTTACTGTAACTTCAATTAACTTTCTGATTTTAGCAGATTTGCACAGTTTGCTTGATAGCATTAACAGCTCAATTATTTTACCTTACCTATTCTTTACCAGATGCAAAGCAAAACTAAAAAAATATTTTGACCTTTCTGTGACCTAATAGACTGGATTACTGATTTCGTAATAAAAAAGAGATTTGACCAAGCTACATAATGATCTGTATGCAAATCAGATGTTAATGCTTCCTTGTTTGCATTGGAGGAGTATCTGGTAGAACAATATCAAGTGCATTTTTTTAGACACTCTAGATGTGTAATTTGTAAGTTAAAATGGTTGTAAACTCTTACCTATACCCAGTGAAGTGACTGGCCTCAGGTGATGCACAGAGATAAAGCAAATCCTCCTACATAAGTTGTACCTGTTTATTTTCAGCCATGTGTCCTGTACACCCTTGTAAAACTCAAAGTTGAAAAGGACTTTTCACAGATTCACAAAGCAGGGGACGGGGACGGGGACGGGGGAGGGGGGGAGCTGCAGTTACACACTGTACAAGAGCTCTGAGAGCTGATTGGAGAGAAGGGACACACCTCCCTCCACACAGTGCACAGGAACAGAGCTGTAGCTCTTAATCACACGTGTGCTAGAGATACCTCCCCTGTCACCTTTTTAGCTCTTGGAGTCAGGAAAACATGTTAGAAGGGACTTGTCAAAAGAGACAAGCCAATAACAGAGGAACTAGACAGCAGAGAGAAATGACAGTGCTTTGACTTTAAAGCAAGTAAACAAGTAAACACTATAGAAATACTGCTTTATTCATATTTCATGTCTGAGATTTACAACCACTTTAGTCCCTTTAAAGTCAAATGAGAAGTACAGTCAAAGCTTGTTTGGCTGTACTTCTTCTGTGGATCACAGGAGTGCAGTTCGTTCCGCACTCCTGAAATCCCCTGTCGGCTGATGTCACAGAGCCGGTCCAGGCTCGGGCAAGATTGCGACCATAAAGTCGTGATCCACCCACAACCCTGGACTGTCACCACAGGCACCACATGTTGATGGAAAGAAAATTGCTTGATTCCCCCAATAACACATTCATCTGGAGGTTTCCAAGCTGTCAAAATGCAATGATCACTGGTGGTCGATTGACTTCAGTACAAAAATCTGCCCATACATGGATCGAAAATTCGACCAGTTCCTGCTGAACTGGCCAAATTTCCATCTGTCCACGGCCAATTCTTAAATGTGGCAACTGAATTTGTTTTCTTTTTTGAGCTTTTTCTTCCTTTATTTTCACCTGGTGATCCAGTGGTCAGTAATACATTTCCTGTCTTAGGGTGTCTCCACTCTGGAAGGAGGAGCAACAAAGACACACTTGGACAGCAGCATTACCAGTCTGGGGAAAGGGTAATGTAATACTACCAGATTTAGATGGACATGACTGCAAAATGAAAGCTAACTCCAGCTAACACTTTTTAAGCAGTTAGAGCAATGGAGTTTTTTTGGGATAAAGGTTTTACATAAATAAATAAAGTCTAGCTAAAAAAAATAAAATAAAATAAGATCAAGCTGCAAGTTAAGGGCATACTGTGCTAGCATTATGAAAGACTTACCCCTAAAATGAAGCCCTCCCAGTGGTGCGCTATCACCACTGACAGGGCTTCCATCTTCACCCAGTCTTCCTTCCGAGTTCATGGGCTTCGGCCATCTGAATGGCCGAGCCATGATTATGCCACTGTGAATGTGTATGGGAGTCATGGCCATGGCACAGAGCTCTGGGTTTTAATTCAAAACGCAGTGCTCATGCACCAGCAAAGCATTCAAATATCTCCTAAATGGTGCACATTTAGGAGACATTCATTTTACCTACAGGTAAGCTTTATTATAGGCTTATCTGTAGGTAAATATAAGATATACCAGAGTTTACTACCGCTTTAGTGACAATCCCAGTTAATCTGCATGCAGTTCAGGTACACTATAGGAGTCAATATAATCTTGGCACAGGTGCAAAGTAGATGTGGTTCAGATGCAGTTAACATTTGGCATATTGCGGTATAGGGTTGGTATAGATGCAGTCTGAAGTCTGTGGAATAAGTGCAGTATATAGCGCAGTATGGGTGAGGTTTGGATTGGGTACACCTGGTGTCCTGCTTCCAATGGCTCAGTCCTTGCTAGCAGCATAAGCAATGGGTGAATAGCCTTCTCACCAGTCCCCAGGATGCTGTGGTGACCTCTCACTGTGGGAGGGGGTCCCACTCAGTCTTTCCCCAAAAGGCCTTTAGTGAGCAGCAGTGGGAAGCAGAGGGTGAGTGGACACCCCCAGTCTCCCTGTGGCAGCAGTGCAGGTGCTGTGATGTGGGCGTCTCCGGCTTGGATCGCCACTAGTATGATCTCCTGCTGGCAGGCAAAAATCCATACAGAGGTGCTCTCTCTCTAACTGCCTTGGTGCCAAGAGGAAGAACTTTTCTGGGCGGTTTAATAAAAATTCTCTCCCCTCTCTTCCTACTGCACATTGCCTAATGGGATCTGTAGTGTAAGGAGTCTATTCATTCTATTATATGGCTGCCATCTCAAACTACATTTCCCAGGATTCTCAGCGCTCTGCATTGACGTCTCTGGGCTTGCCTGGCTTTAGTTCTCACCCTGCTGGCTAGGGGAGAATGGTGCAGCAAAACATCAGTATTTCAGTAGAAAGAGAGAAGAATAAAAGGCAATGTCTCCTTCTACATATTGCTGTAGCCCATCACCTGGCTACATGTTCTTTTGAAAGAATATAGGGTATTCTGTGATTGGACAAGTGGAACAAGATCATCAGAATCTCCCCTTCTTTCAAAGAATACAAGACATTTTAAGACTGGAAGTGCTGCGGAGTGAGCGACTAGCGGTTCTCACTGTGCTCCAACCCCAACTGCAAGTTTCAGCGGCAGAAGTTGCATGCCTATTTCACCAATAGGGTGTGCATGAATCTAACAGTTTTCATAATCAAAGTAATAGCCACAAGAGGGACACACATCAGTAAAGTCACATTAGCTAATGCCCCTATTTTGTTTTTGCCTAGAGTTCTGCTTTACATGTGCATATAATCTTATGGGAAGATATTGTTGAAATAAATGGTCAGGGTCTCTTTCACGTTCTAAGATCTAAAGCAGATCACTGGACAAATCAGCATTGTGTTGCCTTCCCATCTGTTTAAACTTAGACAGGGTATACACAAACAAAAAATTGTCCGCTTCAGCAGGATCTGGCCAACTTTTGGTCCATGTGTACTGCTGTCTGTTCAACAGACTGGCTTCTGTTAAACCATCAAGCTGGAAGACCAGCATTCAATCAGTGCTTTTAGCCAATAGCTACAATACTGATCTGTGTATTCTGATGGGGGAAGTCCTCCCTGTCATGAATACAGTAGCGTGGCAGGGGAGATCCCTTTATTTCACATAATTTGTGTTGATGCGGGGACCTTATTCAACCTGCTTGTTAAACGAAAATAAACTGCACATGTATACCCAGCTTTAAGGTGGACTGACCGTTGGGGGTTCGGCACCCTGCTCTGCAATCAATAGCCATCATAAATACCTCCTGAGCTTTTGTGCTATGTGTTCCACCCTGCTAAATGTTTTAGACAACAATAAAAGGAACACTTCCCAAACAGATGAAAAAACATGTGGCATTTGAGCAAAACTTGCGAAAAGGGAAGTTTCCCCCACTGGGGGTTTTCAAGGCAGCAGAGATTGAAAAATGTAACAATAGAATAGGTAAAAATATACTTTATTAGTGGAAACTACAAAGGTTGGACATCAAACCTTTGAGCAAAACTTGTAGCTTGTGGGAGATAAGATGGAACTTGTGCAAGAGAATTTTCACTAAGCTTAGTGAATGTGGTGAACATTCACTTTGCAAAGAATACCCAATGACTTGTAAAAAAGCAATAGTTTTGCTTGCACATGACTGGAAGAAGTAAGTCAGCAGAGCTTTACCTCATTCACTCGGCTAATACAAAAAATACTTTGCAAAGTGAAAAGCCTCTTTGATTTAAGTGAATCAACCTTACCTGCTCATGACCATACAGTACATACTCTATGGCAATATATGCACATGAGCAGGTTTATGCTCATGTGCATCCCTAAATAACTTTATCCACTCCTGGCCAGGATAAATTGTGCCAAACAGGCTCAGGATGCAGTATAAAAATGACCATTACCAATATTAATAATACAACTAGGAAATACAGTTGCTTACTAGAAGGAGATCATGCAAGCTACTGGGCATGTGCAGCAGACTCACAGACAGAGTTTAATGAGATCCCACCAGCACCATTAGTAGGGCCCATTGATTTAAATTGAAAGCAAAGACACTTGTTAAAAAGGGTTAAATTGGTTGCTGCCAAGAGCTTAAAACCTCACATGGTGACAGTGTTAAGTCCTTACACGTGATTGCTACATGCAGTTTCTTACTGAGTCGGTTTTTGTTTTGTATGTTGCCTTTTAAGCATGTAAAAACATTAAGAAGTAGTTTCACGTTTGTCTAGACTGCAGTATTGTCAGTAGTCCATTCCTACGGGATCACTGATTACTATTAAAATGCACTATGATACTATGCCAGAAACTGAAATGTTTGATATTGCATTTACTATTACAACACTGAATGAAAGCTATTGTTCACCGTAAACAGTGTAACACATGTTGGCAGGTTCCCTGAATATCTGTAAATAGGAAGGACACAAATTCTGACCAAATTCTGATAAATATTTGCTCATGACTGGAAATAGTAAAAAAACAAAAATAATAACAGTATTTGTTGTCAAATGTTAAAATTAAGTTGTCATTAAATGTCATGCTTTACATCAACCATTCTCAACTAGGTTTTAGAGGGACCTCAAGAGATTGCTAGAGGTTATTTAAACTGTAGCTGACTGACCTCCAATCTGATGGTGCCTGCCTACATCCATGTTTATTGCCACCTAGAAAAGCCAGCTACGTGTCACCAATTATCCTTCTATCTGTCTGTAAGGGTGGCATACTTCCCACTGACCACCAATGTAAGAATGACCTCCTTAATTTATTCAGGTTCACTGAATCCTAGAAATTATTTCAAGGGTTTCCCTGGGTAAAAAAGGTTTGAGAAATGCTACATCTGAGCTACTTCATATGATCTTAGGCACAGACCACATAATCTTTAGCTACCAGCATTGTGGGCATTTCAAATCTTGAGAGGTTGCAGATGGTCTTCAGTGAGACAGATTCTGCCTGGTTGTAATACTACTAAAGCAGCCCCATCAGTAGATTGACTTCTGTACAACCACAGTGCCCATACATGGATCAAAATTTGTCTGGTCCTTGCTGAACTGGCCTGAATTTCGATCCATGTATGCTCAGCTTAAAGTACAGTATATGTCAACCCAACATTTCATATTCCTGATATGTGCCTTCTGTAACATGTACTTGAATGAGAAAGTATCCTGTTCTCTATGCATCCTTTGTGTGAGATACCTGGTGTCCCATTAAAGTTCATGTGCGTGTAAAGATAGGTGTCCCAATACTTTTAACAATATAGTGTATATATAATACCATGCTGTCAGAATACAATTGAATGGCGGGACAGATCCCTGCATCAACAAAGTTTGTGTGCATGTGGGGATTTGTCTGTTTTTTCTTTTCGTTTATCCAGCTGGTTGAACAAAAAAATAAACTGAATGTGTATACATGTATACCCTGCTTTAGTGTTACAGTTACAGGAAAGGTTAAAGTTACACTGAGGGTTTGTTTTAGGGTTACAGGGAGGGTAAGTATTACCTTTACAGGGAAGGTTAGGTCTATGGGGAGGGATGGTGTTACAGTTACAGGGAAAGTTAAGCCTACAAGAAGAGTTAGTTTTAGGGTTAAAAGAAAGGTTAGGGATAGAAGGATGGTTAGTGTTAGGGTTATAGGGAGGTTGGGATTACAGGAAGGGTTAATATTGCAGTTGCAGGGTTAGGCTTTCAGGAAGGGCCGGTGTTAAAGTTACAGTAAAGGTTACGTTTGCAGGGAGGATTCATTTTAGCATAATGCCGCGTACACACGATCGTATTTTCCGACGGAATTCCGCTCAAGCTTGGCTTGCATACACACGGTCACACAAAAGTTCTCAGAGCTTTCGACCGTCAAGAACGTGGTGACGTTCAACACTACGACGAGCCGAGAAAATCAAGTTCAATGCTTCCGAGCATGTGTCGAATTGTTTCCAAGCATGCGTCGGAATTTTGCGCGTTGGAATTGCTACAGACCATCGGAAAATTTGAGAACCAGCTCTCAATCTTTTCCTGGCGGAAAATCCGACAGCAAAAGTCCGATGGAGCATACACACGGTAGGAATTTCCGACCAAAAGCTCACATCGGACTTTTGCTGGCGGAATTTCCGACCGTGTGTACGCGGCATTACAGGAAAGATTAGGAATAGAGGGATGGCTAAGGTCATGGCTATAAGGTTACAGAGAGGGTTAATGTTATGGTTACAGAGAGGGTAAGGGTTACAAGGAGTGTTAGCTTTAGGATTACAGGAGTGTTTCAGATTTCAGGGAAAGCTAGTATGAGGGATACCTTCAGGAAGGTCATCACCCTGCACCCCAAAAGCTAACACCTCTGATCTCTCAAATGTAAAAGCAAATTAATTGCACATCTAAATTCTTACCCATCAAACCCATAGAAGAATAATCTCACCTGTCAGTTGTAAGCCTCCTTTAGCAACAATAGCAAAAATTAAAATAGGAAATTGGTTGCACGACAAAAATCTATCATTTTCAAATAGATACATTTCTATCTGGAGGGTGGGTTCTTAAAAAATTGTATTCAGTTTCCCGTTATGTGGTCTATCAGAGACAACTACAGATGTACTAAAGCCCAAAAGGGTTATATATGACTACCAAAAGGATATCCAAAAAAGCGCGGCGAGTGAACGTAACTCCCATACAGTACATTTTTGCTTTACATTTACTGATTTTCTAAGGAAAATGATCACAAGAACTGTCTTACCTCATTAAACTGTGTTTGGAACTCCATCATCGTCCCGCAGCTGTCCACCATTCTGCTGACATTGTTGGCAGTAAGGGTGCCATTGAATCCAAATGTATCCAGCATGGCTTGAGTAAACTCTTGCTCCATAGTCTGAGCATTAGCTATCCCCAGCAACACAGCCACAACCAAAGCTAGGAGAAGCCAGGTATCTAAAGAGTGTCCAGAATGCCTCATATTACAGTAGAGAGAAATCTGCTCAGTGATTTAAACTATGATTGTAGATCAGCACCCACAGACAGGTTGATACGTAATCACACAAAGCTGGCTGGACTGGTTACTGAATATAAACAGTGGATATATACAATAATGCCAGGTGATAAAAGCTGGATTAACTGCAAGCATTGGCTGGCTATTTCTCTGTTGATCTCTTCCTGCACACACAATTCAATGACTCCCTTTTGACAGCATAGTATGCCTGTTAGTATCTATCCTTCCATGTGGTCTCTCTGTCTCGCTGTCCACTGTCTACTCAGCTAGTTTTTGGACAGGAGCTCCTTCCAGATACTAGATGTTCTTGCCTTCAGACCCTGCAAGAGATAAGAAAACAGACACGTTTTTCACTTGTTAACACTTAGCTAAGCTACATATTTAAAAAAAAAAAAAACAAATTGCAAATTTAGCAACATTCCACAATTAAATTACATAATAATGTTTTAGCAACAATCCATTAAAAAGGCAAACTTAAGAAGCTTTTCCAGACCCATTCATTGAATCTTTTTTTTTTTTTTTCTCTCTCTTTTCTTTCACAGACCTGTGTGTACAGTTTGTTCTTTTCCTCTATTTCACTTCTTATCCAATGGGGATTTTCTTTCTTTTGACTACTTCAGATATTGCCTGGCATCATGTAACCAGTAAATAGAAGCATGCCAAATTCTTCTGGCTCTGGTCTCTTCAAATGGGTTATTGTTAGCAGAACCCAGCACCATAAAGACAGTGTTTCCTTCTTTTTTTTTTGCCTTATTTAACACAGAAATACTAAAGAAAATAATACTACTGGCAGCTTGTTGTCTTAAACATAGAGGCTGAATCCTAGAAACGAACTAGAAAGCTTTACCGTTGTATGAGCGAATGTTGGATTTTTTTTAAAAATAACTATATTACTAAGATTATGTGATTATGCAATACACAATAGCTGAATAGTTGTGAAAACAATCTAATAAGCTGCTTTGTGGTGCTTTGCTGGATAATGACTGAAATGTATTGCCATGAAAGAGACTTATAACAAATAAAAAAAAGCATATGCAGTAATTAACCACTCTAGTCTATCAATGGTCGTGTTTATATTGTATTGAAAATATCTGACTTAGGATGGAGATGTTGGTTATCTTTTGTACAGGATTAAGGTACATTGTACTGTTAAAGTGCATATCTGTCCCACAGAAGCGATAGTGATAAAGTAACAATTTGCAGATAAACATACTGAACAGGCTTATGGTAATAACTATTTGTGCAATGTTAATACTATTTTTCCCTACAAAGCACTGTAGGGATGCCACTACTTTTGTATGTTTCAGGTCTGCTGCCCACACACTAATACATTTTTTCCTTGTTAATAATATTTATTGGTTGCATAATAATAAATACATTTCTTTCTCGTACATCACGGGACACAGAGCGACATAGTCATTACTAATGGGTTATATAGATACCGTCAGGTGCTGGCACTGGCAACTTCCAAAACCGGAAGTACCCTCCCCTATATAAGCCCCTCCCATCCGGGAGCACCTCAGTTTTTTGCCAGTGTCCATATTTGAAATTAGCGCCGAAGGCGCACGTGCCCGCGCGCGTGTGCGTGCACGCGCCTCTATATATAGAGGTGAGCCGGGAAAGGGGGCGGAGCCTGGGGGATGACGCTCTGTGCGCGCCGCAGCGCTTCTGCGCATGTGCGGGCGTCCCAGCAGTTTAAAAAAAACACAATATTGTAGTGAGCTGGCTATGAAGTACAGAGACAGAGCTGGCAACATTTAAAGGCATACAGCAAGCGGTTGATACAGGCATCCCCTAGAAAGGCACATTAGTAGACACCAACTGTGATATAGCAGCAATTGTGCTAGACTATTCTCAGTAAAAGTGGTGTATTACGGCTGGAATACCTCAGCTTTAGGCTTAGGAATATGCCGTCCAGAAGCTCCGGAACTGAATCTTCCAGGAAGCGAAGGGGGTCTCATCGGGCTCGGAGGATCTTGGGCATACTCCTGCTGCACCAGTCTCCCCTGAAGTTCAGAGGTAAGTGACCGTAGAGACCCCGCAGGTTACTTGGTACTGTGGCTGTCCTCAGTTCACCTGCTCCTGTGTATGTAACAGAGGAGGATTTTCCTCAGCTCTGGGAGGATTAGAGAGAGATTGTCAACATTTATCGCTGCCTCCCTGTCAGGGAAAGCACGCCCGATCTCCGTCTCCTCCTTCAGAGTGCCTGTTAGCAGAGCAACAGTCCCATACAGGGATCGACCTGCCTGAAGGGGATCAGGATGAGGTTGATTCTGTTATAGAGGAATCAACAGTGGGGGAACCTTTTCTCAGCATCTTAAGCTGAAAGATTATGGGTTCAGTCTCTGACTAACATGGTCCGATCAGCATTTAAAAATGCACCTTGCGGAACCATCAACCACTACTGTATCCTCGTTGGGGTCGCTAGAAGCCCCCAGACTGTTTGTTCTTTTCCACTTCACCCTTTACTGAAAGGGCTCATTTACCAGGATTGGGAACGTCCTGAGAAAATATTTATTCCCCCAAGAGATTTCCGGTGGTCTATCCCATGGAGGATAAGTTCATCAAAAAAAAAAAAAAAAAAGAAAAAAAAAAAAAAAAAAATGGAAGGTCCCTACAGTGGACACAGCCATCTCTTGTATGTATAAATCACTGACATGTCCAGTGGATAATGTCCAAATGTTCAAGAACCCAATAGATAAAAGATTGGAGTCCTTATGAAAATCTGCTTGGTGATACAACCAGCAGTAGCAGCTATTGGGGTCTGCTAAGCAGTGAAGGATCAGTTGAAACAGGTCTTGAGGGACTTGACAGATCAGCAGGCTTTGCCCTAGCTGATCTACCTAGAGCCTTAGGCTTTGCGGTTGACGCCATAGAGGATTCAGTCCATCAGGCCTCCCGCCTTACGCTGTCTATAGTACATATGCGTAGGCTCCTATGGCTCAAAAACTGGTCTGCTGAAGCTCCCTGTAAAGAATGGCTGGTTAGCGTCCCATTTAATGGTGAACGCTTATTCAGGGAAAACCTGGACAAATATATCCAGAAAATTTCCAGCGGTAAAAATACGCTCTTACCGGTTAAAAGCAGAGTTAGAGGTCCCTCTTTAAGAGGCCTGCTTCTCCAGTCCCTGGGGCATCGGCTGTGTAACAGTTCCGACGGCCTCCTCGGTCAAATCCCGGGGGTAAAAAACAGGGACAGTAGCAGGGTAATGAGAAACCCTGGGTCAGGGGAGGTACAAAACCTCCCCCAAAGTTAAATTCATTGAAGCCCCCACTCAGTCGGGTGGGGGGAGGACTCCAGTTGTTCGCAAGAGACCTGGCGGGACACGATCAAGACAGATAGGTGCTCTCCGCAGTAGGTTTGGGATACAGTTTGGAGTTAAAAGACTCTCCTCCTTCCCATTTTTGAGGTCAAACGTGCCAAGGGATCCCCGGAAGAGAGAGTCCCTCCTGTTGGCACTAGAACAACTATTGCTCCAAGGAGTAATTATGGAGGTTCCCCTGGAAGAATGAGGGTTCGAGTTTTACTCAAACCTCTTTACAGTCCCGAAGCAAACGCGGTCGGGAGGCCCATATTAATTCTAAAAGGGCTATACAAATTCCTGTATATCAGGACTTTCCGATGGAGTCGATCCGATCGGTGGCCACTGCCCTACAAGGGGAGGATTGGTTAGCCACGATCGACATCAAAGATGCTTATTTGCACATTCCCATCTTTCCAGTCCACCAAAAATTTCTACGCTTTGCAGTAGAAGGGCGCCATTTTCAGTTCAGAGCCTTACCCTTCGGTTTGGCCACAGCACCACGAGTGTTTACAAAAATTCTGGCCCTTTATTGGCCAATCTAAGAACACAAGGTGTAATGATAATGGCATATCTGGATGACTTGTTGCTGATAGACCACTCAGTGAAAAAACTAGACGTGGTCGTTCACAAGACGATCAAGTATCTGGAATCTCACGGTTGGATTATCAACCGAGACAAGTCAGCCCTAAAAACCAGTCAAAAGTCTGGAATACTTGGGGCTAAGGTTGGATTCAGGCCAGAGAAAAATATTCTTGCCTCGAGGAAAGGTGTTGTCTTTGAAAGATTTGATCCACTTAGTGGGTACAAAAAAGACAGCCGTCCATACGCCTGTATATGAGGCTGCTGGGAAAAATGGTGGCATCATTCGAAGCAGTACCCTACGGTCAATTCCATTCAAGGAATTTGCAAGGGGCCATACTGTCAGCCTGGAACAAAAAAGTTCAGGCCCTAGACTTACAATGTCCTTGTCCCCTTCCGTTCGGAAGAGCCTCCGTTGGTGGTGGGTTCCCCAGAATCTGGAAAAAAGGAAATCCTTCAGTCCGATTTCTTGGAAGGTGGTCACTACAGATGCCAGCCTTATAGGCTGGGGAGCAGTACTGGAGCAATAGTCTCTCCAGGGCAGATGGTCGGATGCAGAAAAGGCCCTGCCCATCAATCTCTTAGAGATACGAGCAGCCCGGTATGCCCTAGTAGCATGGACATCCAAACTCCAAGGGTCCCCTGTCAGAATTCAATCAGACAATGCCACAGCAGTGGCATATATCAATCATCAGGGGGGCACCAGGAGTCGTGCAGCCCAGAGGGAAGTAAATTACATCCTGAAATGGGCAGGAAAAATATGTCCCAGCCATATCTGCGGTATTCATTCCAGGAGTGGAGAATTGGAAGGCGGACTTTCTAAGTCGCCAGCAATTAGGCCCAGAGGAAGGGTCCCTTCACCCCGAGGTTTTCTGGACAATATGTCAGCGGTGGGGAACATCGGATGTAGATCTTCTAGCATCCAGATTCAACGCAAAGGGGGATAGGTTTGTCTCTCGGACAAGGGATCCCCTAGCTTGCGGCTCGGATGCCCTAGTGTTCCCTGGGGATCAGTTCAAGCTGATATATGCATTCACACCGCCACAATGGTTACCTCGATTACTCCGCAGAATCAGGGTAGAAAAGAAACCAGTGATTCCGGTGGCTCCAGCGTGGCCCCGAAGAGCGTGGTACGCGGAGATTGTGAAATTTCAGTGGGGAGTCCTTGGACTCTCCCACGTCGTCCGGCTTTCGCAAGGACCGATATACCACCCTTCCTTACCAGCCCTAGGTTTGACGGCCTGGCTATTGAAGCCCACATTCTAAAAAAGAGAGGGCTCTCTAATGCTGTGGTATCTACCATGATCAATGCCAGGAAGCCGGTATCCAGGCAGATCTACTATAGAATCTGGAAGGCGTACATCGCGTGGTGTGAGGCCAAGAAATGGCATCCACATAAGTACGTAATAGGTAGGATTCTGGACTTCCTACAGTGGGCTGTAGATAGGAAGCTTGCCTTGAGTACTATCAAGGGTCAGATTTCGGCCTTGTCAATATTTTTTCAAAGGCCCTTGGCTTCGCATTCACTAGTCAAAGCCTTTATACAAGGAGTGATGCGTATTAGGCCTCCGGTTAATATTCCCATATGTCCATGGGATCTAAACTTGGTTCTGTCGGTTCTACAGAAACAACCATTTGAACCATTACAGCATATTTCCTTGGTGCTTCTTACCAGGAAATTGATTTTTCTAGTAGCCATTTGTTCGGCTAAAAAGAGTATCGGAATTAGCAGCTATGTCCTGTAAGGAGCCATATCTGGTTATCCATAAGGACAGAGTAGTGTTACGTCCTCATCCAGCCTTTCTTCCTAAGGTGGTATCGAGGTTTCATTTGAACCAAGATGTGGTTCTTCCTTCTTTTTTCCCCAAACCTACTTCGGTAGAGGAAAAGTTATTGCATTCTTTGGATGTAGTAAGAGCAGTTAAAGCTTATCTAAAAGCCACTGCTCAGATTCGCAGAACGGATACTTTGTTTATTCTGCCGGAAGGCCCCAGAAAGGGTCAGGCAGCGTCAAAGTCTACTTTAGCCAAGTGGATTCGACAGGTCATTATGCAAGCTTATGGCTTGAGAAGGAGACCGCCTCCGTTCAAAGTTAGAGCGCACTCCACGAGAGCAGTTGGAACTTCATGGGCAGTGCATCACCAGGCCTCCCTGGCTCAAATCTGTAAGGCCGCAACATGGTCTTCGGTACACACGTTTACTAGGTCCTACCAGGTGGACGTTAGAAGTCAGGAGGATGTCGCCTTTGGGCGCAGTGTGTTGCAGGCCGCAAAAGATCCTCATGTCTGATAGCGCTCAGCTTATATATGGTGTATCCCCCCCCTCATTTGGCATTGCTTTAGGACATCCCATTAGTAATGACTATGTCGCTCTGTGTCCCGTGATGTACGAGAAAGAAAATAGGATTTTTATAACAGCTTACCTGTAAAATCCTTTTCTTGGAGTACATCACGGGACACAGAGCTCCCGCCCCTCTTTAGGGACACTTATTGCTTTGCTACAAAACTGAGGTGCTCCCGGATGGGAGGGGCTTATATAGGGGAGGGTACTTCCGGTTTTGGAAGTTGCCAGTGCCAGCACCTGACGGTATCTATATAACCCATTAGTAATGACTATGTCGCTCTGTGTCCCGTGATGTACTCCAAGAAAAGGATTTTACAGGTAAGCTGTTATAAAAATCCTATTATTTTGGTTATTTATGCAAGGATACAGATAAATAAAATTTACATAAAAATATTCTATAAGTAAACCATACGCATCGTACTGGTTCATGGACCGACCTTGTGGACTTTCTCTCTCTCTCTCACTATTTTCTTTCGCTCTTTACTCTCCTTTATTTTTATTATTAGTAATATCGTTCTTCACTACAATTAAAGTTATTATACCACGATATTTGTGTATAACATAATGGCAATTTGTTACACGTTACGACACGGTGGGCATGAATACAATGTTACCCACCGACTATCTAGTTCAGCCTTTCTCAACCTTTTCAACACAGAGGAACCCTTGAAATAGTTCTCCGGTCTCAGGGAACCCCTGCTAAAAAAATTAAATCTACAACTTATGATACATTAGTGTAATGGTCAGTGGGAAGAATGGTCCTTAAACTTGTGGTCATTGGGAAGAATTACCTCCTTACAGATAGATAAAAAGATCACTGGTGTCAGTGGGAACTTATCTGAGAGGCAGAAATTGCCCAATGCTGAAAGAACCCCTAGCAACTTCTGGAGGAACCCTAGGTTTCCACGGAACCCTGGTTGAGAATCACTGATCTAGTTAGTGAAGATCTAATTCATTTAATTTAAATATTTTATGTTATGTATTATTTACTTATAGAATATTTTTATTTAAATGTTATTTATCTGTATCCTTGCATAAATAACCAAAGTATGTATTTATTATTATGCAACCAATAAATATTATCGACAAGGAAAAATATTCTATAAGTAAATAATACATAACATAAAATATTTAAATTAAATTAATTAGATCTTCACTAACTAGATAGTCGGTGGGTAACATTGTATTCATGCCCACCGTGTCTTAACGTGTAACAAATTGCCATGACGTTATACAACTAATAAATTTTTTTAAATAAAATATCTGTACGAATATAAATTCAAAACATTCATATGAAAATTCCCAGTGCATTCAAAATGTAATTCGTTTTGAACATTTGATTTTGGAATGAATGTCAATTTCCCAAAATAAAAACCGCATGCACTGTTGAAATTTTGTGCAACCAAGAGAACATTTTGATCCTGCTCCTTCTAATTTTCTTGCCACTACGGTCAAAAAGGATGTCGACTTGACCCCACTAACCATTAGAAAATTGAACAAATGTTCTTAAAACTAAACATTTGAACAAAATTCTACTAGTGTAAGACTAGCATTAGAGTGCTAAATAAAAGGCACTTAAAGTGTAAGCTTACCTTTACAGAAAATCTGTAAGGTGAGCTAACACTGGACCATTTTTCCCATCCCCCCCAGTCCCACTGTACCTGAAGCCAGTGATCACCCGCTAGGAGACATCGGGTCGCCGCTTCACCGGTCTGGGGATTTAAAAATCCCTGCTGCTTTCTCTCTTCTTCTCCCCCCATTGACAGGACGGGTTAGACGGGTTCTGATTAGTCAGCGCCAACCAATTAGAATGCCTCCTATATGTACTGTTACGAGGTACGTTTAGGAGATGAAGCTGCGGGGGATTTCAAATCCCCAGACCGGTAAAGCAGAAACCTGATGTCTTCTAGCAGGTGATCGCCAGCTTTAGGTACAGCAGGACCGGGGGGGGGGGGGGAGTGGGTCCAGTGTAACTTCACCTTACAGATTTTCTGTAAAGGTGAACTTACCCTATAAACTTATGATTTCCCTTTGCTGAATTACACAGTGTCTATGCATGTTGCATATCACCATTACCTTTTCTCACATATAACATTTTTACCATTGCTCCCTCTTTCATTGCCTTTAAATTCCACTGGATACAAATTTTGAAGTCTAAAGCCTTGTAAACACGATAAGATTAGCAGCAAAATGATCGTCCGTTTTTTGGAGGGGTTTTTGCCTGCTAATCTCATATTGAAAATAAAAGAGGTTACTAAAGTTACGAAAATTCTTGTACGACAGAATAAAAATCCAGAAGTGATGTATTGTATTTGTATTCTATTTTCTAAAAACAACTGTACAGATTAACCGTGCAGATGAAAATCGTACAATCTTGTATAATACGGGAAAAAAATGTGTGCTTGTCCCATCAGATAATTTTGCATGAATTTTTGTGATCAGCTCTCAAAAGCTGTGTACTAATGATCAGATTATCGTACAATCGCTTCTAAAGCGATATTGTTCGTACGATTTTCCAATCGTGTGTAAGGTATTCACTGGGACCAATTCATAAAAACTGGAGCAAAGGAAAAATAAAATTCTTGCTACAAGCATCCGGTCATCCTCATCAGGTACAACTTTGTATCTCAAGTAGTTTTAGTCAAGTCAAGTCAAGCTTTATTGTCATTCTACTACACGTAAAGACATACAGGTCCTAAAGACAGAGAACTGTTTGCTAGCCAACTCAGACAACGTAAGCCATTTTCCCATTGTCCTCTGAGGACAATACAGTCCATGTAGAAAACCCAGGTATAGCTTGATAGCTAGATAGATAGATAGATAAAACATCTATGCATAGCTCACAGTAACCCTGTTTCCGTTTCTAATTCTAACCAGGACCAGAAGAACAAAAGAGAACATCTGACTGCTAAGGACGTAAAGGGCAGTGGGGTTGATTTAATAAAGGTAAATGGGATGTCTACAAGTGGATTTTCCCTTGGCTTTGCAAAGGTGGTGAAAATTCAATTTGCAAAGAATGTCCAATCAAGTGGAAAATAAAAATAAAATAAAGTAACAGTATTTTGCTTGCATATGATTGGGTGATTGAAGTCAGCAGAGCTTCACCACATTCACAAAGCTAAGAGAAAATGATCTTGCAAAGTGAACAGCCTATTCGCCTTTAGTAAATCAACCCCAATTCTTCTATAAGACACATTTCTAATTCAATAGAATTAATTATACTAAAACTTTGGTCTCAACGTAGGCTTTTTTGTTCCACTTATCTACTGTTGCTAATAACAATTTTTATACAACAACTGCCAATTTATGATTAGCAACTACTTTAAAATGATTCTGTGAAAACGTATTCAGTTACATTTTGCATTGTGTACAGTAGATCTTCTTCATTAAAACAAGTAAAGTACAACTGACCTAATTCACAAAGCTTTTACACAAGTATACATACGGTAGCTTTATTTTAGCCTAGGTTCACACTAGTGCTGTTTTATAATCATACCCATTTCAGTGCACTTTTGTAGTGTGCTAATGCATGTTTTTCATGCATTTTCATGCTTTGGGAGTTTTTGTTTTGGCCAAAGACTAACAATATCTGCTGTGACAGCATTGTTGGTAGGTGGAAAAGACTGGATTTTAAGCACAAACCTTCACCAAAAAGACACATGTACATGTGTTTTTCATGCTCTTCCAGCTAAGTCTATGGGTTCAAACGTGCACTGAGTAGCACCAAAAGAAGCACCCAAACCTTTTTCAAAAATCATATTGCACTGATGTGAATTGGTCTCATAGATGAGGGAAATCTGGAGCATCTGTACATAGCAACCAGTTAGCTTCCATATCTCATTTTTAATGTCTAAATGAACAAGCGTAAGACAGAAGATGATTGGTTACTATGCACAGCTGCTCCAGAGTCTGTCTGCTCCAGTTTTGATCAATTCCCATCAATGTAATTTCCAATATGGAGCATGGCAGCCTAATGGCAGATGCCCACCAAATTACACTAGTGTGAACAGGGGTTAACTTTCAAATCTCATTGGACTGAAAAAACACCTTTTTCAAATTAAGTATCTATACCCTGTTGTGTTAGCATTGTCAATTGAGCTTGATGTATAGTTCAGGGGGAAAAAAAATCTCAGGTGTTGCTTACCCCTCTAAACAGTAATTATAAATAGGAGGAATACAATTTTTTGTATAAATCAGTGCATCTCTACAAAAATGTTTGTAAAGCTGGTCTCTTTATAGGCATAACAAAGTCATCTGACTAAATATTTGATGGGTAGATTCACAGCATGATAACATGTACTAAAAGACTCCATTTATGTTGCATAACCACATTGTGCAGTAACACATTGGGAGGTATTTACTAAAACTGGTGCACACAGAATCTGGTGTTGCTGTGCACAGTAACCAATCAGCTTCTAGGTTTTAGCCCTGGTTCACACTGGTGCGATTTGACATGTCAAATCGGCGAAATTTGCGGGCAATGGCACCGTCCTAATCGGTGCGACGCCGCATCTGCGGCGCTGCACCGATTACAAAAAGTAGTTTCTGTACTACTTTTTGCAATTTCAGCCGCGATTTACATTGACATCTGTTTCAGATGTCTTTGAAATCGTGGCTGAAATCAGGACTGCCAGCGGGAGTGAAATCGTGCGAGTTCAGCTGAACTCGCAGGCTTCACTCCCGCAGCCCCAGTGTGAACGTGGGCTTATTGTCAAAGCGTAATCGAACATGCTGAAGTTAGAAGCTGATTGGTTACTATGCACAGCTGCACTAGATTCTGTGTGCACCAGTTTTAGTAAATCTCCCCCATAGTATAATTACCATTGATTCTGAATGGCGCTTGAATGCACATGTACAGTAGTACATTTATGCCTATAGCACACCACAATGCACAGGTGTGAATACTCTCTTATTTGCAGTGTGCTGTATTGTTAAAAACAGTGCAGGTGCCTTTTTCATGAGTTAGGTAATGCAACGTGCTTCAACACAGAAAAAAATGCACATTTACACACACAAAGATGTCAAAGGGCCATAAATGTAAAAATTAAATAAAAAAAATAACATGTTTAGAATCAATAAAGTTAAAATGCAGTATATTGTTGACACCTTGAATGTAAGCACATGATCTAACTAATGTTCTGAATGGCCCTATATACTCTGTGTATGGCATGCACCTATATATCTGCTATGCTTTGTAGATAATCAGCTTGTGTGATATCTCACCTGTTCCTTTGTCAGTGCTTTCCTGTCTCTTTGTGAGCTCGTATAAAAAGACTAGACTGGTCACATGATTTTCACATTATTTCGTTAATTACACTAGAGGTATCTAGTAAAGTAAACTGTGGAGATATGTAAATTGCTTGTGGCGTGGACATGCACCATTGTATTCCACTCCTCCAGTTTTTTTTTTTAGAAGGTGAGGAGTGCCAGTCTAACTGCCTGGATTTACTAGACTCAGCACATTTTTGAAGCTAAAAGGTTGTCTTTTCTGGTTAGCTACTTGACCCCCAGACCAATTCTGATATTTCTGTTATGCATGTAAAAATCATAATTTTATATATTTTTTTGCTAGAAAATGACTAAGAACCACCAAAGATTATATATTTTTTTATGCAGAGGCCCTAGAAAATAAATTGTTTGGTGTGTTGCAATTTTTTATGCCACACGATATTTGCATAGCGTTTTTTCAATCTTGTCTGGAGGCAAGGAGAAACCGTTTTAAAGGTAATATACCACTCCAGGTAGCAATCCGGGAAATTCACCTGCCCAGCACTGGGTGGGTGCTGGCTCTGTATGCAAGATACAAGCAAAGGAAAAAAGATCCAGATAGAGAAACAGTTTTACTTAACTGATCCTCCACTTCTACAGCAGATGGCGCTCCTCCGTGTTTTGGTGGTGGTCTGTCCTTCAATGTTGACTCATACAAATGCAGAGCAACCCTGTTTTGGTTTTTATGACATCAGGATCCTAGACCACTAGAGCGTGGAGGAGAAGAGGCTGCAAGAACTGGTTTAGCAGCAGGATGGAGCAAAGGGCGCAACGCGTATAGGGAGGAGCTGAGCCCGTGACGTTGTGCTATTCTTTTGCCCTGGAGCTGAGACGGCATTTGACCTTTGAATGCTTTTAACTGTCTGCCATTTTAGTAAGTGTATGTCTGCTTGTGGGAATAAACATGTTTTAGCGGAAAAACACTGTGTTTTTGCCTTTGTATCTTTCATAAAACTGCTGTGATTTGTGAGCTGTTGTGGGAGTTGGAGGAAACAGCCAGTTGGAGTGCAGAACGGAGGATTGAGGATTGAGGAGCGGGTCCATACATACTAGATAAGGTAAGAAAAAAACTGCGCTAATTCGTGAGCAAAAAGTTGTAAAGACTAAAGCTGCAACAAAAAGTGCTATACTACACCACCAGTTATATAAAGAGAAAAAGTTGCGCTAAACATACAAAAATTACTTGTTGTCTTAGTGAAAAATTAATTTAAAATAAGAAAACTAAATCAGGAAGGATGAATAAACATGCAAAATGTGATATAAAAGTGAATACAATAAAAAACCTTATGAAAAGGATCTAACATGTGAAGAACACGGCAGTTCTCCAAATAAACACTGTGAGTAATTAAAATGACCCCTAAAAAAAACAAACAATAACACGGTTCACAAGTGATATGACTAACAGTCAGAAGGAAACTGGAATATGAAAGTTCTTGAAAGTTAATTTAAAGGGGTCTTCCGCTGGGTTCTAAATAATCCGTGATGGAAGCACAACACCAATGGAATAGTGATAAGTAGAAAGAACCTCCACCGATAAAAACACTGCCACTTACCACAGATAGATGATCCCTTATGACAGGGGATCTGCGTACGCTTATGGCTTAATCCCCAGCCAAGGGTGTCTGGCAACTGCGTCTGACAGTGGTTTCCAAGGATGAATGTAGCGTCCTAACCAGGAAGTGCCGAATCTCAAATGATAGGCAGGCAGGCATGAACTTCCAATCGACCAATGGACCAAAGAAAACAAAAGGACTAATAGTGTAAATCCTTACACATTTATTCCACAAATATACAAATGCACACTTACAATATGTCGCAAAAATCAGTCAAAAGTAGAGAGCCGGCCGGCTCGAAATAAAAGCAGCCCGTACAGTTCCGGGTTTGTGTGGGCGCGGTGACGTCAGCACTCGACTCCTCCCTACGCGTTTCGTCATATCACTTGTGAACCGTGTTATTGTTTGTTTTTTTAGGGGTCATTTTAATTACTCACAGTGTTTATTTGGAGAACTGCCGTGTTCTTCACATGTTAGATCCTTTTCATAAGGTTTTTTATTGTATTCACTTTTATATCACATATTGGCTTAATTTTGCATGTTTATTCATCCTTCCTGATTTGGTTTTCTTATTTTAAATTAATTTTTCACTAAGACAACAAGTTATTTTTGTATGTTTAGCGCAACTTTTTTTCTTTATATACCATACATACTAGAGCCCGAAGTATCATATGCTGTTTGATTCAGTAATTAAGATGAGCAGGTTATTCACCTGGTGGAGGATAAGCACCAAAGCATGAATTGAATTTGAAGACATTTGGGTGATTTGTTTGTATCAAATTGAACAGAAATATCGGACTCTTGGAAATTATATTGACAATGGACTTATTTGCACCTTATGTTGAATTCATTGATTGAGAGTAGGAATGGGCCGAACACCCCCGGTTCGGTTCGCATCCAGAACATGCGAACAGGCAAAAAAATTGTTTGAACACGCAAACACCGTTAAAGTCTATGGGACACGAACATGAAAACTCAAAAGTGCTAATTTTAAAGGTTAATATGCAAGTTATTGTCATAAAAAGTGTTTGGGGACCCGGGTCCTGCCCCAGGGGACATGTATCAATGCAAAAAAAGTTTTAAAAACGTCTGTTTTTTCAGGAGCAGTGATTTTAATAATGCTTAAAGTGAAACAATAAAAGTGAAATATTCCTTAAAATTTAGTACCTGGGGGGTGTCTATAGTATGCCTGTAAAGTAGTGCATGTTTCCCGTGTTTATAACAGTCTCTGCACAAAATTACATTTCTAAAGGAAAAAAAGTAATTTGAAACTACTCGCGGCTATAATGAATTGTCGGGTCTCGGCAATACAGATAAAAGTCATTGAAAGTCATTAAAAAATAAAAATGCGTGGGGGTCCCCCAAAATTCCATTACCAGGCCCTTCAGGTCTGGTATGGATATTAAGGGGAACCCTGAAGCAAATTTAAAAAAAAAATAGCGTGGGTTTCCCCTCCAAAAATTCATACCAGACTCTTCAGGTCTGGTATGGGTTTTAAGGGGAACTCCACGCCAAAATAAAAAAAATGGCGTGGGGTTCCCCCCAAAAATCCATACCAGACCCTTATCCGAACACGCAACCTGGCAGGCCGCAGGAAAAGAGGGGGGATGAGAGAGAGCACCCCCCTCCTGAACCGTACCAGGCCACATGCCCTCAACGAGGGGAGGATGTCCCCATGTTGATGGGGGCAAGGGCCTTATCCCCACAACCCTTGCCCGGTGGTTGTGGGGGTCTGCGGGCGGGGGCTTATCGGAATCTGGAAGCCCCCTTTAAACAAAGGGGACCCCCAGATCCTGCCCCCCCTATTTGAATTGGTAAGGGGTACATTGTAGTGTCAAGTGTCAAAATGTTAAAAACCACAGGAGACGGCTTGGGACAAGTCCTTTATTAAAAATAAAAAAAAATAAAAAAGAGATTCCAGCGATGTAATCCAATAAATCCATCCTCGATCTCCAGAGATGTAATCCAATTCTCAATCTCCAGCGATGGATGATCTCCAGCGACTTCAGCGAGGAACACGCACACAATCCTGCCTCCACCGGAGGCAGGATCGGGGAATGACGCGGTGCCAGCCTGACAGCTCTTATGTAGCTGAGGGCGGGGCCACCCATCACGTGATCCCGTCCCCCTCTGACACAAGGGGTAACGCCAGGGTTTCCCAGTGACGTGTACGGGTGACCCCGCCCCCCTCTGATGCAACGCGTGGTCACCCATACACATCACTGGGAAACCCCAGTGTTTCCCCTTGCGTCAGAGGGGGACGGAATCATGTGACAGGTGGCCCCGCCCTCAGCTACATAAGAGCTGTCAGGCTGGCGCCGCGTCATTCCTCGATCCTGCCTCCGGTGGAGGCAGGAGCGTGTGCGTGTTCTTCGCTGGAGTCACTGGAGATCAACCATCGCTGGAGATCGAGAATTGGATTACATCGCTGGAGATCGAATATGGATTTATTGGATTACATCGCTGTAATCTCTTTTTTATATTTTATTTTCTTATTTTTAATAAAGGACTTGTCCCAAGCCGTCTCCTGTGGTTTTTAAAATTTTGACACTTTTTTTGTGAAATGGTAGGGGTACAATGTACCCCTTACCAATTCACATAGGGGGGCCGGGATCTGGGGGTCCCCTTTGTTAAAGGGGGCTTCCAGATTCCGATAAGCCCCCCGCCCACAGACCCCCCACAACCACCGGGCAAGGGTTGTGGGGATGAGGCCCTTGTCCCCATCAACATGGGGACATCCTCCCCATGTTGAGGGCATTTGTCCTGGTATGGTTCAGGAGGGGGGTTCTCTCTCTCGTCCCCCCTCTTTTCCTGCGGCCTGCCAGGTTGTGTGCTCAGATAAGGGTCTGGTATGGATTTTTGGGGGAACCCCACGCCATTTTTTTTTAATTTTGCCGCGGAGTTCCCCTTAAAATCCATACCAGACCTGAAGGGTCTGGTATAGATTTTTGGGGGGAACCCCACGACATTTTTAAAAATACCATACCATACCTGAAGGGCCTTGTAATGGAATTTGGGGGAACCCAACGCATTTTTAATTTTATTTATCAATGACTTTCAATGACTTTTATCTGTTTTGCCAGGACCCGACAATTCATTATAGCCGCGAGTAGTTTTAAATGACTTTTTTTCCTTTAGAAATGTCATTTTGTACAGAGACTGTTATAAACACGGGAAACATGCGCTACTTTACAGGCATACTATAGACACTCCCCAGGTATGAAATTTAAAGGAATATTTCACTTTGATTGTTTCACTTTAAGCATTATTAAAATCACTGCTCCCGAAAAAACGGCCATTTTTAAAACTTTTTTTTGCATTGATACATGTCCCCTGGGGCAGGACCCAGGTCCCCAAACACTTTTTATGACAATAACTTGCATATTAACCTTTAAAATTAGCACTTTAGATTTCTCCCATAGACTTTAAAGGGTGTTCCGCTGCTTTTCGAATTTGCCGCAAACAACCCAAATTGTTCGCTATTCGGCGAACGGGCAAACAGCCAATGTTTCAGTCAAACTCATGTTCGACTCAAACAAATAGCCCATCCCTAATTGAGAGATTCATATTGTATTGCACTATATAGCCTGTTTATGTGGTACATTCTTTATGATAGATTTAAGTTGCGCTTCACTATATTTAATAGAAGAGGATTGGAAAAGTAAATCTTTTTTCCCTAGACCAAAACGAGCAATTAACCCTTGGGCTTTAACATTTTTCTTCTCACCGCTCTATAATTAGTTCTCAAAATTTCCAAAATGTCTTAAGAGGTCAAATGCAAGGCATTAAAATAAGCACACAAAACAGGATTTTCAGGTTAAATACAGTACATATGGTCTTATACATGCACTGTTTTTAGTACATACTGTACAAAAACTGTTTTCTCCTCCTGCAATATGGAGCTTTCATTGGGACTATCTTCCCCTATGTGACATTGTCAACAGCGATGTTGAGGAAGTAAGTAGAGTCACGTGCTATCCTAAGCCTGGAAGTAATAGGTAATTTTCTTAAAGTGCAGGAGAGTGAAGGCAGAGTGCTTTTGGTGAGTCTTCCATTAAAGTGAGCATGTTGCTTTGTTTTGCATCAGTAAACCACAGGTTCATCTTTTCTGCGGGCTGAAGACTGACAAGAGAAAATTGATTGATGCCCCCATTCATATTAACAGTGTGGATGCCTGAATACAGTGGCACTACTAAACGGTGACTACACCTGGTAGTATACAGTCACTGTCTGGCCAATAATCTTTCTACCTTGCTCAGTAGATTTTTAAATCCACTTTTGTCAATACAGGTGGTGCCAACTTAAATTACAAACATTTGAACCATCTATGAAGGTTTTAGGGTTCTCTTTATACAATAAGGGGTTTACCATTTCAGTCAGCTACACAGTTCACATACAGTATATGCACTTTTATCCAGTCTGTTTGGATTCACATCGATTTCTGCATGTTTTCATGTGAGTTTACATGCGTGATCAGTAATCATGCATTTTTACACACTGCCATTAATAGGCCCTATAGCAGGGATAAGCAATTAGCGGACCTTCAGCTGTTGAAAAACTACAAGTCCCATCATGCCTCTGCCTCTGGGTGTCATGCTTGTGGCTGTCAGAGTCTTGCTATGCCTCATGGGACTTGTAGTTCTGCAACAGCTGGAGGTCCACTAATTGCATATCCCTGCCCTATAGCATTGCATAGATGTGAACTAATATCATATAAAGTAAACCTGTCCCTATATCATGCACACTAAAGTATTGACATTTTCTAAACAAGCAGTAAAAGTTCTTTAATTTGCCCTCATTCATCTCTGTATCTATAAACACTGTGGAGAAAAATAATGTTCAAAATGTACAACACTGACATTGAGGTGGGTATAGTTCTGCTTTAACCACTTCTCCACCGGGCCTATTCTGGCACTTCTCTCCTTCATGTAAAAATCATAATTTTTTTGCTAGAAAATTAATCAGAATCCCCAAACATTATATATTTTTTTTTTAGCAGACACCCTAGGGAATAAAATGGCGGTCACTGCAACTTTTTATCTTGCACGGTATTTGCGCAATAATTTTTCAAACGCCTTTTTTTGGGGAAAAAAACGGTTTCACGAATTAAAAAAATAACAAAACAGTTAAGTTAGCCCAATTTTTTTGTATAATGTAAAAGATGCTGTTACGCAGAGTAAATAGATACCTAACATGTCATGCTTTAAAATTGCGCACACTCATTGAATGGCGCCAAACTTCGGTACTTAAAAATCTCCATAGGCAACGCTTTAATTTTTTTTACAGATTACTATTTTCAAGTTACAGAGGAGGTCTAGTACTAGAATTGTTGCTCGCACTCTACCACACGCGGCGATACCTCACATGTGGGGTTTGAATAGCGTTTACATATGTGGGAGGGACTTACATGCGTGTTCGCTTCTGAACGCGAGCTACCGGGGACAGGGGCATTTAACTTTTTTTTTTTTACTGATTTTTTTTTATTTGGACACTTTTTTTTTATTTCTTTTTTTGATCACTTTTATTCTTATTACAAGAAATGTAAACATCCCTTGTAATAGGAATCATTGTGACAGGTCCTCTTTATGGAGAGATTCGGGGTCAATAAGACCCCATATCTCTCCTCCTGGCTGGAAAGCATGAGATCGGTGAAAAAAAATTCACCGATCTCATGCTGACAGCCTCAATTGCGGCTTTGTTTACTTCCAGGTAACGGGCGTGACGTCACAACATCGCGCCCGGGACTCCGACGGTCAAAGAGATGACTGGTGACCATCTGGTCACCGGAAATCTCTATGATCCTCATGTGACGCCGGCCGATTCGCTCTCCGGGCCCCCGATGGCACGGGAGAGCCTGGAGAAGCACCCGATGGCGGCGGGAGGGGGGGATGTCCCCTCCCGCCGCCTATAAGAACATTCAAGCGGCGGAACTGCCGCTATGATTGTTCTCGTGGTGCGTAGAATCGCCGGCATGACAGAATGATATCTGAATAATGCCTGTAGCTGCAGGCATCATTCAGATATCCCCACTCAAATTCAAGGACGTCATATGACGTCCTTGGTGGAGAAGTGGTTAAAGGCAGCCATGGGGGTCAGGGATGGCATGCTTTAAAGCAACTTGTTAATAACACTTAAAATTCAAAACAGTGCAGCTCATAATAAAAAGTCCATAATAATAAAATCACAAAAGGAAAGTCCTAAAGATGATCTAGGTGCTTGGAAATCACCAAACGACAACACACCGATCTTCTTGTGCACAAAGAGTCCGCCACCAACACAGATAGTGCTTCGCTCACCTCCAATAGTATACTTAGTGGGCACTTAGTTTATTTATTCTTTTTATGGTTCCCGTGATGACCCCTCTCTTCTGATACATGTGGACCTCACCGGTATTCACCCCCATTTTGCATCACCCTGTATGAGTGGGAAATCTGCGTTTTTTGACCTATCTGTGAGAATATAGGTCAACTATTGGAGGTGAGCGAAGCACTACCTGTGTTGGTGGCGGGCTCTTTGTACACAATTCAGCCTTTAAAAACGTGTGTTCAGCAGAGTTTGCACCGGCGTCTCGTGTGCATGGGGCCTAAAGCCTATGCTTTATGTGAAATGTGGGACCAGTAACTATGCACAGAAATCTCCCACCAATCATGGTTACATCTTGTGCTGCCCCGCATCCCTAACTTTGGACTTGCCTCCCTAGCTTGTGTAAAACATCATGTGGGGAGGCTCAAACAGAGAAAACAAGGTGAAGATATTGAAAGGGAGACATTGGGGTTGATTTACTAAAGGCAAAATGACTGTGCACTTTGCAAAGTGTAGTTGCACTCTGCAAGTGCAGTTGCTTCAGATCTTAGTAAATGAGCAGAAGCTCTGCTGACTTCCATCATCCAATCATATGCAAGCAAAAATGCTGTTTTTTTTTTTTTCTCCTTACGTGTGATTGGGTATTCTTTGCAAAGCGAAGCCTTACCTCATTTACTAAGCCCTGGAGCAATTGCACAGTCATTTTGCCTTTTGTAAATCAACCCCATTGTGGGCATGTGCAGTGTGAGTGGCAACACATCAGCCCCAGCATTAGCTGCTATTGCTTTGCCACTAAGAAGATGGAGTAAATTAAAAACCACAGGATCAATCGGGTATGTATCTACAGTAAATATATAAGACGAGGGAAGAAAAGGTAAACAACATAGATAGACATGTGCGATTCGTTTTGTACGAATCGAAAATTTGTACGAATTTCCGGAAGTTTGTACATTTGGAAGCATCCGAAATACGAATTTCTATTCTTACGAATTTTATACGAAATACGAAATTTCGTTTACGAATTTCGTTTCGGGAGTGGGAGACTGCTCAGACTGGTACTGGTAATCGATGGGAGATTCAGAATTGGACAAAATAAGAATGTTTGTAATATCGTTTTATTATTGTCATAATAATTACGATTATTCGTTATGATGAAGTTAAAAACCCAGGAAGTCAGCACAGCGCAGGGATGATTGGAGCCCCTCATAATGAGCACAGCAGGGGTACAGCCCCAGGAGGAAGTCAGCACAGCACAGGGATGGTGGGAGTCACTCATAATGAGCACAGCACAGGGATGGTGGGAGCCCCTCATAATGAGCACAGCAGGGGTACAGCCCCAGGAGGAAGTCAGCACAGCACAGGGGTGGTGGGAGCCCCTCATAACGAATGTTCGTAATTGTTACGAAAAGTTAACGAACCTAACAAACTTTTGTATTTCGTACGAATCCAAATTGAATTTCAGACACAAACTACGAATTAATGGGCTACTACAAACCCAGGAAGTCAGCGCAGCACAGGGATGATGGGAGCCACTCATAGTGAGCACAGCAGGGGTACAGACCCATGGGGAAAGTCAGCACAGCACAGGGATGGTGGGAGCCCCTCATAATGAGCACAGCACAGGGATGGTGGGAGCCCCTCATAATGAACACAGCAGGGGTACAGCCCCAGGAGGAAGTCAGCACAGAACAGGGATGGTGGGAGCCCCTCATAACGAATGTTCGTAATTGTTACGAAAAGTTACCGAACCTAACGAACTTTCATATTTCGTACAAATCCAAATTGAATTTCGGACACGAATTACGAAATACGAATTAATGGGCTACTAGAAACCCAGGAAGTCAGCACAGCACAGGGATGATGGGAGCCCCTCATAATGAGCACAGCAGGGGTACAGCCCCAGAAGGAAGTCAGCACAGCACAGGGATTGTGGGAGCCCCTCATTATGAGCATAATGAGTCGACGACTGCCATATTGAGAAAGGGATTTTTTGCTTTTTAAATTCATCGTAACGAATGTTCGTAATTGTTACGAAAAGTTAACGAATCTAACGAAAATTCGTACTTCGTACTAAACGAATCCAAATTGAATTCGGACACGAATTACGAAATAAGAATTTTCGTCTAATACGAAACGGAACGGAACAAAACGAAACAAATTTATTGACGCCGCACATGTCTAATAGATTATAGATATCATTATAAATATAAATTCCAATGGAAAAGTTTTTTAATTTATTGACATTAATTCCATTTTTGTTGCACAAAGTAAAGTATATTGTGTGAATTGTGATACAAGATAAGCCATCCGGCCCCTCTTTAAACAGTGTAATTTTTGGTAAAGTGAAACAACCCAGAAAATGCATGATGAGATCTATGCCATTACAGTCAATGGGTCTGTTTCCTTCCACGCATTGTCGTTTAGGCAGGGTTCACACTGCAACACGGAGCGGCTCACAGCAGGGGTCCGGTGCGTCCCTGTTCACCCTTTCAGGTCCAATTTCAGCAGAATTTTTGGCTGAATTCGGACCTGAAATGGACCAGAAGACACACAGGATTCCTGTGCAATTCGCACCGGAGCCGCTGCGGAGATGTATGATCCGGCTCCATAGAGAGCCAGTCACAATCTCCTGACATGCAAATTAGATGCAGGGAAAGCCGTATCCAATTCGCAATAGTGTGAACCCAGCCTAAGTGTATTTTTTCTGCATTGTAACAAAATACATCTGTTGTTGAAATTGAAATGAATGAAAAAAAAGCCTTTGAAAATCATAAAAAAATTGAAAAATGTGTAAAAATGTACTTAACTTTTTGAAAGTGGACGTTTGAGACATTCCTAAGGCTCAGTATTCATTATAGTTTGATAGTCACCGATCTCTACCCTATTTTTCTTGAATTTGGTAGACAGTTGAAAGCTTTTATGAAGCCCAAGCCTGTTCACAATAACTTGAAATAGGCTCCAACATAGACCACTTTGTAAACACAAAAGATACCTCCTAACCTCTTAGAAACCACTCTCTATGTGTTCAGTAAGGGCAGATGGCGGGTGTAGCAGGTGTTTAGAGGTATCTCAGTGACCAGTGGCAGGAGCGCCGCCCCCTCTCTCCACTGCACCCGTCACTCAAGTCAACAATACATAGATTCATGCATTGCATGAATCTATGTATTGTCGCCGGCGTCGCTGCCGCCCACTATTCAGGTGTCCGGCCCTCTGATGTGTGACGGCCATCTGAATAACAGCGGTGGGTATGTTTTGGAAGTGCCTATCAGAGCCAGCGGCTCTGATAGCCTTCCCGATTACAGCCTGTGGGCTCTAATTGGCTTCCAAATAGTTAACCAGAGGGCTCACAGGCTGTGGGTTCCCTGGTCGCCTCTCAGCCAATCAGGTTCACCGGGTCTGGTTACCGGTAACCTGACTGGCTGAAGCGACATCGGGGGCAGGAGAAGACATTGAGGGCGCGTGGAGGAGGATGGCTGACCCAAGAAAGGTAAGTGCCGGGCGGGGGGGGTTGCAATCTGGTGGTATTTGAGGCGGCAATCTGGCGGCATTTTACGGGGCAAACTGGCGGTTTCTGAGGGGGCAAACTGGCGGCAATTGATAGGCACAGTGGCAACAATTGATAGCACAGTGGCGACAATTGATGGCATGGCACAGTGGCGACAATTGATGGGCACAGTGGCGACAATTGATGGCATGGCACAGTGGCGACAATTGATGGCATGGCACATTGGCGACAATTGATGGGCACAGTGGCGACAATTGATAGCACAGTGGCGACAATTGATGGCACAGTGGTGACAATTGATAGCACAGTGGCTGCGTTTGATGGCATGGCACAGTGGCGACAATTGATGGGCACAGTGGTGACAATTGATGGCACAGTGGCGACAATTGTTAGCACAGTGGCTGCGTTTGATGGCATGGCACAGTGGCGACAATTGATGGGCACAGTGGCAACAATTGATGACACAGTGGTGACAATTGATGACACAGTGGCTGCGTTTGATGGCACAGTGGTGACAATTGATGGGCACAGTGGCTGCGTTTGATGGCACAGTGGCGACAATTGATGGGCACAGTGGCGACAATTGATGGCACAGTGGCTGCGTTTGATGGCACAGTGGTGACAATTGATGGGCACAGTGGCTGCGTTTGATGGGCACAGTGGCGGTAATTGATGGGCACAGTAGCTGCGTTTGATGGGCACAGTGAGGCTGCAATTGATGTTTTTTGTTTTTTTGTTTGTTTGCCCCCCACAAAAATTTTGATCACCAGCTGCCACTGTCAGTGACTATTTCATAATAGGGCACCTTCCAACCACAACCAGCTTATCCTTTTGCTATAAATAATTCTCTCTGAGCAGGTAGAAAGCTGCTGACTTGCACATCCACCCTACAGTCGTGTTATCCGTGCGAGTTTAGCTGAAGGATAATTAAACCATGGTAATATTTTAAAAAACAGCATAAAAATATGTATAAAATGAATTGTTAATTTTATACAGTTCTCTGAACTTTAACTTGTAAATTGAAATTGCTGACTTCATATTCTTTTTTATAACATGTCTGTAAATCCTGTGAAGATGTATGATGCACAGCTATTTCATATGTCAGCTAAATTCTCTGTGTTTTCTGTCCCAGTTGTTTATAAGTCTATTGCTCAGCCACATTATATGGCATAAAGGCAAAATACAGGCGCCCTAAAGTAGGATCAGAGATATTTATTTCTGTGAAAGTGAAAACCCAATTAAAGAACACTCAAACTTTTATGAAGGATTGTACAGTCCTTAAACGTGAACTCTATTTTTATTCCCCTTTTCTTTCTTTTTTACTTGTGTAGTGGGGTTCTACTGTTATGGACTATTGTTATGTGTGTACACCCCAAACTTCCTCCTATGTTCCAGTTACAACTTTATAGACTATTATTTACTTATGTTCAGTAATGCTGGTGGAACTCATGGTACAGGGAGAGAGAGACTCCGTTGCCATGGATACCTAATAGACTATGGTACCCACAGTGCAGCTGTGCTCCCAGAATGCATTACAACCACCGCACAGCCTGCTGGGGGAGGTTACATAAAGGAAGGGAGGGGTCACGCTCGGTCTGGACTCCGCGCTCAACCAAGCAGGAAGTTTGTGTGAGGCCTGCTGCCGGGGCGACTAGGCCCAAAGCCTGGGCCTACAACTTCGCGGAGCATCACCACGCCAGAGAGGGGTCTCTTTCAGTGTGACTAGCTCGTGTCACCCTCAGATCGGAGTCATCTGCCAACCGACATCTTCAGCTGCTGTCAGAAGGACCAGAGGCTGTGTGTTACGGAGAGGTCGGGGATCAAGGTACCGACCGCAGAGCCTGTCAGGTGAGCTAGGCCTGTCTGGGTGAGCGGGTACCTGCCCAGAATCTACAACTGTTGCTAGGTTTGTGACTCTTGAAGGCCCACAACCACCCGAGTAGTGAGCTACACGTACACCAGGACATGGTGTGGTAGCTGCGTAGTTAAAGTTGGCGTTATACTGACTATTAGTTTCACTCCCAAAAGCATTGCAAGAGTCTACTTCACATCTTTAATCTCCTGTGGATTACAATTATAAAGTGCACCAACGTTTGCTAGCGAAGATTCCCACCCTCAAGGAACTTGTACACATAGGCATGCGCACAGGGTGTGCCAGGTGTGCCCAGGCACACCCTAATCACCCTGTGCAGCACAGATTCCCCCTACTGCCCTGGCTTTCCCCTCCTTCCCTCTGCAGCACTACCAGCTTCCCTCCTTTCCTCTCCTGCTGCGGGGATGTTTTAGGATGAGTGAGGCAAGGGGCTGGTAAATATGTATTTATCAGCCCCTTCCCTTTCTGAATGAACATAGTGAATGATCAGTAGTGTGTGTTTGAGCTTTGGTGTGCACACCCTAATGCAATAGGCTGCGCACACCTATGCTTGTACAGTAATCTGAGTCAGGCCTGACAGGAACTAACTTTGACGGGACACGGGGTGGTATTGCCCACTAGGGGAGCTTGCGAGCTTAGGATTGTTTATCCATAGATAGTAGGTACCAGTTTATTTTAGAATCTTTATCTTACAATTATGATAGACTCTTGCAGGGCCCTGCAGAGTCATTTGAAGCTATTTACATATATATAATTGTCTTGATTTGCTTATTATCTCAGATAAAGTAAACTTTATCTTTGTTTAAGTATGTGTGAAGTACTTTTATTGGCCTGAAGGACCTCAAACGGAGAAAGGTAATATATATATATATATATATATATATATATATATATATATATATATATGTGTGTACTTAAGGTGGTATATTTTCATGCAGAATTGTGTTTCCCCATAGCCAGTGGGTTTTACAATTCTTTCCGCTACCAGTTGTGCCAAGGGAGGGTTCGAGCCAGTTAAGGGGTTGAGAATCAGAGGGCAGGCCCAAACAAAACGAGCAGCTCCTACGGGGGTAGTGCTACACTTACAAGATATAGACTTAAGTTCACCTATAAAGTTTAGACAGCAATGAGACATAGATGTAGCAATAACCTTCGATGGGGCCATTAGAAAGAAACTGTGTCTTCCTTACCTTTCCAGGGACTACCAGCTCCAAAAGCACACCAACAAAATTCAGGCTCAGTCTAAGGGTGTCTTATAGTTTTATTGCAGATCTTGAACATAGACAGAAAGGAGAGATGAGGGTACAGGATACTCAAAAGCACATGCAGATCTTGAAGGACAGATTCCTTACAAAGTCTTGTTTCAGCAGAATTGGGCCCTATAGAAGGTAGTAGTGGGGCAGCCAATCAATCTTAGACCCTTTGAGAGCAATCACAGTCCTTGCAGCAACCTCTGGTGTCTAACTCTCAAGACACTTCCACACCTGAAGCTATAGGCGAAAGGTCTTATTCACAATCTCCAGGAACAACTTCTGCCAAACTCACCCGCAACACTCTTCAGTGAAAGGGTTCCCCCTAAAGCCCAGCTTCCACAGGTAGTATATTAGCATTTGTAAATGTTTTTTCTGCTTTTTTATTTTTTTCTTCTTTCAGCGAGGAAAATTTCTACTTAGTTCTTTTTGTTATGCGGGGGACTGGGAAGCTGTGTTTACCATAATTAACCCTATATGGAGACAGATATCTCATCAGTTGAACTAGATATGAACACTGTTTGTCTTAACCACTTCAGCCCGGAAGAATTTACCCCCTTAATGACTGAAGGGATATTTAGCTTAACCGCTTCTTTTGTTGGTATAATCAGTTTCCATTTTGTGTTTCTACTTGTACTGTATTTGACATATTACTAGGTGCGTACTGGTAAACTAGTTTTGTTTCTCATGTTCTTGTTATCTTCTCTTTGAAGTTTAGTTTCTTATTAAGCACGAGATTTCTTAGAAATAATTAGTTTCACTTTTGTCATGAAATGTCTCTGTATATGATTGGATAATTTGTCAAAGGGCGGTACTTTCTGAAAGCCCCTTTAAATATTCAGACCAAGGAATAAAGATTAGATTTGCTCGGAGAGACCTTGCTGTTTTGTGTAATTGTCTCAATGGGCTAATCTCACAGGTCTGGGGGGATTGTAGGTCAAATCTTATCAGAGATATTATCAAGATTCAAACTCACCCCTAGACTATCTAAATTCCCCATCAGTTGGGGGCTCGTCCGGGATCGATTATAATATGTCTGTCGGGTGAGTAGAATTGATATATGTATCTTCTCTCACCGTGACGTCTATTTAGAAATCGTTTCCTTTAAAGGGACCTGTGATTTATGTCGAAGCTGTTTTTTGAACCTTAATATTAAGTTAACTGCTCCGAGAAGCAGTAAGAAGCGCTGTTCCGTGTTAACAGCGAGATAAGCCTTGGGAGGGCTTGTGAGACTGCTCTGAGAAGCAGCATTTGTTCTGGGTGAACAAATAAAAAGACTGCTCCGAGAAGCAGCATTTGTTCTGGGTGAACAAAGAAAAAGACTGCTCCGAGAAGCAGCAAGGAACGCTGTTCCGTGTTAACAGCGAGATAAGCCCCGGGAGGCTTATGACACTGCTCCGTGTAGCAGAAAGCTCTGGGAGAGCTATTGGAGGACTCTGTGAAGTCCACAGGAAAATGATTTATACAGTACTGTAATTATAAGAACAAGTCTGATAATGTGTGCCGGACAAAACCCGATCTCTTTGCTTATCTTTTTATCGCTTGCTCGTAGAAGTTGTAAGATAATTTGTAATCTGTCTGTGTGTGTGTGGGAGTGTTGTGAGGTAAGATGACACTTTTCACTGCACTGTGTTATAATTGAACTCTCGGCTCCTTTTAGTGATTGATGGAAGTTCCCCAATCGAAACGTAGGGTGATGCTACAGTATCCGGTGATGTATTGACGTTTATTTTTAAAGATTTATATATGAATGCTTTGACTCTAAAGTATAAGATAGTGTACATAGTAGCAGTGTTAATAACACTTTCTTAAGGTAATACATAAATTGGTATAGTCAGTAGGATACTCTGAGGCTAACTTTTGATCAAAACATGCCATTTGAATAATTCTTTTTGCTACTGACATCTCTTGCGCAGGGGAAGTCAGGTGCAAAATTTGGACATTTGGCTTTTTGCCAACAATGACCAGAGCATTTTTTGGGCTATAAACAAAAAAAGACAGACAATTAAAAAAAAAAAATAATTTTTTTTTACTTTTTGCTATAATAAATAGCCCAAAAATATATTTAAAAAAAAATTCCTTCCTCAGTTTACGCTAAATATGTATTCTTCTACATATTTTTGGTAAAATAAATCGCAATAAGCGTATACTGATTGGTTTGCGCAAAAGTTATAGTGTCTACAAAATAAGGGATAGATTTATGGCATTTTTATTATCATTTTTTTTTATTAGTAATGGCAGCGATCTGCGATTTTTATTGTGACTGTGACATTGCAGCGGACAGATCGGACACTTTTAACACTATTTTGGGACCACTGACATTTATACAGCGATCAGAGCTTAAAAATAGCCACTGATTACTGTATAAATGTCACTAGCAGGGAAGGGGTTAAACACTAGGGGGAGATCAAGGGGTTAAGTGTGTTCCCTCAGTGTGTTATAACTGTAGGGGGGATGGGCTCACTAGAACATAACAGAGATCACTGTTCCCTATCACTGGGAGCAGTAGATCCCTGTCATGTTACTAGGCAGAACAGGGAAATGCCTTGTTTACATTAGGGATAAGCTTCGTGTTCGAGTCAAACCCATGTTCGACTCGAACATTGGCTGTTCGGCCATTCGCTGAATTTCGAACATTATGGGCCGTTCGTGCCAAATTCGAGTGACGCGTCACGGCCCATAATTCACTGCGGCTTCGCAGTGCATTGCTGGCTGATGATTGGCCAAGCATGCACTATGACCCGCATGCTTTTGCCAATCACAGCGCCGTCAGCACAGAGAGACATAATTGGCCAAAGGAAGGGTGCCTTTGGCCATTCATGGCTCAGGGGAGTAGGTACACGCCCCACACTATACAAGGCCGCCTGCGTGTCGGCCTTGTGTAGTGTGTTGCGGCGGCGGAGAGAGATAGAGAGTCATAAGCCCCATACACACTATCAGTTTTCTTGCAGGTTTTTGTCTTCAGGTTTACCAAAACCATGTAGTACAAGGGCCTGCCTGATTGCATACGAATTGAAACTCTTAAGGTTTGACCTCATATTAGATGGTTTTGGTAAACCTGAAGACAAAAACCTGCAGGAAAACTGATAGTGTGTATGGTGCTAGAGTGTCATTTCATTTCAGTTAGATAGATCAGGCAGGCGATTGAGTTAGCTTTAGTCAGTGTATTTAGTATATATATATGCATACTAGGAGTTTATATATATATATATATATATATATATATATACTGTATTCCTTTTAGCTAGATCTGTTCCTGTTATTCTCTTCCTAATATACTGACAGGCAGGCAGTTGATTGTGGTAGCAGCAGTATTTTCAGTCAATGTACTGTATCCTGTGTACAGTGTGCAACTAAAGCTAACTGCAGACAATTCCTGGTGTTCTCTTTTCTAATATACTGACAGGCAGGCAGCTGCAGTATTTTTAGTCAGTTTACTTTATCCTGTGCACAGTGTGCACCTAAAGCTAACTGCAGACCATTGCTGGTGTTCTCTTCCTAATAATACCACAGGCAGGCAGGCAGCTGCAGTATTTTCAGTCAGTGTACTTTATCCTGTGCACAGTGTGCAACTAAAGCTAACTGCAGACAATTGCTGGTGTTCTCTTCCTAATAATACCACAGGCAGGCAGCTGCAGTATTTTCAGTCAGTGTACTGTATCCTGTGCACAGTGTGCAACTAAAGCTAACTGCAGACAATTGCTGGTGTTCTCTTCCTAATACCACAGGCAGGCATGCAGCTGCAGTATTTTCAGTCAGTGTACTTTATCCTGTGCACAGTGTGCAACTAAAGCTAACTGCAGACAATTGCTGTTGTTCTCTTCCTAATAATACCACTGGCAGGCAGCTGCAGTATTTTCAGTCAGTGTACTTTATCCTGTGCACAGTGTGCAACTAAAGCTAACTGCAGACAATTGCAGGTGTTCTCTTCCTAATAATACCACAGGCAGGCAGGCAGCTGCAGTATTTTCAGTCAGTGTACTGTATCCTGTGCACAGTGTGCAACTAAAGCTAACTGCAGACAATTGCTGGTGTTCTCTTCCTAATAATACCACAAGCAGGCAGGCAGCTGCAGTATTTTCAGTGTACTTTATCCTGTGCACAATGTGCAACTAAAGCTAACGGCAGACAATTGCTGGTGTTCTCTTCCTAATAATACCACAGGCAGGCAGGCAGCTGCAGTATTTTCAGTCAGTGTACTGTATCCTGTGCACAGTGTGCAACTAAAGCTAACTGCAGACAATTGCTGGTGTTCTCTTCCTAATAATACCACAGGCAGGCTGGCAGCTGCAGAATTTTCAGTCAGTGTACTGTATCCTGTGCACAGTGTGCAACTAAAACTAACTGCAGCCAATTGCTGGTGTTCTCTTCCTAATAATACCACAGGCAGGCAGCTGCAGTATTTTCAGTCAGTGTACTGTATACTGGCCACAGTGTGCAGCTAAAGCTGACTGCAGACAATTCCTTGTGTACCTACCTATTCCAATACATCAAATAAAGTATGTCTGGAGAGCCAACAAGGAGAGGCAGACACACAGGCCAATAAAAGAGTGCAAGCAGGCTCTGTGTCTAGAGGCAACAGTGCTGGTCGTGGACACGGTGCATCCTCATCAGCACGTGGCCGTGGGGCACGCTTGTCCTTTTATTCGGCAGCTGGCCATGTTGAGCCGCAACATGCTGAAGAGATGGTAGCCGTGCTCATCCTCCTCATCCTCTCTCACCCAGCCTCAGGGTACTTTGTCAGCCAAAGCGGCCTCTTCCCTCGGCTCAATGGCATCAGTCACTCCTTCCCTAGCCCCACCATGTCCTCCTGAGGAGTCCCCCGATCTGTTTGACCACAGTGTTGGGTACATGCTGCAGGAGGATGCGCAGTGTTTTGAAGGCTCCGATGATGGTACCCAGCTTTAGGAAAGCAGTAACGTGAGCCCAGAGAAAGGGGGTGCCCAAGAAGAACAGCAAACTGCCAGGCATGTTCCCCCAGCTGCAGCATACTGCCAGGTTTGCTCCAGTGATGAGGAAGGAGGGGATGATTAGGTCACTGACTCTACGTTGGTGCCTGATAGGAGAGAGGAGGAGGAGGCACATCTCTAATACCTTTAGTCCTCTCAGAAACCTGCACTGAGAGGAATGAAGGTGTAGAATTAGGTGTGTCACTGCCAAGTACTTGCGGGCAATCTGCTATCGGTACACCAACGTCAGATTGTACCAGGCAAATTTCCCTGCCCCAGCTGCTGGACCGCAAAAAGAAGTTCGCTCCCAGCCATCCACATGCCCAGCGGTTGAATGCTAGCTTAGCTAAATTGCTAGCACTTCAACTGCTGCCTTTTCAGTTGGTAGACTCTGCCCCCTTCCGTGAGTTTGTGGAATGTGCGGTTCCTCAGTGGCAGGTTCCCAAACGCCACTTTTTTTCACGAAGGGCGATTCCGGCTCTCTACCGGCATGTGGAAGGCAATGTCTTGGCCTCACTGGACAGGGCGGTCAGCGGTAAGGTGCATAATACCGCTGACTCATGGTCCAGCAGGCTTGGACAGGGACGTTACCTATCTTTCACGGGGCATTGGGTGACTCTGCTGGCAGCTTGGAAGGATGCAGGACAGGGTGCAGTAGTGTTGGAGGTTGTTCCGCCACCACGCCTCCAAAATACTAGTAGTGGTGACACACCTCTCTCCTCCACCCCCTCCTCTTCTTCTTCCTCGATGGCCTCTTCCTCTGCGGATTTGTCCTCGGAACCAGCGGTGCTCCGTAGGCGTTCAAGGGGCTACGCAACTACGCAGGCAAAAAGATGCCATGCGGTGCTTGAGCTGGTGTGCTTGGGGGACAGGAGCCACACTGGGGCAGAGATTCTGTTAGCTCTGCAGGGGCAGGCTCAGAGGTGGTTGACGCCACACCAGCTTAAGCCAGGAATGGTGGTTTGCGACAATGGCACAAACCTCCTCTCCGCTCTCCGACAGGGACAACTGACCCATGTGCCCTGTTTGGCTTACGTCCTTAACTTGGTGGTGCAGTGGTTCATGGGCAGGTACCTGGGCTTACAGGATGTCCTGAGGCAGGCCAGGAAACTCTGTGTGCATTTCCGCCGGTCATATAATGCCAATGCTCGGCTGGCTGACCTCCAAAAGGAATACAACCTGCCCAAGAACCGCCTAATCTGTGACATGCCCACCAGGTGGAACTCAATGTTGGCCATGCTGCAGCGGCTGCACACGCAGCAGAGGGCCATTAATGAGTATCTGTGCCAATATGGCACAAGGACAGGGTCCGGGGAGCTTGTTTTTTTTTTGCCACGCCAGTGGGTCATGATCAGGGATGCATGCACTGTCCTGTCACCATTTGAGGAGGCCACGAGGAGTGACAGTGAATGCATCAGTGACACTGTCCCTCTTGTCCACCTGTTGGAGCACACGCTGCGTGGAATAATGGACAGGGCACTTGAGGCAGAACAGAGGGAGGAAGAGGAGGACTTCAGACAGAGGTTACAAATTCCTGGTCCTGGACAACGTGTTGCAGAGGCTTCGGTCAGTCACAGAAGAAGCGGTGGAGAAGGTGGCCGTCTGATCGATGCGTTCAGACAATTTTTCAGTCCGCAGCCCCAAGGTATGATCGGTTCCAGCAACCATCACCAGTTTCTGTTTTACATGGTGCAGGAATACCTAGGGGCAAGATCAGACTTGGACACCTTTCCTACTGAAAATCCTCTGGGTTACTGGGTCTTGAGGATGGATCACTGGCCAGAGCTTGCACAGTTTGCAATTAAGCTACTGGCCTGTCCTGCATCCAGCATTCTTTCGGAACGCACATTCAGTGCTGCTGGAGGCTTTGTAACCGATCACAGGGTGCGCCTGTCCACCGACTCGGTCGATCGGCTGACCTTTATCAAAATGAATCCGTCTTGGATCACCACCAGCTACCAAGCACCTGATGCTGATGTAACCGAATATTTTTTTTTAAATGTCAGATCCCTTCAAGACTGCCTATGCTGATGCTGAGTGACTATCCTGTTGTGCTGAGTGACTATCCTCTTCCTCCTCAATGATCATGCTGATAGCTTGTAAGAACATTTTTTTTGGTTCTGGGCACCGCCACCAGTGGCTAAGGCCCAATTTTTCTGCCCCTGTTTAACAGGGGCGTGCAATTACAATTTTTGCTGCAATACTTTGCAGCATGGCTCATTCCTGCGCTCCAACTAGAGTTTCTGTGAGGGGTTGCAGTGTTGTGGCACCAGCACCAGTGCCTACGACCCACTTTTTCTGCCCCTGTTTAACAGGGGCGTGTAATTACAATTTTTGCTGTAAAACTTTGCAGCAGGGCTCATTCCTGCGCTCCAACTAGAGTATCTGTGAGGGGTTGCAGTGTTGTGGCACCAGTGCCTAAGGCCCAATATTTCTGCCCCTGTTCAACAGGGGTATGTAATTACAATTCTTAATCTAATATTTCACAGCAGGGCCCATCCCTGCGCCCACCAAGAGTAACTGTGAGGGCTTATAGTGTTGTGGCAACACCACCACCACCACCAAAGGCCCAATTATTCTGCCACTGTTCAACAATGGCATGTAATTAAAATTCTTGATATAATAGTTCACAGCAGGGCATTCCAGCGCCCACCAAGAGTAACTGTGAGGGCTTACAGTGTTGTGGCAACACCAACATCTAAGGCCCAAATTTCTGCAGAGTACATAGGGCAGGCCCCTACTTTCAAACATCCGAGTTTCAAACGACTCCTACTTACAAACGGAGGGAGACAACAGGAAGTGAAAGGAAATCTACCCCTAGGAAGGGAAATTCTCTCCTGTAAGAGTTAATATGGGAAAAAGGTGTCTCCTCTCCACTGATGCTTTATCACCAATCCTTGTGTAGCGGGGTCTCCTTTAAGGCCCCGGGACTACGTTACCCAGAACCCTGTTCGGCACCCAGAGCGGAGTTAGCCACCGCAGAGACTCATGGGAGGGGTTATTTAAGGAGGAGGCGAGGCGGAGCTCGGCCTCTTTGGACACCGCGCTGCAAGCAAGACTTCTTCCTGTGCAGATCTGCTGCAGTGCAAGGCCTGAAGCCTGGGCCTTGTGCAACTTCCAAAGAGCCTTCCACCCCACTGCGGAGCCTGGGTGGCATCTGACTTGTCGACTGAGGACATCAGTTGGATCGGGGACCCGATCGTTGCAGACGCTGTGTGCGGATACACAGCAGGGTGGACGTTCCGGACTGGGATCGCGTCCGGAGTGGTGAGCGGGCACCTGCCCAGACCAATAGACTGTGCCGTGTACAAGCCAATAGACTGCATAGGCCCACAGTTTCGCTTATTTGCTGTTCCCCGGGGGGACCGGTAGCAGGACAGAGTTTAAGTGTCCCCTCAGTATAGTGTTTCAAGTATTGCCCGTTTTGGATTACAAATTGTTATTCATCAAGTGCACCACCGAAAGCTGGCATGCGAAGAACTCCATATAGGAGGTGACTGAGATTTATTCCATGTCAGGCCTGACCGGGGTGGGAAGTTTGGGTATTGTTTAGTGCGCCATAGGGCGCGCATATCATAATAGCTACACGTGGTGAAGTACCGCGCAGCGCCATTATTGTATGCCGTGTTGAATTCTGCAGGGCTCTGCTAACCAATCGCATATGTTGTGTTCTGTCTATGCTACTTTTTGATAAGAGCAAACGGTTATATTTAATCTCTGCCCTCAGTGTGTTGTCTTACTGTATGTGATTATTCCTTGCAATAACATTTAAATGTGATATACATATAACCCCTAGACTAGCTGTGCCAGAGTGGGTCGAGCAGATTGCTGGGGGTTGGTGGTGCTGCTCACAGGGTCCAAAAACAAATCCAGCGGCTCTCTTAACTGGGGGTAGCGCTACACGTGGGGGCTCTCGAGTCCGGGATCCTGTTGCAGCAAGTAACGCGCCAAAAGTACCAGCATGGACCCACTAGAAGTAGGACACTGGTGTAAAACTGTCAACATAGATCCAGCCGGGGTAGTAGTCATAGAACTCCCAGGGATCTGGCAAGAAGAAGCGGTGAGGCAGCTGGTGATGTCACTGTCACCATATCAGAAAGCATGGGTGGTGGATGTCAGGACGAATTCCTCACTGACCCACGCATTAGTGGAATGGAAGGACGGAGTCCCAGAACATTTCAAGAATCCAAGTGTAGAAGCTATAGATGACCAGACTTATAGCCTGATACACGCGCTGCCACTTAAGCTAGGAGGATGGTCTCAGACACCGAAACTGTCTCCGTCACCCACCCCAAAAGAAGCAAGACAGGTAAAAAGGGAAAGTCCCGGGTCGCCATCTACCATTCTTGGTGCAGAGTTGTGCGCGGTCCTGGGGGAACTTGTAGCCCAGTGAAAGAAAGATCCTACAGATTACCAGATGTCAGGATACAGAAAGCTTAGAATATTCTCAGGAAGGAAACCTGTACCCTCAGGTGAAGAGGGGTTCGAAGAGTGGTTAGACGGTGCCACTCAGGCCCTGGAAGAATGGGAAGTCCCAGATCACAGAAAGAAGCAGAGAATTGCTGAGAGCTTGAAGGGGCCTGCTCTAGAGGCCATACGCAATCTCAAGATGAGTAAGACAGACTGTAATGCGCAGGACTATCTGGACATCCTGCAGAATGTGTTCAGTGGAACAGAGAAAATCACTGAGCTCACTTACCAGCTGGAGCATTGCTACCAGAAGACAGGAGAGAAGCTGTCAGAGTTCATGAGGCGCCTGGATAAGATCCTGCATAAGATGATTCTTAAAAAGGGGATTGACCCACGGAAGGTGGATGAGGCCCGTGTTCAACAGGTGATGAGAGGATCTCAGCCCCTGGACCCCATCGTATTGGCGCTACGCACAAGACAGGACGGGAAGAGCCTGGAGTACCCTGACTTGATCCGGGTGGTCAGAGAGGAAGAAGCTATGCTGGAGGAGAAGAAGATAAGCCTACCAGTTGAGTCAGTAAATCCTCCTCCAGTGATGGTCAGGACGGCCATGACCCTGGAAAGAGACTCAGAGGTGGATACCTTGAAGTCACAGATGTCCCAAGTGTTGGGGATGCTGACCTCCCTGATGGAAAAAAAGTCAAGGGAACCAGAGAGGGAAAGTCCGAGGAAGGAGCTGTTTCCCAACACCTCAGCGCCCACATCCCTGGAAGATTGGGGGGATGTGATTTGTTTCAATTGTGGAGGAGCTGGCCATTTCGCCAAAGTGTGTGCCAGCCCAAAGAAAAAAAAGATGAATAACCGCAAGCCACCGGAAAACTTCAGAGGGCCCCGGTGAAGGAGTCAACCGGGTGCCCATCATCTCCAGTGAGCTCCAAACTGAATGAGAAGCACACGAAAAGGGTGGAGAAGACCCCTCAGAAGAAACGCAAAGTTCCTCAGAAGGAACGCACCCCAAAGAAAGAGAGTAGTGTCCCTCAGCAGGTAGTTACACCCACCAAAAGGAGGGAGATCGGTGCATACCAGGCCCAAGAGAGGCTTAAGTCCAAAGAGAAATGGAGGAAAGAAAGCCAAAAGGGACAATGCAAAGATCAAAGGAAAGAGACCCCTACAAAGCGATATCCAAAGAAGCTGGTGGGTCCCTCCCCGATAGTACCAGTTCAAGTGGAGGGAGTCTACACAAGAGCCATATTGGATACTGGGGCGCAAGTGACCCTGTTGTACCGGGACTTTTATGACAAGCATTTAAGTCACCTACTCATCTAGAAAATTGAAGAGTTGGAGATATGGGGAATTGGGACAGAGAGTTTCCCCTATGATGGCTATCTGCCTATAAAACTGACTTTTGACCCGTCCATAGCCGGAAAGGCTGAAGTGTTCGACACCTTAGCTGTGGTGTGCCCCCGACCGCCTGGAGCTTGCAAGAGTTCCCTGATAATAGGGACGAACACGGATCTGGTCCGAAGACTTCTGGCCCCTTTGACAAGAAGGAAAGACCCCACAGCCACTGAGATCCACCCAATGTTGAAGACAGCCTACCAACGGCTGATCTTGGAACAGAAGGCCCCGGAAGAGGGGGTAGGGAAGTTCTGGAGGCTGGGAAGAAGGGGAATAGTGCAACAGCCCGGTGAAGTAACCTGCTTGAAAGCCACAGTGAAACTCACTTGGGAGCAGCCTGGCCCTTTTGTCATGTTGGAACCCGACCCAAGGGAAGAACATTCGGGCCTAGAAGTAGTCCCAGAAGTGGTTCCAGTGAGGGCCCTGAAGAAGGCCCTGAAGAGGGCCCTGAAGAAGGCCCTGAAGTGAGGGCCCTGAAGAAGGCCCAGCTACCCCAGTTGCTTCGCCAGATGTGGAGAAGACAGATGGAGAAAGTACTGTGTGGGAGAAAATTTCCATGGAGAATCCAAATCTGCCCAGGGCTTGGAAGGAGAGAGCCAAGGCCCAGTTGACCAGGTGGGAAAGGATCTTTTCCCAAGATGAATTTGATGTAGGGTGTGCTAGGAGTGCCACCCATCGGATCCGCCTCCGGGAAGACAAGCCCTTCAGGGAAAGGGTTAGGCGGGTTCCCCGTTGGCAGACCTCGAAGACTTGAGGGAGCAGCTTGCCGAGCTCAGGCGAACAGGGGTGATTCGAGAATCTAGAAGTCCCTATGCCTCCCCTACAATGGTTGTCCGGAAGAGGAATGGGTCACTGAGGCTGTGCATAGACTATAGGACCCTCAACAGGAGAACCATACCGGACCAGTATACCACTCCAAGAATAGAGGATGCCCTGCAGAGCTTGTCTGGAGCCAAGTGGTTCAGTGTTATGGACCTCAAAAGCGGGTACTATCAGATCCCGATGCATCCAGAAGACAAAGAGAAGACGGCTTTCATAACCCCGGTGGGGTTCTTTGAATTTAACCAGATGCCTCAAGGTCTGTCTGGAGCTCCAGCCACCTTCCAACGTCTCATGGAGAAGACTGTGGGAGACATGAACCTCATCGAAGTCCTCGTATACTTGGATGACATCATTGTCTTTGGAAGAACCTTGGAAGAGCATGAGGAGAGACTGGAGAAAGTTTTGAAGAGACTGAGTGAGGAAGGACTCAAGCTCTCACCTGAAAAGTGCCAATTCTATCAGTCATCAGTCAACTATCTGGGACATATAGTGTCTGAAGATGGGGTAGCCACAGACCCCGAAAAATTGGAGGCAGTCACCTCCTGGCCCAGGCCCACCACGGTGACAGAGCTCAGATCCTTTTTGGGGTTCTGTTCCTATTACAGGAGGTTTGTGGAGGGGTTTGCTCGGATAGCCAGGCCTCTGAATGAGCTGCTAAAGATGGAGGGGGAAGAGGATGACACAGGCCCCAGAAAGCCAGGGGAGTCAGTCAAGGACCAGTGGAACGAGAAGTGTGAGAATGCCTTTCAGATGTTGAAGAAGACATTAACCACTGCCCCTGTCCTGGCCTACGCAGACCCTAAGAAGCCTTATGAACTTCATGTAGATGCCAGTCATGATGGTTTGGGAGGAGTGCTGTACCAGGAGCATGAAGAGCAACTGAGGCCTGTTGCGTATGTGAGCAGAAGTCTGACTCCCTCCGAAAAGAACTATCCTACCCATAAGTTGGAGTTCCTGGCCCTTAAGTGGGCGGTAGTTGACAAACTCAGAGACTATTTATATGGGGCGGAATTCACAGTGAAAACAGACAACAACCCCCTCACCTATCTCTTCACCACAGCAAAGTTGGATGCCACAGGACATAGGTGGCTGGCGGCGCTGTCCGCCTTCGACTTCGGCCTGAAGTACAGACCTGGGGCTGGAAACCGAGATGCAGACGCTTTGTCTAGAAGATCTCACGTCCCCACTTGCAGTACAGAAGACTGGGCCCAAGTGGCACCCAACGGGGTGCGGGCCCTCTGTCAAGGGGCTGAACTTCAAGCCAGTGGCGGCTCAAGAGCAGAAGAGATAGGGGTTACCATAGTAGGAGTTCCCAAGCAATACTGTGGAGTAACCCAACTGGGGGAAGATAACTTACCAAAACTGTCTAAAAAGGAGCTGAGATCCGACCAATTGGAAGACCCTATGGGGAGATTGGTCCTAGAGGCCCTGGAGAATCAGGACCTGAATAGGCTCTCACGCCACCCTTCAAAGGAAGCTCGCCTGTTGAGGAAAGAGTGGGACAAGTTACAGGTGCATCAGGGAGTGGTCTACTGATGACCTAGAAGACAAATGGCAACTGTTCTTGCCGGAGAAGTACAAAGAGACAGTCCTGGTTGCCCTGCACGACAACCATGGCCACCTAGGGGCGGAAAGTACTTTCCAACTCATTAGGGACTGTTTCTATTGGCCCTGCATGAGGGCTGAAGTTGAAGAATACTGCCACTCATGTGCACGATGCATCCAGAGGAAGACGTTACCTCATCAAGCTGCCCCAATGAGCCATCTGCAAAGCCAAAGCCCACTTGACCTGGTATGCATTGATTTTCTCTGCCTCAAACCCGACCTGAGTGGACTAGGAAATGTTCTGGTAGTAACCGATCATTTCACCCGGTATGCCCAGGCCTTTCCAACCAAGGACCAGAAGGCTTCCACCGTGGCCAAAGTGCTGATGGAGAAATACTTTGTACATTATGGGCTACCACAACGGCTCCATTCAGATCAGGGAAGGGATTTTGAGAGTCGATTGATCCGGAAACTCCTGGATTTTTTGGGGATCAAGAAGACAAGAACTACCCCCTATCATCCCCAAGGTGATGCTCAGCCGGAGAGGTTCAACCGAACCCTGCTCAATATGCTGGGGACCCTAAGTAGTGAAAAGAAGCAGCATTGGAGCAACCACATAGCGGCAGTTGTGCATGCATACAACAGCACCACCAGTGATGCTACAGGATACTCACCCTATAGACTCATGTTCGGGAGAGAAGCAAGACTACCCGTAGATCTGGCCTTTGGCACTTCCATAGACCATTGTTCTGCTGCTTCCCACAAGGGATATGTCGATAGGCTTAGACGCAATTTGAAATTGGCCTATGAACAGGCCCAGGCGGCCTCCGAGCAAAGGGGGGCCCGCAACAAGAAAAATTTTGACTTAAGGTTAGGATCCAAGATCTACAACCTGGAGATAGAGTGTTGTTGCGGAATTTGGGGATCCCTGGAAAACACAAGCTTGCAGACAGATGGAGACCTGAACCTTATGTTGTTTGCAAAAGACTGCCGGGCCTACCCGTCTACAGACTTAAACCAGAAGGGAAGGTGGGGCCACTGAAGACCTGGCACCGGAACCACCTACTTCCACTAGCGGAGGCAGTTCGGATACCCCCTGTGGCGGATTCCCCTGAACCAACTTCCATCCTGGATACTCCCAGACCGAACACTCGATCTCAGACCCCTCGGATTGGGGATACAGAGACCTCGGAGATGAGTGAAGATGAGGGAGAAGAACTTGACTGGCTTTGGCCTTCAAAGGCCCAAGGAACCTCTGCTATTGATCTTCCACCTGAAGAAGACACCATAGATCAGACACTGAATGCAGAAGCCACTGAGTTCATTCCATCCAGTCCTTGGTCGGATTCTTGGTAAAGTGCTTGTGACTTACCACCTGAAGAAGATCCAAGGGAGTCCCTGTACCTCCCTGCCCCGGAGTCCAGTGCTCCTGAACCAGAAGTAATTCCTGAGTTGGTTCCAGAGGAGGAACCTGTTCTAACAGAAAGCCCAAAGCAATACAATCTACGACACTACCTCCAGATGAGATGAACAAATAACTGGAGATATTGCTCTTCTAAGTTGCAGCAGAGTAGAAATCTGAGAAATGGTCAATGGAGCAAAAGGAATTCCTTTGCAGAGATCGTATGGGATTTACAATGCAGCAACCAGCTCTTCTCAGTCCTCCAAGGCAAACAGAAGAAAAAGGTGGAATTGGTTCCATCTTCTCTGCACTGTTCTCCAAGCACTTAATAACCGAAACTGGCTATTTCAATCTAGTGTGATATCTTTCTGAAGTCTTTCTCAGCTGTCTCCTTCCAGAAAGTTCTCTCCTCCTTACTCCAGGACTCTGCTGCAGAATATTCCTCCACCAGTTCCAGCCACACTTGAGGCTGGTACATATGTCACTCTCTTCTCTTCTGTATCTATCCCATAGAGGTAAACTACAGTGGCCATTTTGGGATGGTCCTACACCCCCTACCCTAGTTACGCTACCGGCAAGCTGTTTACTGAGCATCCTCGAGTGGCAGGGAACCATCTGTGTGAAAAATCAAACAATTGCTGCCACACAACAAGTGGTAAATGTCATCCCTGTAATTTGAAATAGTTCGGCAATAATCGTACACAACAGGTAAGATAGCAAATGTCTATACAGAGGCTATGCCATTCCTTTGTACCTGAATTATGCCAGTCTGCCAATCCTCTAGTACAAAGGCACAGCCAATGGTTCTCCATTGATCAACTTGTATACAACCAGCATGTTAGATATTTACGCTCGATTATTGCCAGCAGCAATAATTTCTATATTCTCCCAGCAGGGACGGCTCCCTGTGCCCCCCCTCCCCAACCCCCCCCCCCCCACAATAACTTTGCAGGAGACATTCCCCTATCAACACTGGCTGTGTTGATGGGGGAATTAGATCTCATGCTAAGGCCCATAAAGCATGAAAGCATGAATAAGGCATTTCTTGGCATGTCAGAAACAACCTGGAGCTGCTTGCATTTAGCCCGTGTTAACCCCTTCATGTTGAAGGTAAAACAAATCTTAACATCTGAACACAGTTTTGACTCTTTGACATGTGTTAGTAAAACTGTACAAAGTATTGCAACTGAAGTGTATGCAGGTAAATTTTATCTTGTTTTTTCAGAAAAAATTGTTGTTTTTTTTGTGGTATATGGCAATGGATATCTCCTGGTTTTTTATTGTTTTTTTATACCAAAGGAAAACTGGCCAAAATAGTAAATATCGTTTTTGAAATATAGCTGTATATTACCATGACTTACCACTAGGGATGAGCTCGGTGTTCGAGTCGAACATAGGTTCGACTCGAACATCGGCTGTTCGCGCGTTCGGCGAACAACGAACGTTTTGGGCCGTTCGCGCCAAATTCGAGTGACGCGAACGGCCCACAATACACTGCGCCATTGCAGTGTAATCCCGGCGCTGTGATTGGCCAAGCATGCACTGTGACCCTGCATGCTTGGCCAATCACAGCGCCGGCAGCGAGGAGAGCAATGATTGGCCACAGGCAGGATGCCTGTGGCCAATTATAGCTGAGGGGGTTTAGTACAAGCCCCACACTATAAAAGGCCGCCAGCGCGGCGGCCTTGTGTAGTGTGTTCCGGAGCAGGGAAAGTGAAGGATAGGCAGGGACAGTGTCAAATCTTGTCAAATCTATTCTTTGCTAAACCTTGTGTGTAGGGACAGAGAAGGATAGGCAGGGAGAGTGTCAGTGTCATATTCTTTGCTAAACCTTGTGTGTAGGGAGAGAGAAGGATAGGCAGGGAGAGTGTCAGTGTCATATACTTTGATAAACCTTGTGTGCAGGGAGAGAGAAGGATAGGCAGGGGACAGTGTCAGTGTCATATTCTTTGCTAAACCTTGTGTGCAGGGAGAGAGAAGGATAGGCAGGGAGAGTGTCAGTGTCATATACTTTGATAAACCTTGTGTGCAGGGAGAGAGAAGGATAGGCAGGGGACAGTGTCAGTGTCATTGTTGCTAAGCCTCCTGCACATTATACACCTGAAGTTAGCCCGTATTGCTGCTTTTTCCTGGTGTGTTACACCAACAGGATTTTGCGGCACTTACAGCGGGCGGAGTGTACCTCCTGACCATATTACACCTTAACTTAGCCCGTATTGCTGCTTTTTCCTGGTTTGTTACACCAACAGGATTTTGCGGCACTTACAGCGGGCGAATTGTGCCTCCTGACCATATTACACCTTAACTTAGCCCGTATTGCTGCTTTTTCCTGGTTTGTTACACCAACAGGATTTTGCGGCACTTACAGCGGGCGGAGTGTACCTCCTGACCATATTACACCTTAACTTAGCCTGTATTGCTGCTTTTTCCTGGTGTGTCACACCAACAGGATTTTGCGGCACTTACAGCGGGCGGAGTGTGCCTCCTGACCATATTACACCTTAACTTAGCCTGTATTGCTGCTTTTTCCTGGTGTGTTACACCAACAGGATTTTGCGGCACTTACAGCGGGTGGAGTGTACCTCCTGACCATATTACACCTTAACTTAGCCTGTATTGCTGCTTTTTCCTGGTGTGTTACACCAACAGGATTTTGCGGCACTTACAGCGGGTGGAGTGTACCTCCTGACCATATTACACCTTAACTTAGCCTGTATTGCTGCTTTTTCCTGGTGTGTTACACCAACAGGATTTTGCGGCACTTACAGCGGGCGGAGTGTGCCTCCTGACCATATTACACCTTAACTTAGCCTGTATTGCTGCTTTTTCCTGGTGTGTTACACCAACAGGATTTTGCGGCACTTACAGCGGGCGGAGTGTACCTCCTGACCATATTACACCTTAACTTAGCCTGTATTGCTGCTTTTTCCTGGTGTGTTACACCAACAGGATTTTGCGGCACTTACAGCGGGTGGAGTGTACCTCCTGACCATATTACACCTTAACTTAGCCTGTATTGCTGCTTTTTCCTGGTGTGTTACACCAACAGGATTTTGCGGCACTTACAGCGGGCGGAGTGTGCCTCCTGACCATATTACACCTTAACTTAGCCTGTATTGCTGCTTTTTCCTGGTGTGTTACACCAACAGGATTTTGCGGCACTTACAGCGGACGGAGTGTGCCTCCTGGCCATATTACACCTTAACTTAGCCTGTATTGCTGCTTTTCCCATTTCCCTGCAGGCCATTAGAATGTCTGGAAGGCAAACAAGGAGAGGCAGACAGTCAGGAGCCAATAAAAGAGGGCAAGCAGGCTCTGTGTCTAGAGACAACAGTGCTGGTCGTGGACGCGGTGCATCGCCATCAGCACGTGGCCATGGGACACGCTTGTCCTTCTTTTCGGCAGGTGGACGTGTTGAGCCGCATCATGCCGAAGACTTGGTAGAGTGGATGACCAAGCCCTCCTTATCCTCCTCTTCCTCTCTCACCCAGGCTCAGGGTACTGGCAAAGCAGCTGCCAAAGCGTCCTCTTCCCTGGTATCAATGTCATCATCAGTCACTCCTTCCCTAGACCAACCATGTCCTCCTGAGGAGTCCCCCGAACTGTTTGAGCACAGTGTTGGGTACATGCTCCAGGAGGATGCCCAGCGTTTCGAAGGGTCTGATGATGATACCCAGCTAGAGGAAGGCAGTAGCGTGAGAGCAGAGAGAGGGGATGCTCAAGAAGGACACCAATCTGGCAGTCATGTTCCAGCAGCTGCAGCATACCGCCAGATTGGCTCCAGTGATGAGGAGGGAGGGGATGATGAGGTCACTGACTCCACATGGGTGCCTAATAGGAGAGAGGAGGAGGAGGAGGAGGATGAGGAGGAGGCACATCTCCAACGAGGCAGGATGCCCTCGGGGGGCCAGCGTAAGGGCAGCACACCGACGGAATCACACCGCAGAGCTCCGCCTGTGCAGGGCGCTGCCTCTGCCCGTTATTCAAAAAGTTCTGTGGTGTGGGCCTTTTTTGAGTCAAGTGCATCAGATCGCACAGCTGCTGTTTGCAACATATGTCTCAAGCGTATATCGCGTGGCCAAAACATCACCCGCTTGGGCACCACATGCTTGACCAGACATATGTTGACCTGCCATGCAGCTCATTGAAGAACAAAGCTGACCTCTTCTTGCACCGCATCAGCTGGGATCTCCAACCCCACTATACCTTCAGTCCTCTCTGAAACCTGCTCTGAGAGGAATGAAAGTGTAGAATTAGGTGTGTTACAGCCAAGTACTTGCGGGCACTCTGCTAGCAGTACACCAACGTCCGATTCTAGCAGGCAAATTTCCCTGCCCCAGCTGCTGGACCGTCGAAAGAAGTTCACTCCCAGCCATCCACATGCCCAGCGGTTGAATGCTAGCTTGGCTAAATTGCTAGCGCTTCAACTGCTGCCTTTTCAGTTGGTAGACTCGGCCCCCTTCCGTGAGTTTGTGCAATGTGCGGTTCCTCAGTGGCAGGTTCCCAAACGCCACTTTTTCTCACGGAAGGCGATTCCGGCTCTCTACCGGCATGTGGAAGGCAATGTCTTGGCCTCGCTGGACAGGGCAGTCAGCGGTAAGGTGCATATTACCGCTGACTCATGGTCCAGCAGGCATGGACAGGGACCGTACCTTATTTCACGGCCCATTGGGTCACTCTTTTGGCAGCTGGGAAGGATGCAGGACAAGGTGCAGTAGTGTTGGAGGTTGTTCCACCGCCACGCCTCCAAAATGCTACTACTGGTTGTGACACACCTCTGTCCTCCACCCCCTCTTCTTCTTCTTCCTCCATGGCCTCTTCCTGTGCTTTGTCCTCGGAACCAGCGGTGCTCCGTAGGCGTTCAAGGGGCTACGCAAGTACGCAGGCAAAAAGATGCCATGCCGTGCTTGCGCTGGTGTGTTTGGGGGACAGGAGCCACACTGGGGCAGAGGTTCTGTCTGCTCTGCAGGGGCAGGCCGAGAGGTGGTTGACGCCACGCCAGCTTAAGCCAGGAATGGTAGTTTGCGACAATGGCACCAACCTCCTCTCCGCTCTCCGACAGGGACAACTGACCCATGTGCCCTGTGTGGCTCACGTCCTTAACCTGGTGGTGCACCGGTTCTTGGGCAGGTACCCGGGCTTACAGGATGTCCTGAGGCAGGCCAGGAAAGTCTGTGTGCATTTCCGCAGATCTTATAATGCCAGTGCTCGCCTGGCTGAGCTGCAAAAGGAGTTGAACCTGCCCAAGAACCGCCTTATATGTGACATGCCCACCAGGTGGAACTCAACATTGGCCATGCTGCAGCGGCTGCACACGCAGCAGAGGGCCATCAATGAGTACCTGTGCGACTACGGCACCAGGACAGGGTCAGGGGAGCTCAGGTTTTTTTCACCACGCCAGTGGGGCATGATCAGAGATGCATGCACTGTCCTGGCACCATTTGAGGAGGCCACGAGGAGGGTGAGCAGTGACAGTGCATGCATCAGTGACACTGTACCTCTTGTCCACCTGTTGGAACATACGCTGCGTGGAATAATGGACATGGCACTTGAGGCAGAACAGAGGCAGGAAGAGGAGGACTTCCTTGCCTCTCAAGGCCCCCTTTACCCAGACAGTGTTCCTTCTGTCCCACCCATCGCACAGGAAGAAGAGGAGGAGGAGGAGGAGGAGGATTGTGTCAGCATGGAGGTGGAGCCTGGCACTCAGCATCATCAGCAGCAGTCTTTTAGGGATGATTTACAGTCCCAAGAAACCAGTGGACTTGTACGTGGCTTTGAGGAGGTGGCTGTGGATCATGTCGTCCTTAGTGACCCAGAGGACTCCGAATGCCTCAGCTAACCTATGCTGCATGGCCTCCCTGATCCTGCAAAGTCTGCGGAAGGATCCTCGTATTCTTCGGATTAAGGAGAGGGACCACTACTGGCTGGCCACTCTCCTTGATCCACGGTACAAGGGTAAGGTTGCGGACCTTATCTTACCGTTGCAGAGGGAGCAGAGGATGAGACAACTCCGGGAGGCCTTGCAGAAAGGTCTGTGCAACGCTTTCCCAGAGACTGGGAGGTTACAAACTCCTGGTCCTGGACAACGAGTTGCTGAGGCTTCGGTCAGTCAAAGAAGGAGCGGTGGGGAAGGTGGCCGTCTGACCGAAGCGTTCAGACAATTCTTTAGTCCGCAGCCCCAAGGTATGATCGGTTCCAGCAACCATCGCCAGCGTCTGATATACATGGTGCAGGAATACCTAGGGGCAAGGTCAGACTTGGACACCTTCCCCACCGAAAATCCTCTGGCTTACTGGGTCTTGAGGATGGATCACTGGCCAGAGCTTGCACAGTATGCAATTGAGCTACTGGCCTGTCCTGCATCCAGCGTTCTTTCAGAACGCACATTCAGTGTTGCTGGAGGATTTGTCACGGATCACAGGGTGCGCCTGTCCACCGACTCTGTTGATCGACTGACCTTCATAAAGATGAACCAGTCTTGGATCACCACCAGCTACCAAACACCTGAAGCTGATATAACAGACTAATTTATTTTCAAATGTCACATCCCTTCAAGACTGATGCTGATGCTGAGAGACTGTCCTGTTATGTTGACTGACTATCCTCCTCCTCCTCAATGATCCGATTGACGATGATAGCTTGGAAGAACATTTTTGTTTCTGGGTGCCGCCACCAGTGGCTAAGGCCCAATTTTTCAGCCCCTGTTTAACAGGGGTTTGTTATTACAATTTTTTATGCAATGCTTTGCAGCAGGGCTCATTCCTGCACTCCAACTAGAGTATCTGGGAGTGGTTGCAGTGTCGTGGCACCAGCACCAGTGGCTGAGACCCAATTTTTCAGCCCCTGTTTAACAGGGGCGTGTAATTACAATTTTTGATGCAATACTTTGCAACAGGGCTCATTGCTGTGCTCCAAGTACAGTATCTGTGAGGGGTTGCAGTGTTGTGGTACCAGTGCCTAAGGCCCAATTTGTATGCCCCTGTTTAACAGGGGCATGTAATTAAAAAATGTTATGCAATGCTTTGCAGCAGGGCTCATTCCTGCACTCCAACTAGAGTATCTGGGAGAGGTTGCAGTGTCGTGGCACCAGTTTAACAGGGGCATGTAATTACAATTCTTGATCTAATAATTCACAGCAGGGCCCATTCCTGCGCCCACCAAGACTAACTGTGAGGCCTTACAGTGTTGTGTCAACACCACCACCACCACCAAAGGCCCAATTTTTCAGCCCCTGTTCAACAGGGGCATGCAATTACAATTCTTGATCTAATAATTCACAGCAGGGCCCATTTATGCGCCCACCAAGAGTAACTGTGAGGGCTCACAGTGTTGTGGCAACACCAACATGTAAGGGGCAAATTTCAGCTGAGTATATACGGCAGGCCCCTACTTTCAAACATCCAACTTACAAACGACTCCTCCTTGCAAACGGAAGGATACAACAGGAAGTGAGAAGAAATCTACCCCTAGGAAGGCAAATTCTCTCCTGTAAGAGTTAATATGGGAAAAAAAGTGTCTCCTCTCCACTGATGCTTTATCACCAATTCTTGTTTCAATAAAAACCCCAAATTTTCAAAAAACATTTGTCATTAGGACGGAAAGTGAGGTGAACTGTTCTGAACAGGTGCACACTGCACAGACAGCAAAACAAACGTTACAGGGGTGATAACCCTTCCCTATGTTTTCCAAAAAGCTTAAAAATAGATTTTTTGCCTGGAGCTACACTTAAACAATGTACCTGTTCAAAATTACAAACAGATTCTACATAAGAACAAACCTACAGTCCCTGTTTTGTATGCACCGCCTGTATACGGCTGTTCAGAGTATATAGGGCCTTTTTTATTTTGTGTGCGGGGTTCCCCTTAATATCCATACAAGACCCAAGGGGCTGGTAATGGGCTGGGGTGGGGGGGGGGGGGGTGTGTGATGGGGTAGCTATGCCATTTTTCTTAAAGATTTTCATCCATATTACCGGGACCAGACATTACATTAAAGCCGCAAGCAGTTTTAAATGGCTTTTTTTCCTTTAGAAATGTAATTTTGTGCAGGGACAGTTCTAAACACGGGAAACACGTGGCACTTCACAGGCATACTTTAGACACCCCCCAGGTATGATAATTAAAGGAATATTTGACTTTTTTTTTTCACTTTATGCTTCATTAACCACTTAAGCCCCGGACCATTTGGTAGCTAAAGGACCAGAGGTGAATTCAGAATTTTGCACTGCGCTGCTTTAACTGTAAATTGTGCGGACATGCAATGTTGTACTCAAACGAAATTTGCGTCCTTTTCTTCCCACAAATAGAGCTTTCTTTTAATGGTATTTGATTGCCTCTGCGATTTTTATTTTTTGCAATATAAACGGAAAAAGACCGAATTTTTTTTAAAAAAAAGATATTTTCTACTTTTTGTTATAAGAAAAATCGAATAAACTCAATTGTAGTCATACATTTAGGCCAAAATGTATTCAGCCACATGTCTTTAGTAAAAAAAATGTCAATACGCGTATATTTATTGGTTTGCGCAAAAGTTATAGCGTCTACAAACTAGGGTACATTTTCTGGAATTTACACAGCTTTTAATTTATGACTGCCTATCTCATTTCTTGAGGTGCTAAAATGGCAGGGCAGTACAAACCCCCCCCCCCCACATGACCCCATTTTGGAAAGTAGACACCCCAAGGAAATTGCTGAGAGGCATGTTGAGCCCATTGAATATTTTTTTTTTTGTCCCAAGTGATTGAATAATGACAAAAAGAAAAAAAAAATTTACAAAAAGTTGTCACTAAATGATATATTGCTCAAACATGCCATGGTTATATGCGGAATTGCACCCCAAAATACATTTGGCTGCTTCTCCTGAGTACGGGGATACCACATGTGTGGGACTTTTTGAGAGCCTAGCCGCGTACGGGCCCCCGAAAACCAAGCACCGCCTTCAGGATTTCTAAGGGCACAAATTTTTGATTTCACTCCTCACTACCTATCACAGTTTTGAAGGCCATAAAATGCCAAGATAGCCCAAAACCCCCACAAATGACCCCATTTTGGAAAGTAGACACCCCAAGCTATTTGCCGAGAGGCATGATGAGTATTTTACAGCTCTCATTTGTTTTTGAAAATGAAGAAAGACATATTTCTATTTTTATTTTTTATTTTTTCAATTTTTAAAACTTTGTGACAAAAAGCGAGATCTGCAAAATACTCAACATACCTCTCAGCAAATAGCTTGGGGTGTCTACTTTCCAAAATGGGGTCATTTGGGGGGGTTTTGTGCCATCTGGGCATTCCATGGTCTCCGAAACTGTGATAGGCAGTGAGGAGTGAAATCAAAAATTTACACCCATAGAAATCCTGAAGGCGGTGCTTGGTTTTCGGGGTCCTGTACGCGGCTAGGCTCCCGAAATGTCTCACACATGTGGTATCCCCATACTCAGGAGAAGCAACAGAATGTATTTTGGGGTACAATTCCACATATAACCATGGCATGTTTGAGCAATATATAATTTAGTGACAACTTTTTGTACATTTTTTTTTCTTTTTGTCATTATTCAATCACTTGGGACAAAAAAAAAAAATATTCAATGGGCTCAACATGCCTCTCAGCAAATAGCTTGAGGTGTCTAATTTCCAAAATGGGGTCATTTGGGGGGGTTTGAACTGTCCTGGCATTTTATGCACAACATTAGGAAGCTTATGTCACACATCATCCACTCTTCTAACCACTTGAAGACAAAGCCCTTTCTGACACTTTTTGTTTACATGAAAACATATTTTTTTTTGCAAGAAAATTATGTTGAACCCCCAAACATTATATATATTTTTAAAGCAAAGGCCCTACAGATTACAATAGTGGGTGTTGCATTTTTTTTTCCACACAGTATTTGCGCAGCGATTTTTCAAACGCATTTTTTGGGGGAAAAACACACTTTTTTTATTTTTAATGCACTAAAAAACACTATATTGCCCAAATGTTTGATGAAATAAAAAAGATGGTCTTAGGCCGAGTACATGGATACCAAACACGACATGCTTTAAAATTGCGCACAAACGCGCAGTGGCGAGAAATTACATTAATTTTTAAAAGCATTTAAAAGCCTTTACAGGTTACCACGTTAGATTTACAGAGGAGGTCTACTGCTAAAATTACTGCCCTCGATCTGACCTTCGCGGTGATACCTCACATGCATGATGCAATTGCTGTTTACATATGACGCTAGACCGACGCTTGCGTTCGCCTTTGCGCAAGAGCAGGGGGGGACAGCGGTGCTTTTTTTTTTTTTTTATTATTTATTTTGCTTTTTTATTTTATTTTTAAACTGTTCCTTCCATATTTTTTTTTTTTTATCATTTTTATTGTTATCTCAGGGAATGTAAATATCCCCTATGATAGCAATAAGTAGTGACAGGTACTCTTTTTTTGAAAAAAAATGGGGGGTTAGACCCTAGATCTTTCCTCTGCCCTCAAAGCATCTGACCACACCAAGATCGGTGTGATAAAATGCTTTCCCAATTTCCCAATGGCGCTGTTTATATCCGGGGGGGGGCATTCCCTCCCACTGCTTGTAAAAGCAGTCTAGAGGCTAATTATCTGCTAGAATTGCTTTTACATGAAAGCCGGCCACTGGCTGAAAAGAATGATACCAAGATGATACCTAAACCTGCAGGCATCATTCTGGTATAAACATTCAAAGTCCAGCAACATACCAGTACGTTGCTGGTCCTTGTTGGACATGTATTGTAATCTTTTTTTTCATGCAGCCTGTTGGCTGAAAGAAAAAAAGAGATTGATCGGTGGGTATGCCCACCATTAGAATACCTCCCTTCATCCACCCACTTCTAATGATGGGCATTTATGCCGAAGCATGGGGGCATCCTCCCGCAAAAAAGTTATGCCGCGTACACACGGTCGGACTTTTCCACGGGCAAGCCTTCGTCGGAATTTTGACCGTATGTACGCGGCATTAGGAGCAAAATCGCTCCTCCGCCCCTGCTGCCCCCATGCTTCGGCATATATGCTCTTTTTTTAACTGTGGTGGTGAAATCACCTCCTACAGCGTTGGAGTCACGGCTTTATGTATCGTGGGAGCAAACGCTGTTGCTGTCAAGATAAATAAATCCACGATGCAACTGAATAGCGTACCTGCTAAGCAAATGATGGTTAACATTAAAACAAAGTAACATTACAGTACAACAGTAAGACCTTACCATACCATACCTGCAAAGCAAATACCAAAACAAAACCTAGTAAAAAATAAAACATTTTTTTAACGCAACCTGTGCCTAAAATATATATATGCCGAAGCATGGGGGCATCCTCCCGCAAAAAAGTTATGCCGCGTACACACGGTCTGACTTTTCCACAGGCAAGCCTTCGTCGAAATTTCGACCGTATGTACGCGGCATAAAAGGTTATGCCGCGTACACACGGTCGGACTTTTCCACGGGCAAGCCTCCGTCGGAATTTCGACCGTATGTACGCGGCATTAGGAGCAAAATCGCTCCTCCGCCCCTGCTGCCCCCATGCTTCGGCATATATGCTCTTTTTTTTTAACTGTGGTGGTGAAATCACCTCCTACAGCACTGGAGTCATGGCTTTATGTATCGTGGGAGCAAACGCTGTTGCTGTCAAGATAAATAATTCCGCGCTGCAGTTGAATGGCGCACCTGAAAACAAAAAATTACATACCTGAAAAGCAAGCATGATAAAACATTGGAGAATGGAATACAGTAAAAAAGAGCAGAACAATAGAGAGAAAATAGAGAGAGAGAGAACAATAAAACGACAACTATTTTTGTTTTTTTTATTTTATATATTTTTTTGTGTTTTTGTTTTTTACGTTTTTTTTTTTCTTTTTTACACTTTTTTTTTGTAACTTTAACAACTGTAATGGTTCGGGTCTCTCAAAATGTAATGGCATCTTGGGAGACCCTGTGTAAGTGTGTCCTAGTCTGTGAAATGCTGTACCCTACGCTAAAACTTCACTTTTGAGTGGTAGCGTTCAAAACATTCACCAAGCAAAGACCAGGTTTGTCAGGACAGAGTGGACAATAATGACGGGTGTCACGCCTAAATCCGCGCTAGCTACAGACACAACATCTTTTTTGGGGGGCTCGTTGGGTAGGGGTACTCGGGAGGACATGCGTATAATGCCTCTCATGCAGCCGGCTTACTGCATTTGGTAGGGGATGGTGAGGTGCAGAACCGCCTGGATACAGGAGTTCTGTGACAATCTCATTCTGGAATTTTAGAAGAGATAACGTCCCGCCTGAAGCTCTGTATAGCACATGAGCGTTCAGCAAAGCCAATTGAAATAAGGATAGAGACACTTTTTTGTACCAGCGTCTCGCCTTACGGTCAATTAGATACGGCGCCAACAACTGGTCGTTGAGGTCCACCCCTCCCATATTTTTGTTATATTCGTGGACACAGAGGGGTTTCTCCACAACACCAGTCGCCGTACGAATTTGGACTGTCGTGTCTGCATGAAGGGAGGTAAGAAGGAAAACATTCTTATTGTCCCTCCACTTCATAGCGAGCAAGTTATTACACTTTACGCAGGCTCTCTCCCCCAGCCTAAGACGGGCATCTACAAGCCGCTGGGGAAAGCCCCGGCGATTAGGTCGCACGGTGCCACATGCTCCAATCTGATGATCAAACAAGTGACTAAACAGTGGCACGCTCGTGTAATAATTGTCCACATACAAGTGGTACCCCTTTCCGAATAAGGGTGACACCAATTTCCACACTATCTTGCCAGCGCTCCCTATGTAATCCGGGCAGTTGACCGGCTCAACCTGACTATCTTTTCCCTCATAAACCATAAAGCTCCATACATAGCCTGTTGCCCTGTCACAGCACTTATAGAGCTTGACCCCGTATCTGGCACGCTTGCTGGGAAGGTACTGCTTGAAAGCCAAGCGGACAGAAAATTTAATCAGGGACTCATCAACGCAGACAGCTTGATCGGGAATAAACAAGGCTGCAAAACGTTCGTTGAAGTGGTTTATGAGGGGCCGAATTTTATAGAGCCGGTCGTATTTAGGGTCCCCACGTGGACGACAAAGTTCATTGTCGTTGAAGTGCATGAACCGCAAAATCTGCTCGTATCGTTTCCTGGGCATGGAGGCAGAGAACACGGGCATGTGGTCAATTGGGTGCGTGGACCAATAAGCACGCAATGACGGGAATTTATGTGTGCCCATGTTGAGGGAAAGGCCCAGAAAGGTCTTAAATTCGGAAACCGTAATTGGTTTCCAATCTTTGGAAATGGAAGGCAACTGGGGATTAGCGGCGATGAATTGACCAGCATATAAATTACTCTGGTCCACAATAGATCTATAGATATCTTCCGTGAAAAACAGCGAATAATAGTCAATTGGCATAAAATCAGCTGTTTCTACCTGAATACCGGGTTGGGCAGTGAATGGGGGAAGTACGGGTTCTGCAGAAGTGGTGGGGACCCAATCAGGATAGGCGAATTCTGCAGGAAGAGCACTATGGGTACGACGGGCCTGCCTTTGTCTTCTTATTGGTGGCAGCGGGACACTACTTGTGCTTGCCACCTCGCCAGCTTGAACTGCACTTATGGGACTCGCCACGTCACCAAGTGATACTGCAGTGCTGGATGTACGCCCAGGCTGTACTAGACCGCTGGTGCTTGCCAATTCACCAGAAGGAATAGCGGCGCTAGTACTACTCTGCTCCATGATACCAGAGCCCTGCAGTTCTTGCTCCTCAACAACCTCAGAAGATCAGGATCGGGTACGCCTGACCTTAGCAGGGACCTCAACTTCGTCGTCAGAGCTATCTGACGTGGGGCCGCTGACGTCACTGTCTTCTACGGGAAGATATTCTAAGCCTGAATCTGACAGATACGTGACCTCCTCTTCACTATCTGTCATGCTCAGAATCTCGTAGGCCTCTTTACTAGTGTACCTTCGTCTTGCCATTTTGGGCTCTAAATTTAGGGGTACACTAGTAAGATTCACAGGAAAAAAAGCACCCGACTGTCGTCAGCAAATATATCAAACGCTACAAAAAAACTGTTAGCGGTCGCAGGGATCAGGACTGTCTCTGCGAACGCTGCAGTTATGTGTTTTGTGTTTGGTAAGTGACAGTGATTGATCGATACTGCACTTGGGTGGGCTGGGCTGGGCTGGGCGGAGGGGCTAAACGCAGGTGCTAGCAGGTATCTGGGCTGATCCCGCTAACACTGCGTTTTTGGGAACCCTAAACCGCTGGGGACGCTAGTATAGATCTGATCAGATACTATACCACTAAGGGAGGTGTATGCTTTGCGCGTGGCTGTTAGCGTTACTGGCACTAACCTAACGCTGCCTGGGGCAACGCAGACCCTCTCTGGCGCTAAAACCTAATTGATCTCACCTGCCGGGCGATCAGGGGGTTAAACCTTTATTGGGTTATATACGGCGGGTGCCCTGATGCTATGAAAAGCAAACTAACCAACCAGCGTCACCCGTAACCTTTATATGGTGATCACTGGTGAAAGGGTTAACTAGGGGCAATCAGGGGGTTAAAACCTTTATTAGGTTAAATATGGGGGTACCCGACACTATATAAAAACCTGACGGGTTACCTAAATAACTAAATAACTAACTGGGTAACCAGTGTCACCAGTGACGCTTATACGGTGATCACTGGTGAAAGGGTTAACTCTAGGGGCAATCAGGGGGTTAAAATAATATATGGGGGTACCTGATGCTCTAAAAACCTGCGGCGAACCTAAAAATAACTGGCTATCTAGGGCACCACCGGCACTAAATACAGCGATCGAAAATACGATCGCTTAGTGACGCTGGCGTTAGGGGGTGAAAGGGTAACCTGGGGGGCGATCAAGGGGTTAAACCTTTATTAGGGGGGGTTAGGGGGCTACCCTGGACCTAAAGGGGCCTAAACCTAACTGCCCTGCAACTTTTTACTATCACAGATGACACTAAATGCAGTGATCAGTAAAATAAATGATCACTGCAATCAGTGACACTGTGATTGGGGGCTGGGGGGTGACCTGGGGGGTGATCTGGGGGTGACTGGGGGGTGAAATGTGTGCCTATGTGTACCTAAGTGTCAGTGGACTGTTGGTGCACTAACCTGCTTCCTCTCTCCTCGGCGCCGGAATCGAAAAGACCGCCGCGAGGGAGATGACATCACTTCCTCCTGCCTGTGTTTACATCACATGGCGGAGGAAGCATTTTCATTGGCCGGGAGCGATCGCGAGGGGGTGGCCGAAATCGAATGGTCACCCCCTCATCTCTGATCGCTCCCCAACGATAAACGGCCGCTCACTGTATAGGAGGGGGGTCCGATCGGACCCCCCAACTGTACAAAGGCGATCACGTACACTGTACGTGATTGTGCCTGTCGGTGCCATTCTGCCGACGTATATATACAGTGAGCGGTCGTTAAGTGGTTAAAATGACTGCTCCAGAAAAATGACCATTTTTAAAACTTCTTTTTTGCATTGATACATGTCCCCTGGTGCAGAACCCGGGTTCCCAAACCCTTTTTAGGACAATAACATGCATAACAGTCGTTATAATTAGCACTTTAGATTTTGAACGTTCGCATCCATTGTATTTAATAGGGTTCTAAAGTTCGTGCGAACTTTCGGTCCGTTCGCGGGTTCTGGTGCGAACCGAACCCGGGGGTGTTCGGCTCATCACTACTTACCACTAGGGATGAGCTTCGTGTTCGAGTCGAACATACGTTCGACTCGAACATTGGCTGTTCGATCGTTCGACGAAGATCGAACGATTTGGGCCGTTCGCGCCAAATTCGAGTGACGCGAACGGCCCACAATGCACTACGCCATCGCAGTGTCATCCAGGCGCTGTGATTGGCCAAGCATGCACTGTGACCCCGCATGCTTGGCCAATCACAGCGCCGGCAGCGAGGAGAGCAATGATTGGCCACAGGCAGGATGCCTGTGGCCAATTATTGCTGAGGGTGTTTAGTACACGCCCCACACTATAAAAGGCCGCCAGCACGGCGGCCTAGTGTAGTGTGTTCCGGAGCAGGGATAGAGTAGCATAGGCAGGGACAGTGACTGTTATTTCTTTCTTGCTTAACCTGGATTCCTTTAGTTTAGGGAAAGAGAAGGATAGGTAGGGAGAGTGTCAGTGTGTTTTGTGCTTCTGCTATAGTGTGCTTAAAAAAAACATTTATTCTAGGGACAGAAAACTCTAGGTAGGGACAGTGTCAGTTTCTTTCACTCTGCAAGTCCTTGTTTCCAGGGACCTGTAAGGACAGTGAGTTAATTGTCCTTGTGCTATATTGTGCTTAAAAAAAACATTTATTCTAGGGACAGAAAACTCTAGGTAGGGACAGTGTCAGTTTCTTTCACTCTGCAAGTCCTTGTTTCCAGGGACCTGTAAGGACAGTGAGTTAATTGTCCTTGTGCTATATTGTGATTAAAAAAAACATTTATTCTAGGGACAGAAAACTCTAGGTAGGGACAGTGTCAGTTTCTTTCACTCTGCAAGTCCTTGTTTCCAGGGACCTGTAAGGACAGTGAGTTAATTTTCCTTGTGCTATATTGTGATTAAAAAAAACATTTTTTCTAGGGACAGAAAACTGTAGGTAGGGAGAGTGTTTTTTTTCTTTCACTCTGCAAGTCCTTGTTTCCAGGGACCTGTAAGGACAGTGAGTTAATTGTCCTTGTGCTATATTGTGCTTAAAAAAAACATTTATTCTAGGGACAGAAAACTCTAGGTAGGGACAGTGTCAGTTTCTTTCACTCTGCAAGTCCTTGTTTCCAGGGACCTGTAAGGACAGTGAGTTAATTGTCCTTGTGCTATATTGTGATTAAAAAAAACATTTATTCTAGGGACAGAAAACTCTAGGTAGGGACAGTGTCAGTTTCTTTCACTCTGCAAGTCCTTGTTTCCAGGGACCTGTAAGGACAGTGAGTTAATTTTCCTTGTGCTATATTGTGATTAAAAAAAACATTTTTTCTAGGGACAGAAAACTGTAGGTAGGGAGAGTGTTTTTTTTCTTTCACTCTGCAAGTCCTTGTTTCCAGGGACCTGTAAGGACAGTGAGTTAATTGTCCTTGTGCTATATTGTGCTTAAAAAAAACATTTATTCTAGGGACAGAAAACTCTAGGTAGGGACAGTGTCAGTTTCTTTCACTCTGCAAGTCCTTGTTTCCAGGGACCTGTAAGGACAGTGAGTTAATTTTCCTTGTGCTATATTGTGATTAAAAAAAACATTTATTCTAGGGACAGAAAACTCTAGGTAGGGACAGTGTCAGTTTCTTTCACTCTGCAAGTCCTTGTTTCCAGGGACCTGTAAGGACAGTGAGTTAATTTTCCTTGTGCTATATTGTGATTAAAAAAAACATTTTTTCTAGGGACAGAAAACTGTAGGTAGGGAGAGTGTTTTTTTTCTTTCACTCTGCAAGTCCTTGTTTCCAGGGACCTGTAAGGACAGTGAGTTAATTGTCCTTGTGCTATATTGTGCTTAAAAAAAACATTTATTCTAGGGACAGAAAACTCTAGGTAGGGACAGTGTCAGTTTCTTTCACTCTGCAAGTCCTTGTTTCCAGGGACCTGTAAGGACAGTGAGTTAATTTTCCTTGTGCTATATTGTGATTAAAAAAAACATTTATTCTAGGGACAGAAAACTCTAGGTAGGGACAGTGTCAGTTTCTTTCACTCTGCAAGTCCTTGTTTCCAGGGACCTGTAAGGACAGTGAGTTAATTTTCCTTGTGCTATATTGTGATTAAAAAAAACATTTTTTCTAGGGACAGAAAACTGTAGGTAGGGAGAGTGTTTTTTTTCTTTCACTCTGCAAGTCCTTGTTTCCAGGGACCTGTAAGGACAGTGAGTTAATTTTCCTTGTGCTATATTGTGATTAAAAAAAACATTTATTCTAGGGACAGAAAACTCTAGGTAGGGACAGTGTCAGTTTCTTTCACTCTGCAAGTCCTTGTTTCCAGGGACCTGTAAGGACAGTGAGTTAATTTTCCTTGTGCTATATTGTGATTAAAAAAAACATTTTTTCTAGGGACAGAAAACTGTAGGTAGGGAGAGTGTTTTTTTTCTTTCACTCTGCAAGTCCTTGTTTCCAGGGACCTGTAAGGACAGTGAGTTAATTGTCCTTGTGCTATATTGTGCTTAAAAAAAACATTTATTCTAGGGACAGAAAACTCTAGGTAGGGACAGTGTCAGTTTCTTTCACTCTGCAAGTCCTTGTTTCCAGGGACCTGTAAGGACAGTGAGTTAATTTTCCTTGTGCTATATTGTGATTAAAAAAAACATTTATTCTAGGGACAGAAAACTCTAGGTAGGGACAGTGTCAGTTTCTTTCACTCTGCAAGTCCTTGTTTCCAGGGACCTGTAAGGACAGTGAGTTAATTTTCCTTGTGCTATATTGTGATTAAAAAAAACATTTTTTCTAGGGACAGAAAACTGTAGGTAGGGAGAGTGTTTTTTTTCTTTCACTCTGCAAGTCCTTGTTTCCAGGGACCTGTAAGGACAGTGAGTTAATTTTACTTGTGCTATATTGTGCTTAAAAAAAACATTTTTTCTAGGGACAGAAAACTGTAGGTAGGGAGAGTGTTTTTTTTCTTTCACTCTGCAAGTCCTTGTTTCCAGGGACCTGTAAGGACAGTGAGTTAATTGTCCTTGTGCTATATTGTGCTTAAAAAAAACATTTATTCTAGGGACAGAAAACTCTAGGTAGGGACAGTGTCAGTTTCTTTCACTCTGCAAGTCCTTGTTTCCAGGGACCTGTAAGGACAGTGAGTTAATTTTCCTTGTGCTATATTGTGATTAAAAAAAACATTTTTTCTAGGGACAGAAAACTGTAGGTAGGGAGAGTGTTTTTTTTCTTTCACTCTGCAAGTCCTTGTTTCCAGGGACCTGTAAGGACAGTGAGTTAATTGTCCTTGTGCTATATTGTGCTTAAAAAAAACATTTATTCTAGGGACAGAAAACTCTAGGTAGGGACAGTGTCAGTTTCTTTCACTCTGCAAGTCCTTGTTTCCAGGGACCTGTAAGGACAGTGAGTTAATTTTCCTTGTGCTATATTGTGATTAAAAAAAACATTTATTCTAGGGACAGAAAACTCTAGGTAGGGAGAGTGTTTTTTTTCTTTCACTCTGCAAGTCCTTGTTTCCAGGGACCTGTAAGGACAGTGAGTTAATTGTCCTTGTGCTATATTGTGCTTAAAAAAAACATTTTTTCTAGGGACAGAAAACTGTAGGTAGGGAGAGTGTTTTTTTTTTTTCACTCTGCAAGTCCTTGTTTCCAGGGACCTGTAAGGACAGTGAGTTAATTGTCCTTGTGCTATATTGTGCTTAAAAAAAACATTTATTCTAGGGACAGAAAACTCTAGGTAGGGACAGTGTCAGTTTATTTCACTCTGCAAGTCCTTGTTTCCAGGGACCTGTAAGGACAGTGAGTTAATTTTCCTTGTGCTATATTGTGATTAAAAAAAACATTTTTTCTAGGGACAGAAAACTGTAGGTAGGGAGAGTGTTTTTTTTCTTTCACTCTGCAAGTCCTTGTTTCCAGGGACCTGTAAGGACAGTGAGTTAATTGTCCTTGTGCTATATTGTGCTTAAAAAAAACATTTATTCTAGGGACAGAAAACTCTAGGTAGGGACAGTGTCAGTTTCTTTCACTCTGCAAGTCCTTGTTTCCAGGGACCTGTAAGGACAGTGAGTTAATTTTCCTTGTGCTATATTGTGATTAAAAAAAACATTTTTTCTAGGGACAGAAAACTGTAGGTAGGGAGAGTGTTTTTTTTCTTTCACTCTGCAAGTCCTTGTTTCCAGGGACCTGTAAGGACAGTGAGTTAATTTTCCTTGTGCTATATTGTGATTAAAAAAAACATTTTTTCTAGGGACAGAAAACTGTAGGTAGGGAGAGTGTTTTTTTTCTTTCACTCTGCAAGTCCTTGTTTCCAGGGACCTGTAAGGACAGTGAGTTAATTGTCCTTGTGCTATATTGTGCTTAAAAAAAACTTTTTTTCTAGGGACAGAAAACTCTAGGTAGGGACAGTGTCAGTTTCTTTCACTCTGCAAGTCCTTGTTTCCAGGGACCTGGAGAGACATTGAGTGAATTGTCCTTGTGCTATATTGTGATTAAAAAAAACATTTATTCTAGGGACAGAAAACTCTAGGTAGGGACAGTGTCAGTTTCTTTCACTGTGAAAGTCCTTGTTTCAAGGGACAGAGAAGGACACCTGAAGGTAGCCCTTATTGCTTTTTTCCCATCTCCCTGCAGGCCATCTATTAGAATGTCTGGAAGGCAAACAAGGAGAGGCAGACAGTCAGGAGGCAATAAAAGAGGGCAAGCAGGCTCTGTGTCTGGGGGCAACAGTGCTGGTCGTGGACGCGGTGCATTGTCATCAGCACATGGCCATGGGACACGCTTGTCCTTCTTTTCGGCAGCTGGACATGTTGAGCCACATCATGCCGAAGACTTGGTAGAGTGGATGACCAAGCCCTCCTCCTCCTCCTCATCCTCTCTCACCCAGGCTCAGGGTACTGGAAAAGCAGCTGCCAAAGCGTCGTCTTCCCTGGTATCAATGTCAGACAAATCATCAGTCACTCCTTCCCTAGACCCACCATGTCCTCCTCCTGAGGAGTCCCCCGAACTGTTTCAGCACAGTGTTGGGTACATGCTCCAGGAGGATGCCCAGCGTTTCGAAGGGTCTGATGATGAAACCCAGCTAGAGGAAGGCAGTAGCGTGAGAGCAGACAGAGGGGATGCTCAAGAAGGACACCAATCTGGCAGTCATGTTCCAGCAGCTGCAGCATACTGCCAGATTGGCTCCAGTGATGAGGAGGGAGGGGATGATGAGGTCAATGACTCCACGTGGGTGCCTAATAGGAGAGAGGAGGAGGAGGAGGATGAGGAGGAGGCACATCTCCAACGAGGCAGGATGCCCTTTGGTGGCCAGCGTAAGGGCAGTACACCGACGGAATCACACCGCAGAGCTCCGCCTGTGCAGGGCGCTGCCTCTGCCCGTCATTCAAAAAGTTCTTTGGTGTGGGCCTTTTTTGAGGCTAGTGCATCAGATCGCACAGCTGCTGTTTGCAACATATGTCTCAAGCGTATATCGCGTGGCCAAAACATCAGCCGCTTGGGTACCACATGCCTGACCAGACATATGTTGACCTGCCATGCAGCTCGTTGGCAAGCCTACCTCAAAGACCCACACCAAAGAACCAAGCGGACCTCTCCTTGCACCGCATCAGCTGGGATCTCCAACCCCACTATAACTTCAGTCCTCTCTGAAACATGCACTGAGAGGAATGAAGGTGTAGAATTAGGTGTGTCACAGCCAAGTACTTGCGCCCACTCTGCTAGCAGTACACCGACGTCCGATTCTAGCAGGCAAATTTCCCTGCCCCAGCTGCTGGACCGTCGAAAGAAGTTCACTCCCAGCCATCCACATGCCCAGCGGTTGAATGCTAGCTTGGCTAAATTGCTAGCGCTTCAACTGCTGCCTTTTCAGTTGGTAGACTCGGCCCCCTTCCGTGAGTTTGTGCAATGTGCGGTTCCTCAGTGGCAGGTTCCCAAACGCCACTTTTTCTCACGGAAGGCTATTCCGGCTCTCTACCGGCATGTGGAAGGCAATGTCTTGGCCTCGCTGGACAGGGCGGTCAGCGGTAAGGTGCATATTACCGCTGACTCATGGTCCAGCAGGCATGGACAGGGACGTTACCTTTCTTTCACGGCCCATTGGGTCACTCTTTTGGCAGCTGGGAAGGATTCAGGACAAGGTGCAGTAGTGTTGGAGGTTGTCCCACCGCCACGCCTCCAAAATGCTACTACTGGTTGTGACACACCTCTCTCCTCCACCCCCTCCTCTTCTTCTTCCTCCATGGCCTCTTCCTGTGGTTTGTCCTATGAACCAGCGGTGCTCCGTAGCCGTTCACGGGGCTACGCAAGTACGCAGGCAAAAAGATGCCATGCCGTGCTTGCGCTGGTGTGTTTGGGGGACAGAAGCCACACTGGGGCAGAGGTCCTGTCTGCTCTGCAGGGCCAGGCCGAGAGGTGGTTGACGCCACGCCAGCTTAAGCCAGGAATGGTGGTTTGCGACAATGGCACCAACCTCCTCTCCGCCCTCCGACAGGGACAACTGACCCATGTGCCCTGTGTGGCTCACGTCCTTAACCTGGTGGTGCAGCGCTTCTTGGGCAGGTACCCGGGCTTACAGGATGTCCTGAGGCAGGCCAGGAAAGTCTGTGTGCATTTCCGCAGATCTTATAATGCCAGTGCTCGCCTGGCTGAGCTGCAAAAGGAGTTGAACCTGCCCAAGAACCGCCTTATATGTGACATGCCCACCAGGTGGAACTCAACGTTGGCCATGCTGCAGCGGCTGCACACGCAGCAGAGGGCCATCAATGAGTACCTGTGCGACTACGGCACCAGGACAGGGTCAGGGGAGCTTGGTTTTTTTTCTCCACGCCAGTGGGGCATGATCAGGGATGCATGCACTGTCCTGGCACCATTTGAGGAGGCCACGAGGATGGTGAGCAGTGACAGTGCATGCATCAGTGACACTGTACCTCTTGTCCACCTGTTGGAGCACACGCTGCGTGGAATAATGGACAGGGCACTTGAGGCAGAACAGAGGCAGGAAGAGGAGGACTTCCTTGCCTCTCAAGGCCCCCTTTACCCAGACAGTGTTCCTTCTGTCCCACCCATCGCACAGGAAGAGGAGGAGGAGGAGGAGGAGGAGGAGGAGGAGGATTGTGTCAGCATGGAGGTGGAGGCTGGCACTCAGCATCATCAGCAGCAGTCTTTTAGGGATGATTTACAGTCCCAAGAAACCAGTGGACTTGTACGTGGCTGGGAGGAGGTGGCTGCGGATCATGTCGTCCTTAGTGACCCAGAGGACTCCGGAGCGAATGCCTCAGCAAACCTACGCTGCATGGCCTCCCTGATCCTGCAAAGTCTGCGGAAGGATCCTCGTATTCTTCGGATCAAGGAGAGGGACCATTACTGGCTGGCCACTCTCCTTGATCCACGGTACAAGGGTAAGGTTGCGGACCTTATGTTACCGTCGCAGAGGGAGCAGAGGATGAGACAACTCCGGGAGGCCTTGCAGAAAGGTCTGTGCAACGCGTTCCCAGAGACTGGGAGGTTGCAAACTCCTGGTCCTGGACAACGAGTTGCTGAGGCTTCGGCCAGTCAAAGAAGGAGCGGTGGGGAAGGTGGCCGTCTGACCGATGCGTTCAGACAATTCTTTAGTCCGCAGCCCCAAAGTATGATCGGTTCCAGCAACCATCGCCAGCGTCTGATAAACATGGTGCAGGAATATCTAGGGGCAAGGTCAGACTTGGACACCTTCCCCACCGAAAATCCTCTGGCTTACTGGGTCTTGAGGATGGATCACTGGCCAGAGCTTGCACAGTATGCAATTGAGCTACTGGCCTGTCCTGCATCCAGCGTTCTTTCGGAACGCACATTCAGTGCTGCTGGAGGATTTGTCACGGATCACAGGGTGCGCCTGTCCACCGACTCGGTTGATCGACTGACTTTCATCAAGATGAACCAGTCTTGGATCACCACCAGCTACCACACACCTGATGCTGATATAACAGACTAATTGATTTTAAAATGTCACATCCCTTCAAGACTGATGCTGATGCTGAGTGCCTGTGCTGTTATGTTGACTGGCTATCCTCCTCCTCCGAGTCCTCAATGATACGATTGATGATGATAGCTTGGAAGATCATTTTTGTTTATGGGTGCCGCCACCAGTGCCTAACGCCCAATTTTTCAGCCCCTGTTTAACAGGGGCGTGTAATTACAATTTTTGAAGCAATACTTTGCAACAGGGCTCATTGCTGTGCTCCAAGTACAGTATCTGTGAGGAGTTGCAGTGTTGTGCCACCAGTGCCTAAGGCCCAATTTTTCAGCCCCTGTTTAACAGGGGCGTGTCATTACAATTTTTGAAGCAATACTTTGCAACAGGGCTCATTGCTGTGCTCCAAGTACAGTATCTGTGAAGGGTTGCAGTGTTGTGCCACCAGTGCCTAAGGCCCAATTTTTCAGCCCCTGTTCAACAGGGGCATGTAATTACAATTCTTGATCTAATAATTCACAGCAGGGCCCATTGCTGCACCCACCAAGAGTAACTGTCAGGGCTTACAGTGTTGTGGCACCAGCACCACCATCAAAGGCCCAATTTTTACTACCACTGTTCAACAATTATATGTAATTAAAATTCCTGATATAATAGTTGACAGCAGGGCGTTCCAGCACCAACCAAGAGTAACTGTGAGTGCTTACAGTGTTGTGCCAACACCAACAACTAAGGGGCCTATTTCTGCAGAGTATATACGGCAGGTCCCTACTTTCAAACATCCAACTTACAAACGACTCCTACTTGCAAACGCAAGAAGACAACAGGAAGTGAGAGGAAATCTACCACTAGGAAGGAAAATTCTCTCCTGTAAGAATAAATATGGGAGAAAGGTGTCTCCTCTGTACTGATGCTTTATCAGCAATCCTTGTTTCAAGAAAAACACCACATTTCAAAAACAGTTGTCATTAGGACGGAAAGTGAGGTGAAATGTTCTGAACAGGGGCACAGACAGCAAAACAAATGTTACAGGGGTGATAACCCTTACCTATGTTTTCCAAAAAGTTTAAAAATAGATTTTTGGTCTGGAGCTACACTTCAACAATGTACCTGTTCAAAATTACAAACAGATTCTACATAAGAACAAACCTACAGTCCCTGTCTTGTATGCACCGCCTGTATACGGCTGTTCAGAGTATATAGGGCCTTTTTTATTTTATGTGCGGGGTTCCCCTTAATATCCATACAAGACCCAAAGGGGCTGGTAATGGGCTGGGGTAGGGGGGGGGTCATGGGGTAGCTATGCCATTTTTCTTAAAGATTTTCATCCATATTACCGGGACCAGACATTACATTAAAGCCGCAAGCAGTTTTAAATGGCTTTTTTTTCCTTTAGAAGTGTCATTTTGTGCAGGGACAGTTCTAAACACGGGAAACACGTGGCACTTCACAGGCATACTTTAGACACCCCCCAGGTACGATATTTAAAGGAATATTTGACTTTTTTTTTTTCACTTTATGCATCATTAAAATGACTGCTCCCGGAAAACGACCGTTTTTAAAACTTATTTTTGCATTGATACATGTCCCCTGGTGCAGAACCCGGGTTCCCAAACCCTTTTTAGGACAATAACATGCATAATAGTTTTTATAATTAGCACTTTAGAATTCGAACGTTCGCATCCATTGTATTTAATAGGGTTCTAATGTTCGTTCGAACTTTCGGTCCGTTCGCGGGTTCTGGTGCGAACCGAACCCGGGGGTGTTCGGCTCATCACTACTTACCACCAAAGAACCACGAAAAAACGAATTCTCCTACAGATCACATATGTGAATGGTATTTGTTGTTTGTACCTGTACTAAGACCCAGAAACAATAGTGCACATCTTCCTTTTTTGTCCTACCTAAAACACACCTACACTTAAGCCTAGTACACTCGGGCCAAATGTCGGGTGGCATCGCCCAGGTCAATAGAAACCGGCCGACACTGTTGAAGGGGCATGACCGGAAAAGGTCTGCAGATAGGCTCCTGATCAACGCTCACAGCCAATGGTGTGTTCTGGAGGGGGGGGGGGGGTTCAGCAGGGGAGATCGCTGTACTAACATCGGATAGTTAGAACAGCGGCTCCTTCTGAGCTGTCTGTTTTTTTTGTTCAGCCCTGCTGGGTTGCATGAAAATAACTACTAGTGTGTACTAGGCTTAACTGACAATGATACTATAATATAAAATGCTTTTAATCCTGCCTAAAATAAAAATACACTGATCCTGACCTATGGCCTTGACCTTTGACTCTGCCTCTAAACATGACCTTTAACCTTAGCATTGATGGTAACCCTAACCCTTACATCAACCTAGATTGAACCCTGATTTTCCTATGTTATCTTTATTTTTTTAACCATTTTTTTTCTCTAGCAAGGAGAAAAAAATACAATTTAACTTTTTCTCTATATGAGAGGAGAAAAAAAACACAGGGGCAAGCTATACAGTGACTTTCCAGTTCTTGGTCTTAATTACAAGACTTGGAGCTGTCTGTAACAGCTCGGTCTCAGTGCTGGGAACTTGCTCTCAGCTCTAACACAGTACCAAACATGGCCCCACGTATAAAGACCCACTTCGGTTAAAGAATGGAGATACAACATCTGTACGAAGTTTAACAGACAATGATGCGTTCAGGGACACTCAATCACTAACATAGGCTGTATGCAGCTCCAGGCAGCTTCACATGTGTAAACAAATGCCTCATTCATTGTATGAGCTTCAGTGCTCATGTGAAAAAGACTTTGCAGTCTTTGTTGCAATGCATGAGGATTTTTAAAAATTTCTTCAGAGTACAACCAGCTAGAGAGCTTGGGGATGGCTTGTTATAAATCTTGTTTACTGTTTTGGAAAGTTGTAATATTCATAGTTTTGGAACAGATGCCTTTCAGGGGAATCTGAATGGAAGCTCAGTCAGTGTTGGTCTACGGGAAGGTGGTTGTAATATATTCGACTACCTTCAAGCCTGTCTAGATCTGAAAAAAAAATATATATTCAATTTTTTCTGACTTGAATGTGATGGGTTGGAGGAAAAAGTTTATAAACAGATGCACATCCATTTATATCTGCCTGCCCAGCAGCCTATAGACATACCATAGGCCTGTTACAAGATGAGGAAAAAACTGAACTTGAGCAGAACTCTGTTCTGTTCTGCTCCGATTCATCAGGGGATCTGTTCACGGATCCCCTGCTGACTAAAAAGATGCTATAACAATAACATAGCATTTGTATATGTGAAAAAGGAAGTTTAACACTCCAGCTTTTTGGATTAGACTATTCACTGCGACAAATGCTATGTGACAAATGCTATAATTGGTCTACAGTAGAATAATACATTTGTCTACGTTATTCTTTATCTGAAAGTACCCAGTACAAGTTTATTTTCTTATTTACCCAGATGCTTGTACTCTACTTGTTGCTGAATGTTTTGCTGTTTGTTCTTGGCATTAGTGACCTATTATCAGCATTATCATGCAGTTCCCTATGGTGAGCTTTATTGTGAAAACAAGAATTTCAAAGAAAAAACATTAACTTGCACAATGCTTTTGATGATAATGTCTACTGATCCTATAATCTTATTTAAAGTGTTACTAAACCCAGGACCCTGCATTCACTATATCTGTTCTCCCACAGTACACAGAACATGGAAATGCAATTATTTTAGTACATATAAACTGCTAAATACCTTTTCTCATCAGCATTAAGAGCAGTCTTGTGACTTCTATCAGTGTCCAGCCAAGCACTGGTTAAAGCTTGTAGGAGGAGTTTTCTGACTGCTCTAGGAAACTGCAAGACCCCTGACCCCCTGCCTGGGCAGTGCTAATTGGCCCTGTGCTGATCACATGCACCCTCCCAAGAAAGAAAAAAAAAACGACTCTAGCGATACACACTAAACTGAGCATGTGCAGCCTGACTCCATAGGCTCTGTGTTATCAGGACATTATCAGAGGACAGTGGAAGGAGGGGAGGATCAGAGAAGTCAGGATCAAACAGCCTTTTTACACAATGCAGAGGATTAACCTCTTAAGTTCCACATTGAGTATAATAAGCATACTTTACTGCATATACACACTGATTTTACTGTTGTGGGTTTAGTAACACTTTAATATGTAGATTATTTCTGTATTTATCTTCTGGTGACATTTTAATGCCCCATAAAAATGTGACATCCATAGCATTTACAAATATGGATCCATATCTTATCTTTATACCTAAATTGTCACCAATTTGTGTGAAGCAGCCCTCACAAAGTTGTAATTTCCTGTTTGTGTACCCTCCATGCCCAACAACGTACAAGTTTAATTTGGAGATTTTTGGGATCACTGATCATGGCCAGAGCCTTGGACATTTGTTATTTTGAGCTTTACCCTACACAGATATCTATGCTGATGCATTCTTTTGTAGCGGGGTCTCCTTTAAGGCCCCGGAACTACGTTACCCAGAACCCCATCCGGCCTTAGGGTGAAAGTTTCCACCGCAGAGACTCATGGGAGGGGCTATTTAAGGAAGAGGAGAGGCGGAGCTCGGCCTCTTTGGACACCGCGCTGCAAGCAACCAGTCTTCCTGTGCGGATCTGCTGCGGTGCAAGGCCCGAAGCCTGGGGCCTTGCGTGACTTCCGAAGAGCCTTCCACCCCACTGCGGAGCCTGGGTGGATCCTGTCTTGTTGTGTGAGGACATCAGTTGGATCGGGAACCCGATCATTGCAGACGCTGTGTGCGGATACACAGCAGGTGGAAGTCCCGGACTGGGATCGCGTCCGGAGTGGTGAGCGGGCACCTGCCGAGACCAATAGACTGTGTCATGTTCAGGCCTATAGAACTGCATAGGCCCACAGTTCGTTTATCTGCTGTTCCACGGGGGGATCGGTAGCAGGACAGAGTTGAAGTGTCCCCCCACAGTATAGTTGTTCCAAGTTACTGCCTGTTGTGGATTACAAACTAGAATTTCATCAAGTGCACCACCGAAAGCTGGCATGCGAAGAAATCCTTATAGGAAGTGACTGAGATTTACTCCATGTCAGGCCTGACTCGGGTGGGGAGATAGTATATTGTTTAGTGCGCCATAGGGCGTGCACACCATAACAGCTACGCGTGGTGTAGTACCGCGCAGTGCCATTATAGTGTGCTAAATTGATGCCAGTTGCATGTGTGATGTTATACCTATGCTATTTACTATAAGAGTAAAACCGTTATAATCAATCTCTCGCCTTAGTGTGTTGTCTTACTGCTTAGAGATTAATTCATGCAATACAATTGAATGTGGTATAAGTATAGTCTTAGACTAACTGTGCCAGCGGGGGTCGAGTAAGATTGCCGGGGGTTGGCGGTATTGCACACAGGGCCCGAAAACAAACCAGTGGCTCTCTTAACTGGGGGTAGCGCTACACGTGGGGGCTCTCGAGTCCGGGATCCTGGTGCAGCAAGTAACGCGCCAAAAAGTACCAGCATGGACCCATCGGAAGTATTCAAGTGGTGCAAGGTGGTCAGCACAGATCCAGGAGGGGTAGTAGTTATAGAACTCCCAGGGATCTGGCAAGAAGAAGCGGTGAAACAGCTAGTGATGTCGCTGTCCCCGCACCAGAAAGCATGGATAGTGGATGTCATGTTGAATTCTTCGCTGACGCACGCACTGATAGAGTGGAAGGATGGAGTCCCGGAGGACTTCAAGAATCCAAGTATAAAAGTGACAGATGATCAAACCTATAGCCTAATACACGCATTGCCACTCACCCCAAAAACAGTAAAAAGGGAGAAGAAAGAGAGTCCCGGGTCGCCGCAGGGCACCCTCAGCACCGAACTATGCGCGGTTCTAGAGGAAATTATAGCCCAGTGTAAGAAAGACCCTCCAGATTACCAAATGTCAGGATACCGAAAACTCAGAATGTTTTCAGGGAGGAAACCTGTACCTTCGGGTGAAGAGGGGTTTGAGGAGTGGCTAGACGGTGCCACTCAGGCCTTAGAAGAATAGGAAGTCCCAGACCACAGAAAGAAGCAGAGAATTGCTGAGAGCTTAAAGGGACCTGCTCTGGAGGCCATACGCAACCTTAAGATGAGCAAGACAGACTGTGATGCGCAGGACTATCTGGACATTCTGCAGAATGTGTTTGGTGGAACAGAGAAAATCACTGAGCTCACTTAACAGCTGGAGCACTGCTACCAAAAGGCAGGAGAAAAACTGTCAGAATTCATGAAGCGCCTGGATAAGATACTGCACAAGATGATCTTTAAGAAGGGGATTGATCCGCGGAAGGTGGATGAGGCCCGTGTTCAACAGGTGATGAGAGGATCTCAGCCCCTGGACCCCATCGCACTGGCGCTACGTACAAGACAGGACGGGAAGAGCCTGGAGTACCCTGACTTGATCCGAGTAGTCAGAGAAGAAGAAGCTATGCTGGAGGAGAAGAAGAGGAGCCAACCAGTTGAGACGGTGAATCCTCCTCCAGTCATGGTCAGGATGGCCATGATCCTGGAAAGAGACGCAGAGGTGGATACCTTGAAGTTGCAGATGTCCCAAGTGTTGGGGATGCTGACCTCCCTGATGGAAAAGAAGTCAAGGGAGCCAGAGAGGGAAAGTCCGAGGAGGGAGCTGTTTCCCAACTCCTCAGCGCCCGCATCCCTGGAAGATTGGGGGGATGTGATTTGTTTCAATTGTGGAGGAGCTGGCCATTTCGCCAAAGTGTGTGCCAGCCCAAAGAAAAAAAAGATGAATAACCGCAAGCCGCCGGAAAACTTCAGCGGGCCCCGGTGAAGGAGTCAGCCGGGTGCCCATCATCTCCAGTGAGCTCCAAACTGAATACAGAAGCTACGGAGTTCATCCCGTCCAGTCCTTGGTCAGATGCTTGGGAAAGTGCTTGTGACCTACCACCTGAAGAAGATCCAAGGGAGTCCCTGTACCTCCCTGCCCCGGAGTCCAGTGCTCCTGAACCAGAAGTAAATTCTAAGTCAGTTACAGAAGAAGAACCTGTCTCAACAGAAAGTCCAAGAGGACAGAGGAAGCGAAGAGCCATAAAACCTCCCAGGAGATTAACCTACCCACAAATGGGGAGGAGTGCTGAAGACACTGTGGTCACTGCCAGAAGGAGTATGGAGAACCCTGACTCTCCCACTGTTCATTTGGTGGGAGGCAACCCCAACTCACTCTCTGGCACAGTTAGACAGGATACTGATGATAGTGTGTCCTGTGGGCAGGGGAGTTCGCTACCTTGGTTTTGGTGGGAATTTCCTCTGCCGACATCATATGAAACTTTGATTGATGTTGTACGTTCTGTAATTTAAGGTTATGTTATCTTTGGGGACCAAAGAGTTTAAGTGGGGGGAGTGTGTAGCGGGGTCTCCTTTAAGGCCCTGGAACTACATTACCCAGAACCCCATCCGGCCTTAGGGTGAAAGTTTCCACCGCAGAGACTCATGGGAGGGGCTATTTAAGGAAGAGGAGAGGCGGAGCTCGGCCTCTTTGGACACCGCGCTGCAAGCAACCAGTCTTCCTGTGTGGATCTGCTGCGGTGCAAGGCCCGAAGCCTGGGGCCTTGCGTGACTTCCGAAGAGCCTTCCACCCCACTGCGGAGCCTGGGTGGATCCTGTCTTGTCGTGTGAGGACATCAGTTGGATCGGGGACCCGATCGTTGCAGACGCTGTGTGCGGATACACAGCAGGTGGAAGTCCCGGACTGGGATCGCGTCCGGAGTGGTGAGCGGGCACCTGCCCAGACCAATAGACTGTGTCGTGTTCAGGCCTATAGAACTGCATAGGCCCACAGTTTGTTTATCTGCTGTTCCACAGGGGGATCGGTAGCAGGACAGAGTTGAAGTGTCCCCCCCCCCCAGTATAGTTGTTCCAAGTTACTACCTGTTGTGGATTACAAACTAGAATTTCATCAAGTGCACCACCGAAAGCTGACATGCGAAGAAATCCTTATAGGAAGTGACTGAGATTTACTCCATGTCAGGCCTGACTCGGGTGGGGAGATAGTATATTGTTTAGTGCGCCATAGGGCGCGCACACCATAACAGCTACGCGTGGTGTAGTACCGCGCAGTGCCATTATAGTGTGCTGAATTGATGCCAGTTGCATGTGTGATGTTATACCTATGCTATTTACTATAAGAGTAAAACCGTTATAATCAATCTCTCGCCTTAATGTGTTGTCTTACTGCTTAGAGATTAATTCATGCAATACAATTGAATGTGGTATAAGTATAGCCCTAGACTAACTGTGCCAGCGGGGGTTGAGTAAGATTGCCGGGGGTTGGCGGTACTGCACACAGGGCCCGAAAACAAACCAGCGGCTCTCTTAACTGGGGGTAGCGCTACACTTTCATTTGTAAAGAGTGTGTATTCCTACTGAACAGGTGTGAGCACTTAAGGCATACATGAAGAGACAGAAGCAATTACACTGGTTGGTGTATGGGCCTTAAATCTCACATGTAACGGCCCATACACACGATCAGACTTTTCGACAATAACGGTCCAACGGACGTGTTTTATCGGACAATCCGACCGTCTGTATGCTCCATCGGACAATTGTTGTTGGTTTTCCAACGGACAAATGTTCGCTGTGCATGCTCTCAAACTTTGACAACAAATGTCCGATGGAGGATAATCCGATCGTGTGTACACAAGTCCATCGGACTAAAGTCCAAAGTAGAAACACGCATGCTCAGAACCAATGCTAAACATCACCCAACAATAGCAGAAGTTACCCAAAGGATGGTGGTAAAGAGCTGAAAAACCACGTGATTTGGTGAATGTTGGCTGAAAAAGTTCTGCCCTGTGTATGCATACCAAGTTCACGGCCAACGCCCTTTCGGACAATAATCCACGGAAAGGTCCGATGGCAGTCCGATCGTGTGTATAAGGCTTTAGACTTACAACTGCTATGCAATGGCTTAGATCAGGTGTGCCCAACCAGTGGCCCGGGTGCCACGTGTGGCCCGCGGAGCCCACTAATGTGGCCTACGACCTCCTGCTCTGGGAATAAATAAAATAGAATAGAATACTGTTATTAAAGGTACGTTTTTATTACTAAAATCAGTGTGTTATATATGGGCATATCTGTTCTGCAGTGGTTACTGGGCTGCTTTCATACTGATCCACAGGTACAGAGAAGTGCACCTGTGGGTTACCTGCACTGAGCCATAGACTTCTATTACCTGCGAGTTTGGTGTGCTGAGAGTAGAGTGGGCTCTATAGAGCCGATTGAGCTGCCATCCACCCACTCCACTCATTGTGGCCCGCGACCAGTTAATAAGTCGCTTAAGTGGCCCTTGCTCTTCAAAAGGTTGGGCACCCCTGGCTTAGATGAAGAGGAATGTTCCTGATAATTACCGTATTTATCGGCGTATAACACACACTTTTTTCCCCTTAAAATCAGGGGAAAATCGTGGGTGCGTGTTATACGCCGATACTCACCTATCCCCGTCGAATCTCCGCTGACTGAGCGGAGCGCAGCGATCGCCGCCGAGATACACATAGCCGAGTGTACTCGGCTTTTCTCGGCTCCGCTCACAGTCACGCCCAGTCCCGCCATTGGACCTGTGTTATGTCCATCATAGGGCGGGACTCAGCGTGACTGTGAGCGGAGCCGAGAAGAGCCGACTAGAGCCGAGTGCACTCGGCTATGTGTATCTCTCCGCCCAGTCCCTGCGTTCGCCCCGCTCCGCCCAGTATCTGCGGCGATCTCGGCGGCGCCATTTTTGAAATTCGGGCAAGGCTGTACTGGGCACTGAGGCAAGGCTCCAATGGACACTGCTGGAAAGGCTGCACTGGACACTGGGAAAAGGCTGCACTGGACACTGGGGAAAGGCTGCAATGGACACTGGGGAAAGGCTGCAATGGACACTGCTGGAAAGGCTGCATTGGACACTATGGAAAGGCTGCACTGGACACTGCTGGCAAGACTGACAAGGCTGCAATGGACACTGGTAAGGCTGCATTTAAATGTAAGTTTAAATGTAAGTTTTTTTTCCTCAAACTTCCCTCCTAAAAGTTTTTTTCCCTAAAATTCCCTCCTAAACTTGGGGTGCGTGTTATACGCCGGTGCGTGTTATACGCCGATAAATACGGTAATTCCTGCTGTGTGTGTCAATGTAGTTTGTGTGCTGCCTTTTTGGGTTTTGTATTAATTTTGTCTGTTTTTGATTATGATAAGCCTGCCATTTAACTTTTTAGGGGTTTGGGGCGAGGACTTCTGAACACCACAAAGGTTTGTCATGGTTGTTATTAGCTTGATTTGTATCCCTGCCATGTAACATTTTTGGGGTTTGGGGCGAGGACTTTTGATCACCAAAAAGGTTAGTCATGCTTGTTATTAGCTTGATTTGTATCCCTGATTTTCTAATGTAATTTTTTTAATGTGTCAAATTTTTAGTGTCCTACCCACATGCCTTTTTGCAAACTCAATACGTGCCATTTTGTTTTTTTGCTGAAAGTAATGGCTTTCTTCTGGCCATTCTGCCATAAAGCCCAACTCTATGGAGCGAACCGCTTATTGTCGTCCTAAGTACAGATACTCCAGTGTCTGCTGTGGAACTCTGCAGCTCCTCCAGGGTTAGCTTAGGTCTCTGTGTTGCCTCTTTGATTAATGCCCTCCTTGCCCGGTCCGTAAGTTTTGGTGTGCGGACGTCTCTTGGCAGGTTTGCTGTTGTGCCATGTTCTTTCCATTTGGTTATGATAGATTTGATGTTGCTCCTAGGGATCATCAACGATTTGGATATTATTTTATAACCTAACCCTGAGGCCTCGTACACACGGCCGAGATTCTCGTCGAAAAAAACATGTCGTTTTTTTCGACGAGATTCTTGGACAAGAAACTTGTCCCGGCCGAGTGTACACACGCTCGTTTCAAAGAACCCGCGGTTCTTTGAAAGGAGTGTACGCGGTGATGTCATCGACTACGTCGAGCATGCGCTCGTCACATTCGATGCCGTCGCCGCCATCTTGGTATACCCTACGTATGCCTAGGAAGCTACCGCGCATGCGTCAAATTCATTTCGAACATGCGCGGGCTTCCGGGCGGACAGGTAAGTGTACACACACTCACTTTTCTCGTCGAGAAACACGCCGAGGAGAATCTCGACGAGAAAATAGAGAGCAGGTTCTCTATTTTCTCGTCGAGGTTTCTTGTCGGTTTTCTCGACGAGAAACCCGCTAGCAGCGTACACACGACCGATTTACTCGGCAAGACCTCTCTGCCAGCAAGTTTCTTGCTGGTTCTTGCCGAGAAAATCGGTCGTGTGTACGAGGCCTGACTTGTACTTCTCAACAACATTGTCCCTTACTTGTTTGGAGAGTTCCTTGGTCTTCATGGCAGTGTTTGGTTAGTGGGGCCTCTTGTTTAGGTGTTGCAGCCTCTGGGGCCTTTCAAAAAGGTGTGTATACGTAATGACAGATCATGTGACACTTAGACTTCTGAAGGTAATTGGTTGCACCAGAGCTTTTTATGGGCTTCATAACAAAGGGTGTGAATACATACGCACATGCCAATTATCAGTTTTTTTATTTCTGAAAAATTGTTTTATGTATATATTTTTCAAATTTTACTTCACCAACTTAGACTATTGTGTTGTGATCCATCACATATGTAGCGGTCTCACCCGCCTTCTCCCCTCTGTGTATGGCTGTATGACTCGTCTAGGGGTATCCGGGAGAAGGGGGAAAGATGCACACCACCAGCTCGTGCTCTCTGATGTAGTATGCAGAGATATGAGCAAAACCGTTTACCTTTGGGTCTGCGTTTTAGGCCGAAGCCTCAGCTTCTCCAGTGGAGGATGATTGTCACTGTCACAGACAGGGACACTTAGCTTCCAGTAACACGAGTTCCACACCATACAAAGTCAATTTTATTTGCTTTGATCAACAGGTAGGCTGGTTGAACTTTGAAAGAACAGACAGGGTGTGGGGAAGAGTAGGTCCAGGCACAACTTAGTGATTAAAGTCTCTCCTGTTCCATTTAGTGCAAACAGGCTTGGCGCACAGTCGCTGCCACCGACTGTGAATTTGGTCCCTGCCACTGACCTGGGTGAACGTTGAGGCCCCTGCCACAGGCCTTGGATGAGGCCTGCCACTGACCTGATGAAGATGGGTCTCTGCCACAGACCATGAGAACATGAAATACCTCCGGACAAACGACCCCTGTCAGGGGAAGACATCCATCCGGACGGTCACCAGAGGCCCACACCGGCACCGGCCAAATGCTGCACTGGCTCTACGGGAGGGTCACGTCTCCGGTCACTTACACCCTGGATTCAGGCACCCAATACAGCGGGCACCTTAGGAATGCCTCGCCCTCGCGGGACCCAGTCAAAGGTACTGGGCCCCAGGCCTCCTGGTAAAGTACCTCACCCCAGGCTGAAGGTGCCTGGGATGGAACTCGACTCCACGCGCCCAGGCCAAGGGCGCCTGGGCACAGACGAGCCGCAGCAGCCCCCAGGCTGAAGGTGCAAGATGTCCGCCCCCTTTAAATCCTCTCCCAGCAGGCACAGCAGGTTCCCCGCCCCGCCGTACTACTGCCGCGAGAGGACACAAAGGGCACGGCACTGGAATGGCAGTTCAACCCCGGTCCCAGGTGACAGCGCCACCTAGGGACCGCAGGAAACATGACACCATTCATACCTCCCACACTCCAAAGTGTCCATAAATCCCTAAAAAAATCAATGTATCTGGGCCATCTATTGCCCAGACACGCCCCTATAAATTTGACACCCACTACACATATAATTTAGATTAAAAAAACATTGAACTAAAGGCTGTAATGTAACAAAATAGGTAAAAAGCCAAGGGGGTGGATACTTTTGCAAGGCACTGTATGTCAACTAAATGTGAATTCTCTCTAAGCACCAAATTAAAGCGAACCAGTCATTGTTTCAAATTTCCATCTATTAAATCTTCTGCCCTTGTTTTAACTTTGACTGGATAGTAAAACATGTTTTTTCTGCACCTTATACAGCCCACTTACTGTTTCTTGTCTGGTAAAAAGCCTAGGCTTATGACATCATGCACAGCTCTCTCTCTAACTCTCATGAGAGTTTGCCAGGAAGGGAGCGGGTTTGAGTTATAAGAGGGCCAATGAGAGCTGCAGGGTTGCAAAGCTGGAGGCGTGCCTGTGTGTGTCTGTGTAAATCCAGGAAGTAAACAGGCAGCAGCTTCAGCTGCCCACAGTTAAAATGGCTGCAGCCAGACTCAGTGGAGGGAGACTTCTGCAGCATATTTGGCAAGTACAGAATCACAGTATATATAAAATAATATGCAAAGTGGTTGGAGGGAAGTTTTAAGAATGGCAAAGATGTTTTTATTGCAAATTATGTGGGCAGACTGCAGTTCCTCTTTAAGAAAAAAAATACCCCAAACAATTTTTTTAACAAAAATTGGCGTGCCCCCCCCCAAAATCCATACTGGACCCTTAACCGAGCATGCAGCCTGGAGGTCAGGATAGGGGGGGGCAAACAAGCGTCCCCCCTCCTGACCCATACCATGCGACATGTCCTCAAATGCCCTCAAAGCACCTTGTCCCCATGTTGATGGGGACAAGGGCATCTTCCCGACAACCCTGGCCGGTGGTTGTCGGGTTCTGTGGGCAGGGGGCTTATCAGAATCTGGAAGCCCTCTTTAACAAGGGGGCCCCCAGATCCGCCCCCCCCCCATGTGAATGGGTATTGGATACATTGTACTACTACCCATTTACTCAAAAAGTGTCAAAAAATACAAACCACAAAAGACAAATTTTGACAAATCCTTTGTTTAAAAAAAATAAAAAGGTGTCCCGTGATGTACGTCCATCATCAATCACATCACTCGATGGAACCCAAAAAAATGTAAAAAATCAAAACACTCCACCTCGATCGGAGGGCTCCCGCCATATGCGCTCTGTGCGCTTTGACAGTTATTTTATAGGCAAGGGCGGGGCCACCTGGGTACGTCACCCGGTGGCCCTGCCCCCTCTGATGTCATGTGATGTCAGAAGGGTTTGGTCATCCGGTTACGTGACTGGGTGGCCCCGCCCTTGCCAATATAACACCTGTCAAATCGAACAGACAGCAGTAGGCGGGAGCCCTCCCATCTAGGCGAAATTTTGTTTTTTTTCAGTCCGTCGGGCGCCATGATTGACAATGAATGTACATTTTTTTAATAAAGGATTTGTCAAAAACTGTCTCTTGTGGTTTGTATTTTTTTACACTTTTTTGGGTGAAAGTGTAGGGGTACAATGTACCCGATACCCAATCACATAGGGGGGGAGGGATCTGGGGGCTCCCTTGTTGAAGGGGGCTTCAAGATTCTGATAAGCCCCCGCTTGTAGACCCCAACAACCACCGGCCGGGGTTGTCGGGAAGAGGCCCTTGTCCCCATCAACATGGGGACAAGGTGCTTTGGGGGGCAACCCAAAGCACCCTCGCCATGTTGAGGGCATGTCGCATGGTATGGTTCAGGAGGGGGGCGTTCTCGCTCGTCCCCACGCCAATTTGTTTTAAAATTTTGGCGTGAAATTCCCCTTAAAATCCATACCAGACCCGAAGGGCCTGATATGGACTGGGGGGACCCCATGCCGTTTTTTTTTCAATTTGTTTTCCTAATGGCCAATTTCACATCAGCATGAGCATGGTTGTTTCCATAATATTAATGGCTACTGTGTAAAATATTATTGTATAGAATTAAAAACATCAAACACTAGTAAATTTATTTTCTATGGATAATGAGATACAGGCTTTTTTTTTTTTTTTTTTTTCTCCTTTTTTTTTATTTATTAAACTTTTTCACATTACATGACATTTGAATAACAATACAATACAATACAATAACAATACAATAGAAATTTAAACCATATAAACACAACATACATATAAAGTCTCATTATATACCCCTTTGATAAATTGAACCTAGATAGAATGTCATTTACCAATTTTCCATTTTACTAGAGGGACTGCCTATCCCTTTTGGAATATATCTATCTCCATAGCCCGTAAGTTCCTAATCCCCCAGATGTAGATGTCAAGCATAGGAAAAACCAAACACACCAAAAAAAAAAAAAAAAAAAGAGCCAGATAGATCCGATGGACATAAGAGAGGGGAAGGGAGAGGAAGAGATGGAAGAAAGGAGAGGGGAGGGAGAAAGGGGGGAAGGCGGAGGGGAGGGGAGGGAGGAAAAAGGACAGGATGAGTAAAATAAAAAATAAAAAAAAAGGGGAGGAAAAGAGAAAGAGAAAAGGAGGAAAAGAAGGAATAGGCGGGGGAAAAAGAGGGGAGGGGATCTTATCTCCCATGTACTCCCTCTTATAGCTAAATATAAATATAGTTATAATCTAAAGTGCTTGTGCATCTTAATCTATATCTTGATAAGTACAGTCTAAGTGCAATGTGCCCTACAGTGAGAAGGAAGAAAAAAAAAAAAAGGGGGATTTTAATATCAAATGTAAGTGTTAATTAAATCTACCGAATCAAGTGAAAAAAGAAAAATATATAAAAATATGATAATTTAAAATAATTTAAGAAGGCTCCTGTTCAAAGCCTACGCGTATATATACAGAGAAATAAATAAATAAATAAATAAATAAAGGGGGGGAGTGAGGAGGAAATAGGAAGAGGGAGGGGGACTTTATCTCCCATCTACTCCCTCTTATAAATAAGTACAATCTAAGTGCAGGTGTCCCGTGACCTATAACAATCATATACCCGTGTCCCTACTGTGAGCGGGGGAAGTGGAAAAAATAAAAAAGAGGGAGGGAAAAATATCAAATATATGTGATAATTAAGTCGACAGAGTCAAGTGAGAGAAAAAAATTTACTTATGAGCAAAATAATTTAAGAAGGCTCCTACCCAGGGCCTATAGCTGTGTACGTATGTATAGACATATACACACCTATATACACACACAAAAAAAAAAGGGGAAAGAAGAGAGGGAGGGGGAGATGAAAAAAAAAGAAAAAAATCTATACAAAGAAGGGACATAATAAGAAATACATTCCCTAACCCCCCAGCCCCTCTATATAGGCCTCTGAGTCCTTAAACTCTCTCCATCTCTTCCAAACTCTATCGTGTTTTGATCTACTTCCGTTATGATTTGAGAGCAGCTCCTCCATCAATCTAGTTCTATCTATCTCTCTCAGCCAGTCTCCTAATGCTGGCACCCCTTTTTCTCTCCAATTCCGTGGTATAAGTACTTTGGCTCCATTCAACATATATGGTACCAAAGTTGTTCTATATTTTTTCCTTGTCATTTCCGTATTATAAAACAGACAATACCAGGGATCTAATTTAACCTTAAATCCACATATCTTCTCTATCAATCGTAAGATCCCTCTCCAGTATTCCTGTATCAGTGGACAATGCCACCATATATGGGCGTGTGTTCCCTCCAGCCCACATTCCCTCCAACATAAGGGTGATAACTCCTTATTTATCTTATGTAGCTTTGTTGGAACCAAATACCACTTGGTTAAAAGCTTATAATTCATTTCCTTTACTTTTGCCTCTACTGAGGTGGAGTGAGCATAGTCAAAGATTAGGCTCTTCTTTTCATCAATTATAGTTTGACAATGCCACCATATATGGGCGTGTGTTCCCTCCAGCCCACATTCCCTCCAACATAAGGGTGATAACTCCTTATTTATCTTATGTAGCTTTGTTGGAACCAAATACCACTTGGTTAAAAGCTTATAATTCATTTCCTTTACTTTTGCCTCTACTGAGGTGGAGTGAGCATAGTCAAAGATTAGGCTCTTCTTTTCATCTATTATAGTTTGATTAAGTTCTAATTCCCAATTTTCCAGTATTTTCATTGTCTTGGGGCCCTTCGGGGGTAACAGTATCCCATATATATTCGATATCCCCTGTCTTCCCGTTCCCCCCCCTGTTCTACGAGTTTTTCCCATGGGGTTAGCTCGTTCATAGCCCGTAGAGGTTTCGGTAATGTACTTACAAAATGATGGATCTGAATATACCTCCAACTGTCACCCCCAGAGGGTCCATATTTTTCTCTTATTTCTGAAATTGGGCACAGGATATTCCCCTTCAGTACGTCTTTCAGTTTTAATGTGTCTTAGGTTGCCCATCCCATAAAGGCCTCGCTACTCTTCCCTGGCGGGAAATAGTCTGTACCCGTGAGGGACATCAACGGACTGTTATAGGGCCATTTTTTTGTTTTACATACTCTATCCCATAGTCTGAAGGTTTCTTTTGTTATTGGGGGTGTTTCTTGTGTTAAGCCTCTATATTGGTTTGGGATCCATATTCTCTTTCCCAAGTCCCCATTACACAGACTTTCCTCTATTTCTACCCATTTCTTTCTCCGTCCCTTTCCCTGTAACCAGTCTGTTATCCTTTTTAATACTGCTGCCTCATAATATCTTCTAAAGTCTGGAAGGTATACTCCTCCCTCCTGTCTAGGTCTAGTTAAAGTTTCTACTGATATACGAGGCCTCTTTTCTTTCCAAATGAATCTCCTTATTATCTTCCCCAATATTTTAAAGTACATATCTGGGATTTTTATTGGGAGTGTTTGGAAGACGTATAGTGCTTTAGGCAGTATCATCATTTTAATAGTATTCATTCTACCCAGCCAAGATAGTTTTTCTATCGGGTATCCCTTCAGTTCTGTTTTTATTTTATTCAGTAAGGGGATATAGTTGTCCTCATAAAGGTCCCTCTCCCTGTTGGACAAGTATATCCCCAAATACTTCATCCCCTTCTGCTTCCATGTAAATGGATAGAGGGCCCCAAGATCCCTGCGTTCTTTTGGACTTAAGGATATACTTAATATTTCAGTCTTCTCTTTATTAATTTTTAAATTTGAGATCTCTCCATACTTTTCATATTCCTCCATTATCCTTGGCAAAGTTTGCCTTGGATTTGATACATACATCATATCGTCCGCGAACGCAGAGATCTTGTGTTCCCTCCCGTCTACCTTTACTCCCTCTATCTCCTGATTAGTTCTAATAGTTGCTAGCAATGGCTCTAATGAGAGGACAAACAGGAGGGGGGAAAGCGGGGAGCCCTGGCGAGTTCCATTAGAGAGTGCAAAACTACCTGAGAGGGTCCCGTTGACCCGGACCTGTGCAGAGGGTTTAGAGTAAAGTGCCCCTATCCATTTAAGCATGTTAGGACCTAATCCTATATGCCTCATTGTTGCTAGCATAAATTCCCAGTCTAGTCTGTCAAAGGCCTTTTCGGCGTCTACTGACAGAAATAGAACTGGTTTTTTACTTTTTTTTGCTTTTTGTATCAGGAATAGTGCTCTTAGGACATTGTCCCTCGTTTCTCTCCCTGGTACAAACCCTGTCTGGTCGTTTTCAATCAGCTCTGGCATAAAGGGTCTTATTCTCTCTGCTATTATTTTTGCATAGATCTTTATATCAACGTTAATCAGTGATATAGGCCTATAACTAGCACATAATGAGGGATCCTTGTCTTCCTTCTCTATAAGAGTTATGTGGGCACCCAATGCTTCCTCCCGCATCGTCATACCTCTTCCGATGGAATTCATGTATTCCTGGAAGTATGGTATCAAGATTTCTCCATATCTCTTATAGTAGAGTGAGGTATACCCATCTGGGCCCGGACTCTTTCCCATTTTAATATTTTTAATTACTTGGCTTATTTCCTCCCTTGATATTTCCTTGTCTAACTTATTAATTACATCTTCTACCATTATCTGTATCTTAATCCTTTCTAAGTATTGTTTAATTTTCTTTCTTCTACACTGGGTTTCCATAAAGCTTTGTTCTTTATTTACATTATATAGGTTTTGATAATAATCTTGAACAATTTTAATTATATCTTTTGTAGAATACCTCATATCACCTTTAATAACTTTCAGTTTTGAGATATAATTCTGTGTTTTTCTAGACTTAATTGTCCTTGCTAAATGTTTCCCTGGTTTATTCCCTGTTGCATAGAATTTCTTATTTACATTATTGAATACCCATTTTGTTTCTTGATCCATTAGATCCCGTAGTTTTTCTCTTTTCTCGGTTAATAATATCAAGGTTTGCTCCTCCTGCCTATCTTTGTGTTGCTGTTCCAGGCCCTGGATTTCTCCTAGTAGGGTTTGTTTCTGATACTGCCTAATTTTCTTTCTTTTAGCCTTTTCTGCTATCATCCTCCCTCTTATATATACTTTATGTGTTTCCCATAATATCGAAGGAGAGATATTTTCTATATCATTTTCTTTAAAGATAAGACCCAATTCCTTTTCTATATCGCTGGCTATCTTAGTGTTGTTTAAAAGGGATTCATCTAGTCTCCATACTCGCTGGTCGACTGGGATTTCCCCTATATCCAGGGTCATCTCTACTGGAGCATGGTCAGAGAGCGTTATTGATTTTATTTCTACCCCTCTCAATCCCTCTAATAACTGGTGATCTAGTAGGAAATAATCTATTCTGGAGTATGACCTATGTACCAACGAATAGTACGTAAAGTCTTTATCTCTAGGGTGTAGAATTCTCCAGGCCTCCATTAGATGCATTTGAGACATTTTATGCTTAATTGCTCTAAGGTATTTACCCTCCGACCTTAATGACATTGGTTGAGTATCTAGTTCCGGGTCAAAAACAAAATTAAAATCCCCTGCTAGTATCACCTTCCCTTCTTTAAAGCCCTCCAGTCTGTTAAGGATTTTTCTCAGGTACCCTGCGGGGCGTATATTAGGGCAGTAGACATTTACCAAAGTATATTTCATATTAAATAAAGAGCCTTTAACAAAAAGATATCTGCCTTCCGGATCTATTTCCATGCCTTCCAGTATAAACCGTGTATTCTTATCGAAGCCTATCGCAGTTCCTTTTGATCTCTTATTAGGAGAATAGCTATGAATCCATGTGGGAAAGTCTTTTGAGTTCAACTTTGTCTTTGTTGTCTCTTTTAGGTGAGTTTCTTGCAGAAACACTATATTGGCCGAAGATCTCCTCATTTCCTGCAGTATCTGGTATCGCTTATTTGGGCTATTAAGCCCTCGTACATTGTACGTAACTATTTTTATTGCTGTCATTTTATTTAGTTTAGTTTCTCAAAATCATAACTAAAGCGATTCTACCGGATATAAACAGAAAGGAGGTGACCCCGTACAATCTCTTCTCCTCATAATAGCCCTTCCTTCAGATACGTCTATTCTCGACCCCACATAAGATATTTTTACATTCCAGAAATAATAATCCAATTTAACCATTATACACATGGCACCTAGGTTCAGCTTCCAGTAACCATATAGAATATATTGAGACCACATATACCCCCCTCCCCCCACCCTCTCCCCTATCACATTGTACATCAATGTTAGAACTCCCTCGGTCTGCCCCCAATCGGGCTATCTGCCGAGCGGGCCCTATCTCGGGGGATCTTGTGTATCCTCCCCCATCCCGGAGCCCCATCCACCCCCTTATGGATGAGCCCCGGCGCGTAGAGCGGCCCCCACTCCATATCCCCCCCCCCCAGGTGAATCAATCTTCCTTATCATGTCGTTCTGCCCTCTACCAAAAAAAAAAAAAAAAGCCACATATTTTCTAGGTTCTATTCCAGTCCTGGTTCCTCCATTTTCTCCATGCTGGAGGATTCTTTTCCCAGTTATCTACTTGAACCGGCTGTATATTCAATCTGCTACAGAATTCTTTTATATCCTCTGGAAACCGTACATAAGCCGAAACCCCCTGGTGTTTCACCGATAGACAAGCTGGGAACTAGGGATGAGCTCGGTGTTCGAGTCGAACATACGTTCGACTCGAACATCGGCTGTTCGATCGTTCGACGAAGATCGAACGATTTGGGCCGTTCGCGCCAAATTCGAGTGAGGCGAACGGCCCACAATGCACTACGCCATCGCAGTGTCATCCAGGCGCTGTGATTGGCCAAGCATGCACTGTGACCCCGCATGCTTGGCCAATCACAGCGCCGGCAGCAAGGAGAGCAATGATTGGCCACAGGCAGGATGCCTGTGGCCAATTATTGCTGAGGGTGTTTAGTACACGCCCCACACTATAAAAGGCCGCCAGCACGGCGGCCTAGTGTAGTGTGTTCCGGAGCAGGGAAAGAGAAACATAGGCAGGGACAGTGACATTTATTTTTTTCTTGCTTAACCTGGATTCCTTTAGTTTAGGGAAAGAGAAGGATAGGTAGGGAGAGTGTCAGTGTGTTTTACTGTGCGAATCCTTGTTTCTAGGGACAGGGAAGGACAGTGGGGGAATTCTCCTTGTGCTATAGTGTGCTTTAAAAAAACATTTTTTCTAGGGACAGAAAACTATAGGTAGGGAGAGTGTCAGTGTGTTTTACTGTGCGAATCCTTGTTTCTAGGGACAGGGAAGGACAGTGAGGGAATTCTCCTTGTGCTATAGTGTGCTTTAAAAAAACATTTTTTCTAGGGACAGAAAACTATAGGTAGGGAGAGTGTCAGTTTCTTTCACTGTGATAATCCTTGTTTCTAGGGACAAAGAAGGAAAGTGAGTGAAATTCTCCTTGTGCTATAGTGTGCTTTAAAAAAACATTTTTTCTAGGGACAGAAAACTATAGGTAGGGAGAGTGTCAGTGTCTTTTACTGTGCGAATCCTTGTTTCTAGGGACAGGGAAGGACAGTGAGGGAATTCTCCTTGTGCTATAGTGTGCTTTAAAAAAACATTTTTTCTAGGGACAGAAAACTATAGGTAGGGAGAGTGTCAGTGTGTTTTACTGTGCGAATCCTTGTTTCTAGGGACAGGGAAGGACAGTGAGGGAATTCTCCTTGTGCTATAGTGTGCTTTAAAAAAACATTTTTTCTAGGGACAGAAAACTATAGGTAGGGAGAGTGTCAGTTTCTTTCACTGTGATAATCCTTGTTTCTAGGGACAAAGAAGGAAAGTGAGTGAAATTCTCCTTGTGCTATAGTGTGCTTTAAAAAAACATTTTTTCTAGGGACAGAAAACTATAGGTAGGGAGAGTGTCAGTGTGTTTTACTGTGCGAATCCTTGTTTCTAGGGACAGGGAAGGACAGTGAGGGAATTCTCCTTGTGCTATAGTGTGCTTTAAAAAAACATTTTTTCTAGGGACAGAAAACTATAGGAAGGAAGAGTGTCAGTTTCTTTCACTGTGATAATCCTTGTTTCTAGGGACAAAGAAGGAAAGTGAGTGAAATTCTCCTTGTGCTATAGTGTGCTTTAAAAAAACATTTTTTCTAGGGACAGAAAACTATAGGTAGGGAGAGTGTCAGTGTGTTTTACTGTGCGAATCCTTGTTTCTAGGGACAGGGAAGGACAGTGAGGGAATTCTCCTTGTGCTATAGTGTGCTTTAAAAAAACATTTTTTCTAGGGACAGAAAACTATAGGTAGGGAGAGTGTCAGTGTGTTTTACTGTGCGAATCCTTGTTTCTAGGGACAGGGAAGGACAGTGAGGGAATTCTCCTTGTGCTATAGTGTGCTTTAAAAAAACATTTTTTTCTAGGGACAGAAAACTATAGGAAGGAAGAGTGTCAGTTTCTTTCACTGTGATAATCCTTGTTTCTAGGGACAAAGAAGGAAAGTGAGTGAAATTCTCCTTGTGCTATAGTGTGCTTTAAAAAAACATTTTTTCTAGGGACAGAAAACTATAGGTAGGGAGAGTGTCAGTTTCTTTCACTGTGATAATCCTTGTTTCTAGGGACAAAGAAGGAAAGTGAGTGAAATTCTCCTTGTGCTATAGTGTGCTTTAAAAAAACATTTTTTCTAGGGACAGAAAACTATAGGTAGGGAGAGTGTCAGTGTCTTTTACTGTGCGAATCCTTGTTTCTAGGGACTGGGAAGGACAGTGAGGGAATTCTTCTTGTGCTATAGTGTGCTTTAAAAAAACATTTTTTCTAGGGACAGAAAACTATAGGTAGGGAGAGTGTCAGTGTGTTTTACTGTGCGAATCCTTGTTTCTAGGGACAGGGAAGGACAGTGAGGGAATTCTCCTTGTGCTATAGTGTGCTTTAAAAAAACATTTTTTCTAGGGACAGAAAACTATAGGTAGGGAGAGTGTCAGTTTCTTTCACTGTGATAATCCTTGTTTCTAGGGACATAGAAGGAAAGTGAGTGAAATTCTCCTTGTGCTATAGTGTGCTTTAAAAAAACATTTTTTCTAGGGACAGAAAACTATAGGTAGGGAGAGTGTCAGTGTCTTTTACTGTGCGAATCCTTGTTTCTAGGGACAGGGAAGGACAGTGAGGGAATTCTTCTTGTGCTATAGTGTGCTTTAAAAAAACATTTTTTCTAGGGACAGAAAACTATAGGTAGGGAGAGTGTCAGTGTGTTTTACTGTGCGAATCCTTGTTTCTAGGGACAGGGAAGGACAGTGAGGGAATTCTCCTTGTGCTATAGTGTGCTTTAAAAAAACATTTTTTTCTAGGGACAGAAAACTATAGGAAGGAAGAGTGTCAGTTTCTTTCACTGTGATAATCCTTGTTTCTAGGGACAAAGAAGGAAAGTGAGTGAAATTCTCCTTGTGCTATAGTGTGCTTTAAAAAAACATTTTTTCTAGGGACAGAAAACTATAGGTAGGGAGAGTGTCAGTGTGTTTTACTGTGCGAATCCTTGTTTCTAGGGACAGGGAAGGACAGTGAGGGAATTCTCCTTGTGCTATAGTGTGCTTTAAAAAAACATTTTTTCTAGGGACAGAAAACTATAGGTAGGGAGAGTGTCAGTGTGTTTTACTGTGCGAATCCTTGTTTCTAGGGACAGGGAAGGACAGTGAGGGAATTCTCCTTGTGCTATAGTGTGCTTTAAAAAAACATTTTTTTCTAGGGACAGAAAACTATAGGAAGGAAGAGTGTCAGTTTCTTTCACTGTGATAATCCTTGTTTCTAGGGACAAAGAAGGAAAGTGAGTGAAATTCTCCTTGTGCTATAGTGTGCTTTAAAAAAACATTTTTTCTAGGGACAGAAAACTATAGGTAGGGAGAGTGTCAGTTTCTTTCACTGTGATAATCCTTGTTTCTAGGGACAAAGAAGGAAAGTGAGTGAAATTCTCCTTGTGCTATAGTGTGCTTTAAAAAAACATTTTTTCTAGGGACAGAAAACTATAGGTAGGGAGAGTGTCAGTGTCTTTTACTGTGCGAATCCTTGTTTCTAGGGACAGGGAAGGACAGTGAGGGAATTCTTCTTGTGCTATAGTGTGCTTTAAAAAAACATTTTTTCTAGGGACAGAAAACTATAGGTAGGGAGAGTGTCAGTGTGTTTTACTGTGCGAATCCTTGTTTCTAGGGACAGGGAAGGACAGTGAGGGAATTCTCCTTGTGCTATAGTGTGCTTTAAAAAAACATTTTTTCTAGGGACAGAAAACTATAGGTAGGGAGAGTGTCAGTTTCTTTCACTGTGATAATCCTTGTTTCTAGGGACATAGAAGGAAAGTGAGTGAAATTCTCCTTGTGCTATAGTGTGCTTTAAAAAAACATTTTTTCTAGGGACAGAAAACTATAGGTAGGGAGAGTGTCAGTGTCTTTTACTGTGCGAATCCTTGTTTCTAGGGACAGGGAAGGACAGTGAGGGAATTCTTCTTGTGCTATAGTGTGCTTTAAAAAAACATTTTTTCTAGGGACAGAAAACTATAGGTAGGGAGAGTGTCAGTGTGTTTTACTGTGTGAATCCTTGTTTCTAGGGACAGGGAAGGACAGTGAGGGAATTCTCCTTGTGCTATAGTGTGCTTTAAAAAAACATTTTTTTCTAGGGACAGAAAACTATAGGAAGGAAGAGTGTCAGTTTCTTTCACTGTGATAATCCTTGTTTCTAGGGACAAAGAAGGAAAGTGAGTGAAATTCTCCTTGTGCTATAGTGTGCTTTAAAAAAATTTTTTTCTAGGGACAGAAAACTATAGGAAGGAAGAGTGTCAGTTTCTTTCACTGTGATAATCCTTGTTTCTAGGGACAAAGAATGAAAGTGAGTGAAATTCTCCTTGTGCTATAGTGTGCTTTAAAAAAACATTTTTTCTAGGGACAGAAAACTATAGGTAGGGAGAGTGTCAGTTTCTTTCACTGTGATAATCCTTGTTTCTAGGGACAAAGAAGGAAAGTGAGTGAAATTCTCCTTGTGCTATAGTGTGCTTTAAAAAACCATTTTTTCTAGGGACAGAAAACTATAGGTAGGGAGAGTGTCAGTGTGTTTTACTGTGCGAATCCTTGTTTCTAGGGACAGGGAAGGACAGTGAGGGAATTCTCCTTGTGCTATAGTGTGCTTTAAAAAAACATTTTTTCTAGGGACAGAAAACTATAGGAAGGAAGAGTGTCAGTTTCTTTCACTGTGATAATCCTTGTTTCTAGGGACAAAGAAGGAAAGTGAGTGAAATTCTCCTTGTGCTATAGTGTGCTTTAAAAAAACATTTTTTCTAGGGACAGAAAACTATAGGTAGGGAGAGTGTCAGTGTCTTTTACTGTGCGAATCCTTGTTTCTAGGGACAGGGAAAAACAGTGAGGGAATTCTCCTTGTGCTATAGTGTGCTTTAAAAAAACATTTTTTCTAGGGACAGAAAACTATAGGAAGGAAGAGTGTCAGTTTCTTTCACTGTGATAATCCTTGTTTCTAGGGACAAAGAAGGAAAGTGAGTGAAATTCTCCTTGTGCTATAGTGTGCTTTAAAAAAACATTTTTTCTAGGGACAGAAAACTATAGGTAGGGAGAGTGTCAGTGTCTTTTACTGTGCGAATCCTTGTTTCTAGGGACAGGGAAAAACAGTGAGGGAATTCTCCTTGTGCTATAGTGTGCTTTAAAAAAACATTTTTCTAGGGACAGAAAACTATAGGTAGGGCGAGTGTCAGTGTCTTTTACTGTGCGAATCCTTGTTTCTAGGGACAGGGAAGGACAGTGAGGGAATTCTTCTTGTGCTATAGTGTGCTTTAAAAAAACATTTTTTCTAGGGACAGAAAACTATAGGTAGGGAGAGTGTCAGTGTGTTTTACTGTGCGAATCCTTGTTTCTAGGGACAGGGAAGGACAGTGAGGGAATTCTCCTTGTGCTATAGTGTGCTAAAGCATTCCTCATCAACCATCTTTGAAATCCTTGTTTTTTTGGACAGTCAGGGAAATTGTCGTTGTGCTATTCTGTGCAAAAGCAATCATCCTCAACCATATTTAGAAATCCTTAAGTAAAGGGACAGAGAAGGACACCTGAAGGTAGCCCTTATTGCTTTTTTCCCATCTCCCTGCAGGCCATCTATTAGAATGTCTGGAAGGCAAACAAGGAGAGGCAGACAGTCAGGAGGCAATAAAAGAGGGCAAGCAGGCTCTGTGTCTGGGGGCAACAGTGCTGGTCGTGGACGCGGTGCATTGTCATCAGCACATGGCCATGGGACACGCTTGTCCTTCTTTTCGGCAGCTGGACATGTTGAGCCACATCATGCCGAAGACTTGGTAGAGTGGATGACCAAGCCCTCCTCCTCCTCCTCATCCTCTCTCACCCAGGCTCAGGGTACTGGAAAAGCAGCTGCCAAAGCGTCCTCTTCCCTGGTATCAATGTCAGACTCATCATCAGTCACTCCTTCCCTAGACCCACCATGTCCTCCTCCTGAGGAGTCCCCCGAACTGTTTGAGCACAGTGTTGGGTACATGCTCCAGGAGGATGCCCAGCGTTTCGAAGGGTCTGATGATGAAACACAGCTAGAGGAAGGCAGTAGCGTGAGAGCAGACAGAGGGGATGCTCAAGAAGGACACCAATCTGGCAGTCATGTTCCAGCAGCTGCAGCATACTGCCAGATTGGCTCCAGTGATGAGGAGGGAGGTGATGATGAGGTCACTGACTCCACGTGGGTGCCTTATAGGAGAGAGGAGGAGGAGGAGGATGAGGAGGAGGCACATCTCCAACGAGGCAGGATGCCCTTTGGTGGCCAGCGTAAGGGCAGTACACCGACGGAATCACACCGCAGAGCTCCGCCTGTGCAGGGCGCTGCCTCTGCCCGTCATTCAAAAAGTTCTTTGGTGTGGGCCTTTTTTGAGGCTAGTGCATCAGATCGCACAGCTGCTGTTTGCAACATATGTCTCAAGCGTATATCGCGTGGCCAAAACATCAGCCGCTTGGGTACCACATGCCTGACCAGACATATGTTGACCTGCCATGCAGCTCGTTGGCAAGCCTACCTCAAAGACCCACACCAAAGAACAAAGCGGACCTCTCCTTGCACCGCATCAGCTGGGATCTCCAACCCCACTATAACTTCAGTCCTCTCTGAAACATGCACTGAGAGGAATGAAGGTGTAGAATTAGGTGTGTCACAGCCAAGTACTTGCGGCCACTCTGCTAGCAGTACACCGACGTCCGATTCTAGCAGGCAAATTTCCCTGCCCCAGCTGCTGGACCGTCGAAAGAAGTTCACTCCCAGCCATCCACATGCCCAGCGGTTGAATGCTAGCTTGGCTAAATTGCTAGCGCTTCAACTGCTGCCTTTTCAGTTGGTAGACTCGGCCCCCTTCCGTGAGTTTGTGCAATGTGCGGTTCCTCAGTGGCAGGTTCCCAAACGCCACTTTTTCTCACGGAAGGCTATTCCGGCTCTCTACCGGCATGTGGAAGGCAATGTCTTGGCCTCGCTGGACAGGGCGGTCAGCGGTAAGGTGCATATTACCGCTGACTCATGGTCCAGCAGGCATGGACAGGGACGTTACCTTTCTTTCACGGCCCATTGGGTCACTCTTTTGGCAGCTGGGAAGGATGCAGGACAAGGTGCAGTAGTGTTGGAGGTTGTTCCACCGCCACGCCTCCAAAATGCTACTACTGGTTGTGACACACCTCTCTCCTCCACCCCCTCCTCTTCTTCTTCCTCCATGGCCTCTTCCTGTGGTTTGTCCTCGGAACCAGCGGTGCTCCGTAGGCGTTCAAGGGGCTACGCAAGTACGCAGGCAAAAAGATGCCATGCCGTGCTTGCGCTGGTGTGTTTGGGGGACAGAAGCCACACTGGGGCAGAGGTCCTGTCTGCTCTGCAGGGCCAGGCCGAGAGGTGGTTGACGCCACGCCAGCTTAAGCCAGGAATGGTGGTTTGCGACAATGGCACCAACCTCCTCTCCGCCCTCCGACAGGGACAACTGACCCATGTGCCCTGTGTGGCTCACGTCCTTAACCTGGTGGTGCAGCGGTTCTTGGGCAGGTACCCGGGCTTACAGGATGTCCTGAGGCAGGCCAGGAAAGTCTGTGTGCATTTCCGCAGATCTTATAATGCCAGTGCTCGCCTGGCTGAGCTGCAAAAGGAGTTGAACCTGCCCAAGAACCGCCTTATATGTGACATGCCCACCAGGTGGAACTCAACATTGGCCATGCTGCAGCGGCTGCACACGCAGCAGAGGGCCATCAATGAGTACCTGTGCGACTACGGCACCAGGACAGGGTCAGGGGAGCTTGGTTTTTTTTCTCCACGCCAGTGGGGCATGATCAGGGATGCATGCACTGTCCTGGCACCATTTGAGGAGGCCACGAGGATGGTGAGCAGTGACAGTGCATGCATCAGTGACACTGTACCTCTTGTCCACCTGTTGGAGCACACGCTGCGTGGAATAATGGACAGGGCACTTGAGGCAGAACAGAGGCAGGAAGAGGAGGACTTCCTTGCCTCTCAAGGCCCCCTTTACCCAGACAGTGTTCCTTCTGTCCCACCCATCGCACAGGAAGAGGAGGAGGAGGAGGAGGAGGAGGATTGTGTCAGCATGGAGGTGGAGGCTGGCACTCAGCATCATCAGCAGCAGTCTTTTAGGGATGATTTACAGTCCCAAGAAACCAGTGGACTTGTACGTGGCTGGGAGGAGGTGGCTGCGGATCATGTCGTCCTTAGTGACCCAGAGGACTCCGGAGCGAATGCCTCAGCAAACCTACGCTGCATGGCCTCCCTGATCCTGCAAAGTCTGCGGAAGGATCCTCGTATTCTTCGGATCAAGGAGAGGGACCATTACTGGCTGGCCACTCTCCTTGATCCACGGTACAAGGGTAAGGTTGCGGACCTTATGTTACCGTCGCAGAGGGAGCAGAGGATGAGACAACTCCGGGAGGCCTTGCAGAAAGGTCTGTGCAACGCGTTCCCAGAGACTGGGAGGTTACAAACTCCTGGTCCTGGACAACGAGTTGCTGAGGCTTCGGCCAGTCAAAGAAGGAGCGGTGGGGAAGGTGGCCGTCTGACCGATGTGTTCAGACAATTCTTTAGTCCGCAGCCCCAAAGTATGATCGGTTCCAGCAACCATCGCCAGCGTCTGATAAACATGGTGCAGGAATATCTAGGGGCAAGGTCAGACTTGGACACCTTCCCCACCGAAAATCCTCTGGCTTACTGGGTCTTGAGGATGGATCACTGGCCAGAGCTTGCACAGTATGCAATTGAGCTACTGGCCTGTCCTGCATCCAGCGTTCTTTCGGAACGCACATTCAGTGCTGCTGGAGGATTTGTCACGGATCACAGGGTGCGCCTGTCCACCGACTCGGTTGATCGACTGACTTTCATCAAGATGAACCAGTCTTGGATCACCACCAGCTACCACACACCTGATGCTGATATAACAGACTAATTGATTTTAACATGTCACATCCCTTCAAGACTGATGCTGATGCTGAGTGCCTGTGCTGTTATGTTGACTGGCTATCCTCCTCCTCCGAGTCCTCAATGATACGATTGATGATGATAGCTTGGAAGATCATTTTTGTTTATGGGTGCCGCCACCAGTGGCTAAGGCCCAATTTTTCAGCCCCTGTTTTACAGGGGCGTGTAATTACAATTTTTTTAGCAATAATTTGCCATAGGGCTCATTGCTGTGCTCCAAATACAGTATCTGTGAGGGGTTGGAGTGTTGTGGCACCAGTGCCTAAGGCCCAATTTTTCAGCCCCTGTTTAACAGGGGCGTGTCATTACAATTTTTGAAGCAATACTTTGCAACAGGGCTCATTGCTGTGCTCCAAGTACAGTATCTGTGAGGGGTTGTAGTGTTGTGCCACCAGTGCCTAAGGCCCAATTTTCAGCCCCTGTTCAACAGGGGCATGCAATTACAATTCTTGATCTAATAATTCACAGCAGGGCCCATTGCTGCACCCACCAAGAGTAACTCTGAGGGCTTACAGTGTTGTGGCAACGCCACCACCACCACCACCACGAAAGGCCCAATTTTTCAGCCCCTGTTCAAAAGGGGCATGTAATTACAATTCTTGATCTAATAATTCACAGCAGGGCCCATTGCTGCACCCACCAAGAGTAACTCTGAGGGCTTACAGTGTTGTGGCAACACCACCACCACCACCACCACCACGAAAGGCCCAATTTTTCAGCCCCTGTTCAACAGGGGCATGCAATTACAATTCTTGATCTAATAATTCACAGCAGGGCCCATTGCTGCACCCACCAAGAGTAACTCTGAGGGCTTACAGTGTTGTGGCAACGCCACCACCACCACCACCACGAAAGGCCCAATTTTTCAGCCCCTGTTCAAAAGGGGCATGTAATTACAATTCTTGATCTAATAATTCACAGCAGGGCCCATTGCTGCACCCACCAAGAGTAACTCTGAGGGCTTACAGTGTTGTGGCAACACCACCACCACCACCACCACCACGAAAGGCCCAATTTTTCAGCCCCTGTTCAACAGGGGCATGCAATTACAATTCTTGATCTAATAATTCACAGCAGGGCCCATTGCTGCACCCACCAAGAGTAACTCTGAGGGCTTACAGTGTTGTGGCAACGCCACCACCACCACCACCACGAAAGGCCCAATTTTTCAGCCCCTGTTCAAAAGGGGCATGTAATTACAATTCTTGATCTAATAATTCACAGCAGGGCCCATTCCTGCACCCACCAAGAGTAACTCTGAGGGCTTACAGTGTTGTGGCAACACCACCACCACCACCACCACCACGAAAGGCCCAATTTTTCAGCCCCTGTTCAACAGGGGCATGCAATTACAATTCTTGATCTAATAATTCACAGCAGGGCCCATTCCTGCACCCACCAAGAGTAACTCTGAGGGCTTACAGTGTTGTGGCAACACCACCACCACCACCACCACCACGAAAGGTCCAATTTTTCAGCCCCTGTTCAACAGGGGCATGCAATTACAATTCTTGATCTAATAATTCACAGCAGGGCCCATTGCTGCACCCACCAAGAGTAACTGTCAGGGCTTACAGTGTTGTGGCACCAGCACCACCATCAAAGGCCCAATTTTTACTACCACTGTTCAACAATTATATGTAATTAAAATTCCTGATATAATAGTTGACAGCAGGGCGTTCCAGCACCAACCAAGAGTAACTGTGAGTGCTTACAGTGTTGTGCCAACACCAACAACTAAGGGGCCTATTTCTGCAGAGTATATACGGCAGGTCCCTACTTTCAAACATCCAACTTACAAACGACTCCTACTTGCAAACGCAAGAAGACAACAGGAAGTGAGAGGAAATCTACCACTAGGAAGGAAAATTCTCTCCTGTAAGAATAAATATGGGAGAAAGGTGTCTCCTCTGTACTGATGCTTTATCAGCAATCCTTGTTTCAAGAAAAACACCACATTTCAAAAACAGTTGTCATTGGGACGGAAAGTGTGGTGAAATGTTCTGAACAGGGGCACAGACAGCAAAACAAATGTTACAGGGGTGATAACCCTTACCTATGTTTTCCAAAAAGTTTAAAAATAGATTTTTGGGCTGGAGCTACACTTCAACAATGTACCTGTTCAAAATTACAAACAGATTCTACATAAGAACAAACCTACAGTCCCTGTCTTGTATGCACCGCCTGTATACGGCTGTTCAGAGTATATAGGGCCTTTTTTATTTTATGTGCGGGGTTCCCCTTAATATCCATACAAGACCCAAAGGGGCTGGTAATGGGCTGGGGTAGGGGGGGGGGTCATGGGGTAGCTATGCCATTTTTCTTAAAGATTTTCATCCATATTACCGGGACCAGACATTACATTAAAGCCGCAAGCAGTTTTAAATGGCTTTTTTTCTCTTTAGAAGTGTCATTTTGTGCAGGGACAGTTCTAAACACGGGAAACACGTGGCACTTCACAGGCATACTTTAGACACCCCCCAGGTACGATATTTAAAGGAATATTTGACTTTTTTTTTTTCACTTTATGCATCATTAAAATGACTGCTCCCGAAAAACGACCGTTTTTAAAACTTCTTTTTGCATTGATACATGTCCCCTGGTGCACAACCCGGGTTCCCAAACCCTTTTTAGGACAATAACATGCATAATAGTTGTTATAATTAGCACTTTAGAATTCGAACGTTCGCATCCATTGTATTTATTAAGGTTCTAATGTTCGTACGAACTTTCGGTCCGTTCGCGGGTTCTGGTGCGAACCGAACCCGGGGGTGTTCGGCTCATCACTACTGGGAACCCCCACCTGTAGGGAATATCCTTTGTCTGTAGAAAAGTTGTTAACGGCTTTAAGGCTCTTTTTCGTGCTAGCGTCTCTGGGGCTAAGTCAGAAAAGATAGATAATTTTGTTCCCTTATATACCATGGGGGAAGAATTCCTTGTACTGTGAGAGACTAACTCTTTCTGCTCCGAGTCTTGAAATCTTGCTATAATGTCCCTTGGAGTATCCCCATGGGCATTAAATGAACTTTGAATTCTGTGAACTCGTTCAAACTGCATCAACGTAGTTGATTCTCGATTTAAAGCTGAATTGAAAATCTCTCGTAGCACATCCCCTAATTCTTTATCTTTAACATCTTCAGAGAGTCCTCTTATCTGAAGATTCTTCCTTCTGCTATGATTTTCTTGGTCCTCAAGTTTATACCGAACGTTTCTTATCTCTGTCCAATCCATCTCTGCTCTTTCTCTTAATTCCACTATTGCACTTTTATGCTCTTCTAATTGTTCTTCTATTCCCTCTACTCTTTGTAGTACACTCTGTATATCCTTTCTTGTTGCTCCCATTTCACCTTTAATGGTTTGCTCCAGGCGAGCTATCATGCCTATCATATTTATCATGTCTTGCTTTGAGGGAGGGGCTTGAAGGTCTTCTGTGGATGTCTCTAGTTGTTGTTGTTTTTCAAGTGTCTTTTGCTCCTTTTGTCTATCTTTCTTACTTTTTGCTTCTGGGGATTGGGTTTTATTATTTTTACCTTTCCCTGGGGTCCCCGGGGTTTCCATCCCTTTCTCTCCTTCTAGTTCTGTCCCTGGTGGCCCCTTATTCTTTACAGGAGTCGTAGGCGCTGATCCTGAGTTTTTACTAAGACTTTCGGTCATTTGATCAGTCCCTTCTGCCACCAGATAAGACTTTATTGTATTGCGGCCTGTTCCCTCTCCCAGGGTTACCTTAGGGCCCTTTTTAACCATCTTTTCACCGTAGCCTAGTCTCTAGTGGTTTTAAGGGTTCCCAGGCACGTCTTTAGGTCCTGTGTTGTTCCGAGCAGAGGCGTATCTAGCGAAAATGGCGCCTATGGCAAGCACTGAAAATGCGCCCCTTTTAAAACATTTGAAACCCTACTTTCAGATAATGCTGTCAGTATATACAGTTATATAGGGAGAACAGTAGGTTAGTGGTTGGCACTTGCCTCACTTGGTTTGAATCTGGGCCAGGAAGCTATCTGCATGAAGTTTTCATGTTCTTTTTGTGTGGGCATCCTCCAGGTACTCCAGTTTCCTGGCACATTCCAAAGCCATGTTGGTAGGTGATGGTCACCTGTCTGTATGAAGTGGCAATGTATATGGCCAATCACATTCTGCATGCCACCCCCATGTCCGAAAAATGATTTAAGATGATCTCTGGCCCAAAATCTGCCAAGAGCTGGACAGGACTGAATGGAAGTATACATAGATATGTGTAGGGTCCTCTAGGATTGTAGGGTCAGTGTAGAATGTGATCAGCCATGTATACTGCCAGTCTGTACACAGGGTACAATTCACCTACCTGCATGTGTTTTGAGTGGGAGAGGAACCCCATAGGGAGAACATGCAAACTCCATGCAGCTAGTGTGCTGGGCAGGAGTGAAGCCTTATATATATATATATATATATATATATATATATATATATATAGAGCATGTAGAGTCCAGAGGCATGCCCAGGATGCAGGCCAACCATAAAATGTCAAGGACAACATAAAGCAGACAGGCAGTGTCAGCAGGCATGGCCGGCCACCTATCCCCCATGTTAGTGTAGAAATGGAAGGAGAGGCACTTACCTAGGAGGAGCAGTCTATGGGTCTGCTTGTACTCCCTCTTCTGCTCCTTCAGTACCCGATCTATGCTCTTGCTGACTTTCTTGGCCTCCTTCTTCTCCAGTCAGAGTTTGTCCCATCCCTTCTGCAGAGAATGTTGCTGTTGATGGTGCACCTGCTGGCCCTTGCTGGGCTTGTGCTGCTGCTTATTGCTGTCCCCAGTGCCGCTGGTGCTATCTCCCCAGTTCTGCAGTAGTAGAAGCAGCCCGTCTGGAACTTTCCCCTCTCTAGTCGGTTTACAGAGCTCCCCCCCCCCTGAGCTGCTGCTGTGATCCTCAGGTCCCTGGCTCTCATAGGCACTAACAGCTCCAGGGGGCTGCTTGGTGTCCGAGTTGGTGGGGGCGTTGGAGATGGAGCCACTAGAATCACCGAACAGCCATGGTCGGAGGCTGTAGCAGAGGCCCATGGCTCAGGAGATGTACACGTGCTGGAGCTCGGCAATCAATCAAGGGATCCTCCTCAGCAACGGCGACCTCACCTCACGTGACGTCACCGACCCGCTCGCGCTCGGGGAGAAGATGGAAGCAGGCTCCAGGGGAGGGCTGGCAGCCTTAGGCCTGGGGGGCAAGTCCAGTCAAGTGGCCCATTGAACCATCAATGCAGCCTGATCAGTGCCCATTAACGTAGCCTCACCAGTGCAGACAGTGCCCATCAGTGCAGCCTGATCAGTGCAGACAGTGCCCATCAGTGCAGCCTCACCAGTGCAGACAGTGCCCATCAGTGCAGCCTCACCAGTGCAGACAGTGCCCATCAGTGCAGCCTAATCAGTGCCCATCAGTGCAGCCTGATCAGTGCAGCCTTATCAGAGCCCATCAATGCAGCCTCACCAGTGCAGACAGTGCCCACCGGTGCAGACTGATCAGTGCCCATCAACGCAGGCTGATCAGTGCCCATCAACGCAGGCTGATCAGTGCCCATCAATGCAGCTTCACCAGTGCCCATCAATGCAGCCTCATGAGTGCCCATCAATGCAGCCTCACCAGTGCCCATCAATGCAGCCTCACCAATGCCCATCAATGCAGCCTCATTGGTACCCATCAATGCAGCCTCACCAGTGCCCATTAGTGCAGTCTCGCCAGTACCCATCAGCACAGCCTCACCAGTGCCCGACAATGCAGCCTCACCAGTGCAGCTTATCAGTGGCCAACAGTGCGGCCTCATCAGTGCCCATCAGTGTAGCATATCAGTGCAGCTTAAGGCTACTTTCACACTGAGGCGCTTTGCAGGTGCTATAGTGCTAAAAATAGCGCCTGCAAAGTGCCCTGAAAGAGCCTCTCCTTTCACTCCAGTGTGAAAGCCCGAAGGCTTTCACACTGGAGCGGTGCACTGGCAGGACGGTAAAAAAAGTCCTGCAAGCCGCATCTTTGAGGCGCTGTAGGAGCGGTGTATACACCGCTCCTACAGTGCCCCTGCCCATTGGAATCAATGGGCAGAGCTGCCGAGCCGCCAACAAAGAGCCGCTGCATCGGCGCTTTTAAGACTTTTTTGGCCGCTAGCGGGGGTTAAACCCTGCTAGCAGCCAAATAGTGCCGCAAAAACGACAGTAAAGCGCTGCTAAATATAGCAGTGCTTTACCGCTGATGCCTCAGTGTGAAAGTAGCCTTAGAGTGCCGCCTAATCAGTGGCAATGAGTGCAGCATCAACCTCCTTAATGAGTTTGCATTGATTTCAGCATACATGGAACACTTTGCACATGCTGAACTCAATGCAAACTCGTTAAACAGACCACATTCATTGAAAGTTCATTAATATACAGATCATGATTTTGCAATAAAGTGATTCATGCTGCAAACTCATTAAACAGTCCACCTTCAGTGAAAGTTCATGTACTGCAAAGTTTGCAAAACATGAACTTTCACTGAAGGGAGACTGTTGAGTTTGCAGCATGGATCACTTTATTGCAAAATCATGATCTGACTGTGTATCATCATAAGAGTAATTTATTACATTTTACCTTCTGTCCTTGCCAGGGGGTTCTCCTCGTGCTTCTCTCTCCTCCTCCTCCTGTCATCAGACAGACCCCTCCCCAAGAGAGGATGCAGTGGACCACAGCCGCACGGGGAGGGTGGGCGGAGCTATAGGCTCCGCCTCCGCCAGTCGAATATGTCGGCTGCTAATTGAGGAGGCCGCTCTGTACTACCCCCCCCCGCCCTCGGCCCCGCCCCCCGCATACACATTCACAATACTTGCAACTAGTACCGCCGCACTGCACAGCCACAGACAGAAAAAAAAAAAAAAGTAAACACAGGCTAAGGCAGCGCGGCCGTTTTATCAATAAGGTAGGCTTCCTGGGGGGAAATCTCCACCCATCCCCACGCCCAGTCCACCAGCGCAGAGGAGGAAAGCTCCGTCTCCGCCAGTTAGCCGAATGACGGTCTGGAGATGCAGTGTGACGGTCCCACTCATCTATAAGCATGGGGGCGCCCGCGCCTGTCACTCTCCTATACACTGCCATCCAGATCCAGCCAAGTAAGAGTGAAGTGCTGTGCCCCCGCCGGGGGCTATAGTGCGGGAGGCGGCCCGCAGGAGGACAGGTGCGGATGGGAATTTTTTTTTTTCGTTTAGTTTATTTTGCCGCCCCCCCCCAGGGCGCCCATGGCACTTGCCATGGAGTGCCATACCCTGGATACGCCACTGGTTCCGAGTATTCAACGGGAGGGGCAAGTGAGAGAAAAAAAAAGAGAAAGAAGGGGGACTTTATACCCGTTTATATCCCAGTGACCAGTAGCCAGTAACCAGTAACCAGTAACCCTACCAGGATGCACTCCAGGAGTGAGCTGGTATTGCAGACAGTTATTTATGTTACAGCCTTATGTTCCTTGTATTCCTGCGGACAGCAATCTCTATGTATATACACAGATATTTTATGGACAGAACCCGGAGTGCTGCTAAATTTTTGCTCACAGTCAGTTACAGCTTGCACTTTCATGTATAATAGCCTGATTGGCCGGATTAGATGCGAGCCAACACACCGTACTTTATAGCAAGCTGTATGAGATTTTCCATAGGGATTATGGCAGGGAATACTGAGAAGGGATGAGAAGACTAAAAAAAAAAAAAAAAAAAAAAGAAAACACGCTTCTTCCCTTTTCTCAGTAACCCCACTGCGTTCAAACGTTGGTGTTTTGTCTGATGCTGATATTCTGTGTTATTATACTATTTGACTTTGGCTCCTATAATACACCATAGGATCTATGCTGTAACAGTAAGGCGTAAAACAGCTTCTCACACAGTGTCTCTGCAAGGAGCTCTCTCACCTAATTCACGGCTCTCCCTGCAGTCCCGAGTGTCCCGATGGGTTCAATCTCCTGGTCTCCGGCTCCAGCTGTATCCGCCTTCCGCCCGCAGGACGTTGTGCGGCCCCTCTGGTCCTCCGGTCCCCCAATCCAGGACGCCAGAGCCCCCACGCGTCCACCCCTCCACCGCCGGTCCGCCGAAGCAGCGCCCGGCAGGTCCTCCAATCCCTCGATCCGGCAGCCGCGGCCCGACGCGGGGAGAGCGGGGAAAGACATATCAGGTATCACCGCTGTTTCCCTTTAGAATCCTCATGTACTCCTGTCTATGGGTCAGCGGGTCTCCTTAGTGTGGGTGCAGGGTAGGCGGCTAGTCCTCCAGCAAGAGCTCCAGGCTTTCTGTGTAGCTATTTTATGCAGCCATTCGTGTAGGGGGCATATTTCTCCTTCTTCACCTGGTGGGGATCATGGAGCTAAGCGCTGCACGCTGTGTTACGGCGCCATGTTGTTACTCTTCTCATCACCGAGATACAGGTTTTTAATGATTCATGGGTTCAAAACCCACAGAGGGAATCACATACTTAAAGATTGAATTGGACTCAGCAGCATTTGCTGAAAATAGGCGAATGACAATTAGCCAATGCACTTTAGTTTGGTTGATTCTATTATATTAACTCTTCAAATGCATGCAATGGTATGTAAGTGTAGCACTTACCCCCATTTAAGGGACCGGCTGGATTTGTTTTGGGTCTGCAGCAATTACCTCTCTGGATTGGATCCTTTAGCTCCGTTGTCTAGGCAAATAAAAATCTCCAGGAATAAGGCCAATGTCCACACATGAGTAAAACCTAATCAGCAAGGCTTTAATCTTTTTTTCTTCTTTGAGTCAACTTGAAGAGAGAGAGCAGAAAGTTGAAAGAAGTAGGGGAAGGTTCAGGCACGCAACACTTAAAGTTCATTATCTATACTCGTCGCCACTCAAGCCTGAGTGGGTATTGCTCACCCGGATAGTCCCTATGAGAGCGGTCCTAGCAGCCGGGATGAAGTACGGATGTCAGAGACGATGAATCCCTCTTTAGGCGAGTTTCCAGGCCTCTTCCCCTCTTCTGTAGAGGCGCATTGTCGGCGGTATTACCGCGGTATTAGAGCTGCACGATTAATCGTATGAGAATCGCGATCTCGATTCACCCCCCCCCGCGATCTCGATCCTGGATTACCGCGATTTTTTGTATTTTTAGAAAAGACGTCGGAACCAGGGTGGAACGCACGCAAATGGCGCCGATACAGGAACTGACGTCGGGCGCACTGACGTCAGGCAGAGCAGAGAGAGCGTGATGCGTGATGCGCCGCGGTGATGCCTGGGCATGGGCGGCACCACGTTTTGTCGGAGAGAGCCGGGAAACACTGCAGTGACTACGCACTTGTGTTCCATCCACAGAAGCAGGACCGAGGCTCCGACCGACCTGGCTGGCAGTGGCTGGTTCTGGCCCGATCCTTTTAGGGAAGAAAATCCTGAAGCCAGGTAAACCTGAATGGTTTGTGGTGTGATGAGTAACAGCATGGCAGTTAGATGGTGAAATATTTGACATTTGGTGCTTTCATTCCAGGAGCTTCCAGGAGCTGAAACATGAAAACATTGTCACCTTAGCGCCTTATATGATTTTCCAGGTAAATGATAAAACCCATCTATTTTTAGTATCAATAATAAAACGATGTATTGTGTTCATATGATCTGGCAATGAATGAATGTGTCCTGTATTATTCCATGTCACCATGTGCAGTGCATCAAGTAAAACTCAACAAAAAATATAATATATATATATATATATATTTGTTGTTTTCTTGTTGAGTTTAACTATAGATTTTTCTTTTTTTAAGAGGAGGAGGGTGATCGGGGTGGGAGCTTTCTACTGGGAGATACATGTGGCAGAAGATTGATGTCTGTGGAACTACAAGTCTCAGCAAATACTACAGGGGCCAGACAGGGCAATGCTGGATAAGTCAGATCTTCTCCTCTGTTGCTTTGATCACCATTAGGAGACCAGCGTTGGGCAGCCAGCCAGGCATTTCTAGTCTGTGGAACTACAAGTCCCAGCATGGTTTATCCAGCAATGCCCTGTCTGGCCTCTGCAGAAGTCAGAGATCTGCTCCTCTATGGCTCTTATTCTTCCTCCCATACAATACATTCCCATTTAGTTTTATAACACTTGCCTTCTCCATTAGGAGACCACAGTGTTGGACAGGCATTTCTAGTCATTGGAACTAAAAGTCCCAGCATGGCATTGCTGGATAAAGTCAGAGATTTGCTCATCTATGGCTTTTATTCTATCGGGGCTTGACGAAAATGGAGCCTGGTGCCTGGACTGTTCCGCTGTTGTCGGCCTCGGTGAATAGCCTGAAGGGAAGCAACATTGCCAAGCAAAAAAAACAAAAAAAACACACTGTTTGATTCATTGCCTTTTAAATGTCAGTGCATTAGCTGCAAGTGTTTTAAACTAAAGGCGGATGACAGACTGTGCGCTCTCGTTTTGTTTTCTCTATAGGTACACACATGTCCAGTCAACCACACCCAGTTGAATATTAAGAGAACAAGAGCTGCAGCAGCACCTGGAGAATATACACACAGTCACACAGGACTCTTTAGCCCAGCTGGGCTCGTTGTTCTTGTTGGATTTCCTAATTGAAGTTCAACTTCAGACAATATTTTCAAGGACACAGATGTATGTATGTACTTATGTTAGTTAACTGCATCAGAACAGCAGAAGTGTACCGTCGAGAAGTTAAAAACAAACTAAACCAATATTCTACATGAGTGAGGCAGAGGCCAGTGCAGACTCTGCAGAGGCCGGCGCAGAGGCCGGCGCAGAGGTAGAGCAATGCGCAAGTGAGTCTGATAAAAACCAAGATGTTTTTGTTCCAAAAAGAGGAGCTTATTCCGAAGTGTGGGCTCATTTCGGATTCAAAGCAGATGATGACACTCAGCAAACCATCTACTGCAAGCAATGTTTAGCCGTTGTTTGTGCACCAAAGGGCAACACCACCAATCTGTTTAATCACCTGAAACGTAATCACATACAACAATATGAGATGTTACGGAAAAACAAAACCGCCGCCGCTCAATCACAAAGTACCTGCAGCCAGACAAAACAAATGTCAATTAAAGGAACATTATATAATGCAACACCGTACTCAACAACCTCTGTCAGGCGCAAAGAAATAACACAAGCAATCACATTTCACCTGGCTAAAGACATGGCTCCCGTGACCACTGTTGAAAAAGAGGGGTTTAAAAAACTAATTCAAACCCTTGATAAGCGCTTTCAAGTGCCCTCTCGTACTTATTTTTCCCATGTTGCAATCCCTGCTCTGTACACCAAATGTCGTGAAACAGTTGCAACAGAGTTGCGAGATGTACTTAATTTTGCAGCAACTTCAGATTTATGGTCCAGCAGAGCAATGGAACCGTACATGAGCTTAACAATCCATTTCATCAATGACGATTTTGAGATGAAAAGTCGGTGCCTACAAACTGGGTTTTTCCCTGAGGACCACACTGGCGAAGCTTTGGCGCAGGGATTAAAGGATGCTCTCATAAACTGGAAATTGGAGGAGAAAAATCTTGTGTGCATCACTACAGACAACGGAAGCAACATTGTAAAGGCCATATCCATAAATCACTGGACTCGACTGCAGTGTTTTGGCCATAGGCTTCATCTCGCAATAGAGAATGCAATGAAGGACCCAAGAATTGAGCGTGCTATGGGTTTGTGCAAAAAGCTTGTCGGGTGTTTTAGCTACAGTTGGAGGAGGAAGAGGGAGCTTTCTGAGGCACAAAAACAACTAGGTTTACCAGACCACAAGCTCAAGACAGAGTGCCCAACAAGGTGGGGATCTAGGCAGGCTATGGTGAGGAGGATACTTGAACAGCAAGCTGCCATCACCCATGTCCTCTCTTCTGACCGCAAGGCTAGGCACCTCTTGCCAACATGGCAAGACCTAGAGGTCCTGGAGGCTGTGGACAAGACTCTCACCCCACTGGCAGACTTCACAGATGCTCTTTCAGGAGAGCAGTATGTCAGTGTCTCTTCTGTGAAACCTGCTCTACAACTATTTCAGTCTTCTGTTTTGGCTGTTAAGGAAGATGACTCTGATCTCATTTGCACAATGAAATCAAAGATCATCGGGTATCTGGAGGAAAAATATCAGGACCAAAAAACACAAGACCTTCTCGACATAGCCACAACCCTCGATCCCAGGTTTAAGATGACTTACGTTAATGAAGATAACAAAACTGTTGTCCAGAACAGACTAAAAGAGGAGATGTCAAAGCTAACAGTTAAGGAAAGCCCCACTACAACAACTACTAATAGTGGCACTGGTCCTTCAAAGAAGGCTCGAAAGAGCTTGGGTAGCTTTTTCAAAGCAGCACAAAGTGAAGGGGCACCAGATCCAGCCTCAGGCTCACAGCAACAACAATCCGAAAGCTTGTCCTTGGAGCTACACTCTTATCTGTTCTTAGGCAACACTGACAGTGAAGATGATCCGTTAGTGTGGTGGAAGGTTCACAAGGAGCATTATCCGAGATTGTCTGCACTGGCCAGAAAATACCTCTGCATTCCTGCAACCAGTTCCCCTTCTGAAAGGGTTTTTAGCACAGGGGGCAACATTGTCACTTGTCGCCGTTCTGCACTGAAGCCACAAAATGTGGATAGGCTTGTGTTTCTAGCTAAAAATCTTTAAATTGGTGTTTATCTTTATCTGACATGATACCTACCTCAATGTTTTTTGAATGTAATTGTTTTTCATTACATTGGCTTCAATCAAACTAATTTTAAAGAAATGACAGAGTATTATGGCTTATTTTAGAACAAAGGACTGTTCCCCAATCCCCCTTGGATGGGACTTTTAAGGCCACAAACACTGAAGTGCGTTAGAAATTAATTTATTTTTACATAAAAAGATAGTTTACCCAACAACAATGATCAATGGTTATTGGTTAAAGGCATAAACCACTAGATGTGGTGGTGGTAGTTTACATGTGTCACGTCACGTGACAAACAAAGCTACACAAATTATGCTTTTTAACCATTGATCATTGTATATGTGTGATCTATCTTTTCTTTATGTAAAAATAATTCAATTTTTTAACGCACTTCAGTGTTTGTGGCCTTAAAAGTCCCATCCAAGGGGGAAGGAACAGTCCTTTGTTCTATACAATGAGAATCCAGGGATGTGCCCAGTTAGTACATTCACCTTGGGTAGCTTTTTCAAAGCAGCACTTAGGCAACACTGACACTGAAGATGATCCATTACCTGAATGTTTTTTTGAATGTAATTGTTTTTCATTACATTGTCATTTCTTTAAAATTTGTTTGATTGAAGCCAGAATATTATGGCTTATTTTAGAACATAGGACTGTTCCCGAATCCCCCTTGGATGGGACTTTTAAGGCCACAAACACTGAAGTGCGTTACAAAAATAATTTATTTTTAACTAAAAAGATAGATCGCACAACAACAATGATCAATGGTTATTGGTTAAAAGCATAAACCAGATGTGGTTTACATGTGTCACGTCACGTGACAAACAAAGCTAAACAAATTATGATTTTTAACTATTGATCACTGTATATGTGTGATCTATCTTTATGTAATAATAAATTAATTTTGTAACGCACTTCAGTGTTTCTGGCCTTAAAAGTCCCATCAAAGGTGGAAGGAACAGTCCTTTGTTCTATACAATCCAGGGATGTGGCCACTACATTCACATTCATGTCTTATCCAGTGTCATGGTGATGATCTCCCTTTTCTATATGGCTTATTTTATTGCCGTTTGGTTTGATAACCTAATGTTCAGAGGTTGTAAATTTTTCAAATAAATTATTTTTGGAGAATCGTGAGAGAATCGTGATCTTCATTCTAAGCAAAAGAATCGTGATTCTCATTTTTCCCAGAATCGTGCAGCTCTACGCGGTATCCCATTGATTTCAATGGGAAGGAGCGGTGGAGGAGCGGTAAACACACCGCTCCTCTCACCGCTCCAAAGATGCGGCTAGCAGGACTTTTTTTCACGTCCTGTTAGCGTACCGCTCCAGTGTGAAAGCCCTCGGGCTTTCACATTGGAGAGACAGCAGCCGCTGTTTAGGGTCGGTTTGCAGGTGCTATTTTTAGCACAATAGAGCCTGCAAACCGCCCCAGTGTGAAAGGGGCCTTATAGATGCATTTTGTGATGGAATTTCTTTGTTAGACAAGATAACTAATGGAAGTTATTGTAGTTATTTTCTAAGTGTTTTGCTTTGAAAAAAAATGAAAGCAAATAAACTAAGGAATTCTCGCTATGCAGAGAATGGCAGTCAAAGCAGTGATTTCTCTGTTGAATCAGAGCTAGCAATCAGCATGAGCTTTGCTGAATAAAAAGCTCTAGCTCTGACTCTGACGCTGTGGTTTCTTCTCTAGAGCATGCTGAATGGGGAAAGGTTGTTTTAGTTAGGCTGTGGCTGCTTTCAAATAAAAATGAACTGTGATGCCTCGTACACACGACTGGTTTTCCCGGCAGGAAAACTGCCATGAGAGCTTTTGGCCAGGAATCCCGGCCGTGTGTATGCTCCATCGCAGTTTTCCCGACAGGAAAAAGGGGGAAAAAGCTACCGAGCAGGTTCTCGGTTTTCCTCTCGGTTTTCCCGGCTGACTTTTTACCGCCAGGAAAACTGATCATGTGTACTAGGCATAAGACTTTGAACACCTTTTGTTTTGATGCACCTTGAATACATTTAGCTGAAAGATTAATTTGGCTTAGTGATAAAAAGCAGAGATTCCTTCAAAATTCAAAGAACAGACAATATATTATGATTACAAAGTATTTGGTCAGAAGAATTCCTTCATTCATTCGCTAGGACACTGACCAGATCAGAATATCTATGGCCTATGGGCAATTTAAAAATCACCTGTTAATTGGCAATATAAATACTCAATTGTGTGGCAGTAGGCACAAATATGAGACTGCTTTAGGTGCCTACCGATCATTGTCCACTTAGTGACATTCAAAATGCATCTTTTCCAAGAGCCAAGATCAGACTCACCCATGGGTTTCCTGTGGAGCATATCATCATTAGGGATGAGCTTCGTGTTCGAGTCGAACATTTGTTCGACTCGAACATCGGCTGTTCGATCGTTCGCCGAAGATCGAACGTTGTGGGCCGTTCGCGCCAAATTCGAGTGACGCGAACGGCCCACAATACACTGCGACATCGCAGTGCAATCCCTGCTCTGTGATTGGCCAAGCATGCACTGTGACCCTGCATGCTTGGCCAATCACAGTGCCGGCAGCGAGGAGAGCCATAATTGGCCACAGGCAGGTTGCCTGTGGCCAATTATAGCTCAGGGGGTTTAGCACACGCCCCACACTATAAAAGGCCGCCAGCGCGGCGGCCTTGTGTAGTGTGTTCTGGCGCAGGGAAAGAGTTACATAGGCAGGGACAGTGTCAGTGCTATTTGTACCTCAAACTTGTGTGTAGGGAGAGAGAAGGATAGGCAGGGAGAGTGTCAGTGTCATATTCTTTCTAACACCCAGGCTCAGGGTACTGGCAAAGCAGCTGCCAAAGCGTCCTCTTCCCTGGTATCAATGTCATCATCAGTCACTCCTTCCCTAGACCAACCATGTCCTCCTGAGGAGTCCAGGATGCCTGTGGCCAATCATAGCTCACGGGGGTTTAGTACACGCCCCACACTATAAGCGCGGCGGCCTTGTGCAGTGTGTTCTGGCGTGCAGGGAAAGAGATACAAAGGCAGGGACAGTGTGTTCTATGTTCTATTCTTTTCTCAGGCATCTGCAGGAGTTAGTGGGTGTTGTGTGCCTCCAGCACAGTATACACCTGGATCTACACTTTATTGCTGTTCTCTAAGCTAGATAGGCAGGCAGGGACAGTGTGTTCTTTTCTCAGGCATCTGCAGCAGTTAGTAGGTGTTGTGTGCCCCAGCACAGTATACACCTGTATACACCCGTCATTGCTGTTCTCTAATACAGGCATCTGCAGGAGTTAGTGGCACAGTATACACCTGTATATACCCGTCATTGCTGTTCTCTAATACAGGCATCTGCAGGAGTTAGTGGCACAGTATACACCTGTATATACCCGTCATTGCTGTTCTCTAATACAGGCATCTGCAGGAGTTAGTGGCACAGTATACACCTGTATATACCCGTCATTGCTGTTCTCTAATACATGCATCTGCAGGAGTTAGTGGCACAGTATACACCTGTATATACCCGTCATTGCTGTTCTCCAATACAGGCATCTGCAGGAGTTAGTGGCACAGTATACACCTGTATATAGCCATCATTTCTGTTCTCTAATACAGGCATTAGGGATGAGCTCGGTGTTCGAGTCGAACATAAGTTCGACTCGAACATCGGCTGTTCGACCGTTCGGCGAACATCGAACGATTTGGGCCGTTCGCGCCAAATTCGAGTGACGCGAACGGCCCACAATACACTGCGCCATCGCAGTGCAATCCCGGCGCTGTGATTGGCCAAGCATGCACTGTGACCCCGCATGCTTGGCCAATCACAGTGCCGGCAGCTAGGAGAGCCATAATTGGCCACAGGCAGGTTGCCTGTGGCCAATTATAGCTCAGGGGGTTTAGCACACGCCCCACACTATAAAAGGCCGCCAGCGCGGCGGCCTTGTGTAGTGTGTTCTGGCGCAGGGAAAGAGTTACATAGGCAGGGACAGTGTCAGTGCTATTTGTACCTCAAACTTGTGTGTAGGGAGAGAGAAGGATAGGCAGGGAGAGTGTCAGTGTCATATTCTTTCTAACACCCAGGCTCAGGGTACTGGCAAAGCAGCTGCCAAAGCGTCCTCTTCCCTGGTATCAATGTCATCATCAGTCACTCCTTCCCTAGACCAACCATGTCCTCCTGAGGAGTCCCCCGAACTGTTTGAGCACAGTGTTGGGTACATGCTCCAGGAGGATGCCCAGCGTTTCGAAGGGTCTGATGATGATACCCAGCTAGAGGAAGGCAGTAGCGTGAGAGCAGAGAAAGGGGATGCTCAAGGAGGACACCAATCTGGCAGTCATGTTCCAGCAGCTGCAGCATACTGCCAGATTGGCTCCAGTGATGAGAAGGGAGGGGATGATGAGGTCACTGACTCCACGTGGGTGCCTAATAGGAGAGAGGAGGAGGAGGAGGATGAGGAGGAGGCACATCTCCAACGAGGCAGGATGCCCTCGGGGGGCCAGCGTAAGGGCAGCACACCGACGGAATCACACCGCAGAGCTCCGCCTGTGCAGGGCGCTGCCTCTGCCCGTTATTCAAAAAGTTCTTTGGTGTGGGCCTTTTTTGAGTCGAGTGCATCAGATCGCACAGCTGCTGTTTGCAACATATGTCTCAAGCGTATATCGCGTGGCCAAAACATCACCCGCTTGGGCACCACATGCTTGACCAGACATATGTTGACCTGCCATGCAGCTCCTTGGCAAGGCTACCTTAAAGACCCACACCAAAGAACAAAGCGGACCTCTTCTTGCACCGCATCAGCTGGGATCTCCAACCCCACTATACATTCAGTCCTCTCTGAAACCTGCACTGAGAGGAATGAAGGTGTAGAATTAGGTGTGTCACAGCCAAGTACTTGCGGGCACTCTGCTAGCAGTACACCGACGTCCGATTCTAGCAGGCAAATTTCCCTACCCCAGCTGCTGGACCGTCGAAAGAAGTTCACTCCCAGCCATCCACATGCCCAGCGGTTGAATGCTAGCTTGGCTAAATTGCTAGCGCTTCAACTGCTGCCTTTTCAGTTGGTAGACTCGGCGCACTTCCGTGAGTTTGTGCAATGTGCGGTTCCTCAGTGGCAGGTTCCCAAACGCCACTTTTTCTCACGGAAGGCGATTCCGGCTCTCTACCGGCATGTGGAAGGCAATGTCTTGGCCTCGCTGGACAGGGCGGTCAGCGGTAAGGTGCATATTACCGCTGACTCATGGTCCAGCAGGCATAGACAGGGACGTTACCTTTCTTTCACGGCCCATTGGGTCACTCTTTTGGTAGCTGGGAAGGATGCAGGACAAGGTGCAGTAGTGTTGGAGGTTGTTCCACCACCACGCCTCCAAAATGCTACTACTGGTTGTGACACACCTCTCTCCTCCACCCCCTCCTCTTCTTCTTCCTCCAAGGCCTCTTCCTGTGCTTTGTCCTCGGAACCAGCGGTGCTCCGTAGGCGTTCAAGGGGCTACGCAAGTACACAGGCAAAAAGATGCCATGCCGTGCTTGCGCTGGTGTGTTTGGGGGACAGGAGCCACACTGGGGCAGAGGTTCTGTGAGCTCTGCAGGGGCAGGCCGAGAGGTGGTTGACGCCACGCCAGCTTAAGCCAGGAATGGTGGTTTGCGACAATGGCACCAACCTCCTCTCCGCCCTCCGTCAGGGACAACTGACCCATGTGCCCTGTGTGGCTCACGTCCTTAACCTGGTGGTGCAGCGGTTCTTGGGCAGGTACCCGGGCTTACAGGATGTCCTGAGGCAGGCCAGGAAAGTCTGTGTGCATTTCCGCAGATCATATAATGCCAGTGCTCGGCTGGCTGAGCTGCAAAAGGAGTTGAACCTGCCCAAGAACCGCCTTATATGTGACATGCCCACCAGGTGGAACTCAACGTTGGCCATGCTGCAGCGGCTGCACACGCAGCAGAGGGCCATCAATGAGTACCTGTGCGACTACGGCACCAGGACAGGGTCAGGGGAGCTTGGTTTTTTTCACCACGCCAGTGGGGCATGATCAGGGATGCATGCACTGTCCTGGCACCATTTGAGGAGGCTACGAGGATGGTGAGCAGTGACAGTGCATGCATCAGTGACACTGTACCTCTTGTCCACCTGTTGGAGCATACGCTGCGTGGAATAATGGACAGGACACTTGTGGCAGAACAGAGGCAGGAAGAGGAGGACTTTCTTGCCTCTCAAGGCCCCCTCTACCCAGACAGTGTTCCTTGTGTCCCACCCATCACACAGGAAGAGGACAAGGAGGAGGAGGAGGATTGTGTCAGCATGGAGGTGGAGCATGGCACTCAGCATCAACAGCAGCAGTCTTTTAGGGATGATTTACAGTCCCAACAAATCCGTGGACTTGTACGTGGCTGGGAGGAGGTGGCTGCGGATCATGTCGTCCTTAGTGACCCAGAGGACTCCGGACCGAATGCCTCAGCTAACCTATGCTGCATGGCTTCCCTGATCCTGCAAAGTCTGCGGAAGGATCCTCGTATTCTTCGGATCAAGGAGAGGGACCATTACTGGCTGGCCACTCTCCTTGATCCACGGTACAAGGGTAAGGTTGCGGACCTTATCTTGCCGTCGCAGAGGGAGCAAAGGATAAGACAACTCCGGGAGGCCTTGCAGAAAGGTCTGTGCAACGCGTTCCCAGAGACTGGGAGGTTACAAACTCCTGGTCCTGGACAACGAGTTGCTGAGGCTTCGGTCAGTAGCAGAAGGAGCGGTGGAGAAGGTGGCCGTCTGACCAATGCGTTCAGACAATTTTTTAGTCCGCAGCCCCAAGGTACGATCGGTTCCAGCAACCATCGCCAGCGTCTGATATACACGGTGCAGGAATACCTAGGGGCAAACTCAGACTTGGACACCTTTCCCACCGAAAATCCTCTGGCTTACTGGGTCTTGAGGATGGATCACTGGTCAGAGCTTGCACAGTATGCAATTGAGCTACTGGCCTGTCCTGCATCCAGCGTTCTTTCGGAACGCACATTCAGTGCTGCTGGAGGCTTTGTCACGGATCACAGGGTGCGCCTGTCCACCTACTCGGTTGATCGACTGACCTTCATAAAGATGAACCAGTCTCGGATCACCACCAGCTACCAAGCACCTGAAGCTGATATAACAGAATAATTTATTTTCAAATGTCACATCCCTTCAAGACTGATGCTGATGCTGAGTGAATGTCCTGTTATGTTGACTGACTATCCTCCTCCTCCTCAATGATCCGATTCTTGATGATAGCTTGGAAGAACTTTTTTGTTTCTGGGTGCCGCCACCAGTGGCTAAGGCCCAATTTTTCAGCCCCTGTTTAACAGGGGCATGTAATTACAATTTTTGATGCAATGCTTTGCAGCTGTCATGGAATACTAGCAAACCAGACTGTGTGACTGCACAGAGGAGACCAAACAGGTGTAGGTGAAAGTGTAACAATTTATTAAGGGAAGTAAGAGACAAATAAACACCTCCAACAGAACACAGTGCAGTAACCAAACCAAATAACAGTGACTTAAAGAAAATATATACAATAAGGGGAAATACCTGAATCGTAGTGAAAGCCAGGCCGAGGTCATACACAAGGGGATCGGAGCAGATGGGTAAGGATGGGAATCAAACAGGAACAGGGAGGGGACGGATGGATTGGCTGCAGAGCAGGGATCCAAGATATCCAGGTAACGGGAGGACAGGGGACCGTGGAAATCAGGAGACAGGAGGGACAGATGCAGGATGGGCTCAAGGTAGGGATCGGATCGGATCGGGTTCAGGCAGGATGCAAGCTCAAAGTCCAGATCACAGGTCCTCGAGCTGGGCGGCAGGCTCCGGGTCATCGAGCTGGGCGGCAGGCTCCGGGTCATCGAGCTGGGCGGCAGGCTCCAAGTCATCGAGCTGGGCGGCAGGCTCCAAGTCATCGAGCTGGGTGGCAGGCTCCAATTCATCGAGCTGGGCGGCAGGCTCCGGGTCATCGAGCTGGGTGGCAGGCTCCGGGTCATCGAGCTGGGCGGCAGGCTCCGGGTCATCGAGCTGGGCGGCAGGCTCCGGGTCATCTAGCTGGGCAGCAGGCTCCGGGACATCGAGCTGGGCAGCAGGCTCCGGGACATCGAGCTGGGCAGCAGGCTCCGGGACATCGAGCTGGGCAGCAGGCTCCGGATCATCGAGCTGGGCAGCAGGCTCCGGGTCATCGAGCTGGGCAGCAGGCTCTGGGTCATCGAGCTGGGCAGCAGGCTCCGGGTCATCAAGCTGGGCAGCAGACAGGAACACATCGGGCTGGGCAGCAGGCTCCGGGTCATCGAGCTGGGCAGCAGGCTCCGGGTCATCGAGCTGGGCAGCAGGCAGGAACCTCTCAGGCTGGGCAGCAGGCAGGAACCTCTCAGGCTGGGCAGCAGGCAGGAACCTCTCAGGCTGGGCAGCAGGCAGGAACCTCTCAGGCTGGGCAGCAGGCAGGAACCTCTCAGCATGGGCAGCAGACAGGAACCTCTCAGGCTGGGCAGCAGACAGGAACCTCTCAGGCTGGGCAGCAGGCAGGAACCTCTCAGGCTGGGCAGCAGGCAGGAACCTCTCAGGCTGGGCAGCAGGCAGGAACCTCTCAGGCTGGGCAGCAGACAGGACCACGTCAGACTGGGTAGTAGGCTCCACAGACTGAGAAACAGGCACCACAACCTCAAGCCGGGAAACGGGCACCACAACCTCAAGCCGGGAAACGGGCACCACAACCTCAAGACGGGAAATGGGCACCGCAGCGGGCACCACAACCTCAGGCCGGGAAACGGGCACCACAATCTCAGGCCGGGAAATGGGCACCACAACCACAGGCCGGGAAACGGGCACCACAACCACAGGCCGGGAAACGGGCACCACAACCACAGGCTCCGGATCTTCAGGCGGGGTCTCAGGCACCGAAGCTTCCGACTGGGACACCGGATCTTCCGACTGGGACACCGGATCTTCCGACTGGGACACCGTCATCAGGACTTCTGTTTGGAAGGCAGGCACAGGAACTTCAAGTTGTCAGGCTGGCACAGGAACTCCAAGCTGGCAGGCTGGCACAGGAACTCCAAGCTGGCAGGCTGGCACAGGAACTTCAAGCTGGCAGGCTGGCACAGGAACTTCAAGCTGGCAGGCTGGCACGGGAACCTCAGGCTGGCAGACTGGCACGGGAACCTCAGGCTGGCAGACTGGCACGGGAACCTCAGGCTGGCAGACTGGCACGGGAACCTCAGGCTAGCAGACTGGCATGGGAACCTCAGGCTGGCATGGGAACCTCAGGCTGGCAGGCTGGCACGGGAACCTCCGGCTGGCAGGCTGGTACAGGGTCTTCAGGTTGGCAGGCTGGTACAGGGTCTTCAGGCTGGCAGGCTGGCACGGGAACCTCAGGCTGGCAGGCTGGCATGGAAACCTCAGGCTGGCAGACTGGTACAGGGTCTTCAGGCTGGCAGGCTGGTACAGAGTCTTTAGGCTGGCAGGCTGGTACAGGGTCTTCAGGCTGGCAGGCTGGTACAGGGTTTTCAGGCTGGCAGGCTGGCACGGGAACTTCAGGCTGGTACAAGAACTTCAGGCTGGCAGGCTGGTACAAGAACTTCAGGCTGGCAGGCTGGTACAAGAACTTTAGGCTGGCGGGCTGGTACAAGAACTTCAGGCTGGCACTGGGACGTCAGCCTGGGTAACAGACATAGGGTTAGCAGATTTAGGTGGGTCGTCAAGTTCTACTGGCATGAACGCAGGCTGGAGCAGGTTGGTGGACGTGGAGGTAGGCTGGGTTACTGGTTGGATAGTGTGGGTCGGGAAGTACTTCCACTTCTTCTTAGACGTAGCTGCAGGTTTGCAAATAATGGGGGGAATGTATGAAAAAGTTGGGATCGAGCAAATGGAAGAAAATGGCAGAGGTACAGAGACAGTGGCTGGAGGGGGTTCTTGTGGATTGGCTACAGATAGGAGGGAAGAAGCAGGTGGATTGAAGGCAGGGTAGGTGCAACAGGTAGAGAGTGGGTAGTAATATTTTGCGGGGGGCTGAGCAAACTGGGCCGAAGCTGGGGTTGCTGTAGGCGACGGGCGGATACATTCTTGGGGAGGCAGGTGATTAATGGCAGGGCTGGAACGTTGTGGCTTGGCTAAGTGCAGGAGATCTGACCATGCCTGCAGCACAGGTTGAGCAAAAACTGTCTCACACACAGCCTGTCCCACCAGGGATTGCACTGAATGGATGCAATCAGAAAACACCTGCTGGGAACAGGAGGAATAATGTTCCCAAAAATAGGCTGGATCATTCTCTAACAACCACACTAAGGATTCAACCTGGTCAAAACTGAAAGGGGGTGAAAAATCATCACTCCCTTCGGGAATAGATGACAGGGCTGGCTTTTTACATAACCAAACTAACGGCTGGATGTCCTCAAAAGATATATAACCCTGCCCCATTAGGGAATAAGCTGATCGAATGGTTTCTATCAGCTGGTCAATTGTCCAATCTTTTAGAATCTGACGACAATATTCACTATCCTCTGCTGCCAGCAGAGAATAATAAATGATTTCTTTACAATCCATCTCAACTGGGTCTAACAAACCAGGATGGTCCCTCAATGCCGCCACGTCTGGTTTAAGGATGGCCCTGGTATACTGTCATGGAATACTAGCAAACCAGACTGTGTGACTGCACAGAGGAGACCAAACAGGTGTAGGTGAAAGTGTAACAATTTATTAAGGGAAGTAACAGACAAATAAACACCTCCAACAGAACACAGTGCAGTAACCAACCCAAATAACAGTGACTTAACCACTTGACAACTGGGCACATAACCCCCTTCCTGCCCAGGCGAAATTTCAGGTTTCAGCGCCATCACGCTTTGAATGACAATTGCGCAGTCGTGCGACGTGGCTCCCAAACAAAATTGACGTCCTTTTTTTCCCGCAAATAGAGCTTTCTTTTGGTGGTCTTTGATCATTTCTGCGGTTTTTATTTTTTGCGCTATATACAAAAATAGAGCGACAATTTTGAAAAAAAAAACAATATTTTTAAATTTTTGCTATAATTAATATCCCATTTTTTTTTTACACATTTTTGGGACCATTCACATTTATACAGCGAACAGTGCTAAAAATATGCACTGATTACTGTATAAATGTGACTGGCAGGGAAAGGGTTAACCACTAGGGGGCGATCAAGGGGTTAATATATTCCCTGCTAGATGTTCTTACTGTGGGGGGGAGGGGACTGACTGGGGGAGGTGACTGATGGTTGTCCCTATGTAGAAGGGACACACCATCCGTCTCCTCTCCCCGACAGGACGTGGATCTCTGTGTTTACACACAGAGATCCACGTCCCTGGCTCTGTGACAGCCGATCGCTCGTACCTGGCGGACATCGCGGCCGCCAGGCACGCGCATCGGCACTCGCCTGACACGGCGGGCACAGTTTTTCCCCGACGCGCACCCGCGGTGGAGCGCATCGCGGAAGTAAATAAGAGGACGTCCATAGACGTCCTATCAGCAATTGACGACCGCTTTGCGGACGTCTTTTGCTTATAGCCCGGGCGCGAAGTGGTTAAAGAAAATATATACAATAAGGGGAAATACCGGAATCGTAGTGAAAGCCAGGCCGAGGTCATACACAAGGGGATCGGAGCAGATGGGTAAGGATGGGAATCAAACAGGAACAGGGAGGGGACGGATGGATTGGTTGCAGAGCAGGGATCCAAGATATCCAGGTAACGGGAGGACAGGGGACCGTGGAAATCAGGAGACAGGAGGGACAGATGCAGGATGGGCTCAAGGTAGGGATCGGATCGGATCGGGTTCGGGCAGGATGCAAGCTCAAAGTCCAGATCACAGGTCCAGGAAAGAGAGATACCAGGGCGAGTATGTAAGGGCTCGCCGGGTATTTATAGGAAGTCCTGTAATCAGGCTTCAGGTCACAGCTGACCGCAGGAAGTGCTGCCTGTCCCACACTGCCAGAATACACCCGTTGATGGACGCCGGTACTACAGTCCATGGATCATGCTGGTGGACACAAGTACTGCAGTCCAAAGGACCAACAGCACCACCTTTCCTGACACCAGCAGGGCTCATTCCTGCACTCCAACTAGAGTATCTGGGAGGAGAGGTTGCAGTGTCGTGGCACCAGCACCAGTGCCTAAGGCCCAATTTTTCAGCCCCTGTTTAACAGGGGCATGTAATTACAATTTTTTATGCAATGCTTTGCAGCAGGGCTCATTCCTGCACTCCAACTAGAGAATCTGGGAGAGGTTGCAGTGTCGTGGCACCAGCACCAGTGCCTAAAGCCCAATTTTTCAGCCCCTGTTTAACAGGGGCGTGTAATTACAATTTTTGATGCAATACTTTGCAACAGGGCTCATTGCTGTGCTCCAAGTACAGTATCTGTGAGGGGTTGCAGTGTTGTGGCACCAGTGCCTAAGGCCCAATTTTTCAGCTGCTGTTTAACAGGGGCGTGTAATTACAATTTTTGATGCAATACTTTGCAACAGGGTTCATTGCTGTGCTCCAAGTACAGTATCTGTGAGGGGTTGCAGTGTTGTGGCACCAGTGCCTAAGGCCCAATTTTTCTGCCCCTGTTCAACAGGGGCATGTAATTACAATTCTTGATCTAATAATTCACAGCAGGGCCCATTCCTGCGCCCACCAAGAGTAACTGTGAGGGCTTACAGTGTTGTAGCACCAGCACCACCACCAAAGGCCCAATTTTTCCTACCACTGTTCAACAATGGCATGTAATTACAATTCCTGATATAATAGTTGACAGCAGGGCGTTCCAGCGCCCACCAAGAGTAACTGTGAGGGCTCACAGTGTTGTGGCAACACCAACATCTAAGGGGCAAATTTCAGCAGCGTATATACGGCAGGCCCCTACTTTCAAACATCCAACTTACAAACGACTCCTACTTGCAAACGGAAGGAGACAACAGGAAGTGAGAGGAAATCTACCCCTAAGAAGGGAAATTCTCTCCTGTAAGAGTTAATATTGGAAAAAGGTGTCTCCTCTCTACTGATGCTTTATCACCAATCCTTGTTTCAATAAAAACCCCACTTTTCAAAAACATTTGTCATTGGGACGGAAAGTGAGGTGAAATGTTCTGAACAGGTGCACAGACAGCAAAACAAATGTTACAGGGGTGATAACCCTTTCCTATTGTAGCGGGGTCTTCAGATTTAGTGGGATACACCTGGGGGTAGTGTGACCCAGGTGTGTAATTATGTCAGGGTTTAGACCCCTTTTTGTTATTCGTGGAGGATTGGGGGATGTAATATTCTCCTTTGCCTGTGGGTGGCGGAGTACCTACAGGCTTCAGGTAGAATCATTACCACAGTGCTACCCTTTTTGTCCCTTCCTGGAGATGGTACGGCTGGGGCGGGGAACCCACCGTGATGTTGATGGGAGGAGATAAAAGGGGGAGACGCCCTCGCCACGAGGTCTTCGGGGATCATCTCGTCACGCACCCAGGCACCTTCGGCCTGGGTGCGGGCGGTTCAAGGTTCCGGCCTAGGCGCCCTAGGCCTGGCCGGAATGAAGCTGGGATTCCATCCCAGGCACCTTCAGCCTGGGATGAGGTACTATTGAGGAGGCCTGGGACCCAGTGACTCCGACTGGGTCCCGCAAGGGTGAAGTGATTCCAGGGTGCCCCTTGCGAGGGGACCCGCATCTGAGGTGAGGAGGCTGGGGAGGTCACCCGTCCGAAGATTCCGGTGCAGCGTCAACCCGGTGACGGATGGGCCTCCGGTAACTCTCTTGGAGGACATCTTCCCCTGATAGGGGCTGCAACGCAGCGGAGGTATTCGAATTAAGACTCCTGCAACCCTTGGTCATAGCACAGGGGGTGTAGGGACCCAGATCAGTATAGTGCCTCGACCTGCTCATCCCACCGTATCCTGCCATCGCATTGCCTGTATGTGGAGATACGAAATAAAACCAACAGTTGGACTGTGATCGGTGTATGGACTCTGTTAATGGGAGCAAAGGGTGGTTTGGTGGTTTCTGCACAACAGACTCGGTACATGCCCAAGACACACCGGCCCGAGGAAACATCAGATATTGGCCTTCACCTCACCCACAGTTATGGGGAGGACATGGGCCGTAGCGCACCTCACTCTGTCACGTGACATACCCCTAGCTAAAGAGGACGGGGTGAGGCCGCTACACTATGTTTTCCAAAAAGCTTAAAAATAGATTTTTTGGCTGGAGCTACACTTAAACAATGTACATGTTCAAAATAACAAACAGATTCTACTTAAGAACAAACCTACAGTCCCGGTCTTGTTTGCACCGCCTGTATACTGCTGTTCAGAGTATATAGGGCCTTTTTTTATTTTGGGTGCGGGGTTTCCCTTAATATCCATACAGGACCCAAAGGGGCTGGTAATGGGCTGGGGGGGGGGGGGTGATGGGGTAGCCATGCCATTTTTCTCAAAGATTTTCATCCATATTACCGGGACCAGACATTACATTAAAGCCGCAAGCAGTTTTAAATGGCTTTTTTCCTTTACAAATGTCATTTTGTGCAGGGACAAACACGGGAAACACATGCCACTTCACAGGCATACTTTAGACACCCCCCAGGTAAGATATTTAAAGGAATATTTCACTTTTTTTTTCACTTTATGCATCATTAAAATGACTTCTCCTGAAAAACGGCCGTTTTTAAAACTTCGTTTTGCATTGATACATGTCCCCTGGGGCAGAACCCGGGTCCCCAAACCCTTTTTAGGACAATAACATGCATATTAGTCGTTATAATTAGCACTTTAGATTTCGAACGTTTGCGTCCATTGTATTTAATAGGGTTCTAACGTTCGTGCAAACTTTCTGTCCGTTCGAAGGTTCTGGTGCGGACCTCATTGAGCATAGGAGCATTCACTATTTTGACCACCATCCGGATCTAGGTTTAAACCTACCTTTCTTACCTAGAAATGGTAGTATGATCACCACTGCCTAGACTTCAAATACAGTCTGCCATACGCTGGAACAAGATTTTATGCCTTTGCCAACTACAATATTAAACCCATTCCGGATAACTGAATGTACTCCTAGAGTCTCTTGCTTACCAGCACTGACCGTTCTATCAGATCTACCATTATTATATCGAAGTGATACCACCTTCCTGACCGGGTATTTTTTATATAATGCCACTGTCTAGGTAGATGGCTTGACCTGCTAATTATGGCTTAATACGCCTTGTTTTTGTTTGAAAATGATATATATGCTCCTGGGGAAGCGTTTACAATAACGCGCAACATGTCGAGCAAGTTCTCCATCTCCTCTGAATCCATATGCTGGTTATCTATCTTATAATTACTTAATTATAATTTATTTTTTCCTCCCTTATTTGTGTGCTCATTTGAGTCATTCTAAGGGGAACCTATTGTACTGTATGATATTGATAACCTCTGTTGGATCAGTCATAAATACTGATCAATTAACTTGATAATCTATGATTGTTTTATACAGTATATCAAACTTTTTTGTATACCAATAAATCTTTCGTTTTTTACTCTAATGTACCTTGTATGCCTTTAAAGTCCAATTATTAGTTTCTAGCCTTGCAAAGAAGGAATAGGAGCGTTCACTGTGCCTGGACCTACTCGTATCCACACCCTGTTGTTCGTTTGAAAGTTCAACTGATATTGTTCATATGCAAAGAAGAATAAAGGAGTGTTGGACTTTTTATGGTGTGGGGCTCTGTTACTGACAGTCAAACTTCCCCTCTGCAGGAGGGCCAGAGGCTCCGTCCAGAACACAGACCCGAAGGTAAAATAGTGTTGGCCTTCACCTCTACACCCTAGAGGACAAGGGCCGTAGTGAACCTCATCCTCCTCCCGCATACCCCTAGACAAGCAAGCCACTTTATTTACAAGGGGACAGGGGGTGAGGCCGCTACACGTGGGGGCTCGGTGCCGGGATTGTGTTATGGAGCCGAAGCTAACGGAGTTTGAGTGTGTCTGCGCAATGGAGTTCCGAGTAGGTCGGCCATATTGGCCAACACGCCACGAGGCACACCTTCCTTGCACAGTTCGTGGGGGTGACTCTGAGAAAGCCCGCGAACTGAAGTGCCAAAGGGGAGGAGTCCGGCCATGTGAGGAGGATCACGTGGAGGCTGTGGCAAGAACTACGCAGTGCGCGATGGAGCAACAAGCCGTGACCATGTTTGAAAATGCCTCGTGGTTTCCAGTTTCTACCACCACGAGGATGGCTTTGACTAATGCTCCGGTTACGGATACGGGCATCCGGCTCAAGCCCAGGGGAAGATTCGCCCTGTATTCCTGCAGAGACGTTGAGGCCCTGGGTATGATTTGTCCCGGGTGTTCGGGACTAGTGGTGCAGTTGAAGCCATTCGGGCACTGCGAATCCTGCGGAGAGTTCTCATTCGAGGTGGAACCATCCTTTGAAAAGCCAAGAGCTATCTACCTCGACCGCACAGGCGCCACTACTCAAGGAGGAGGAATCACCGCTTGGACAGCCGTCCCCACGCGCACTGCCGGGACCTTGGAGGAGGTCTCCATCAAAGAAGAGAAATCCGAGGATGCTGCCTCGGTCACCACAGGGTCCCTGCTCTAACCGTCAAAACGGAAGGTCGACCTGGTCAAGGCTTCCTGTGGCCGTGGAGGAGCTTCGCCCCGCTGCTTGCCTGGCCTCGATGGATCTGGAGGAAAGAGCCCTGGACATCGTGACACTACTACAGGCCCAGGTGAGCCAGGGGTTGGGACTCTTGGTGTGGTTGGAGGTGTCGGGAGTCCACAGTCGGTGGAGCCCGCTGAGGGGGGTGACTCTGAGTCTACAAGGGGTTACCTGCCTGCTGAAATGTATGACACCTCCGACCTGGAGTCGCTCTCCGACATTGGAGACGATGCAGAGATCGACAAGATTTTCTGCCAGAAAGGCTGGGACAAGATACCTCTGTCCTCGTCCCGTGCAAAAAGGGACTCACCCATGTCTGCAGGGGATAGTACACCCCGGGTGGAGGCACCAGTGCCTGAGGAGGAGCCCCGTCCCCAGTCTGCCCTTCGATTCCCGGTGCCACCTGCATCTAACACCGGGGGTCAGAGACTGTCGCTGCGGGCGCCTTTGCCCAATTTGGAAGTGATCAAGGCCCCTCGCCATCCGGACTGTATTGTCTTACCGGGTGTGGGGAACAAAGCTACTATGCCTCCCTTGGCCAGGCTTCAACGCTTGTTTGATCAGAAGGTTGCTCATGAGTATGGGTGGGAATACCTATACTTGTCAAAGGAACTGCTATATGAGGTCGAAGTCCATTGGGAGCGTTGGTACAATGACTTCATATGGACACATATTGGAGTGCCGTAGGTACCTTGCTTGCTCTTCCAAGGCATCACAAAGGTTCAAGGACTGTAAGGCAGAATGGATGCTGGGTCGGCACATCCACGCGGAAAAGGTGCTGATACGCCGGAAAGACAAGGAAGATGCGGAGTATCAGATTGAGACCATGGATCAACATTTGAAGCCCCCCACTTTTCACACACACAAACTTCTGGAAGGAAAGAATTTCTCTGAGGAGAGGTTTTTTCATTCCCACACGAACATATGTGTCAGGGATTTGTGTGCTTAACATTTCTTTTTTTTCCCCTCTGCAGAAGAACATCCCATCAAGACCGCTGAGAATGGGGCGGGTCTTAGTCAGTGATGTGGGAAGGTGGAAAAATGTCAATGATGTGACTTGAAATGTTTTACTGTTGTGTGTTTGTTTCCCTTCCCTTCCCTTTCATATCAGGTCCAGGCACAACTGTCAGTTTTTTTCAAAGTTTTATTTTTTTGAAATTTTCAGCTAGTCTCTGGATCAGGTTATGTTACCTCCCATTTGAGAAATGGCTTGTTCCAGACACTAGGGACCAGTGTCAAATCACTGGGGGGAGAGTGTAGTGGGTATGTACTATTTAAAGGGAGCATCTGGGTGGTAGCATAAAGGAGTGTTGGACTTTTTATGGTGTGGGGCTCTGTTACTGACAGTCAAACTTCCCCTCTGCAGGAGGGCCAGAGGCTCCGTCCAGAACACAGACCCGAAGGTAAAATAGTGTTGGCCTTCACCTCTACACTCTAGAGGACAGGGGTCGTAGTGAACCTCATCCTCCTCCCGCATACCCGTAGACAAGCAAGCCACTTTATTTACAAGGGGACAGGGGGTGAGGCCGCTACACTTAGAAGACATGTTTAATCCCTGCCAGATAAAAATAACTCAGTACAGAAACCTTTTCCTGACCATGCCATTTCAGTACCCGGAGAGAGTTGGCAGCACAATATTGTATCCATGCAATGCTTTTCTAAGTCCCCACCAATGTCCTCCAGTATATGGTACATGTTACGGCAGTAGCATGCGCATGGATTGTTTTTATCCAAAAAGCTCAGCCATACTATGCCGCTCCTGCCGCACTTCCTGTAGCAACATCATGAATCTCTCCTCGGTTTCTGAGGTCATTCCGGCCCCCCTCTGACACTGCTTATGTCCCCTTCCACAGCCTCTAAAGGAAGAGATGGTTTCCCTTTCCAGCTCTAAATCCTGTAAATAAGAACAAACAATTACCAAAAATCTAAGGTAGGTACAATGATAGATAGGTAGGTAGATAGATACTTGAGATCATGCCAAATATGTGTGTTTAGGGGTAGGTTGAGGTTATTGCTGGGCCGCTGTACTCGTCAATGGTGTTGACATTGCCACAAAAAGGGGCTGCACTCGTAGATGGAGTGGGCCCCAAACGGCTCATTAAAAGGTTAATTTTTCTCCTGCTCCTCCTGTGGCTCCCTCTCCTTCACAGCCAATTTGTATGTTGTCCTAAAAAGAGAAAAAACGATATTAAATATATATACTTTAATTTAACCACTTTAAGACCGGGCTTATTTTTCAAACTTGTTGTTTACAAGTTAAAATAATTTAATTTTTTGCTAGAAAATTACTTAGAACCCACAAACATTTTAGATATTTTTTTCTAACACCCTAGAGCAGTGTTTCTCAACTCCAGTCCTCAAGGCGCCCCAACAGGTCATGTTTTCAGGATTTCCCTCAGATGAAACAGCTGTGGGAATTACTAAAGCAGTTAAACTGATCAAATAACCTGTGAAAAACAATGGAGAGCCTGAAAACATGACCTGTTGGGGCGCCTTGAGGACTGGAGTTGAGAAACACTGCCCTAGAGAATAAAATGGCGGTCGTTGCAATACTTTCTCTCACACCGTATTTGTGCAGCGGTCTCACAAGCCCAATTAAAAAATAAGACAACAGTAAAGTTAGCCCAATTTTTGTTGTTGATGTTACGCTGAGTAAATTGATGCGCAACATGTTACTCTTCAAAATATCGCCCGCACGTGGAATGGCAACAAACTTTTATCCTTAAAAATCTCCATATGCGACATTTAAAAAATTCTACACGCTGCATGTTTTAAGTTACAGAGGTCTAGAATTATTGCTCTCACTCTAATGATCGCGGTGATACCTCACATGTGTGGTTTGAACACCGTTTTCATATGCAGGCGCCAGTCAGGTATGCGTTCGCTTCTGCACGCCAGCTCGGAGGGATGGGGCGCATTAAAAATAAATGTTTTATTTATATTTATTTTACTCTTCATTTTTTATTTTTACACTGATCCTTTAAAAAAAATGGTGTCACTTTTATTCCTATTACAAGGAATGTAAACATCCCTTGTAATAGAAAAAAATGCATGACAGGACCTCTTGAATATGAGATCCGGGGTCAAAAAGACCTCAGATCTCATATTTTCACTAAAATGCAATAAAAAAATAAAAATGTCTCTTTAAGAGCTATGGGTGGAAGTGACGTTTTGACGTCACCAAGCTGCTTGCTGTGGGGGCACTCAACAGGAGGGGGGGGGGGCAGGAGCACAGAAGAGGGACCCGAGAAGAGGAGGATCAGGTCTGCTCTGTGCAAATCCACTGCAACAGAGCAGGTAAGTATAACATGTTTGTTTTTTGTTGTTTTTTTTTATTTAAAAAAAAAAAAAACAAGACTTTACAATCACTTTAATATCTTGTATTCAGTAACAAACTAACATATATTTTACAAATTAATAAATATATGCACTTACTCCTCGCCTTTTCCTGAGTATTATTCAACCGTTCCCAGTTAAGCGTTAGATGTGATACAATGTCGGTCAACAATTTATTTTTCCCTATCCAGTCATTGTACTGTGGATGGGACACTTCCCAAAGTACAGGGCGAGCTTCCACAGCAGAAATTAGCTCAGTTTGGGACGTTTACCATACTGCTTTCAGCACGGCTCACACAAAGAAAGAGAAAGCAGCAAAGGCCACTGAGAACTGTACATACAGGGATTTCCTGTTTGCAGATGTTGCCTATGTAGCCAAGTCCCAGGGCCCCTGAAGCCCAATGGCGACCTCCACCTTAGGGACAGCTAACATCCTTCTGTGTAGAGTGGGTTACAAGGCATGGTGGGTGTAATGCAAGGTAGATTGATGGGCGCCAGACACTTCTTGAATGCAAAGAGTTTTTTTGTCTCTTAAACAGAACTGTGGGAGAGAGGGTTGGGGCCAGGGCACCCTTAAATAGATGCAATGTTATTGGCAGACTCCGAGACTTCTATAGGCAGACAGCCATGCAGGGAAAGGTATCTAGCCAGACACCACATCTGCATGAGTAGGAACGCTGTCTCCTATGGCAACAGTCTTGTAACAGTTTCTAACAAAGTTTGCAATGAACTCCTTTACTTCTTCTACAATCTCCTATTGTAGAACTTCACTTCCACTGAGCCCTCAGTCTTTCACTAGAAGTACTGATACACTGCCACTGGATCCCTTCCAATCTAGCACTCAGTATCTTCCTCAAGCGTCACCCTCGCTTCACCGCTGGGTCCCTGGCTTGGCACCCACAGATACTCCTCAAGCTTCACCCCTGCTGACACGTTAGGTCCCTGGCTTGGCACTCCACAAGCATCACCTCTGCTGTCCTGCTGGTTCCCTGACTTGGCACTTGCTGACGTTTTCCCACTTCTTCACCGTCCCCTGCTGGTGAGAAGTCTGCTCTGGTACTGGCCTCAGCTTACTCACAATGATCTCCAGTAGCAAGGTGAATGGTCCCTTAGTGGTGACAGCTTTCCTTCTACCTCCGACCACGACTGGTTGCCCAGACGGTGGAACCGGTACTTCTGGTTGGACTGCAAGCCGCGGTCCCAACCCTATGCTGCTCTCTTGCTTCTGGATAGGCCCTCAGACAGCCTAGCAGCCAGATGTCCCTGGGATAGGCTCAAGGCTTATGGCCTAGCAGCCCGGGGCATTAGAACACACGTCCACACAGACAGCCATCCAGGTGGCACAGAAACCCCGATCACCTGACTCCACCCAAATGAATAGGCTTTCCCAGCAAGCCAAGGGACCCAAGAAAATCCCTGTCCATTGGCTGAGACACCCCATTCATTCCTAATCTGTCCTTGCAATGCCCTTGTCTTATCTAATGCCACCAGATACCCGACCATCTAGTGACAGAAGAGAGAAGTGCAGCAATTCCAGAATTAGGGTGAAATCAATTGACCTCCTATCAATTAGCCAAGGCAACTATCACTTGGCAAATAAATTTGATTACAACCCTGCCTAAACAGCAGGGTGCTACACCTATGTCCAATAAGATGTCTTAGCACTTGTAAACGATGGGCGTGGATAAACACGGCTTAACACTGCTAGCCACGTTTAGCAGCGTTTGCGTGTTTTTTATCGCTGAAAAGCTCCTCTTCAGGATATACCTGTTCTTTCTTTTTTACCTGCCTCTAAACATCCATGCCTGAACTCTTCTAAAAGCCTATGCGTGCATGTACACATAGGCTAACACGCAGGGGAGGTAAGAGGCAGGAAAAAAAAACGCCTACAGTATAAAAGCAGCTGCAAAATCATCCAGTGTGCTTGAGGCCTTAAAAATGTATTTTGAGATGGAATTGCTTTGTTAGACAAGATAACTAACGAAAGTTATTTCAATGATTTTCTACGTGTTTTGTTTAACCACTTAAGCCCCGGACCATTTTGTAGCTAAAGGACCAGAGGTGTTTTCAAAATTTGGCACTGCGCTGCTTTAACTGGAAATTGTGCGGACATGCAATGTTGTACCCAAACAAAATTTGCGTCCTTTTCTTCCCACAAATAGAGCTTTCTTTTAATGGTATTTGATTGTCTCTGCGATTTTTTTTTTTTGCAATATAAACGGAAAATACTGAAAATGTTGAAAAAAAATTATATTTTCTACTTTTTGTTATAAGAGAAATCGAATAAACTCAATTTTAGTCATACATTTAGGCCAAAATGTATTCAGCCACATGTCTTTAGTAAAAAAAATGTCAACAAGCGTATATTTATTGGTTTCCGCAAAAGTTATAGCGTCTACAAACTAGGGTACATTTTCGGGAATTTACACAGCTTTTAATTTATGACTGCCTATATCATTGATTGAGGTGCTAAAATGGCAGGGCAGTACAAACCCCCCCCCCAAATGACCCCATTTTGAAAGTAGACATCCCAAGGAAATTGCTGAGAGGCATGTTGAGCCCATTGAATATTTTTTTTTTGTCTCAAGTGATTGAATAATGACTAAAAAAAAAAAAAAAAAAAATGTACAAAAAGTTGTCACTAAATGAAATATTGCTCACACATGCCATGGTTATATGTGGAATTGCACCCCAAAATACATTTTGCTGCTTCTCCTGAGTACGGGGATAATACATGTGTGGGACTTTTTGGGAGCCTAGCCACGTACGGGCCCCCGAAAACCAAGCACCGCCTTCAGGATTTCTAAGGGCGCAAATTTTTGATTTCACTCCTCACTACCTATCAGTTTCGAAGGACATAAAATGCCAAAATAGCACAAAACCCCCCAAATGACCCCATTTTAGAAAGTAGACACCCCAAGGAAATTGCTGAGAGGCATGTTGAGCCCATTGAATATTTTATTTTTTTGTCCCAAGTGATTGAATAATGACAAAAAAGACAAAAAAAATAAAAAATTACAAAAAGTTGTCACTAAATGATATATTGCTCACACATGCCATGGTTATATGTGAAATTGCACCCCAAAACACATTTTGCTGCTTCTCCTGAGTACGGGGATACCACATGTGTGGGACTTTTTAGGAGCCTAGCCGCGTACGGGACCCCGAAAACCAAGCACCGCCTTCAGGATTTCTAAGGGCACAAATTTTTGATTCACTCCTCACTACCTATCACAGTTTCAAAGGCCATAAAATGCCAAAATAGCACAAACCCCCCCCCCCCCCCCCCCACATGACCCCATTTTGGAAAGTAGACACCCCAAGCTATTTGCTGAGAGGCATGGTGAGTATTTTACAGCTCTCATTTGTTTTTGAAAATGAAGAAAGAAAATATATTTTTTTTTTTTTTCAATTTTCAAAACTTTGTGACAAAAAGCGTGATCTGCAAAATACTCACCATACCTCTCAGCAAATAGCTTGGGGTGTCTACTTTCCAAAATGGGGTCATTTGGGGGGGTTTTGTGCCATCTGGGCATTCCATGGACTCCGAAACTGTGATAGGCAGTGAGGAGTGAAATCAAAAATTTACACCCTTAGAAAGCCTGAAGGCGGGTGCTTGGTTTTTGGGGTCCCGTACGCGGCTAGGCTCCCAAAAAGTCTCACACATGTGGTATCCCCGTACTCAGGAGAAGCAACAGAATGTATTTTGGGGTGTAATTCCACATATGCCCATGGCATGTTTGAGCAATATATCATTTAGTGACAACTTTGTGCAAAAATAAATAAATAAATAAATAAATTGTCTTTTTTCCGCAACTTGTGTCAACATATAAAATATTCAATGGACTCGACATGCCTCTCAGTATATAGCTTGGGGTGTCTACTTTCCAAAATGGGGTCATTTGGGGGTGTTTTGAACTGTCCTGGCATTTTATACACAACATTAGGAAGCTTACATCCACTCTTCTAACCACTTGAAGACAAAGCCCTTTCTGACACTTTTTGTTTACATGAAATTTTTTATTTTTTTTGCAAGAAAATTATGTTGAACCCCCAAACATTATATATTTTTTTAAAGAAAAGGCCCTACAGATTAAAATGGTGGGTGTTGCATTTTTTTTTTCCACACAGTATTTGCGCAGCAATTTTTCAAACGCATTTTTTGGGGAAAAAATACACTTTTTTTTATTTTAATGCACTAAAACACACTATATTGCCCAAATGTTTGATGAAATAAAAAAGATGATCTTAGGCTGAGTACATAGATACCAAACACGACATGCTTTAAAATTTCGCACAAACGCGCATTGGCGACAAACTACATACATTTTTAAAAGCCTTTAAAAGCCTTTACAGGTTACCACATTAGATTTACAGAGGAGGTCTACTGCTAAAATTACTGCCCTCGATCTGACCTTCGCAGTGATACCTCACATGCATGGTGCAATTGCTGTTTACATATGACACCAGACCGACGCTTGCGTTCACCATTGCGCAAGAGCAGGGCAGGACAGGGGGTGCTTTTTTTTTTTATTATTAATTTTGCTTTTTTATTTTATTTTTAAACTTTTTTTTATCATTTTTATTGTTATCTTAGGGAATGTAAATATCCCCTATGATAGCAATAGGTAGTGACAGGTACTCTTTTTTTGAAAAAACTGGGGTCTATTAGACCCTAGATCTTTCCTCTGCCATCAAAGCATATGACCACACCAAGATCGGTGTGATAAAATGCTTTCCCAATTTCCCAATGGCGCTTTTTATATCCGGGGGGGACATTCCCTCCCACTGCTTGTAAAAGCAGTCCAGAGGCTAATTAGCCACTAGGATTGCTTTTACATGAAAGCCGGCCGCTGGCTGAAAAGAATGATACCAAGATGATACCTAAACCCGCAGGCATCAATCTGGTATAACCATTCAAAGTCCAGCAACATACCAGTACGTTGCTGGTCCTTGTTGGACATGTATTGTAATCTTTTTTTTCATGCAGCCTGTTGGCTGAACGGAAAAAGAGATTGATCGGTGGGTATGCCCACCATTAGAATACCTCCCTTCATCCACCCACTTCTAATGATGGGCATACATGCACCATTTATATATGCCGAAGCATGGGGGCATCCTCCCGCAAAAGTTATGCCACACACACATGGTCGGACTTTTCCACGGGCAAGCCTCCGTCGGAATTTCGACCGTATGTACGCGGCATTAGGAGCAAAATCGCTCCTCCGCTCCTGCTGCCCCAATGCTTCGGCATATATGCTTTTTTTTTAAAACTGTGGTGGTGAAATCACCTCCTACAGCACTGGAGTCGCAGGGATCAGGCCTGTCTCTGCGAACGCTGCAGTTATGTGTGTTGTGTTTTGTAAGTGACAGTGATCGATCGATACTGCACTTGGGTGGCCTGGGCTGGACGGAGGGGCAAAACGCAGGTGCTAGCAGGTATCTGGGCTGATCCCGCTAACACTGCGTTTTTGGGAACCCTAAACTGCTGGGGACGCTAGTATAGATCTGATCAGATCAGATATTGATCTGTTCAGATACTATACCACTAAGGGAGGTGTATGCTTCACGCGTGGGTGTTAGCGTTACTGGCACTAACCTGACGCTGCCTGGGGTGTGACACAGACCCTCTCTGATGCTAAAACCTAATTGATATCACCCGCCGGGCGATCAGGGGGTTAAACCTTTATTGGGTTATATACGGCAGGTGCCCTGACACTATAAAAAGCAAACTAACTAACCAGCGTCACCCGTAACACTTATACGGTGATCACTGGTGAAAGGGTTAACTAGGGGCAATTAGGGGGTTAAAACCTTTATTAGATAATATATGGGGGTACCTGACGCTATAAAAACCTGCAGCGAATCTAAAAAAAATAACTGGCTACCTATCGGCACCAGCATAACTGATACAGCTAACAGAAAAACGATTGCTTAGTGACACTGGCAAAAGGGGGTGAAAGGGTTACCTGGGGGGGCGATCAAGGGGTTAAACCTTTATTAGGTAATATATGCGGGTACCTGACGCTATAAAAACCTGCGGCGAACCTAAAAAACATAACTGGCTACCGATCGGCATCACCGACACTAATACAGCGATCAGAAAAACGATCGATTAGCGACAGTGGTGATAGGGGGTGAAAGGGTTACCTGGGGGGCGATCAAGGGGTTAAACCTTTATTAGGTAATATATGGGGGTACCTGAAGCTATAAAAACCTGCGGCGAACCTAAAAAAAATACTGGCTACCGATCGGCATCACCGACACTAATACAGCGATCAGAAAAACGATCGCTTAGTGACAGTGGTGCTAGGGGGTGAAAGGGTTACCTGGGGGGCGATTAAGGGGTTAAACCTTTATTAGGTAATATATGGGGGTACCTGACGCTATAAAAACCTGCGACGAACCTAAAAAAAATTACTGGCTACCGATCGGCATCACTGACACTAATACAGCGATCAGAAAAACGATTGATTAGTGACAGCGGTGCTAGGGGGTGAAAGGGTTACCTGGGGGGTGATCAAGGGGTTAAACCTTTATTAGGGGGGGTTAGGGGGCTACACTGGACCTAAAACACTCTGCCCTGATACTTTAATGCCCCGTACACACAATCGTTTTTAATGTAATTTTTTAAACCGACGTTTTTCTCCTCGTTTTTTTTCATGTTTTCTCTCAAGCCTGCCTTGCGTACACACCATCATTAAAAAAAACGATCAAGCAAAGCGCAGTGACGTTCAACACGTGTTAGGCATTGTGTGTTTGGGTTCCTGCCTGCCGTGTGCTACGTCTGTCTCTCTGTTACGTTATTGGCTTGTCCCCGACTATCCCTGTCTGCTCGTGACCCTTGACCTTCGGCTCGTTCTTCGTTATCCTTGTCTGCTTGTGGCCCCTGACCTTCAGCTTGTTATTCGGTTCCCTCTATCGTGTGCTGCTGCTTCCCCTCTTTTCCCCTTATCCTACGGGGCGTGAGCTAGGAAACTCCAGGGGCCGCGACCTGGTCCCAGCCTGCAGCGTAACATCCTCACCACTAGAGGCCCTGGAGAAGACCAGCTGGGTCTTAGACTCCGCGCCCTGGGGTATCTTGGCTCTCGCTTCCGTTGGGATCCCGGTTGTGCTCCTCTGGTCCCGCTTTCCACAACCACCCAGTTTCCTATCCGCAGAAGCCAGCCATAGGGTTCACTACCTCGCGGTGCACTCCTGTCCCCCTACGGTGTGCATCTGTCACCTGGCCACAGGTGACCCTGACAGTTTGATCAGCCATGAACCCGGCTGACATCCCGCTTCCCGCGGATGATCCATTGCAGGGCATAGTTCTCAGACTTGAGACCCAGGAATCAAATCAGACCCAGTTGATGCGATTCCTCCAGGATCTGGCTTCTCGATTCGAGCAGCTTCAGGTCTCCTTGGGAACCCCGAATCCGCAACCACAAGTACAACCAGCGGCTGTACCTATCGCACCAGTCGCAGCCTCACACTCACTAAGATTGCCAGCTCCGTTCCGTTTCTCTGGGGACTCCAAGGCCTGCAGGGGGTTTCTCAGCCAATGCACTATTCATTTTGAGCTTCAGCCTCAAAGCTTCCTGTCTGACCGGGCTAAGGTAGCCTATATCATTTCCCTCCTCTCCGGTGAAGCTTTGGCCTGGGCTGCCCCCCTGTGGGAGAGGAACGATCCGGTGGTTTCCAGTCTGTCCGAATTCTTGAAGCTCTTTCGTAATATCTTCGAAGAGCCGGCTCGGGCTTCTTCAGTGGCTAGTGCTGTCTTACGTCTTCGCCAAGAATCTAGTTCAGTGGGGCAATATGCTCTTCAGTTCCGTATCCACACAGCTGAATTGAGCTGGAATAATGAGGCCCTGGTCGCTACCTTTTTACATGGCCTCTCTGACCGAGTGAAAGACGAATTAGCGGGAAGAGCCATTCCCGTCGGTCTGGACGATGTAATTTCATTATGCAACCAGATCGACATTCGTTTTCAAGAGAGGTCCTTAGAAAAAAGACGCCAGCACTCTCTGGGTCCTAGCCAGTCTGAGCTCCCCTCCCTTCATTCCGTGGAGCATCCTCTACCTGCTGAAGAACCTATGCAGCTGGGCCGGACCAGACTAACCCCCGAAGAACGTGCTAGGCGCAGAACTCTGGGCTTGTGCCTCTATTGTGGGGGCAAGGGTCATTTTCGTGACTCCTGCTCGCTTCGTCCAGGAAACGCTCGGGTCTAATACATTTGGAAGGTGGAGTATTGGACCCAGAAACATCACCTTCTCGCCTGCTCTTGCCGGTGTTCCTTCATGTAGGCACTTCTCCTCAGTCAACCCTTGCATACCTGGATTCCGGGGCTGCCGGCAATTTTATGGATTGGAGAACTGCTTCTTCTATGAAGCTTACCCTTTCACCTCTCACTACCCCATTGGTAGTCTCGGCAATTGATGGCACTGTTCTCCCAGGGGGCCCTATTCGCTTCCAGACGCTACCCATTAGGATGTCGGTAGGGATTCTCCACCAGGAGTGGATATCCTTTATTATTCTACCCAAGGCCTCTACCCCAGTTGTATTGGGCCTCCCTTGGCTACAGCTCCACTCTCCACATGTGGACTGGGTCTCTGGGCAGATCCTGGCCTGGGGTTCCTCATGTTTCTCGTCGTGTCTTCTCAAGGTGACCCCCAAGGAGAGTCTTCCGGTTGCTGCCACTTCTGTTTCTTCTGATCTTCCCGCCGCATACAGCGATTACCGGGATGTGTTCTGTAAAAAATCAGCTGAGGTGCTTCCTCCCCACAGGTCTTTTGACTGTGCTATTGATCTTGTCCCCGGAGCAACTCTACCCAGGGGTCGTACCTACCCTCTGTCCATCCCAGAGACCCAGGCCATGTCGGAGTATGTAGCAGAGAATCTGGAGAGAGGTTTCATCTGGAAATCCTCATTGCCTGCAGGGGCAGGGTTCTTTTTTGTTGCCAAAAAGGATGGTACCTTAAGACCCTGCATCGATTATCGGGGTTTAAATGCGGTTACTATTAAAAATCGATACCCCTTACCCTTAATATCTGAGCTATTCGATAGGTTGAAGGGTGCCTCCATTTTCACCAAGTTGGATCTCAGAGGCGCGTACAATCTCATTCGAATACGGGAGGGTGACGAATGGAAGACTGCATTCAACACTAGAGACGGGCATTACGAATATCTGGTGATGCCTTTTGGTCTGTGTAATGCTCCAGCCGTGTTTCAAAACTTTGTCAATGAAATCTTCAGAGATCTGCTGTACCAGTTTGTTGTCATCTATCTGGATGACATTCTGATCTTTTCTGAGAATCTGCTCGTCCACAGAAACCATGTCCGCACTGTACTTCAACGTCTTAGAGAGAACAATCTCTATGCCAAGCTGGAGAAATGTTCCTTTGAATGTTCTGAGGTCCTGTTTTTGGGGTGCTTCGTCTCATGTTCGGGGCTTCGTATGGACCCTGGGAAGGTCTTGGCTATCACCAACTGGCCTCTTCCTGCTAGCCTCAAGGCCACACAGCGCTTTCTTGGCTTCACTAATTATTATAGGCAGTTCATAAGGAATTACTCTTCCATTGCCGCGCCTATTATCGCTTTGACCAAGAAGGGTGTGAATGCCAGAGACTGGCCTCCCGAAGCTGTCTCTGCATTTCACAACCTGAAACAGGCCTTTGTTTCTGGCCCCCTCTTGAGGAGACCAAATCCTGGGAATGCATTTTTTATTGAAGTGGACGCTTCTTCAATGGGGGTGGGAGCTGTGCTTCTTCAAATCTTTGAGAAGAGACGCCAACCATGTGCGTTCTTCTCCAAAAAAAATTCTCAGGCAGAGAGGAATTATGCCATCGGTGATCGGGAACTTCTCGCAATTAAATTGGCGTTAGAGGAGTGGCGTCATCTCTTGGAGGGTTCCCCTCACTCCATAACGATCTTTACCGATCACAAGAATTTACAGTATCTACAGAATGCTAAACGTCTGAATCCTAGACAGGCCAGGTGGAGTCTCTTCTTTGCCCGTTTTAATTTCACGATTACCTACAAACCTGGTTCCTGCAACGGTCGGGCTGATGCGCTCTCTAGGTCATTTGACACTTTGGACGAGGAGTCCGCCCCTGAACCTGAGCCGATCATTCCCACCTCATGCATTGTTGCCCACTCTACCACCCTGAAGTCTAAAATTCCGCCTGGTAAGACCTTTGTCCCCACTGAGCTAAGAGCTAAGATCCTTCGTTGGGGAAATGATTCCAAGGTGGCAGGGCATTCTGGATTCCTCCGATCCTTCCTACTCATCAGTCGTCACTACTGGTGGCCTAATCTCCGCTCAGACGTCAAAGACTACGTTAAAGCTTGTCATGTCTGTGCTCAGTCCAAATCCTCCACACAAGCTCCTGCTGGTCTCCTCATGCCCTTGCCCATTCCTAAGGAACCCTGGGTCCATATTGCCATGGATTTTATCACCGATCTCCCACTGTCTGAGAATAATACAGTCATTTGGGTGGTAATCGATCGATTCTCCAAGATGGCTCATTTTGTTCCTCTTCCTGGTCTTCCTTCTGCCCCTGCCTTGGTTCCCATTTTCATTCGGGAAATTCTCCGCCTACATGGGGTCCCTTCTCATATTGTTTCCGACAGGGGAGTCCAATTCACGTCTCGTTTTTGGAGAGCCTTTTGCAAATCCCTCAATATTGTCTTGGATTTTTCTTCTTCTTACCATCCCCAATCCAATGGACAGACTGAGAGGGTTAATCAGGAGTTAGAGGTCTTTCTTCGCACCTTTGTGTCTTCTCACCATGACGATTGGTCCTCTCTACTCCCGTGGGCAGAATTCTCCCATAACAATCATGTGAATACCAGTTCGCAGAAGACACCCTTTTTCACAGTTTATGGAAAACACCCTCAACTTCCTCTTCCCATGATCTGTTCTCCAGACATTCCAGCTTTGGCTTTGGTTCAGGAGTCTCTCAATTCCGTTTGGGGTCACGTTCATGATTCCCTCCGGGCAGCTGCTGAAAAATTCAAAGGCTTTGCCGACCGCCGCAGGCGTAAACCGCCTTCTCTTCAGCCAGGGGACAAAGTCTGGCTCTCTACCAGGAACATCAAGCTCCGAGTTCCTTCTCTGAAGTTTGCTCCACGATTCATCGGTCCATACACGGTAACTGCTAAACTGAATCCGGTTTGTTTCAAACTCCAGATTCCTAAGAGCCTTAAAATCACTAACTCCTTTCATGTTGCTCTTCTAAAGCCTTTAGTCCTCAATAAATTCTCTCGTCCTCTCCCTACCGTGGCGCCTGTCTCTGAGGATAATCAGGAGTACGAGATCAGTCAAATTCTGGACTCCCGACTCTGTAAAGGTGTTCTTCAGTACCTCGTTCATTGGAAAGGGTTTGGTCCTGAGGAGAGGTCTTGGATCACTGCATCTGAGGTCTTTGCACCTCGTCTGTTAAAGGAGTTTCATCTGAAGTTTCCCTCTAAACCTGGGCCCAGGCGGGGAAGGGGGAGGCCTCGTAAGAGGGAGGGTACTGTCATGGATATGCATTAATGTCTGTCTGCCATCTTACCTTCCTCCTCATGTGTTCATCTAGAGACCAGACCTCCTTCACCTGGCTTCCTTTATAATCTCCTCCCAGCCTGACTCCACCCCAGGCCCTATCACTGAACACTATATTAACCTGTGCACTGCAAGCCTGCTTTGCTGATCAACGTGTTTGTTAGGCATTGTGTGTTTGGGTTCCTGCCTGCCGTGTGCTACGTCTGTCTCTCTGTTACGTTATTGGCTTGTCCCCGACTATCCCTGTCTGCTCGTGACCCTTGACCTTCGGCTCATTCTTCGTTATCCTTGTCTGCTTGTGGCCCCTGACCTTCAGCTTGTTATTCGGTTCTCTCTATCGTGTGCTGCTGCTTCCCCTCTTTTCCCCTTATCCTACGGGGCGTGAGCTAGGAAACTCCAGGGGCCGCGACCTGGTCCCAGCCTGCAGCGTAACATCCTCACCACTAGAGGCCCTGGAGAAGACCAGCTGGGTCTTAGACTCCGCGCCCTGGGGAATCTTGGCTCTCGCTTCCGTTGGGATCCCGGTTGTGCTCCTCTGGTCCCGCTTTCCACAACCACCCAGTTTCCTATCCGCAGAAGCCAGCCATAGGGTTCACTACCTCGCGGTGCACTCCTGTCCCCCTACGGTGTGCATCTGTCACCTGGCCACAGGTGACCCTGACAGTACGACGGCACTATAAAGGGGAAGTTCTGTTCGAATGACGCCACCCTTTGGGACGCTTTTGCTAATTCCGTGTTACCGCGTGTTAGTAAAAGTTTGGTGAGAGACGATTCGCGCTTTTCAGTCTTCGTGCTTTGAAGATCGTTTTCGGGAGTTCAGTTTGCGCCTGTGGGTTCGTATCTGTTTAGCACTGCTTGTAGTCAGTTCGTATCTGTTTATTCAGTGCGGCCTGCTCTGCACGTTCGTGTTTTTCAGCTTGTTCTTCATAGGCCTTGCTGTTCTTCCGTGCGTTCTTCTAGTTCGTTCTGTTCAGCCGACCGTTATCTAGCCATGTTGCGGCTACATACTCGTCGTAGAGTTCGTGCTGTAGTTGGTGCAGGGGTTCATGCTGTATCCCGACTCCATGCCATGAGCAGGGTCAGGAGGAGTTCATGGACCAAGAATTGGTTGCTCCAGCGGCACCAATTCTGTCACATGCCTTTGTTGCGGGATTTCAGGGAGAATAATCCTGATGATTTCAGGAATTTTCTCAGGATGTCTGACCCCGTATTTCAGCAGCTGTTGGCTTTGGTGTCCCCCTATATTACCAGGCAGGACACCGTTATGCGGGAAGCCATCAGTGCTGAGCAGAGGCTCATCGCCACGTTGCGATACCTGGCTACTGGGAGAAGCCTGCAGGACCTTAAGTTCTCCACAGGCATATCCCCCCAGGCTCTGGGGATCATTATACCAGAGACTTGTTCTGCCATCCTTCAAGTTTTGCAGGAGGACTATATTAAGGTAAGTGTTCTTCTTCAAAAATTCACATTGTATGGTTTTTATTTTTGGATATTTTTAATTTGCTTTATTTGCAGTCCCTAATTCACATGATTCTTAGCTGCAGGGAATGTCCCCTTTCTCCCCATGTTTCATTATTTAAAGTTTGGGGTTTGAGGCCTACCTGTAAATTTGGCTTACCTAACCTCTCCAGCATGCTATCCTGGGGCCATACCTACCTTGCCTAGTCATTTCCATGTTTTTTATTCTATGTTCCATCGTAGTGCTTTACCCAAAACGCACCCTAAATTTTGCCTAGGAATGTTTCATTTTTGTTAACTTCAATACAGAGTGCTACAGCCTTCATGTGTGATATTCCCAACTCATCTTCAACCCCCCCCCCCCATAATTTTTTGGTTTGTTTGTTTTTTGTTGCTTCCAATTTTTTATGTTTTGAACAGTTTCTACCAATGTTGGCCATGAATGTGTGTATGAAATCAGCTTTCAATGTTTCTGGCTCCAAGTATTAATTTATTATTTCTTTAATTCCACAGTTCCCTTCTTCGCCACATGAATGGCAGAATGTGGCTTCTGAGTTTGCCCAGCGATGGAACTTTCCGAACTGTGGAGGAGCCATCGACGGCAAACATGTTCGGGTCGTCCCACCACCCCATTCGGGATCCTTTTATTATAATTATAAGGGGTTCCACAGCGTCGTGATGATGGCAGTGGTGTCGGCCACCTACGAGTTCCTCTATGTGGACGTTGGCAAGAATGGCAGGATGTCTGATGGAGTGTCAGGGTCACCTGTGGCCAGGTGACAGATGCACACCGTAGGGGGACAGGAGTGCACCGCGAGGTAGTGAACCCTATGGCTGGCTTCTGCGGATAGGAAACTGGGTGGTTGTGGAAAGCGGGACCAGAGGAGCACAACCCGGATCCTAACGGGAGCTAGAGCCAAGATTCCCCAGGGCGCGGAGTCTAAGACCCAGCTGGTCTTCTCCAGGGCCTCTAGTGGTGAGGATGTTAGCTGCAGGCTGGGACCAGGTCGCGGCCCCTGGAGTTTCCTAGCTCACGCCCCGTAGGATAAGGGGAAAAGAGGGGAAGCAGCAGCACACGATAAGAGAGAACCGAATAACAAGCTGAAGGTCAGGGGCCACAAGCAGACAAGGATAACGAAGAACGAGCCGAAGGTCAAGGGTCACGAGCAGACAGGGATAGTCGGGGACAAGCCAATAACGTAACAGAGAGACAGACGTAGCACACGGCAGGCAGGAACCCAAACACACAATGCCTAACAAACACGTTGATCAGCAAAGCAGGCTTGCAGTGCACAGGTTAATATAGTGTTCTGTGATAGGGCCTGGGGTGGAGTCAGGCTGGCAGGAGATTATAAAGGAAGCCAGGTGAAGGAGGTCTGGTCTCTAGATGAACACATGAGGAGGAAGGTAAGATGGCAGACAGACATTAATGCATATCCATGACAGTACCCTCCCTCTTACGAGGCCGCCCCCTTCCCCGCCTGGGCCCAGGTTTAGAGGGAAACTTCAGATGAAACTCCTTTAACAGACGAGGTGCAAAGACCTCAGATGCAGTGATCCAAGACCTCTCCTCAGGACCAAACCCTTTCCAATGAACGAGGTACTGAAGAACGCCTTTACAGAGTCGGGAGTCCAGAATTTGACTGATCTCGTACTCCTGATTATCCTCAGAGACAGGCGCCACGGTAGGGAGAGGACGAGAGAATTTATTGAGGACTAAAGGCTTTAGAAGAGCAACATGAAAGGAGTTAGTGATTTTAAGGCTCTTAGGAATCTGGAGTTTGAAACAAACCGGATTCAGTTTAGCAGTTACCGTGTATGGACCGATGAATCGTGGAGCAAACTTCAGAGAAGGAACTCGGAGCTTGATGTTCCTGGTAGAGAGCCAGACTTTGTCCCCTGGCTGAAGAGAAGGCGGTTTACGCCTGCGGCGGTCGGCAAAGCCTTTGAATTTTTCAGCAGCTGCCCGGAGGGAATCATGAACGTGACCCCAAACGGAATTGAGAGACTCCTGAACCAAAGCCAAAGCTGGAATGTCTGGAGAACAGATCATGGGAAGAGGAAGTTGAGGGTGTTTTCCATAAACTGTGAAAAAGGGTGTCTTCTGCGAACTGGTATTCACATGATTGTTATGGGAGAATTCTGCCCACGGGCGTAGAGAGGACCAATCGTCATGGTGATAAGACACAAAGGTGCGAAGAAAGACCTCTAACTCCTGATTAACCCTCTCAGTCTGTCCATTGGATTGGGGATGGTAAGAAGAAGAAAAATCCAAGACAATATTGAGGGATTTGCAAAAGGCTCTCCAAAAACGAGACGTGAATTGGACTCCCCTGTCGGAAACAATATGAGAAGGGACCCCATGTAGGCGGAGAATCTCCCGAATGAAAATGGGAACCAAGGCAGGGGCAGAAGGAAGACCAGGAAGAGGAACAAAATGAGGAGGAAGGTAAGATGGCAGACAGACATTAATGCATATCCATGACATGGAGGAGTTTTTGCCCAGACGGAGTTTGGGGAACGGCTCCTTTTGGATCTGCTGGCCTTGCCACCAGCGGAGCAGAATGTGGAGGGACTACCTTTTGTCTTTGTGGCGGATGAGGTGTTTGGCCTGGGACCCCATTTGATGAGGCCATTCCCGCAACGCACCCTCACCCCTGAGAGGAGGGTGTTCAATTATCGGCTGGCCAGAGCCAGAAGGGTGGTGGAAAATGCGTTTGGGATCATGGCCAGCCGATTTCGCCTCTTCCTTACCTCCATCCACCTTGCCCCATACAAATGGAACCATGTGGTTATGACGTGCTGTGTGCTGCATAATTTCCTAAGGGTGCATTCAACGAGTTATATATCTTTGAGTGGGCCTGAGGCCTCTTTAATCAATGCAGGAACTTTGGTGGCCCTGGAACCTGGCCGTCCTGGCTTGGCCCCCCCAACCGGACATGAGGTCCGTAACCAATATGTGGACTATTTTATGGGTAGGGGGGCCATTGAAATGCCAGACAATCTTTAATAATTTTATACCAAAAAAATAAAACTTTTTCTTGAGTAAAGATTGGTTTGGATTTTTTATTGTATAATGTTTGATGTTTCTGGCAGGTTTACCTAGTGCACTTGTTTTGCCATGTGGATTAAACAATCTTAATTAGCCTTCATTGTCAGTGTAAACACCAAACATTGATTAGTTCACTCAGCACCACATTTACATAATGAAGCCACAATTATTTGTTATGTAAAAATACCTTTATTCCTTTTTTTAGGTGGGAAACTTCCTTAGAAATGTGGATGTTCCCTTAATTTCGGGTGTATTAAAACGCATGACCAGCCATGCATAAACAAACTATATTCGTCAAAATTTTGAAAAATCTAAACATGTGCTAGTCATTAAAGGGTAAAATAACAAAAATACTTATAAAACTCTGCAAGTAAAACGTTATTTGGTGTAAAAACATTAGACACGCCCAAGCACAGCCATGATATTTTGGAGCCTTTCCTCCACCCGCTTTGTATTTGCCCTGATCTCTAGCAAGTCTCCCTTAATTTTTTCGAGGTCACGACAGCAGACCATCAGGTATTGGATCAGGATCTGGGCACTGTGATGTGTCAACTTATTGGTGTCTTCGGCCAGAACTGCACCTAAATGTAAAAAGAAATATGTAGGATAGAATATGTAGGCCTACATCTATTTAACATGCATGTGTCTGGTTTCTCTCTGACCTGTGGTGGTGCCACTTTCCACTTCCACAACATCACATTCCTCTCCATCCTGGGGTTCTGGGGCTATTGTTGTAGGTGTTGCAATTATTGTCTCATCTGAGGTAGCTTTTCGAATCCCTAGGGAGATTGAAATAAAAGGAATAGTTTCATTAGTAGCGACTCAATTTTGCTAAAATAAGAAACATGAAAAAAAAATTTGTAATCATTCTTTTGAAGCATGCTCCATTTTAAATTTTACCCCCTGTGCCAACCGGGACAAATGATTGGATACATAGCCAAAACCAGAGCATATACATTTTGAACACAAATTTGACACATTGTAACACCCCAAAGTATCTACACAGGATCACCTGTGTGTGACACCCTCAAACTTTTTGGCTTTAGGCCCACACTTGTACTACTGCGTTCAGATGTTTCATCAGCTGCTGAGCATTCACTCCCTTAACATTACCATGCATATCGTTTTTTCTAACGAACAAATGTCCTTTGGATTAGCACCCAAAAAATAAGTGAGGCCCAAATTTACTCCCCCAAATAAACCAAAATACATGGGTGTTCACACTGAATGATCCTAAAACATCGTTTGAGGAACTGTACGGAGAAAGAGGTTTAATACGTCCGTTTACTGTGCGGACGAACCTGAAAGATGGTATCTTTCAGTGTACTATATGAAAGTTAAAAATACACGACAGAATACAAGAAAATAATATGTACCATGGAAACTAAAAAAAAATTACTTACTTTTTACTATAACTTTCTTGATTCTTTTATATTGGTCGGCCTCCCGCAACTTCAGATCTGACCATCGTTTTCTGAGCTGTTCCTTCGTTCTGCACACCCCAATTTTTTTGTGAAGACTTTTGACCACTTTGCCCATAATTCTGGACTTGACCAGATTAGGCCTTTTATACGGACCATACTTGGCATCATAATCCTCCTTCTTTAAAATGGCGACCATCTCCACCATTTCCTCGAATGACATGTTGGATGCCTTATATCTCCTGGGTCTTGATTTGGGCTCCTCTGGAATTTCATCCTCTGTAGAGGTAATCTCAGCCACCTGTGTCTCCGCCATGTTTTGTTCAGCACTACGAGCGAGAAGGGGCGGGGAAAGTACAATATCGAACGTCAGGGGCGGGGAAAGCGTGCAGAGTTTCACGCATGCGCTGTGTATATCAAGTGAAGATCCATGTCTGGGAAATACGTTCATTTGTCGGGAGAGGGAGTTAGCAACGAACGTCGTGACGAAGGTACCTAACAATTTTACTTTTTGAGGTTCATCAGACGAGGAGATTTGTGTGCTCAAAATATGTAGACAATGCACAGTTGAGGAATGTTGCCTGAAATATATATTTTTTTTGGTTTCTCGCTTTTACAGATATCATGAATACTTTTAAAAACCCAGACTTCATGGGGGAGTTCATCGACAAATGGCAAGAGCTCCCTATATTATGGCAAACAAAAAGTGGCGCTAATAAAAATAAAGACGCCAGGAAAGCAGCACTGGAGAGCCTGCTTGCATTTGTGCAAACAAAGATACCCACAACAACTCTCCAAGATGTCAAAACCAAAATTGCGACCATCAGAGGGACATACAGGACCCAGAGGACTATGGTCCTGAGGTCCCAGAGGTCAGGTGCACCAGCAGATAAGGTTTATAAACCCAGTCTGTGGTACTACAGTAAGCTTGCTTTTCTGGATGACCAGCTGGAAGTGCGGGAATCTCTCTCCACCCTTCCCCCCAGAGGTCAATCCAGCCTTCCTTGTACCCAACCCTCCAGCCTTCCCTGCAGCCAGTCCTCCAGCCTTCCTGTCAACCCTGCTCTGGCTTCCTCTGAGGATCAAGATCAGGGCCTTGAGGAGGCAGATTTGGAGATATGGAGCCAGGTAAAGTATTGATATCTATATTTATATCTTACAAAATTGTAGAATTTAAATAGATGTTAGTATTGTTAAAGGTATGTACACTTCTACCAATAAAGTTTGTGAAGAGCAAGATACAGTAGTGGCCTAATTTTATGTGCACAAGACAACAAAACCAGGATGCGGAATCAATGAAAATGACATAACTTTTGGCATTGATTTCAACAATGTCTAGAGGTGAACAATGTCTGTGAATGATGATGTGGCAAAATAAATAATGTCCCTTTCTTTTTTTACAGCCAGAGCAGAGCCAGGAAGAGGGTGATGTTGCGGATCAGGAGGAGGCAGGGCCCAGTGGCACCCAGGAGGAGGCTGGGCCCAGTGGCACCCAGGAGGAGGCTTGGCCCAGCACAAGAGCCCAGATGCCTCCCCTGGTAGTTAAACCACGAGGGCCAAGGAGAGGTAGGCAGGTGGAGGAGGAAACCAGGGCCTTCCTCAGAGAGGCAACAGCGGCCCTCAGAGAGGCACCCTCTGTTGATGAGGGATTTGCCGCAGTCCTCGCCCACAAACTAGGGCAAATGGAGTTGCGGCAAAAAATTTACAGTGAGACCCTGCTATTGAAAGTCATCAATAAGGGCGTGCTGGGTGAACTCACTAGGTACACGGACATAACGGAGGTTGTCCCTACTCCTCCACCTCCTCCTCCTCCTGCCACAACCTCTCCTCCTGATCCCCAGCCTCCAAGGAAGAAACCAACCAAGGCTGCAGAGAAGGCTGGAGAGAAGGCTACAAGGAAGAGGAGAAAATAATGCCTGCTGTAGTACCACAGACTGTGGACATATAGGACTTATCTGCTGTGGCTCCTGACCTCTGGGAGCTCAAGACAAGATTGGGCTCCTTTTTTTTGGGGATCTAATCTCTATTTTGGTTTTGACATCTTGGATGGTTGTTGTGGGGTGAAAGGGATGCACAAATGCAAGCAGGCTCTCCAGTGCTGCCTTCCACTTTAATTTGTTAATGTTCTGAAATAAAAAAAAATTTAGTGCCCTTAAAAAACTTGACTATGTGATTTGTATTTCAAAAGAGAGCTTGCTAGGGAGCAGGCAGGGACATCTCAAATTATATTATTGTTATTATCAGGGGACACAAACCTCCCTGAGGCCAAATGAGACACATTTGGAAGGTTGTTGTGGTAACTTTACACAAGAATAATTTAAGCCAAAATAATAAAAAAAAGGCCACAAAAAAAAACAACACAATAGTAAAATATAATTTAAAGAAAAAAGGAGAATTACATTATTTTATTATTAGTAGTATTATTTAGGAGGGAGGTGCGGCTTATAAATAATATTTTACAATCATTAGAGCAATTTGGAATTACTTTAGAAACAAGTTTGGCATAACTCTCAATGTCATTATCAAAAGAGGGTAATTTTAAAGCATTATCAAAAGAAGAACGGAATGCGCAGCATTAAAACGATGCTATTAATTCCACCGTGACGAATGTGCCATCTCCATTTCCAACATTAGCTTTACCAAAACGAGCGCTCCCGTCTCATAGTTGCTTCTGAGCATGCGCGTTTTTTTTCACGTCGTGAAAGCATACACACTATCGTTTTTCACGTCGTTAAAAAAAACGACATGAAAAACGACGTGAAAAAAGAGAGCATGTCCGGAATTTTTAACGGCCGTTTTTCACGTCGTTAAAAATGCTCTGGAGCATACACACGATCATTTTTCAGGGCCATTTTTTAAAATGGCAGTTTTAACGGCATGAAAAACGATCGTGTGTACGGGGCATTACAGTCACAAATGTCACTGATTGCAGTGATCAGTAAATAAATGGTCACTGCAATCAGTGACACTGTGACTGGGGGCTGGGGGGTGATCTGGGGGGTCTGGTGTCCTGGGTCTATGTGTCCTGGTGTCAGTGTAGTGTTAGTGCACTAACCTGTGTGTCTTCTCTCGTACGACGCTCGGTATATGTGAGCGCCGCATGAGAGATGACATCACTTCCTCTGCCTGTGTTTACATTACACAGGCAGAGGAAGCTTTCTCATTCGCCGGGAGCGATCGCGAGGGGGTGGCCGGAATCTAATGGCCGTCCCCTCATCCCGGATCGCTCCCGAACAACTAACGACCGCTCACTGTATAGAAGGGGGGTCCGTTGGGACCCCCCAACTATACAAAGGCAGTCACGTACTGGTACGTGACTTTGCCTGTCGGTGCCATTCTGCCGACGTATATATACAGTGAGCGGTCGTTAAGTGGTTAAAAAAAAAATGTAAGCAAAAAAAATAAAAACGAAGGAATTCACATTATGTAGAGAATGTCAGTCAAAGCATTGATCTCTCTTCTGAGTCAAGGCCTTTACACACGGGCCAGAATCCCGCCAGGAAAAAAAACGTTGTTTTTCCTGACGGGATTCCTGGCAAGCTTTTCTTGCCAAGCCCTGCGTACACACGCACATTCAAAAGAACCGTCGTTCTTTTGAATGGCAAGAACGCGGTGACGTCATCGACTATGATGAGCATGCGCTCGTCACATTCGATGCCGTCTCCGCCATCTTGCTTCACCCTACACTACCCTTGTAAGCTACCGCGCATGCTTCAAAGTCTCATCGAGCATGCGCGGGCTTACCTGGGGACAGGTAAGCATACAAGCCTCGTACACACGCATGGTTTTCTCATCGAGAAACAGGCCGACGAGAAAATAGAGAGCAGGTTCTCTATTTTTCTCGTCGAGATTCCCGGCAGTTTTCCCGACGAGAAACCCTACACACGCACGGTTCTCTCGTCAAGAAGCTCTGCCAGCAGTTTTCTTGCCGAGAAAACTGGCCGTGTATACGAGGCTGGAGAGTTGGCAATCAGCATGAGGTTTGCTAAATGGAAAGCTTCAGCTCTGACTCAGGGTTTGTTGTACCTCTGCAGAGAAGCCGCTGCTTTGGTTCCTTCTCTGCAGCATGCTGACTGGCTTTTTAGTGCTTTCAAAAGAAAATTAACTTGAACAACTTTTGATGCACCTGGAATACATTTAGATGAAAGTTAAATTTGGCTTAGTGATAAAAAGCAGAGCTTTCTTTAAAATTAAAAAAACAGACGGTAAACTTTGGTTATAAAAAATTTGGTCGGGAGAGTTCCTGCATTCATTCGCTAGGACACTGACCTTCAAACAAAATTATAAAAAATAAATTATAAAAAATTACCAGATCAAAATACTATGGCCTATGGGGCCATTTAAAAAATCACATTTTATTTGGCAATAGAAATACTCAATTATGTGGCAGTAGGCACAAATATGGGACTTAGGTGCCCACCGATCATTGTCCACTTAGTGACATTCAAAATGCTTCTCGTCCAAGAGCCAAAAATCAGACTCACACATGGGGTTACTTGTGTTCCTTGTGGAACATATTATCATTATTACTTAGGAGACACAAATGTGCATGTTTAATCCCTGTCAGATAAAAAACAACTCATTATAGGAACCTTTCCCTGACCTCTGACCATGCCATTTCATTACCCGGAGAGTTGGTTACAAATAATCATTTCTGAATGCCTGCAATCAGCAGAAGAAAAAAAATTCCATACATGACAATTGTAGCTATAATTAAAGTGATATACAGTGTACAGTACTTGGAATAAATCAAATTATATAACATATATTAGTTATTTAATCAGCAGCCATTGTTGTTTTCTATAACTGCTAAAGATATTAATGTTGCTTCTTTTCAATAAGGTAACCTGAGATCGCTCAGTATATTTTATGCAGATATTAGTTTGGATAGAATAGGATGCGATTAAAACTCCTGTCAGAGTCGCCACCTGGATCCCAATAATGAGATTTAGCTTATCCTGCTTCCCTGTAGACACAGAGGAAAGAAAAAGGAGATGTCTTCTGCTGGACTACAGAATACCTCTTCCCCCCTCCCCCTTATTGAGATAAAAAGAGGGAGATATTCTGTAGTCCATCACAGGAGATCTGGGTAGTACTGACAACGCTGTTTCAGATTTCAGTGCAACATTGTATTTTTAAATATGTTCATTAGTGCCTCAGAAACCTCAAAATTAAGAAAGTTCTGTCATGATCTTAACATTGAAAATCAAACTTTCGGTCTACCATCTTCTATCTACCATACCTCACTAAGGCTGGGTTCACACTAGTGCGACACGACAGCCGTCCTACTTTGGATCCGACTTTGCCCTGCGACATGAAGCCGACATATGTCCGACTTTCAATGAACGGGGATCCCCGCCAATAGCAGGCACTGTGTTTGGTATGAATCTTGAGGGGGAACTCCGCGCCAAATTATAAATAAAAAACCGGCATGGGTTCCCCCTTCAGGAGCATACCAGGCCCTTGGGTCTGGTCTGGATTTTAAGGGGAACCCCTACGCCGAAAAAACGGCGTGGGGGTCCCCCCAAAATCCAAACCAAACCCTTATCCGAGCACGCAACCTGGCAGGCCGCAGGGGAAGAGGGGGGACAAGAGAGCGGCCCCCCCTCCCTCCTGAACCGTACCAAGCCGCATGCCCTCAACATGGGGGGTTTGGTGCTCTGGGGCAGGGGGGGCGACCTGCGGCCCCCCCACCCCAAAGCACCCTGTCCCCATGTTGATGAGGACAGGGCCTCTTCCCGACAACCCTGGCCGTTGGTTGTCGGGGTCTGCGGGCGGGGGGCTTATCGGAATCTGGGAGCCCCCCTTTAATAAGGGGCCCCCAGATCCCGGCCCCCCACCCTATGTGAATGAGTATGGGGTACATCGTACCCCTACCCATTCACCTGGTGGAAAAAAATGTCAAGAAAAAAAAACACACACAGGTTGTTAAAGTAATTTATTGCACAGCTCCGGGGGTCTCTTCCATCTTCGGGGGGTCTCCGGTGTCGTCTCCGCGCTCTCCGGTTCTTCCTTCCTTCTGCCGGGCCTCCGCTATCTTCTTCCAGCTCTTTTGCTAGCGGGGCCCGGTATTCTCCGTCGCCTTCTTCCCTCGCTCTCCGGTTCTTTCTTTCTTTCTTTCTTTCTTTCTTTCTTTCTTTTGCCGGCCCCTCCACTATCTTCTTCCAGCTCTTTTGCTAGTGGAGGGGCCGGTCTTCTCCGTCGCCGTCGGCGTCTTCTTCCCTCTTCTCCTTCTCGATGTTGACACGTCGCTTCCTCCCGCTGTAATGCTTGGCTATTCGCTCATCAACGATTTATATAGGCTTCTCATAACGTCACAGTCACATGCTCCTGGTGGCCCCGGAGCATGTGACTGTGACGTCATGAGAAGCCTATATAAATCGTTGATGAGCGAATAGCCAAGCATTACAACGGGAGGAAGCGACGAGTCAACATCGAGAAGGAGAAGAGGGAAGAAGACGGCGACGGAGAAGACCGGCCCCTCCACTAGCAAAAGAGCTGGAAGAAGATAGTGGAGGGGCCGGCAGAAGAAAGAAAGAAAGAAAGAACCGGAGAGCGAGGGAAGAAGGCGACGGAGAAGACCGGGCCCCGCTAGCAAAAGAGCTGGAAGAAGATAGCGGAGGCCCGGCAGAAGGAAGGAAGAACCGGAGACGACACCGGAGATCCCCCGAAGACGGAAGAGACCCCCGGAGATGTGCAATAAATTACTTTAACAACCTGTGTGTGGTTTTTTTTCTTAACATTTTTTTCCACCAGGTGAATGGGTAGGGGTACGATGTACCCCATACTCATTCACATAGGGTGGGGGGCCGGGATCTGGGAGCCCCCTTATTAAAGGGGGGCTCCCGGATTCCGATAAGCCCCCCGCCCGCAGACCCCGACAGCCAGCGGCCAGGGTTGTCAGGAGGAGGCCCTGTCCTCATCAACATGGGGACAGGGTGCTTTGGGGTGGGGGGGGGCCGCAGGTCGCCCCCTGCCCCAAAGCACCAAACCCCCCATGTTGAGGGCATGCGGCCTGTTACGGTTCAGGAGGGAGGGGGGCCGCTCTCTCTCGCACCCCCCCCTCTTCCCCTGTGGCCTGCCAGGTTGCGTGCTCAGATAAGGGTCTGGTTTGGATTTTGGGGGGACCCCTACGCCGTTTTTTCGGCGTAGGGGTTCCCCTTAAAATCCAGACCAGACCCAAGGGCCTGGTATGCTCCTGGAGAGGGGAACCCATGCCGGTTTTTTATTTAAGATTTGGCCTGGAGTTCCCCCTCAAGAGCAGCAGAGCACAAGTCGCATGCCAAAGTCGGATCATGCAAGACTGCGGTCCGACTTTGATCCGACTTCAATGATAGTCAATGGGCTGAAGTCGGATCAAAGTCGGACCAAAGCAGTACAGGGAGCATTCTCAAAGTCGGACCAACATGTGTCAGACCAGTTAAGACGGCTCCCATAGGGAAACATAGATTTTCACACGTCATGCGACATGAGCTCCCAATGTCGGAGCGTTTGTCGCCCCAGTGTGAACCCGGCCTAATGGTCAGTGAAGTTGTCCATGTTGAAGAAAGGAAAGGGAAAGGCACCTCTAAGTGCAGCGGTTAAAAGATTTATTACAGGCACAATGGGATTAAAAACACTTACAAGATAGTAAGAGGTTTTATAATGATTTGTCCTCATGCAGATCGCTGTAATATTCGTCTGTCTGGGGGAGAGAGAGAGAGCCATCCTACAGCTGTCAGAGTTCCTGGTGACGTGGATTAGCGAGGATGCGATGAGGCGGCCCGGGTTCTTGAAGCAAGCTGGAACGCACGCGACAGATATGAAGGTAGTGGGCGGTAATGCGTTTCGGAGCATGCACAGCTCCTTCGCCAATCCACATCACCAGCGACTCCGATAGCTGCAGGATGGCTCTCTATCTCCCCCAGACAGACGAGGATTACAGCGATCAACATAATGACAAATCATTATATGCCTAGGACCTCTTACTATTTTGTAAGTGTTTTTAATCCCATTGTGCCTGTAATAAATCTTTTAACCGCTGCACTTAGAGGCCCCTTTCTCTGTCCTTTATGACCTTCTAGAGCAGTGGTTCTCAACCTTTCTAGTGCCGTTACCCCTTGATAATATTTCCCAAGTTGTGGGGACCCCTAACAGTAAAATAATTTTCATAGAGTGGGTTGTCAGTACCCAAGGCAAGACAAGTAATTTGCATCCCTAACCCACGGATATTTAGCGCTCCCTGAGTCCCTTCCACTCGTACAGTATTAAACCCTTTATGGTACATTTTAGGATTTACCACTCTCTCTTTTTTCTCCTTTTTCCCTTTTATCTCTCTCTATCCTAATTTCTTGGGGGGGGGGGGTGGAGGGAATCCCCCATTCCTCTCTCTAGCCATCTTTCTTCTTTCTCTTATTCTTTCTCTCCCTTTTTCTTTGTTACTCCCCCTCTTTTCCTCTCCTTTGCATGTAGTCTCTATTTGTATTCCTTCTCTTACTCCTTGGTGGGGGGAATGGGATGAGTGGCAATGCTGGCGGGGAGTTGGGATGAGTGGCAGTGCTGGCGGGGAGTTGGGATGAGTGGCAGTGCTGGCGGGGAGTTGGGATGAGTGGCAGTGCTGGCGGGGAGTTGGGATGAGTTCTGGTTTTGATCAGCCAACTTAGGTGCTCTTGATCAAGGTCATCTGCTGATCTGAGAACTGTAGTGGGGACTTTTAATGGCAACTATAATCACAGGTAGTGTTACTCACTGTGTCTTCGGCTTCACTGTGTCTTTGACTTTGTGGTGCCTCACACCAGTGACACCTATGTCGAAATCAGGAGATAGGGTCTCCTCCAGCCCCTCCCACTTCACATTCCTCACCAGTCAGCTAACCTCTAGTCTCTGCCCCCCAGCCATGCTGTAAACTGAATGGGTGGCCGCAAAGAGGCTGAGTGGGCGGCTGCGGGCTCCAGGGACAGCCCAGCTACGTGGCAACAGGCTCCAGAGACAGCTCTGCTGGGTGGCCACGAAAAGGCAGTGCGGGCTTCAGGAACAGCCCAGAATTTGGTGACCCCTGGAAAATCGTCATTCGACCCCCGAGGGGATCCCGACCCCAGGTTGAGAAGCACTGTTCTAGAGCTTGCTTCTTTTAACCCTTTTACTGTCACTCCCATAACTATTAACGGCGATGCAGTAAAGGGCTGAAAACAGCCACATGGATGCAGTAGCAACCATGCTTCTTCTCTACAAAGTGCTGCCTTCATTTCTCTCCCCTGCTACTAAGGACCGGATACCCAGCTTCACCAGAGCGCCCTCATCTCTCCCTCCTTTCTGCATCATGTTGAAGAACCAACAGTGAGTTGTGGAAAGGTGGGGTAGGGGGATAGAGTTTGTTTTTTAGAGAGAAATATGCGGTTTGCTTCTGAGACCTCATGAAACTACCTATATGCTGTGGTGGTATTATTTTCCCTTGGGTCGTGGGCTGTTTCCAATTCATATGCCCTGCTCTCAATTAATGGGACTATGCATTTGGGTGAGCAAATGCTGGCAGCAGCAAGGATGAAGTTTAGATATGGCCTAAAAGATTCGACAAAAAGGCCTAAAAGGAAAGGTGGAGTTGTTGATGACAGTAGTAGAAGCAGAAGCAAGCATTGCTAATATGACCTTTTCCTCCTACACGTCCTCCTTCCCTTCCCACTTCATCACTTCCTTCTCCTCCCCCTCCCCATTTCCATTTGGACCCCTTTTGAAGATGTGACAAACATTGTGAGCTGTAATGTGGCAGGGGTTAGTGACATAATCCCTCTTATGTTCCTGCTAGAGCACACACTGCGGGACCAAATAGATGGGATCACTAACAAAAAAATTCAGTGCAATTCTGACATTTAGGGTCTATTTGCACCACTGCAAACTAAAGTAAGTTTGAGTGCGTTGTTTCACATGTGTTGCTTTTTTAATACACTTTTTTTAAAGCAGCCTTGTTACCAGTTCCTGTGAGTTCACTTCCTTCTTCTAAAGGCTCCTCGTTGTTTTCAGTGTGCACTCCGTGCACTTTACAATGATCCATATATACTTTAGTCACATACTGCAATATAGCAAAACAGTAAACATTTTTCAAGAAGGCTCTACCTTTTATCTGTAGCGGGTATTTGAATTTAGGGGAAGCATCTGGGTGGTAGTGTAACCCAGATGCACTAATTGCTAGGGGATCCGGGACCTTTTTCTGGTTCTTGGAGGACTCTGGTGGTGTGAGGTTCCTTGTGGTCCACAGGTGGCGCTGTTGCCCTGGGCCGGAGCTGAACTCACACCGCAAGACTGTGCCTTTTTGTCCTTCCCTGGAGCTGGTACAGCGGGGCGGGGAACCCGCTGTGACGCAAAGGGAGAGGGGATAAAAGGGGTGGACGCCCTTACCACAGGGTTCGGAGTCCGGAGTGGGAGTTAGAGGACCCGGCCGCACCCAGGCACCTTCAACTTGGGTGCTGGCGTTCCAGTATTCCAGGCCTAGGTGCCCTTGACCTAGCCGGAGCGGAGATGGAGTCCATCTCAGGCACCTTTAGCCTGGGGTGAGGTACTATGGCGGACGCCTGGGGCTCAGTACCTTCGACTGAGAATCCGAGGGGGCCCTAACTCCTTGGGTGCCCGTGTCTGAGTTTGTGAGGACTGGTGTGTGGAACTTCTCTGAAGAGTCCGGCGCAGCATCGCTGGTGACAGAGAGGCCTCCGGTTTCTCCCTTAGACGGATTTCCTTCACTTGACAGGGGCCGTGCTTGCAAAGGTAATTCACGTTCTACCTCACATAGTCAGTGGCAGTGACTATTTACCACTGGTGATACCACAGTGGTTAGCAACAGAAGGGAAAGGATTGTGCCTCGATCTATCCCCCATTATTACTCAGTAAAGAAACTGTATGTTTGTACGCCAAGAAGAATAAAACTGAGTTGCACCTATTCACTGTCTGGAACTCTGGTTACTAGGAGCAAAGGAGTCAGGGACGAAGTACTGGACTTGACTCTAGGACACCTACACAAGGCCCAATCTTTCTGGCCTTCACCTCTCAGCTATGGAGGACATGGGCCGTGGTGCATCTCATTCCTCTTCCCAGCACTGAAAACCCTAGACGAAGAAAGACAAGCCGAGTATGAGAATGGGAGAGAGGGGTGAGGCCACTACACGTGGGGGCATCGTGTCCGGGATGTGTATGGTGTCTGAACTTGAACTTTGCTGCCCGGAGGAGTTCCGAGTAGGTCAGCCATATTGGCCAATGCGCCACGAGGCAACCCATAGCTGCGTAGTTCGTGGGCGGGGAAAGGGAAAAGCCCGCGAACAAGTGCAGAAGGTGAGAAGAGTCTGGCCATGTGGACATACGCACGTGGAGATTCCGGCGCGGGTGGGTCAGTGAGCAATGGAGCAGCGAAGAGAGAAGATGACTTCAACCACTCCATGGATTTCAGCTTCTCCTTTCATGGACATGTCTTCTCTGGCTGCTCCGATCATGGATACGGGGATAAGACTAAGGCCCCGGGGGCGATTGGCTCTGTACACCTGCAGAGACATGGAGGCCCTCGGTGTGATCTGTCCCGGCTGTTCGGGACTGGTGGTCCAGCTGAAGCCATTCGGGCGATGTGAGGTCTGCAAGGAGTTTCTCTTCGAGGTGGAACCATCCACAGAAAAGCCTCGTGCTTTCCACCTCAACTACCTCACTGGGACTGCCACTCCGGAGGGAGAGATCAATGCCTGTGCATTTCCCGTGCGCACTGATCCGGGCGAAGTGACTGCCCAAGCGGAGATGAAAAGAGAAAAATCAGAGGATGCTGCCTCGGTCACCAGCAGCTCCCTGCTCCGACCGCCGAAGAGGAAAGTCGGCCTAGTGATGGCCTCGTGTGGTCGTGGAAGAGCTTCGCCCCACTGCTTTCCTGGCCTGGATGGATCCGGAGAGAAGAGTCCTGGACATCCCTGTTCTTCTGAAGGCCCAGGTGAGCCAGGGGTTGGGACTGTCTGTGTGGTTAAAAGTGGCGGAAGCCCACAGTCGGTAGAGGCCGTCAAGGGGGATAGTTCCGTGACTGGGAATTATCTGCCCGCTGAGTACTATGACACCTCTGACTTGGACTCATTGTCTGACAATGGCGATGATGGGGAGATAGACGAAATCTTCCACCAGAAGGGATGGGACAAGATGAAGCTACCCTCGGCCCGTGTCACAAGGGATCCACCTATGTCTACTGGGGATAGTACACTCGGCGCCTAGGGAGGAATCTGGTCCACTGTCTGAAATTCCTCTTCTGGATTCAACATCCATTTCACCTGCTCCTGTTGCGGGAGTGCAACGCAAGTCACTGCGGGCTCCTAGGCCCAGATCTACCGAGGTGGTGAATGCACCTCGTCACCCAGAAGCGATTGTTCCGCCTGGAGAAGGAGACCGGGCCACCATGCCACCTCTGTCAAGGTTGCAGCGTCTCTTCGGCCAGAAGGTTGCTCAGGAGTATGGGTGGGAGTACCCGTACCTGCCTCGAGAACTGCTTTATGAGGTGGAAGTTTTTCGCCAAAGATGGTATGATACCTTTGTGTGGGACAAACTTAAAGTACCGCAAGCACGGAGATACTTTTCTTGTTCACCAACGGTCACCAAGAAGTTCCAGGACTTTAAAGCTAAGTGGATGCTGGTAAGGCATATCCATGCGGACAGAGTGGTGATTTGCCGCAAGGAAGGAAGAAGTGTTGAGTACAACGTGGAGGGTTTTGACAATCGTTTGAAGCCTGTGTCTTTGCCGCATCCAAAGTTTTATCTTTAGGAGAAAAAGACTCCTGTGTGTTCTTTCTTGCTGTTCATTGCTGAACTTTCCGGAGTGCCTTTGCCGGAACACAAGGACTGTGCCCTAGTTTTTTTTTTTTTGTATTTGGGCGTTCTACTCTTTGGAGAAAATGGGAGCTGTTCTTGCTTTGTTCTCCCTCCTTGTCCTTGCACTTCAGAGAAAACAGTGACTTTGGGGGGTTTTTTTTAGTCAGTGTAGAGTCACAGAGAAATGATCAAGAGAAAAAGTTCATCTGGAAGTGATGAGTGTCTTGACCACGGCATTGTCACCAGGTGGCAGTGTTGCGCAACGATTGTTTTTTTTTTTGGACATTATGCAGCACTTATTGGAGCGAATGGGTTTCTTCTCGGATAGACTCATTCGTTCCAAACAAACACATGTATAATGTTAGGATGTGTGTTTCTTTTCTTCCCTCTGCAGGAGACTCGTCTGTCAAGGCTGCTGAGAATGGGTGGTCCTTAGATAGCCAGGGGGAGGGAAGAATGTAAATGTGTGAGATGTTTAAAGTGTTTTATTGAAAAGTTTTATAGTTGTACTGTTTTATGTTTTCCCTTTCCCATTTAGGTCTTGGCACAATCCAGGGTTAGATTGTGCAGTTTGTCTCTGGTTGAACTTATGTTGCCACTCTTTTGGAGACATGAGTTTGCACCAGACACTGGGGACTAGTGTCAAATCACCAGGGGGAGAGTGTAGCGGGTATTTGAATTTAGGGGAAGCATCTGGGTGGTAGTGTAACCCAGATGCACTAATTGCTAGGGGATCCGGGACCTTTTTCTGGTTCTTGGAGGACTCTGGTGGTGTGAGGTTCCCTGTGGTCCACAGGTGGCGCTGTTGCTTTGGGCCAGAGCTGAACTCACACCGCAAGACTGTGCCTTTTTGTCCTTCCCTGGAGCTGGTACAGCGGGGCAGGGAACCCGCTGTGACGCAAAGGGACAGGGGATAAAAGGGGCGGATGCCCTTACCACGGGGTTCAGAGTTCGGAGTGTGTTCGGGGTGTGGCCTGGACAGAGTCTAGGCTGAGGCTGCTTTGACTCTTTACATGCAGGTTTTGTGTGATATACGGTTCCTGGGACTTCTTTTCCTTCCTCATTGTCAGCTGCAGTGACGTCATATTTCCTAATTGATGAAGAGGAAAACACATATATACTGGGTCCATCCTGTCATTTCTTTTCACAAACAGATGGGCCAGTTCTAGGTCATGTACAATGACCTATGTTTAGATGAGTAGGAGGATGTCAATAAAAAGGTAAGTTCGGATTATAGTAGTCATTTGTCATGTTTTTTCTTTTGTTTTTGTTTTTTTGCCTATCTTTGTTTTCTTATCATGTCCACTAATCTCCCTTTTTGTTTGCACAGTTTTGACAAGTTGCTAGGTTATTTAGCATTAGTTTGTAGCAAATGGACATGTACTTTAGAAACAGTATACCTCCCATTGAAAGGTTAATCATCACACTAAGGTAAGTTGTGTTTTTTTTTAATTATTATTTTCTAACCGTTCTGGAATATTTTTCTAGTCTCATTGGGCTCTTATTTTGTGATAAATGGTAACAGATATACCGGTATCCCTTTTTATCAAAGGAAAAATGCCACAAAATAGTTAAAAAATATGAGATATAATATGTAGATGTGAATTTCTTGCTATAACCATAACTGAGTATTAAAGAACAGTCTAAAATAATTAATGTTACCATTACCAAGACTAATGCTCCTATTTCTGACACTTGCAAAGATTCCACATATGTATTCGTTGTTTGTTGTATGTACTGTGACAGCAGGAAGGTAAAGTCACCTGGTTGCATCCAGGGGGGTAGATATATTTCGCCCAGATTCAGGCTTTACGCCGACTTATACAACTAGGTGGAGAGTTGTATAAGGCTAGTGGGCTCATGGATGACTCATACCTCTAGGGAGAGTGTGGGGCGTCGTGCAGACAGAGATGAGGAGACCAGCTGAAGCTTGTCAGCTCATTTAGGCCTCTATAAGAACTCCCAGCTTCATTAGATGTTAGCTCATGCCTGGAACCAGACCTGTGTGGACTGTCTAGGGAGAGTGAACCCCTGTGCGGTGAGACAAAGCCTGTGTGGCTATTTGCTTGGACATTTAAAACCAGGGACTTAGGGACTAGGACAGCACTAGGCTGATCCCAGTTGTTAGTTAGGAAACCTGTATGTTTAGTCAGAGGTCAAGTTGACCAGGATTTATTTTGTTTATGTTTCTTTTGCTTTGCTGTGTTTTGTCACTGTAAATAGAAAATAAACCGCACCTTTTTGATTTTGAAAACCACAACCTCCGTTTGCTGGGCCTGTTTTTGTGTGGGGAGCCCATCTCGGGGGTCACACACACCCGCTGCCGAGCTAACCCCCTCACAGTTGGTGGAGAATGCAGGCAGTGTGACTTTCTGACGGGCAGACGTCAGTCGCTGTGTGCGACAGTCGCATGCACTGCCATTCGAGGAACTGAGAAACATTTATGCAAAATGTGTGTTAATGGTAGAAATGTTGTGGTATTGTTGGATTCAGGTAGCCTTGTGACCCTGATAAAGGCTGAGTTAGTTAAAACAGAGGTCTCTGGGAATAGCAAGGTAGCTGTTATTTGTGTGCATGGGGACACCCGAGAGTATCCAGTGACTACAGTGTGTTTCGAGACCCCCAAAGGTACCCTCTCTCATCCAGTGGGCTTAGTATCTCAGTTACCGCATGACGCCATTGTGGGAAGGGATTTTCCGAAGTTCTGGGAACTGTGGGATGATCCTGAGCCCCCCACTGGTGCCCCTATGTACCAGGAATGTGATAGCCAGAACTCCCCTGAGAGTGGTGAGGACTCTCCGGAATTTCCCTTATCAGTATTGGCAGGGGAGACTCAAGAAACTGGAGAGGAGCCCACCTCCTCAGACGAAAACCTACCGTCTGTGGAGTTTTCTGATCTTGAGGTTCACAGGGAAAACTTTGCCACAGAACAGTTGAAAGACCCCGCCCTAATAAAGGCACGGGAAAACGTAGTGAAAATAGATGGCGAGTTAGTGAACCCAGATAATACCTGCACTTACCCATACTTCAGCGTAGAGAAGGACCTACTGTATCGGGTGGCAAAAAGGGCAGAAGAAACCGTTGAGCAGCTTGTGGTGCCCAAACCTTACAGGAAGTTGGTGTTGGAGTTGGCCCATGGGCACATTCTTGGAGGTCATCTGGGGACAGAGAAAACCCGAGAGAGGGTATTACAGAGATTCTATTGGCCGGGGGTGATGAAGGACATAGAAAATTATTGTTCCTCCTGCCCTGTGTGTCAGAGGTCGGCCCCGATGCCACATTTCCGTAGCCCGCTGGTCCCTCTACCCATCATTGAGGTCCCGTTTGAGAGGATCGCCATGGATTTGGTAGGTCCTATAATCAAGTCCGCTAGGGGGCACCAGTACATATTAGTTATAATGGACTATGCCACCCGTTATCCAGAAGCGATCTCTCTCCGAAATACCTCGGCCAAAACCATAGCCAAAGAGCTATCTCTTGTGTTTAGCCGGGTGGGTATTTGTAAAGAACTGCTTACGGACCAAGGTACACCCTTTATGTCCCGGGTTATGAAGGAGCTGTGTAAATTGTTCAAAGTGACGCAATTACGTACATCTGTGTATCACCCCCAAACCGATGGGCTGGTTGAAAGGTTCAACAAAACCCTAAAACAAATGTTGAAGAAAGTGGTGGATAGAGATGGAAAGGATTGGGACTGTCTACTTCCTTATCTGATGTTTGCTATTAGGGAGGTGCCCCAATCCTCTACGGGATTCTCCCCCTTTGAGTTACTGTATGGGAGACACCCAAGAGGGCTGTTGGATATTGCCAAGGAAACTTGGGAAAGTGAGAGTTCTCCCCACAGGAGTGTGATTGAGCATGTCGCCCTGATGCAAGACCGAATTGCACAGGTAATGCCCATCGTGAAGGAACATTTGGCCCAAGCGCAGTTAGCACAGCAGAGAGTGTACAACCGTGGAGCCAAGACCCGTACCTTTTCCCCGGGGGATAGGATACTGGTACTTGTCCCTACGGTTGAAAGTAAATTCCTTGCCAAATGGCAAGGCCCCTACGAGATAATGGAAAAAGTGAGCGAAGTGAATTACAAGGTCAGACAACCAGGAAGGCGAAAGCCCGAACAGATCTATCACGTTAATCTGTTGAAAGCCTGGAGGGATAGAGAGTCCCTAGTCGCAGACACTTGGTCACCAGCTCAAACTGGTTGCGTGATTCCTGAGGTTGGAATAGCAGCCACCTTGTCACAACCCCAACAACAGGAGGTTAAGGAGTTTGTGCTTCGCAACAAGGAGGTATTCTCTGAGCTGCCGGGACAAACATCTGGGGTAGAGCATGACATCATTACCCCGCCCGGTGAAAGGGTGAAGTTAAAACCCTATCGGATCCCAGAGGCCCGACGGGAGGCAATACGGGAGGAAGTACAGAAAATGCTGAACTTAGGGGTGATAGAGGAGTCCCAAAGTGATTGGTCTAGTCCCATTGTGTTGGTGCCTAAACCGGATGGGAGCTGGCGATTTTGTAACGATTTTCGTCAGTTGAACAAAGTTACAAAATTTGACACCTACCCCATGCCACGTATAGATGAGTTGATCGACCGGCTGGGAACAGCCCGATACATGACGACTCTTGACCTCACAAAAGGGTATTGGCAAATCCCCCTGGCCAAGTCGGCCAAAGAGAAAACCGCATTTGTAACCCCAGACGGGGCGTTCCAATATAAAAGAATGCCGTTCGGGTTACAGAATGCGCCGGCCACATTCCAGCGGAAAATGGACCAGATGCTGAGGCCCCATCGGAAGTATGCTGCGGCTTACCTGGATGACATAATTGTCCATAGCACAGATTGGGCCTCACATCTGCCAAAAGTGCAAGCAGTCCTGGACTCTGTTCGGGAAGCGGGGTTTACGGCTAACCCCAAGAAGTGTACCATTGGGCAGGAGGAGGCCAAATATCTTGGGTACACCATTGGGAGGGGAGTAATAAAACCCCAACTCAACAAAGTCGAGGCCATCCAGAGTTGGCCACGTCCCAACAGCAAGAAGCAGGTACGAGCCTTTCTGGGAATCGCTGGGTATTATCGGCGATTCATTCCCCACTTTGCTTCTAAGGCTGTGCCCCTAACCAACCTGACGAAGGGGAAAGGGTCGGTCATGATTAAATGGACCCCCGAGGCTGAGGCAGCATTCCAATTCTTGAAACAAGCCTTATGTAGCCAGCCAGTGTTGTACTCACCCGACTTCTCTAAAGACTTTGTCGTACAAAGTGATGCGTCAGATGTGGGGTTAGGAGCAGTATTGTCCCAGGTCTTGAACGGGGAAGAGCACCCAGTCATTTACCTCAGCAGGAAGTTGAAGTCCCATGAGGTAAATTACGCCACCGTTGAAAAGGAGTGTTTAGCGGTGAAGTGGGCTCTAGATTCCCTTCGGTACTACCTGCTAGGTAGGCACTTTGACATGGTTACGGATCACACTCCGTTAAAGTGGATGGCTCAAAACAAGGAAACAAATAGAAGAGTGAATAGGTGGTTCCTGGCCCTCCAGGAATTCAACTTCACAGTAAAGCATCGCCCTGGCGTTCAAATGGGGAATGTGGATGCTTTGTCTCGAGTACATGAATGCCTGATTGCTGGTGTTCCAACCCCGAGGTTAAAACAAGAGGGGGGGGTATGTGACAGCAGGAAGGTAAAGTCACCTGGTTGCATCCAGGGGGGTAGATATATTTCGCCCAGATTCAGGCTTTACGCCGACTTATACAACTAGGTGGAGAGTTGTATAAGGCTAGTGGGCTCATGGATGACTCATACCTCTAGGGAGAGTGTGGGGCGTCGTGCAGACAGAGATGAGGAGACCAGCTGAAGCTTGTCAGCTCATTTAGGCCTCTATAAGAACTCCCAGCTTCATTAGATGTTAGCTCATGCCTGGAACCAGACCTGTGTGGACTGTCTAGGGAGAGTGAACCCCTGTGCGGTGAGACAAAGCCTGTGTGGCTATTTGCTTGGACATTTAAAACCAGGGACTTAGGGACTAGGACAGCACTAGGCTGATCCCAGTTGTTAGTTAGGAAACCTGTATGTTTAGTCAGAGGTCAAGTTGACCAGGATTTATTTTGTTTATGTTTCTTTTGCTTTGCTGTGTTTTGTCACTGTAAATAGAAAATAAACCGCACCTTTTTGATTTTGAAAACCACAACCTCCGTTTGCTGGGCCTGTTTTTGTGTGGGGAGCCCATCTCGGGGGTCACACACACCCGCTGCCGAGCTAACCCCCTCACAGTACCCATATTAGCTCCCACAAACAATAGTCAAAATTTTCTTTTTTTTTCTTCTCCAACCTAAAAACACACTGCAATAATAACTTTCCTGATCCAAATTTGCCCTCATTTGTTTCAATGCAGAGGCCTAAAACAAATAAACACAAAGCAAAATCTCCATAATGGGTTTACATACATGTGTAATTTAGCAAACAATAAACGTGTTAATTATTGTAATTTTTTTTTACAAACTTCCAAAAATTACTTTGTCCCTGGGGTTCAAGTTTAAAAAAAAAGCGCGAGCATAAAGATTTGAGCCACAGAGGCCCACATTGACAGGGTTAAATCATCTCCCAAAAACCTATTACATGTCACTGGTGATGGGGGGGATATAATAGGCAGCAAGTCAACATGTTATCACTAAGGTTAATGAGTTGAAAATAAAAATAAATGAGCAAGCCCACGTGTAACAAGAAGGAAGAAAATAGAACCGGAATTTAACTGTATGTTGGACATTTTGGCCAGGATTTGAGTGACAAGGGCCAAAAGATCAGAGCACCTCCAAAACTGCACATCTTGTGCGATGTTCCTGACCTACAGTGGTCAGGAACCACTAAGTTTGGCACCTGTGGGGATATTAGGCAGCAATGAATCTTGTACTGGCCCAAAACTGGCCTAAGTAGTCTGATCCAATAGAAGAGCTAACATAGCTCAAATTACAAAACAAAACAAACCAGTACATTGACATGGAAAACAGCATGATTGTGGCTGAGTGCAGGGCACCCCTGAAGTTGGTGCCAGAATCTGTCACGTATTGCATGTGCTTTGGCGCACACGCGTGTGCACTGGCATATGGATCCTCACGCCCATTCTTTGGTTCCACTGGGCATTAGCAGATGTGCCAGTCCTTCTAGCCTCCAGGCTACCCAAACCTACAGCACTGACCACCGTTACTCCGCTATCTCCCCAGATCCACACACACGGTTAAGCGTAACGGACGTGTGTGACAGGAGCCCTAGCCTCACCACTTCAAAGAGCAATCCACACACATGGTCAAGCGTAACGGACGTGTGTGACAGGAGCTCTGGCCTCACCGCTTCACAGAGCAATCCACACACATGGTCAAGCGTAACGGACGTGTGTGTGACAGGAGCTCTGACCTCACCGCTTCACAGAGCAATCCACACACACGGTCAAGCGTAACGGACGTGTGTGGCAGGAGCTCTGGCTATCCGGCCATCCAGGACTCATCCTTGGATTCCTGCATTTCTCTCCCCCAGCAAATGTGAACCTGACGACCTGTGGCTTCCCCTGGACCCCACTCTCCCCACTCTCCCCTAGCTCAGGGCCCCCAGCTCACCATCGCGCCGCCCGCAGCCGCCGACTGCCGCCATCCGGGCGCCCGCCGCTAGACCGGCAGGAAAGACCGCGGCTGCGGCCTAGCTCTGGCCATCCCATTACCCTCTCCCCAATTCTCTTTCCAGCAGGCCCACGTGCGCCGACCTGGTAAGTACATCGGGGCACCTCCAACCAGTAGAATGTTGATCCAGGGTTCACCCGATCGCCTCTTGGGGGGTCAGGAAGGAATTTTTCCCCTGCTGTAGTAATTGGCCTAGGCTCAGCTGGGGTTTTTTGCCTTCCTCTGGATCAACGGGGGGGGCGGTTAGGTCATTGGCCCCTATTCACCATCACCATCAACTTTGTTTTCCCATCATGTGCAACTTTAAATACTCAGCGGACACCCTCCACAGGCTAAGGAATACCGCCTCAACATTACCAACCTCCACCCAAAAAATACCACGAAAAGAACAACTGCTAAGGATCAATCGACAATCGACCATCAAAAACACAAAGACACCACTTCAACTACAACACTTATCGTGCGCCCTGATCAACACCTTCATCACCCAAAACAACATAGATTGCCTCTTTATCATGGAAAGCTGGCTAACACCTGACTGTAACACCATCCTAACAGAATTGGTGCCTGAGAACTACTGTGTAACGGGAAGGCCCGGGGGACTCAGAATCGCTTAGGAAGTATGAAATACCCTTGCGCCAGCTTCCCCAATGGCTCTTATGTGTCAATCACCCTGTGTCTCTATTAGGGGCACAGGGTGAATGAAAACCCCAATATGGTCTATGATAGCCATATTCAAGGCTGTATATACATTGTATATAGATTGGATGTATACTGTATGTGGGGGTTAAGTATCATTGCTGTGAGGAATTAAGTTGTTTTGCATTTCTATTGTTCATTTAAGTCTGCCCTTGTGTGTATTGTAAAGTGCCAGACAGACTGGCTGCCAACCCTTTGTGAAAAGATGTGTATTGGGTGGGATCTTTTGAAGCCTAGCAGACGTCAGGATGAGGTGTTGAGTCTTAGGAGGTGTGGGTGGAGCTGGGCCCTTGTTCATGTCAAATCCTGTGTATTGAATTGTGTATAAAGTTACAATGTTTCTCAATAATAAATGCATTCCTACTACAGAAGAGACAGAGTGCATCTCGTCTTCTTCCAGAGGGGTCGGCTCCTATAGGAAAGGGTCGTTTAGCTGTGGATATCGGTAGCGAGTGGATGTGTGTCTAGGAGAGGGAACATCGTAAACAGCGTTAATACCCCCTTGAGATTGGGGTGCCGTTACATTGGTGGCAGCAGCGGGATTTTCCCTCCAGTTCCTGGGACACTCCAAACCACCACAGTGACTGGCCAGCGATGCAGCCGAAGGAGGGTGATGCAGGACCCCGGTCAGTTGAAGATTTGTTTCAGCAACGAGTGCGACAGCGGTTGGCATTGTATGGTGCTAACCCATCAGAGACCGCCATACGGGAAGCCATTAGAGACATCGAGCGGCAGGATGAGTGGCAACATGAGCAGAGAATGGCGCAAATACGGCAATCGGGGACAACGCCTAAAGAACCAGCCGCCATGGAAGAGGAATTCGGAAGGAGGTTGCGAGAGATGCAGGGAGGAGAAGCAGGCCATCTCCCCCCCCAACAGTTAACCAGAGCAGATGGTGTGGAGTCCCCAGCAGAAGTGCTGGCAACAGGGCAGAGTGATACCCACCTCTGCCCAGCACTGGAAACCACTGTGGAGTTTCAGGGAGCCGGGGCAGTTGGCCCCTCTCCCCAGCAACAAGCTGAGGCAGTAAAGCTTTTACTCCCAGCTGAATCACTGGCAGCAGGGCAGAATGCTACTGGCCGCTGCACACAACTGCCACTTGAGCGGATATCGGTGGATGGGACTGCGGTCTCCACTCACAGCAACCCAGCAGAAGAGCTGGCAACAGAGCCGAGCGCCACGGGCCTCGGCTCCCAACTAACAGAAGAGGGAGTTCCTGTGGTATTGGATGGGACTTCAGTCCTCACTGACACAACCCCAGAAAATGGTGTGACACTGAGACAGGAGGATGTCAGCCTTGCTTTGCAAGCACTGGGAGATTTTCACCTACCACAAGTGGATGGGACTTCAGTCTCCACTTGTATACCACAGGGATGCCGGGCAGTCGACCCAGATCCCCAACAGCATGACGGACTGAGCCCAGTCACCCTGTCTTCTCTCCAGTGGCAGAAAGGACTCCAGGGAGAAGGGCCAGTCCAGGCCTCTCCCCAGCGGCGGGTGTGTTCTCTGAGAGAGGCAGAGGTTGGCTGGGTAAGCGATTCTCTGTTTGGAGAAATTTATTTGGGGTATTGTGTGGATACCGGCATTAGAAGAAGGGACCTATGGACTAACTTCGGAGTCAACCCGTCTGGGGTTCCCCCCTCTGTTAGTCTCCTGCCGAAAGGGGAGAGATGTAACGGGAAGGCCCGGGGGACTCAGAATCGCTTAGGAAGTATGAAATACCCTTGCGCCAGCTTCCCCAATGGCTCTTATGTGTCAATCACCCTGTGTCTCTATTAGGGGCACAGGGTGAATGAAAACCCCAATATGGTCTATGATAGCCATATTCAAGGCTGTATATACTGTATGTGGGGGTTAAGTATCATTGCTGTGAGGAATTAAGTTGTTTTGCATTTCTATTGTTCATTTAAGTCTGCCCTTGTGTGTATTGTAAAGTGCCAGACAGACTGGCTGCCAACCCTTTGTGAAAAGATGTGTATTGGGTGGGATCTTTTGAAGCCTAGCAGACGTCAGGATGAGGTGTTGAGTCTTAGGAGGTGTGGGTGGAGCTGGGCCCTTGTTCATGTCAAATCCTGTGTATTGAATTATCTATAAAGTTACAATGTTTCTCAATAATAAATGCATTCCTACTACAGAAGAGACAGAGTGCGTCTCGTCTTCTTCCAGAGGGGTCGGCTCCTATAGGAAAGGGTCGTTTAGCTGTGGATATTGGTAGCGAGTGGATGTGTGTCTAGGAGAGGGAACATCGTAAACGGCGTTAATACCCCCTTGAGATTGGGGTGCCGTTACATACTGAATCCTAACCGAGCATAGAATAGGACAAAGAGGAGGAGGCCTAGCAGTGATCTTCAAATCTCACCTCTCTCTCATCAAACCGACTCTACAGAACTCATTGCCTTTCATGGAGACACTCACTCTGCATCTTCAAACAACACCTCAAGACACCATCCACATACTACTATTCTACAGACCACCAGGACCAAAGACAAATCTCCTCACACCCTTCACTGAATTCATCTCGACATACACCTTAAAAACCAAAAACTTTCTGTTACTCAGGGACTTCAGCCTCTGGGCTAACTCCACTCAGGACCCCATCACCACCTCCTGCATCAACCAACTGGACGAACTAGGTCTGCAGAAACTGATAAATGCCCCCACACATGGATCGGGCCACATTCTTGACCTCATCTTCAAACAAAATGTGGACATCAACACACTGGACAACATGACATTACCATGGACGGACCACCACGCTATCAAATTTAAAATCACCACCAACACCATCTCCCGAAAACCGAAACACTCAACCACAACATACTGGACAAGATCTCAGAAGAAACTACACTCTGAACTCTTCAAAACCACACTATCAAAAAAAAATAGGAATGCTAAATCAAAACCACTCAACGGAACAAACACTCAACTCCTTAAACAAAGCATTACTACAAACAGCAGACACAGTCGCTCCGAAACGTAGAACACTCATCTGCAAAAACAACTCGGGCTGGTTTAATGACACTCTTACTCTACTGAAGCAAGAATGCAGAAGAGCTGAAGGAGCCTGGAGAAGAAACCCAACAAAGGAAAACCACACAAACTTCAAAGCACTCACTAATAAATATTACAAAGCAATTTACAAAGCAAAAAAGGAACATTTCTCAAACGTCATCAAAAAAGCCCTAAACCGACCTCGTGAACTCTTCAAACTAGTCACTCAGACTATGAACCCTACCCGCCTAGACCCTTCAGCAAACGAAACCCAAGAGTTCTGTAATGAGCTATCAGATTTTTTTATCAACAAAATCGAAAACAACCAACCTCACTCAGCCAAAGAAAACAGAAGAATTCAATACGAACATTATACAAATCGACAAAATTTTCACTGGTCCCGATCACCATCGACACCACCAAAAACATCATCAGAAGCCTCTGAGACAGCACATAACCAAATGACATAATTTCCACAAAACTACTGAAAGAATGTACCGACATTTTAGCACCTACCATAACACATCTCGTAAATCAATCGTTCAAAGAAGATATGGTTCCGATCTCCCTTAAGCAAGGCATAATCAAACCCCTCCTAAACCCCTCCCTTCCTCGACCCCAAAGACCCAAACTACCGCAGAGCGGTAACAAGCCTCAACACCATCTCCAAGATTATGGAGAAAGCAGTAGTACAACAGCTACAACTCCATTTGAACACTCACAAACTCTTGGACTCACTACAATCAGGCTTCCGCCCAGGCCATGGCACAGAAACAGCACTTCTCAAAATATGGGATGCCGCCCTTGAAGCAGCAGATGACGGAGAATCATGTCTCCTGGTGCTGCTGGACCTCAGTGCAGTGTTCGACACAGTAGATCACAAAACTCTACTCATTCGCCTTAAAGAAGTAGCAGGAATCACAGACACAGATCTACCCTGGTTCGCATCCTTCCTAGATAATCGTTCCCAGACAGTGAAACTAGGAGCCTTCACCTCTGAAACTCGCGCAATTTCTTGCGGAGTCCCTCAAGGATCACCCCTGTCACCCGTGCTCTTCAACATATACCTACACCCACTCTTCCAAATCATCAGCAAACAGGACCTGTGCTACCACTCATATGCTGATGACACTCAACTCTACTTTCGCATCACCGGAAAAAAAGACCAATATCACGGACTAGAAAAATGCCTCACACTGATCGATGATTGGATGACTGAGAGCTCCCTCAAACTCAATGGATCCAAAAACAGAACTTCTTCTTCTCCATGAAAACCGAAAGACAAAAGCTAAGACTTCATGGACACCACCGAACCATCCTTGGACAGACCATCACCCCAAGCACCAAAGTCAAAAGTCTGAGTCATTTTTGACTCAGAGATGTCGATGGATGCACAAATAGGATCAGTAGTCAACGAATCTCACCACCTTCTCCGCCGGCTGCGTAGATTCATCCCCTTCATCCCAGAAGAGGAGATAGCAGTAGTAGTTGGAACAATCATCAATTCCTGACTGGACTACGCAAACTCCCTCTACATAGGACTACCTAAATACCAGATGGTGCGCCTACAAGTCGTCCAGAACACGGCAGCCAGACTGATAATGGGGGAAAAAAACTGGGAATCCATCACCCCATCCCTGAGGACCCTTCATTGGCTAACCGTAAAGGATCGGGTCACCTTCAAGACCCTCTGCCTCACCCACAATAGCACACAAGGAAACGCTCCTCAATATTTATGCGAGAAAATAAAATTCTACTCACCCAATCGCATTCTCCGATCAACTAACCAAAACCTCCTCCACATCCCCAAGTCCCGCTACAAATCGAAGGGAGAACGAAGATTTGCTTTCCAAGGACCACGGCTTTGGAACGCTCTACCCACAAACATCCGCATGGAAGAAAACCACCGGGCCTTCTGGAAAAAACTTAAGACCCACCTCTTCTGAAGGATCAGGACGACACTGAATGGAAAAAGCGCCTTGAGGCGATTTAGTTCGCATTTGTAGCACTATACAAGTTTCTCACTCACTCACTCACTCACTTCTACAAACCGTTCTCTGACAGTCACAGAAGATGAGTTTGTAGTTTCTATTTTGGTCTCCTGTGTTGCGGTTTCTCCACTGTTTTCAACAGGTTTAGGATTGTCAATCGGAGCAGGATACTTCCAGCTGATTTCGATACTATACATAGAAATTTCTTGCTAGATCATACCATTTACATAGTTGTATTAAAACATACATAATTGCACATGCTAGCTTAACTCCCCATAGCTAGAACTGGACTAAGAAGCTGGCCATTTCTTTAGCATGCATATAATCTGTTGGAGGGAAGGCCTCAGATCCACTACAATATATTCTTAGCAGTCTCTGGTGATGTGAGTAAGCATCCCTTAGACTCTTCTATTTGGTTTTAGGTATTTTTAACTGTTAAAAGAAAAAAAAATTAAATAATATACATTTTTTTTTTAGGTATCTATTTACTGGACAGTCATTGTTTAGTCTACACTACTCATTTTTGGCTGGGAAATCAATGGCAAGCTATATTGGATGTGTTGAACGATGTTGTTATAAATAAAAAAACCTACATAAGAAGAATGGTCACAGATACCGTATCTGAGGAATTTTGTAAATTGGGTGGGAGATATTGACGGGAAACACATCAGGATCATCAAGCCAATAGGCAACGGAAGCCAATACTTTAATAATAAAATATATTTTTAGTTTGTTTTACTTGCATTGGCTAATGCAAATTACCGCTTTCACTATATGGCAGCTGCTCTGCATTTTTAGCCACTCTATATTTGGATGCTGCATAAAGATAGGCTTGACCTTCCTGAAAACTGTCCACTGCTGGGAACAAATGGCCCTGTACTACCCAGTGTGTTTGTGAAGGAAGAACCTTTGCCATGGGTGAGCATCTGCTAAGGCCTTATTCAGGTCAAAATCTCACTCACAGAAGAAGGTGTTTAATTATTGCCTTACCAGAGCATGCAGAGCTATAGAGCGTGCAGAGTACTGTCCAACAAGTGGTTTGCCAATACGATGGCTTCCTTTTTGAGGACTCATTAATGCACAACATGGAAAGGGCCCAGTGGACACACACATCATGGATAGATTTGCATCCTACTTCCCCATGTCTCCCACCGGACAGGTACCATAGCAGCTTGAGGCAGTAGATTAACTTGACATTATGAAAAAAAAATTCAGTTGTACCGCAGAATTTTTTGCAAGAAATGTACCTTATGTGGTGTATTGTATTTATGGAATTGAATAATAAAAAAACACCAATCTTGACTTGTGAATGTTGTTGTAATCATACCACCTCTCATTTTTTTTTTGTTTTTTTTAGCTTTGTATCTTCGTATATACTCAATATCCAAACCAAGGACTCACAAACATAGTGTACTCAAGGGCATAAGGCAGTACAGCCAGCCCCCCTGTATGGAGCCTGGGCCCCCTCAGAAATCAGGAGGGGCCAGGCATGTGAGGAGCAGGACGGCCAGCTGTACCACCTCTTTGCTAACAATAATTTTCCTGTGTGTCCTTCTCTTCCTCCCACCAGGTGCTGCTGCAGGACGCAGGAGAATTGGGTTTAGAATGGGGAGGGTGGGGGTGGTAAACATGTCATATTTTAAAAACGAAAAAAATTATTATTAAATAAAACAGCCATGATTTTATCATTTTAATTTATTTTTAAATAATAAAAATATATTTTTTCGATTTTCTGGAGGGGTGGGCGGCCTGTCAGATGACTGTATGGGGCTCCAAGACTTCTATCAGCAGCCCTGAGTGTAATGTAGGGTACACACTATAAAAAAATTGGAAGAAAAATTCCGTACAAGGCGCAATTGTTCCATTTTCATATAGTGTGTACACAACTTTCGACATCCTATTCAGACTTTCCAAATGAAAATTTCAGAAGGGACAAACTCCAAAAATGTTCTTGTATGTTAACAGAACTGATGATTTTTGTTTAACCACTTCAGCCCCGGAGGATTTGGCTGCCAAATGACCAGGGCACTTTTTTCGATTCGGCACTGCGTCGCTTTAACTGTCAATTTCGCAGAGGCTCCCAAACAAAATTGACGTCCTTTTTTTCCCACAAATAGTGCTTTCTTTTGGTGGTATTTAATCACCTCTACGGTTTTTATTTTTTGTGCTATAAACAAAAATAGAGCGACAATTTTGAAAAAAAATGCAATATTTTTCACTTTTTGCTATAATAAATATCCCCAAAAAATATATTAAAAAAAAACTATTTTTTTCCTCAGTTTGGGCCGATACGTATTCTTCTACATGTTTTTGGTAAAAAAAATAAAAAAAAACGCAATAAGCGTTTATTGATTGGTTTGCGCAAAAGTTATAGCGTCTACAAAATAGGGGATAGTTTTATGGTATTTTTATTAATATTTTTTTTTTTTACTAGTAATGGCGGTGATCATCGATTTTTATCGTGACTACGTCGTTATGGCAGACACATTGGACACTTTTGACGCTATTTTGGGACCATTGTCATTTATACAGCGATCAGTGCAATAAAAATGCACTGATTACTGTGTAATGACACTGGCAGGGAAGGGGATATCCACTAGGGGGCGAGGAAGAGGTTAAGTGTGTCCTAGGGAGTGATTCTAACTGTGTGGGGGCTGGGCTTACTATGACAGGACACTGATCGCTGCTCCCGATGACAGGGAGCAGACGATCAGTGTCCTGTCACTAGGCAGAAAAGGGAGATGCCTTGTTTACACATATATATATATATATACGTCCCTTTAAATTTGCCGCCGTGTGGGCGCGCGCCCCTGCTGCGAGTTCCGTGACCGTGCCCGCGGGACCCGCGGACTCGATGTCCGCCAGTGTCCCGCGATCGTGTCACGGAGCTGCAGAACGGGGGGTTCTGCAGCTCCGTGACACAATCGCGGGACACTGGCGGACATCGAGTCCGCGGGTCCCACGGGCACGGTCACGGAACTCGCAGCAGGGGCACGCGCCCACACGGCGGCAAATTTAAAGGGACGTATATATATATATATACGCCCATTTGCCTGTTTGTGCCCATCTGCCGACGTAAAAGTGTGTGCGTACTGTTTTCGTATGGTTTTCGTACGACAAAAATCAGATACGAAAGAAACAATAAACAACAAAAAAAGCCTTTGTCGTACGAGAATTTCATACATTAGTTCCATCGTCAGTTTCAACTTGCTGTGAAATATCGAGGAAAACCGGACGATGGTTTGCCTGATTTCCCTATAAAAAGGTTTCAACCATTTCACACATGCAACAAGTGAGACATAGCATACAGTGTCATTGCTAAACAGATGCAAAAGATTGCAAAACTTACTTTATTGTCTTTCACTGGGCCTTTGCATCCCTTCCAAACCAGAAACAGCTAGCTGCCAATCTGGCCAGTCCTCTTGTTTACTCTACTCTTGTAATAGGTGTCCTGGGGGTCAGAGATACAGGGGTGCCACTGCTACACCACCATCCCGATAAAGGACTCTGGATCAAACAGAGAGTGTCTCCTCCATCTTGTCTGGTACCAAAATGGCTATTGTGTGAATTCCTGGCAAAATGTGGTAATTTCCTGTTTGGGAGGTAACTCTTCATATGAGATTAAAAACGTTCCTAAACGCCTGACAAAACTCAGTAAAACTCACTTTTCTACTTATTTCATTGGGACTAACAACGCCAGAGAAATGCTAGAAACTGCCCTAATCGAGCTGAAAAAGTGGATCCAAGTCTTTTTTGAGCTTCAGGCATTTGGCTTCAGGCATTTTTGGGCTGAGGTGTGAACCACCACCATAGAAAATAATACATTTTTTTCTCCCTAAGCATTTTGTAGTTTCAAAAATCTTAGGTGTGAATGGGGCTTCAGGGTACTGAAATGTGGGGAAAAGGTGGAAGCCTGTTTAAGCCCCCCCTTTTCTTCATGTGATTGTGGCAGCAGCTATTTCAAGTCCCCCCATTGCAGTACTGTTAGTGGGGGGACAGGGATCTTCCAGAATTCTGTGGGGTCCCTAGGATAGGTAAATTTAAGTCATCTAGTCATCTTACCCCCCCCCCCCCATCCCAAGGAGTATTCTAGAATTCCTGGGATCCCTAGAAAAAGAGTCCCCTCAAAAGGTCCATTGCCAGTACCCAGAGAGGGATCACCTGTGGAGCTCTGGCCTATAATACTGTCAGAGAATCGGAATCGGATTAATAGACCCATTCAAAAAATTTTGGTTTCTTCTTTTGGTTTTTCCCTTCTCTACCTTGAAGGAGGTTTGCTGGGTTTGTACCGTGATAATGGCATACATCTTTCAGAAATGGGTCTAGATATTCTTAATATTAATACCCAAACATGTATAGAGCTGGCTGTGGGCTGGGGGTCTGGTTGACAAAAATGGTCTAACAGGGATAAAACATGCAAACCTATGTCTGCTAACTAATAATGATGGTATATCCCACTTGAACCCTGTGTGCCTCTGATCTAAAACCAGAAACCTTTTGAGAGTCATCAAGTAGACAATGATCGTTGGGTACGGTAACTAAAACACTGTCCCATATTTGTGCCTACTGCCACATAATTCAGCATTTTTATTATCACATTCTGATCTGGTCATTTTTTAATATTTATGATGTTGAGATTCTATATAACAAAAAGATTTAAGAAGTACAGGTGGAATAGTATCATAAATATGGGAAATTACAAATGGCAAAATAATGCTTTTTACATGAGGACAAGGTAGAGGCATGTGAGACGGGGTCATACTAGAATGAAGTATGACACATGCAGTCATAAAGTGTTTATCTAGTCACTGTGAGCCATACAATCAAATGTGTATAGTTCTGAAATGTCCACATGACTATTCTTTAGGGATGAGGTGGGGTTTCACTGCTACCATGGGTTCGAGATAAACCCTGCTTGTTTGAGGTTGATGAACCCAGCGAATGAATGCAAAAAATTCTCAGACCGAATTCTTTGTAACCATAATTTATTGTCAGTCCTTTACGTTTAGGTCAGCTGTCTTAAATGGGCCAATATGAGGGCTTTTATTTAATCTTTTCTTTTTGAATGTTTAAGCACTACAGGCTCGCGCTATAGCCGAATGACGGCTACAGCGCGGACCTAGAATGCCGGGAAGACGTCAATTGACGTCCGCCCCTTGCTTCGTTCCCTGCGGCCACTGGGGGCGCGCGAGCGCCGCCAGCGGCGCGCGCGCATGCCCGGCGTCTCACTGAGATGCCGATGCGCGTGCTTGGCGGCCACGATGTCCGCCAGGCACCCGCGATCGGCCGGTACACAGACAAGGATGTGGATCTCTGTGTAAACACAGAGATCCATGTCCTGTCAGGGAGAGGAGACCGATGCTGTGTCCCTTGTACATAGGCGTCTCACTGAGATGCCGATGCGCGTGCTTGGTGGCCGCGATGTCCGCCAGGCACCCGCGATCGGCCGGTACACAGACAAGGATGTTAATCTCTGTGTGTAAACACAGAGATCCACGTCCTGTCAGGGAGAGGAGACCGATGCTGTGTCCCTTGTACATAGGGACACAGATCAGTCACCTCCCCCAGTCAGTCCCCTCCCCCCACAGTAGTAATCACTCACTTAGGCACACTTAACCCCTTCAGCGCCCCCTACAGGTTAACCCCTTCACTGCCAGTGTCATTTTTACAGTAACCAGTGCATTTTTATAGCACTGATCGCTGTAAAAATGACAATGGTCCCAAAATTGTGTCAAAAGTGTCCGATGTGTCCGCCATAATGTCGCAGTCACAATAAAAAAATCGCTGATCGCCACCATTACTAGTAAAAAAAAAAAAATATTAATAAAAATGCTATAAAGCTTTAACTTTTGCGCAAACCAATCAATAAACGCTTATTGCAATTTTTTTTACCAAAAATATGTAGAAGAATACGTATCGGTCTAAACTGAGAAAAATGTAAAAAAATTAATTGGGATATTTATTATAGCAAAAAGTAAAAAATATTGTGTTTTTTTCTCAAAATTGTCGCTCTATTTTTGTTTATAGCGCAAAAAATAAAAACCACAGAGGTGATCAAATACCACCAAAAGAAAGCTCTATTTGTGGGAAAAAAAGGACGTCAAATTTTGTTTGGGAGCCACGTCGCACGACCGTGCAATTGTCAGTTAAAGTGACGCAGTGCTGAAAGCTGAAAATTGGCCTGGGCAGGAAGGGGGTTTAAGTGCCTGCCCAGTAAGCAAGTGGTTAAGGGAATGTGAGTGATATGTTATCAGTACATAAATTTGACTATAGTACCATATGCATATAGAACACATGGTTGAAATTTCATTTCTACAAAGAAGGGGGGGGGGGGCATTCCCTTTCTCCTGAACCTGCCAGGCAGCAGGTTTTCGGTGGGGTGTATATCAGAATCTGGTAGATCCCTTTATCAATAAGGGCACCCAGTTACCATCCCCCCATGTAAATGAGTAGAAGTTATGTCATCCATGTCAATCACAATGACCAACAACTGCTGACGTGCTGAAAGAGAAATAAGCTGCCATCCCACACATTTGGTACTGACATACTGTATATTGTGGCTGACATCATCCAGGAGACTCCGCCCCTTGTATATAACAGCTGTCATCCACTGTATTTGTCATTCAGTGAGTGAAAAGCAAATGCACAGGATGTGTTTCGGCGACTGCATTTTTTAAAATCTTTCGGCGGGTTGGCGGTTGTCAGGCATCATGATTGACATGGATTTGCATCATTGAGCGATGTGATTGATGATGGATTTACAACACAGGACATTTTTTGGGCATTTATATTTTTTTAAATAAAGGAATTTCTATGTGTCCCTTGCCTATTAACCCAGAAATTGGCATTTTTGATTTGACAAATTCTGCTCTCATTGATTTAAATTGGGCTGGAGTCCGGCATCTGAACTTCTTAGAAGTTCACCGAACCCTGCTCGAACCAAAACCAGGGTAAGTTGGTTTATCAGTACTGTAGCACACCCCCTAAGGATTGAACTAGATTCACTCCTGCACAGCCAGGCACACCGAATTTTCACAGGCACTCCAGAGACAGAGAACAGTACGTGACTTTGTTTTTGTGTTTTACTAGGGGGTTTTACCTTGGATAGGGATGGGAGGTTATGAGATGCCCTCTTGGCTTCAACAACAACATTTTGGCAACAACTTCAGGGACATCTTCCTATATATATGGAATGAAGATGTAGCGCTAAGTGAAGAAATGAAGCCCAATAATTTGGGCCTCCAATCAAACCAAAGTGATAAATAATATCAATGTAATGAGTCCATACAGTGTCCATAGAAAATTTTCGTGTTGTGAAGAAAGAACATGTAGCACTGAAGGGTCATCACATAACTCTTATAGAAAAAGAGAGGTAGAATACTCTTACCGGAACATTAGACCTGTGGTTTAGGCAGGTCAAATAGGCATACGAAATCCCAGTGGCACTCCTCATCAGTTAGTCTGGAAACTGGATCAGATGGGTCCCCAATGTAGACTGTCCGGTAGGCTCCCCGACTTGACAGCAGACTCTGGGTTTCACACCGATCCAGGTGGTCCTCCGATGGAACTGGAACCGCCACTCAGCATGGAGACTCTTTACCACGGTGAATATTAGTAACCAGTGGCCAAAGGAAGTTATTACTTGACCAACCACCCATGTGAGGAGAAAAGAAGGGAAGGAATGCTCCAATGGTGCAGGTCAATGAGGGTTTATTCAACCAACATAAAAGTGATCACAAACAATAAAAACGTTTAAAAAGGGGCAGTGAATGAGGTAGTGTACCAAGCCCTACGCGTTTCGAACAAATGTTCTTCAACAGGGGCATCCTATATATAGTCTATCGTATATACTCGAGTGTAAGCCGACCCGAGTATAAGCCGAGGTACCTAATGTTACCACAAAAAACTGGGAAAACGTACTGACTTGAGTATAAGCCGAAGGTCAACAATGCCCATTTGCACGCCTCACTGTGCCCATTGCAACTTCACTAAGCCCATTGTCACTGCCCATTGCCACCTTACTGTGCCCATCCTCACTGTTCCCATCCTTACTGTGCCCATCCTCACTGTTCCCATCCTCACTGTTCCCTAGCTCACTGTTCCCTAGCTCACTGTTCCCTAGCTCACTGTTTAAATTTAACATTGTAAATAGTACCTGAAAAAAAGTTGAGAGGCTGCGGCGTCCATCGTTTAAAACTCGCTGTCTCTTTCTCTTCCCTTCCGTGATAGGCGTTTTCTAAGCACACAGTTCCGCCTATCACGAACGTTCTCTCATCCTCAGTTTCCCAGCAGACGTCTGTGATTGGCGGAACACTGAACACAGTGTCTGCTGGGATGGGTGAGGATGAGAGAATGTTCGTGATAGGCGATTCTCAGCAGACACTCTCCGCCTATCAGGGAAGGGACCAGGAAGAGACCGCGAGATTTCAACGATGGACGCCGCAGCCTCTCAACTTTTTTTCAGGTACAATTTACAATGTTACATTTCGCTGACTCGAGTATAAGCTGAGGGGGGGACTTTCAGCCCAAAAAAAAGGGCTGAAAATCTCGGCTTATACTCGAGTATATACTGTATATACATTCTCCTTGGCACTCCTGCTCTTGCTTGCAGTCTCCAGCTGAATCACTGTTAGTAGATCTGACAAATTCTCAGTCAAATTTAATCAATGGCCCTTTGCAGGCAGAAATCGTAGCCCCTTGTTGTCTAGCAAATACAGTGATTAGCTTGTATGTCTCCTCCTGTGGCTACTGGTCCCAGCACCACCTCTTCAGGCACTGCCAAAACACCTGGCTGCAGCTGCCCCTTTCCCTAGCCCTCCAGACTAACTTTCTTCTCCAGTCTTCCAGACTGACTCTGTCTTCAGCAGCCCACTCGGCTGACCCTCTCACCAGGCTACCCAGCTGACTCTCAGGAGTTCACCTGGGGAAGGATTAACACTTAATCACATTGCTGTCTTCAGGGATAACTGGCTACATGTGGCAGTCTCCCCCCTTGTAAATAACCAGTAGCTCTGATCTACTCACACTGTCCTCTCTCTTGCCCCCGTGCCTCTAGGAAGGGCTTCCTCCATGTATGGTGGCAGGATTCTTCCAGCACCAGAGCCATGGCCCAAGGTCACCCCCCTCCAGATTAGGGGGAAACCCTGAGGGCCACTAACAGCATCCTCAGCATTATATCTCCATCCTCCACCGACTGCCTATTTATGAGATAGGCTCTGCCCCCTGCCAGCCCACTGCTGGGGATTGGCCGAAGCCTCATAAATATTCCAGGCAGCTCCTCCTAACTTCCACCCACTAGCTCTAGAACATTCTCCAGTGTTCCAGAAACAGAGGAAAGCACCAGAAGAGCTGTCAGGATGAGTCACTCAGCCCTGACTCACTGATTCACAACTCAGGCTTAGCCCTGAGCTAACTAAACTTACCTACACAAACAGACCTACACTAGCAACCTACACTACTTCTAGCACACACTCGAGGGTGCTACACTACTGCTGATGTTTTACAGACACATCACAGCATGTCCCTGTACATGTGTACAACAGTGATAACAACTACATGGGGGTGATTTACTATAAACAGTGCGCTGCGCCGGTTCATACCTTAATTGGTGCGCCAGATAAATCCTTAATTGAGCGCAGGAACCGGCGGTGCACTGCTATAGTAAATAAAAATTTGAGCGGCGCTCTATTCAAAATGAATGGTTCCCTATGGGAGCCCATTGATTTGAATAGAGGTCGCCCGGGAAGTCGGATGAAGACGATCCGACTCGCGGGGCGACTCGTGTGCCGGTTGTCAGAGGGACAGCGTGACTTTGCGAGGCAATTTGGACATGACTTGAGCGTGAAGCAGACGCTCAAGTCGTGTCCTAGAGGCGACTACCTGCCCGAGAATGTCTCCAGCGCGATGCCATCGCGCTGGTTCTCGGCGACAGGGTACTGCAAGCCTCTTGCTCGCTGTCCCCTGTGTTTGGTATGAATCATGAAGGGGAACTCCACGCCAAATTTTAATAAAAAAACCGGCATGGGTTCCCCTCCAGGAGCATACCAGGCCCTTAGGTCTGGAATGAATTTTAAGGGAAACCCCCTATGCCGAAAAACGGCGTTGGGGTCCCCCCAAAATCCAAACTAGACCCTTATCCGAACACGCAGCCCGGCAGGTCAAGAAATGGGGGGCGAGCGAGCGCTCCCCCACCCCAAAGCACCTGCCCCCATGTTGATGGGGACAAGGGCCTCTTCCTGACAACCCTGGCCGTTGGTTGTCGGGGTCTGCGGGCAGGGGGCTTTTCGGAATCTGGGAGCCCCCTTTAATAAGGGGGCCCCCAGATCCTGGCCCCCCCACCCTATGTGAATGATTATGGGGTACATCATACCCCTACCCATTCACCTGGTGGAAAAAAAAGTAAATAAAAAACACAAAACAGGTTTTTAAAGTAATTTATTAGGCAGCTCCGGGGGTCTTCTTCCGACTTCGGGGGTCTTTCTGCTGGGCGCCCGCTATCTTCTTCCAGCTCTTTTGCTAGCGGGGTCCCGGTCTTCATCGTCGTCTTCTTCTGACTTCGGGGGTCTTTCTGCCGGGCGCCCCGCTATCTTCTTCCAGCTCTTTTGCTAGCGGGGTCCTGGTCTTCATCGTCGTCTTCTTCCGACTTCAGGGGGTCTCTTGTTCTGTTCTCCGGTGTTGTCTCCCCTTCTCCATGATCTCCGGTTCTTTCTGCCTTCTGCCGGGCGCTCCGCTATCTTCTTCCAACTCTTTTGCTAGCGGGGTCCCGGTCTTCATCGTCGTCTTCTTCCCTCTTCTCTCCGCCCGATGTTGCCTCGTCGCTGTCTGCCGCTACAATGCTCTGTCCGCGGAGCGCACCCACTTATATTGGCATGGGGCGTGGTCACCGGGTGATGCCACCCGAAGTCGGAAGAAGACGACGATGAAGACCGGGACCCCGCTAGCAAAAGAGCTGGAAGAACATAGCGGGGCGCCCGGCAGAAAGACCCCCGAAGTCGGAAGAAGACTCCCGGAGCTGCCTAATAAATTACTTTAAAAATCTGTGTTGTGTTTTTATTGACTTTTTTTGCCACCAGGTGAATGGGTAGGGGTACGATGTACCCATACTCATTCACATAGGGTGGGGGGCCGGTATCTGGGGTCCCCCTTATTAAAGGGGGCTGCCGGATTCCAATGAGCCCCCCGCCTGCAGACCCCGACAACTAACGGCCAGGGTTGTCGGGAAGAGGCCCTTGTCCCCATCAACATGGGAACATCCTCCCCATGTTGAGGGCATGTGGCCTGGTACGGTTCAGGAGGGAGGGGGGGGGCGCTCTCTCATCCCCCACCTCTTTTCCTGCGGCCTGCCAGGTTGCGTGCTCGGATAAAGGGTCTGGTGTGGATTTTTAGGGGGACCCCCACGCTATTTTGTTTTAAGTTTGGCGTGGGGGTTCCCTTTAAAATCCATACCAGACCCGAAGGGCCTGGTATGGACTATGAGGGGGACCCGCACGTCATTTTTTTTTTTTCATTGGCGCAGAGTTTCCCTTAATATCCATACCAGACCTGAAGGGCCTGGTAATGGAATTTGAGGGGACCCCACGCATTTTTTTTTTATTTTTATCAATGACTTTTCTCTATATTGACGGGAGCCGACAATTCATTATAGCCGCGGGTGCTTTTAAATGCCTTTTCTTTCCTTAGAAATGTCATTTTGCTGGTGCACTGTTATATAACGGCAAGTTATATGCTGCGCCTGTTCAACTTATGCAAATTAATTTATGTGACTTGACATTTACGAAGATTTTGCCGCCGCAGTGTCCCGGCGTGTTTGAACGAGTGAAATTCCTGCGCTGAGCACAAAAAAACCTCTTGCAGTTCTAAACCTAATTGCCGGCGCAGCGGGCTGGTTCAGAAAAAGTTACTTTCTCACTCTATTTTGGGCATATTTGTTACTTGAGCAGGTGTCACTAAACTTCCTCACATCACCCCACGTCACCCCCATTATATTGGCACTTCCAGCTTCTTTATATTTAGATTTTAAGATGCCGTGGGGAATGGCGCTGTTCTACCGGCGCAAATGTTTTGTATATACCAAAACAGCCGTTGCGCACGCAGATGTGCCGATACTCATGGCGCAAACGTTTCGTAAATCAGCCCCCATGTGTTTTTTCACAGAGCATGCAGTTTTTCCTAATTGTTGCTTTCGGCAAGGGTTTTTTCACAGGCTTTATATTTAGATAGTGACAACAGTGGAATATGCCTGTTAAAAGTGATCAGCCCATCAGCTTTTAGTTTTCATTAGGAGAGCATGTGACAGTGTGATTTACAAGCAGTACGTTGTGGGAGACGGGCAGAGTGTTATTACCTCTGTAACACAAAGTGCGCAAACAAAGCCCTTTATATCAGTATTATTCAAACATGTGCCATCCTGTTCCTATGCAAAACACTGCCATGCCTATGTTGACCCTAGTTTCCCTGGTGGAATGACGGTTGTTGTTCTACCATAAAGATGGAGGACATTTAATACTCCACTTGTACCATTTGTACTAAAGATAAGTATTGCAAGGGTTTTTGCGGCCACAGTTGGTAGTTATCTTTCCAGCTTTTCCAGCAGGTTTTTAAGGTTTTTACTGTCAATAAAAAAGAATATGAAAAACTGTTGATAAACAGAGTTAATTTTGACGTCAAAGTTCAATCTAGTTTTAGTCATATAGTCTTTTGACTAAAATGCCATTTAAGTTGTATCTTAGTCATCTGAATTGTTTTAGTTTTAGTAGACTAAAATCTCCAGTGCATTTTAGTCTACTAAAATCCTCAGTATCATAAACAAACAAAAATATTGCTTTATGACAAACAGAAGTAGCATATTTACTGCTACAGGGTGGCCCGCCTGTGCAGGATCACGTATACCTGTATATACTGTACGTGATTCTGCACTTCTGCCTGCAGGGGGAACACCGCCGGCAGGCTGCTTCTGCTGTGATTAATCACAGCAGAAACTGATCCGCGGGTGCTGGGCACTGGATGTCTGCCTGCACCCGCTGATCATCGGTAAAACACACAGAACGAAGATCTGCCTATGTAAACCAGGCAGATCTCCATTCTGACGGGGTAAGGGATGGATTTTGTGTCCAGGGAATAAAATCCATCTCTCCCCTTAGTAAAAGCAGCACACACAAAAACACTGGCTAGGCACACAGTTAACCCTTTGATCGCCCTAGATGTTAACCTCTTTCCCAGCCAGTGTCATTAGTACAGTGACAGTGCATATTTTTAGCACTGATCACTGTATTAGTGTCACTAGTTCCCGCAAAGTGTCAAAAGTGTCAGTATCCGATTGTCCGCCACAATATGGCAGTCCCGCTATAAGTCACTGGTCTCCGCCATTACTAGTATAAATACATAAATAACAATTCCATGAAAAAAAATACCATAGTTTGTAGACGCGATAACGTTCACGTAAAACAAACAATAAACGCTTATTGGGCTTTTTTTACCCTAAAAATTTTGCAGAGTACATATTGGCCTAAATGTATGAAGAAATTTGATTTTTTAAATGTTTTTATTGGATATGTTTTATAGCAGAATGTAAAAATTTTTTTTTTTGTTTATAGCACAAAAAATTAAAACCACAGTGGTTTTCAAATGACACCAAAAGAAAGCTCTATTTGTGGCAACAAAAATACAAAAAATATATTTTGGTGCAGCGTTGCATGACCACGCAATTGTCAGTAAAAGTAACGTAGTGCCGTATTGCAAAAAAGGGCCTGGTCGTGAAGGGGGTAAATCTTCCAGAGGTCAAATGGTTAAGAAATAAAAATTGAAACTTCAGATTAGGCTTATAACACTGTGTGCCGGTTCACACTTGTGCGATGCGATTGTAATGCAAATTTTTTCATTGCGTGTTTGGTTATTACCAGCGCGATTGTAATGCGGATTCAATGCAAATTTAATGCGCTTAGATTGTATATTAGGCACAGATGCAATTTGTGCTCAGGCCAATCGAAAAGGCAAGAAAAAAATGGGTGTTAACTTCCTGTGCTCTTCCCTGTTTTCTTTTGTGGGGAGAGTATTGTCGTTGAGGAGTGTGTTTCTTTGTGAGTAGTCAGCGAGGATTTTGATTTTTGGTCATTATGTTTCATCATATGTCGTTGATCATGGCAGCAGTTGTTACTGCTACTGCTGCAGTCCTGATGGATAAAGTCAGGAAGAAGAGGAGGAGGAAGAGACTGATGAGTACAAGAAGATATTGGGTCCATCCAATTATTCAAAATAGTGAAGAGAGAGGCCAGTTCAGGATCCAGTCTACAATGGTCTTAGGCAGCATGAGGAGAAGTTCTTCAACTATTCCCGAATGTCAGTAAATAGGTTAGTACCCGTACCCCTCTTCCTTCTCCTCCCTCCTTCTTTCTATGACATGCATCCCACTGACCACCAATCCCACTGACCACCAATGTAAGGGCATGCATCCCACTGACCACCAACCCCACTGACCACCAATGTAAGGGCATGCATCCCACTGACCACCAATCCCACTGACCACCAATGTAAGGGCATGTATCCCACAAACCACCAATCCCACTGACCACCAATGTAAGGGCATGCATCCAGTGACCACCAATACCACTGACCACCAATGTAAGGGCATGCATCCCACTGACCACCAATCCCACTGACCACCAATGTAAGGGCATGCATCCCACAAACCACCAATCCCACTGACCACCACCAATGTAAGGGCATGCATCCAGTGACCACCAATCCCACTGACCACCAATGTAAGGGCATGCATCCCACTGACCACCAATCCCACTGACCACCAATGTAACTGCATGCATCCCACTGACCACCAATCCCACTGAGCACCAATGTAAGGGCATGCATCCCACTGACCACCAATCCCACTGGCCACCAATGTAAGGGCATGCATCCCACTGACCACCAATCCCACTGACCACCAATGTAAGGGCATGCATCCCACTGACCACCAATGTAAGGGCATGCATCCCACTGACCACCAATCCCACTGACCACCAATGCAAGGGCATGCATCCCACTGACCACCAATGTAAGGGCATGCATCCCACTGACCACCAATCCCACTGACCACCAATCCCAATTTCTATCTCTTTTCTCTAGAACTCTTGCCTCTTACCATTCAATTTGATTTTGTGTATGGGCTTTAGCCTGTCACTTACATTGGTTTTGAGGTTTTATTTCTTAATTTCTTAGAATTATTTTGGCTGCTTGGTACACGATTGGAGTATCAGAACACCACCTTTCGGAATAGTGTGGAGCCAGCGGAAAGGTTGCGTGTTACATTAACCACTTAAGCCCCGGACCATTTGGTAGCTAAAGGACCAGAGGTGAATTCAGAATTTTGCACTGCGCTGCTTTAACTGTAAATTGTGCGGACATGCAATGTTGTACCCAAACGAAATTTGCGTCCTTTTCTTCCCACAAATAGAGCTTTCTTTTAATGGTATTTGATTGCCTCTGCAATTTTTATTTTTTGCGATATAAACGGAAAAAGACCGAAAATTTTGAAAAAAAATGATATTTTCTACTTTTTGTTATAAGAAAAATCGAATAAACTCAATTTTAGTCATACATTTAGGCCAAAATGTATTCAGCCACATGTCTTTAGTAAAAAAAATGTCAATAAGTGTATATTTATTGGTTTGCGCAAAAGTTATAGCGTTTACAAACTAGGGTACATTTTCTGGAATTTACACAGCTTTAAATTTATGACTGCCTATCTCATTTCTTGAGGTGCTAAAATGGCAGGGCAGTACAAACCCCCCCAAATGACCCCATTTTAGAAAGTAGACACCCCAAGGAAATTGCTGAGAGGCATGTTGAGCCCATTGAATATTTTTTTTTGTCCCAAGTGATTGAATAATGACAAAAAAAAATTACAAAAAGTTGTCACTAAATGATATATTGCTCACACATGCCATGGTTATATGTGGAATTGCATCCCAAAATACATTCTGCTGCTTCTCCTGAGTACGGGGATACCACATGTGGGGGACTTTTTGGAAGCCTAGCCACGTACGGGACCCCGGAAACCAAGCACCGCCTTCAGGATTTCTAAGGGCGCAAATTTTTGATTTCACTCCTCACTACCTATCACAGTTTTGAAGGCCATAAAATGCCAAAATAGCACAAACCCCCCCCCAAATGACCCCATTTTAGAAAGTAGACACCCCAAGGAAATTGCTGAGAGGCCTGTTGAGCCCATTGAATATTTTTTTTTTTTTTTGTCCCAAGTGATTGAATAATGACAAAAAAAAAAAAAAATTACAAAAAGTTGTCACTAAATGATATATTGCTCACACATGCCATGGTTATATGTGGAATTGCACCCCAAAATAAATTTTGCTGCTTCTCCTGAGTACGGGGATACCACATGTGTGGGACTTTTTAGGAGCCTAGCCGCGTACGGGACCCCGAAAACCAATCACCGCCTTCAGGATTTCTAGGCACAAATTTTTGATTTCACTCCTCACTACCTATCACAGTTTCGAAGGCCATAAAATGCCAAAATAGCACAAAACCCCCCCAAATGACCCCATTTTGGAAAGTAGACACCCCAAGCTGTTTGCTGAGAGGCATGGTGAGTATTTTACAGCTCTCATTTGTTTTTGAAAATGAAGAAAGCACATTTTTTTTTTCTTTTTTTTTTTCAATTTTCAAAACTTTGTGACAAAAAGCGAGATCTGCAAAATACTCACAATACCTCTCAGCAAATAGCTTGGGGTGTCTACTTTCCAAAATGGGGTCATTTGGGGGGGTTTTGTGCCATCTGGGCATTCCATGGACTCCGAAACTGTGATAGGCAGTGAGAAGTGAAATCAAAAATTTACACCCTTAGAAAGCCTGAAGGCGGTGATTGGTTTTTGGGGTCCCGTACGCGGATAGGCTCCCAAAAAGTCTCACACATGTGGTATCCCCGTACTCAGGAGAAGCAACAGAATGTATTTTGGGGTGTAATTCCAAATATAACCATGGCATGTGTGAGCAATATATCATTTAGTGACAACTTTGTGCAAAAAAAAAAAAAAAAAATTTTCTTTTTTCCGCAACTTGTGTCAACATATAAAATATTCCATGGACTTGACATGCCTCTCAGTATATAGCTTGGGGTGTCTACTTTCCAAAATGGGGTCATTTGGGGGGGTTTTGAACTGTTCTGGCATTTTATACACAACATTAGGAAGCTTAAATCCACTCTTCTAACCACTTGAAGACAAAGCCCTTTTTGACACTTTTTGTTTACATGAAAACATATTTTTTTTTGCAAGAAAATTATGTTGAACCCCCAAACATTATATATATTTTTAAAGCAAAGGCCCTACAGAATAAAATGGTGGGTGTTGCATTTTTTTTTTCTACACAGTATTTGCGCAGCGATTTTTCAAACGCATTTTTTGGGGAAAAAATACACTTTTTTTAATTTTAATGCACTAAAACACACTATATTGCCCAAATGTTTGATGAAATAAAAAAGATGATCTTAGGCCGAGTATATAGATACCAAACACGACATGCTTTAAAATTTCGCACAAACGCGCATTGGCGACAAACTACATACATTTTTAAAAGCCTTTAAAAGCCTTTACAGGTTACCCCGTTAGATTTACAGAGGAGGTCTACTGCTAAAAATTACTGCCCTCGATCTGACGTTCGCGGTGATACCTCACATGCATGGTGCAATTGCTGTTTACATATGACGCCAGACCGACGCATGCGTTCGCCATTGGGCAAGAGCAGGGCAGGACAGGGGTGCTTTTTTTTTTTTATTATTAATTTTGCTTTTTTATTTTATTTTTAAACTGTTGCTTCCATATTTTTTTTAATCATTTTTATTGTTATCTCAGGGAATGTAAATATCCCCTATGATAGCAATAGGTAATGACAGGTACTCTTTTTTGAAAAAACTGGGGTCTATTGGACCCTAGATCTTTCCTCTGCCCTCAAAGCATCTGACCACACCAAGATCGGTGTGATAAAATGCTTTCCCAATTTCCCAATGGCGCTTTTTATATCCGGGGGCGGGGACATTCCCTCCCACTGCTTGTAAAAGCAGTCCAGAAGCTAATTAGCCACTAGGATTGCTTTTACATGAAAGCCGGCCGCTGGCTGAAAAGAATGATACCAAGATGATACCTAAACCCACAGGCATCATTCTGGTATAAACATTCAAAATCCAGCAACATACCAGTACGTTGCTGGTCCTTGTTGGACATGTATTGTAATCTTTTTTTTCATGCAGCCTGTTGGCTGAACGAAAAAAAAAGATTGATCGGTGGGTATGCCCACCATTAGAATACCGCCCTTCATCCACCCACTTCTAATGATGGGCATACATGCACCATTTATATATGCCGAAGCATGGGGGCATCTTCCCGCAAAAGTTATGCCGCGTACACATGGTCAGACTTTTCCACGGGCAAGCCTCCGTCGGAATTTCGACCGTATGTACGCGGCATTAGGAGCAAAATCGCTCCTCCGCCCCTGCTGCCCCAATGCTTCGGCATATATGCTTTTTTTTTTTTTAACTGTGGTGGTGAAATCACCTCCTACAGCACTGGAGTCGCAGGGATCAGGCCTGTCTCTGCGAACGCTGCAGTTATGTGTGTTGTGTTTTGCAAGTGACAGTGATCGATCGATACTGCACTTGGGTGGCCTGGGCTGGACGGAGGGGCAAAACGCAGGTGCTAGCAGGTATCTGGGCTGATCCCGCTAACACTGCGTTTTTGGGAACCCTAAACTGCTGGGGACGCTAGTATAGATCTGATCAGATCAGATATTGATCTGTTCAGATACTATACCACTAAGGGGGGTGTATGCTTAACGCGTGGGTGTTAGCGCTACTGGCACTAACCTGACGCTGCCTGGGGTGTGACGCAGACCCTCTCTGACGCTAAAACCTAATTGATATCACCCGCCGGGCGATCAGGGGGTTAAACCTTTATTGGGTTATATACGGCGGGTGCCCTGACACTATAAAAACCGAACTAACTAACCAGCGTCACCCGTAACACTTATATGATGATCACTGGTGAAAGGGTTAACTAGGTGCAATTAGGGGGTTAAAACCTTTATTAGGTAATATATGGGGGTACCTGACGCTATATAAAAACCTGACGGCGAACCTAAAAAAAAATTACTGGCTACCTATCGGCATCACCGACACTAAGACAACGATCATAAAAACGATCGCTTAGCGACAGTGGTGATAGGGGTGAAAGGGTTACCTGGGGGGCGATCAAGGGGGTTAAACCTTTATTAGGTAATATATTGGGGTACCTGACGCTATAAAAACCTGCGGCGAACCTAAAAAAAATTACTGGCTACCGATCTGCATCACCGACGCTAAGACAGCGATCAGAAAAATTATCGCTTAGTGACAGTGGTGATAGGGGGTGAAAGGGTTACCTGGGGGGAGATCAAGGGGGTTAAACCTTTATTAGGTAATATATGGGGGTAACCGACGCTATAAAAACCTGCGGCGAACCTAAAAAAAATTACTGGCTACCGATCAGCATCACCGACGCTAAGACATCGATCAGAAAAATGATCGCTTAGCGACGGCGGTGCTAGGGGGTGAAAGGGTTATCTGGGGGGTGATCAAGGGGGTTAAACCTTTATTAGGTAATATATGGGGGTACCCGACGCTATAAAAACCTGCAGCAAACCTAAAAAAAATTACTGGCTACCGATCAGCATCGCCGACGCTAAGACATCGATCAGAAAAATTATCGCTTAGTGACAGTGGTGATAGGGGGTGAAAGGGTTACCTGGGGGGCGATCAAGGGGGTTAAACCTTTATTAGGTAATATATGGGGGTACCCGACGCTATAAAAACCTGCGGCGAACCTAAAAAAAATTACTGGCTACCGATCAGCATCACCGACGCTAAGACATCGATCAGAAAAATTATCGCTTAGTGACAGTGGTGATAGGGGGTGAAAGGGTTACCTGGGGGGCGATCAAGGGGGTTAAACCTTTATTAGGTAATATATGGGGGTACCCGACGCTATAAAAACCTGCGGCGAACCTAAAAAAAATTACTGGCTACCGATCAGCATCACCGACGCTAAGACATCGATCAGAAAAATTATCGCTTAGTGACAGTGGTGATAGGGGGTGAAAGGGTTACCTGGGGGGCGATCAAGGGGGTTAAACCTTTATTAGGTAATATATGGGGGTACCCGACGCTATAAAAACCTGCGGCGAACCTAAAAAAAATTACTGGCTACCGATCAGCATCACCGACGCTAAGACATCGATCAGAAAAATGATCGCTTAGCGACGGCGGTGCTAGGGGGTGAAAGGGTTATCTGGGGGGTGATCAGGGGGTTAAACCTTTATTGGGGGGGTTAGGGGGCTACACTGGACCTAAAACTAAATGTAGTGACACTTTTACAGTCACAAATGCCACTGATTGCAGTGATCACTAAATAAATGGTCACTGCAGTGACACTGTGACTGGGGGCTGGGGGGTGATCTGGGGGGTGATCTGGGGGTGTCTGGGGGGGCCTGGGGGGGGCGATTTATGTGCCTATGTGTCCTGGTGTCAGTGTAGTGTTGTGCACTGACCTGCATCTTCTCCTGTACGGCGCTCGGTATATGTGAGCGCCGCAGGAGAGATGACATCACTTCCTCCTGCCTGTGTAAACAGTACACAGGCAGGGGAAGCTCTCATTCGCCGGGAGCGATCGAGAGGGGGGGGCCGGAATCGAACGGCCGTCCCCTCATGCCGGATCGCTCCCGAAGGTAAAATGACCACCCACTGTAAAGAAGGGGGGTCCGATCAGACCCCCCAACTATACAAAGGCAATCACGTATATGTACGTGATTCTGCCTGTCGGTGCCATTCTGCCGACGTATATTTACAGTGGGCGGTCGTTAAGTGGTTAAGGTAAATTTCATAGATAAACTTTGTGAAATGTTATGCTATGCACCATAGTAAGCTATAGGAATGCAAAGAATGCAGACAGATATCACAACAAAATTGTCTTCCAAAAAAGTATTTTTTTGTTTTTGTTTTTAAAACTTGTAATCAGTTTGTGATTACCGGTACATACTTTACAGGAAATATTGGGGAAACAATCACACTTCTTCTTACATATCAAGAACAACATAAAGAGGAGACAACACACTCCTTCACCTTTTTTTTTTTACTTTTTCACACGCTATGCTCTTTCTCCCCCCTTTTCCATCACCCTCTAACTCCCTCTGACTCTCTAACTCCCTCTGACTCTCTAACTCCCTCTGACTCTCTAACTCCCTCTGACTCTCTAACTCCCTCTGACTCTCTAACTCCCTCTGACTCTCTAACTTTAACTTAACTTAACTTTAATTCTAACTTACAAAACGTTAGTAACTAAAACTCTATCTCTCCACCTCATCCTCCCTGTCATCTCCCACTCTCTCATCCTCCCTCCCTCGCATCTTCATCTCCACTTCCCCCCTAATCTTTTTTCTCTCCATCTCTATTTCCCTGAGCCATTCAAAATATGATAGAATTTTGGAATAAACTATTCAAAATTACAAAAAAAATATTTAACAAAAACATAAAGCTAACAAAGAAAGTATGGATTTTCAACATGAAGATGGTAGCGGCATTAGCAGGTAGTCATCTACAAATTCAAAAAAACTTGGTGAAGTATGTTCATCAGGCTTGGTTAAATCATGCCGTTGTAGTGTTGCTGTTGAAGAGTAGGGATGCGCTTCGAGTTCAAGTCGAACTCATGTTCGACTCGAACATTGCCTGTTCGCCCGTTCGCCGAACAGCGAACAAATTGGGGTGTTCGCGGCAAATTCGAAAAGTCTATGGGAGAAATCTAAAGTGCTAATTATAAAGGCTTATATGCAAGTTATTGTCATAAAAAGTGTTTGGGGACCCGGGTCCTGCCCCAGGGGACATGTATCAATGCAAAAAGAAGTTTTAAAAACAGCAGTTTTTTCGTGAGCAGTGATTTTAATAATGCTTAAAATGAAAAAATAAAAGTGAAATATTCCTTTAAATTTCGTACCTAGGGGGTGTGTATGATATGCATGTAAAGTGGCGCATGTTTCCCGTGCTTAGAACTGTCCCTGCATAAAATGTAATTTTTGAAGGAAAAAAAGTCATTTAAAACTCACTCGCGGCTATTAATGAATTGTCGGCTCCCGGCAATACATACAAAAGTCATTGATAAAAAAAAAAAAAAGCGTGGGGGTCCCCCAGAATTCAATTACCAGGCCCTTCAGGTCTGGTATAGATATTAAGGGGAACTCCACCCCAAATGAAAAAAAAATGGTGTGGAGTCCCCCCAAAAATCCATACCAGACCCTTATCTGAGCACGCAACCTGGCAGGCCGCAGGAAAAGAGGGGGGGACGAGAGAGCGCCCCCCCCTCCTGAACCGTACCAGGCCACATGCCCTCAACATGGGGAGGATGTCCCCATGTTGATGGGGACAAGGGCCTCATCCCCACAACCCTTGCCCGGTGGTTGTGGGGGTCTGCGGGCGGGGGGCTTATCGGAATCTGGAAGACCCCTTTAACAAAGGGGACCCCCAGATCCCGCCCCCCTATGTGAATTTGTAAGGGGTACGTTGTACTCCTACCATTTCACGAAGAAAGTGTAAAAAAATGTAAAAAAAAAAAAAAAAACACACACACCTTGGAAAAGTCCTTTATTAAAAAAAAAAAAAAAAAAACATTCCAGCAGTGAAATCCAGTGTCCCGCGGCGATCTGATGTCCAGCGCTGTCCGTCATTGGCTCAGCCTGAGCGGACCTGATGGGGAACTTCCTCCGCAGTCTATTACATGTATAGACCTGCCCCTTCTAAAGATGCGGAACATGAGAAGGGGCGGGTCTATACATGTATTACACAGTGAGGGAAGTTCCCCATCATGTCCGCCCCTCCGGTATGTCAGACCGCGCCTACGTCATTGGCCTGAGCGGGGAACTTCCTTCTCTGTGTAATTTAAATTTACACAGTGAAGGAAGTTCCCCATCAGGTCCGCTCAGGCCAATGACGTAGGCGCGGTCTGACATACCGAGGGGGCGGACCTGATGGGGAACTTCCCTCACTGTGTAATTAAAAAAAAAATGGCTTGGAGTCCCCCCAAAAATCCATACCAGACCCTTATCTGAGCACGCAACCTGGCAGGCCTTACACCGATTCATTGGCTGAGTGGACCTGATGGGGAACTTTAGAAGGGGCGGGTCTATACATGTAATAGACTGCAGAGGAAGTTCCCCATCAGGTCCGTTCAGGCTCAGCCAATGACGGACAGCGCTGGACATCGGATCGCCGCGGAACACTGGATTTCACCGCTGGAATGTTTTTTTTTGTTTTTTTTTTTTTAATAAAGGACTTTTCCAAGGTGTGTGTGTTTTTTTTTTACATTTTTTGACACTTTCTTCGTGAAATGGTAGGGGTACAATGTACCCCTTACCAATTCACTTAGGGGGGGCTGGGATCTGGGGGTCCCCTTTGTAAAAGGGGTCTTCCAGATTCCGATAAGCCCCCCGCCCGCAGACCCCCACAACCACCGGGCAAGGGTTGTGGGGATGAGGCCCTTGTCCCCATCAACATGGGGACATCCTCCCCATGTTGAGGGCATGTGGCCTGGTACGGTTCAGGAGGAGGGGGGCTGCTCTCTCGTCCCCCCCTCTTTTCCTGCGGCCTGCTAGGTTGCGTGCTCGGATAAGGGTCTGGTATGGATTTTTGGGGGGACTCCACGCCATTTTTTTTTATTTGGGGTGGAGTTCCCCTTAAAATCCATGCCAGATCTGAAGGGCCTGGTATGGATATTTGGGGACACCGCACGCATTTTGTTTTTTTAATTTGCGGCAGAGTTCCCCTTAATATCTATACCAGACCTGAAGGGCCTGGTAATTGAATTCTGGGGGACCCCCACGCTTTTTTTTTTTTTATCAATGACTTTTGTATGTATTGCCGGGAGCCGACAATTCATTAATAGCCGCGAGTGAGTTTTAAATTACTTTTTTTCCTTCAAAAATGACATTTTATGCAGGGACAGTTCTAAGCACGGGAAACATGCGCCACTTTACATGCATATCATACACACCCCCCAGGTACGAAATTTAAAGGAATATTTCACTTTTATTTTTTCATTTTAAGCATTATTAAAATCACTGCTCCCGAAAAAGCGGCTGTTTTTAAAACTTCTTTTTGCATTGATACATGTCCCCTGGGGCAGGACCCGGGTCCCCAAACACTTTTTAGGACAATAACTTGCATATAAGCCTTTATAATTAGCACTTTAGATTTCGAACGTTCGAGTCCATTGTATTTAATAGGGTTCTAAAGTTCAAGTGAACATTCTGTCTGTTCGCAGGTTCTGGTGCGAACCGAACAGGGGGGTGTTCGGCTCATCCCTGTTGAAGAGCTTGGTGGTGTTAGCTGCAAGGCTTCACCTCGTGTTGAGGGATATTTCCTCAATGGCACAGGTGGGGATATCTCGGTATCCGGTGGTACACTTGGGGGCCCATATTGTCGATAGGGTGTAGGCATGTTTGAGGCAACTTCAAGCGATCGATTGCGATATGGATAATGACTTGGAATTATCGGTTTGTGCTGTTCCATTGGTCTTGCTACAGGTGGAAATTGATTTGGCATGGACGGTATTTGCTCGTAGAGCTGTGGTGGTCTGTTTTGTGTCGGGACATGATAAGATGGTGAGTCAAGTGGTCTCATATCCATTTGTCTGGTAATATCCGTGGTTCTACTTGGGGGTGAAATTACTGAGGCAACTGGTGAAGGAATAGGAAATGGGATTCATGATCTGGGGGTCTCATAGATGCTAGAGGGTTCTGCAAAACTAGAGGGATAAGGGCTTGGTGCAGTGTTTGAGGCAGTAGAAATGGGAGTAAATATTTGGGTACTAGGACTCTCGTGCGTTGGCACAGAAACATGGAGTGGCACAGTGAAGGAATGGATGCAATGTTGCACTGCTATCCTCATATTAAAGTAATGGCCTGGCAAGACCTCTTTGAGAAGAGGCACCAAACTAATGGCAAACATAGTATGAGGGCATAGCTGGGCATTGATTTGTTCAGTGATCCCTGACACTATGTGTAGTAGTTTATTGGTCTGGTCTTGGTCTTCAACCTGTTCTGCTGCCCTGCTGCCTTTCTTCCTGCGGGAAGGAGAAGCTTGCCTTTGCCTTCTGCTGGAAGGTGTCGAAATGTCAGTATCCTCATTATCCAGCTCCTGAGCAGAGGACTCATGTACCTCGATCAGCTGACCCTGGAGCTCCATAGATGAATCCTCCTGATTTGTGCAAGAAAATGATACTCCTTCATCAGCGTCAACACTAGCAGCATGCTCCTCCTCCCCCTCCCCCTCCCCCTCCTCCTCTTCCTCCTCCCATCGGATCGCCGCGGGACACTGGATTACATCGCTGGAATGGATTTTTTTTTTTTTTTTTTTTTTTTTTAATAAAGGACATTCCCAACGGTGTCTGTGTTTTTTTTTAAATTTTTTTTACACTTTGTGAAATGGTAGGGGTACAATGTACCCCTTACCAATTCACATAGTGGGGGGCCGGGATCTCGGGGTCCCCTTTGTTAAAGGGGTCTTCCAGATTCTGATAAGCCCCCTGCCCGCAGACCCCCACAACCTCTGGGCAAGGATTGTGGGGATGAGGCCCTTGTCCCCATCAACATGGGGACATCCTCCCCATGTTGAGGGCATGTGGCCTGGTACGGTTCAGGAGGAGGGGGGCCGCTCTCTCGTCCCCCCCTCTTTTCCTGCGGCCTGCCAGGTTGCGTGCTCGGATAAGGGTCTGGTATGGATTTTTGGGGGGACTCCACGCCATTTTTTTTTATTTGGGGTGGAGTTCCCCTTAAAATCCATGCCAGATCTGAAGGGCCTGGTATGGATATTTGGGGAAACCGCACGCATTTTGTTTTTTTAATTTGCGGCAAAGTTCCCCTTAATATCTATACCAGACCTGAAGGGCCTGGTAATTGAATTCTGGGGGACCCCCACGCTTTTTTTTTTTTTTTATCAATGACTTTTGTATGTATTGCCGGGAGCCGACAATTCATTAATAGCCGCGAGTGAGTTTTAAATTACTTTTTTTCCTTCAAAAATGACATTTTATGCAGGGACAGTTCTAAGCACGGGAAACATGCGCCACTTTACATGCATATCATACACACCCCCCAGGTACGAAATTTAAAGGAATATTTCACTTTTATTTTTTCATTTTAAGCATTATTAAAATCACTGCTCCCGAAAAAGCGGCTGTTTTTAAAACTTCTTTTTGCATTGATACATGTCCCCTGGGGCAGGACCCGGGTCCCCAAACACTTTTTAGGACAATAACTTGCATATAAGCCTTTATAATTAGCACTTTAGATTTCGAACGTTCGAGTCCATTGTATTTAATAGGGTTCTAAAGTTCAAGTGAACATTCTGTCTGTTCGCAGGTTCTGGTGCGAACCGAACAGGGGAGTGTTCGGCTCATCCCTGTTGAAGAGCTTGGTGGTGTTAGCTGCAAGGCTTCACCTCGTGTTGAGGGATATTTCCTCAATGGCACAGGTGGGGATATCTCGGTATCCGGTGGTACACTTGGGGGCCCATATTGTCGATAGGGTGTAGGCATGTTTGAGGCAACTTCAAGCGATCGATTGCGATATGGATAATGACTTGGAATTATCGGTTTGTGCTGTTCCATTGGTCTTGCTACAGGTGGAAATTGATTTGGCATGGACGGTATTTGCTCGTAGAGCTGTGGTGGTCTGTTTTGTGTCGGGACATGATAAGATGTTGAGTCAAGTGGTCTCATATCCATTTGTCTGGTAATATCCGTGGTTCTACTTGGGGGTGAAATTACTGAGGCAACTGGTGAAGGAATAGGAAATGGGATTCATGATCTGGGGGTCTCATAGATGCTAGAGGGTTCTGCAAAACTAGAGGGATAAGGGCTTGGTGCAGTGTTTGAGGCAGTAGAAATGGGAGTAAATATTTGGGTACTAGGACTCTCGTGCGTTGGCACAGAAACATGGAGTGGCACAGTGAAGGAATGGATGCAATGTTGCACTGCTATCCTCATATTAAAGTAATGGTCTGGCAAGACCTCTTTGAGAAGAGGCACCAAACTAATGGCAAACATAGTATGAGGGCATAGCTGGGCATTGATTTGTTCAGTGATCCCTGACACTATGTGTAGTAGTTTATTGGTCTGGTCTTGGTCTTCAACCTGTTCTGCTGCCCTGCTGCCTTTCTTCCTGCGGGAAGGAGAAGCTTGCCTTTGCCTTCTGCTGGAAGGTGTCGAAATGTCAGTATCCTCATTATCCAGCTCCTGAGCAGAGGACTCATGTACCTCGATCAGCTGACCCTGGAGCTCCATAGATGAATCCTCCTGATTTGTGCAAGAAAATGATACTCCTTCATCAGCGTCAACACTAGCAGCATGCTCCTCCTCCCCCTCCCCCTCCCCCTCCTCCTCTTCCTCCTCCCATCGGATCGCCGCGGGACACTGGATTACATCGCTGGAATGGATTTTTTATTTTTTTTATTTTTATTTTTAATAAAGGACATTCCCAACGGTGTCTGTGTTTTTTTTACATTTTTTTTACACTTTGTGAAATGGTAGGGGTACAATGTACCCCTTACCAATTCACATAGTGGGGGGCCGGGATCTCGGGGTCCCCTTTGTTAAAGGGGTCTTCCAGATTCCGATAAGCCCCCTGCCCGCAGACCCCCACAACCACCGGGCAAGGGTTGTGGGGATGAGGCCCTTGTCCCCATCAACATGGGGACATGGTGCTTTGAGGGGTCACAAACCCCCAAAGCATCCTCCCCATGTTGAGGGCATGTGGCCCTTCAGGAGGTGCTCTCTCGTCCCCCCCCCCTCTTTTCCTGTGGCCTGCCAGGTTGTGTGCTCAGATAAAGGATCTGGTATGGATTTTTGGGGGAACTCCACGCCATTTTTTTTTTTCATTTGACGCAGGGTTCCCCTTAATATCCATACCAGACCTGAAGGGCCTGGTAATTGAATTTGGGGGGACCCCCACGCATTTTTTTTATTTTATCAATGACTTTTCTCTGTATTGCCGGGAGCCGACAATTCATTATAGCCGCGAGTGCTTTTAAATTACTTTTTTTCCTTCAGAAATTACATTTTGTGCAGGGACAGTTCTAAGCTTGGGAAACAAGCGCTGCTTTACAGGCATAGTATACACCCCCCCAGGTATGAAATTTAAAGGAATATTTTACTTTTATTGTTTCACTTTAAGCATGATTAAAATCACTGCTCCCGAAAAAACAACAGTTTTTAAAACTTTTTTTTGCATTGATACATGTCCCCTGGGGCAGGACCCGGGTCCCCAAACACTTTTTATGACAATAACTTGCATATAAGCCTTTAAAATTAGCACTTTAGATTTCTCCCATAGACTTTTACAGGGTGTTCCGCGGCTTTTCGAATTTTCCGCGAACACCCCAAATTGTCAGGCCATATGCTAACCGGTCACTGTCTGTGGAGAAAAGGGTCTTTAATTATCAACAAACAAGAGCACCAAGAGTTGTGGAGTGTACTTTTGGAATCCTGGCAAACAAATGGCGATTTCTTCACACCCCAATAACTCTACGCATGGAAAACGCCATAATTGCTGTAAAAGCTGCCTGTGCACTCCACAATTTTGTCCGCAAAAGAGATGGATACCTTTTAAAGGACTCTTTGATGGATGAGATGGAAGGCGCAGATTGGACACATATAAGGGGCAATGACAGAGGGGCCAGCATCCGTGAGAAATTTACTGACTTCTTTATGAGTCCTGCCGGTCAGGTATCATGGGAGTTTGATGCCATTGAATAAAGACCAATAACTTTTTCCCTGTCAATGCTGCATCGTCTACTATCTGTTACTTTTTTCAATAAATGTGATAAAGTTTTATTGTTCAACAGTGCGTCCATGTATTTTTTGCACTTTCTGTGTTAACATACTGAGCCTGCAATATCATTCCACAACATTACATTGGTGGCCAGTGGGATTGGTTGGCAGTGGGATGCATGCCCTTACATTGGTGGTCAGTGGGATGCATGCCCTTACATTGGTGGTCAGTGGGATTGGTGGTCAGTGGGATGCATGCCCTTACATTGGTGGTCAGTGGGATGCATGCCCTTACATTGGTGGTCAGTGGGATGGTGGTCAGTGGGATGCATGCCCTTACATTGGTAGTCAGTGGGATGCATGCCCTTACATTGGTGGTCAGTGGGATTGGTGGTCAGTGGGATGCATGCCCTTACATTGGTTAGTGAGATTTGTGGTCAGTGGGATGCATGCCCTTACAATGGTGGTCAGTGGGATTGGTGATCAGTGGGATTGGTGGTCAGTGGGATGCATGCCCTTACATTGGTGGTCAGTGGGATTGGTGGTCAGTGGGATGCATGCCCTTACATTGGTGGTCAGTGGGATTGGTGGTCAGTGGGATGCATGCCCTTACATTGGTGGTCAGTGGGATTGGTGGTCAGCGGGATGCATGCCCTTACATTGGTCAGTGAGATTTGTGGTCAGTGGGATGCATGCCCTTACAATGGTGGTCAGTGGGATTGGTGGTCAGTGGGATGCATGCCCTTACATTGGTGGTCAGTGGGATTGGTGGTCAGTGGGATGCATGCCCTTACATTGGTGGTCAGTGGGATTGGTGGTCAGTGGGTTGCATGCCCTTACATTGGTGGTCAGTGGGATGAATAAATAGAAATATACTTATGTTTATGTTTGCGAACCTGAGGTGTGAAGTCATCCCAGTCTGCAATCTGCATACAGACTTTTACAAATTTTATCCCAGCCTCTGCTCTTCCGGGCATTATTTTTATATTCTTCAATCCGGCTGTCCCATATATATGGCCTGTCATGGACAATTCTGATGTGCTCCTCATTGTCAATGCTGTTCCGACGCCTGGGGACCATCTTGACTGTTTACAGATGGACATGAGACAGGAAACAGGAAGTGAGGGGGCAGAACTGGAAGGAGGAGCTGGAGGTGAAAAATTTGCACATATCTGAACCAAACAATGCGCTTCCAGAACGATTTACATTAATGTCTATGGAGACTAAATTTGCAACGCTGTAAACTCGCACAAGACCCTTTTTTTAATCGCATTGCATTCAGAGAGGAATCACAACGCATAGATTTGAACGACCGTCATTGAAAACAATTACTTTTGCATGACATGCGAATATAGTTTTTGTTTAACGCATCGCATTCGTTATCAACTCGCACAAGTGTGAACCGGCACTGTAATATATTAAGTATTTATTAATTAATTATTATTAGTTACCAACAAATAAAACCATTATTATGGTTGACACAACCAGTACATACACATCTAATAAACAAAGTCATAAAAAACGAAAATAGGCAGTTTAGCGCATAATTTGTCTTTGTTGTACTTTTATATGCAATAAGCAGTTCTGGGAACCAATGTTAAAGGGAATACAGCCTTGTATATACACTGTATCTTGTTGCCTAGACAGTCTGTTATGTAAGATAAAGAAAGAATAGGGATGTTTACACCCATATTTCTAGAACATTATCTGCAGGATCTAGTTCTCTGTGAGACATGTTTAAGAACTACAATTTCCAAAAATGCAAGTATTTTCAACCCAACCAAAACAAAAGGCTTGATTATACCAAGCAACAAAACACTTCAAAGAAAAAAGCGAAACATCAACTTTCCTTATCCCACTGCTGCCATTTTAAAATTGGGAAAATAATATCTGCTTAAAGTTTGTAGAACAGTGTTTGAGGCACGGTTCCTCTAATGCCTCTTACACACGACCGGTTTTTCCGTCGGGATAAACTCTGACGTATTTTTCAGACGGAATTCCGCTCAAGCTGTCTTGCATACACACGGTCACACTAAATTCCGACCGTCAAGAACGCGGTGACGTAAAACACGCATGCTCTTGAACAATTCGACGCATGCTCTGAAGCATTTTCTCTGCTCGTCGTGAGCAGAGAAAATGCTTCCGAGCATGCGTTGAATTGTTTCCGAGCATGCGTGTTTTTTTCTCCGTCTGAGTTTCATACAGACGAACGGAATTTCCGATAGAAATTTTTTCCATCGGAAAAAAAGAGAACATGTTCTCTTCCTAACTCCGTCGGAATTTCCGACGGAAAAAGTCCAAAATTCCGTCTGACTTTTTTCATCGGAAATTCCGACCATGTGCAATTTAAAGCGGTATTAAACCCAAAAACAAATGTTTTTTAAATTGCAGGTCACCAGTTCTTATGCCGCATACACACGACCGTTTTTCATGATGAGAAAAATGCAATTTTTAAAAATGGTCGTGAAAAACAGTGATGTGTATGCTCCAGAGCATTTTTCTAGACGAGAAAAATGCAGAAAAAAAATTAGAACCTGCTCTATTTTTTCTCGTCGTTTTTCACGTCGTTCTTTTTAACGTCGTGAAAAACGGTCGTGTGTAGGCTTTTACGAGGGGAAAAAAATGCGCATACTCAGAATCAAGTATGAGACAGGAGCGCTCGTTCTGGTAAAACTAGCGTTCATAATGGAGATAGCACATTCGTCACGCTGTAACGGACTGAAGAGCATGAGGCTGAAAAGCACGAATCGCCTCTCACCAAACTTTATTAACACGAGGATCAGCAAATGCAGCCCAAAGGGTGGCGCCATTCGAATGGAACTTCCCCTTTATAGTGCCGTCGTACGTGTTGTACGTCACCGTGCTTTGCTTGAGCATTTTTTTTCACGAACGTGTGTATGCAAGGCAGGCTTGAGAGAAAACACGAAAAATCACGTCGAGAAAAACGTCGTTTTTTTCCATGACATGAATAACGGTCGTGTGTACGTGGCATTAGATGTGATGGCTGCATTAATTTTTTTTTTTTTTTTTCCTTTATTTTTTAGCCAGTGGGTCTGTTTTTTTTCTATTTACTTCAAAAGACCAAACTGTCCAGCAAAAGTGTCAGTTAGAGGGTTGGGACAAACCATTTAACACTGACAGGGATGCATACAAATGGTCAGCTTGTATTCATTCATGTAAAGGAGAAGTTCAGCCAAAGTTCGTTCTGCACTCCTGCGACCCCTTTTCAGCAGACATCAGGCTGAAGCCTGCTGTCGGCTGACATCACAGAGCCGGTCCAGGCTGGGAAAAGGTCGCGACCATATAGTCAGGATCCACCAAAGACTGTCTCAGTGAGCTGCTGAGAGCCTCAGCTGGCCGTTCCCGCCCCCTCCACAGTCCAGCGCTCCAGTGAGCGTGGAGGGGGGGTCATAGCAGAGAGCGGTGACTGACAGTCACCAGCTCTCTGCTCAGGGATCCCTGAGAACTGAGCGATCAGTGGTGTTTGATCGCTTGGTTCTCAGCCTCAAGCCTCGTACACACGACCGAGTTTCTCGTCCAAAACCGGCAAGAAATGTGCCGCGTGAGCTTTTTTGTCGAGAAAACCGTTCGTGTGTATGGTTTTACGACGAGAAAATTGCCGTCAATCTCGACGAGAAAATAGAGAACCTGCTCTCTATTTTCTCGTCAGGATTCCAGATTTCCTCGTCGTGTTTCTCGTCGGCCTGTTTTGTGACGAGAAAATGGTTCGTGTGTATGCTTTTACGACTCTTCCAAAAGCGCGCATGCTCACAAGCAACTATGAGACGGGAGCGCATCTTCTGGTAAAACAAGCCTTCGTAATGGAGATAGCACATTCGTCACGCTCAAAATTTTTGCATCGTTTAAATGTTGTGCATTGAAATCTTCGTTAGAATGTGACATTAATCCAAACGAATGAACTTCTTTTGCTGCTGATATTCACACAGAGTTATGACTATATTTTTTTAACATTTTTCTTGTTGCTCTTAAGAAGATTTATGTGTATTATATCGTGCAAGTTTTTAGGAATATTTAAAAATTAGTTATTTTTCTAACTGATGTTAATTGTAATTTCGCAATGTTTTGGTAGTGATCTCCCATTGAATCTTTTAATATATATTATTTAAATTTTACACACTTTTTTGGGAAACACGATTTAGTTATTTTTTGGGGGGTTGTTATCTGTCCCTTTTTTGGTCAGTCAAATGTATCTGCTTACTCCAAAGCTAGATTTTACATTTTTACAAATACACATAGTCAAGTATGAACTTAAAGAAAAATAAAATTTATTCATGTTTGAACTAAAATAAAGAGAAGGCAGCGCTGGAGAAGCTGCTGCCATTTGTCCATCCCAGGGACCCCAGAGCACACAGCAACCCTGTGTGGACACTAAAATTGGGAGCTTGAGAAGGCCAACATTTCTGAGCACAATCTGATGCTGGCCTCCCAGAGGTCAGGAACAGCAGCAGGTGATATATATGTCCCAAGTGTGTGGTACTACAACAGGCTGCCTTCTGTCCGACCACAATGAAGCAAGGCCATCACTTCCTCGTCTTCCTGGCAACCTTCCCTGCAACCTTTCCTGAAGCCTTCCCTGCAGCCTTCCTTCTTCGTTTGGCTGGAGGCTGGGCCACTGGAGGGGTACTCCTGTCAGGAGGAGGAGGAGGTGGAGGAGACGGGGGTGGCGCAGAAGAACAAGGTGGAGGTGGAGGAGAAGGGGGTGGGGCGGAAGAACAAGGTGGAGGTGGAGGAGAAGGGGGTGGGGCGGAAGAACAAGGTGGAGGTGGAGGAGAAGGGGGTGGGGCGGAAGAAGAATGTGGAGGTGGAGGAGGAGGTTGAGGTTGGGACAGTTGTGCCACCTCACAAATGGCGGTATTGGGGGTAATTTTTTCCATCACCCCCTTGTTGAGCAAGGTGATGAGCAGGGGCTCACATAGGAGGCGTTGCTCCATGCTCATCACCTTGAACTTTGCCTCCACTAGGCCGGCAATGGCCTCTTCAGGGGATGTGGGCTCTTTGAGGGTGGCATGGGCCTCTTTAATAAGGGCCATTGCTGCCTCACTGGTGGTCCTGTCTCTCCTGCCTCTTTTGGGAAGCCGGATGGGAGGCACCTGGGATCTGGTACTTCTCCTTTGCCCTGCCACCTCCTGGCTGCCACTGGGCCCTGCCACCTCCTGGCTGCCACTGGGCCCTGCCACCTCCTGGCTGCCACTGGGCCCTGCCACCTCCTGGCTGCCACTGGGCCCTTCCTCCTCCTGCCTGACAGTTTCCAGACCCTCCTCCTGGCTGATTTCATCCTGTGTATGAAAAAGGGACATAGTTTAATATGTTGGTTTAATCTTTGCATCAAACTTTATAAACATGATTGAAGCAATTAGAATGTAAATCCAGAAATCATTTTTTATAATTTACACCTACATCAGATTGACTATTTAGCACCCAATTAAGTGCAGACTAATGTCTCGAGATCTTGATTTCACTTGTGGAACCAAAAATATTGTATGTTTCTCATCTTGACATATTTGTCAAACATTAATTTTATCCCAATACATTTTCATTTAATACTATACCTGGCTCCAGATGGCCAAATCAGGATCATCCAGGATGGCTGCCTCCTCTTGCTCCAGAGAAGGCTCAGGTTGGCTGCAGGGAAGTCTGGGGGGAAGAGTGGAGAGTGATGGCCTTGCCTCAATGTGGTCATCCAGGAAGGACATCCTGCTGTAGTACCACAAATTCGGGACATACACATCATCTGCTGCTGCTCCTGACCTCTGAGAAGCCAGGACCTTAGAGCGTTCAGTCCTGTAGGTGCCTCTCAAGCTCCCAATTTTAGTGTCCACTTGTTTTGCTGTGGCTGTGGGCACCTTGGTCTGCACAAATGGGAGCAGCTTCTCCAGCGCTGCTTTTCTCACCCCTCTTTTTTTATGGATGGGGTTTTTCGTCTCCCACAGAGCGGGCAGCTCCCTTACCCGGTCAATAAATTCCACCAGGAACTCTTTGTCGCTAATAAAGACATTCATATTGTATCTGCAAGTTTAAGAAATAATATATAACTAATGTGAGGCAAACAGTCTAACCTCCTTAACATCGTAGTCACCATATATATCCTACAACATTCTCAAAACAGTATAGGCCAACAATTTGTACAAGTCACAAAATCACATACCTTCGTTCGCACGTCCGTCACTTGAACTCCTCTCTCCGCACACTGAACGTACTATAGTCACATGTGTGTTTGCTATATACACACCACGCATGCGTCAAAATACGAACACGTCGCTCCGCACACGTCGCCCGCCCATGACGTTCTAACTAACATCTTTTCCCCGCCCCTTCTCTTTCAGCGCGCAGACAGATATGGCGGAGTTACAGCAGGTGTCTGATAATTCCGCAACTAACGAGGAGGAGACAAGCCCGGAGACCGAGGAAACGTCACGATCAAGGAGGAGATTCAAGGCATCGAATATGTCTTTTGCGGAGATGGCGGAGATGGTGGACATCTTGCTCAAGTCTGATTATGACGCAAAGCATGGGCCGTATAGCAAACCAAATAGAAGGAAGGCCAAAATCCTCACTAAAGTCGTGAAGAGTCTGAAGACGAATTTCGGGGTGAAACGCTCAAATGAGCAGCTCAGAAAGAGGTGGTCAGACCTCAAACTGAGGGAGCCAGAGCAGTTAAGGAGCATTAAGAGAATGCTCGCTAAAAGTAAGTAAAATGTACACTTTTATGCTATTAATCCTTTTCTAAACTGACATGTTGCTGTTTTGTTTTTTTTATCTTATTGGACTCCCTTCCAAAATGTTATATTTTGAACTTGGTTGGGCACAGTAATCGTTCGTTACGTTACAGACACTTCGTTCGGCCACTATCCGCTGTTTTGGATTATTTTACAGCCACAAAAGTAATTAGACATCTGCCTTTTTTTTGGAAATTTGGGGCACAAAGTTTTAGGCTAGATGATGTGTTTGTAAAGAGAATGAAATGCAAACTTTTGTCAGTGTAAAGGAGAGGACACTCAGCAGCTGCTTCCACATCTGTACTTTGGAGCACTATAGTGTGGGCCACCAGACCCGCCTTTTTTGGGTGTCCCACACAGGTGCTTCAGAGAATTTTTGTGTTGCCTACATGTCTAAAAAATGACAGACAAAGGTGAATACTAAGCATATTCTTGGTCAGAAATAATGCATTCATCTTTAACTTCCGCCCAAACACACACTTGTACCCCACTTCCAAGCAATTTAGCCTGTTTTTTTGTTTAACATAGAGAATTTCTGTGTGATAACTCTACCTTTTGTTTGATTCTCATAGGGGAGAGAAGACTGGGAGGAGGACACTCCAGGGAGCACAAGAACCCCACAGCTTCACAACAACCCCAAACTCCCAAAGACCCACAAACGAAGGATGTAGAGGAAGTTGAGGTGGAGGAAGGAGAAGTGCAGGAAGGAGAGGTGGATGACGTTGTGGAACTGGTCACCACAACAGGTCAGTATCTGTCACCACAGCTTCAGGTAAGAGAGGTAGGCCTGCAGAGTTATAATACCTTTTTATTTTGTTTTTAGGGGATGTGAATGTTGGGGTGAAGGATAGTACAGGTTTCTCTGCTGACAGTGCCCTCCGCCTCATCCAGCAAGTGATGGGATGTAGCACGGAACTGGACAAAATTAAAGAAAGAATACATGTGATGGATCAAACATTTAAAGACATTCTCGAAGTTTTGGGGAGAATTCAATAAGGCATCCCAACCCCCTTTTTTTTCATGTTTGTTCTTCAACTTTTAAAAAACTTTTTGACAATCAAGCCAGCCAAAAATTGAATCTGCACACAGTGTGTCAACATGTGCTATCTGCCATCAGGGGATATCCATGTACGTCTTTTGGGGGTGCAACCCCTTCCTCGTATCTAAAGTAGGTGAACTGAGGAAGGGGTTGCACCCCCAAAACACGTCCATTGATCACCCCTGATGGCAGATAGCACATGTTGACAATAGGGATCAGGAGTCTAAAATCCCTATAGGAAAATAATCCCAATTGTGTGCATATTCAATTTTTGGCTGGGCAACGGGTGGCAGGACCCCATATTAGGACGGGCACATAGAGACATATAGTTTGTGTAAGTGAATGTCTCAGATTGCTCCGAGGTATCCAATTTAGTAATTTTTGGAATGCAACTGTTGTTTTTGTATTTTCCTAAGAAAACAATTGCCGGTTTGTGGCCAGGCAAATAAAAAATGTAAAAAAAAAAAAAAAAAAGGTGTGTGAATTTGCACATAGTAAAAGATTTGAACACAAACAACGTGTAGCTTCTTTTTCTAATATGCTCTAACCTTATTTGGTAATTTTTTTAAGGTTACATAGTGAAATGGTTGGTATTTACTAAAGGAAAATACACTTGGCACTACAAATGCACTAAGACAAACTAGGAGACAGGAAACCAAGAAAAGTTAGAAGTTTAAACAATAATTTTATTTGGATCGTTAGACAGCAATCTTTAGACATAGCCTGGCATAAGGAATTGCCCCCCTACCCGTGAAATAGTCCATGTATTTGTCCCGAACCTCACGGGCATTTTGGGGGGGCAAGCCAGCACGGGCAGATTCCAGGCCCGGCAGGGGATTATCAGGGGAAAGTCCAGCCTCAGGCAAAACTGAGGCCATATATGAATTCGATTTGCGGCAAAGAAAATTGTGTAGCACACAGCAGCATAACACTACATAGTTTATTTTGTAGTCCGCCAAGTGGATGGGAGTCCTAAAAAGGCAGAACCGGCTGGCCATTATGCCGAAGGCATTTTCAACGGCTCTTCGGCCCCTGGCCAGCCGGTAATTGAACACCCTCTTCTCTGGGGTCAGGGTCCTCTGAGGAAATGGCCTCATAAGATGTGGTCCGAGCCCGAAGGCTTCATCAGCCAAAAAAACAAAGGGGAGTCCTTCAATATTCCCTGCATCCGGTGGCAATGCAAGGTCGTCACTCTGGAGACGGAGGGCAAACTCCGTCTGGATGAAGGATCCCCCATCGGACATCCGGCCATTCTTTCCTACATCAACATAGAGGAATTCATACCGTGCTGACACCACCGCCATCAGCACAATGCTATGAAACCCCTTGTAATTGAAGTAGTAGGACCCAGAACGGGGTGGCGGCACGATGCGGACGTACTTCCCGTCTATAGCACCACCGCAGTTGGGGAAGTCCCACCGCGTGGCAAACTCCTATGCCACAGTCTGCCATTCCTGTGGCGTGGAAGGAAGCTGTGGAGTCAAACAAGATGAAAAAATATTAGAATACACAAATCAAACATTACAAGTATATTCTAAGAAAATACATTAGAGGCCAACATCAAGCAAAGTCTACGTTTATTAAGGTGTTTTAAATAAGTATAATGGAAGGCTCATGTATCATATTCATCACCCCCTATGATGGTCCATTAATAAATTATAATGGGGAGGGGGGGGTAGATGTGTTTGGCCACAGGATAGCATTGCAGTGGCGGTGCGTCCAGAGTGGGTGCTGGAGCACTGCCCCCTCTCTCCTGTGCCCGTCACTCAGAACAATACATAGGTTTATGCCTTGCATTAACCTATGTATTGTCTATGCCGCCCACTATTCAGGTGGATGGCCCCCTGTTAAGCGACCGACATATGAAGAACTGCGGCATTTATGGGCTTAAAATTGCATAGCAGAAACAGTAAGGAAAATTGTCTTGCACATTACAGCCTGAGGGATGTAATTGGCTGCAGAAAAGTTAAATAGGGGACGCGGGGGGGGGGCATTCCTTGGGTAAACACTGACAGGCTGCTCTGCCAATCATGTTCACCAAGTCTGTTTAATGGTAACATGATTGGCTGATGCAACATCAAGGGAAGGAGAAGACATTAAGGACAGAAGAAGGATGGCGCTGACCACAAGAAGGTAAGTGCAGGGCTGGGAGGGAACTGGCTGCATTGGAGGGGACAAAATGGCTGCATTAGAGGGAACAAAATGGCTGCATTGGAGGGGACAAAATGGCTGCATTGGAGGGAACAAATGGGGGCGTTTAATAGGCACCAGAGCAAAAAAGGAGGAAGTTTATTTCCTAAATTGGGGTTTGAACCCCCAAACATTTGGAGCAACAGGTGCCCCTGCTGGAAAGGTTAGTGAAGGGAAATATGCATGGAGGAGAAAAAAGGGGCAATCTAAAGCTTCAGGCATACATGAGGACAAAGGGGACATTCTCAGCATATTACAATCATGGTAATTAGGGAAGGATGAAAGAAATACATTACATTAGCATACATGTAATACATAAAATGTGATGTTAATGGAAAACTTACCCTAATATAGTCCTCCTGCAGGACTTGTATAATAGCAGAACAGGTGTCTGGGATTATGGGGCCCAGAGCCTGGGGGGAGATGCCTGTCGTGAACTTCAAGTCCTGAAGACTTCTCCCTGTCGCCAGATAATGTAACGTGGCGATGAGCCTCTGCTCAGCACTGATGGCTTCCCGCATAACGGTGTCCTGCCTGGTAATATAGGGGGACACCAAAGCCAACAGTTCCTGAAAAACGGGGTCAGACATCCACAGAAAATTCCTGTAGTCCTCAGGATTATTCTCGACGATCTCCCGCAGCAGAGGCATATGGCAGAATTGGTCCCGCTGGAGAAACCAATTCTTGGTCCATGAACTCCTCCTCACACCATTCATGGACTGGTCTTGGTCCAAAACAAGCAGACCAACACCAAGCGCACGCACAGCACGAACTCGACGACGAGAACGTCCAGGCGACATGGCTAGGAAACGGTCGTCTTATCAGAACGTACAGAACAGAACGCACTTTAGAACAGCAAGGCCTATGAATAACGAACTGAAAAACAGAAACGAACAGGCAAGAACGCATTGTAAAACAGATATGACCTGCCTAGACGCCCTGAAAGTCAAGATACGAACCCACAAGCACAAACTGAACCGCAGAAAACGATCTGAAAAGTACGAAGACTGAAAAGCGCGAATCGTCTCTTCCCAAACTTTTACTTCACACGCGGTAACACGAGATCAGCAAAAGCAGCCCAAGGGGTGGCGCCAAGAAAAAAGATCTTCCCCTTTATAGTGCTGGACGTGACCGCGGAGAACAACGAGGAAATTGGGAAATGTCAGTGTGTACGCATGGAAAGGTTGACGAGAAAATCGACAAGGTTAACAAGAATCTCGTCGAAAAAAACGACGTGTTTTTTACGACGAGAAACTCGGTCGTGTGTACGAGGCTTTAGAGCTGGAGGGATGGACAGATACAGCATTGGACTGATGCTGCATCCATCTAAGTAAGTAAAAAGGCAAACTATATTTATCTTAACAGTCAAGAAGCTGGAGATATTTATTATATGTACATGCGTATGATGCACAGATGACTACTAAAGCTGGCCATACATTATACAATTTTCTTATTCTATTTCCTTTAGGTTTACCTTCAACTATGTAGTGCAAGGGCCTGCCTGATTGCATAGACATTGAAAGTGTTTAGGTTTGACCTCATATTATATGGTTTTGGTAAATCTAAAGGAAAGTTGTACAAGAAAATTATATAATTATATAATTATAAAATTAAAATTATATAATGTATGGCCAGCCTAGGGGAAATATATACACACAAAATATAATAATTTGGAACAGCAAGCAATTAAAATTGTTGTGTCAAAAGTAACCTTCAGGTAAATTTTTAATTAATTGAAAATGTGTACTTTCCTGAAAACACACTATGGTTTAATTTAAAATAGCAGCATCAAAGGAATCCTATATAATCACGGTTTGACCCCTTCATGATCAGATCAAATTTAGCCATTTAGAATGGAGATTTTTTCTAAAGCTCCGTACACACGAGCGGTTTTCCCGTCGGAAAAAAAACCGATGGTTTTCCCGACAGAATTCCTCTCAAGCCTGCCTTGCATACACAAGGTCACACAAAAGTCCGGTGAACTTTTGTCTGCCAAGAACGCGGTGACGTAAAAGACTACGACAAGTTCTATGCTTCTGAGCATGCGTCGAATTGTTTGCGAGCATGCGTGGTTTTTTTCCCATCGGAAAAGCATAAAGACGAACGGTTTTTCCGCTAGGATTTTTTCCTGACGGGAAAAAACAGATCCTGCTCTCTTTTTTTTTTTTTTCGGCAGTGTTCCTGTTGGAAAAAGTCTGATGGAGCATACACACGGTCGGGATTCCCGACCAAAAGCTCTCATCAGACTTTTTCCTACAGGAAAACCGGTCGTGTGTACATCATAGTTCTGGTATTTTTCTTAAATAACACTTAAGCTTATCATTAATATTTAAGAAAAACTGAGTAAAAAGTAAAAACAATCTTACTTTTTGTCTACATTTTTTTTCAAATAGTGCCTTTTTGTTGGTCAGTTCCTAACAAGTTCCTAAACAAGTTCTTTTTTTTGGTATAATTAAAGATATTGGTGTATTCCAGAGAATTGCTGTATTACCATGAACAATCTAATGTACCTACCGCTTTCAGACACATTCAATACTGACTATTGTGTTTTAGATTGTGGAACCATTCCACATTTTTTAGAGGAAGTCTATAGTAACATGTGTCAAACTAGAAATTGTTCTTGGTGGCAATCAAACCACTACCACTACCTATTCTGTTAAAATTTTAACAAACTAGCTGCCAACTGTAGATTAATATACACACGACCGAGTTTCTCGTCCAAAAATGACAAGAAAACTGCTGAGAGAGCTTTCTTGTCGAGAAAAACGTTTGTGTGTATGGTTTTTCGTCGAGAAAACTGCCGTGAATCTCGATGAGAAAAATAGAGAACCTGCTCTCTTTTTTCTCGTCCGGATTCTCGATTTTCTCATCGTGTTTCTCGTCCGCCTGTTTTGCAACGAGAAAACCGTTCGTGTGTATGCTTTTCCGAGTCTTCAAAAAGCGCGCATGCTCAGAATCAAGTATGAGATGGGAGCGCTTCTTCTGGTAAAACAAGCCTTCGTTATGGAGATAGCACATTCGTCCCGCTGTAAATTATTGCATCGTTTAAATGTTGCGCATTTAAATTTTCTTTAGAATGGTACAATAATGAAAACTAAAGAACTTGTTTTGTTGCTGATATTCACACAGAGTTCTGACTAACTATTTTAAACCTTTTTCATGCTGATCTCATGAATATTTAGCTGTATTATATAGAGCAAGATCTCCTTAATAATTATATTATTTTAATTTTGAATACAGATCTTCATTTTAAATGCTTCTTTATTTTATAGTGATCTCCATGATTTTATTTATTATTTTTGTTGTGTCAAGTTTACCCCTTATTTTATTTTTATTTTATTTTTTTAGACCTTCAAGGAGATTTATTTGTGTTATCTGTCCCTTTTATTTTATTTGTTAAAATGTATCTGCCTACTCCAAAGCTACATTTATAATTATTATAAAAACACATAGTCAAGTATTAACTGTAAAAAAAAAAAAAAACATTTATTCATGTATATAACAAAATAAATAGAAGGCAGCGCTGGAGAACCTGCTGCCATTTGTGCATCCATGGGACCCCAGAGCACACATCAACCCTGTGTGGCCAATAAAATTGGGAGCTTGAGAAGCACAACAGTTGTGAGCACAATCTGATGCTGGACTCCCAGAGGTCAGGAACAGCAGCAGGTGATATACATGTCCCAAGTCTGTGGTACTACAACAGGCTGCCTTCTGTCAGACCACATTGAAGCAAGGCCATCACTTCCTGGTCTTCTTGGCAGCCATCCCTGCAGCCTTCCCTGAAGCCTTCCCTGCAGCCTTCCTTCTGCGTGTGGCTGGAGGCTGTGCCACTGGAGGTGTACTCGTGTCAGGAGGAGGAGAAGGAGGTGGAGGAGAAGAAGAAGGTGGAGGAGGAAGAGAAGGAGGTTGAGGTTGGGAAAGCTGGGCGACCTCACATATGGCCGTATTGGGGGTAATTCTCTCCATCACCCCCTTGTTCAGCAAGGTGATGAGCAGGGGCTCGCATAGGAGGCGTTGTTCCATGCTCATCACCTTGAACTTGGCCCCAACTAGGCTGGCAATGGCCTCTTCAGGGGATGTGGGCTACTGGAGGATGGCATGTGCCTCTCTAATAAGGGCCATTGCTGCCTCGCTTGTGCTCCTGTCCCTCCTGGATCTTTTAGGAAGGCGGATGGGAGGCACCTGAGATCTGGTCCTGCGACTTGGCCCAGCCACCTCCTGTGTGCCACTGGGCCCTGCCACCCCCTGTGTGCCACTGGGCCCTGCCACCTTCTGGCTCACAGTGGGCTCTGCCTCCTCCTGGCTCACAGTGGGCCCTGCCTCCTCCTGCCTGACACTTTCCAGACCCTCCTCCTGGCTGATGTCATCCTGTGTATGAAAAAGAGACATCGTTTTAGTTTTTGGTTCATCATTTACACACAAATTAGAGCTCATGACTGTTGCAAATTGAATGTAAATCAATAGAAAAGACTATTATTATGACCCCCATCAGATTTCATTCTTCTCCCCCAATTTTGGGCCCACTACTGTCTAATGATATTGAGATCACTTTTTGCTCCCAATTTTTGGGGGGATTTACATATTATCTTATTTTTCATGCATTCATTTTCTCACAATACATTTTGTGAAAATACTATACCTGGCTTCAGATGTCCAAATCAGGTTCTTCCAGGATGGATGCCTCCTCTTGCTCCAGAGAAGGCTCAGGTTGGCTGCAGGGAAGACTGGGGGGAAGACTGGACAGTGATGGCCTTGCCTCAAGGTGGTCGTTCAGAAAGGACATCCTGCTATAGTACCACAAATTCGGGACATATACATCAGCTGCTGCTGCTCCTGACCTCTGAGAAGCCAGGACCCTAAAGCGCTCAGTCCTGTATGTGCCTCTCAAGCTCCCAATTTTACTTTCCACCTGTTTTGTGGTTGCTGTGGGTACCTTGGTCTGCACAAATGGGAGCAGGGTCTCCAGCGCTGCTTTCCTTACACCTTTCTTCCTGTGAATGGGGTTTTTGGTCTCCCACAGAGCAGGCAGCTCCCTTATCCGGTCTATAAATTCAGCCAGGAATTCCCTATCGCTGATGAAAGCATTCATTTTGGTTCTGAAAGCCAAAAAACAATACAAAAAAAGTAATGTCAGTCACACAGTCTAACCTCCTGTAAATCTGATTCCCCATATATATCCTCCAACAATCTCTAGGCAGTATAGGCCACCGATTTCACAAAGTATAAAAATCCCATACCTTCGTTCTCACGTCCGTCACTTTTCCTCCTCTCTCCGCACACCAAACGTAGTATCGTCACATGTGTGTTTGCTTTATATACACCACGCATGCGTGAAACTCCGCACACGTCGCCTGCCCATGACGGTCACAGTATCAACTTTTCCCCGCCCCTTCTCTTTCGGCGCGCAGACAGATATGGCGGAGTCACAGCAGGTGTCTGCTAATTCATCAAATAACGAGGAGGAGACCAGCCCAGACCGTGAAACGTCACGATCAAGGAGGAGATTCACGGCATCTAATATGTCTTACGCAGAGATGGCGGAGATGGTGGACATATTGCTAAAGTCGGATTGTGACGCAAAGCATGGCCCGTATACCCACCCTAATCTAAGGAAGTCCAAAATAATGAAGAAAGTAGTGAAAAGTCTGAAGAAGAATTTCGGCGTGAAACGATCAAAGGAGCAGCTCAGAAAGAGGTGGTCTGACCTCAAACTGAGGGAGCCGGAGCAGTTAAGGAGCATTAAGAGAATGCTAGAAAAAAGTAAGTACTTTTCCTGTGTTCCTATTATTGTATTTCAGAACTTGCATGTTGCTCCATGTTGTTGCATTTTACAATTGTACCTTACAAAATGTCATCGTTAAAACTTGGTTTGGCCCAGTAATCGTTCGTTACAGACACATCGTTCGCCCACTATATACGATGTTTTGCGATTTTACAGGGTTCCAATAATTTAGAGAGATGCCTGTTTTTATTCCATAAATGTTAGTACATTGTTGGCTAGATGATGTGTTTGGAAAGAGAATGAAATGCAAACTTTAATCAGTGTAAAGGAGAGGACACTCAGCAGCTGTTTCCACATCTGGACTCTTGAGCACTATAGTGTGGGCCACCAGAACCACCTTTTTAGGGTGCCCCACACTGGTGCATCAGTGCATTTTTGTGGTGCCTCCATGTGTAAAAATTGTCAGCCAAAGGTGAATAGTCAAGAATCTTTTTTTTTTCTAATAATGTCTTCAGCTTGAAATTCCTCCCAAACAGACACTTGTACCCCACTTCCAAGCAATGTATCATGTTCATTTATTTTTACGAAAATATCTGTGTCCTAAGTATACCTTTTGTTTGATTCTCATAGGGGAAAGAAGACTGGGAGGACACCACTCCAGGGAGAACAGGAAACCCACACCTTCTAAACAACCCCAACCTCACCAAGAACCCCAACCTGAGGATGTTGAGGAAGTTGAAGAGGTGGAGGAAGGAGAAGTGGATGACGTGGTGGAACTGGTCACCACAACAGGTCAGTATCTGTCACCACAACTTCAGGTAAGAGATGTAGGCCTGCAGAGTTAAAATACCTTTTGTATTTTTTTATAGGGGATGAAAATGTTGGGGTGAAAAAAAGTACGCGTTTCTCTGCTGACAGTGCCCTACGAATCATCCAGCAAGTGATGGAATGTAGTACAGAACTGGACAGAATTAAGCAAAGAATTAATGTGATGGATCAAACCTTTAAGGACATCCTAGATATTTTGGGGTGAATTGAATAAGGCACAAAACACCCCATTTTTATTTTCAGATTGTTCTTCCCTCTTTTTTTTGCTTTTTGACAATCAATCAAGCCAAAATTTGAAGATGCACACAGTCTGTCAACATGTGCCATCTGCCATCAGGGAATATCCATGTATGGGTTTTGGGGGTGCAACCCCTTCCTCGCATCTCAAGTAGGTGAAATGAAGAAGGGGTTGCACCCCCAAAACACGTCCATTGATCACCCCTGATGGCAGATAGCACATGTTGACAATAGGGATCAGGAGTCAAAAATCCCAATTTAAATAGACTCTAAATTGTGTGCATCTTCAAATTTTGGCTTGGTCAGGGGTGCCAATACCCCATATTATGACGGGCAGATGGAGACATTTTTTGAGAAATTGAATGTCTCATATTGCTGAGAGGTATACAATGTTGTAGTTTGTTGGATGGTAATGATGGTTTTGTATTTTCTTACAAGAAAAAAGGCCTGTTTCTGGGCATCAAAAAAAAAAACACATAGTGTTATATTTACCATGTGTGTGAATGTGCATAGAGTAAAATGTTTGAACAACAACAAAGTGTAGCTTCTTTATCAAATACGCTCTAACCTTATTTGTGTATATTTTTGGTATTACTAGTGAAATGGTTGGTATTTACTAAAGGGAAATACACTTGGCACTACAAATGCACTAAGACAAACTAGGAGACAGCAAAAAAACTAACAAAATACAAAATTAAACCAGATATTTATTTTGTTCTTTCTCAAAAAATATTCAGACATGGCCTGGCATAGGAATTGCCCCCCTACCCGTGAAATATTCAAGATTTTTCTGGCGAACCTCACGGGCATTTTGGGGGGGAAAGCCAGGACGGCCAGATTCTAGGCCCGGCAGGGTATTGCCAGCAGGGATGAGCCGAACACCCCCCTGTTCGGTTCGCACCAGAACCTGTGAACAGACAGAATGTTCACGTGAACTTTAGAACCCTATTAAATACAATGGACTCGAACGTTTGAAATCTAAAGTGCTAATTATAAAGGCTAATATGCAATTTATTGTCCTAAAAAGTGTTTGGGGACCCGGGTCGTGCCCCAGGGGACATGTATCAATGCAAAAAAAAGTTTAAAAAATAGACGTTTTTACGGGAGCGGTGATTTTAATAATGCTTAAAATGAAAAAATAAAAGTGAAATTTTCCTTTACATTTCGTACCTGGGGGGTGTGTATGATATGCATGTAAAGTGGCGCATGTTTCCTGTGTTTAGAACTGTCTCTGCACAAAATGTCATTTTTGAAGGAAAAAAAGTAATTTAAAACTCACTCGCGGCTATTAATAAATTGTCGGGTTTTATCAATACATAGAAAAGTCATTGATAAAAATAAAAAAAAAGCGTGGGGGTTCCCCCAAATTCAATTACCAGGCCCTTCAGGTCTGGAATGGATATTAAGGGGAACTGCGCCGCAAATTTAAAAAAAAATGGCGTGCGGTTCCCCCTAAATATCCATACCAGGCCCTTCAGATCTGGCATGGATTTTAAGGGGAACTCCACCCCAAATGTAAAAATAAATGGCGTGGAGTCCCCCAAAAATCCATACCAGACCCTTATCCGAGCACGCAACCTGGCAGGCCGCAGGAAAAGAGGGGGAGACGAGAGAGCGCCCCCCCTCCTGAACCGTACCAGGCTACATGCCCTCAACATGGGGAGGATGTCCCCATGTTGATGGGGACAAGGGCCTCATCCCCACAACCCTTGCCCGGTGGTTGTGGGGGTCTGCGGGCAAGGGGCTTATCGGAATCTGGAAGACCCCTTTAACAAAGGGGACCCCCAGATCCCGCCCCCCCCCTATGTGAATTGGTAAGGGGTACATTGTACCCCTACCATTTCACGAAGAAAGTGTAAAAAAATTTAAATAAAAACACACCAACACCTTGGAAAAGTCCTTTATTAAAAAAAAAAAAAAAAAAACATTCCAGCGATGAAATCCAGTGTCCCACGGCGATCCTAATGTCCAGCGCTGTCCTTCATTGGTTGTGCCTGAGCGGACCTGATGGGGAACTTCCTCCGCCGTGTTTTAAATGTATAGACCCGCCCCTTCTAAAGTTCCCCATCAGGTCGCTCAGCGGACCAGATGCGGAACGCGAGAAGGGGCGGGTCTATACATGAATAACACAGTGAAGGAAGTTCCCCATCAGGTCCGCCCCCTCGGTATGTCAGGCGGGGCGGGTCTATACATTTAAAACACTGCGGAGGAAGTTCCCCATCAGGTCCGCTCAGGCTCAATCAATGACGGACAGCGCTGGTCATCGGATCGCCGCGGGACACTGGATTTCATCGCTGGAATGTTTTTTGTTTTTTTTTTTGTTTTTTTTTTAATAAAGGACTTTTCCAAGGTGTTGGTGTGTTTTTATTTACCTTTTTTTGACACTTTAGCCTCGTACACACGACCGAGAATCTCGTCAGGAAAAAACACGTCGTTTTTCTTGACGAGATTCTTGGACAAGAAACTTGTCCCGGCCGAGTGTACAGACGCTCAATTCAAAGAACCCGCGGTTCTTTGAATGGAGCGAACGCTGTGACGTCATCGACTACGACGAGCGTGCGCTCGTCACATTCAATGCCGTCGCCGCCATCTTGCTACACCCTAACTATGCCTAGGAAGCTACCGCGCATGCGTCAAAGTCATTTCGAGCATGCGCGGGCTTCCCGGAGGACAGGTAAGTGTACACACACACACTTTTCTCGTCGAGAAACAGGCTGACGAGAATCTCGACGAGAAAATAGAGAGCAGGTTCTCTATTTTTCTCGTTGAGATTCTTGTCGGTTTTCTTGACGAGAAACCTGATAGCCGCGTACACACGACCGATTTACTCGGCAAGAAAGCTCTGCCAGCAAGTTTCTTGTTGTTTTTCGATGAGAAACTCGGTCGTGTGTACGAGGCTTTTCTTCGTGAAATGGTAGGGGTACAATGTACCCCTTACCAATTCACATAGGGGGGGGCCGGGATCTGGGGGTCCCCTTTGTTAAAGGGGTCTTCCAGATTCCGATAAGCCCCCTGCCCGCAGACCCCCACAACCACCGGGCAAGGGTTGTGGGGATGAGGCCCTTGTCCCCATCAACATGGGGACATCCTCCCCATGTTGAGGGCATGTGGCCTGGTACGGTTCAGGAGGGAGGGGGGGCGCTCTCTCATCCCCCCCTCTTCCCCTGCGGCCGGCCAGGTTGCATGCTCGGATAAGGGTCTGGTATGGATTTTTGGGGGGACTCCACGCCATTTTTTTTTTAATTTGGGGTGGAGTTCCCCTTAAAATCCATGCCAGATCTGAAGGGCCTGGTATGGATATTTAGGGGGAACCGCACGCCATTTTTTTTTTCATTTGCGGCGGGGTTCCCCTTAATATCCATTCCTGACCTGAAGGGCCTGGTAATTGAATTTGGGGGAACCCCCACGCTTTTTTTTTTTTTATCAATGACTTTTCTATGTATTGATAAAAGCCGACAATTCATTAATAGCCGCTAGTGAGTTTTAAATTAAAAATGACACTTTGTGCAGGGACAGTTCTAAGCACGGGAAACAAGCGCGACTTTACATGCATATCATACACACCCCCCAGGTACGAAATTTAAAGGAATATTTCACTTTTATTGTTTCACTTTAAGCATTTTTAAAATCACTGCTCCTAAAAAAAAGGCAGTTTTTAAAACTTTTTTTTGCATTGATACATGTCCCCTGGGGCAGGACCCGGGTCCCCAAACACTTTTTAGGACAATAACTTGCATATAAGCCTTTATATTTAGCACTTTAGATTTCTCCCATAGACTTTTCGAATTTGCCGCGAACACCCCAAATTGTTCGTTGTTCGGCGAACGGGCGAACAGGCAATGTTCGAGTCGAACATGAGTTCGACTCGAACTCGAAGCTCATCCCTAATTGCCAGTTGGAAGTCCTGCCTCAGGCACAATTGAGGCAATATAATTTGTGGATTTCCTTATCAGAAAATTATGTAGCACACAGCAACAGAAAACAACGTAGTTAATTTTGTACTCCGCCAAGTGAATTGGTGTCATGAAAAGGCGGAACCGGCTGGCCATTATCCCAAAGGCATTCTCCACGACTCTTCGGGCCCTGGCCAGCCAGTAGTTGAACACCCTCTTCTCCGGGGTCAGGGTCCTTAGGGGAAATGGCCTCATGAGATGCGGTCTCAGTCCGAAGGCTTCATCAGCCAAAAACACAAAGGGGGGTCCTTCAACATTCCCTGCATCCGGTGGCAATGCAAGGTCATCACTCTGGAGACGGAGGACAAACTCCGTCTGGCTGAAGGATCCCCCATCGGACATCCGGCCATTCTTCCCCACATCCACATAGAGGAATTCATACCATGCTGACACCACCGCCATCAGCACAATGCTTTGAAACCCCTTGTAGTTGTAGAAGTAGGACCCAGAACGGGGGTGGCGGCACGATGCGGACGTGCTTCCCGTCAATGGCTCCACCGCAGTTGGGGAAGTCCCACCGCGTGGCAAACTCCGATGCCACAGTCTGCCATTCCTGTGGCGTGGAAGGAAGCTATTGAGTCAAACAAGATAAAAAAATATTAGTACTTTTGCACATAACATTGCAAGCAGATTATACTAAAATACATTCTAGCCCAACATCATTCTAAGTTTCCGTTTAATGTGTTTTAAAAAACACAAATCGAAGGCTCAAGTATCATATTCATCACCCCCTCTGATGGTCCATTGTAAAAATATTGGGGGGGGGCTAGATGAGTTTGGGAATGCTCAAAAATAAGGAGAACTAACATTTTGAGAAATTTTAGGGGGTGATTAGGGGGGAGGGTAAAGCACTACAATGGAGCTGCAGAAATACATTGGGAAGTGACTCGGCTAGGTGTGTTTGGGCCCAGGATAGCATTGCAGTGGCGGTGCGTCCATAGTGCGCTGCCCCCTCTCTCCTGCGTCCATCACTCAGAACAATACATAGGTTAATGCCTTGCATGAACTTATGTATTGTCGATGCCGCCCACTATTCAGGTGGATGGCCCCCTGTTGAGCGGCGGCCATCTGAATAACAGCGTCAGGTTTTTTTTTGGAAGTGCCTATCAGAGCCAGCGGCTATGATAGGCTTGCCGATTACAGCCTGAGGGCTGTAATTGGCTTCCAAAAAGTTAACCAGGGGACGCAGGGGGGGTGCGTTCCTTGGTTAAACACTGACAGGCTCCTCTGCCAATCATGTTCACCGAGTCTGTTTACCGGTAACCTGATTGGCTGATGCAACATCGAGGGTGGGAGAAGACATCGAGGAGAGAAGAAGGCGCTGACCAGAGGAAGGTAAGTGCAGGGCTGGGGGGGGGGGGGAAATGGCTGCATTTGAGGGGACAAACTTGCTGCATTTGAGGGGACAAACTGGCTGCATTTGAGATACGAACCCACAAGCACAAACTGAACCGCAGAAAACAAACTGGCTGCATTTGAGGGGGAAACTGGTGGCGCTTAATAGGCACAGTCGCGGAAATGGATGTTTTTTCCTTTTAAATTTTTTGGGTGGCCCCCAAACATTTTGAGCACCAGCCGCCACTGCTGGAGAGGCTAGTGAAGGGAAATATGCATGGAGGAGAAAAAACAGGCATTTAAAAGCTTATAGCATGCATGAGGACAAAGGGGACATTCTCAGCATATTACAATCATGGTAATTATGGAAGGATGAAAGAAATACAATACATTAGCATACATGAAATACATAGAATGTGTTGTTAAAGGAGAAAACTTACCCTAATATAGTCCTCCTGCAGGACTTGGATAATAGCAGAACAGGTGTCTGGGATTATGAGGCCCAGAGCCTGGGGGGAGATGCCTGTCGTGAACTTCAAGTCCTGCAGACTTCTCCCTGTCGCCAGGTAGCATAACGTGGCGATGAGCCTCTGCTCAGCACTGATGGCTTCCCGCATAACAGTGTCCTGCCTGGTAATATAGGGGGACACCAAAGCCAAAAGATGCTGAAAAACGGGGTCAGACATCCGCAGAAAATTCCTGTAGTCCTCAGGATTATTCTCCACGATCTCCCGCAGCAGAGGCATGTGACAGAATTGGTTCCGCTGGAGCAACCAATTCTTGGTCCATGAACTCCTCCTCACCCCGTTCATGGACTCGTCTTGGTCCAAGACAAGCAGACCAACACCAAGTGCCCACACAGCATGAATTCGACGACGAGAACGTACCCGCGACATGGCTAGGAGACGGTCGTCTGATCAGAACGTACTAAACAGAACGCACTTTAGAACAGCAAGGCCTATGAAGAACGAACTGAAATTCAGAAACGAACAGGCAAGAATGCACTGTAAAACAGATACGACCTGCCTACACGCCCTGAAAGACAAGATACGAACCCACAAGCACAAACTGAACCGCAGAAAACAAACTGAAAGCACGAAGACTGAAAAGCGCGAATCGTCTCTTCCCAAACTTTTACTTCACATGCGGTAACATGAGATCAGCAAAAGCAGCCCAAGGGGTGGCGCCATTGAAATCGAGCTTCCCCTTTATACTGCCGTCGTATGTGCTGGACGTGACCGCGCAGAACAACGACGAGATTTGAAATTGACAGTGTGTATGCAAGGAAAGCTTGACAAGAATCTCATCAAGCTTGACAAGAATCTCGTCGAGAAAAACGACGTGTTTTTAACGACGAAAAACTCGGTCGTGTGTACGAGACTTGAGTGAAAAAAGTTTTATCTACTCGGGAGGAGCAAGACAAGGCTTGAGTCTCTATGGTCCAGTGGAAATTGTTGCTTTGTGCAGGAATCGTTATTAAACAAGCTAACACTTTTACAGTGAGAGCCCATTCACACAGGGGCGTCTTTGGATCCGACTCCAAATCGCCCCAGGTCGCCCCTAGTCGCCTCAGGTCGCGCTGGCTGAAGAAATCAATGCAAGTTAATGGAGCCGTCCTTATGCACACTACTGCAGTTGCTCTGACTTCAAAAAAGGTCCCTGTACTACTTCAATCCGACTCCTAGGCGACCTGTAACCATTCATTTCAATGGGAGTCGCCTCTCACTGTCTTAATAGGAGCAACTCTCCAGGAAGAAAACATACATTTATCAGGCAAAACTCTCTCTCCCCCCTCCCTCCCACAGAGCTGATTCTTATTTGATTGGCCACTGGAATGTCTCCTGTCCTGCAGGCAACTTGGAGTTGCCTTGTAAATAGCTCCAGGTGGCGCTGTGATTCATACTCAGGTCTTGTCTGAGTTGCCTCATAAAATCACGCTGGAAGTCGTGTTGCCCCTGTGTGAATGGGCTCTGAGCTGCAGCAAAAATAGCAACATGGCTCTATCAGTTATCAATGGGGAAAAGAAAAATATACCATTGAGATGTAACTAGAAACAAATCTGTGGGAATGTCAGACATGATCTCAACTGTGTTAAATCTATTATTTTGTAGGTACCAATTACAGTAAGTATAATGATGAATAATTACTTTAAATTATATGTCAAAAGTATTTTATAAGTAAAAAAAATGTAAAAGAACTTTAGCTGCCTGCAAATCATGTCTATTTGTTACAATGTCCTTATCCTTACACATATCTGATTGCATTTGATAATATATTGGGCTTTGTTGCGCAATAAGCAGATAAGAATTCACTTGCACTGCAGGCTCATGCTATATGTTGGGCTGAGCAGTAATTGCCTTTATGGCCATGCTCCATGGCCCTGCTTTATGACGTAGCTTACTCTGGGTGATCAGGTAGGTAGTAGCAAGGGAAACTTGGCTAATTTTCAGCAAAAGGCTTTTTGTTTTGGAAAACTTTAAAGCAGATGTAGTTTGAGGGGTGCCAACTGTGTGTGTCATTGACTCCTATCATGGGCCATGGCCTCTGTCTTCCATACCCGATCAGCCTGATCAGTGAGTCCACCAAACCTGCGGGCCAATTGAGACATGGCCTGCTCATGTCACTTGTAATTCACACTTACAACTTTTAGTTGGGGTGCTCATATTCAGTGAGATCAGGTCTGACATTCCCACAGATTTGTTTCTAGTTACATCTCAATGGTATCTTTTTCTTTTTCACATTGACAACTGATAGAGCCATATTGCTATTTTTGCTGTAGCTGACTGTAAAAGTGTTAGCTTGTTTAATAACGATTCCTGTACAAAGCAACAATTTCCACTGGGCTATAGAGACTAAATCTACAGTTGGCAGCTAGATTGTTAACATTTTAACAGAACAGGTAGTGGTCCAAATGATCAAACAGGGAGGAACTTGAGTCATGTCACTGTTAGTAAGGCGCCAAGTGGCAGAGATTTATTTTCTTGTTTTTTGTTTCTTTTTTTTTGTCTTTTGTGCTTATATATAAAGTATATAGTCTATGTAAATAATTAGTTTTTTTCTCAGGGAACTGCTGTTTGCTATGCCTGTTTAAAAGACTGTAAGCTCATCCAGGGAGTCATGCAAACCCCGCTGCCAAGCTAATCCCTTACACACGAAGAAGGTAGCGCCCACCTGTGTAAGTACTGTAAAGCCCTGTACACACGATTGGATTTCCTATGGATTCTAATCCGATGGATTTTTCCATCGGAAATCCGATGAAGCTGACTTCCATCAGTCTTGCCTACACACCATCAGTCAAAAATCCGACCGTCCCAAACGCTGTGACGTAAAACACTCAGACAAGCCGATAAAAATGAAGTTCAATGCTTCTGAGCATGCGTCGACTTGATTCTGAGCATGCGTGGGTTTTTTGTCCGATGGAGTTCCACACAGACGATCGGAATTTGCTATCGTTTTTTTTCCCATCGGATAAATTTAAAACATGTTCTATTTTTTCTCACCGATGGAAAAAAAAACGATGGGGCCCATACACGATCGGTTTGTCCGATGAGAAAAGTCCATCGGACTGTTTTCATTGGTAAAACCGATCGTGTGTACAGGGCATTAGTGTGGTAAAGGCCAACATGGAGGAGTTACTCAGAAATCTTGTTTTGGAAACCACCAATCAACAGCAGGCAAATGCAAAAGTGCAGCAGAGCCTTGCAGCCCAACAGTAAGCCCAGCAAGCCCAATTGCTAGCCCTGGAAATCCAAAACCTGCCACACAAAATTGCTGTTGCAGCAAGAGCAGGGATACCCATGAGAAATTGGGGCAATTATGAAGCAGCCTCCACACAGGCAGCAGGCAGATAGAGTTACTCCATCAATATACTGTTTTTCTTGGTAAGCCCAAAAGGCCTATTCTGACCTGGAACCTGAAGAAACATGGGACTATGCTTGTCTGAAAGCGTAAATATTGGTGTGGCTGGGTGTAACTCTGGGCTGTCCAGGTACAGCGTGTTCACTGGCTGAAAAGTATCTAGCCACCTAGAATCTAACCTGATTCTAGTAAATCATCAGGTGGTTATGAGGAGCCTTCTGAGTTTCCCTTGTCTCAGATAACAAGGGAAGCAACAGAACCTAGGAACGAGCCCCCATTCTCACAAGAGGACTAACAAACCGTTATGTTAGCCAGTTTATATGTTCAGAGAGAAAATGTTGCCACTGAACAACTGAAGGACCCCACACTAATTAGTACCTGGGAAAATGTGGTAAAAGTAGATGGGGTAAAAATGGAAAAAATCCGCGCTAACCGTGACTTAAAATAAATTAGTGAATTAAATTACTAAAAAAGTGACTATTGAAAATATATGTGATAATAGTCAGTGTGATAAGGTGAATTGATGGGTGCTGCTAAAGTGAATAATAGCTGGAATAACCGCTACATAAATATATGCAAAAAACAGAAAATAACAATGCGCTACCCTTAAACAAGCAAACAAAGTGCCACTGGTTCATATGTGTTCGCACACAAATGAAAAATAAAAATACAAATAAAAATAAAAAACACCAAAGGAAACAAAGTCCTGTGCAAATGACAATATACCTATAGTGTCACCTATAAAAACTACCAATGTATATGAAAAAATTAAATATATAGAAAGTTCCAAATGAGATTGATTCTCAAGTAAGCCGAGCAATCACATCTGCTGGTGTATATGTGATATAATCTTCTAAGCAGTTGTACGTGAAGACTCCACATCCAAATGGTTCAGATAAGGTATAGAAGAAATGGCAGCTTACCGAATCCGGTGGATCTCTATGACGGAGATCAATAGGGGCTCAAGCTCATATATTCCTCCCACCGAACTATCGGCCAACGGACACTGGACTCGGACGATATCTCCCGCTTGTTCCAAGACAGAAAAAAATCTCCCTCCCAGTACCAGCTGGCGTGCTTAACTCATGCGGAAAAAGGAGTTTATGGAAGAAAGAAAAATAAAAAACTCATGGTGCTGTATTCTTTTGGAAATTAAGATACCCTTTATTTAGGCTGGATAAAAGTAACATCAGACAAGTTTTCTAATCAGGAGCGGCAAGCTCAAAAAAACGCTGCTTGTACTCAGCTGCGGTCTATGCCGATCAGCTGTAGCGTAGTGACGTCACGTTCGGCAGAGCTGAGTTAAGCACGCCAGCTGGTACTGGGAGGGAGATTTTTTTCTGTCTTGGAACAAGCGGGAGATATCGTCCGATTCCAGTGTCCGTTGGCCGATAGTTCGGTGGGAGGAATATATGAGCTTGAGCCCCTATTGATCTCCGTCATAGAGATCCACCGGATTCGGTAAGCTGCCATTTCTTCTATACCTTATCTGAACCATTTGGATGTGGAGTCTTCACGTACAACTGCTTAGAAGATTATATCACATATACACCAGCAGATGTGATTGCTCGGCTTACTTGAGAATCAATCTCATTTGGAACTTTCTATATATTTAATTTTTTCATATACATTGGTAGTTTTTATAGGTGACACTATAGGTATATTGTCATTTGCACAGGACTTTGTTTCCTTTGGTGTTTTTTATTTTTATTTGTATTTTTATTTTTCATTTGTGTGCGAACACATATGAACCAGTGGCACTTTGTTTGCTTGTTTAAGGGTAGCGCATTGTTATTTTCTGTTTTTTGCATAAAAGTAGATGGGGAACTAGTTAAACCAGATGAGAGGTTTGCCCTCTCATACTTCATCATGTAAAGGCACCTATTATACCAGGGGGGACACAAAGGACGGAGGAAACTATTGAGCAACTGGTAGTGCTAAAAACCTTACCAAATTTGGTGTGAAATTTGGCCTGTGGTCAAATTCCAAGGGGAGCAGAGAAAACTCAAGAGAGAATAATACAGGGGTTCTACTGACCTGGGGTGCTAGGGAGGTGGAAATGTACTGTTCTTCATGCCCTATGTGTAAGATATCTGCACCAATGGCAGTTTTCAGTAGCCCTTTGGTTCCCCTTTCCATCACTGAGGTACGTTACGAGAGGATCGCTATGAATTTGGTCGTCCCTTCCTTGAGGTCAACTAGGGGGCATAAACATTATCTAGTGATAATGAATTATGCCCCCTGTTATTCAGAAGTGATTCCTCTCCTAAGCACTTTAGCCAAAACAATAGCCAAAGTGCTGTTTCATGTTTTCAGTTGCGTAAGTAATCCCTAATAGATCCTTACAGACCAAGGCACCCAATTTACTGTATGTCTCAGGTGACTTAAGAGCTTTGCAAATTACCTTCGGTGTACCATCCTTAAACAGACGGGTTTGTCAAAAGATTCAACAAAACTCTAAAACAGATGTTGTGGAAAGTGGGGTCCATCGAGAGAGTTTATTAAAGTGCAGTCGTCTGTTTAAGTAAAGGCACAGATGGCAGTCAGGTGTTAACAGACAGGCGGTCCGTTTACATCCGACCGCTCATAAAGGACAGCGGGCTGTGGCTGTGTTACACACTCTGCATAAGCGGAGCAGACACAGATAAGCCGTCTGCTTGCTCAGCAGGGAACAGGCCTCCACTAGGAGTCCGCCCCATGTGTAAGGGGCTTTAATTATTAGGTAAATTATACATTTTGTTTATTTATTAGCACACAGCATCGGGGCTTATCAATGTTTCCCCTCTTTATAGCAATAAACCTTTAACAGATGTTTTAATGCCTTTGCCAAATTTACATAAGAAATATCACTTCTGCCTTTATCCAAGTTGAGAAAATGTCTCCTCACTTCCTGTTTAAAAATCCATCAAACATTGAGGCCACCACCCTTCTTTACTTTCCCTTCCTATACAATGCAGTGCTTGGTGCCCCAAAGCTGATCTTTGTGGGGGGGGGGGGGGTCTTTTTTCAGAAACTCATATGTGCATAGGAGCAGATCAGGACAAGCTAGCATTATTTTACTTTCCTTTTGTTGTTCAGTACAGGATTCTTTAAGGTGGTGACTAGAAATAAAGGCTGATTTATACTATGTGTGGAGGCTTGCTTAAGCTGCACTGGATCAACACAGGTCACTGCAAGTGCAGATAGAAAACAATTGTTTCCTATGTGCCCTATTCACACCACAACAAAGTGGTGATGTGCACCGCAGTGCCCTGCAGTGCATCACATGGTATGATTTGTCACCATATGTTTGGAGTGTACAGACTTGAACGAGGTGTCACCTTGTGACAATTCAATGAAGCTGAAATAAAGTGAAGAAAAGTAAATAGCGCATCACACTGGATGTTAGAGGAACAGCAGCCCGCCAACTAAGTGAGTTCTTAGACCTACAAATGCCATGTAAAATAGAAAAAGACTGGTGTTATGGAGTTAATATATGCACTTTAAATTTTTCTGAGAATTTCTTAATCCTATTTGATATTACTTGGGCTTTAGCACCCTCTTTCTTTTGTTCTGTATGGTTGAATATTAGCATGTGTGCTCAGATGAATTAAGGTGCATGTACACTGTAAACTAAATCTTTTTTGCTCTCTTTTTGTCAGTTAAAATTACTATTGAAAACACATGCCTCTCCTGCACTGTTTTCAGTTTACTTTATGTCTAGTTTGCTCTTTGAATGACAGAACACCTCCCCCATGCAGGCCCGGCAAAAAGGACAGCTGCCCTGGGCCCAGTGTTTGTTGTGGGGCCCAAAGCAGCTGCCCCTTGAGCCTGCAACTAGTTTTTCCAGCCAGGGGCAGACTGCCCGAGGGCCCGGGGTCAGTGGGTGGCTCCATGGCCTCCCCATGCGAAGAGCCCAGATAATGCCTGCTGCGGCTGAGCAGATCTCTGATCTCTTCTCCAGGATGGACGGTCTGTGATGGAGGATCTGCCTGAGCTGGCACCTGGTGATCAGTGAGAATCCAGTCTGCCAGAGACTCAAGGTACTGCATGGCAGTCCTTATCTGCCCGACACTGACAGCATCCCATGACGTCACCCCCTGACCAAGAGCACTCCGAAAATCTCCACTGCTGTCCGCCCGTGACCTCACACACACAGCTTTGACAATATGTATGCCATTCATCCGCAGATGATGCCACCTACTGATCCCCTTTCATCATCATTACCCTGTTCCTGGCATCCCACCACCCTACCTCCTGTCATCATACTCCTTATCATCACCCCCCCTGTACCCCACTGTCAGCTTCCTAGAAACCTACCACCTGTCATCATCATCTCCATCCTCATCATAATCTCCCTGTACCTGGAATCCTGCCACCCCATCCCCTGTTATCATCTTCCCCCCTGTACCCCACTGTTATCATCCTACCCACTACTGGCATCCTACCACCCAAACCCCTGTCATCATCATCCTCATATTCATCCATTCCGGTACCCAACTGCCAGCTCCCTACCACGCCACCCACTGTCATCATCATCCCCCTGTACCTCACCTCTGACATCCTATCTCCCTACCCCCTTTCAAAATCATCCTCATCTTCATCCCCCTGTACCCCTCTTCCAGCTTCCTACCACCCCACCCCCTGCCATTATCACCCCCCCTGTACCACCCCACCCTCTGCCATCATCATCATCCTCATCCATCCCGGTACCCCACTGCCAGCTTCCTACCACCACACCCCCTGTCATCATCATCATCCCCCCCTGTACCCCATTGCCAGCATCCTACCACCCAACCCCCTGTTATCATCATTTTCATCTTCATCCCTCCTGGTACACCACTTCCAGCTTTCTACCACCTAACCCCCTGTCATTATCACCCCCCCCTGTACCACCCCACCCTCTGCCATCATCATCATCATCCTTATCCATCCTTGTACCCCACTGCCAGCTTCCTACCAACCCACCCCCTGTCATCATCATCATCCCCCCTGTACCCCATTGCCAGCATCCTACCACTCAACCCCCTGTTATCATCATTTTCATCTTCATTCCTCCTGGTACACCACTTCCAGCTTCCTACCACCCCACCCCCTGTCATTATCACCCCCCCCTGTACCACCCCACCCTCTGCTATCATCATCATCCTCATCCATCCTTGTACCCCACTGCCAGCTTCCTACCACCCCACCCCCTGTCATTATCATCATCTCCCCCTGTACCCCATTGCTAGCATCCTACCACCCAACCCCCTGTTATCATCATTTTCATCTTCATCCCTCCTGGTACACCACTTCCAGCTTCCTACCACCCCACCCCCTGTCATCATGATCCCCCTTGTACCCCACTGCCAGCTTCCTACCACCCCACTCACTGTCATCATCATCCCCACCTCTACATCCTACCGCCCTGTCCCCTGTCATCAACATCCCCATTTTCCTCCTGTACCCCACCTCTGGCATCCTACCACTCTACCCCTGTTATCATCATCCTGATCTTCATTCCCCCTGTACCCCCCGGCCAGCTTCCTACCACCCCACCCACTGTCATCATAATCTCCTTTGTATCCCACTGGTAATATCCTACCACTCCACCCATTGTTGTCTGTACCCCATTATTGGTGAGATATGACCTCAGCCTCTCACCCCAACGCTGCCACCATCACCCCAGACTGCATCCTGCCATCCAACAAACTGTACCCCAACAGTTGCATCCCACACCACGATGCTTCCCTGCCCCCCCCCCCCAGTGAGCGGTAATAATGTGCTGTAACCTCTAGCAGCCAATCAGTGAGCGATAATGATAAGCAGTAACCTATAGCAACCAATCAGTCCGCAGTAATAAAGTGCAGTAACTTCTAACAACCTATTAGTGAGCGGTAATGATGTGCAGTGAACTCTAGCAACCAATGAATGAGCGGTAATGACATGCAATAACCTCTAGCAACCAATCACTGAGTGGTGATAATTGTGCAGTAACCTCTACCAACCAATCAGTGAGTGGTAAGGAAGTGCAGCAACCTCTAGCAACCAATCAGTGAGCAGTAAGGATGTGCAGTAACCTCTTTTTTTTTGATAAGTCTATGCATGTTTGTTTGTTTTTTGGGATGTTGGGGTGCAGAGCAAAATTGCTCGGGGTGGGGCAAGGAAATGTTTGTCCAGGGTCCAATCGATATTAAAGACAGCCCTGCCCCCATGTTATGGAGAAAAGGAGAGGGGAAAGTGTTCCGCAGTCCCAAAAGACTTCCTGTCCTTCAGTGACAATGATGCTTCTTATAGACACAATACACTCTAGGACAGAAAGGGGACTATTTATAAAACATTGAACATCACAAACATTTGCACATGCTCAATGAATTTTCTTATCATAGGTACTTGTAGCACCAACAATTTATGCAGTGCTTTACACATATACAGTATCAGGGCTTTTTTTCTCAGAAAATAGGAGCAGGAACTCAACAGTAGATGACCCCCCAAACCCCCCCTCCCCCCCCCCCACGCACACAATTTTGCCAACATTGGAAGGGTCTTCTATCGGGAGTGCATTACGTACAAAGTGCAGAGTTCTGAGGGGGGGGGGGTGTTACAGAATGCAGAGTTCAGAGGTGTGCTGCATACAGAGTGCAAAGTTCAGGGGTGCACTACACAGAGTTCAGCCTTCTTCCACAGCTGCTTACCTCTGAATCCCCCATTCACATCTCACTTTCACCCCTCTTTAGCTCTGACCTCTGTATGCAACTCCCCTTCCACTGCCCTCATCTTCTCATTCCCTCCTTAAAAGCTCCACCATCTTCCACATGTCTTAATTGTGTTGCTGTATTAAACTGAAGCACCCAGCCGGCTCTAGTACCTCCCCACACACTCTAGGTGGCTCTGCCTACTCACTTGCAGGCAGATCATCCAGTGGGGGTGCCGGAATCTGCACTGCACCCCGGCACCTGCGTCTCCCTTCTCCCCATCCTGCACTCAGTGGGAGTCGCTTAGGAGATCATATCTGTGGAAGCCATTGGGAGACAAGCTGCCACTTGTGAACACAGAAGCCAGACTTCTGTGTTTACAAGTGATAGTGGGAGCAGTGGGTCTGAGCCACCAAGTTCCAGCTGACAAAAAAGCCCTGTACAGTATATTGTACATTCAACATTAGTCCCTACCCCTCAACGAGCTTACAATCTAAGGCCCCTAAACTCATATTCATACATACACATACTAGGGCCAACTTAGACAGGAGCCAATTAACCTACCAGCATGTCTTTGGAGTGTGGGAGGAAACCCCCATTGGCACAGGGAGAACATGCAAATTTCACAGAGGTAGTGCTGTGGTTAGGATTCAAACCGACGACCCTAGTGTTGCCAGGGAGAAGTGCCAACACTTAGCCACTGTGCATGGCTGTAATTTCTGTAATAGATTCATTCCTATATTGTTATCTCCATCTAGTGGCCAAAATAGAGAATAGTATCCTGAAATACCTCAATGACAATATACTGTATACAGCATTTTGGCTATGAAAGCTGATAATCATAGGAATTAATCTATTAGAGAAATTACGCCTGAAATAAAGAGGGGAAGTTTGAAAAAAATAAAATTATTACAGCCACCACACTGCAATATATTACATTTTTGTTCTTGGGTTTAGATACATACACTTTAAAAATAAACAACAAAGGTTGTCCTCCAACAAAAGCCTTTTGCTTTTAAATGTAGAGAAGAGATGTGGGGTCTTATAGACCCCACATCTCTCCTAAAGAGGACCTATCTTCCCTTATTTCTATTACAAGGGATGTTTACATTTTTACAAGTGTTCAGAAAAAAAATAAAAAGGGACAGTGTAAAAAAAATAAAAAATAAGGAAAATAAATAAGATTTTTTTTTTAAAGCGTCCCCCATCCCTCCATGCTCACATGCAGAAACTAGTGCTAGATCCCCTCTGTAACTCTAAATAGGTAATCTGTAAACTATTTTAAAGCGTTGCCTATGAAGATTTAAAGGTATAGTAGTTTATCACCATTCCACAAGCGTGTGCAATTTTAAACCATGACATGTTAGGCATCCATTTACTCGGCATAACATCATCTTTTATATTTTACCAAAAAAATGGGTTATATATTGTGTTTTTTTTGCATTAACCCCTTGAGACCCGGGCCATTGACGAATGACGGCCTCAATGTGGATCTAGAAATCCGAGAGGCCGTCATTATACGGCCTCGGGTATTCTGGCCACTAGGGGGCGCCCGGCGCATCACTGGGATGCCGATTTGCGTGCCTGGCGGCCGCGATGTCCGCCAGGTACCCGCGATCGGCGTGTACACAGAGCAGGGATGTGGATCTCTGTGTGTAAACACAGAGATCCATGTCCTGTCAGGGAGAGGGACCGATGCTGTGTCCCTTGTACATAGGGACACAGCTCGGTCACCTCCCCCAGTCAGTCCCCTCCCCCACACAGTAGTAATCACTCCTAGGGAATACATTTAACCCCTTCCTCGTCCCCTAGTGTTAACCCCTTCCCTGCCAGTGTCATTTTTACAGTAATCAGTGCATTTTTATAGCACTGGTCACTGTAAAAATGACAATGGTCCCAAAATGGTGTCAAAAGTGTCCGATGTGTCTGCCATAATGTCGCAGTCACAATAAAAATCGCTGATCGTCGCCATTACTAGTAAAAAAAAAAAAATATTAATAAAAATGCAATAAAACTATGCCCTATTTTGTAGACGCTATAACTTTTGCGCAAACCAATCAATAAACGCTTATTGCGATTTTTTTTTACCAAAAATATGTAGAAGAATACGTATCGGACTAAACTGAGGGAAAAAAATATATTTAAAAAAAAAAAATTGGGATATTATTATAGCAAAAAATAAAAAATATTGTGTTTTTTTCAAAATCGTCGCTCTTTTTTTGTTTATAGCGCAAAAAATAAAAACCGCAGAGATGATCAAATACCACCAAAAGAAAGCTCTATTTGTGGGAAAAAAAGGACGTCAATTTTGTTTGGGAGCCACGTCGCACGACTGCGCAATTGTCATTCAAATCGTGACAGCGCTGAAAGCTGAAAATTGGCCTGGGCAGGAAGGGGGTTTAAGTGCCCAGTAAGCAAGTGGTTAAAATTCATTAAAGTGTATCTTTCCCCAAAAATTGTGTTTGAAAAACTGCTGCGCAAATACTGTGTGACATACAAAAATTGCAAAAATTACCAATTTATTCTCTAGGGTCTCTGTTAAAAAATATATATATATATATATATATATATAATGTTTGGGGGTTCTAAGTAATTTTCTAGCAAAAAAATACAGATTTTTACTTGTAAAGTGTCAGAAAAGGCTTGGGTACTGAAATAGCAAATGGAGAAAGTTTACCCATAACAACATACCTTTGTTTTAGGCTTGTAGCCACACATTTATAAGCAATATTTAAAATATTTTAAGTAAATACACCCCCTCTCCAGTAGGTGGGCTATTTACTAAAGAAGATACCGTATATACTCGAGTATAAGCCGACCCGAATATAAGCACCTAATTTTACCACAAAAACTGGGAAAACGTATTGACTCGAGTATAAGCCTAGGGTGTCCATCTGCATGCCTCACCGTGCCTCACTGTGTCCATGTGCATGCCTCACTGTGCCCATGCCTCACTGTGTCCATGCCTCACTGTGCCTTACTGTGCCCATGCCTCACTGTGTCCATGCCTCACTGTGCCCATGCCTCACTGTGCCCATGCCTCACTGTGTCCATGAATAGACTGACGTTTAACATGGGAGTCTATGGAACGGGTGCCCGGGTTTGAAAAATCGGTGCTCCCCGGCCGTAGGTCCCCCAGACAACAAACTTTGCACACTTGTAGAGGAGAAATGGGGCTACATGTGTGCCAAGTTACCGGTACCCCCAAATTCCGGGAGATCAGGCGAAAAAAGGCGACTAGAGTATAAGCCGAGGGGGGCATTTTCAGCACAAAAAAATGTGCTGAAAAACTCGGCTTATACTCGAGTATATACGGTAACTTATAATTTTTGCAGAGTAGGTCTAAATACAACTGTTTACTTCTATTTGCTCAAGGAATGGTATATGGTTAACTAAAATAGGTACATATTTACAATTCACCATTAGGTGGCACCAACATCATATTGGATGCTATGTTATTATAAGTATGGCAATAAAACAATAGAGCTTTCTACTGATAAAGGTGTTTATATGTAGAAATGTTTTATAAGAAATCATGACAATAAGCTGAAGAAGAAAGCTATTGTGTGTGATGTCTCAGTTTCAGTTAACATTTGGTAAGGCTTATTAGTGCCCCTGTTTCTTCTGTAAAAATAGCTACCCATTAACATTAGATGATTGTCAAACTAATCCAGCCAATTGGCTTAGAAATAATTGTATGCCTATGAACGCACTGCCACCTCTACAGACACCTCCTGACCTACTGATTTATAGGAGGGTGGCGACTGTTTCAAATAGATTTTGCCAAAAGATTGCTGTTTTCCTAAGAAAAGGTGGGTTTTTGGCACATTTGCCTAAAATAATTGTACATGTAGGCAGCATTCTTAACAAAGATCTTTTAGTGTTCAGTCTTTTTTAAGTATACAGCTGGCATAAGAGCTTGCTCACACTGGCACTGGGTAACTAAAAGCTGCTTCGGCAACATTCCACCCACACTCTCTGGATGGCCTCTACTAGGAGAAACAAATGTTGCATACCACATTCTGGCTCAGTTCAGTTTTCGGCACCTGGTATTTGGAATGAGCTCATTTAGGTCCAGAAATGTGCACCAAGTGTTCCCTTTGAAAGAGACCCAGAGATTCATATAGCTGGAAAATAACTATATCAGGGTACACACTATAAAGGAAAGACAGAGTAGGAGAGGTGGATTTGTCATTTATGTCAAAAATAGCATAAGGCTAACATTAATTTAAAAAAAACAAATTAACTACTTGAAGCCCTCTAAATCTGTCTTCAAACTGGAGAGGGATTTGTAATGTGAACATGATGTCTATGGGTTTATGTACTTTAAGTTGTTGTTGGGTACATTACATTAATATATTTTCATATCCATGTGTTCTGAACAGCTAGAACTGTAGAGTCTAAAATAAAGTCAGGCAGAAAGGACAGATGAAAGCCATAATTGGCAAAGAATTGGGACTGTCCTATAGATGAATGACTGGTGTTATTGTGGGAAAATTCTGCCAATAGTAACAGCGATACCAAGTCGTCCTGGGCAAAGGATGTAAAACCTTGAATGTACTGTTCGATTTTCTGGTTAGTCATTTGTTTGCCCGTTGGTTTGAGGGTGGTAAGTCTAAAGTTTTATCCTCTCGCCACAGCAATCTTAATTTAGGCAGCAATGTTACTCCAGGAAGGCAAGAGACACCCACAAAGGCTTACTTGACCTGTGAAAGAAGATCAGTTTGTAATAACAAAAAGTTACCTGCGGACAGGATGGTGTCCGGCACAGGTGGTTCTTTTGGGTCATCATGCATTCGAGATTTGGCATCTGGCTTAAAATTCTTTGATCCAGGTCAGTAGGTTATGTGGAATAGAAATCTTGAGAAGAACAGCACCCATCGAGCTTGGCGTGGCTTCAGATGCTTGGCATATACAATGGACTGCTCGTTCCAACAGATACCTCCATTCTTCCAGGGCAGCTTTGATGGCAAGCCGTTCCCGACCCCCCACATCATTTCTCTCTACTAGGAAAAGTTTGCGTGAGAAGAAGGTCACGGGATGCATTAAATCCTTGAGACCCTGGCGTTATGAGACAACTTCCCCTACTGAGATTTCGGATGCATCTACTTCCAATACGTACAGCAAAGTTGGATCAGGATGACTGAGAATTAGGGATGAGCTTCGTGTTCGAGTCGAACATACGTTCGACTCGAACATCGGCTGTTCGATCGTTCGACGAAGATCGAACGATTTGGGCCGTTCGCGCCAAATTCGAGTGACGCGAACGGCCCACAATGCACTACGCCATCGCAGTGTCATCCAGGCGCTGTGATTGGCCAAGCATGCACTGTGACCCCGCATGCTTGGCCAATCACAGCGCCGGCAGCGAGGAGAGCAATGATTGGCCACAGGCAGGATGCCTGTGGCCAATTATTGCTGAGGGTGTTTAGTACACGCCCCACACTATAAAAGGCCGCCAGCACGGCGGCCTAGTGTAGTGTGATCCGGAGCAGGGATAGAGCAGCATAGGCAGGGACAGAGACTTTTATTTCTTTCTTGCTTAACCTGGATTCCTTTAGTTTAGGGAAAGAGAAGGATAGGTAGGGAGAGTGTCAGTGTGTTTTGTGCTTGTGCTATATTGTGCTTAAAAAAAACATTTTTTCTAGGGACAGAAAACTGTAGGTAGGGAGAGTGTGTCAGTTTCTTTCACTGTCAAAGTCCTTGTTTCCAGGGACCTGGAAGGACAGTGAGTGAATTCTCCTTGTGCTAAATTGTGCTTAAAAAAAACATTTTTTCTAGGGACAGAAAACTGTAGGTAGGGAGAGTGTGTCAGTTTCTTTCACTGTCAAAGTCCTTGTTTCCAGGGACCTGGAAGGACAGTGAGTGAATTCTCCTTGTGCTAAATTGTGCTTAAAAAAAACATTTTTTCTAGGGACAGAAAACTGTAGGTAGGGAGAGTGTGTCAGTTTCTTTCACTGTCAAAGTCCTTGTTTCCAGGGACCTGGAAGGACAGTGAGTGAATTCTCCTTGTGCTAAATTGTGCTTAAAAAAAACATTTTTTCTAGGGACAGAAAACTGTAGGTAGGGAGAGTGTGTCAGTTTCTTTCACTGTCAAAGTCCTTGTTTCCAGGGACCTGGAAGGACAGTGAGTGAATTCTCCTTGTGCTAAATTGTGCTTAAAAAAAACATTTTTTCTAGGGACAGAAAACTGTAGGTAGGGAGAGTGTGTCAGTTTCTTTCACTGTCAAAGTCCTTGTTTCCAGGGACCTGGAAGGACAGTGAGTGAATTCTCCTTGTGCTAAATTGTGCTTAAAAAAAACATTTTTTCTAGGGACAGAAAACTGTAGGTAGGGAGAGTGTGTCAGTTTCTTTCACTGTCAAAGTCCTTGTTTCCAGGGACCTGGAAGGACAGTGAGTGAATTCTCCTTGTGCTAAATTGTGCTTAAAAAAAACATTTTTTCTAGGGACAGAAAACTGTAGGTAGGGAGAGTGTGTCAGTTTCTTTCACTGTCAAAGTCCTTGTTTCCAGGGACCTGGAAGGACAGTGAGTGAATTCTCCTTGTGCTAAATTGTGCTTAAAAAAAACATTTTTTCTAGGGACAGAAAACTGTAGGTAGGGAGAGTGTGTCAGTTTCTTTCACTGTCAAAGTCCTTGTTTCCAGGGACCTGGAAGGACAGTGAGTGAATTCTCCTTGTGCTAAATTGTGCTTAAAAAAAACATTTTTTCTAGGGACAGAAAACTGTAGGTAGGGAGAGTGTGTCAGTTTCTTTCACTGTCAAAGTCCTTGTTTCCAGGGACCTGGAAGGACAGTGAGTGAATTCTCCTTGTGCTAAATTGTGCTTAAAAAAACATTTTTTCTAGGGACAGAAAACTGTAGGTAGGGAGAGTGTGTCAGTTTCTTTCACTGTCAAAGTCCTTGTTTCCAGGGACCTGGAAGGACAGTGAGTGAATTCTCCTTGTGCTAAATTGTGCTTAAAAAAAACATTTTTTCTAGGGACAGAAAACTGTAGGTAGGGAGAGTGTGTCAGTTTCTTTCACTGTCAAAGTCCTTGTTTCCAGGGACCTGGAAGGACAGTGAGTGAATTCTCCTTGTGCTAAATTGTGCTTAAAAAAAACATTTTTTCTAGGGACAGAAAACTGTAGGTAGGGAGAGTGTGTCAGTTTCTTTCACTGTCAAAGTTCTTGTTTCCAGGGACCTGGAAGGACAGTGAGTGAATTCTCCTTGTGCTAAATTGTGCTTAAAAAAAACATTTTTTCTAGGGACAGAAAACTGTAGGTAGGGAGAGTGTGTCAGTTTCTTTCACTGTCAAAGTCCTTGTTTCCAGGGACCTGGAAGGACAGTGAGTGAATTCTCCTTGTGCTAAATTGTGCTTAAAAAAAACATTTTTTCTAGGGACAGAAAACTGTAGGTAGGGAGAGTGTGTCAGTTTCTTTCACTGTCAAAGTCCTTGTTTCCAGGGACCTGGAAGGACAGTGAGTGAATTCTCCTTGTGCTAAATTGTGCTTAAAAAAAACATTTTTTCTAGGGACAGAAAACTGTAGGTAGGGAGAGTGTGTCAGTTTCTTTCACTGTCAAAGTCCTTGTTTCCAGGGACCTGGAAGGACAGTGAGTGAATTCTCCTTGTGCTAAATTGTGCTTAAAAAAACATTTTTTCTAGGGACAGAAAACTGTAGGTAGGGAGAGTGTGTCAGTTTCTTTCACTGTCAAAGTCCTTGTTTCCAGGGACCTGGAAGGACAGTGAGTGAATTCTCCTTGTGCTAAATTGTGCTTAAAAAAAACATTTTTTCTAGGGACAGAAAACTGTAGGTAGGGAGAGTGTGTCAGTTTCTTTCACTGTCAAAGTCCTTGTTTCCAGGGACCTGGAAGGACAGTGAGTGAATTCTCCTTGTGCTAAATTGTGCTTAAAAAAAACATTTTTTCTAGGGACAGAAAACTGTAGGTAGGGAGAGTGTGTCAGTTTCTTTCACTGTCAAAGTTCTTGTTTCCAGGGACCTGGAAGGACAGTGAGTGAATTCTCCTTGTGCTAAATTGTGCTTAAAAAAAACATTTTTTCTAGGGACAGAAAACTGTAGGTAGGGAGAGTGTGTCAGTTTCTTTCACTGTCAAAGTCCTTGTTTCCAGGGACCTGGAAGGACAGTGAGTGAATTCTCCTTGTGCTAAATTGTGCTTAAAAAAAACATTTTTTCTAGGGACAGAAAACTGTAGGTAGGGAGAGTGTGTCAGTTTCTTTCACTGTCAAAGTCCTTGTTTCCAGGGACCTGGAAGGACAGTGAGTGAATTCTCCTTGTGCTAAATTGTGCTTAAAAAAAACATTTTTTCTAGGGACAGAAAACTGTAGGTAGGGAGAGTGTGTCAGTTTCTTTCACTGTCAAAGTCCTTGTTTCCAGGGACCTGGAAGGACAGTGAGTGAATTCTCCTTGTGCTAAATTGTGCTTAAAAAAAACATTTTTTCTAGGGACAGAAAACTGTAGGTAGGGAGAGTGTGTCAGTTTCTTTCACTGTCAAAGTCCTTGTTTCAAGGGACAGAGAAGGACACCTGAAGGTAGCCCTTATTGCTTTTTTCCCATCTCCCTGCAGGCCATCTATTAGAATGTCTGGAAGGCAAACAAGGAGAGGCAGACAGTCAGGAGGCAATAAAAGAGGGCAAGCAGGCTCTGTGTCTGGGGGCAACAGTGCTGGTCGTGGACGCGGTGCATTGTCATCAGCACATGGCCATGGGACACGCTTGTCCTTCTTTTCGGCAGCTGGACATGTTGAGCCACATCATGCCGAAGACTTGGTAGAGTGGATGACCAAGCCCTCCTCCTCCTCCTCATCCTCTCTCACCCAGGCTCAGGGTACTGGAAAAGCAGCTGCCAAAGCGTCCTCTTCCCTGGTATCAATGTCAGACTCATCATCAGTCACTCCTTCCCTAGACCCACCATGTCCTCCTCCTGAGGAGTCCCCCGAACTGTTTCAGCACAGTGTTGGGTACATGCTCCAGGAGGATGCCCAGCGTTTCGAAGGGTCTGATGATGAAACCCAGCTAGAGGAAGGCAGTAGCGTGAGAGCAGACAGAGGGGATGCTCAAGAAGGACACCAATCTGGCAGTCATGTTCCAGCAGCTGCAGCATACTGCCAGATTGGCTCCAGTGATGAGGAGGGAGGTGATGATGAGGTCACTGACTCCACGTGGGTGCCTAATAGGAGAGAGGAGGAGGAGGAGGATGAGGAGGAGGCACATCTCCAACGAGGCAGGATGCCCTTTGGTGGCCAGCGTAAGGGCAGTACACCGACGGAATCACACCGCAGAGCTCCGCCTGTGCAGGGCGCTGCCTCTGCCCGTCATTCAAAAAGTTCTTTGGTGTGGGCCTTTTTTGAGGCTAGTGCATCAGATCGCACAGCTGCTGTTTGCAACATATGTCTCAAGCGTATATCGCGTGGCCAAAACATCAGCCGCTTGGGTACCACATGCCTGACCAGACATATGTTGACCTGCCATGCAGCTCGTTGGCAAGCCTACCTGAAAGACCCACACCAAAGAACAAAGCGGACCTCTCCTTGCACCGCATCAGCTGGGATCTCCAACCCCACTATAACTTCAGTCCTCTCTGAAACATGCACTGAGAGGAATGAAGGTGTAGAATTAGGTGTGTCACAGCCAAGTACTTGCGGCCACTCTGCTAGCAGTACACCGACGTCCGATTCTAGCAGGCAAATTTCCCTGCCCCAGCTGCTGGACCGTCGAAAGAAGTTCACTCCCAGCCATCCACATGCCCAGCGGTTGAATGCTAGCTTGGCTAAATTGCTAGCGCTTCAACTGCTGCCTTTTCAGTTGGTAGACTCGGCCCCCTTCCGTGAGTTTGTGCAATGTGCGGTTCCTCAGTGGCAGGTTCCCAAACGCCACTTTTTCTCACGGAAGGCTATTCCGGCTCTCTACCGGCATGTGGAAGGCAATGTCTTGGCCTCGCTGGACAGGGCGGTCAGCGGTAAGGTGCATATTACTGCTGACTCATGGTCCAGCAGGCATGGACAGGGACGTTACCTTTCTTTCACGGCCCATTGGGTCACTCTTTTGGCAGCTGGGAAGGATGCAGGACAAGGTGCAGTAGTGTTGGAGGTTGTCCCACCGCCACGCCTCCAAAATGCTACTACTGGTTGTGACACACCTCTCTCCTCCAACCCCTCCTCTTCTTCTTCCTCCATGGCCTCTTCCTGTGGTTTGTCCTATGAACCAGCGGTGCTCCGTAGCCGTTCACGGGGCTACGCAAGTACGCAGGCAAAAAGATGCCATGCCGTGCTTGCGCTGGTGTGTTTGGGGGACAGAAGCCACACTGGGGCAGAGGTCCTGTCTGCTCTGCAGGGCCAGGCCGAGAGGTGGTTGACGCCACGCCAGCTTAAGCCAGGAATGGTGGTTTGCGACAATGGCACCAACCTCCTCTCCGCCCTCCGACAGGGACAACTGACCCATGTGCCCTGTGTGGCTCACGTCCTTAACCTGGTGGTGCAGCGGTTCTTGGGCAGGTACCCGGGCTTACAGGATGTCCTGAGGCAGGCCAGGAAAGTCTGTGTGCATTTCCGCAGATCTTATAATGCCAGTGCTCGCCTGGCTGAGCTGCAAAAGGAGTTGAACCTGCCCAAGAACCGCCTTATATGTGACATGCCCACCAGGTGGAACTCAACGTTGGCCATGCTGCAGCGGCTGCACACGCAGCAGAGGGCCATCAATGAGTACCTGTGCGACTACGGCACCAGGACAGGGTCAGGGGAGCTTGGTTTTTTTTCTCCACGCCAGTGGGGCATGATCAGGGATGCATGCACTGTCCTGGCACCATTTGAGGAGGCCACGAGGATGGTGAGCAGTGACAGTGCATGCATCAGTGACACTGTACCTCTTGTCCACCTGTTGGAGCACACGCTGCGTGGAATAATGGACAGGGCACTTGAGGCAGAACAGAGGCAGGAAGAGGAGGACTTCCTTGCCTCTCAAGGCCCCCTTTACCCAGACAGTGTTCCTTCTGTCCCACCCATCGCACAGGAAGAGGAGGAGGAGGAGGAGGAGGAGGAGGATTGTGTCAGCATGGAGGTGGAGGCTGGCACTCAGCATCATCAGCAGCAGTCTTTTAGGGATGATTTACAGTCCCAAGAAACCAGTGGACTTGTACGTGGCTGGGAGGAGGTGGCTGCGGATCATGTCGTCCTTAGTGACCCAGAGGACTCCGGAGCGAATGCCTCAGCAAACCTACGCTGCATGGCCTCCCTGATCCTGCAAAGTCTGCGGAAGGATCCTCGTATTCTTCGGATCAAGGAGAGGGACCATTACTGGCTGGCCACTCTCCTTGATCCACGGTACAAGGGTAAGGTTGCGGACCTTATGTTACCGTCGCAGAGGGAGCAGAGGATGAGACAACTCCGGGAGGCCTTGCAGAAAGGTCTGTGCAACGCGTTCCCAGAGACTGGGAGGTTACAAACTCCTGGTCCTGGACAACGAGTTGCTGAGGCTTCGGCCAGTCAAAGAAGGAGCGGTGGGGAAGGTGGCCGTCTGACCGATGCGTTCAGACAATTCTTTAGTCCGCAGCCCCAAAGTATGATCGGTTCCAGCAACCATCGCCAGCGTCTGATAAACATGGTGCAGGAATATCTAGGGGCAAGGTCAGACTTGGACACCTTCCCCACCGAAAATCCTCTGGCTTACTGGGTCTTGAGGATGGATCACTGGCCAGAGCTTGCACAGTATGCAATTGAGCTACTGGCCTGTCCTGCATCCAGCGTTCTTTCGGAACGCACATTCAGTGCTGCTGGAGGATTTGTCACGGATCACAGGGTGCGCCTGTCCACCGACTCGGTTGATCGACTGACTTTCATCAAGATGAACCAGTCTTGGATCACCACCAGCTACCACACACCTGATGCTGATATAACATACTAATTGATATTAACATGTCACATCCCTTCAAGACTGATGCTGATGCTGAGTGCCTGTGCTGTTATGTTGACTGGCTATCCTCCTCCTCCGAGTCCTCAATGATACGATTGATGATGATAGCTTGGAAGATCATTTTTGTTTATGGGTGCCGCCACCAGTGGCTAAGGCCCAATTTTTCAGCCCCTGTTTTACAGGGGCGTGTAATTACAATTTTTTTAGCAATAATTTGCCATAGGGCTCATTGCTGTGCTCCAAGTACAGTATCTGTGAGGGGTTGGAGTGTTGTGGCACCAGTGCCTAAGGCCCAATTTTTCAGCCCCTGTTTAACAGGGGCGTGTCATTACAATTTTTGAAGCAATACTTTGCAACAGGGCTCATTGCTGTGCTCCAAGTACAGTATCTGTGAGGGGTTGTAGTGTTGTGCCACCAGTGCCTAAGGCCCAATTTTTCAGCCCCTGTTCAACAGGGGCATGCAATTACAATTCTTGATCTAATAATTCACAGCAGGGTCCATTGCTGCACCCACCAAGAGTAACTCTGAGGGCTTACAGTCTTGTGGCAACGCCACCACCACCACCACCACGAAAGGCCCAATTTTTCAGCCCCTGTTCAAAAGGGGCATGTAATTACAATTCTTGATCTAATAATTCACAGCAGGGCCCATTGCTGCACCCACCAAGAGTAACTGTCAGGGCTTACAGTGTTGTGGCACCAGCACCACCATCAAAGCCCCAATTTTTACTACCACTGTTCAACAATTATATGTAATTAAAATTCCTGATATAATAGTTGACAGCAGGGCGTTCCAGCACCAACCAAGAGTAACTGAGTGCTTACAGTGTTGTGCCAACACCAACAACTAAGGGGCCTATTTCTGCAGAGTATATACGGCAGGTCCCTACTTTCAAACATCCAACTTACAAACGACTCCTACTTGCAAACGAAAGAAGACAACAGGAAGTGAGAGGAAATCTACCCCTAGAAAGGAAAATTCTCTCCTGTAAGAATAAATATGGGAGAAAGGGGTCTCATCTGTACTGATGCTTTATCAGCAATCCTTGTTTCAAGAAAAACACCACATTTCAAAAACAGTTGTCATTGGGACGGAAAGTGAGGTGAAATGTTCTGAACAGGGGCACAGACAGCAAAACAAATGTTACAGGGGTGATAACCCTTACCTATGTTTCCCAAAAAGTTTAAAAATAGATTTTTGGGCTGGAGCTACACTTCAACAATGTACCTGTTCAAAATTACAAACAGATTCTACATAAGAACAAACCTACAGTCCCTGTCTTGTATGCACCGCCTGTATACGGCTGTTCAGAGTATATAGGGCCTTTTTTATTTTATGTGCGGGGTTCCCCTTAATATCCATACAAGACCCAAAGGGGCTGGTAATGGGCTGGGGTAGGGGGGGGTCATGGGGTAGCTATGCCATTTTTCTTAAAGAATTTCATCCATATTACCGGGACCAGACATTACATTAAAGCCGCAAGCAGTTTTAAATGGCTTTTTTTTCCTTTAGAAGTGTCATTTTGTGCAGGGACAGTTCTAAACACGGGAAACACGTGGCACTTCACAGGCATACTTTAGACACCCCCCAGGTACGATATTTAAAGGAATATTTGACTTTTTTTTTTCACTTTATGCATCATTAAAATGACTGCTCCCGAAAAACCACTGTTTTTAAAACTTCTTTTTGCATTGATACATGTCCCCTGGTGCAGAACCCGGGTTCCCAAACCTTATTTATGACAATAACATGCATAATAGTTGTTATAATTAGCACTTTAGAATTCGAACGTTCGCATCCATTGTATTTAATAGGGTTCTAATGTTCGTTCGAACTTTCGGTCCGTTCGCGGGTTCTGGTGCGAACCGAACCCGGGGGTGTTCGGCTCATCACTACTGAGAATAGAGGCTGAACTGAAAAGTCTCTTTTAAGTTTCAAATGCAGTCTGTGCCTCAAGATTCCAGTGAAACCGAAGGTTCTGTTTAGTTAGTTGCATGATGGGCGTGATAATAGCGGAAAATCCAATAATAAATCTCCGATAGCAATTTGAAAACCCCACGAAACGTTGCAACCCCTATCTTGGCCAGTCCAAGATAGCAAAGATCTTTTGGGGGTCCATCTTATTTCCTGCTGTGGAAATCACCTAGCCCAAGAATTGGATGCTCTGTCGCTCAAATTCACACTTCTCGTGCTTGGCATACAGTCAATGTTGGCGGAGCCAGCACAGAACACTCTTGACATGTCCCTGGTGTAGATCAAGGGACACAAAGAAAATCAGGATATTGTCCATGTATACAATTATAAAAATGACCAGAAAGCCTGTGAAAATATCATTAATAAAGTGCTAGAAGGTAGCAGGAGCATTGTATAGGCCGAACGGCATGACCACATATTCAAAGTGACTGAATCTGGTACGAAAAGCTGTCTTCCACTCCCCCCCTTTGCGAATACAGACCAAGTTATAGGTCCCTCGCAAGTCCAACTTGGTGAAGACGGTTGCGGACCTCAACCTCTATAACAGTTTGGGTCACAGAAGTGTAGCACTTACCCCCATTTAAGGGACCGACTGGTTTTGTTGGGTCTTGCGAACTACCTCCTAGGCTTCCGTTGTCAGGGTATAGAAAGAAAGTCTCCAAAAAGGCCAATGTCCACACAAATGTAAAACCCAAACAGTCAGGCTTTATTTACTTTCGCTGAGGGAAACTTGAGAGGAAAGTAAGTTATGAGATAAGAACATGGGAAGGTTCAGGTACGCAGCACTAAAGCCTGAGTGGGTATTGCTCACCCGGATAGTCCCGTTTAGTGGTCCTAGCAGCCCGGATGAAGCATGAATCAATCCTATCTTTTAGAAAGTAGGGATACGATCAGGGATCCTCTGCCACAGAATTATTAAAAGTCCCGAACCTCCCAGCCAAGCAATAGTGAGAGAACCTTTATGCCGGATTGGCGTATTGCAGGGCTTGTAATGATGATGATGGATCCCTCCTTAGGTGAGCTCCAGGCCTCCTCCCGAGACAGCAGTACCGTTGCTAGTCTCCTCTGGGACAGATCCTCCCCTGGTCTCCTTTCCCAAGCGTGGGCTTCCCGCAGGTGGGTAGCCTGGGATCCTTTCCTGAGGTGTAGGCCCCAGCCAGTAGAGCTGGGCCTAACAGGTAGCGATGTAGCCTCGGGCGGAAGGTGCCCAGGGCCAGAACACACACACACCTCGTGCCATGTGGGCTCCCAGGACGGAACCCCAGAACGGACCCCAATTAATGGTGTCTGCTCCTTATGTACCCTCTCCCAGCACGCACAGCGGTTAGACCACGCCCACTGCACGGCTGCCGAGAAAGGACACCCAAGGTGTTGTGATACCCCCAGTAGTTCAACCTATGTCGGTGGTGACAGTGCCACCTACAGGCGAACAGGGAACATTACTGCCAAGCAGCATCACACCCAGAGCAGAAGCAAATTTAGAACAATAACATGTCTGAGCCCAACTACTGGCTCAGACCACCCTTAAATTTCAAACATAGCGCCACCAAATATTGGAGAGGGCGCTACAGAAGCATTAGGTGACTCTGGCAGACAATGTCCCTGACAATAGGTAGATTGGAAACTAACTTCTTCCGTAATCCAATCAATTTGTGGATTGTGAGCCTGGAGCCAGGGTAGGCCCAAGATAACAGGAAACAACGGAGATGTGATAGCATCGAGGCTCTTAAACAGTTCTTTATGTTTGGTAAGAGTAACAACAGGCAATGGAGGAGTCTCCTGAGTTGCCAGTCCTGATTTAATACATGAACCAGGTAAACTGGGAGTTCTTAAGTCTTTGTTTGTAGAGGAATGCATTGCTGGGCTACGAAAAACCAATCAAATAAGTAGCTGCATGGCCCAGAGTCAATAATGGTGTTGACCAAAATTGCTCCTCATGGCAGCTGGAATAAAAGTGAAAGAGCTAGGTGAGTTGTACTGGCAGACAGTGGTGACAGGTTAGCAGGGGAAATGGACAGACACATACGCATCTTTGCAGGGTACGTGCGTACATAATGACCAGGTTCTCTGCAATATAGACAAAGGTTGTTCTGCCGACAATGTAAACATTCTTCGGATGACAAGGAAGGATTCATCAACCCAAGTTGCATGGGTTCTGGAGTTTAAGGTGCAGGAAGCGCAGGATTGGCAGGATTGGAGCTAACCGGAACAGAATGGGCAGACGTGGAGTGAGCAGTAAGTGAAATCCTTGGCATCATCCATACCTCTCCAACCTGCATTCGCGGAGCCATCGGTCAATCTGGATGGTCAGAGTAATCAGGGCCTCTAAGGTATTTGGTACTCCGACCTGAGCTAGTTCATCTTTCAACCCTTCAGAAAGTCCAAGGCAAACTCTTGTCACCGAGATGCGTCATTCCAATGAGTGTCTGCAATTCAGCATCTGAAGTCCGTAACATAGTCCTCAACCACTCTGCAGTCTTGCTGGAGCACATGAAGAGCAGCTTCTGCTGTGGCAGTCCGCTGCAGGTTCTCGTACAACAGGGGCATTGCAATAAAGAAGGCAGACACAGTATGCAGCTGGGAGTTGTTTTCTTCGAGGAGTTAGTGGGCCCAGGTCTGAGATTCACCTTGAAGCAGTGAGATAATAAACCTCACCTTCGTGGGCTCCAGAGAATTTTTTTTTATGGTTGCAGGGAGAAGTATAGTTGACATGCATTACGGGAACACTCTGAATTTATTTCAATCCCCTAAGAACCTTCCTGTTAACCTTTCTGTTGTAGGAATTCTGGGTTCAGGAGGCACGGTTATGCACAGAAAGACGGGGCACTTGGACATCTGCGCCTGCGCATCTGTATACGTGATGCTTCAACTGTATTATGGCTAGTGCCTTCCTGACAGTGCCAGTGTATGATTATACATTCAACCAGAGGTTCTTGAGGAAGTCAAGGCAAAGAACAAGGGACACATTCTAACCAACGCACCTACAAAATTTTAAATTTTTTCAGGATAGATTGGGCTTTAATTTGATACCATATTTAACCACTTAACGACTGCTCACTGTATATATACGTCGGCAGAATGGCACGGACAGGCGCAATCATGTACCTGTACGTGCCTGCCTTCGTATAGTTGGGGGGTCCCATCGGACCCCCCTTCTATACAGTGAGCGGTCGGCATCGTTCCGGGAGCGATCCGTGATGAGGGGACGGCCATTCGTTTCCGGCCACCCCCTCACGATCGCTCACGGCGAATGAAAAGCTTCCTCTGCCTGTGTAATGTTTACACAGGCAGGAGGAAGTGATGTCATCTCTCCTGCGGCGCTCACATATACCGAGCGCCGTTGAGAGAAGACATCAGGTTAGTGCACTAAACAGCACACTGACACCAGGCCCCCCCAGATCACCCCCCAGCCCCCAGTCACAGTGTCACTGTTTGCAGTGACCATTTATTTACTGATCACTGCAATCAGTGACATTTGTGACTGTAAAAGTGTCAGGGCAGAGTGTTTTAGGTCCAGTGTAGCCCCCTAACCCCCCCTAATAAAGGTTTAACCCCTTGATCGCCCCCCAGGTAACCCTTTCACCCCCTAGCACCGCTGTCAATAAGCGATCGTTTTTCTTATCGCTGTATTAGTGTCGGTGATGCCGATAGGTAGCCAGTTATTCTTTTTAGGTTCGCCGCAAGTTTTTATAGCGTCAGGTACCCCCATATATTACCTAATAAAGGTTTAACCCCTTGATCGCCCCCCCAGCTAACCCTTTCACCCCCTTTTGCCAGTGTCACTAAGCAATCGTTTTTCTGATCGCTGTCTTAGTGCCAGTGATGCCGATAGGTAGCCAGTTATTTTTTTTAGGTTCGCCGCAGGTTTTTATAGTGTCAGGTACCCCCATATATTATCTAATAAAGGTTTTAACCCCCTAATTGCCCCTAGTTAACCCTTTCACCAGTGATCACTGTATAAGTGTTACTGGTGACACTGGTTAGTCAGTTAGTTATTTTGTTATTTAGGTTCCCTGTCAGGTTTTTATATAGCGTCAGGTACCCCCATATATTACCTAATAAAGGTTTAACCCCCTGATTGCCCCTAGTTAACCCTTTCACCAATGATCACCATATAAGTGTTACGGGTGACGCTGGTTAGTTAGTTTGCTTTTTATAGTGTCAGGGCACCCGCGGTATATAACCCAATAAAGGTTTAACCCCCTGATCGCCCGGCGGGTGATATCAATTAGGTTTTAGCGTCAGAGAGGGTCTGCGTCACACCCAAGGCAGCGTCAGGTTAGTGCCAGTAACGCTAACACCCACGCGTGAAGCATACACCTCCCTTAGTGGTATAGTATCTGAACAGATCAATATCTGATCTGATCAGATCTATTCTAGCGTCCCCAGCAGTTTAGGTTCCCAAAAACGCAGTGTTAGCGGGATCAGCTCAGATACCTGCTAGCACCTGCGTTTTGCCCCTCCGTCCAGCCCAGGCCACCCAAGTGCAGTATCGATTGATCACTGTCACTTACAAAACATAACACACATAACTGCAGCGTTCACAGAGACAGGCCTGATCCCTGCGACTCCAGTGCTGTAGGAGGTGATTTCACCACCACAATTAAAAAAAAAAAGCATATATGCCGAAGCATTGGGGCAGCAGGGGCGGAGGAGCGGAGGAGCGATTTTGCTCCTAATGCTGCGTACATACGGTCAAAATTCCGACGGAGGCATGCCCGTGAAAAAGTCCGACCATGTGTGTGCGGCATAACTTTTGCGGGAGGATGCCCCCATGCTTCGGCATATATAAATGGTGCATGTATTCCCATCATTAGAAGTGGGTGGATGAAGGGAGGTATTCTAATGGTGGGCATACCCACCGATCAATCTTTTTTTTTCGTTCAGCCAACAGGCTGCATGAAAAAAAAGATTACAATACATGTCCAACAAGGACCAGCAACGTACTGGTATGTTGCTGGACTTTGAATGGTTATACCAGATTGATGCCTGTGGGTTTAGGTATCATCTTGGTATCATTCTTTTCAGCCAGCGGCCGACTTTCATGTAAAAGCAATCCTAGCGGCTAATTAGCCTCTGAACTGCTTTTTACAAGCAGTGGGAGGGAATGTCCCCCCCCCCGGATATAAAAAGCGCCATTGGGAAATTGGGAAAGCATTTTATCACACCGATCTTGGTGTGGTCAGATGCTTTGAGGGCAGAGGAAAGATCTAGGGTGCAATAAACCCCAGTTTTTTTCAAAAAAAGAGTACCTGTCACTACCTATTGCCTATTGGGATATTTACATTCCCTGAGATAACAATAAAAATGATTAAAAAAAATTAATATGGAAGGAACAGTTTAAAAATAAAATAAAAAAGCAAAATTAATAATAAAAAAAAAAGCACCCCTGTCCCGCCCTGCTCTTGCGCAGTGGCGAACGCAAGCGTCGGTCTGGCGTCATATGTAAACAGCAATTGCACCATGCATGTGAGGTATCACCGCGAAGGTCAGATCGAGGGCAGTAATTTTAGCAGTAGACCTCCTCTGTAAATCTAATGTGGTAACCCGTAAAGGCTTTTAAATGATTTTAAAAATGTATGTAGTTTGTCGCCACTGCGCGTTTGTGCGAAATTTTAAAGCATGTCGTGTTTGGTATCTATGTACTCGGCCTAAGATCATCTTTTTTATTTCATCAAATATTTGGGCAATATAGTGTTTTAGTGCATTAAAATTAAAAAAAGTGTATTTTTTCCCCAAAAAATGCGTTTGAAAAATCGCTGCGCAAATACTGTGTAGAAAAAAAAGGCAACAACCACCATTTTAATCTGTAGGGCCTTTGCTTTAAAAAAATATATAAAGTTTGGGGGTTCAATATAATTTTCTTGCAAAAAAAAAAAAATGTTTTCATGTAAACAAAAAGTGTCAGAAAGGGCTTTGTCTTCAAGTGGTTAGATGAGTGGATGTAAGCTTCCTAATGTTGTGTATAAAATGCCAGGACTGTTCAAAACCCCCCCAAATGACCCCATTTTGGAAAGTAGACACCCCAAGCTGTATACTGAGAGGCATGTCGAGTCCATGGAATATTTTATATGTTGACACAAGTTGCGGAAAAAAGATAATATTTTTTTTTTTTTTTTTTTTTGCACAAAGTTGTCACTAAATGATATATTGCTCAAACATGCCATGGGCATATGTGGAATTACACCCCAAAATACATTCTGTTGCTTCTCCTGAGTATGGGGATACCACATGTGTGAGACTTTTTGGGAGCCTAGCCGCGTGCGGGACCCCAAAAACCAAGCACCGCCTTCAGGCTTTCTAAGGGTGTAAATTTTTGATTTCACTTCTCACTGCCTATCACAGTTTCGGAGGCCATGGAATGCCCAGATGGCACAAAACCCCCCCAAATGACCCCATTTTTGAAAGTAGACACCCCAAGCTATTTGCTGAGAGTGAGTATTTTGCAGATCTCGCTTTTTGTCACAAAGTTTTGAAAAAAAAAAAAAATATTTTCTTTCTTAATTTTCAAAAACAAATGAGAGCTGTAAAATACTCACCATGCCTCTCAGAAAATAGCTTGGGGTGTCTACTTTCCAAAATGGGGTCATTTGGGGGCGTTTTGTGCTATTTTGGCATTTTATGGCCTTCGAAACTGTGATAGGTAGTGAGGAGTGAAATCAAAAATTTGTGCCCTTAGAAATCCTTAAGGCGGTGCTTGGTTTTCGGGGTCCCGTACGTGGCTAGGCTCCTAAAAAGTCCCACACATGTGGTATCCCCGTACTCAGGAGAAGCAGCAAAATGTATTTTGGGGTACAATTCCACATATAACCATGGCATGTGTGAGCAATATATCATTTAGTGACAACTTTTTGTCATTTTTTATTTTTTTTTAGTCATTATTCAATCACTTGAGACAAAAAAAAAATATTCAATGGGCTCAACATGCCTTTCAGCAATTTCCTTGGGATGTCTTCTTTCAAAAATGGGGTCATTTGGGGGGGTTTTGTACTGCCCTGCCATTTTAGCACCTCAAGAAATGAGATAGGCAGTCATAAATTAAAAGCTGTGTAAATTTCAGAAAATGTACCCTAGTTTGTAGACGCTATAACTTTTGCGCAAACCAATAAATATACGCTTATTGACATTTATTTTACTAAAGACATGTGGCTGAATACATTTTGGCCTAAATGTATGACTAAAATTGAGTTTATTCGATTTTTCTTATAACAAAAAGTAGAAAATATAATTTTTTTTCAAAATTTTCAGTCTTTTTCCGTTTATATCGGAAAAAAAAAATCGCAGAGGCAATCAAATACCATTAAAAGAAAGCTCTATCTGTGGGAAGAAAAGGACTCAAATTTCGTTTGGGTACAACATTGCATGTCTGCACAATTTCCAGTTAAAGCAAGCGCAGTGCCAAATTCTGAAAACACCTCTGGTCCTTAAGCTGCATAATGGTCTGGGGCTTAAGTGGTTAAAGAATATATTTATTATAAATGTTGATAACCAAAAAGTTTACAATACCTGTATTTTTCCCAGTAATGCTTACAAGGTAGCACAAGCTCAGAAATATACCCCAAAATGTAATCATTTAATTCCCCAGTGTGTTATGTAGTGCAATATTACAGTCCAGAATGAAAAATTCAGTTCAGGAGAAACTTTTTCCACTTTAAAGTTTCCTCTTGTGAGTGCTTACAATCTAAAGGAGGAGCAAGTCATACAAAAGTTGATAACAGTGGGGTGATGAGTTGATAGAGCAGGTAAAAGTTCACTAAATGTTTCTAGGTAGAGGCAAGGTAGGCTTCCCTAAAGAGATGAGTTTTCAGGGATTACCTAGTTTCACACGGGCTTTGTGCATAGTCCACATCCGTCTGCTAAGCAGGGGATCTTCCCGCAGAGCAGGCAGATAACAATCTGTTTCCATCCAACTGTCATCCGATCCAATGTCTTTGGCGGACAGGATCAGATCAGATGCCAGCAGGTGTCAGTGGACACGTCTACTGACATCCGCCACTCCATTGAGAGCTATGGATGGTCAGATCAGGTCCACAGGCGGACCTGATCGGACAGCCCGTGTTAAACCAGCCTAAAGGTAGACAAAATATGAGACAGCTGGAGAGATGGGGTAGAGAGTTTCAGAGGATGTAGGAGACTCTAGAGAAGTCATGGAGGTGAGCATGGGAGGAGTATTTGTATGTTGCAGTTGGTAAAGAGGTTGAGTCTGGGAGCAGCATTCATGTTAGAATAGAAAGAGTTGGCCGTACACCACTTAAATGAAGATGCTCAAACTTTATTCCACGTATAGCACTGGGACAGCACAAGTGACGCCGGATTTGAAATCGTTAACGTGGTTTACACTTGGCTCAGTGTTGGTGTGCAGCCAACTCTTTCTATTTCATTATGTGACTGTGGCGATCCGGGGCGAGCACCCACCATGGAGATTTCCGCATATGGCTTGCGGTCCCACCAGGATCAGTGCTATCTTTCCTTTGGACATTAGCATTCATATTTGACTGAGGGAGTAATAGCCTGGGTAAGCCAACATGGATTGCGTTGCAATTGTCAAACTGAAAGATAACTATATATAACTAAGACTATATGGCCTGGTTCACACTGGGGCGACAAACGCTCCGACATTGGGAGCTCATGTCGCATGACGTGTGAAAATCAATGTTTCCCTTCTGCCGGGCCTCCGCTATCTTCTTCCAGCTCTTTTGCTAGCGTGGCCCGGTCTTCTTCGTCGCCTTCTTCCCTCTTCGCCTCTTCGATGTTGACACGTCGCTTCCTCCCGCTGTAATGCTGGGTGTGCGGTGCGCTCCGATTTATATAGGCCTCTCATAACGTCACAGTCACATGCTCCGGGTGGCCCCGGAGCATGTGACTGTGACGTCATGGGAGCATGTGGCCATCCGGAGCATGTGACTGTGACGTCATGAGAGGCCTATATAAATCGGAGCGCACCGCACACCCAGCATTACAGCGGGAGGAAGCGACGTGTCAACATCGAAGAGGAGAAGAGGGAAGAAGGCGACGAAGAAGACCGGGCCCCGCTAGCAAAAGAGCTGGAAGAAGATAGCGGAGGCCCGGCAGAAGGAAGAAAGAACCGGAGAGCGAGAGAAGAAGAGGGAAGAAGGCGACGGAGAAGACCGGGCCCCGCTAGCAAAAGAGCTGGAAGAAGATAGCGGAGGCCCGGCAGAAAGAAAGGAAGAACCGGAGAGCGTGTAGACGACACCGGAGACCCCCGAAGTCGGAAGAGACCCCCGGAGTCGGAAGAGACCCCCGGAGTCGGAAGAAGACCCCCGGAGCTGTGTAATAAATTACTTTAAAAACCTGTGTGTGTTTTTTTATTGCCATTTTTTTCCACCAGGTGAATGGGTAGGGGTATGATGTACCCCATACTCATTCACATAGGATGGGGGGACCGGGATCTGGGGGTCCCCTTATTAAAGGGGGCTCCCGCATTCCGATAAGCCCCCCGCCCGCAGACCCCAACAACCAACGGCCAGGGTTGTCTGGAAGAGGCCCTGGCCTCATCAACATGGGGGCAGGGTGCTTTGGGGTGGGGGGGCCGCAGGTCGCCCCCCTGCCCCAAAGCACCAAACCCCCCATGTTGAGGGCATGCGGCCTGGTACGGTTCAGGAGGGAGGGGGGCCGCTCTCGTCCCCCCCTCGTTTCCTGCGGTCTGCCAGGTTGCGTGCTCGGATAAGGGTCTGGTTTGGATTGTAGGGGTTCCCCTTAAAATCCATACCAGACCGAAGGGCCTGGTATGCTCCTGGAGGGGAACCCATGCCGTTTTTTTTATTTAAAATTTGGCGTGGAGTTCCCCCTCAAGATTCATACCAAACAGTGCCTGGTATTGGCGGGGATCCAAGTCGGATCCCCGTTCATTGAAAGTCGGACATGTGTCGGCTTCATGTCGCAGGGCAAAGTCGGATCCAAAGTAGGACGGCTGTCGTGTCGCACAAGTGTGAACCCAGTCTATGTCTTCGGGATGAGGTTGGCAAAATTTGGACAGTGTTTGGATGTGGAATATGAAGAAGAGGACAGTGTCTAGGATTACAGCTGTTACCCTAGCATGAGGGAGGGTACTGATAATTGTGCTATTGATCTTGCTGGAAGAATTGGGAAGGGGGCATGGGGAATGGCAATGTCAAATGTCAAAGCATTTTAGTTTTTCCTTTCTTTTGGAATGGAAGGACCTTTTCCATCTCTCAATGCACTTCTCCAGCAACAGATCATTGCTACAGTCACCTGTTACAGCAGGCAAGAGTGGATGATCATTGCAGCTTTTTTGAAAATTCTGAAGTCAACGAAATGACAATGTTAAAGTTTTGTGGTTGTATGAAGTATAATTAAAAATCTGGGTTTAGCAATGATTCAAAACTTTGAACAGCCACATAAAAAAAGGAAGTATATAATGAGTAATTACTTTTGTATGTAAATTTCAACTTGCACTATTTAGATCTTTCGAAATTGTGTTTTTTGAGAAGTTTGCAAAAAGGAGCAGAGAGCTCCACCAGCTGGCTGCATACAATTCACACACTTTGAGGGAATCCAGAGCATTTAAAAAGCAGCTGAGAGCTCTATCTACCGGTTGCATATGTCACTAGAAAATGAACATTTGCAATGTTGCATCTTCACATTGATACAATTAAATTGATTACAGGTCAATAGTCAGTTTTATATTGAGTTAGCTGATTGATCTCTTAACTAGCATAGTATATTCACTGTTCCCCATCAAATTTTTTGTTTTTGTAATCCACTTGTAGCAAAGTCCCAGGCCTCTTTAGGCCTAATAGTTACCTCCAGAGTTAGGAACAGGACAGCTGACATCCTTCTGTGTAGAGTGGGTTACAAGGCATGGTGGGTGTAATGCAAGGTAGATTCATGGGTGCCAGACACTTCTTGAATGCAAAGAGATTTATTGTCTCTTGAACAGAACTGTGGGAGAGAGGGTTTAGGGCCAGGACACACTTAGATAGTTGCAATGTTAATTAGCAGACTCCGAGACTTCTACAGGTAGACAGCCATGCAGGGAAAGGCACCCAGCAGGACACCACATCTGGATATGTAGGATCGCTGTCTCCTATGGCAACAGTCTTATAACAGTTTCTAACACAAGTTGTAATGAACTTCTGTACTTCCTCTACAATCACTTCTTGTAGATCTTCACTCCCAGTCTCTCTCACTAGGCTTGCTGATCCACTGCCACTGGATCTCCCGAGCTCCTCCAACCTTCTCACTGAGTATCTCCCTCAAGCGTCACACCCGCTTCTCTGCTGGGTCCCTAGCTTGGCACTCACAGATATTCCTCAAGTGTCACCCCACTGGCCTGCTCGGTCCCTGGCTTGGCACACAATGCTGCTCTGCAAGCATCACCTCTGCTGGCTGGGTCCCTGGCTTGACACCTGCTGAAGGTTCCCAATTCTTCACCGTCCCCGGTTGGTGAGAATACTGCTCTGGTACTTGCTTCAGCTACTCACTGTGGTCCCTGGTAATAAGGTGATTGGTCCCTTAGTGGCGACAGCTTCCCCTCTACCCCCGACCACGACAGGTTCTCCAGCCGGCAGAACGGTCACTTCTGGTTGGACTGCAAGCCGCAATCCCAACCCTTGGCTGCTCTCTTGCTTCTGAATAGGCCCTCAAAAAGCCTAGCAGCCAGATGTCCCCGGAATAGGCCTCAGACTCTGGCCTAGCACCCCGGGGCAGCACAACACACATCCACTCAGACAGCCGTCCAGGTGGCACAGAACACCGATCACCTGACTCCACCCAAATATATAGGTTCTCCCAGTAGGCCAAGGGACCCAAGAAAACACTTGCCCATTGGCTAAGACGCCCCATATACTCCTAATCTGTGCTTGCATTGCCCTTGTCTTAAATAATGTTGCCAGGTACCCAGCCACCTAGCGACAGAAGAGAGAAGTGCAGCAATTCCAGACTTAGGATGAAATCAATTGATCCCTAGCAATTAGCCAAGGCAACTATACCTGGCAGGTAAATTTAAGAGCAACCCTGCCTAAACATCAGGGTGCTACACAATATTTCAACCTAACAGTTTATTTAACCTGAAATGTTTAAAACTTTGGCAATTGTGATGGAATTTGTTTTAGAATGTGCAACAGAATCATAATGAGAAAGGGAATTGTGCAAGGTGGAAACATTGTTTGCCATTGCTCCAATCCAGAAACAATTCCAATACAGGACTAGTAGGTACCAAGCATGGTGCAATAACCAGAAATGCACTTGACAGCAGTGTCCCCTTCATGATGCCATCCCCAGATCAACAGGCTCCAACCATAATGTAACAGCGATGTTCTCCAACAGCAATCTCCTATTCTTGATGCCATCCCAAAGTCAATGGGTACCAAGCCTAATGTAAAACAGTGATGCCCTTCAGCATAAGTGCCCCATTCCTGATGCCATTTGTAGGTCAATGGGCATCAAGCATAATATAACACAGTGATGACCTCAAGCAGTAGTGCCCCATTCCTTATGTCATCTCCAGGTCAACAGGCACTATGCTTGATGAATTGACAATGTGGAGCCTTTGAGGAAAGCATACAAATTTTTCATAAATTGAGCACCAAAAATAGACCCTTAAAGCACAGTCATGTGAAAATTGTATTTTCAGCACTCAAATATTTTTCTTAAAAATCTGTTCCAAAGTTTCTTATCTGTATATCTTTCCAGTAACAGCATCAGGGAGAATGTATCAAGGCGAAAAAAATCTTTAGCGTTTAGAATCACTTTAAAGCACCAAATGGATTTTAGACCCCAATGTCTCACCTGCCCTCTATTGAAGTTAATGAAGTGTAGCTCATACTCCAAGAGCTTCTTCCCCAGCCACAGCAGCGGAACCTGGAAATTATATAATACACGTCACTGCTCTGTTCTAACTAGGTTGAGGATGTTTGCTGGTCTCTGTACCCTTTACCCAGCCGCCTGGAGTAATTTTTGCTTGGGAGGCGTGAAGACAACCCCCATCTGTTTGGGCTGTTTCTTTGATGCCCTCTGGGGGGCCTCATAGGCCCATATCACGTTGAGCCAAACAGCTCACAGACCAAAGCCCTGCGCATGCTGGTCTGAATGCTCAAATTTCCCCAGCAGGCGGCATAAGTCCTTCACCACGTTCATACCCAGAACAATAGGCACCACTAAAATTACTGGGCCGAAAGTCAACACTACTCGCTCCACCACCCGTTCATCTATCTGAATCTTCATACAGGTGACACCTTCTACTAGGATGGATAGGTTATTGGCCGGCTTGAGGGATAGCCAAGAGGGGTCCAGCTGGTTTTACATCCCGAACTAATGGGCGAAGAAGTCATTCTTCATGACAGTGACCTCAGAACCTGTTAATCAGGCATGGGACCTCTTGTTCAATAATGAAGGCTGTCACTACTGGACTTGGCATAACCATAGCTTAGCTTCTGGTCTGCTGGGACCTTGTGCTAACAGTCCCAGGGGTCGTCCCTCTGTCCCAGGAGCCACTAGTTTACTGGTGGCCTGCATGTACTTTTGTATTCACAGTTCTTAGCTACATGTCTGCCGTAACTGGCAGATCTGTAAGATATGCGACTGGCTCAGTAGGTATGTGAGCTTGACGGTATAGTACATTGTCTTAAATTGCCAATCGGTCCCACTGCCATAGCAGGACTCTGGACACATTCCTGACAATTCCTGACATTTCCATGAAGTAGGCTTTTGTTGTCTAAAGAGGAACTGCTGTATCTGTTGTCACGGTCCATTTGCGTCGGCATGGGCTTTGAGCCACCATGGCTTGTAGTGTTTTGTATAATTGAAACAACCCAGTCGAGTGCTCAAAAGCCCCTAATTTGGCAGACTCTAATTAGGCTAGGGGATTGTTATCTATGTAAACTTCAATCTGGGCCCCCCGTGAGATATTCTGCAAACTTCTTGGTGATGCCCCATACTAGGGCTAAAAGCTCCAGTTTGAATGAGCTGTAGTTATGGGAGTTTCCCTCCATGGGTTGGAGACTGTGACTCACATAAGCAATTACTCTTTCGCATTCCATTCCAGTTCTTGCGCTAATGCAGCGTCCAACCCCTGCAGGCTTCCATCAGTATAAACCAGGAAGGACTTAATATAGTCAGCATAGTCTACAGAAAGGGTGCTTGTTGTTGTGACTAACACCATTGAGCTTGGATGGAAGGTAAAGGCCATCGCTTTTGCTGAAAGGTTGCCCACTCAGAAACTAAGTGAGAGCTGCCACAATGTGAATGAATTGAGGTATAAAACGTCTATAGTACCCTACCAGTCCCAAGAAGGAACGTAGTTCAGTCAGTGTCTTTGGGGCGTTCCAATCTTGCACAGCAGAATGTTAGTAGGGTTAGTAGGTACTTGTTCCAAGTATTGGATTTTCTGCCGCATCAAGTGACACTTGCTAGGCCTCAGTTTCAACCCTTACTGTGAGAGGCGAGTAAACACCCGGTCCAGATACTGAAAGTGGTCCTTGAAAGTTTTAGAAAAGATGATAATATCATCCAGGTAGATCAGAACTGTTTCGAAGTTGTAATCCCCCAGACATAGCTCAATCAGTCTCTAAAAAGTACTGGAGGTGTTAGTTTTAGTTTTAGTTAGAGTTCCAGTGGTGTTATCAAAGCATTTTTTCCCAATCCTGCTCCCATATGGGGACTTGCCTGTAGCCATTAGCCAGGTCCACTGTGGAGAAATAACAAGCTTGCCCTAGGGCCGTGATAGATTCTTCTTCCCGAGGCAATAGAAAGGACAACAGGGGGCACCAACTAAGTGTAGTAGTATATACTATATTTATTTAAAAAAAGGACAATTGGCAACTCACTGTAGAACCCACTCATCTGGTGGAGCTGCTCGCTGGACTGAGGTGCTAGAGACCACCTTGGAATGCAAGGACTGTGCAAACACGGAAGGGACGTTACACCAGGGAGGAACAACAACAGGGGTGTGACTATACATTTTGGAGTGTAAATCTCCTTTTTCAAGCCATAGAGATGAAGGCGAAAGTGGGGAAATGTAATGCATAGTTCCTGTGGTACTACAGAGCCCAGCATGACTGTATAACATTACACAATGGCGCATTAAAAGCAATAAAAACAAACCAAATAATGTACATAATACAATTTGTAAACTTCATAGAAAAAGTTTAGTGGACTATTTTAAACTCAGAGTTACCAGACTGCAACACAAGATGGTATAACTGGACCTAAAATAGGATAAAATGGGGAAGGAAAAAGGAGACAGAAAATGGGGAATGTTTAAAAATAGGGAACTTATAAAAATAGAAACTTTAAAATAAGGAATTTTTAAAAAATAGGGAAAATATATATAACTAAAAATGAAAAAAGACAGTTCTATAACACGCCCTGTTACACTCCTAATAGAGGTAAATGTGTGTGCTATTCCTTAAACGTGAACATGTTGAGGACCTCTAATAGAGCGTAAGCTCTAAGGTCACATTGGCCCATCAAAGGGATGCAGGGTGTGCGCTGGGAGCATGTATATACCAATAAAAGTATAGAAGCACACCCTCATGTGTGTTTCAATGATTGTAAAGCTTCGTTTTTTTTTCTTTTAAATAACAAACATGTCATACTTACCTCCACTGTGCGGTTCTTTTTGCACAGAGTGGCCCCGATCCTCCTCTTCTGGGGTCCCCCGGCGGCGATATCAGCGCCTCCCGTATCGTAAACCACCCTAGGAGATGCGCTCTTCTGGGGGGGGGTTACCTTGCGGTTACCCTCCGAGTCCAGCATTTATGTCCATAGATGCAGAATGTAGGACTCGGCCCCGCCCCCCGGCGCCCGTGTCATTGGATTTGATTGACAGCAGCGGGAGCCAATGGATGCGTTGCTATCAATCTATCCAATCAAGAGCCAAGAACCCCGGGCGGAGAGGTATAGCGTGTCTCCGCCGAGGGATCGAAGAGCGGGCTAGGGGGCCGGTCACTGTCAGAAGTTTTTTCACCCTAATGTATAGGATGCATTAAGGTGAAAATACACAAGGGTTTACAACCCCTTTAATAACAACATCAAATATATAGAAACAACAAAAGGGTATATAAGAAATGACCAAGGATTGGCTGACATTGTTTGCACAAATTGCATAATTAAATATGCACTGTAGGTATGAAATAAATAGAAATACCACACGTGGCCATTTCTATATGTGTTAGAATTTAAGTTACTGTACTTATCTCAATTTCCTCTACCCAAGGCAATGGGTATGCATCCTGATGAGTACAAGCATTGAGTTTGCGATAGTCCTCATAGAACTGCAAGCAACTGTCCTTCTTTCACACTAGAATAACAGGGATGCCCCAGGAGCTGCAGCTCTCCTTGATTATCCCTTTTTGCAGCATATTGCAAATTAAGTCCTTGATTTTTTGACACAGAGCAGGTACCTGTAGTGTGTGCCAGTATTGCTGCCAAATGGGAGAGACATCCCCTGTGTGGATGGGGTGATCAATGGTTTTGGTACACTCATAATCCTCAGGACTCACAGCGAAAACCAGTATACGTTTTCCCAGCAGCTGATGGAGTAATTGCTGCTTGGACAGTGTATAGTTCGGAAAGGGGAGGGCCAACTGCGTAAACAGCTGTTGTATAGTTCAACATCCAAGGAAGATATGATGGCTTGTAGAGGGGCACAGAGGGCCTTGACCGCGAGTTGAGACACAGCAATGCAGTGTACCCTACCCCAATGGACTTTGGATAGAGTTCAGGCTGTGAACAATTCTCCTGGCACCTCAAGGTCTCTATGGGGTTCAACCGTAACTGAAGCCCTTTGGAGCTTTCTGTGGGCCACTATGGGCAGTGATCAGACGACTTCCTGGTGGGTGGCTAAAAGTATCCTTTACTTTGGCGGCATTAAGGCGATGCCTACTCACTCGGTCTGGCATTGACTCTCTCTGCGGTAAGTCTCGTAGGCCCGGATCATACTTTGCCAGATAGCCCTAAGGCACACCTTCGCCTATAACCACGGAGTCTCTTCATTTCTGTCAGCAATAAGGATAAGTCCAAGTCTTTAGGACATTCATACCCAGGACCATGGGCACAGAAGAGCCCACCGGACTGCGCTTGACCACAACCCTTACTCACTCCACCACCTGGTCGAGAACCTGCACCATCACCAAGGTGACCCCTTCCACCATGATGGGTCAAGCTGGCTCCTCGCCCCAAACCACTGCACATTAAAGTCATACTTCATGGTGGTAAGTTCAGACCTGGTATCAATAAAACAATGGATCTGCTGTCCATTCACTAAGGCAGTGATCACAAGGCTTGCAGCAACTATTGATTCTTGCATCATGGGACATTTATGAGGAGTGCCTGGAGATCATCCCTCAGCCCAGGGAACCTGTAGTTTATCGGTTCATGAGAGGCGCCCTTATTCTCGAGGCAGCCACAATTTCTGGTAAGGTGCACACACCACCAACTCCTCCGGTCTTCATCAGAATCCCTAAATAAGAGATTCCCACCTTTGGAAAACTCTTGCTGGACCGTAGTCATCTCGTCACATGGAGGTCATATTCTTCATCAGCTCCCATATGGCTGTCTGCAGAGTAGACAAGGGGGACAGAGCCAAAACCTCCACGCTGAAGTACATTGGCTGGCTCACTTTACTTTGTCACCACAATAATGGCTTCCACGTTCTCCTGTTCCCAGATCACTGCTTCCACCACCACATCAATGAAGATAAGGGAAGGTTGGGATCTAACCTGTTCTTGCAGGGCCCTCCAGACGGGGCCAGCCTTCACTCTTCCTATGGATTAACCCCATAATAGCTTATCTGGAGCACCTATATCAGTACACCCCATGTAGAGCTTTTTTTCAGCCATTTGTATATTTTTGTAGGGCTACTGCAAAGTGACCCTAAAGAATCTGCATCTCAGCTCAGTCAGGGTAACGTTCTCCCTGAATAGGCCTTCTAGCCATGCAATCATTTATTCCAATCTAGCATGCTCCTCCTCCAGCAGCACCATGATAACTTGATAGGCATCATCCGCCAGGAAGTAATTGGCTAATTCTGGAATCAGCTTGGTGGGTGCCTGGTAGAGACGTACTGCATTTTACAGTCTCTCCCAATCTCATTTGGGATTAGTGCTAAAACTGATCTCAAGGGTGCCATAGTGGTCCCCAGACCTCCATCTGTGCCAGCCAATGTGTGAGGCATATCCTGCTGAACTACGTCAAGTTGTAGGTGGAGCCAGTTGATTGGTACCAGAGATGGAGTAAAGGTACACAGACATCAAGGAAGGTGACACAATTAATATTTGGTACAGCAGAAGTAACAATTAACACATGGAAGACAGCGGTAAGAATCTCACTTACAGTTCCAAACATATTCCCAGAGAATTAGGCTATTAAGGTAACATTCCCAGGGAATTTATTGGCAGGAGGATGATATCACCTCTTTCACTACAGTGAGAGAAAGGTGGGTAAATTGTCTAATTATCACCCCAAATGGTATTTTTATGCAGTGGATGGAGGGAATAAGTGAACCTTGTCACAAAGGTGGAAGGTCTGCTTTAATATAAACATGTTTCTATGTTTCAAACAGTTGGCAAATATTCATAAGTATTTCTGTGTGATTTATTTTTAGATAATGATACCTTTGATTGGATTCGACATTTGGTATATACCTATACTCATATACCTAGAAACCACAATATGTGTCAGTGAGTAATCTCGGAAGACACACCACAATGCATCCTGTTTTCAGTGTAACCTCTTTCAAACAAAGGAAAAACTCCTAGCCTGTATGAAAATATAAATATGCACGAATGAGTGCATATTAATTAAATCCTAAGAACACTTCTTCTGCTCAAATTTTTTTTTCTTATTTATTCATTGTTAGATTTGTGTATCTGTGGTGCTTTAATTATGTTCTCATTCCTAGTCTCAGTTGTAAATTCATTGAGGGGAGATGACTAAATTGATAATTTTATAGATATTAATGGATTAAGAGCTAGAAACATAGAAAAGAGTAAAATATAGAGCATTTGGCCCATTATTAGTTGCATGTCTGGCAATGTAAAACTCAAGCAAGGATTGGACTGTTTAGGAGAGCACCTAGCAGGTGATAATGAGCAGTTTCTACAAAAAAAAAACAGAAACATAATTTTCCCTGGCAAAGTCCTGACTTACAGTATATGGCCCCATTTACACTTGGGGCCATTTGCGACGAGATGCAGGAGACCCTGCAGGTGTTCCCGGCAATTAGCTGTGGGCGGAAGCCCCATTGAAAACAATGGGAAGCTGACAGCTCCCACAGTTCTCTGTGGCCGCTTGCATTTAACCACTCATGGATACAGACTGTCTGATAGGGACTAAATATCTTGAGCAGGCTGATTGAAGGTAGTGGTGGTCGTTACACCTGGGAACTTTTGAATATTGTAATTCTAGAGACTGGGGGTGGAGTAGAGCTGAATGGTGGGCAGTAGGGGCTTACATACAGGGGTCGCAGGGATTGCCATCGCGACCTGGCCATATGCTCTAGGGGGCCTGTGCGCCCCCCCCCAGTACAGCTGGATGGGGACGGCAGCATGTAGCTGTTGAATGCCCGCTTCTCCACTCCATCTTCCCGTAGACATTCAGTGGCTGCAGGAGGGAAATGGAGGGCATCAGTTCCTCTACATGCTGTTCCTGCTGCCTCCCTATCGCTGTCCTGTTGCGCCAGGCACCTGTGTGCTTCTCTGTCTCAAAAGTGAAACATCAGGGATCCTTAGAGCCCCTGATATTTCACCAAAGCCCCCCAAACAGGGGTCCTAATAAATATGTAAAAAATTAAATTGTAAAAAAAAAATGGTAAAAAAAATAAAACAACAAAACTAGGGTCGCACAGATCTCACTTGCAGCTGGGCTCTGGCTTTCTTTCACAGTGGGGGGATCCCAGGAGGGCAGGAAGGTGGCCCGCTGCAGGGCCGTAATAAAGAGTCCCAAGGTTGGAGTAAAGGGCCCCCGGGATCAGTAGGAAGGGTCACAGTCGGGGACCAGGGGTGCCCTTCATGGTTTCTTGCACCAGGACTCTGAAGGTTTTAGTTACACCTCTGGGGGACAGGCACCTTGCTGAATGGTGGATGTGGCCAAATTGCACTTATTCTAGGCTTACCTATAGGAAAAAGTCACAATCAGAGGTTTACAACCACTTTAATTTACAGCCACAAACGAAAACATGTTTACATTTCTGAACTAGTTGCATTAATTGTATGTTGTCACACCAATTATAGCAATTGTACTATAGTATGTATTTTGAAACAAAATATCATTTAAACATACATTGGTGTGTCTTTCACTTTCTCATGCAATTGAGGTGCCATGTGCCATATTAATTACCAGAAAAATAAAAGTTGACTAGTTTTCCATTTCTGGAGTTTTGAAGGTCATTTTTAGGTTTCAGTTGCATGTACTTTGTATTGTTGTGCTTTAAGATGTGGAAAGAAGAAAAGTTGCATGGGTGTGAAACGGCACTCTTCTCTTGATGTTCTTCATAACGACAGGCTGAGGCACGTTACTAAAGCTCTGCTATTACAAGCTTTATAACAATCCAAGGAATACAAATGTTTTATTACCAAGATTAAAGTGGAACGATGAATGACCTAATCCTAGTATTTATAAATATGTATTTTATTTTTTTAAAGAACAACATAGATAACCATATAAGTGGTATAAAAACACTTGTTGGTTATGGGCTTTAATATATGTAGCGCACCCCCTAAGGAGCCGCAAGTCGAGTGAGATCCCCCACCCTGCACAGCCAGGCACACTGAATTTCCACAGCACTCAGAGTCAGAGAACAGTCAAGTGCTTTCTTTTGTTATTTTATTGAGGGATTAGAACTTGGATAGGGCTTGGGAAATTATGGGATGCCCACTTGACTTCAATTTCAGGCACAACTTCTCCTATATACAGTCTATATACACTCCTCACTTCCTCCAGCACACTTGCTTGCAGAACTTCAGCTGGCTCACTGTTTGTGGGTCTGACAAAAAGCACTCAGTCAGATTTAGAGTAACAGTCTGTTATAAGCAAGAATCCGAGGTCCCTTTAGGTGTATAGAAAAAAGCCAGTATCTAGCTTTACATCCCTGTGGCTACTGATCCTGGCACCACTTGTTCGGGCACTGTCAGCCCACCTGGCTGCAGCTGCCCCTTTCACTAGCCCTCCTGGCTAACTTCTCCACAGTCCTCCCAGACTGATTACTCCCCAGCCCACCCAGCTGACTTTTCAGTAGATCTCCCGGACGTGCTGACCTGCTCCTGCTGTCCTCTCACTTACTCCCGTGCCTCTAGGAAAGGATTCCTCCGTGTGTTGTAGAGGGTCCCTTCAGCAGCCGAGCCCCAGACCCTAGGTCACCCCCCACAAAGACATGGACGAGTGAGTTTGGGTTGAAGGAACTTGACTGGCCTGCGCAGAGTCCTGACCTCAACCTGATAGAAAACCTTTGGGATATATTAGAGCAGAGAAAGTGAACCAGGTCTTCTCATCCAACATCAGTGCCTGACCTCACAAATGCGCTTCTGGATAAATGGTCAAACATTCCCATAGACACACTCCTAAACCTTGTGGACAGCCTTCCCAGAAGAGTTGAAGCTGTTATAGCTGCAAAGGGTGGGTCAACGCAATATTGGACCCTACGGACTAAAACTGGGATGTCATTAAAGTTCATGTGAGTGTAAAGGCAGGCATCCTAAAACTTTTGACAATATAGTGTATATGGTGGAAGAAATACAAATCAGCATGTCATCACAATCAGGAACAAAGAATACTCTGCTCCCAAACACCAAGAGGAGTTCTTCTACTAGTACTTCATATGTCAGCCATAACAATGCGTGTCTTCCTTTGAAAGAACTTAAAGTTATACTAAAGGCTCTAATTGAAAATAAAAATAAAAATAAGAAACATTTCATACATACCTCCACTGTGCAGTTCGTTTTGCACAGAGTGGCCCCGAACGCCATCTTCTGGGGGCCCACGGCGGCTCTCGCAGCTCCTCCCCGCATCAGATAACCCCCTAGGAGAAGCGCTCTCCCGGGGGGTTATCTTGCGGGCGCGCTCCCGTGTCCTGCATTTGGAGTCCATAGCCGCCGAATGCAGGACTCGGCCCCGCCCCCGGCACCCGTGTCATTGGATTTGATTTACAGCAGCGGGAGCCAATGACTGCGTTGCTATCAATCTATCCAATCAAGAGGCGAGAACCACGGGCAGAGAGATGGCGCGTCCTCCCTGTGGGACATTCCAGGGCTCAGGTAAGTAAAACGGGGGGGCTGGGGGGCCAGTGACTGACAGAAGTTTTTTCACCCTAATGCATAGGATGCATTAAGGTGAAAAAACAGGAGGGTTTACAACCCCTTTAAAGCAGAGTTCCAGACGATTCTGTGTTAAAAGTCAGCAGCTACAAAAAGTGTAGCTGCTGACTTTTAATAAACACACACTCACCTGTCCCACGATCAAGCAATGTGGCCGCCTGAAGCCTTGGTTCTCTCCTCTGCCTCTCCCTGATGCCAGCATCACTAGTGTGGGCACCCGGCTGCGACAGCTCACGGCTTCACAGCCAGCTGCGCACTGCGCATGCACGAGTCGCGCTGCGTGTCCTGAATGGCCGAGCAGTCTTCTGGGACCTGTGACGTGTCCCAGAATATTACAGGGAGGCATAGGGAGAGGAGAACTTCCACTCGAGTCGCCTAGGCAGCGTGAGCAGAAGTGGGAGCTGGGTACCTGTCAAAACTAGGTACCCACTCTCCCCCCCCCCCCCAAAAAAAAGCACACATTCCAAATGTGGCATGTAAGGGGGTTAGGAGTCCTTAAAGCGGAAGTTCCACTTTTGGGTGGAACCCCACTTTAAAGTGCACCTATACCCAAGACTATTGACTCTACGGTATTTTCATATTCTTAACAATTAATAAAAGAACTTTGAAACAAGGTCTCACTTCTCTAGCTGCTTGTATTGTGCAGTAATTTATTTTCAAAAATCCTCAAAGATCACACAACAAAGTCTCTCATAGGATACAGCTGAGATTTTAGTGCCTCTGTTGTGAACTTTGAAAATAAATTTCTCCAAAATGCTTATAGCTGCAAATGTGAGTGAGGGTTTATTTTAAAGTGCATTTACTGCTTGGTCATAATTTGTAAATAAGATAGTGTCCATTTTCACTTTAAAAAATCTGCCCAAAACTTCCTTTCTCTAGTTTGGATGGAGTGGGGAAGGATAACAACCCTTGTCAGGTATTTACTGCAATCTGGGGTTCCATTAGGGAGAATTTCCTTCACTTACTGTCCTAGTGATAATGATGTAACCAAACAGGAAGTGAGAAAAACTCATTAACAGTAACACCAGAAGAAGAAAAATCTGATGGTTCCAGCCTCCTGTACTCTACTAATGAAAAAAATGCCTATTGCTTTTTGGGGATTTTCCACACTTAACAGCTTGTAGGAAAGGAATTGCTTGGCTGCTCAGTTCCTTGTTGCCAGATGAACCCACCTTTAACTGTGGCCACCCCTGGAAATAGTGAGTAATCAGCATCTTGTATAAGGTCTGTTATAAAACAGCATGAGTAAATAGCAGATATAAAGTCATTTTTTACTTTCTGTTTTAACAGATTTTCCGCAGAGATCAAAACATCTCTGCCATTAGGAGCTATACATTTTTATTAGGATTGGGGTTCCTCTTAAATTGGAGATCTCTTTAAAAAAAAAAAAAAAAAAAAAAACTATGATTGTTTTATTACTACACATAACTGTTTCTGGATATGTAGTAAGGTCCTAAGGGTTTAAGAGGTGCCTCCTGACAAGGAGACAAAGCTGGGTCTTGTAACCAGTGTGGAGCAAATGTCTGCTCAGCCAGGCATCAGAGAAGCAAGTGATGCCTAAGGTCCTCTGTCATTTACATTGGCACACCTGTGCAAGATGTGTGTGTGCATCTCTGCAAAAAAGTATAGGGTGCTCTTGTCTCTGTTAACCCTCGTACACACGGTACGATTGTTGGCAGGGGATTGTCTGTTGACAGAATGTTGTCCTAAAATTTTACCGTTAGTACGCTCCTTTTGACAATTGTTGTCCAACTTTCGGCCAACAAATGATGGATGACAGGCTAGTAAATTTTCGAAGGTTTGACGTCTGATTGCTCGGAATCAATGCTCACCAAACACGAAATTAGAAGAAGGGGCCCAAAGGGTGGCGCTCAAGAGCTGAAATTCCTCGTAGTCCGTCACTATGTTCGTGTTTGTGGCACGACAATTGTGTACCGTTAGTTTGCAAGACAAGATCCTGGCACACGCCCTTTTGACAAAAATCAGACGCTCGGTTGGCCAACAATCGTACTGTGTGTACGAGGCTTAAGGCTTCATTCACACAGGTGTACAGGTGTGCAAAGGCCATGTTTGCCCGCACCGGGATACACAAGTATTCTGTGCAAAACTCTGCAGTCAATCCCGTTCATTTCAATGGGGACACAGCAGGTCCACAGACACAGCCACTGCTCCCAATTAGACAGATATGCAAGTGCAGACAGACAGTGTCTGCTCAGGGCCATGCATCTGCACCCACATGGTTGTCAAATTGGGAGCAGCAGTTGTGACCACGCAATTGCTGCATCCCCATTGAAACCAAAGGAACACCTGTGCATTCCCATGCTGCCAAACATGGCCCTTACATGGGGGGTACACTATAGTATGTGTAAGAGGCCTTATAGGCCTTCATGATCTACAGTTGCTAATTATGATGATTGCTCTGATGCCTTGTACACACGATCGGTTTTCCCGGCGGTAAAAAGTCCGCCGGGAAAACCGAGAGGAAAACCGAGAACCTGCTAGGTAGCTTTTTCCCCCTACACACGGCCGGGTTTCCCAGCAGGAAAATTGCCATGAGAGCTTTGGTCAGGAAACCCGGCCATGTGTATGCTCCACCGCAGTGTTTCCCATAGGAAAACTGGCAGCTTAACCACTTAAGCCCCGGACCATTTTGTAGCTAAAGGACCAGAGCTGTTTTCAGAATTTTGCAACTGTAAATTGTGCAGACATGCAATGTTGTACCGAAACGAAATTTGCGTCCTTTTCTTCCCACAAATAGAGCTTTCATTTAATGGTATTTGATTGCCTCTGCGATTTTTATTTTTTGCGATATAAACGGAAAAAGACCGAAAATTTTGAAAAAAAATGATATTTTCTAATTTTTGTTATAAGAAAAATCGAATAAACTCAATTTTAGTCATACATTTAGGCCAAAATGTATTCAGCCACATGTCTTTAGTAAAAAAAAAATCAATAAGCGTATATTTATTGGTTTGCGCAAAAGTTACAGCGTCTACAAACTAGGGTACATTTTCTGGAATTTACACAGCTTTTAATTTATGACTGCCTATCTCATTTCTTGAGGTGCTAAAATGGCAGGGCAGTACAAAACCCCCCCAAATGACCCAATTTTGGAAAGTAGACACCCCAAGGAAATTGCTGAGAGGCATGTTGAGCCCATTGAATATTTTTTTTTTGTCTCAAGTGATTGAATAATGACAAAAAAAAATAAAAAATTACAAAAAGTTGTCAATAAATGATATATTGCTCACACATGCCATGGTTATATGTGGAATTGCACCGCAAAATACATTTTGCTGCTTCTCCTGAGTATGGGGATACCACATGTGTGGGACTTTTTGGGAGCCTAGCCGCGTACGGGCCCCCGAAAACCAAGCACCGCCTTCAGGATTTCTAAGGGCGCAAATTTTTGATTTCACTCCTCACTGCCTATCACAGTTTCGAAGGCCATAAAATGCCAAAATAGCACAAAACCCCCCCAAATTACCCCATTTTGGAAAGTAGACACCCCAAGCTATTTGCTGAGAGGCATGGTGAGTATTTTACAGCTCTCATTTGTTTTTGAAAATGAAGAAAAAAAAATATATTTTTTTTTTTTCAATTTTCAAAACTTTGTGACAAAAAGCGAGATCTACAAAATACTCACCATACCTCTCAGCAAATAGCTTGGGGTGTCTACTTTCCAAAATGGGGTCATTTGGGGGGTTTGTGCCATCTGGGCATTCCATGGCCTCCGAAACTGTGATAGGCAGTGAGAAGTGAAATCAAAAATTGACACCCTTAGAAAGCCTGAAGGCGGTGCTTGGTTTTGGGGTCCCGTACGCGGCTAGGCTCCCAAAAAGTCTCACACATGTGGTATCCCCGTACTCAGGAGAAGCAACAGAATGTATTTTGGGGTGTAATTCCACATATGCCCATGACATGTTTGAGCAATATATCATTTAGTGACAACTTTGTGCAAAAAAAATAAAAAAAATAAATAAATTGTCTTTTTTCCGCAACTTGTGTCAACATATAAAATATTCCATGGACTCGACATGCCTCTCAGTATATAGCTTGGGGTGTCTACTTTCCAAAATGGGGTCTTTTGGGGGGGTTTTGAACTGTTCTGGCATTTTATACACAACATTAGGAAGCTTACATCCACTCTTCTAACCACTTGAAGACAAAGCCCTTTTTGACACTTTTTGTTTACATGAAAACATTTTTTTTTTTTGCAAGAAAATTATGTTGAACCCCCAAACATTATATATATTTTTAAAGCAAAGGCCCTACAGATTAAAATGGTGGGTGTTGCATTTTTTTTTCTACACAGTATTTGCGCAGCGATTTTTCAAACGCATTTTTTGGGGAAAAAATACACTTTTTTTCATTTTAATGCACTAAAACACACTATATTGCCCAAATGTTTGATGAAATAAAAAAAGATGATCTTAGGCCGAGTACATAGATACCAAACACGACAAGCTTTAAAATTTCGCACAAACGCGCATTGGCAACAAACTACATACATTTTTAAAAGCCTTTAAAAGCCTTTACAGGTTACGCCGTTAGATTTACAGAGGAGGTCTACTGCTAAAATTACTGCCCTCGATCTGACCTTCGCGGTGATATCTCACATGCATGGTGCAATTGCTGTTTACATATGACGCCAGACCGACGCTTGCGTTCGCCATTGGGCAAGAGCAGGGCAGGACAGGGGTGCTTTTTTTTATTTTTTATTATTAATTTTGCTTTTTTATTTTATTTTTAAACTGTTGCGTCCATATTTTTTTATAATTTTTATTGTTATCTCAGGGAATGTAAATATCCCCTATGATAGCAATAGGTAGTGACAGGTACTCTTTTTTTGAAAAAACTGGGGTCTATTGGACCCTAGATCTTTCCTCTGCCCTCAAAGCATCTGACCACACCAAGATCGGTGTGATAAAATGCTTTCCCAATTTCCCAATGACGCTTTTTATATCCGGGGGGGGGGACATTCCCTCCCACTGCTTGTAAAAGCAGTCCAGAGGCTAATTAGCCACTAGGATTGCTTTTACATGAAAGCCGGCCGCTGGCTGAAAAGAATGATACCAAGATGATACCTAAACCCACAGGCATCATTCTGGTATAAACATTCAAAGTCCAGCAACATACCAGTACGTTGCTGGTCCTTGTTGGACATGTATTGTAATCTTTTTTTTCATGCAGCCTGTTGGCCGAACGAAAAAAAAAGATTGATCGGTGGGCCCACCATTAGAATACTGCCCTTCATCCACCCACTTCTAATGATGGGCATACATGCACCATTTATATATGCCGAAGCATGGGGGCATCTTCCCGCAAAAGTTATGCCGCGTACACATGGTCAGACTTTTCCACGGGCAAGCCTCCGTCGTAATTTCGACCGTATGTACGCGGCATTAGGAGCAAAATCGCTCCTCCGCCCCTGCTGCCCCAATGCTTTGGCATATATGCTTTTTTTTTTTAACTGTGGTGGTGAAATCACCTCCTACAGCACTGGAGTCGCAGGGCTCAGGCCTGTCTCTGCGAACGCTGCAGTTATGTGTGTTGTGTTTTGCAAGTGACAGTGATCGATCGATACTGCACTTGGGTGGCCTGGGCTGGACGGAGGGGCAAACGCAGGTGCTAGCAGGTATCTGGGCTGATCCCGCTAACACTATGTTTTTGGGAACCCTAAACTGCTGGGGACGCTAGTATAGATCTGATCAGATCAGATATTGATCTGTTCAGATACTATACCACTAAGGGGGGTGTATGCTTCACGCGCGGGTGTTAGCGCTACTGGCACTAACCTGACGCTGCCTGGGGTGTGACGCAGACCCTCTCTAACGCTAAAACCTAATTGATATCACCCGCCGGGCGATCAGGGGGTTAAACCTTTATTGGGTTATATACGGCGGGTGCCCTGACACTATAAAAAGCAAACTAACTAACCATCGTCACCCGTAACACTTATATGGTGATTACTGGTGAAAGGGTTAACTAGGGGCAATTAGGGGGTTAAAACCTTTATTAGGTAATATATGGGGGTACCTGACGCTATATAAAAACCTGACGGCGAACCTAAAAAAAAAATTACTGGCTACCTATCGGCATCACCGACACTAAGACAGCGATCAGAAAAACGATCGCTTAGCGACAGTGGCGATAGGGGGTGAAAGGGTGACCTGGGGGGCGATCAAGGGGGTTAAACCTTTATTAGATAATATATGGGGGTACCTGACGCTATAAAAACCTGCGGCGAACCTAAAAAAAATTACTGGCTACCGATCGGCATCACCAACACTAAGACAGCGATCAGAAAAACGATTGCTTAGCGACAGTGGTGATAGGGGGTGAAAGGGTTACCTGGGGGGCGATCAAGGGGGTTAAACCTTTATTAGATAATATATGGGGGTACCCGACGCTATAAAAACCTGTGGCGAACCTAAAAAAAATTACTGGCTACCGATCGGCTTTACCAACGCTAAGACAGCGATCAGAAAAACGATCGCTTAGCGACAGTGGTGATAGGGGGTGAAAGGGTTACCTGGGGGGCGTTCAAAGGGGTTAAACCTTTATTAGGTAATATATGGGGGTACCTGACGCTATAAAAACCTGCGGCGAACCTAAAAAAAATAACTGGCTACCGATTGGCATCACCGACGCTAAGACAGCGATCAGAAAAATGATCGCTTAGCGACAGTGGTGATAGGGGGTGAAAGGGTTATCTGGGGGGCGATCAAGGGGGTTAAACCTTTATTAGGTAATATATGGGGGTACCCGACGCTATAAAAACCTGCGGCGAACCTAAAAAAAATAACTGGCTACCGATCGGCATCACCGACGCTAAGACAGCGATCAGAAAAATGATCGCTTAGCGACGGCGGTGCTAGGGGGTGAAAGGGTTATCTGGGGGGCGATCAGGGGGTTAAACCTTTATTAGGGGGATTAGGGGGCTACACTGGACCTAAAACTAACTTTAGTGACACTTTTACAGTCACAAATGTCACTGATTGCAGTGATCAGTAAATAAATGGTCACTGCAATCAGTGACACTGTGACTGGGGGCTGGGGGTTGATCTGGGGGGTGTCTGCGGGGGCCTGGGGGGGGGCGATTTATGTGCCTATGTGTCCTGGTGTCAGTGTAGTGTTTTGTGCACTAACCTGCATCTTCTCCTGTACGGCGCTCGGTATATGTGAGCGCCGCAGGAGGGATGACATCACTTCCTCTGCCTGTGTAAACATTACACAGGCAGGGGAAGGATTCGATTCGCTGGGAGCGATCGAGAGGGGGTGGCCGGAATCGAACGGCCGTCCCCTCATCCCTGATCGCTCCCAAACGAATAACGGCCACTCACTGTAAAGAAGGGGGGTCCGAACGGACCCCCCAACTATACAAAGGCAGTCACGTAGATATACGTGATTCTGCCTGTCGGTGCCATTCTGCCGACTTATTTTTACAGTGGGCGGTCGTTAAGTGGTTAAAAACCGCCGGGAATCCCGGCGGGAAAAAAGAGAACATGTTCTCATTTTTCCCGCCGTGATTCCCGGCAGTTTTCCTGTCGGAAAAACTGCGATGGAGCATACACACGGCCGGGAATCCCGGCCAAAAGCTCTCATGGCAGTTTTCTTGCCGGGAAAACCTGTCGTGTGTACGAGGCATGAGTCTGCTAGTGCTTACATTGTTGTCCCAGAGCTACAAAATCTCAGTGCAGGTTGAGGTAGAGTGTATAATAAACCCTAATTTCATTACAGTGGTAGGATCTGATGTGATCTGAGTGTAATTGTCTCATTCATGACTGAAAACACCTGACAAAAAAAAAATAGAAAATTGGCTGGGTGCCCCTGTGTACATACCTTTGACTGTTTAGGTAGGTGTAGCCAGTAGCCAAATACTGTTTGTAAAATATGTATTGTGTATTTTTCATGTAGTAAAATATATCTCTAGAACAGATTCATTATTGCCAAAATGCAGAAAATTGCCAATTACAGTAGGGTGACCAGACATCCCTGGTTTCAGGGGACAGTCCCCGGATTGAGGACACTGTCCCCGGACCAAGTCTGTCCCCGGTTTTGTCCCCGGATTGGAATTGAACAGTCAATTTCAAAGACAGTCAGTGCTCCTACTAGCTTAGGGTGGTGTATTTTTTCCATTATCTGTGCCCCTTTCTGATGATCATGTGCTGGTCGGAGCGAATATTTATTCAGTTTCGGGTACATGCCCATTCGCATGTTCTTCTGCCTTGGCTCAAGTCCCGGCCAGCCACCTGCCTGCTTATCTCCTTGCCTTCCCTGGTGGAGTGATCTTCCTCCGCTCCCCACCCAGTAGTAGCTGGGGCCCAGAGAGTAAGACTTGACAGGCTGTGAGGCGGGTGGCGACGGGCAGAGAGTTGCTAAATTGCCGCCATTACTAGTAAAAAAATAAATATGTCCCCGGATTTCATTTAAAAAATCTGGTCACCTTAAATTACAGGATCTTTCAAAAACTCACTAAATGAAGATGCAAAGATATGAACAGTGTTATTGATAATAAAAGTAGCAGACCTTATCATACATTTGTTGGTTTCCTGTGCATTTAACCATGCACCAGTGAACTAGGTGCAGATTTGCATACCTTGTTTAGTGGATAACACAGTTTACTACTTACAGGTTTCCACACTTTCACATGTGCATGGCTCTTCGCCATGGTGTGTTAAAGTGGAATAAAAGCTAGACATGTGCATAATGAAAACAATTGTTTAGTTTCGTTTAGATTCGTTAATCTAGTTATTTTGTTTTGTTAAATTTGGTTGATTCGTACAATTCGTATTCAGGATTCATATTCTGAGTTTGTTTTTGGAATTTGTTCTATGTATTTGTAGGAGAATCTTTAACCTCTTCCAGTATAATGAGAGCCTTTGAGGCCACAGACCGCTGACATCCTTCAATATGTAGTGGGTTGTGAGGCATTGTGGGTGCAAAGATGGTGAAAGTCATTGGGCGCCAGACACTTCTTGGATGCAAAAGAGGTTTTATTTCTTTTAACAGTCCTTTTTATATTTTGCAAGGGAAAGAGGGTTAGGGCCAGAACACCCTCAAGTGGTTGCAATTTCAATAGGCAGACCCAGAGACTTCAATAGGAAGACAGCCATACAAGGAAAGGCCCCAGCAAGGTGCCACTTCTGCACGTGCAGGTTTGCTGTCTCCTATGGCAACGGTATTTAATAGCTCCTAACGCAAATTTCAACAGTTCTCTTAGCTTCACTACAATGTTCACTTGTAGCTCTTCAGCCCCTTGAGTTCCTAGTCTCTCACTGGACTCTCTGATTCACTGACTGATTCCCGTGAGCTCCTCAAGACTTTTGGTGGTGGTATCTCTCTCAAGCGTCACCCACGCTTCCCTGCTGGGTCGATAGCTTGGCACTCCAGATACTTCTTAAAGTGGAGCTCCACCCTAAATTTTGACTTGTGCTGATCGGATTCCTCCCCCCCTCCGGTGTCACAATTGACACCTTTCAGGGGGGAGGGGGGTGAAGATACCTGTCTAAGACAGGTATTTTCACCCACATCCGGGAGTCTTCTCTCCGGGAATCTGCGGGAGTGACGTCACTTCCCCCAGACTTCCCGTAGTGTTCTGGGAGACACTCGGCTCCCAGAACACAGGAGGACGAATCAGAGCGGCGCATCGCGACTCGCGCATGCGCCGTAGGGAACCGGGCATAAAGCCGCAGGGCTTCACTTCCTGGTTCCCTCAGCGAGGATGGCGGAGGGAGCAGCAGAGCGACGAGCGATCGCTCGTCCTCTGCTGCGGACGTCGCTGGACTCCAGGACAGGTAAGTGTCCAAATAATAAAAGCCAGCAGCTGCTGTAGCTGTAGCTGCTGGCTTTTATTTATTTTTTTTCCGGCGGAGCTCCGCTTTAAGCTTCACCCCTGCTCACCGGTTCGGTCCCTGGCTTGACACACAAGGCTGCTCTGCAAGCGTCACCTCCGCTAGTTGGGTCCCTGACTTGATCACCGCCTGAAGTTTCCCGATTCTCCACCATGCCCGTTCGGTGAGAATGTCACTCCGGTACTTGCTTCAGTTACTCACTGTGGTCCCTGGTAACTGTGGTTGGTCCCTTAGTGGCGACAGCTTACCTTCTACCTCCAACCACGACAGGTTCTCCGGCCGGCAGAACCATCACTTTTGGTTGGACTGTGCTGCCCTCTTACTTCTGGATAGGCCCTCACACAGCCTGGCAGCCAGATGCCCCCGGGATAGGCCAAATCTCCGCCCTAGCAACCCGGGGCAGATGACACACGTCCACCCAGACGGCAGTCCAGGTGGCACAGAACCTAGATCACCTGACTCCACCCGAATATATAGGTTCTCCCAGCAGGCTAAGGGATTCAAGAAAACCCCTGCCTATTGCCTGAGATATCCCATATACCCATAACTTGACCTTTGAAATGTTCTTCTCATATCTAATACCACCAAGTGCCCGGCCACTAGGGGCAGAAGAGAAAAGTACAAGTCCAAACTTGGGGAGAAATCAATGGATCTCTAACAACTATCTACAGTAGCTACTCCTGACAAGGAATTTGGTGAGGAGCTCCCTGACTCAACCCAAGGGCTCTACATATTTTAAAATTTTTCTTCAAATTAATCGATTTTTTTCTCGATTCAAAACATTCAAATTGATAAATCGGATGAATCAACATCTGATTGTTATACACATTGATCTTACTTCTTAATTCAAAACATGCAAAGTGTTCTAATTAATAAAAGTAGTATCTTATTTTCAACATTTTACTATGTACAATACTAGGCAGAAGTTGTAGCCAGTTGAGAAAAAATAATGGCAAGTACAAATGCTTTTAACTACTTTAATACAGGGCACTTTGAATGACAATTGCGCCCAAATTTTTAATCATTTTCTTCACACAAATAGAGATTTATTTTGGTGGTATTTAATCACCACAGTTTTTTTTTTTTTTTTTGGGCTAAAAAAACCCGAAAAAATACCAAAAGTTTGGGAAAAACAAAAAGTTTTCGTAGTTTCTGTCAGAAAATTTTGTAAATAAGTAATTTTTCTCTTTCACTGATGTGCGCTGATGAGGCGGCACTGATGGACACTGATGAGGCGGCCCTGAAGGGCACTGATGGTGGGGCACTGATGGACACTGATGAGGCGGCCCTGAAGGGCACTGATGGTGGGGCACTGATGAGGAGGCACTAATATGCAGCACTGATGGGCACTGATAGGTAGCACTGATAGGTGGCACTGAGATGCAGCACTGATAAGCACTGATATGCAGCACTGATGAGCACTGATAGGTGGCACTGATAGGTACTGTAGGTGGCACTGATGGGCACTGAAAGGCAGCACTGATTGTCATAACTGATGGGCACAGATTAGCCTCACTGAAGGGGACAGACTGGTGTCACTGGTGGGCACAGAGTGGCATCACTAAACAGCACTGTAATCAGGGCACTGATGATCAGTGCCCTGATTACCTTTTCACATCTTCCCTGTGAGGAGATGCCACTGATCGGCTCTCCTCACCTCAGACTCTGATTGTGTGAGGCGAGGAGAGCCGGTAAATGGCACTTCCTTGTTTACATATGATCGGCTGTGATTGGACACAGCCGATCACATGGGCAAAGAGCTGCGGCCGAGATTGGGGTCACGACATGTCCAAGAAACACGTCGTCGCGTGCCCGCGATCGCAGCTAAACTGGGCAATGTCATATGATGGTGGGCGGGCAGCAAGTAGTTAAATATTTATATTTTACTGGTTTCTTTTTATCAATTTTACATTTGCAAAGTGAACGAACAAAAGAAAAATCTTCATCAAATGATTACAATGACTCTTTAAATCACCTTTGACTTAACAAAAACAGCATTATTTCGAAATGGTACATTAATAACACACAAATTCGAATAAAATTAGTTGTTGTAAAATTCGAGACTAATTTCAATTTGAAAATCGAATAAATTTTGTTTCGGTTTTCGGGGGAATTCAGTAAAAAAAATTCTGCACTGTAATTCAGGGATTCGGATATATCCGAATCTCCGAATAACAAATAATTTGTCCGAATATTTTTTCGGAACTAAACTAACCGCATATGTCTAATAAAAGCCTAATGCTGCGTACATACAACCATTTTTAATGTCATTGCAAAAAACAATGTTTTTCTCGACGTGATTCTTCTCAAGCCTGCCTTGCCTACACACTATCATGAAAAAGCACAGTGACGTACGAAATGTACGACGGTACTATAAAGGGGAAGTTCCATTCAGATGGCGCCACCCTTTGGGCTGCTTTTGCTGATCCTCGTGTTAGTAAAGTTTGGTGAGAGACGATTCGCGCTTTTCAGTCTCTGTGCTTTTCAGTCCGTTACAGCGTGACGAATGTGCTATCTCCATTACAAACGCTAGTTTTACCAGAACGAGCGCTCCCGTCTCATCACTTGCTTCTGAGCATGCGCATTTTTTTCACGTCGTTAAAGCCTACACACGGACGTTTTTCATGACGAGAAAAACGACGACGTGAAAAACGACAAGAAAAATTAGAGCATGTTCCAAATTTTTAATGGCCATTTTTCACGTCGTGAAGAATGCTCTGGAGCCCACACACAATAGTTTTTAATGACCAAATAAAAAAATGGCATTTTTCTCGTCATGAAAAACAGTCGTGTGTACCCGGCATTACTCTTATGCCGAACACACGGTCGAAATTTCCGACAACAAATGTTCGATGGGAGCTTGTTGTCGGAAATTCCGACCGTGTGTAGGCTCCATCGGACATTTGCTGTCGGAATTTCCGACAACAAAAATTTGAGAGCTTGTTCTCAAATTTTCCGACAACTAAGCTTGTTGACGGAAATTCCGACTGTGTCTACACAATTTTGACGCACAAAAGTCCACGCATGCTCGGAATCAAGCAGAAGAGCCGCACTGGCTATTAAACTTAAATTTTCTTGGCTCGTCGAACATGTTGTACGTCACCGCCTTCTTGACGTTCGGAATTTTCAACAACATTTGTGTGACCGTGTGTATGCAAGACAAGTTTGAGCGAACATCCGTCGGAAAAAAATCAACGGTTTTGTTGTCGGAATGTCCGATCGTGTGTACGCGGCATAACTTTTCTTAAACATGTTCCCTCCTCCTACCTATCCTGTCTACCCTGTGTAAAAAAAAAACTGTGTACCTTTTTTTTTCATCTGCACTGGTCCAGGCACATGATCGTGCAGCTTCAGCTGTCCTGTGTCAGTAAGCAGCTGCTGCAGGGGAGAGTGGGAGAGATGACAATGGCTGGGACATGGGAGCAATGGTTGACATCATGGCTACCAGAATTCACAGCCATTGTCGAGCATGCCTTTGCATAGGGGAGCAAGGGGTTTACAATCTTATGCCCACACTGGTATAAATGAAAAAAAGGTAAGTACATTGATCTTTTTTTTAATGCAGGGTAGGCAGGATAGGAAGGAGGAGGGGGAGGGAACATGTTTTGAGAATAGTTAATTAGGCTTTTCTTCCACTTTAAGCACGTTAAATGGGTTTCTCTCATTCCCATCTCAGGACGTTGGGTGAGATATACTTTATGTGTCTAGAGTGTGTGCATTGTAAACAGCTTTGCTAATGTCATTTCATTACTCTTCAGTGGATAAGACTAATGCCCTGTACACACGATCGGATTTCCGATGGAATAAAATCTGATGGATTTTTCCATCGGAAATCCGATGAAGCTGACTTCCATCAGTCTTGCCTACACATCATCAGTCAAAAATCTGACCGTCCCAAATGCCGTGACGTAAAACACTCAGAAGAGCCGAGAAAAATTAAGTTCAATGCTTCTGAGCATGCGTTGACTTGATTCTGAGCATGCGTGGGTTTTTTCTCCTATGGAGTTCCCCACAGACGATCGGAATTTGCTATCGTTTTTTTCCCATCGGTATAATTTAAAACATGTTCTACTTTTTTATACCGATGGAAAAAAGAGCGATGGGGCCCACACACGATCGGTTTGTCCGATGAAAAAAGTCCATCTGTCTTTTTTCATCAGAAAAACCGATCGTGTGTACGCGGCATAATAGGAAGTAATGTATGTAGTTGCTGAGTTTACCTCAGGCGTTTTTGGAACATAACTTTAGCTGAGTAATTTCTGTGTCTGTTATTCAGAATACCGTTATTCAGCTAACCTTATTTTTTTTCTGCTACTTCATGTTGATTCTTGTTACTTTTATCAACAAAAGAATAACTACCACCCAGTCACAACCCACAGGTTTGCAAAAACTGCACTGGATTACATAGTAGTGGATTGTTATGCTTGCCGATGAGCTAATAGTCAGATAAGACACATTACAAGCCCACACTCTCTATTTGTAAAGTGTAATGTATGCGTTCCGTTGTCTGTCAGCTGTCATATACATAAGTCTTTTGCAAGCTGTATCATGAGTGTGTGTCCCAAGCACTTCTTCAGCAGAGGTGGCAGCCTGTGGTATGAAGGCACTTCTTAAACCCAACTGTGTGGGAAGATAAATATGAATAGCACCAGACACATTTTTTAGTTATGAAAATGCATATCCAAGTCTCTCCTACATGCTAGAGCAAATGGTCAAGCCATGGTTCTCATTTAATATTTCGTGTTGTAAATAGCCTGAAACTGGACCACTCTATAAAAGCCATTATGCAGTAAGTAATACATACATAGAGAAAGACTGGCAAAATAATTCCCTCTCTGTTCAACGCATTTTGATCTGCCCAAAATGTTACTTGGCTTCCCTCTAGTTTAAAAAAGTCTAAACTATGAAAGTTTTATTGTTGAAGCAAAAAAATGTTGAGGCGTGTATAAAGTCACATATTGGTGAGACAGGGGCAAGAGTTTCAGCCTGAGCTCACATCTTTTGGGGTTTCCTCAGTATGTGAAGTCATGAAGTAGATCTCCCGGTGGTCCTTTCTGCTTTTGGGACTTAAAGTGATTGCAAACGATCACCTTGTAAAACAACTCATTCAGTTTAAAAGAATTGAAAGGCAAAACATTGTCGTATAGCTATAAAAAACAATACCTTTTTTCTCATTTTTATAAGTGATCACAGTCACTCTGTTCTTAGCTGCATAAGAGCTGGGGGAGGAGAAGCAGCAGCACACTGAGCTTCCCAGTGAATGGCTATGCAGCGGGGGCATGTCAGGACAAGTATGATCATTGGAGAATAATACAGTTCCCAGCATAGCTAGAGAACTGACTTCTGTGTGCTCTCCTGCTTAGTGTGGTCAGTTTTTAATAGGAAAGAAGAGGGACTGGCAGGATCATCAGGGATTTCACACAAAGGAAGCAATACAAAGAGAACATGATACTTTCTCATACATGTACATGGTACAGCAGGCACATATCAGGAATTTTAAATGTTGGGGTAACAAACGCTTTAAGGGTTTCTCAAGTAGAGCAGTATACGACTGTTTAGAATAAACAGATGTGTAACAAACATGCTTAAGGTCGATTTACAACAAGAAAGTCATAATCAGAAACTACCCTAAACCATTATAATGAGATTATAGAGAAATCTGGACCCATTCTCAAAATGACTCTGTTCATGAACAGTCAAACACTTACGCGTACACACAATCGTTTTTTTCTGATGAAAAAAGACCGATGGACTTTTTTCATCGAAAAAAACGATCGTGTGTGGGCCCCATCGGTCTTTTTTCCATCGGTGTAAAAAAATAGAACATGTTTTAAATTTTACCGATGGAAAAAAAAACTATAGCAAACTCCGATCGTCTGTGGGAAACTCCATCTGAGAAAAATCCACGCATGCTCAGACTAAATTACAAGACGGGAGTGCTCGTTCTGGTAAAACTAGCGTTCGTAAGGGAGATAGCACATTCGTCATGCTGTAACGGACTAAAAGGCACGGAGACTGAAAAGCGCGAATCGGCTAACACCAAACTTTTACTAACACGCGGTAACACGAAATCAGCAAAAGCAGCCCAAAGGGTGGCGCCGTTGGATTTGAACTTCCCCTTTATAGTGCCGTTGTACGTGTTGTACGTCACGGCGTTTTGAACGGTCGGAATTTTGTCTGATGGTGTGTAGGCAAGACTGATGAAAGTCAGCTTCATCGGAATTCCGATGGAAAAATCCATCGGATTTTATTCCATCGGAAATCCGATCGTGTGTACAGGGCATTAGGGCCCTTTCACACAGGCTTTTCAATCAGGTCCACCTGTCAGTTCTTCAGGCGGACCTGATCGGACGCTCCATTCGGCCCTATGGAGCGGTGGATGTCAGCGGTGACATGTCCGCTGACATCCGCCGATATCCGATCTGATCCTGTCCGTGAAATCCAGACGGATGGAAACCCTATATTCCATCCGTCTGGAGAATCGGATAGGATGAAAATGGACAGGTGGTCCGTTTTTATCCGATCTCCATAGAGGCCAACGGGGCTTTGACAGGTCCATCTCTGCACAGTGAGCGGAGATGGACCTGTCATCCGCCTGCTCAGCGGGGGTCAGCAAATTGATCCTTGCTGATCAAGGCGGACATGGACAAGCCCATGTGAAAGGACCCTTAAGCCACTTTCACACGGGCGGACCGTTCAGGTCCGCCTGTTAGTTTTTTAGGCGGACCTGAACGGACGCTCCATACAGATCTATTGAGCGACTGATGTCAGCGGTGACATGTCCGCTGACATCTGACCCTGAAGTCTGACGGATGGAAACCCAGTATTATTACTGGCGGATCAGATCGGATGAAAACGGACCGTCTTCATCCAATCCCCCATAGGGGAGAGCGGAGTTCTGACAGGTCTGTCCCTGCACAGTGTGCAGAGATGGACCTGTCATCTGCCTGCTCAGTGGGGATCAACAGAGCGATCCCTGCTGAGCAAAGTGGAGACCGTACACGGACACGTCCGTGTGGAAGAGCCCTTAGGCCCTGTAACAGCACCCCAAGTATGAGAGGGTTTAACGCCGTTTATGACATTCCCTTTCCGAACACCAAGGCAGCTACCGACACTCCAGTCAGGCGAACAAGACCCATAAGAATAATTCTCCCCCAATAACGAGACGAAGCTCTGTCTTGAGGTTCAAGCAGGACTCACTATCTTTATTGAAAAGACCACAAGTTTTATACACAGTCAAAAGAGGAGGTGCATCCATAATCTGCTCATATTACTCTGAAAATACACCTGTGACCAGCCTAATTAACATGAGCTAATTACCTAATCCCTTGAAGCAGCCTGGCTGTCTCAGAGTTTCCTAGCCTGGCTGTCTCCTAAACTCCAATACACATCATCACAGTACTCCTTCATACAATACAGGGTCAATTAGCCCAATCCACAAAGAAAAGATCCTTAGAAGTTAGCCTGGACTCAATTTACATTACAACAGGCAGACAGGTGGTTGGAGCTGATGACATTAGCATCGTTAAGCAATAGACGGTCGGCCTGTTTCATTGAACTTCCTGGAATGCCCAAATAAGGAGTTATACTTCCTGAGCATCACAGTGTACAGGGGATAGCATCTTTCCATTAACATGTTGAGTTCAGAATCAAACAAACAGTAAATAGTCTTTTACATATATCCTGGGAGAAATTGTGTATAAATATTACTGTCCCATTTTAAGTAGTCCAAGATATAATTTCTCAGTCAGCCTATGCTCCTAATGGACATAGGGTGATTTAGACATAAGAGGTGCATGGGGAGCTAAAGCAAGGGTATCTCATACTTTCTAAGAGATTCTGGGTTCCACGGGCCCTCCAGTTACAGGCCCCTTTCACACATGCCGAGCGTTCATTTCATCAGTTCAGTCACGTCAAAACGGGTGAAGTATTTATTCATTTTTCATTAGGTTTTCGTCAGTGTTCATCAGTAAGGCCCCTTTCACACGGGTGGACCGTTTAGGTCCGCCTGTCAGTTTTTTAGGCAGACCTGAACGGACGCTCCGTGCACCTCTATGGAGCCACGGATGTCAGCAGTGACATGCCCGCTGACATCCGACCCGCTCCCATCCGCCAAAGTGTGACGGAGGAAAACCCTACTTTTCCATCCGTCTGGCAGATCGGATGACAATGAACTCTACGGTCCGTCGTCATCCGATCCCCCATAGGGGAGAGCGGCGCTCTGACAGGTCGGTCCCTGCACAGTGTGCAGAGACAGACCTGTCATCTGCCTGCTTAGTGGGGATCGATGGAGCGATCCCCGCTGAGCAAAGCCGAGCCCGCACACGGGCCCTAAACCAAATTCTGACCGTCAAGAACGCGGTGACGTACAACACTACGACGAGCCGAGAAAAATGAAGTTCAATGCTTCCGAGCATGCGTCGACTTGATTCTGAGCATGCGTGTTTTTTTCTCCGTCAGAGTTCCCTACAGACGACGAACAGAATTTCTGAAAAAAAATTCTCTTTCTAAATTCCGACGGAAAAAGTCTGATGGGGCACACACATGGTCGGAATATCCGATGAAAAAATTCCGTCTGACTTTTTCCATCGGAAATTCCGATCGTGTGTACAAGGCATTATTCATCCGTTATTCATCAGTGTTCATCAGTTTTTCATCAGTACTCATCAGTTTTTCATCAGTTCTCCTCAGTTTTTCATCTGTTTTTCATCAGTTTTTTTTACATCCACTACCAATGCAATATCAATACCATTTGTCAGTTTACATACATTTTTTGTCCAATCCGTTTTTTTAACGGAAGAAAAATAGAGCTTTGCTCAGTTTCAAAAAACGGATGATGACGGATGTGAATGTAAAGGCTGCTTTCACACTAGGGTGGCGCGTTCGTTAGCGGTAAAGTGCCGTTCGTTTTGGAGGTGCATTTCCGTTGTTTCAGCTGCGCTTTTCGGCCACTAGTAGGGCACTTTAAACCCCAGCTAGCGGCCAAAGAAAGGGTTAAAACCGCCCATGTTGTGGCGCTTTACAGGAAGCGCTGCCCATTCATTCCAATGGGCAGGTGCGGTTTTGGGAGCTCTGTAAACAGCGCTCCCAAACCGCCCAAAAAGATTCTGCTTGCAGGACTTTTTTTCCCGTCCCGCAAGAGCACCGCCTCAGTGTGAAAATACTCTGGCTTTCATACTGGGGAGGCATGAAAGGCAGTTTTCTGGTGTTTTACGGGCAATATTCTAAAACGCCTCAGTGTGAAAGAGTCAAACTGATGTAAATGAATGATCATTCATTTACACCAGTTTTTTCCATAGAGATGCATTGATGTCCATTTTACATCCGTCAACGGATGGATGAAAAACAGACAAAACGGACAGCATGTGTGAAAGGGGCCTTACTGATAAATACTGTAAATATATTAAAAAGACTATGGATTTTCTTTTTAGTGGACCATGCATTAAAAAATGACTTTCTAGCAGCAGAATCTGCTGGTCAATACCACAAAATGTTCCATTGTAGACAACCTAGGACCACTCACTATACTCTATGATTTATCTGGGCTTCCAAATGAATAGGTCCATGAGATTTGTCAGAGGTGAGAGGCGCATGCGCGGAGCTCAGGAGATGGTCGCCTAAACCGAGAGCTCCGCTCCAGCCGAATACAGCGGCGCGCACAGCAAATGGCACGGCAACCCAAAACCCCCCAAAATGGACCGACTGACCCCTTAATAGCCCGGGAACACCCCCATGTGCAAAAAATCCCCAAATAAGAGGGAATTACGGACGTAATTCGAGCCTGTATTAATGGACGAAAAATCCAAAATGGCCGCCACAGCACTCAGCCTCCAGCGCACTCTGTCTCACTGAACACAGGCAGGCTATCCATTCTGCAGCTCTAACTTATACCTCAGGACACCAGGCAGGACTCTCTCCGGTATTTACATCTGCTCCAACCTCCACTGAGCCATTCCCTGGACACTTAATGTCTGAATATGCCCTTTCCTCCTCAGGACACAATTCTGCAGTCCAAACCATTTCTGTTACCTCAGAAGCCTTTCCCAGCAATGAAGCAAAACAAATGGCGGATTTATTCCAAAAGTTTTCTGACCTTCTAGACAAAGGACTGGCACGAACAGCAGCCAAAATCACTGGAGACCTGGAAGCTGACTTTCAGAATTTGGGATCAAGAATTGATTCAATTGAACACAAACTGGAAGAAACGGTGGCCTCATCAAATCAAAATATGAAACATATACACACAGTTCAGGAACAACTGGATCTTGCCATCTCTAGAATTGATGACCTTGAGAACAGATCTCGCAGGTACAACATCAGAATTAGGGGTCTCCCTGAAACAGTTCTAGACGTATTATCAGCAGTCCAGGAACTATTCAGAAACTTGCTACCTAATGTACCTCATCACCGCCTGGAATTCGATAGGGGCCCTGGGACCCCCTAGGAAAGATGGTAAACCCAGAGACATCATTGTCAAACCCCACTATTTTTCTATAAAGGAATAGGTAATGAAACAGGTCAGATCCTCCCCCCAAGTGATATACCAAGGCCACTCAATACAACTAATTGCGGATCTCTCCCCTTCTGCTATACAGCGCAGGAGGGCACTGAAACCATTATTATTAGTCCTCCTGACACAGAAAAAAATCAAATACAGATGGGCCTTTCCTTTTGCGGTCAAATTTTCTGACAAAGGGAGATCCTATTCCTTCTCCAGCCTTACTGAAGGGGAACAACTACTGTTACAACTAAAGTTCATCTCCCATGAAGCGGACATGGATACCGCCCCAGCCAATACGGGTCTCTGAGGGTTAGGTTGTCTAAACCCTAGGGTTAGAAATGTATTTTATTTATTGTAGGGCTTGTCTCCCCTTCTGAACCCCGGTACTACATGTTAGAAGACTTCTCTAAAAATGTTCTCTTCCTTCCTTCTTCATTTTTCTTCTTTGTTTTTTCCTTTTCACTACGTGCCTAACATCCCCATCTATTGCAGAACTTCGAATTTCCAGATTAATGTTGGACATCTTATACCTTATTTCCCAGCTGAAGAAGGTCCCTGATATGACTTCAGACAAAGGACTACATAGGGTGAGTGGGGATGTTTTCAGTGGGTGCGTCCCTTTAAGATCTCCATGGCTGATTCCACGCAAACTTACCTTAAAATAGCCTCCCACAATGTTCAGGGTTTAAACTCTCCAATTAAAAGGAGGAACATTTTAGACTACTACAAATCTCTCAAAATTGATGTACTTCTAATCCAGGAGACACACTTTCCTGTGCGGTATAGTCCTAAATATATTCACACTCATTTCCCCCAATTTCACCTGGCCTGTGCAGAAAATAAAACCAAAGGGGTAGCCATTATTTTCTCAAAACATTGTAAATTCGAGAAAACGTTTGAATACATCGACCCAGAGGGAAGAATCCTTTTGGTAAAAGGCACTATAGAGGGACATCTATATTTACTGGTGTCCTACTATACCCCCAATAGGGGTCAAGCTGCTTTTTTTTAAAACACGATGGACACACTTAACCCTATGCTAGCAGGCACAATCATTTTTGGGGGAGACTCGAATGCAGCATTTGTTCAAACTTTAGACAAATCCAAACCTCCCAGGTCCCAATTGACCCAATTGACTCGCCCAACCAATGAAAGCCTCAGAATTGCCAAATTACTAGCGGTCCATAATCTTGCTGACACCTGGAGGGAACTGAATCCCTCTAAACGGGTTTTCACACACTTCTCACACCCATACAATACAAATGCCAGAATAGATCACATTTTAACCCCTATACCCCTGCTCCCATTCATATCTAATGCTCAAATCAAAGACACAACCCTTTCAGACCATTCGGTGGTATCCATATCTATTTTCACTAATGCTCTGAGCTGAAAAAGAGGTCACTGGAAACTTAATGAATCCATCCTCTCTAATCCGACTAGAGTGGAGGCAATCAATAAGGCACTCCAGGATTTCTTTTCCCTAAATGACAATGGAGAAATCTCTGCCGAAACGTTATAGGCTGCTTACAAAGCCTATATTTGAGGTAAAATAATTCAGATCTCCTCACAAATCAAAGGGGAACGTAGAGATAACATAGAGTGTTTACAAATGGAATATACAACCTTACGAGCCAGCCATGAACAAGATCCCTCCAAGGTACCCATTGCCCTAATAGATAAAGCAAAATTAGATCTTAACTTAATCCTTACCACACAAGCAGAGAAGGCAATCCATTGGAGCTGTAATAAATTTTATTCACATGCGAACAAAATAGGATCCCTACTTGCTGCAAAACTTTCCCCCCGAGTCAGGGTTAACACTATACCTAAAATTTGAATAGCGGGTCAACCTCCCACAGCCAATCCTGTTAAAATTCTTGATGCCTTTCAGGGCTTTTACTCTAATCTTTACTGCTCTCCCACCCAGTTTGATAAAAACTATATCAATAAGTATTTAGACAGCCTTCCCATACCAACCCTTAACACCACACATAAAAACTTACTCGAAACCGACTTCACAGTAGAGGAGGTTCTAGAGGTCATTAAAGACCTCAAAACAAGGACAGCACCGGGCCCTGATGGAATATCCATTAATTAATATAAGGCCTTTGCAGAAACCGTAGCCCCACATTTAACCAAATTTTTTAATGCCAAAACACAAGGTGAACCCTTGGATACCCATCTCAACACTGCTTACATCACAATCATTCCAAAACCAGACAAAAATCCTGAAGAAATTAGTAATTACCACCCAATCTCCCTCATAAATAATGATGGAAAAATTATGACTAAAATAATGACCAATCCTTTATCAATATATGTATAGCGATACTCTCAGTTAAGAGGGCTGCTTGTTTGTTTTGGGCCTTGTAGTGCACCGCTGTCAAACCCTGGCAATCGGCTCTAACCTCTCGTGGCACAGTTAGGAAAGGGGGTGGTATAATAGTATTCTATCTCTACTGTTATATGGCACAACCCCTTTATAACACAGCACAGTAATTGACACGGACAACCAATATACTTAACTATAACTTCTTTACTATTGGTAAAAGTAAAAAGGGTAAGCAGTATACAGTGTCTCATGCAGATCCCTGCAATATAAGTATACACATCAAAAGGGATAACATTCAGCAATGAAATTACAGTTTAATAACCCCCGCTGTAGCTATCCTCCCTCGTGAGCAAAAATGGCGCCCAGCAATGTCCTATACTACCCAGTCAGGCCTGACTATTAGTTGGGGTATAGTTTGTTGAAGAATCTTCGCTAGCAAAACACGGTGGTGCACATAAAGAACAAACTGTAATCCAAAGGGGTAGCGATGATCGCTAACTTGGTAAAGCTGGAGAGACTAGTAAACCCAGTTCAGCAGACAGTCTCTCCAGAATATAACTGTAATCACTGATGGGCCTAAGAAAGTTAATAGGCAACAAAGTTAGTCAGATGAAACTCTGAGCTGGCGCTCTCTCACCCGACCGGGCTGACTCCTGTCCGGTACCTCCGCTACTGTGAGTCGCTTCACAGTGCCTGCGATGCCCGGGTCTTCGGTCCTCCAGGGGATGGTGGCACCTCAGGTGGAGCAGAAGCTCCGCAGGCTCCTTGGTGGAGCAGAAGGCTCTCTGGAACAAATGCAAGGCCCAGGCTTCAGGCCTTGCACGTACAGCAGGTCAGTGCAGGGATCCTCTTGCAGGGGGGGCGGCATCCAAAGAGAAAGAGAGAGGCTCCTCCTCTCCCTTTTAAAGTCCACCCCAGCAGTCCTTGCGCAGGGAAATGCACCCTGGGTGCCGCAAAGCATGCTGGGAAATGTAGTTTGTGGGTAGAAAACGATACACATGCATACACAAAGATCAAGTAGGCTTCATTCCAGGCAGGCAAGGCCCAGATCAAATACGAAGGGCGATAGATGTGGTTTCAATACTCCAATCTAACTGGGAGGGCGGAGCGAGACAACAGGGGCTATTCTTATCTTTGGACCTCCAGAAGGCATTTGATACAGTGTCTTGGTCATATATATTCGCCCTCATAGAACATTGGGGCTTTGGGGAACATTTCATGGGTCTACTACACTCCCTATGTTCGCATCCTAAGGCACAAATTCGTCTTTAAGGACAATACTCTAAACCAATAAACATACTAAGGGGTACCAGGAAAGGATGCCCACTTTCTCCACTTATTTTCGCGATTGCTATCGAAACTTTAGCAATAGCTATTCGTCAGAATCCAAATATTAAGGGAGTGTCCTGTGAAGACCAAACCCATAAATGCGGTCTGTTTGCAGATGACATTCTTTTATTTGTAGCATCACTGCTAATTTCATTGCCGAATATATGTCAAATCCTGCACAATTTCTCTAAGATTTCGGGTCTCAAAGTTAACTATGAGAAATCGCAAGCCCTTAATGTCTCGCTCCCTCTCCTAAGTGTATCATTACTTAAGCAATCGTTTAAATTTTACTGGAATGATTCCTCAATAAGGTATCTAGGCATCACACTTACAGCTCGCACGGAGACTCTATATGAACACAACTACCCACCACTATATAAGAAATTAGAAAATAATCTCAAAACCTGGTCCAAATACGAACTTTCGTGGTTGGGCAGGATTAACTAAATCAAAATGACCCTTCTCCCAAAAATTCTTTATATCCTTAGGTCACTTCCCATCCCGGTCCAAAAAAATCACTTGAAAACTCTTCAGAGCAAGATACTCAAATAGACCTGGGGAACCTTTGGATATCGCATTCCTCAAAACACCCTGTTTCGTCATAGAAATCAGGGAGGGCTTAGCCTTCCCGATTTACATAAATATTTTATAGCAGCAAGATTAGCTCAACTCTCAATGATCTACTCAAAGACTGAAAAACCGGATTGGATTAACATTGAGAGTCTCCCAAACTTCTCTTGATCACCTTTTATGGTATCCAATCAAAAAACGACCAATCATAATGACCCCTTCTCTATCTCAATCCTGTGCGCTCTGGGACAGCTTTAGGAATCATCCGGCTCTTGTTTCAGCAGCACGCCCCCTCGCACACCTGTTCAACAACCCGGATATTCCCCCAGGTTTAGACGTACAAACGTTTAAATGGTGGGTGAATAAGGAACTATACCGCATAGGACAATATTTCACTCCTGGGGGGCCTATAACCCTTAATCACTGTTTCAAAAAATTGGAACTCCCGAATTCAGAACGATCCTGCTTCAGTCAAATTTCACAATTCCTACATCAAATTTGGAAGGATAAACCGTTACCACCCCAATTCACGAAATACGAGGCTTGGTGCGGACAGGCTACAGAACTGAGGGGAGGCATTTCTGTGATATATTCGTCCCTCACTCACCCTACAGCAAAATCTTCCTATATTGAAGCTTTGGAAACCGATTTCAATTACAATTGGGACCTGGACACCTGGCATAAGGCTTGCTCAAAGTCCTTCGAGGGAATTCTAAATGTTTCCCTAATGGAAGCTAATATCAAGCTTTTAACTAGGTGGTATTTCACTCCCACTAAAATAGCAGCCATATATCCATCAGCGGATCCGACTTGTTATAGAGGCTGCCAACTTTCTGGGTCAATGGCCCACATATGGTGGGAATGTCCTAGGATTTGCCTCTATTGGAGCAAAATTTTTAATTTAATCTTCAAGGTCACTAATTGCCAGGTTCCCAGGTCCCCATCTGTAGCCCTCCTAAATGCTCAAATACCTCATATAATAAAGGCTACACAAACATTAATTCACTTTATCCTCAAAGGAGACAAACTAACAATAGCTAAGGCATGAAAGAAACCTAAACCTTTCATTTCAGAAACCAAACGGAAAATATCATGGATAATGAACCAAGAAAAATTGTCCAGTATCTTAAACAATACAATCCCGAAGTTCGAAAAAATCTGGGAACCATGGGCTAATTTTATATCACGTAATCAAGATGTTCCACCAGCTCCTTAACCTACATTAATCTCTAGTTAGGCACATCCCTCTTTCCATACCCTTCTCCCTTACATTCCTTCTTTTCCCCATCTCTTTTATTTTCTTTTATTCTTCTTTATCACTCTCAGGTTGATGAGAAACCTGGAGACGACCTCAAGGATCACTAATTACTTTCAATTCACTTGGAAAATAAAGTGTTAGATAAGTAAGTCTGGAATCTTAAATACATAGTAGAGCCACTATACAGTAGTCGAGAAGTTTAGGAGGTCTCGGGTTGGGGCCATAAAGAAGACTGGTGATTCTCTCTCTTGGCACCGTCTGATCCCGATAGGGGTGCTGAGGGGATAAAAGGATCTTAGCCTTTTCAAATAACTTTTATGGGAGGCCCAACCGAGATATTCTAACATTAAAAGCATTTATATAGTTGTAGCACACAGATCCCTTCCTTGCTTACCTCTGCTAACAGGTGGGACACACCATGCCACATGCCCAGTATCCTCCTTATTGTAGAGGGTGGGCGGTGTTATTTAATTTGGGTCCTGTAGCGAGTTACCTCCTTCCGTTGGGTTCTTCAACCTAGAGTGTAGGAAGAAGTCTATTCTCTCTCTTTACCTCAAGAAAGGCATTGTCCAGACAGTATTGAAACCCAAACACAGGTTTATTTTGGTTGCTTATGAACTTGATAGGAAAGTTGAAGATAGAGAGAAATGAACTAGGAGGTAGGTTCAGGCATGCAGCACTCAATCATCAATCGTCGCCACTCAGGCCTGAGTGGGTTTTGCTCACCCGGATAGTCCCTCCAAGAGCGGTCCTAGCAGCCGGTGTGGAGCACGAAGCGTTTACTTGTAGTTTCCTAAGGATACGATTAGGAAATAATCTCTAAGTCCTAAACTTCCCAGCTTAGTAATATTTTAAGTCCTTAGGTGCCAATAGTGCACATTACTAAGCTTGTGGTGGGTTATGGAATCCTTCCCTCTGATAGGTAACCAGGTCTCTCCGAGACAGTGACCTCCTTCACCGATTCCCTGGTTTCCTCTCCTTCAGAGTGGGTCAGCCTCACTTGGGCACCCTGGAACACCTCTTCTAGTGTAGGCCTCAGCTAAAAGGTGCTAGGCCCACCTGGAACGATGCAGCCTCGGGCTAAAGGTGTCCGGGGCCGAACACACACACACGTACCCCTGGCCATGAGGGCCACCGAAGGTGGGGTACGTGTCTGTTCTTCTCGGACCCAGGGGTCCTCTCCAACGCCTCACGCCTAATGGCGTCTGCCCCTTAAGTACCCTCTCCCAGCATGCACAGTTGCGATACCCCCTGTGGTTCCACCTGAGCCAGAGATGACAGCGCCACCCACAGGCACCAGGGAACACTGCAGCCAGGCAATATCACACCAGAGCAGAAGCAACTTTTAGGAAATTAATAGTCTGAGCCCAACTATTGCCCCAGACTATCCCCTAAATTTGAACATAGCGCCCCCTAAATTGGGGGGGGTGGGGGCGCTACACAGTTATAAGCTGTACTTAAACTATAAGGTCTTCTCTTCTTCTTATACATGTTTTGGATATGTGATTAATTTTTACAAGTTTTCAGCCTCCAGCATGGGCGTCCGCTCCATAGGGCAAAGGGGGTCAATTGCCCCCCCTGGAAGTCAGAGTGAAGACACACTTGCCCCCTGTGTTGCAATGGCCCCCGTGACCGCCTACAAGGCAGCCGTGGACTTTTTTTTTTAAGTCTGCAGACTGCTGCTGGCCTTGGGGCTGGGGCCGCTGTCTTTTCCGACTATCCGTCCCTCCCTCCTCACCCCCGGCCCGAGCATCAGATTGGTTCTGCCGCTCGGGCCTCTGCTCAATCACTGTGACCCGGCTGTTCCGTGATTGGCTGCTGCCGCAGCCTGTCTCTGCCTGTGTAAATGTGCCTATGTCGATCCGGCCGGCGTGGCGCCGGCTCCTCCCACAGGTGCGTGGCATGCAGTGGCCGAGACAAGAGACTGAATACGCTGCCAGTGCCTGCCCTGGGCCTATCGCTGAAGAACTACAGGTAACAGCAGTGCCTGTGCCACGACACCACTGTGTACATCTTTTTGAATTGCAATGTATTGCAAAACATCTGTTGTGGGCGGCCATATTTTGATCTTGATGAAAACAACCTATACAGTATAGGTTGTTTTCATAAAGATCAAAATATGGCCACAACAGATGTATTGCAATACATTGCAATATAGAATGATGTACATTCTCTAGGCTATATTTATGTGGACATGGAGTGAAGCTGAATTATCTCAAGAGCTATTTCACACTGCCAGATGGCCGCGTTATCGGTAAAGAGCGCGCTAGTTTTAGTGGCGCTATTCGGCCGCTAGTGGGGCACTTTTAACCCCAGCTAGCGGTCGAAGACAGGTTTAAATGCAACTGTGTATCGCCGCGGCCGAAGCGCTTTGCAGGCGCTTTGGCATCGGTGCCCATTTATTTCAACGGGCAGGGGCGGTGGAGGAGTGGTGTATACAGCGCTGCTCCACTGACCCAAAGATGCATGGATGACCTTAAAATGATGCCACCCCCTGAAAAAAGTTCAGCGGATGCCCATGGCCTCCAGGTTAAAATATTTATTTATTTATGCAATGTTATTTATTTATGGAAATGTTACATTCTACAATGTATTGTAAACCTTTTGAAAATAAAATACTTTGAAAGGAGAGATTTGTCAGAGGTGGAACTCTACTTCCATTTCAGATATCTGTGTTCCTGAAGCCTCTGAAGAGAGAGACTTAACTAACACGAAACAGGAAAATCTTTTTTTGTTCTGTCTAAGGCTGCATGGCATAGGTATGGTTCACTCACACAAGAAAATGCACTGTACTTTGAAAAATACACTGGCAGGAGAAAACTGGGACCTTTTGCTTAGAATGAAACACAATCAACTGGCCCTTTAATGATAGGGACATGGTAAGTTTCCTGTGGGCTAAATAAGGTGCCCACTAGGGATGAGGTCACACTGAGCAAGCTTTTGGGGCAAACCCAACCCATTCACAGTTAATAGAAATGACAAACTAATGCGGCCATACACACCATGGCATCCATTTCCAGCAGCATTTTCTAAGATAAGCATTTGAATACTTTTATAATCAAATATAAGATTAATTGTAAATTTAATTTTGATGTTGTGAGTGCTGCTGTCCATCAGATTCAACAAATTTCTGGAATTCCTGCATGCTTTGTCGCTTCTCCTTTGCTCATTCATTTGGTTTACTTTCAATTTCAATGGACTATATATCCCATGGCAACTTGCTGTCTGCAATAACTCTCAACAACTCTGTAGTTCAGAAGGAAAACTCTGTTAAATACAATAAAATAAATATGTTTCAACCGTCAAATTTGTTCAGGATATTGGGCTAGAAATAATTGAAATTCAATGTGTATATTCAGTATTTCACAAAAGTGAGTACACTCCCCATTTTTGTAAATATTTTATTATATCTTTCATGTGACAACACTGAAGAAATTATACTTTTCTACAATGTAAAGTAGTGAGTGTACAGATTGTATAACAGTGTAAATAGTGAGCACACCCCTAAGTGAAAATGTCCAAATTTGGCCCAAAGTGTCAATATTTTGTGTGGCCACCATTATTTTCCAGCACTGCCTTAACCCTCTTGGGCATGGAGTTCACCAGAGCTTCACAGGTTGCCACTGGAGTCCTCTTCCATTTCTCCATGATGACATCACGGAGCTGGTGGATGTTAGAGACCTTGCGCTCCTCCACCTTCCATTTGAGGATGCCCCACAGATGCTCAATAGTATTTAGGTCTGGAGACATGCTTGGCCAGTTCATCACCTTTACCCTCAGCTTCTTTAGCCAGGCAGTGGTCGTCTTGGAGGTGTGTTTGGGGTCATTATCATGTTGGAAAACTGCCCTGCGGCCCAGTCTTCGAAGGGATGGGATCATGCTCTGCTTCCGTATGTCACAGTACATGTTGGCATTCATGGTTCCCTCAATGTACTGTAGCTCCACAGTGCCAGCAGCACTCATGCAGCCCCAGACCATGACACTACCACCACCATGTTTGACTGTAGGCAAGACAATTTGTACTCCTCACCTGGTTGCCGCCACACACGCTTGACACCATCTGAACCAAAAACGTTTATCTTGGATACATCAGACCACAGGACATGGTTCCAGTAATCCATGTCCTTAGTCTGCTTGTCTTCAGCAAACTGTTTGTGGGCTTTCTTGTGCATCAAGAGGCTTCCTTCTGGATCAATTCGATGCAGTGTGCGGCGTATGGTCTGAGCACTGACAGGCTTACCCCCCACCCCTTCAACCTCTGCAGCAATGCTGGCAGCACTCATATGTCTATTTCCCAAAGACAACCTCTGGATATGAAGCTGAGCACATGTACTCAACTTCTTTGGTCGACCAAGGCAGGGCCTGTTCTGTGTGGAACCTGTCCTAATAAACCACTGAATAGTCTTAGCCACCGTGCTGCAGCTCAGTTTCAGGGTCTTGGCAATCTTCTTATAGCCTAGGCCATCTTTTTGTAGAGCAACAATTCTTTTTTTCAAATCCTCAGAGTTGTTTGCCATGAGGTGCCATGGTGAACTTCCAGTGACCAGTATGAGAGAGTGAGAGTGATAACACCAATTTTAACACAACTGCTCCCCATTCACACCTGAGACCTTGTAACACTAATGAGTCACATGACACCGAAGAGGAAAAATAGCTAATTTGGCCCAATTTGGACATTTTCACTTAGGGGTGTACTCACTTTTGTTGCCAGTAGTTTAGACATTAATGGCTGTGTGTTTAGTTATTTTGAGGGGACAGAAAATGTACACTGTTATACAAGCTGTACACTCACTACTTTATATTGTAGCAAAGTGTCATTTCTTCAGTGTTGTCACGTGAAAAGATATAATAAAATATTTACAAAAAAGTGAGGGGTGTACTCACTTTTGTGAGATACTGTATATATGATAAAAGATTTTGATTATAGATACACTTTAATGCTATTGATGTCCTGCAGCTATTAAAGGTGTTCCCTCAACTTGCGCTACAGTCATAACAGGCTACATTGTTTTGTTTTTTCACAGTGCATATTTCCTAATTATTGCTGGGTGCAATTGATTTTTTTCACAGGCTGTCCCTATCCATATGCACTACGGTCATAGTGGGCTGCATGTGTTTTTCATAGGACATATTTCCTATTTTTTTCTGGCTGCAATCCTTTAAACAGCCTGTCTCTGTTTACATGCACCTCACTGATAACCAGCTGCATGTGATTTTTTTCACAAGGCTTATTTAAAGTGGTTCTAAATGCAAAATAGTTTTTACCTTAATGCATTATCTGCATTAAGGTAAATGACCTTTCAATAGTAGCTCCTCCCCTAGCCCCTCCTTAAACTTACCTGAGTGCATTCTCAATCGAGCGCTTTCCCATCTCTCCCCTCTCTTACAGGCTTGGCTGAGAACAGTGGGAGACATTGGCTCCTGCTACTGTCAGTCAAATCCTGAGAGCAGAGAGTAGGGGTGGGACCAAGCCGCACTATGTGGACACACTCAAGATCAAGCCTGCACATCTGCCCCCATAGGAAAAGCTTTCCTATGGGGGCAGACAGAGAGGAGGAAGAGCAGGCAGTGCCAGCAAGGGGTCCCAGAAGAGGAGGTAAGGGGGTGCTCTTTGTAATATACTTGCACAGAGCAGGTAAGTTTAACTTTTTTAATTTTAGGTAAAAAAAAAAAAAATTAGAACACTTTAATATCATTTAATATCATTTAATATCATAATTGTTACTGCTGCAATTGATTTTTTTTCGCAGCTTGTCTCTTTCAAAATATACTACACTTATAACTAGCTGAATGTGTTTTTGATCAGGGGCATACTGTATTTTCTAATTGTTGCTGGGTGCAAATTTTTTAAAGGCCCCTATCCTTAGGCAATGTGCTTCAGCACAGAAACATATTTCTTCCTTTGGGAGTGATTTACAGACAGGGGATTGTAAGATACAGAGGAGGAAAATTGTCACTCCATAACATAAAGTGCCCAAACAGGGACCTTAATATCAGTACCACCAGCAGTTAAAGTGGTTCTAAAGGCAGATGATTTTTTATGTTAATACATACAAGTGCTGGATGGGAAAATATACCCATTTGGCAAGGAAATTCTCACTTATTATGACCAGGGGTAAAGAAGGACCACCATCCCTATTTTTCTCAGGCTGTGCCAAAAAAATAATACATAAAACCGGAAGGTGCCCAAATGGCCCAGTTTGTCTATAAGGCTCAACATCCCACCAGACTAACAGTCTGAGTAGCCCCCATAATAATTCACAAGTCCTGTCTTCTCCAATCCAGCAACTGTATAGCCCTATCAGTTTGTCATAAGTAGCTCTCTGAGGACCTATAGGTAGTTCCTAGCTAAATTTTGTAAGAGTAAATCTTCCTATAGCTTTTAGATCTGTTGTGGCTGCTACTTATACTGTTCAATTCGGGCCTTTTACTACTGGTTAAAAAAAAAAAAAAAAGGTGTCACAGCCAAAACGACTTAAACAAGGTTTTTCAAGTTGTAATTGTAGCGGACCCCCACATTTGGGGTCGCTATGCTTGAAATTTAGGGGATAGCCTGGGCAGTAGTTTGGCTCAGGCTGTTTGATTTACTTAAATTGGACTCTGCTCTGCTGAGGTGGCACTGTTGCCCAGGTCTCGGGTCGAACCTCAGGTTGCACTATTGGGTGTCCTCTCTCGGCAGCTGTGCGGTGGGCGTGGTCTACCTGCTGTGCATGCCGGGAGTGGGTACATAGGGGGCAGACGCCATGATCTGGGGAGTCCGGTTCGTGCCCTTCGGCCCTCTAGGCCAGGGGTGCGTGTGTGTGTTTGGTCCTGAGCACGTTTGGCCTAAGGCCGCATCGTTCCAGGTGGGCCCAGTACCTTTAACTGAGGCCTACAACTAAACCGAATCACAGAAGTCCCAGGGTACCCGTGGGACTGTGACCCACTCTGAAGGAAAGGAAACCAGGGGAGGACCTGTCCAGGGAATCGGTGAAGGAAGTCACTGTCTCGTGATAGGCCTGGTTGCATGTCAGAGGGAAGGATTCTGTGATCATTGAAACAGCTCCTGTAACATGCCCCATTGGCACCTATGGTCTCTAAAAGTTACAGGTGCTAAAGAGTTCTGGATTCAAGGACCAAAAGATTCTGTGGCAGAGGATCTCCTGAACCTGTCCTTGGAGGGGACAAAAATTGTAAAGTAAATGTTCGTGTTTCACTCTGGCTGCTAGGGATCTATCCGGGTTAGCAAGACCCACTCAGGCTTGAGTGGCGACGAGGGTAAATAAGTGCCGCGTGCCTGAACCTACCTCCCTACCCTATCTCTATCTTCAACTTTCCTACTAAGTTACGAGCAAGAGAAAAATAAACTCGTCTGTTGGAGTTTAACACTGTATGGGCATTGGCCTTCTTTGTTAGAGAGAAAATAGACATTTCCCTACACTCTAGGGACGAGAACCAGCGGAAGGAGGTAACTCGATGCAGGACACAAAAACTGTTAACACCGCTCACTCCATATACAACATGGAGGGTACTGGGCATGTGGCATGGTGTGTCCTGCCTTGCAAGTGGAGGTTAGTGGGTAAAGGATGTGTGTGCTACATAATGAATCTGTGAAAATCATGCTGCTCCGTAACACAGACTTCTCTCAAACAAAACACTTCAAAGGAATGGTGTTTTTCCCATGTCAGCTTTGAAGCCACACTTAACAAAGGACAATCTCTCTGCTGTATGGAATTTTTTACTTGTGTAGCAGGTATGCACTTTCCCTGTGTATTTAAAACTGGCAAAGACACCAGTAATGTGCAGTTGCCTGCAGCTCAGCGGGTGGCGCCGTCGCCTTGGGCTGGGGTTGAACCATTGCTGAGTGCCGTACCTCTTTTTGTCCTCCCTCGGCAGTGGTATGGTGGGGCGGGGAACCCGCCGTGCTTGCTGGGGGAGGGTATAAAGGGGCCGGCCATCTTTGTCACGGGGTTGAGTCCCGGGCACCTTCAGCCTGTGGGCAGTGGTTTGTGTCGGTCCTCTAGGCGGCCTAGGCCTGGAGGACGTTTGGAGATCGTGTTCCATCCCAGGCACCTTTAGCCTGGGGTGAGGTACTCGGATGGAGGTCTGGAGCTCAGTGCCCACCACTGAGTTCCGCGAGGGAAGGAGATTCTAGGGGACCCCGGGAGTGGGTACCCGAATCCAGAGGCGTAATAGACCGGGAGGGGGTACTTGCTTGAAGACCTGGTGCAGCATACCGCCAGTGACGGGTGAGCCTCCACCGGAGACCGCCTGGAAGGATATTCCCCCTCGATTGGAGACCGCAACCCACTCTCAGGAAGGAAAGTGGAGAGTTCATTGTGCCTGGGCCTACTCGCATCCGCACCCCCTGTCTGTTCTGTTCATTGAGGGAGTCCAACTGTCTGTGCATTACTCTGTTATCAGAAGAATAAAGGAGTGTTGGACTTTATTGGTGTGGGGCTCATTTTCTGGCAGACATTGTTCAAGAAACCACCAGGAGGAGGCTCCAGATGCAGAACACCGACCCGAAGGTAAAAGAGGATTGTCTCTCACTGCACATACATCTGCAGGGGAACTTGGCGTGGTGACCTCACACTCTCTCCTCAGAGGTACCCCTAGACAAGAGCAAGAACAGTTGAGAGGAGAGAGAGGGGGCCGCTACATGTGGGGGCTCGGGTCCGGGATGGTGTTCGTGCTACTACGGAGTTTGAACGTGTCTGCCGGGAGGAGTTCCGAGTAGGTTGGCCATATTATTGGCCAAAGTGCATCCCTGCTCGAAGTCGTAGACATGATCCAATGAAGGGAAAGGCCCGCGCAGAAGAGCGAGAAGAGGGGGGAGCTCAGCCGTGTGAGGGACTACACGTGGGGGCTTCTATTTGCACTGCGCCATCAGGCACACCCTCCCTGCTTAGTTCGTGGGCGTGACTCAGGAAAGAAGAGAAGAAAAGCCTGCGAACTAGAGTGCCGAGGGGAGGAGTCCAATACGTGTGAAGGACTAAACGTGGGATTTGGCGCAAAAACTTGCAGTGCACAATGGATCAGCGGCAAGTCACCATGTTCGGACAAACAGCGTGGGTTCCACTTCACCCTTCCACCACGTCTTTGACTGCTGCTGCTTCGGTGACCGATACAGGGATTCGGCTAAAGCCAAGGGAACGATTTGCCCTGTATTCATGCATGGACGTTGAGGCCCTGGGTGTGATTTGTCCCAGCTGGGACTGGTGTGTCATCTGAAGCCGTTCGGGCGATGCGAGGCCTGTGGGGAGTTCTTATTCGAGGTGGATTCAGTCATTGAGAAGCCAAGGACCATCTACCCCGGCCGTGCTGCAGGCAACACCACTCAGAGAGGAGGAATCACTGCTTTGACAGCCATCCCTGTGCGCACTGCAGCGACCGCGGAGGAGGTCGCGAGTACTCAACGGGAGAAATCCGAGGATGCTGACTCGGTCACCACTGTCTCACAGCGTCCACCGCCGAAGAGAAAGACCGGTATGGTAGCCCCGTTCAGCGGTTGCGGTGGACCATCTCGCCTGCCTACGCCCGGCCCGGATGAATCCGGTGAGAAGAATTCCGGACGTCCTGCCTCAAGAAAAGGCAGAGGTAAGCCAGGCGGAGGGACTTGGTGTGTGGGCGGAGGTGTCGGGGATCCACAACCCTGTGTGTCCGTGGGGGGTGGTAGTCCCGTTTCCACTACAGGATACATTCCCGCGGAGGAGTGTGATACCCCCGACCTAGAGTCGCTCTCCGATCTGGGAGACAATGTCGACCAGATGTAATCAAGGTCCCTCGCCACCCGGACTCAATAGTTTTGCCTGGCGAAGGGGACAAAGCTACTATGCCTCCTCTGGCGAGACTACAACGCCTATTTGGCCAGAAGGTTGCTGCTGAGTATGGATGGGAGTACCCATACTTGTCCAAGGAATTATTGTATGAAGTGGAAGTTTGCCGGGAGCGCTGGTACAATGACTTTGTGTGGACCCACCTTCAGGTTCCACACGCAGGTACCTTGCGTGTTCCCCCAAGGCCTCTCAGCGCTTTAAAGACTGCAAAGCAGAATGGATGCTGGGACGACATATCCACGCGGACAAGGTGCTGATCCGACGCAAGGAAGGGGAAGATGTCGAGTACCATCTGGACACCATGGATCAGCACTTGAAGCCACTTGTCCTGTCGCACCCTCGGTTCTATCTATAGGAGAAGAGAGACTCCGTTTTTGTTCTTTGCATTGCTGAACTTTCCGGGGTTGTTTTTCTTGTTACCCAGAGGAGTTAAAGGACTGTTCCTGTTTGTTCTTCAATTTTCTAGCAAGTAATCATGGACTCTGGGGTAGATAGGGCCCAAAGAAGAAGGAAAGTTCCACGAGTGCAGTTACCGCGATGCTGTCACCAGGTGGCAGTGTTGCGCATCGATATCACTGTTCACACACACACTTTTTATGAAGGAAAGGATTTCTCTGCGGAGAAGTTTTTTTATTCTCACACGAATACATGTGTCAGGGTTTATGTGCGTTAACTTTTCTTTTTCCCTCCGCAGGAGAGCATCCCATCAAGACCACTGAGAATGGGGTGGGTCTTAGCCAGGATGGGTGGGAAGAGTGTAATGTGAAAATGTGATTTCAAGGTTGTTGTTAAGTGTTGTTGTTTCCCTTCCCTTCCCTTTCATGTAAGGCTCAGACACAATTGCTCCAGTTAGTAAGTTTCCAAAAGTTTTATTTTTGTACAATTTATAGTTGGTTTCTGGACTGGGCTATGTCAGCCGTTGAGGGCATAGTTTATTCCAGACACTGGGGACCAGTGTCAAACCACCAGGGGGAGAGTGTAGCGGGTATGCACTTTCCCTGTGTATTTAAAACTGGCAAAGACACCAGTAATGTGCAGTTCCCTGCAGCTCAGCGGGTGGCGCTGTCGCCTTGGGCTGGGGTTGAACCATTGCTGAGTGCCATACCTCTTTTTGCCCTCCCTCGGCAGTGGTATGGTGGGGCGGGGAACCCGCCGTGCTTGCTGGGGGAGGGTATAAAGGGGCCGGCCATCTTTGTCACGGGGTCGAGTCCCGGGCACCTTCAGCCTGTGGGCGGTGGTTCGTGTCGGTCCTCTAGGCGGCCTAGGCCTGGAGGACGTTTGGAGATCGTGTTCCATCCCAGGCACCTTTAGCCTGGGGTGAGGTACTCGGATGGAGGTCTGGAGCTCAGTGCCCACCACTGAGTTCCGCGAGGGAAGGAGATCCTAGGGGACCCCGGGAGTGGGTACCCGAATCCAGAGGCATAATAGACCGGGAGGGGGTACTTGCTTGAAGACCTGCTGCAGCATACCGCCAGTGACGGGTGAGCCTCCACCGGAGACCACCTGGAAGGATATTCCCCCTCGATTGGAGACCTCAACCAACTCTCAGGAAGGAAAGTGGAGAGTTCATTGTGCCTGGGCCTACTCACATCCGCACCCCCTGTCTGTTCTGTTCATTGAGGGAGTCCAACTGTCTGTGCATTACTCTGTTATCGGAAGAATAAAGGAGTGTTGGACTTTATTGGTGTGGGGCTCATTTTCTGGCAGACATTGTTCAAGAAACCACCAGGAGGAGGCTCCAGATGCAGAACATCGACCCGAAGGTAAAAGAGGATTGTCTCTCACTGCACATACATCTGCAGGAGAACTTGGCGTAGTGACCTCGCACTCTCTCCTCAGAGATAACCCTGAGACAAGAGCAAGAACAGTTGAGAGGAGAGAGAGGGGGCCGCTACACTTGGAATTATTTTCTTCTTTTGCATAGGTACCTAGGTGGCCTATGGCAGCCCAACTCCCCATTCTTTTTGTTTTTTTTACAATCCTTTGCCTAATAGCCTTGAAAATGGCCATGAATGATTATCAAGATTTCCCACCATTTGCCACTTCAACGGGGTTTCATTTTAATTTGGGTACCTCCAGACATTAAGCAGGGTTTCACAATAGGGTTTCATCATAGACTTCAACAGGGTTTCATTTTAAGTTGGGTACCTCCAGACTTTAAGCAGGGTTTCACAACCCCCCCCCCCCCCTCACAAACTGAACCCAGACACATTTAATCATCCCTAGTGCACACACTAGGCACAAGGAACATTAGCCGTGATGAAAGGTGGGTGTTGTCCTAAAGAACAAGGTTTATTGCAATATACAACACATTTTTACATACTGTACATATACTAAAAATACCATGCCGTCGTCAAAAATATTATTTATCATGCAGCTTCCTTTAACAATTGAGTACAACATATTTGGGGCCAATTTACATTTATATATTGCAGGAATGCACACATTAATAAGTTACATGCACTGATGTGCCATTCATTCTGAATAGCACTCCAATGCAATAAGGTAATGCACATGCATTGCAGAGCACTGCACCATAGTGCATTGCTGCAAAAATTCTGTGGCATTTCCAATTTTTGGGATGTTTGGTACATTGAAAGCCTCCTAATTTCAATGAACTGCATTAATGCAACACATGTGTGACAAAATATGTGTAAACACATGTGCATTAATGCTTTTCGCACATAATTAAATGCGCCCTTATAGTTTTGAAGTCTTTGAGCATTAATGTGTATATAAACCATAAAAACACTGTTCTTCTTTTACTTGGACTCTTTAGGCCCTGAACAGGGAGCAGATAGTTATAAAGCTATATATAATGCCCAGCAGTTGTGACTTACTTTATTTACATATTTCTTTGTTTTTTATTTATTACAAGTACTTATATAGAGCCGTCAATTTACACAGTGTAAATGTTTATTGTACATTCACATTTGACCCTGCCCTCAAGGAGCTTACACTGTAAGGTCCCTAACTCACATTCATACATACACTTACTAGGGTAAATTTAGACAGGAATCAAGAAAGTGGGAGTGTGGGAGTAAACCAGAGTACCCCGAGGAAACCCACGCAGGCCTAGGGTCCCACTCTGATTAAGTTCTGAATAGGTGAGTATCGCCACTTAAGACCACAACACATTATTTTTTTTGGACTAGCTGGGTGGGGGGGGGGGTCACAGCTAAACCCTCACAGTGTTATCAACCTCAAAAAGGAGTTCAGGGGGAAAAAATTATTCAGCAATAGTCAGTTACATTGATCCAAATTGTTGAGCCCTGCAGTAGAAGGAAAAAATACCTGTGTCCTTTTCACTCATGTTGTAGACAGCACAAAGTTCAGTTTGATCCAACAATTTACCCTCTGCACATCTACTTGAATGAAAAACCTTCAGTGCAAGAATGTCTTCAGCTTACAAGAAAATACAATACAAAATGAAAAAGGTTTAATAGACCCAACCAGATTTTACAATTCTACATGCTTAGTCATTTTTATAACATTTGAGCAGTCATATTAATGTTAAAATAAATGCTATCCAGTTTACATGCATAAAATTTACTAGCACAGGATAATTAGTGCACTGTTCATTCACTACTTATTTTCTGAAATCTGTGGGGGTTATTTACTAAAGGCAAATCCACTTTGCACTACAAGTGCAAACTACAAGTGTATAGTTGCCAACAGTCCCGATTTTCCCAGGACAATCCCGAATTCGGGACCGTCGTCCCGAAAGGAGCTTGTCCCGAATAAATTCCCGGGAAAATCGGGAATGTTTTGGCCAAAAACGGCCGGCGGGCTACAAAAACATGGCCTCCGCAACCGCCGCGAGGTGCCTTTCCTCGTGTGTTCAGTGGAGAGGGGAGGGGCAGCCAATTGGCTTCCATCTTCAGTGTACACTTAAACCGATTGGCTGCACGAATCGGAGGCCCCTGCCCTCTCCACTGAACACATGGCGCCGCTTGTGGAGTTTCAATATGAGAATAATGTGTAATGCAATCACCGTGTGATATAAGGTAAAACAATAACAGAGGAAAGAGAGACCAGAGAGCCGGGGGAGGAGGAGAACACTTCCCGGAGCGGTGAGAGAACTCAGAGCACGGCTTGGCTTCAGTTCAGCAGCACCGACGGCAAGTATCCTGTATGTGTGATTCGTTCACATTCTCCTCATATCTCTACTCCTATCTCTTGTGTCAGTGAGGAGAACAGCACCGCCCAAGTCTCTCCTACACTGCTATCTACATCCCAGCAGGAGGTCACTTGAATACAGCTGGAAGCCGATTGGTCTGCTGCCCTGTCACTCAGAGCTGCACCTCCCTCCTGAAGTTCAGGCTGTGTGGGAAATACAATATGTGCAGCCTGGAGATTTACATGTCTGCCTGAGCAAGGGTGATGAGGGCCAGTGATCCCTCTTGTCAGTGGCGGCTGGTGCTCAAATTTTTTGGGGGGGCGCAAACAAACTGAAAAAAAAAATCATCAATTGCCGCCACTGTGCCCATTAAACGCAGCCACTGTGCCCAAACGCCACTAGTTTGTCCCCAAATGCAGCCAGTTTCCCCCCCATATGCAGCCAGTTTCTCCCCCATAATACAGCCAGTTTCTCCCCCATAATACAGCCAGTTTCTCCCCCATAATACAGCCAGTTTCTCCCCCATAATGCAGCCAGTTTCTCCCCCATAATGCAGCCAGTTTCTCCCCCATAATGCAGCCAGTTTCTCCCCATATGCAGCCAGTTTCTCCCCCATAATGCAGCCAGTTTCTCCCCCATATGCAGCCAGTTTCTCCCCCATATGCAGCCAGTTTCTCCCCCATAATGCAGCCAGTTTCTCCCCCATAATGCAGCCAGTTTCTCCCCCATAATGCAGCCAGTTTCTCCCCCATAATGCAGCCAGTTTCTCCCCCATATGCAGCCAGTTTCTCCCCCATATGCAGCCAGTTTCTCCCCCATAATACAGCCAGTTTCTCCCCCATATGCAGCCAGTTTCTCCCCCATAATGCAGCCAGTTTCTCCCCCATAATACAGCCAGTTTCTCCCCCATAATGCAGCCAGTTTCTCCCCCATAATGCAGCCAGTTTCTCCCCCATAAAGCAGCCAGTTTCTCCCCCATATGCAGCCAGTTTCTCCCCCATAATGCAGCCAGTTTCTCCCCCATAATGCAGCCAGTTTCTCCCCCATAATACAGCCAGTTTCTCCCCCATAATGCAGCCAGTTTCTCCCCCATAATGCAGCCAGTTTCTCCCCCATAATGCAGCCAGTTTCTCCCCCATATGCAGCCAGTTTCTCCCCCATAATGCAGCCAGTTTCTCCCCCATAATGCAGCCAGTTTCTCCCCCATAATGCAGCCAGTTTCTCCCCCATATGCAGCCAGTTTCTCTCCCATATGCAGCCAGTTTCTCCCCCATATGCAGCCAGTTTCTCCCCCATAATACAGCCAGTTTCTCCCCCATAATACAGCCAGTTTCTCCCCCAATATACAGCCAGTTTCTCCCCCATAATACAGCCAGTTTCTCCCCCATAATACAGCCAATTTCTCCCCTATATGCAGCCAGTTTGTCCCCCATAATACAGCCAGTTTCTCCCCCATATACAGCCAGTTTGTCCCCCCAGCCCTGCACTTACCTTCCTCGAGTCAGCGCCGTCCTTCTTCCGTCCTCGATGTCTTCTCCCGCCCTCGATGTCACTTCAGCCAATCAGGTTACCGGTAACCAGACCCGGTGAACCTGATTGGCCAGGGAACGCACCCCTGTGCGTCCTCTCATTAGATATTTAGAAGCCGATTACAGCCCTCAGGCTGTAGTCGGGAAGCCTATCAGAGCCTGCTGGCTCTGATAGGCACTTCTAAAGGCCAATCAGACTCTGTGATTCAGATGGCCGGCGCTCAAGGGGCCGGCCTATCTGAATAGTGGGCGGCAGCAATACATAGGTTCATGCAATGCATGAACCTATGTATTGTTGTGAGTGACGGCCGGGCGCAGAAGCGAGCGGTAGCGGCGCTTCTGCGCCCACTATGGTCGCGCCGCCATGTGTGAAAAAAAGACATTAAAAAGAAAACAAAAAAAAACTCTTAAAGGGCCCGTTTTTTTTTTTTTTTTGATGACCACAGGAGGGGGGGCGGCGCCCGGGCGCCCCCTATGGACGGGCCGCCACTGCCTCTTGTCATAGTTCTACACTGAACCCTGTTTACCAACATGTGTGCATGAATGGAACATGTGTGCATGAATGGAACATGTGTACAGCGATGGAACATATGTGCAGGGATGTGCAGAGATGGAACATGTGTGCTGTGAAGTACAATGATGGAACATGTGTGCAGTGATGGAACATGTGTGCAGTGATGGAACATGATGGAACATGTGTGCATGGGTGTGCAGTGATGGAACATGTGTGCAGAAATGGAACACGTGTAGTGGATGGCGGGGTAATCAGTGTAGTGTAGTGGGTGGCGGGGTAATCAGTGTAGTGGGTGGCGGGGTAATCAGTGTAGTGTAGTGGGGTGTTCAATTTAAGGGAAGTGTCTGAGTGGTAATCAGGCTCAGACACATTAAATTTATAGGATTCATGGACCATTTTTGTTCTCAGGGGTTAATGCTGGTGATGTGTTCCCTGTGGCCGGTGGGTGGCGCTGCCATTCTGGGCCAGGGTTGAACCGCGAGCGCAGTGCTGTGCCTTTTGTGTCCCCTCTTGGCAGTCGTACAGTGAGGCGGGGAACCTGCTGTGCATGCCGAGAGAGGGTATAAAAGGGGCAGACATCTTCTGAGAGCGTTTGTTCGTCCACGCCCAGGCACCTTCAGACTGGGTGTGTGTGTCGTTTGTCCACGCCCAGGCACCTTCAGCCTGGGTGTGTGTGTGGTTCGTCCACACCCAGGCGCCTTCGGCACGGAGGCCCAGGAGTTGCAGTAACGACCTGGAGCCCAGCAGCCTTCGGCTGGAGTCCTCAAGGGATCGAGAAGTCCAGGGTGCCGCCTTGCGAGGGGACCCGCACCCTAAGAGAAGGGAGGATCTGTTCCGAAGAACCGGTGCTGTGGACATGGTGAAGGAAGGGGTCTGTTGACTCTCTGGGGGGACGTTTTCTCCCTGAAAGGGGCTATGTTCTAGGAAGGAACCAAGATTCACCAGGTCAGTGGCAGTGACCCTGTTCGCCAGGTCAGTGGCAGTGACCTTATCCACAAGGTCTGTGGCAGAGACCATGCGCCAAAACTGTTTGAGAAATCTGAACAGTCCTAAGAGTTTGAGCTACGTTTGTGCCTGGAACTCCTCCACACCTTAAAGCTGCCCTGTGTCTTTGCTCCAACCTTTCTTCTATCCAAGAGACTATGTGTTGTGCAAGTGGAAAATAAATATTGAGTTGGACTTTCAGCTGGTGTGGACATTTACGTTTCTGGGGAAGTCAAGGACTTGCATCTACACACTGTAGAGGTGAGAATCATTCTCAGGAGGACTTTATACTCCGGCAGCAGACAAGGCCCAAAAACAACACCGCCTAACCTCTTAACACAGGAGGGTACGGGCTTGTGGTGCGGTGTGCCCCTTTTTCCTGAGAGGAGCCGAAGCAGACAAGGAAAAGGGGGTGTGTGCGCTACAGTAGTGTAGTGGGTGGCGGGGTAATCAGTGTAATGTAGTGGGTGGCGGGGTAATCATGTAGTGTAGTGGGTGGTGTGGTAATTAGTGTAGTGGGTGTTGTGGTAATGCTGGGGAGGCACCTGATGCAAGGACGGACTCTGCGGGGAGGCACCTGATGCAAGGACGGACTCTGCTGGGGAGGCACCTGATGCAAGGACGGACTGTGCTGGGGAGGCACCTGATGCAAGGATGGACTGGTAGGGAGGCACCTGATGCAAGGATGGACTGCTGGGGAGGCACCTGATGCAAGGACTGACTCTGCTGGGGAGGCACCTGATGCAAGGACGGACTCTTCTGGCATCTGGTGGCAGGCGACGTGGCAGGTGACATGCTTAGGGCTTCCACTGATTCGGCATTATGGTGAGTTGAATGATTTCATTTTATATTACAATGTAATAATAGAAATAATGCGCATCAATCACCCTGACACCATAACAACCATGGTGCCGGGATGATTGAAGCGCTAACCCCAGGTGTTTGGAGTATCTTTATCTGCCGATTTGTTAAACTTTCTGGAATACACATATTTCTATTGTTGTGTAGGATCTGGCCTTTCTTTCTTTCTTTCTTTCTTTCTATCCCTCATTCACCTCAGACTCTAACCACGGCCCTTCCGAGTCACGCCCATTTAAGCCACACCCACTATTTGTGTAAGCCACGCCCATTCTTTCAATTTTGCTATGCCACGTCTACAAACGGATGCCCCGCCCCCTAATTATAGCAAGGCTCCGCCTACATGCAAAAAAGTGCCCGTTTTTTTTTTTTTTGCAATGTTGCCAACTATGTGTAGCGGGTATGTACTTTCCCGGGTGTAAATTTGAACTTGGCAGAGACATTAGTGATGTGTAATTCCCTGCAGCCCAGCAGGTGGCGCTGTCGCCCTGGGCTGGGGTTGAATCATTGCTGTGTGCCGGGCTTCCTTTTTGTCCTCCCTCGGCAGTGGTATGGTGGGGCGGGGAACCCGCCGTGCTTGCTGGGAGAGGGTATAAAGGGGCCGGCCATCTTTGTCACTGGGTCGAGTCCCAGGCACCTTCAGCCTGTGGGCGGTGGTTCGTGTCGGTTCTCTAGGCGGGCCTAGGCCTAGAGGACAGCCGGAGGTCGTGTTCCATCCCAGGCACCTTTAGCCTGGGGTGAGGTACTCGGATGGAGGTCTGAAGCTCAGTACCCAACACTGAGTTCCGCGAGGGAAGGAGATCCTAGGGAACCCCGGGAGTGGGTACCCGAATCCGGAAGGCGTAATGGACCGGGGGGAGCTCCTCACTCGAAGACCTGGTGCAGCATATTGCCATCGGAGACCGCCTGGAGGGAAAATCCTCTCGCTCGGGGACCGCAACTCACTTTCAGGGAGGAAAGTGGAGAACACATTGTGTCTGGGCCTATTCGCATCCACACCTCCTTTTCTGTTCTGTTTCTACAAGGGAGTTCAACTGATTGTGTTCATTCGAGATGAATAAAGGAGTGTTGAACTTTAATGGTGTGGGGCTCATTTCCTGACAGACATTGTTCAAGGTAACTCTCGGTGGAGGCTCCAGGTGCACAGAACTGACCCGAAGGTAAAAGAACTTTGCTTACACCACTCTGACACCTGTGGTGAAGGCCAGGCGTGGTGTCCCCGCTCCCTTCCCCTCTGAAAGGTACCCCTAGACAAGAGACAGACGAGCTGAAGAACAAGAGGGGAGTGAGGAGGGCGCTACACGTGGGGGCTCGGGTCCGGTATAGTGTTTGTGCACCACAGAATTGAACGTGTCTGCTGGAAGAGTTACGCGAGTAGGCAGGCCTTCATTGGCCAAAGTGCATCCCTGCTCGAAGTCGTGGACATGACCCAATGAAGGGAAAGGCCCGCACAGAAGAGTGGAAAAAGGGGGAAGTTCAGCCGTGTGAAGTACTACACGTGGGGGCTTCTATTGCACTGCGCCACCAGGCACACCCCCATCGCTTAGTTCGTGGGCGTGACTCAGAAACAGAAAAGAAGAAAAGCCAGCGAACTGGAGCAAAGGGGAGGAGTCCAATACGTGTGAAGGACTACACGTGGGACGTTGGCGCAAAAACTTTGCAGTGTGCGATGGATCAGCAACAGGTCGCCATGTTCGGACATACATCGTGGATTCCAGTTCACCCTTCCACCACGACATTGACTGCTGCTGCTCCGGTAACAGATACGGGGATCCGGCTAAAGCCAAGGGGTCGATTCGCCCTGTATTCGTGCATGGACGTTGAGGCCCTGGGTGTGATTTGTCCCGGTTGTTCGGGACTGGTGTGCCAACTGAAGCCATTCGGGTGATGTGAGGCCTGTGGGGAGTTCCTGTTCAAAGTGGATCCGGCGGTTGAGAAGCCGAGAACCATCTACCCTGGCCGTGCTACGGGCAACACCACTCAGAGAGGAGGAATCACTGCTGTGACAGCCATCCCTGCGCACACTGCAGCGACCGCGGAGGAGGTTGTAAAAACTCAACGGGAGAAATCCGAGGATGCTGACTCGGTCACCACTGTCTCGCAGCGTCCCCCACCGAAGAGAAAGACCGGCATGGTAGCCCCGACCAGCGGTTGTGGTGGACCGTCTCGCCCGCTTACGCCCGGCCCGGATGGATCCGTCGACAAGAGTTCCGGACGTCCCGTTTCAAGTAAAGGCCGAGGTAAGCCTGGCGGAGAGATTTGGTGTGTGGGAAGAGGTAAAAGCTCAGTCTCCACTACAGGGTACCTGCCTGCGGAGGAGTGTGACAACTCTGACCTGGAGTCTCTCTCGGACATGGGAGACGACGTTGCAATAGATGAACTGTTTGCAGAAAAGGGCTCGGACAAAGTACCTCTCGCTTCATCCCGGAGAACCAGGGATCCACCCATGTCTACAGGGGAAAGTACACCCCGGGTGGAGGCACCAGCGCCTGAAGAGGGGTCCCGTCCTCAGCCTGCCTCTACATCTCCGGTGTCAGAAAAGAGACTGTTACTGCTGGCACCAATGCCCAGATCAGATGTGGTCAAGGCAGAGGCGTATCTAGTGGAAATGGCGCCTATGGCAAGAACTGAAACTGCGCCCCTGTCAAAACATTTAAAACCCATCTTTCAGATAACCTTAACAAAAAAAAACAGCTGACAAAACTACAAGTCAAACTCTTTAATCTTCCAATTAACAAATTATGGATTGGCACTACATAAAAATTACAACTGCACCTTCCTTGCTTTCACTGATGAAAACTGGTCTATGATCTGCTCAAAGTCAGTTTTTTCTGTTTCTTCTCTTTCTACACTAAGGTGACCAGATTTTTAAAATGAAATCCGGGGACATATTTTTTTTTTTTTACTAGTAATAGCGGCAATCAGCGACTCTCTGCCCGTCGCCGCGGCCCGCCTCACAGCCTGTCAAGTCTTACTCTCTGGGCCCCGGCTACTACTGTGTGGGGAGCGGAGGAAGATCACTCCACCAAGGAAGGCAAGGAGATAAGCAGGCAGGTGACTGGCCGGGACTTGAGCCAAGGCAGAAGAACATGCGAGCGGAGCTGAATGGGCATGCACCCGAAACTGAAGAAATATTCCCTCCGCTCCGACCAGCACATGATCATCAGAAAGGGGCACAGATAATGGAAAAAAATACACCCCCCTAAACTAGTAGGAGCGGCGGTGTGTAATTCCGATTTTTTTTTATTTTTATTCTGCACTGACTGTCTTTAAAATTGCCCCAGCCCCTGTCCAAATCCAATCCGGGGACAAAACCGGGGACAGATTTGATCCGGGGACAGTGTCCTCAATCCGGGGACTGTCCCCTGAAACCGGGGATGTCTGGTCACCCTATTCTACACTCTTTCTACACTCAGCACACTAGCACCCATAAATGCGGCCTTACCAGCACCCATAAATGCGGCCTTACAAGCACCCATAAATGCAGCCTTACCAGCACCCATAAATGCGGCCTTACCAGCACCCATAATTAGGGCCTTACCAGCACCCATAAATGCAGCCTTTCCAGCACCCAGAAATGCAGTAATTTGGAGTGGAACATCAGAGTGGAACGGAACTTTAGAGACAGTGACTGCGCGCAGTGGTACACAGACAGGTCACACTCACTAGCAGTGGCACTGTGATGATCAAGGACACGCAGCGGTGCAGGGGATGTTTCCTCATAATGAAAACAGTCCTCCGCCACTGCTGCACCAGCGCCTCTGACACTGTACAGAGGGAGAGAGGGAGTAGGATCACTAGCGGCCTTTCTGCTTAGCACACACGCACAATCGCACATGATGTTGACTTTAAGGCCTCTTTCACACTGGGGCGGTGGGGGGCGTTGTTTACTGTCGTTTTCGCTGCGCTATTCAGCCGCTAGCGGGGCTCTTTTAACCCCCTGCTAGCGGCCGAGAAAAGGTTAAAAAAAAAACGTCTGTAAAGCGCCGCTTTGATTTCAATGGGCAGGGGTGCTTTAGGAGCCGCTCCTACAGCGCCTCAAAGATGCTGCTTGCAGGACATTTTTTACCAACCTGCTAGCGCACCGCTCCAGTGTGAAAGCCCTCGGGGCTTTACACTGGAGTGAATGGAGCCGCTCTGTCAGGGCGCTTTGCAAACGCTATTTTTAGCATTATAGCGACTGCAAAGCACCTCAGTGAGAAAGGGGTCTTAGGCTACTTTCACACTGAGGTGCTTTGCAGGTGCTACAGCGCTACAAAATTGTGCCTGCAAAGCGCCCTGAAAGAGCCTCTTTTTTCACTCCACTGTGAAAGCCCCATGGCTTTTACACTGGAGCAGTGCGCTGGCAGGACGCTCAAAAAAGTCCTGCGAGCCGCATCTTTGAGGCACTGTATGAACGGTGTACACTGCTTCTAAAGCGCCCCTGCCCATTAAAATCAATGGGCAGCGCCACCGAACCGCCAGCAAAGCGCCGCTGCAGTGGCGCTTTGCAGACGGTTTTAACCCTTTTTGGGCCACTAGCGGTGCGCTGGCAGGATGCTCAAAAAAGTCCTGGCAGCCGCATCTTTGAGGCGTCCCGCTAGCGACAGTGCTTTACCGCTGATGGTGCAACGCTCCAGTGTAAAAATAGCCTAAGTCATCATGTGCCAGGCACAGGCCCAAACAGAAGCAAGCAGTAGGCTTGTGCAATTAGTTTCGTAACGAATCAAAATTCGTCCGAATTTAGCAACTTTCGGACATTCGGAAGCATTCGAATTTCCGAACAGAGCAATTACGAATAAAACCGAATCCGAAATAAATGATACCGCAAAATAGCGAATGCCCGAAGGTCTTCGGCATAATTCGTTATGAAAAAAGTTACGAATGTACGAATCCATTCGAAGCACAATAACACTCTGCTCTGCTCTCTGCTTCTCCCTCACCGTGCCAAACTCCCTCTCAAAATGGTGTACAGGGGCGGAGGCTATAGCCGCATGAAAAAACGAAAGTAAAATACGAGATTTCAAATCCATTCGAAGCACAATAACACTCACTCTGCTCTGCTCTCTGCTTCTCCCTCACCGTGCTGAACCCTCTCAAAATGGTGTACAGGGGCGGAGCCTATAGCCGCATGTAAAAAACGAAAGTAAAATACGAGATTTCGAATCGTTACAAATAACCGCAATGTATTTCAAAAAGTACGAATCCATTCAAAGCACGTTAGGCATAATAGGCAGCGTCGTTGTGAGAGAGACACGGAAAATTACGAATCAACGAACCCAAAAAAAGTTACGAAAGTAGGAGTTGTGTCCAGAATCAACGAAAAAAAAAATACTCTACCGAAAGTACGAATTATAAAGCAACAAAAAATTCAACGAAAAATGTCGCTTGCAAAAATACGAATGAGTCCGAACACGAAAAATCCCGTCTAGCAAAATTACGAATGATTACGAATCAACAGGACCGGAAAGTAACAAACCGAAACGGAACGAATTTTTCCGTTGTGCACAAGTCTAGCAAGCAGCCAATCAAATATAGTGCTTGCTCAATATGGATTAAATAAATTGTAATTATGCATAGCCATAGATATCATAAATAATAGGATTTTTATAACAGCTTACCTGTAAAATCCTTTTCTTGGAGTACATCACGGGACACAGAGCGACATAGTCATTACTAATGGGTTATATAGATACCGTCAGGTGCTGGCACTGGCAACTTCCAAAACCGGGAGTACCCTCCCCTATATAAGCCCCTCCCAACCGGGAGCACCTCAGTTTTGTAGCAAAGCAATAAGTGTCCCTAAAGAGGGGCGGGAGCTCTGTGTCCCGTGATGTACTCCAAGAAAAGGATTTTACAGGTAAGCTGTTATAAAAATCCTATTTTCTTTCTCGTACATCACGGGACACAGAGCGACATAGTCATTACTAATGGGATGTCCTAAAGCAATGCCAAATGAGGGGGGGGATACACCATATATAAGCTGAGCGCTATCAGACATGAGGATCTTTTGCGGCCTGCAACACACTGTGCCCAAAGGCGACATCCTCCTGACTTCTAACGTCCACCTGGTAGGACCTAGTAAACGTGTGTACCGAAGACCATGTTGCGGCCTTACAGATTTGAGCCAGGGAGGCCTGGTGATGCACTGCCCATGAAGTTCCAACTGCTCTCGTGGAGTGCGCTCTAACTTTGAACGGAGGCGGTCTCCTTCTCAAGCCATAAGCTTGCATAATGACCTGTCGAATCCACTTGGCTAAAGTAGACTTTGACGCTGCCTGACCCTTTCTGGGGCCTTCCGGCAGAATAAACAAAGTATCCGTTCTGCGAATCTGAGCAGTGGCTTTTAGATAAGCTTTAACTGCTCTTACTACATCCAAAGAATGCAATAACTTTTCCTCTACCGAAGTAGGTTTGGGGAAAAAAGAAGGAAGAACCACATCTTGGTTCAAATGAAACCTCGATACCACCTTAGGAAGAAAGGCTGGATGAGGACGTAACACTACTCTGTCCTTATGGATAACCAGATATGGCTCCTTACAGGACATAGCTGCTAATTCCGATACTCTTTTAGCCGAACAAATGGCTACTAGAAAAATCAATTTCCTGGTGAGAAGCACCAAGGAAATATGCTGTAATGGTTCAAATGGTTGTTTCTGTAGAACCGACAGAACCAAGTTTAGATCCCATGGACATATGGGAATATTAACCGGAGGCCTAATACGCATCACTCCTTGTATAAAGGCTTTGACTAGTGAATGCGAAGCCAAGGGCCTTTGAAAAAATATTGACAAGGCCGAAATCTGACCCTTGATAGTACTCAAGGCAAGCTTCCTATCTACAGCCCACTGTAGGAAGTCCAGAATCCTACCTATTACGTACTTATGTGGATGCCATTTCTTGGCCTCACACCACGCGATGTACGCCTTCCAGATTCTATAGTAGATCTGCCTGGATACCGGCTTCCTGGCATTGATCATGGTAGATACCACAGCATTAGAGAGCCCTCTCTTTTTTAGAATGTGGGCTTCAATAGCCAGGCCGTCAAACCTAGGGCTGGTAAGGAAGGGTGTATATCGGTCCTTGCGAAAGCCGGACGACGTGGGAGAGTCCAAGGACTCCCCACTGAAATTTTACAATCTCCGCGTACCACGCTCTTCGGGGCCACGCTGGAGCCACCGGAATCACTGGTTTCTTTTCTACCCTGATTCTGCGGAGTAATCGAGGTAACCATTGTGGCGGTGTGAATGCATATATCAGCTTGAACTGATCCCCAGGGAACACTAGGGCATCCGAGCCGCAAGCTAGGGGATCCCTTGTCCGAGAGACAAACCTATCCCCCTTTGCGTTGAATCTGGATGCTAGAAGATCTACATCCGATGTTCCCCACCGCTGACATATTGTCCAGAAACCTCGGGGTGAAGGGACCCTTCCTCTGGGCCTAATTGCTGGCGACTTAGAAAGTCCGCCTTCCAATTCTCCACTCCTGGAATGAATACCGCAGATATGGCTGGGACATATTTTTCCTGCCCATTTCAGGATGTAATTTACTTCCCTCTGGGCTGCACGACTCCTGGTGCCCCCCTGATGATTGATATATGCCACTGCTGTGGCATTGTCTGATTGAATTCTGACAGGGGACCCTTGGAGTTTGGATGTCCATGCTACTAGGGCATACCGGGCTGCTCGTATCTCTAAGAGATTGATGGGCAGGGCCTTTTCTGCATCCGACCATCTGCCCTGGAGAGACTATTGCTCCAGTACTGCTCCCCAGCCTATAAGGCTGGCATCTGTAGTGACCACCTTCCAAGAAATCGGACTGAAGGATTTCCTTTTTTCCAGATTCTGGGGAACCCACCACCAACGGAGGCTCTTGCGAACGGAAGGGGACAAGGACATTGTAAGTCTAGGGCCTGAACTTTTTTGTTCCAGGCTGACAGTATGGCCCCTTGCAAATTCCTTGAATGGAATTGACCGTAGGGTACTGCTTCGAATGATGCCACCATTTTTCCCAGCAGCCTCATATACAGGCGTATGGACGGCTGTCTTTTTTGTACCCACTAAGTGGATCAAATCTTTCAAAGACAACACCTTTCCTCGAGGCAAGAATATTTTTCTCTGGCCTGAATCCAACCTTAGCCCCAAGTATTCCAGACTTTTGACTGGTTTTTAGGGCTGACTTGTCTCGGTTGATAATCCAACCGTGAGATTCCAGATACTTGATCGTCTTGTGAACGACCACGTCTAGTTTTTTCACTGAGTGGTCTATCAGCAACAAGTCATCCAGATATGCCATTATCATTACACCTTGTGTTCTTAGATTGGCCAATAAAGGGCCAGAATTTTTGTAAACACTCGTGGTGCTGTGGCCAAACCGAAGGGTAAGGCTCTGAACTGAAAATGGCGCCCTTCTACTGCAAAGCGTAGAAATTTTTGGTGGACTGGAAAGATGGGAATGTGCAAATAAGCATCTTTGATGTCGATCGTGGCTAACCAATCCTCCCCTTGTAGGGCAGTGGCCACCGATCGGATCGACTCCATCGGAAAGTCCTGATATACAGGAATTTGTATAGCCCTTTTAGAATTAATATGGGCCTCCCGACCGCGTTTGCTTCGGGACTGTAAAGAGGTTTGAGTAAAACTCGAACCCTCATTCTTCCAGGGGAACCTCCATAATTACTCCTTGGAGCAATAGTTGTTCTAGTGCCAACAGGAGGGACTCTCTCTTCCGGGGATCCCTTGGCACGTTTGACCTCAAAAATGGGAAGGAGGAGAGTCTTTTAACTCCAAACTGTATCCCAAACCTACTGCGGAGAGCACCTATCTGTCTTGATCGTGTCCCGCCAGGTCTCTTGCGAACAACTGGAGTCCTCCCCCCACCCGACTGAGTGGGGGCTTCAATGAATTTAACTTTGGGGGAGGTTTTGTACCTCCCCTGACCCAGGGTTTCTCATTACCCTGCTACTGTCCCTGTTTTTTACCCCCGGGATTTGACCGAGGAGGCCGTCGGAACTGTTACACAGCCGATGCCCCAGGGACTGGAGAAGCAGGCCTCTTAAAGAGGGACCTCTAACTCTGCTTTTAACCGGTAAGAGCGTATTTTTCCCGCTGGAAATTTTCTGGATATATTTGTCCAGGTTTTCCCTGAATAAGCGTTCACCATGAAATGGGACGCTAACCAGCCATTCTTTACAGGGAGCTTCAGCAGACCAGTTTTTGAGCCATAGGAGCCTACGCATATGTACTATAGACAGCGTAAGGCGGGAGGCCTGATGGACTGAATCCTCTATGGCGTCAACCGCAAAGCCTAAGGCTCTAGGTAGATCAGCTAGGGCAAAGCCTGCTGATCTGTCAAGTCCCTCAAGACCTGTTTCAACTGATCCTTCACTGCTTAGCAGACCCCAATAGCTGCTACTGCTGGTTGTATCACCAAGCAGATTTTCATAAGGACTCCAATCTTTTATCTATTGGGTTCTTGAAGATTTGGACATTATCCACTGGACATGTCAGTGATTTATACATACAAGAGATGGCTGCGTCCACTGTAGGGACCTTCCATTTTTTTTTTTTTTTTGATGAACTTATCCTCCATGGGATAGACCACCGGAAATCTCTTGGGGGAATAAATATTTTCTCAGGACGTTCCCAATCCTGGTAAATGAGCCCTTTCAGTAAAGGGTGAAGTGGAAAAGAACAAACAGTCTGGGGGCTTCTAGCGACCCCAACGAGGATACAGTAGTGGTTGATGGTTCCGCAAGGTGCATTTTTAAATGCTGATCGGACCATGTTAGTCAGAGACTGAACCCATAATCTTTCAGCTTAAGATGCTGAGAAAAGGTTCCCCCACTGTTGATTCCTCTATAACAGAATCAACCTCATCCTGATCCCCTTCAGGCAGGTCGATCCCTGTATGGGACTGTTGCTCTGCTAACAGGCACTCTGAAGGAGGAGACGGAGATCGGGCGTGCTTTCCCTGACAGGGAGGCAGCGATAAATGTTGACAATCTCTCTCTAATCCTCCCAGAGCTGAGGAAAAAACCTCCTCTGTTACATACACAGGAGCAGGTGAACTGAGGACAGCCACAGTACCAAGTACCCTGCGGGGTCTCTACGGTCACTTACCTCTGAACTTCAGGGGAGACTGGTGCAGCAGGAGTATGCCCAAGATCCTCCGAGCCCGATGAGACCCCCTTCGCTTCCTGGAAGATTCAGTTCCGGAGCTTCTGGACGGCATATTCCTAAGCCTAAAGCTGAGGTATTCCAGCCGTAATACACCACTTTTACTGAGAATAGTCTAGCACAATTGCTGCTATATCACAGTTGGTGTCTACTAATGTGCCTTTCTAGGGGATGCCTGTATCAACCGCTTGCTGTATGCCTTTAAATGTTGCCAGCTCTGTCTCTGTACTTCATAGCCAGCTCACTACAATATTGTGTTTTTTTTAAAACTGCTGGGACGCCCGCACATGCGCAGAAGCGCTGCGGCGCGCACAGAGCGTCATCCCCCAGGCTCCGCCCCCTTCCCGGCTCACCTCTATATATAGAGGCGCGTGCACGCGCACGCGCGCGGGCACGTGCGCCTTCGGCGCTAATTTCAAATATGGTAACAAGGGACAGGAGCCAGGGCCCCTCTTTGCCGCAGGCCGGGGGATGGACGAGCACTGCAACATGGCAGAGGAAGCAGTTTCCTATAAGAGAACTCACCATCTGCCTGGACTTTGCTCTGCTGAGAAGAAGCTAGTCCACATGACAAGAAAACATTCCACAGCGGCCTCTAGTGGGCAAACACAGGTACAGCAGTCTAATATATTAAATATATATAAAAATTTTTTTTTTTTTTTTTCTTGACCACCATTAAAAATTATTACATTTTTTTAGTAGTTACAGGCATGCACAGAATTTTGCGGGAATACCATTAGGTAACAGACAGAAAGACAAATTAGGCTTGGGGGTCCCCCAATAGAACCAAGTTCCTGGGGGGCCCCACTTACCTGTTCCCCGCCGCAGGACTTTGTTTGGTCCACAAAAGTCCAAACTTCACCTATCACGGCAGGCATTGTAATCAAACCTTCAGGGACCGGGTTCCCAAGGATTCCACTCCCCTGGACCTGTATAGCACCCTGCACAGAAAACATCTTGGTCGTGGGTATGACCAGAGCTCTGGATCCCAGGGTCCAGCTCTCCTAAGAGAAGCATTACAGGCAAAACCTTGCTCTTCTCTGCAAGGCCCGGGTACCGACCGTTTAGCTATGAAGCTTTTTTGGTCGGATCCGGAATAGCTTACTGAGGCCCAAAAGAACCTGTACGCAAGCTCAGTGAAAAACACATGTTTCTTCTTGGCCAACACCTTAGACACTGGCAAAAAACTGAGGTGCTCCCGGTTGGGAGGGGCTTATATAGGGGAGGGTACTTCCGGTTTTGGAAGTTGCCAGTGCCAGCACCTGACGCTATCTATATAACCCATTAGTAATGACTATGTCGCTCTGTGTCCCGTGATGTACGAGAAAGAAAAAGTGATTTGTGCAACAGCAGGTACTACTTGCACAAATCACTTTATTTATGATAACTATGGCTATGCATAATTACAATTTATTTAATCCATATTGAGCAAGCAGGCACTACTGGCACACATCATTAACACTGACTGACTTCACAGTGAAAACTTTCTCTAATAAAAAAATGCTTTATTCACAATGTACACTGACTAGTACCTGCTGCAGTTGCTGCCTGGCTTGGGGGTTCGGGTTCAGTCCAGTTTAGTTGAAGTTCTCCTCCTCAGCGACGGCGACCTCACGTGACGTCACCGACCCGCTCACGCTCGGGGAGAAGATGGAAGCAGCGCAGAAGAGGAAAGCTCCGCCTCCACCAGTTAGCCGAATGACGGTCTGGAGACGCAGTTGACGTCTGGACGGTCACACTAATCTACAAACATGGGGGCGCCCGCACCTGTCACTGACTCTCCTACACTGTCACACTGACATCCAGCCAAGTAAGAGCACTTACAAGTGAAGTGCCATGCCGCCGCCGGGGGCTATAGTGCGGGAGGCGGCCCGCAGGAGGACAGGTGCGTGTGGGAATTTTTTTTTTTCGTTTAGTTTATTTTGCCGCCCCCCCCTCCCAGGGCGCCCATGGCACTTGCCATGGAGTGCCATACCCTAGATACGCCACTGGGTCAAGGTCCCTCGTCACCCGGACTCAATAGTTTTGCCTGGCGAAGGGGACAAAGCTACCATGCCTCTTTTGGCGAGACTACAATGCCTATTTGGCCAGAAGGTTGCTAGAGAGTACGGATGGGAGTATCCATACTTGTCGAAGGAACTGCTCTATGAGGTGGAAGTGTGCCGGGAGCGCTGGTACAATGACTTTGTGTGGACCCACCTTCAGGTTCCCCACGCCTACAGGTACCTGGCATGCTCTCCGAAGGCTTCTCAACGTTTTAAAGACTGCAAGGCAGAGTGGATGTTGGGACGGCATATTCATGCAGACAAGGTATTGATCCGGCACAAGGAAGGAGAAGATGTGGAGTATCATCTGGAGACCATGGATCAACACTTGAAGCCACTTGTTCTGCCGCATCCCCGCTTTTACCTTTAGGAGAGAAGAGACTCCGTTCTTGTTATGCTGCTGAACTTTCTGGGGCCCGTTGCTTTTGTGCCCAGAGGAATGAAGGACTGTTCCTGTTGTTCTTCACTTTCCTGCAAGAGATCATGGACTCTGGGTAGATAGGGCCAAAGAGAAGAGGAAAGTTCCATGAGTACAGTTACCGCGGTACTGTCACCAGGTGGCAGTGTTGCGCAACGTTAAACACTTTTCACGCACTCACCCTTTGGAGAAAAGGGATTTCTTCCAGGAGAAGTTTCTTTTCTCTCACACGAATACATGTGTCAGGGTTATATGTGTTAATCCCTTTTCTTTTCCCTCTGCAGGAGAGCATCCCATCAAGACCACTGAGTATGGGGTGGTTCTTAGTCAGGATGGGTGGGAAAAGTAAAATGTGAATATGTGATTTGAAGTTATGGTTTAATGCTGTTGTTTTTATTCTTTCTCTATTCCCTTTTTATTACAGGGCTCAGACACAATGTTTTAGTTGGGTAGTTTTTCCTAAAAGTTTTATTTTTGTACAATTGTTAGTCGGTCTCTGGATTGGATTATGTCAGCCTTTGAGGGCATGATTTACTCCAGACACTGGGGACCAGTGTCAAACCACCAGGGGGAGAGTGTAGCGGGTATGTACTTTCCCGGGTGTAAATTTGAACTTGGCAGAGACATTAGTGATGTGTAATTCCCTGCAGCCCAGCAGGTGGCGCTGTCGCCCTGGGCTGGGGTTGAATCATTGCAGTGTGCCGGGCTTCCTTTTTGTCCTCCCTCGGCAGCGGTATGGTGGGGCGGGGAACCCGCCGTGCTTGCTGGGAGAGGGTATAAAGGGGCCGGCCATCTTTGTCACAGGGTCGAGTCCCAGGCACCTTCAGCCTGTGGGCGGTGGTTCGTGTCGGTTCTCTAGGCGGGCCTAGGCCTAGAGGACAGCCGGAGGTCGTGTTCCATCCCAGGCACCTTCAGCCTGGGGTGAGGTACTCGGATGGAAGTCTGGAGCTCAGTGCCCAACACTGAGTTCCGCGAGGGAAGGAGATCCTAGGGAACCCCGGGAGTGGGTACCCGAATCCAGAAGGCGTAATGGACCGGGGGGAGCTCCTCACTCGAAGACCTGGTGCAGCATATTGCCAGTGACGGGTGAGTCTCTCATCGGAGACCGCCTGGAGGAAAATTCCCCCTCGCTCGGGGACCGCAACTCACTTTCAGGGAGGAAAGTGGAGAACACATTGTGTCTGGGCCTACTCGCATCCACACCTCCTTTTCTGTTCTGTTTCTACCAAGGGAGTTCAACTGATTGTGTTCATTCGAGAAGAATAAAGGAGTGTTGAACTTTAATGGTGTGGGGCTCATTTCCTGACAGACATTGTTCAAGGTAACTCTCGGTGGAGGCTCCAGGTGCACAGCACTGACCCGAAGGTAAAAGAACTTTGCTTACACCACACTGACACCTGTGGTGAAGGCCAGGCGTGGTGTCCCCGCTCCCTTCCCCTCTGAAGGTACCCCTAGACAAGAGACAGACGAGCTGAAGAACAAGAGGGGAGTGAGGAGGGCGCTACATATGCAAGTGCAAAGTGCACTTGAAATTACACTGAAAGTGCACTTGGAAGTGCAGTCGCTGTAAATCTGAGGGGGCTATGCAAGGAAAATAAATAACAGCATTTAAGTTTGCACATGATTGGATAATAAAATCAGCAGAGCTTTCCCCTTATTTCAGATCTACCCCTCAGATTTGCAGCGACTGCACCTTCAAGTGCACTTTCAGTGCAATTTCAAGTGCACTTTGCACTTTGCACTTTGCACTTGTAGTTTGCACTTGTAGTGCAAAGTGGATTTGCCTTTAGTAAATAACCCCCATAGAGTACTCCAGAGATCAAATGCTCTCTGCATGCACTTTCACTTTGCACCCACTGCTAAGGAAGTTTATAGCTTCTCCAAATATTTCTGGCAAATCATTGGCAATTGTGGACAATGTGCCTAGATTAATTTGCTGTTTATATAAATTATGTTATTGCCTTGTTTACACTTGTGGTTGGGTGGGGTGGGGGTGGTAAAAACATCTAGCTGAGCTGTGTGCTCCTCTTCCCCCAACTTCTGACCCTTAAGCCTCGTACACACGGCCGAGATTCTCGTCGAAAAAAACATGTCGTTTTTTTTCCACGAGATTCTTGGACAAGAAACTTGTCCAGGCCGAGTGTACACACGCTCGATTCAAAGAACCCGCGGTTCTTTGAATGGAGCGAACGCGGTGACGTCATCGAATACGACGAGCATGCGCTCGTCACATTCGATGCCGTCGCCGCCATCTTGGTTCACCCTACCTATGCCTAGGAAGCTACCGTGCATGCGTCAAAGTCATTTCGAGCATGCGCGGGCTTCCCGGCGAAAAGGTAAGTGTACACACACACAATTTTCTCGTTGAGAAACAGGCTGACGAGAATCTCGACGAGAAAATAGAGAGCAGGTTCTCTATTTTCTCATCGAGATTCTTGACGCTTTTCTTGACGAGAAACCATACACACGAACGAATTTCTCGGCAAGAAATCTCTGCCAGCAAGTTTCTTGCTGGTTATTGCCGAGAAACTCGTTCGTGTGTACGAGGCTTTATGCTGCAAAAGCAGCAGAAGAGGGAGTACATATGCTGCAGGTGCGATGGTTTGCATTGTGGAATGGCAAAAATGATCCCCACTGTCACATTCAGCAGGCAGTACCTCTCGCTGAATGCGACCTATTCAGTTGAACTTGGGCATCTTGCAATGTGCATTGCAAGCAGTTTTGGCATGCTAATGCAGCGTTTAAGGTGTGTGAGGGGGTTAACTCGGTAGCGGGTGTGTGTGACCCCCTGGTTGGGCTCCCCACACAAAAACAGGGCCAGCAGACGGAGGTTGTGGTTTTCAAAATCAAAAGGTGCGGTTTATTTCTCTATGTACAGTGACAAAAACACAGCAAAGCCAAAAAGAAACATAAACAAAATAAATCCTGGTCAGTTTGACCTCTGACTAAACATGCAGGTTTCCTAAACTAACAACTGGGATCAGCCTGGTGCTGTCCTAGTCCCTAAGTCCCTGGTTTAGTAAATGTCCAAACAAATAGCCACACAGGCTTTTTCTCACCGCACAGGGGTTCACTCTCCCTAGACAGTCCACACAGGTCTGGGTCCAGGCATGAGCAAACACCTAATGAATCTGGGAGTTTTTATAGAGGCCTTAAACGAGCTGACAAGCTTCAGCTGGTCTCATCAACTCCCTGCCTGCACGACGCCCAGCCCTCTCCCTAGAGGTATGAGTCATCCATGAGCCCACTAGCCTCAGCTGGGCTTCATCAACTCCCTAGTTGTATAAGTCGGCATAAAGCCTGAATCTGGGAGAAATATATCTACCCCCCTGGATGCAACCAGGTGACTTTACCTTCCTGCTGTCACATACCCCCCCCTCTTGTTTTAACCTTGGGGTTGGAACACCAGCAATCAGGCATTCATGTACTCGAGACAAAGCATCCACATTCCCCATTTGAACGCCAGGGCGATGCTTTACTGTGAAGTTGAATTCCTGTAGGGCCAGGAACCACCTATTCACTCTTCTATTTGTCTCCTTGTTTTGAGCCATCCACTTTAACGGAGCGTGATCCGTAACCATGTCAAAGTGCCTACCTAGCAGATAGTACCGAAGGGAATCTAGAGCCCACTTCACCGCTAAACACTCCTTTTCAACCGTGGCGTAATTTACCTCATGGGACTTCAACTTCCTGCTGAGGTAAATGACTGGGTGCTCTTCCCCGTTCCAGACCTGGGACAATACTGCTCCTAACCCCACATCTGACGCATCACTTTGTACGACAAAGTCTTTAGAGAAGTCGGGTGAGTACAACACTGGCTGGCTACATAAGGCTTGTTTCAAGAATTGGAATGCTGCCTCAGCCTCGGGGGTCCATTTAATCATGACCGACCCTTTCCCTTTCGTCAGGTTGGTTAGGGGCACAGCCTTAGAAGCAAAGTGGGGAATGAAGCGCCGATAATAACCCGCGATTCCCAGAAAGGCCCGTACCTGCTTCTTGCTGTTGGGACGTGGCCAACTCTGGATGGCCTCGACTTTGTTGAGTTGGGGTTTTATCACTCCCCTGCCAATGGTGTACCCAAGATATTTGGCCTCCTCCTGCCCAATGGTACACTTCTTGGGGTTAGCCGTAAACCCCGCTTCCCGGATAGAGTCTAGGACTGCTTGCACTTTTGGCAGATGTGAGGCCCAATCTGTGCTATGGACAATTACGTCATCCAGGTAAGCCGCAGCATACTTCCGATGGGGCCTCAGTATCTGGTCCATTTTCCGCTGGAATGTGGCCGGCGCATTCTGTAACCCGAACGGCATTCTCTTATATTGGAATGCCCCGTCTGGGGTTACAAATGCGGTTTTCTCTTTGGCCGACTTGGCCAGGGGAATTTGCCAATACCCTTTTGTGAGGTCAAGAGTCGTCATGTATCGGGCTGTTCCCAGCCGGTCGATCAACTCATCTATACGTGGCATGGGGTAGGTGTCAAATTTTGTAACTTTGTTCAACGGACGAAAATCGTTACAAAATCGCCAGCTCCCATCCGGTTTAGGCACCAACACAATGGGACTAGACCAATCACTTTGGGACTCCTCTATCACCCCTAAGTTCAGCATTTTCTGTACTTCCTCCCGTATTGCCTCCCGTCGGGCCTCTGGGATCCGATAGGGTTTTAACTTCACCCTTTCACTGGGCGGGGTAATAATATCATGCTCTACCCCAGATGTTTGTCCCGGCAGCTCAGAGAACACCTCCTTGTTGCGAAGCACAAACTCCTTAACCTCCTGTTGTTGGGGTTGTGACAAGGTGGCTGCTATTCCAACCTCCGGAATCACGCAACCAGTTTGAGCTGGTGACCAAGTTTCTGCGACTAGGGACTCTCTATCCCTCTAGGCTTTCAACAGATTAACGTGATATATCTCTTCGGGCTTTCGCCTTCCTGGTTGTCTGACCTTGTAATTCACTTCGCTCACTTTTTCCATTATCTCGTAGGGGCCTTGCCATTTGGCAAGGAATTTACTTTCAACCGTAGGGACAAGTACCAATATCCTATCCCCCGGGGAAAAGGTACGGGTCTTTGCTCCACGGTTGTACACTCTCTGCTGTGCCAACTGCGCTTGGGCCAAATGTTCCTTCACGATGGGCATTACCTGTGCAATTCGATCTTGCATCAGGGCGACATGCTCAATCACACTCCTGTGGGGAGAACTCTCACTTTCCCAAGTTTCCTTGGCAATATCCAACAGCCCTCTTGGGTGTCTCCCATACAGTAACTCAAAGGGGGAGAATCCCGTAGAGGATTGGGGCACCTCCCTAATAGCAAACATCAAATAAGGAAGTAGACAGTCCCAATCCTTTCCATCTCTATCCACCACTTTCTTCAACATTTGTTTTAGGGTTTTGTTGAATCTTTCAACCAGCCCATCGGTTTGGGGGTGATACACAGATGTACGCAATTGCGTCACTTTGAGCAATTTACACAGCTCTTTCATAACCCGGGACATAAAGGGTGTACCTTGGTCCGTAAGCAGTTCTTTACAAATACCCACCCGGCTAAAAACAAGAGATAGCTCTTTGGCTATGGTTTTAGCCGAGGTATTTCTGAGAGGGATCGCTTCTGGATAACGGGTGGCATAGTCCATTATAACCAATATGTACTGGTGCCCCCTAGCGGACTTGATTATAGGACCTACCAAATCCATTGCGATTCTCTCAAACGGGACCTCAATGATGGGTAGAGGGACCAGCGGGCTACGGAAATGTGGCATCGGGGCCGACCTCTGACACACAGGGCAGGAGGAACAATAATTTTCTATGTCCTTCATCACCCCAGGCCAATAGAATCTCTGTAATACCCTCTCTCGGGTTTTCTCTGTCCCCAGATGACCTCCAAGAATGTGCCCATGGGCCAACTCCAACACCAACTTCCTGTAAGGTTTGGGCACCACAAGCTGCTCAACGGTTTCTTCTGCCCTTTTTGCCACCCGATACAGTAGGTCCTTCTCTACACTGAAGTATGGGTAAGTGCAGGTATTATCTGGGTTCACTAACTCGCCATCTATTTCCACTACGTTTTCCCGTGCCTTTATTAGGGCGGGGTCTTTTAACTGTTCTGTGGCAAAATTTTCCCTGTGAACCTCCAGATCAGAAAACTCCACAGACGGTAGGTTTTCGTCTGAGGAGGTGGGCTCCTCTCCAGTTTCTTGAGTCTCCCCTGCCAATACTGACAAGGGAAATTCTGGAGAGTCCTCACCACTCTCAGAGGAGTTCTGGCTATCACATTCCTGGTACATAGGGGCACCAGTGGGGGGCTCAGGATCATCCCACAGTTCCCAGAACTTCGGAAAATCCCTTCCCACAATGGCATCATGCGGTAATTGAGATACTAACCCCACTGGATGAGAGAGGGTACCTTTGGGGGTCTCGAAACACACTGTAGTCACTGGATACTCTCGGGTGTCCCCATGCACACAAATAACAGCTACCTTGCTATTCCCAGAGACCTCTGTTTTAACTAATTCAGCCTTTATCAGGGTCACAAGGCTACCTGAATCCAGTAATACCACAACATTTCTACCATTAATACACATTTTGCATAAATGTTTCTCAGTTCCCCGAATGGCAGTGCATGCGACTGTCGCACACAGCGACTGACGTCTGTCCATCAGAAAGTCACATTGCATGGGTTCCTCCACAACCGGGCAATTTGCTGCAATATGTCCCGCTTGCCGGCAGCGGTAGCAAACAATCCATTTGGCTGCCTCTTGAGCCCCTGACTTCCCAGGCTGTTCTCGCCAAACTTTGGGTAGAGCTCCCACCCTCTCACTCTCTCCACCCTCACCCCTTGGAATCTTCTTATCCGCCCCTGGGGATGGTCTGGTCTTAGGGTGGAAAGTCCGAGAGTCTCTGGAAGAGGCCGTCAGGTTCTCTGTAGCCAAGTATTTCTCTACACGATCCACAAGACCACCGGCCGTCTCTGGGTCTCCATGGCTTACCCACTTTTGGATGGCAGTAGGAAGAGCTCTCAAAAACCGATCCATTACAACACGTTCCACAATCTCTGGTGCGGACAAAGTCTCTGGCTGTAGCCACTTCCTGCTCAGGTGAATGAGATCATACATTTGAGACCTGGGGGGTTTTCCAAGCTGGAAAGTCCAGTTATGCACACGCTGAGCCCGGACAGCCAGGGTGACACCCAGCCTTGCCAATATTTCAGCTTTTAGCATCACATAGTCTTTTGCTTGGTCAGGCTCTAGGTCATAGTAAGCCTTCTGCGATTCACCAGTTAACAGAGGAGCCACCAGTCCAGCCCACTGCTCCTCAGGCCACTTTTCTCTTTCAGCAGTCCTTTCAAATGTGGTCAAAAATACCTCTGGATCATCCTCTCCAGTCATTTTTGTCAATAAACGACTCACCCCAAAGGACGCGGTATTAGTGGGACGGCTTTCCTCACTGGTCTGCGGACGTTGCTGCATTACTGCTTCCATTTGTTGTAGTCTCTGCTCTTGCTTCTGTAACAGGTCTATGAAGCGGGCCTCAGATTGCTGCTGGGCTTGTTGATGAGCTTGCTGCTGGGCTGCAAGGCTCCTTTGCAAACCTGCATTTGTCTGCTGTTGATTGGCATTTGCTAGAGCCAGCTGTTTCAGTATCTCCTCCATGCTGGCTTAAAAAAAACTGCCTGCATTCTCCACCAACTGTGAGGGGGTTAACTCGGTAGCGGGTGTGTGTGACCCCCTGGTTGGGCTCCCCACACAAAAACAGGGCCAGCAGACGGAGGTTGTGGTTTTCAAAATCAAAAGGTGCGGTTTATTTCTCTATGTACAGTGACAAAAACACAGCAAAGCCAAAAAGAAACATAAACAAAATAAATCCTGGTCAGTTTGACCTCTGACTAAACATGCAGGTTTCCTAAACTAACAACTGGGATCAGCCTGGTGCTGTCCTAGTCCCTAAGTCCCTGGTTTAGTAAATGTCCAAACAAATAGCCACACAGGCTTTTTCTCACCGCACAGGGGTTCACTCTCCCTAGACAGTCCACACAGGTCTGGGTCCAGGCATGAGCAAACACCTAATGAATCTGGGAGTTTTTATAGAGGCCTTAAACGAGCTGACAAGCTTCAGCTGGTCTCATCAACTCCCTGCCTGCACCACGCCCAGCCCTCTCCCTAGAGGTATGAGTCATCCATGAGCCCACTAGCCTCAGCTGGGCTTCATCAACTCCCTAGTTGTATAAGTCGGCATAAAGCCTGAATCTGGGAGAAATATATCTACCCCCCTGGATGCAACCAGGTGACTTTACCTTCCTGCTGTCACAGGTGTTAAAACAGGCGACGTGGAGATGATATGATGCCTCCTCATGGCTTGTTACATGACCTCTGGAGAGCGATCCAAACATGGTCACTTATCAACGCTAGTGTTAACTAGCCCTTAAGCGCTGTACACACGATCGGTTTTACCGATGAAAACAGTCCGATGGACTTTTTTCATCGGACAAACCCGTCTTTTTATGACCCCCATTGGTCTTTTTTCCATCGGTGTTAAAAAATAGAACATGTTTTAAATTTATCCGATGGGAAAAAAACGATAGCAAATTACTATTGTCTGTGGGGAACTCCATCGGATAAAAAACCCACGCATGCTCAGAATCAAGTCGACGCATGCTCAGAAGCATAGAACTTCATTTTTCTTGGCTCATCTGAGTGTTTTACGTCACGGCGTTTGGGACGATCGTTTTTTTGACTGATGGTGTGTAGGCAAGACTGATGGAAGTCAGCTTCATCAGATTTCCGAAGGAAAAATCCATTGGTTTAAAATCCATAGGAAATCCGATCGTGTGTACAGGGCTTTACAGTTTCTCAAAAAAAAGGAATTACCTGTGCAGTTTTCTCGGCAAGAAAGCTCTCCCAGCAGTTTTCTTGTTGTTTCTTGACGAGAAAACCGGCCGTGTGTACGAGGCTTCAGGCCGGTTCGAATCCCAGCCAGTTCAGCAGGAACCGACTGAGATTCAAAGTGTTAATGGGCAGGCTGAATGTACCAAGCTGATCGATCAACTTGGATACAACCAGCCTCTTGGATTCCCTTGCGATTATCGCAAGTGGCTGCTATAGCAGCTAGCGATAATCACTGTCTTCTCCCAGTGGGGATGGCTTCCCCTGCCAGGAGAAAACGATTGCTGATTCTCCTGTCAGCACTGCCTGTGTTAATGGGGGAATCATGCAAATTTCTTTCCTGCAACCATGAAACTCGCACCGTGTATGGCATGCCTGTGGTTTTACTTGAGACAAGTACACACTCTAGAAGGATATGCTTTGTTCATATTTCATGTCTGAGGTTTACAACTACTTAAAGAGATCATCCAGCTCGCTTGTTGTTGGCATATCCGTCCCACTGTGTATATATCTGCTCACTGGTGTTGGTGCCCAACAGGGGAAGCCAAGCACTTGATTGGCTCAGCCATGCACTGAATGTAGCAGACGAGATGTGGGCAATCACTCCACCTCCCTACTACCATTCACACGTATACTGAACTGAATCTAAATTAGCTCCAACATTCAGGAGGTGCCTGATAGGGATCAGAACTGCTGTTGTAGCTTAAATAGCGGCCTCACCTCTCTCCCTGTCTTTATCGGTCATATGGCTGTTGTCTAGGGGTACCTGGGAGAGAGAGATAAAACACACCACGGCCCATGTCCTCCGTAACTAGGAGGTGAAGGCCAGAAGATTGGGCTTTTGTGTAGGTGTCCTAGAGTCAAGTCCAGTCCTTCGTCCCTGACTCCTTTGCTTTAGTAACTCAAGTTCCACACAGTGAATAGGTACAACTCAGTTTTATTCTTCTTGCCAAGCAATAAAACAATCTTTCTCCTTTGGAAAATGGGGGACAGATCGAGGCACAATCCTTTCCCTTCTTGCTGCTGCCCACTGTGCTGTCACCAGTGGTGAATAGTCACTGCCACTGACTAAGTGATATAGAACGTGAATTACCTTCGCTCACTTTGCCCCTGTCAGAGGAAGAAATCCGTCCAAGGGAGAAATGGAGGCCTCTCCGTCCCCAGCGATGCTGCGCCGGGCTCTTCAGAGAAGTTACTGCGCACCAGTCCTCACGAACTCAGACACGGGCACCCAAGGCATTAGGGCCCCCTCGGATTCCTCCACCCTCGCGGAACTCAGTCGAAGGTACTGAGCCCCAGGCGTCCGCCATAGTACCTCACCCCAGGCTAAAGGTGCCTGAGATGGACTCCATCCCTGCTCCAGCCAGGCCAAGGGCGCCTAGGCCCGGAACACCGGAACGCCAGCACCCAAGCTGAAGGTGCCTGGGTGCGGCCACGTCCTCCGACTCTCTTCCCCAAATCAGGGCGTCCGCCCCTTTTATGACCTCTCCCTTTGCGTCACAGCGGGTTCTCCGCCCCGCTGTACCAGCTCCAGGGGAGGACAAAAAGGCACAGTTTGCGAGGTGAGTTCAACTCCGGCCCAAGGCAACAACGCCACCTGTAGGCCCCAAGGAACCCCACACCACCAGAGTCCTCACATACATTCAAACACCCGCTACACTTATTTATAGGGCTAATATGTGAATGAGGCTTCATGGACAATTGTGTATGTTGATTTCAATGACAGGAGGAAGCTACTTCTGGTTACAAAATAACCATAGATTTCCTGTTGATAGTATGCTACATAAATTGCTTTAAAGGACAAGTGTATCTATGATGTCATTTTTACCTCTGTATGGATACAATTCCTTGTAGACCTGAAGGAAAGTACCTTACATTCCTATCACACATAGTATACATACTTTGTCCGTGTCTGGAAAGCCCAACATGTGCTATTTTCGCTTCTTATTTTCAGTTTACAAACACACTTTTTAAACAATCTTGACTTTCCCACAAGGGTGAACCTTCATGCTGTTTTAAACCTAAAAGCAAACATTTATTGTATCACAGCTTATCAGCTCTTAGATGTGATGGTTGCATTCATTTTCTTTTTTAAGCTTTATTTCTTTTATTTTCATCTAGTCAGTGGCGGTGCGTCCATAGTGGGCGCAGGAGCGCCACCCCCTCTCTCCTGCGCCCGTCACTCAAGTCAACAATACATACATTCATGCATTGCATGAATGTATGTATTGTCGCCGGTACCGCTAGCCGCCCACTATTCAGATGGCCGGCCCCCTGGTGAGCACCGGCCATCAGAATAACAGCGGCTGATTGGTTTTTGGAAGTGTCTATCAGAGCCTGCTGGCTCTGATAGGCTTCCCAATTACAGCCTGTGGGCTGTAATCGGCTTCCAAATAGTTAACCAGGGGACGCACGGGCTGTGCGTTCCCTGGTTAACACTGACATGCGTCTCAACCAATCAGGTTCACCGGGTCTGGTTACCGGTAACCTGATTGGCTGAAGCAACATCGAGGGCGGGAGAAGACATCGAGGACGGAAAAAAACATGCAGGAGCATGGAGGAGGACGGCGCTGACCCGAGGCAGATAAGTGCAGGGCTGGGTGGTAACTGGCTGTATTTGGGGGCAAACTGGCTGCATTTGGGGACAAATTGGCAGCATTTGGGGACAAATTGGCTGCATTTGGGGGGGAAACTGGCTGCATTTGGGGGCATACTGGCTGCATTTGGGGGCATACTGGCTGCATTTGGGGAAATGCATTTGGGGACAAACTGGCTGCATTTGGGGAAATGCATTTGGGGACAAACTGGCTGCATTTGGGGACAAACTGGTGGCATTTGATGGGCACAGTGGCTGTGTTTAATGGGCACAGTGGCAGCAGTTGATGTTTTTTTTATTTTTCAGTTTGTTTGCGCCCCCCAAAAATTTTGAGCACCAGCCGCCACTGCATCTAGTGATCCAGCCAGCAAGTCTGTTGTACAGTATTTCAAAAGAACGAGCTCTCTTACAGATCAGTTACAAGGATGAGACAAACTATTCAGCCCTGACACAGGGGTGCTTACAATGATCCGCATTTATTTATTTGTGTAAAACCTTGATCTCAAAAGGAAAAAACTGTTTGTTGTAACTGTATGTGTGAAACCTTTATCTCAAAAGGAAAAAACAGTTTGCTGTAACTGTTTATAAAGTGCTATCTGAAGTTTGGCTTCAATTTTTAGAGTATTTAAATCTACTAGAACATCTAACACTCCCCTCTCCACAAAATGACAATGCTGCTATCCAAATGTGCCCCATATGCTCCTTCATCCAGAGTAGAGGCACTGTAATACAGGAGGTGTGTTATTGGCCAGATCACCAAGTAAAAATAAAGGGATAAAAAAAGAAAACTAATGCAGTGACCACATAATGATTAGTAGGCTGCAATATAATACATTTTTGGTTTTGAGTTTAACATCACTATCATCCTCAGGCTTATTCACAGGTCCTATTTTATTGGACCTTGCTTGCCATAAGCTATATGTAACATCTGACCTCCTCATGTAAGGGCCTGAAATCATGAAAACATTTGCCTCCTCATGTATGGGCCTGAAATTATTATACAATCTGCTTGCTTTCTTAATATTATTTTGGTTCCTATGCCAAGGTAAACAATCGCTGACTTTTTAATAAGCTTTGCATATTTTATTTCAAAGAGTATCTGTCATTAAAACCCACATGAATTAGTCAGGCTTCGGAAAGTACCTATTTGTGGCCACCAATTTAAAAAAAGCTGCTAAGCCAAATAAATGAAAAGAAAAAAAAATTGCAAATGAAGAGTAAAAAAAAAAAAGCTAAAAATATTACCGAATAAATTAATTAGGGCTAATAAGGCTTAAAGTGGAAGTTTATGAATGGCAATATTTGCATAGTTACAATGGTCCAGCTTGGAGCAAACTAAGTATGTACAGTATGTTCAATATCTGTGGCATCCTCGTGGAAGCAGAAAACCGCTGTAGTAGGCACCACTATTACAGTGATCTCCCCCCGCTTCCAGGTCATGTGCTGAGTGACTGCGCTGCTGTTTATTGAACACAGGAGGTCAACTGCTTGGTTTTGGCCAGTGTGTACCCAGCTTTAGATGGAGACTTTGCATTGTCTCGATGAATGCAAAGAGTTCTCTGAAAAAATACACTTTAATGGTTTTTAATGCACAAAGCCACAATATGATACCCAATTGTTTGGTAAATTATAAAACATGATGTTACGCTGAGTAAATAGATACCAAACATGACACACTTTAAAATTGTGTCCGCCCATGGAACAGGGCCAAATAACGTTACCTAAAATTCTCCATAGGTAACGCTTTTAAAGTCTTTACAAGTTACCAGTTTAGAGTTACACAGGAGGTCTGGTGTTAGAATTAGTGCTCTCACTCTGATGTTTTTCAGCGATACCTCACATGTGTGGTTTGAACACCGTTTTCATACGCGGGCGCTGCTCATGTATGCGTTCGCTTCTGCGTGTGAGCTCGTCGGGACGGGGCGCTTTAAACAAATATTATTTTTTTCTTATTTATTTTACTTTCAATTTTTTTTTTTTTACACTGCTTTAAAAAAATATACTGTATATTTTGCGTCACTTTTAATCCTATTACAAGGAATGTAAACATCCCTTGTAATAGAAAAAAAGCATGACAGGATTTCTTAAATATGAAAAGACCTCAGATCTCATATTTACACTAAAATTCAATAAAAGGAGACGGGTGGGGGTATGGAGACGGGTGAGGGCCATCTTCCCCTCACTCGTCTTCAGACCACTGACACAGAAGGATATGATCGCCTCTGCCACTGCCGATGGCTCCGGTAAGCGGCAGAGGGCACCGGAGAGCGGCGGGAGGGGGGCCCTCTCCCGCTAACCGATAAAAGTTATCTTGCGGCGAATCCGCCGCAGAGACCACTTCTATCTTGAAGCGGACTGCCCGCTCTTGAAGATACTGGAGTTATGGCAGCTATTCCTCTTCAAAGTAGCAACGTATAACGACGGCGGGTGGTCCGTAAGTGGTTAAGCCCAAGTTCACACTGATGCGGGTTAGAAATCGGTGCGAGTTCAGCTGAACCCACATGATTTTAAACCAGCAATGCAGTCTGACTTCGGAAGCGATTTGACAGCAATCTGTGTGGGTTCCTGCACAGATGTCTATTCAAATTGCCCCCGAAGTCTCCAAAAGTAGTACAGGAACTACTTTTGGGAATCGGTGCGGTGTCGCAAAGTCACCGTCGCACAGATGCGGATGGTGCCGTTGCCAGCAATAGCCACCGATTTGACATGTCAGATCACATGCCAATTACTGGATGGGTTCCCCATCGAGTGGTATCTGCAATACAAAGATTTGCTTATACCCCATCTAAGCAGGGTGTATGATTTTGCTATGAAAACGGGACAGCTACCCCCCTCTATGTCGGAGGCGCTGATTGTCCTCATTCCTAAGCCACATAAGGATCACCTCCTATGTGAATCTTACAGACCAATATCACTCATCAATTCAGATGTTAAGCATTTGGCCAAGGTGCTCGCCCAGTGATTTAACACGGTTATTACTACCATTATTGGTGCGGACCAAACTGGGTTCATCCCTGGGCGATCGACCTCCATCAACCTGTGGAGATTGTTCACCAATCTTCAGGCCACTCATGCGGGGATGGGTTCCAGGGCTGTTCTGGCCTTAGACACACACAAGGCATTAGATTCAGTCAAATGGCCTTATCTGCTGGAGGTCCTGGCAAAGTTTGGTTTTGGCAGTACCTTCATCAGATGGGTCCAGCTGTTATATTCGAAACCCACTGCTCGACTGAGGGTGAACGCGGCCGTGTCTGATCCCTTTCCGATAAAGAGAGGCACCAGACAGGGGTGCCCTCTGTCGCCGTTGCTCTTTGCACTGGGGTTAGAGCCCTTGGCAGCACTGATAAGATTGCGGGACTGACGATTGGGGGTCTGGAGGAGAAGGTGTCTCTTTATGCTGATGACATGTTGATCTATTTGTCGGACCCCCAGTCGTCTCTCCCAGTCCTGCTGGAGATTATTGGCAAGTTTGGGCATTTCTCTGGGTTCCGGGTTAACTGGGACAAGTCCATCCTATTTCAGATTGACCAGGCAGATCCACCCAGGCTACCTTCCTCTTGCCCACTACAAATAGTCACCTCCTTTCGATATTTAGGAGTTATGGTACAGCTCCCTATTACCTCTTACGCTAAACTCAATATAGACCCCCTTATAGGGAGAATGAAGACCACATTCAAAACCTGGGCAAATCTCCCACTTACCTTATTGGGCAGGATTAATATTTTTAAAATGATATTCCTGCCACGATTTCTGTATGTATTGGGTAATTCACCAATATATGTCACTAAGCTTAAATTTAAAGAAATAGACTCCATCCTTACTTCCTTTTTATGGAGGGGGGGGGGAGTAGTCAGGATTGCCAAGACCACCCTCCAGTTACCGGTACTGGAGGGGGGGATTGGCCTTACCCTGCCTCCACACCTATTATATTGCCTCACAATTAGCTCATGCACATTGGTGTTTTTTTCCTGAAGCCAACATCGCAGCCACTGCCTTGGAGGCTGCTATTCTTACCTCCTATGAATCCCTGCAGAACCTGATTTATCGTATGTCCCTTAGAGGGCGGGAGGGTACGAGTGTCCTGGCAATGACTATAAGGCTTATTAAGCAAACAAAACTACAGTCGTTCGCTGACAGTAATACTTACTCGCCGAACACTCCACTCTGGGGGAACCCGACTCTACCAGAGTTCTTCCGCAGATCCGACGGGGGATTCTGGTCGAAAAGGGGGGTAAAAACTATTTTGCATTTATTCTCAGACAATGTGTTCCGTTCTTTTGATGAATTTCGTAGAGATTACAATATACCACGCACAGCTTACTTCCTCTACCTACAGATACATCCCACTGCAGCAACCCAGTTTGGTCTTCGCAACATATCCATTCAACTCTCCCCACTGGAACGTATGTTGACCGACTCCTCTCACACCAAGCTAGTTTCTACATATTATAGGTCCCTTCTGCATTCCACGACTCAAAGGCTGAGCAAGACGGCTGCCAGCTGGAGAGCTGATATTCCTGAGCTGACGGAGGAAATCTGGCAGGAGCTTTTGCCCCTCCAGGTTCCCTCTGTCATCTCTTCTCGTGATAAAGTAATACAAACTAATCAAACGTTGGGAGAGGGGAAAAGTGGGATTTTTTAACAGTGCAATCAATGAAATAGAAGAGATGAGAGGGAGATTATACTAAGTAAAAAAATTACATTTTATTGAACATATACATAAAAATCGATCTCAGGCGATCGCAGGTTTACATAAAGTAATGCAAAAGTGGTTATGATGCAATTTGGAGAATGGTCACAATTAGCAAGTCATAATTAAGAAAAGAGCAAAAAACTGGTCGCATCAACCCGACATGTTTCGCTTTGATAGCTTCTTCGGGGGTAGTGCGATAATGCTCAGAACTGGTATTGACAACTGTATAAACAAAGAATGAAAGATAAATACATATTTATTACAAAGAGGAAAAACATCGTAGTAAATCACAATATTTTTAAAGAAGGTGTCAAGATCAGCATGCTTCAATCTAAGGGCCAATACACTTACCCAATCATGGATCTCCAGTGAAACCACCAAAAAGTCCCTGGATCAGACAAAAGACTCCCAACGGGGTGTGGACTGTCCCTATTGGTCACAGAGGACAAAATAATGAAACTGGGTAGTAAGAGGAAAATTGAGAATGTGAAACAAGGCAGTGTGAGGAAGGGGTCAACTAGGATAGAGGGGGGGGGGAAGGGGCAAAAAAGGAAAAAGGGGGAAAGAGGGAAAGAGTGGGGATGTGTACTATAGTATAGAGGTGAATCCATGAAAAAGTGATACATATATGAAGGTATCACTTACTTAAAACCAACTAAGATGATAATTTGCAGAGGGGAAGAGGTCGCAGTATTACTGGGCTGGCTGAGAAACAGCCATAAAAGCCAGTAAATGTCTGAAACTGTAACGGGAGATAAGGAAAAATTTGAATAAAATAAAATACAGTAAATTAAAAAATTAACAAATGGAAAAGAATAAATAAGTCAAGAAAAATTTGTATGGTATTAAGGGAGTAAAAAAGTAAATAAGTGAATTGAATGAAGTAAGGGAAAAAATAAAAATAAAGAATAAAATATAAAAAGAAATAGAATATAATGAAATAAAATAGAAAAGGGGAAGAATAAAAAAATGAAATGAAATAAATTAAAGTAAAATAGAATGAAATGATAAACAATATTTTGCTGAAGGATGAGTAATTTCTAGTGGTGAAGTTAATAAATGAGTGAATAGTAACCACTCTTGAAAGCTGTGATTTAAAGCAGGGGCTGAAAAATTGGGCCTTAGCCACTGGTGGTGGCACCCAGGAACAAAAAAGTTCTTCCAAGCTATCATCAAGAATCGGATCATTGAGGAGGAGGAGGATAGTCAGTCAACATAACAGGACAGTCTCTCAGCATCAGCATCAGTCTTGAAGGGATGTGACATTTGAAAATAAATTAGTCTGTTATATCAGCTTCAGGTGTTTGGTAGCTGATGGTGATCCAAGACTGGTTCATCTTTATGAAGGTCAGTCGATCAACCGAGTCGGTGGACAGGCGCACCCTGTGATCCGTGACAAAGCCTCCAGCAGCACTGAATGTGCGTTCCGAAAGAACGCTGGATGCAGGACAGGCCAGTAGCTCAATTGCATACTGTGCAAGCTCTGGCCAGTGATCCATCCTCAACACACAGTAAGCCAGTGGATTTTCGGTGGGAAAGGTGTCCAAGTCTGACCTTGCCCCTAGGTATTCCTGCACCATGTATATCAGACGCTGGCGATGGTTGCTGGAACCGATCATACCTTGGGGCTGTGGACTAAAAAATTGTCTGAACGCATCGGTCAGACGGCCACCTTCTCCACCGCTCCTTCTGCTACTGACTGAAGCCTCAGCAACTTGTTGTCCAGGACCAGGAGTTTGTAACCTCCCAGTCTCTGGGAACGCGTTGCACAGACCTTTCTGCAAGGCCTTCCGGAGATGTCTCATCCTCTGCTCCCTCTGTGACAGCAAGATAAGGTCCGCAACCTTACCCTTGTACCGTGAATCAAGGAGAGTGGCCAGCCATTATTGGTCCCTCTCCTTGATCTGAAGAATACGAGGATCCTTCCGCAGACTTTGCAGGATCAGGGAGGCCATGCAGCGTAGGTTAGCTGAGGCATTCGGCCCGGAGTCCTCTGGGTCACTAAGGACGACATGATCCGCAGCCACCTCCTCCCAGCCACGTACAAGTCCACGGGTTTGTTGGGACTGTAAATCATCCCTAAAAGACTGCTGCTGTTTATGCTGAGTGCCATGCTCCACCTCCATGCTGACACAATCCTCCTCCTCCTCCTCTTCCTGTGTGATGGGTGGGACAGAAGGAACACTGTCTGGGTAAAGGGGGCCTTGAGAGGCAAGGAAGTTCTCCTCTTCCTGCTTCTGTTCTGCCTCAAGTGCCCTGTCCATTATTCCACGCAGCGTATGCTCCAACAGGTGGACAAGAGGTACAGTGTCACTGATGCATGCACTGTCAAATGGTGCCAGGACAGTGCATGCATCCCTGATCATGCCCCACTGGCGTGGTGAAAAAAAAAAACAGAGCTCCCCTGACCCTGTCCTGGTGCCGTAGTCGCACAGGTACTCATTGATGGCCCTCTGCTGTGTGTGCAGCCGCTGCAGCATGGCCAACGTTGAGTTCCACCTGGTGGGCATGTCACATATAAGGCGGTTCTTGGGCAGGTTCAACTCCTTTTGCAGCTCAGCCAGCCGAGCACTGGCATTATATGATCTGCGGAAATGCACACAGACTTTCCTGGCCTGCCTCAGGACATCCTGTAAGCCCGGGTACCTGCCCAAGAACCGCTGCACCACCAGGTTAAGGACGTGAGCCACACAGGGCACATGGGTCAGTTGTCCCTGTCAGAGGGCGGAGAGGAGGTTGGTGCCATTGTCGCAAACCACCATTCCTGGCTTAAGCTGGCGTGGCGTCAACCACCTCTCGGTCTTCCCCTGCAAAGCAGACAGAACCTCTGCCCCAGTGTGGCTCCTGTCCCCCAAACACACCAGCGCAAGCACGGCATGGCATCTTTTTGCCTGCGTACTTGCGTAGCCCCTTGAGCGCCTACGGAGCACTGCTGGTTCCGAGGACAAAGCACAGGAAGAGGCCATGGAGGAAGAAGAAGAGGAGGGGGTGGAGGAGAGAGGTGTGTCACAACCAGTAGTAGCATTTTGGGGGCGTGGCGGCGGAACAACCTCCAACTCTACTGCACCTTGTCCTGCATCCTTCCCAGCTGCCAAAAGAGTGACCCAATGGGCCGTGAAAGAAAGGTAACATCCCTGTCCATGCCTGCTGGACCATGAGTCAGCGGTAATATGCACCTTAACGCTGACCGCCCCTGTCCAGCGAGGCATGGACATTGCCTTCCACATGCCGGTAGAGAGCCGGAATCGCCTTCCGTGAGAAAAAGTGGCGTTTGGGAACCTGCCACTGAGGAATCGCACATTGCACAAACTCACGGAAGGGGGGGCGAGTCTACCAACTGAAAAGGCAGCATTTGAATTGCTAGCAATTTAGCCAAGCTAGCAATCAACCGCTGGGCATGTGGATGGCTGGGAGTGAACTTCTTTTGACGGTCCAGCAGCTGGGGCAGGGAAATTTGCCTGCTAGAATCGGACGTCTGTGTACTGCTAGCAGAGTGCCCGCAAGTACTTGGCTGTGACACACCTAATTATACACCTTCATTCCTCTCAGTGCAGGTTTCAGAGAGAACTGAAGGTACAGTGGGGTTGGAGATCCCAGCTGACGAGGAGCAAGGAGAGGTCCGCTTTGTTATTTGGTGTGGGTCTTTAAGATACGCTTGCCAATGAGCTGCATGGCAGGTCAACATATGTCTGGTCAAGCATGTGGTGTTTTGGCCACGCGAGATACGCTTGAGACATATGTTGCAAACAGCAGCGGTGCGATCTGATGCACTCGACTCAAAAAAGGCCCACACCAAAGAATTTTTGGAATAACGGGCAGAGGCAGCGCCCTGCACAGGCGGAGCTCTGCTGTGTGATTCAGTCAGTGTCCTGCCCTTACGCTGGCCCCCCGAGGGCATCCTGCCTCGTTGGAGATGTGCCTCCTCCTCATCCTCCTCCTCTCTCCTATCAGGCACCCACGTGGAGTCAGTGACCTCATCATCCCCTCCCTCCTCATCACTGGAGCCAATCTGGCAGTATGCTGCAGCTGCTGGAACATGACTGCTAGATTGCTGTCCTTCTTGAGCATCCCCTCTCTCTGCTCTCACGCTACTGCCTTCCTTTAGCTGGATATCATCAGACCCTTCGAAACGCTGGGCATCCTCCTGGAGCATGTACCCAACACTGTGCTCAAACAGTTCGGGGGACTCCTTAGGAGGACACGGTGGGTCTAGGGAAGGAGTGACTGATGATGACATTGATACGAGGGAAGAGAATGCTTTGGCAGCTGCTTTGCCAGTACCCTGAGCCTGGGTGAGAGAGGATGAGGAGGATGAGGAGGGCTTGGTCATCCACTCTACCAAGTCTTCGGCATGATGCGGCTCAAACACGTCCAGCTGCCGAAAATAAGGACAAGCGTGTCCCATGGGCACGTGCTGATGACGATGCACCGCGTCCACGACCAGCACTGTTGTCTCTAGACACAGAGCCTGCTTGCCCTCTTTTATTGGCTCCTGACTGTCTGCCTCTCCTTGTTTGCCTTCCAGACATTCTAATGGCCTGCAGGGCGATGGGAAAACCAGCAATAAGGGGTAGCTTCAGGTGTATACTGTGCAGGAGGCACACTACGCCCGCTGTAAGTGCTGCAGATGCCTGCCTGTGTTACACAACAGGAAAACACAGCAATAAGGGCTAGCTTCAGGTGTATATTTTGCAGGAAGCACACTAAGCCCGCTGTAAGTTCTGCAGATGCCTGTTAGTGTAACACAAAAGAAAAAACCATGAGTAGTGATGAGCCGAACACCCCCGGGTTCGGTTCGCACCAGAACCCGCGAACGGACCGAAAGTTCGAACGAACATTAGAACCCTATTAAATACAATGGATGCGAACGTTCGAATTCTAAAGTGCTAATTATAACAACTATTATGCATGTTATTGTCATAAATAGGGTTTGGGAACCCGGGTTCTGCACCAGGGGAGATGTATCAATGCAAAAAGAAGTTTTAAAAACGGTCGTTTTTCGGGAGCAGTCATTTTAATGATGCATAAAGTGAAAAAAAAAAAGTCAAATATTCCTTTAAATATCGTACCTGGGGGGTGTCTAAAGTATGCCTGTGAAGTGCCACGTGTTTCCCGTGTTTAGAACTGTCCCTGCACAAAATGACACTTCTAAATGAAAAAAAAGCCATTTAAAACTGCTTGCGGCTTTAATGTAATGTCTGGTCCCGGTAATATGGATGAAATTCTTTAAGAAAAATGGCATAGCTACCCCATGACCCCCCCCCCCTACCCCAGCCCATTACCAGCCCCTTTGGGTCTTGTATGGATATTAAGGGGAACCCCGCACATAAAATAAAAAAGGCCCTATATACTCTGAACAGCCCTATACAGGCGGTGCATACAAGACAGGGACTGTAGGTTTGTTCTTATGTAGAATCTGTTTGTAATTTTGAACAGGTACATTGTTGAAGTGTAGCTCCAGCCCAAAAATCTATTTTTAAACTTTTTGGGAAACATAGGTAAGGGTTATCACCCCTGTAACATTTGTTTTGCTGTCTGTGCCCCTGTTCAGAACATTTCACCTCACTTTCCGTCCCAATGACAACTGTTTTTGAAATGTGGTGTTTTTCTTGAAACAAGGATTGCTGATAAAGCATCAGTACAGATGAGACCCCTTTCTCCCATATTTATTCTTACAGGAGAGAATTTTCCTTTCTAGGGGTAGATTTCCTCTCACTTCCTGTTGTCTTCTTTCGTTTGCAAGTAGGAGTCGTTTGTAAGTTGGATGTTTGAAAGTAGGGACCTGCCGTATATACTCTGCAGAAATAGGCCCCTTAGTTGTTGGTGTTGGCACAACACTGTAAGCACTCAGTTACTCTTGGTTGGTGCTGGAACGCCCTGCTGTCAACTATTATATCAGGAATTTTAATTACATATAATTGTTGAACAGTGGTAGTAAAAATTGGGGCTTTGATGGTGGTGCTGGTGCCACAACACTGTAAGCCCTGACAGTTACTCTTGGTGGGTGCAGCAATGGGCCCTGCTGTGAATTATTAGATCAAGAATTGTAATTACATGCCCCTTTTGAACAGGGGCTGAAAAATTGGGCCTTTCGTGGTGGTGGTGGTGGTGGCGTTGCCACAAGACTGTAAGCCCTCAGAGTTACTCTTGGTGGGTGCAGCAATGGACCCTGCTGTGAATTATTAGATCAAGAATTGTAATTGCATGCCCCTGTTGAACAGGGGCTGAAAAATTGGGCCTTAGGCACTGGTGCCACAACACTCCAACCCCTCACAGATACTGTACTTGGAGCACAGCAATGAGCCCTATGGCAAATTATTGCTAAAAAAATTGTAATTACACGCCCCTGTAAAACAGGGGCTGAAAAATTGGGCCTTAGCCACTGGTGGCGGCACCCATAAACAAAAATGATCTTCCAAGCTATCATCATCAATCGTATCATTGAGGACTCGGAGGAGGAGGATAGCCAGTCAACATAACAGCACAGGCACTCAGCATCAGCATCAGTCTTGAAGGGATGTGACATGTTAAAATCAATTAGTCTGTTATATCAGCATCAGGTGTGTGGTAGCTGGTGGTGATCCAAGACTGGTTCATCTTGATGAAAGTCAGTCGATCAACCGAGTCGGTGGACAGGCGCACCCTGTGATCCGTGACAAATCCTCCAGCAGCACTGAATGTGCGTTCCGAAAGAACGCTGGATGCAGGACAGGCCAGTAGCTCAATTGCATACTGTGCAAGCTCTGGCCAGTGATCCATCCTCAAGACCCAGTAAGCCAGAGGATTTTCGGTGGGGAAGGTGTCCAAGTCTGACCTTGCCCCTAGATATTCCTGCACCATGTTTATCAGACGCTGGCGATGGTTGCTGGAACCGATCATACTTTGGGGCTGCGGACTAAAGAATTGTCTGAACGCATCGGTCAGACGGCCACCTTCCCCACCGCTCCTTCTTTGACTGGCCGAAGCCTCAGCAACTCGTTGTCCAGGACCAGGAGTTTGTAACCTCCCAGTCTCTGGGAACGCGTTGCACAGACCTTTCTGCAAGGCCTCCCGGAGTTGTCTCATCCTCTGCTCCCTCTGCGACGGTAACATAAGGTCCGCAACCTTACCCTTGTACCGTGGATCAAGGAGAGTGGCCAGCCAGTAATGGTCCCTCTCCTTGATCCGAAGAATACGAGGATCCTTCCGCAGACTTTGCAGGATCAGGGAGGCCATGCAGCGTAGGTTTGCTGAGGCATTCGCTCCGGAGTCCTCTGGGTCACTAAGGACGACATGATCCGCAGCCACCTCCTCCCAGCCACGTACAAGTCCACTGGTTTCTTGGGACTGTAAATCATCCCTAAAAGACTGCTGCTGATGATGCTGAGTGCCAGCCTCCACCTCCATGCTGACACAATCCTCCTCCTCCTCCTCCTCCTCCTCCTCCTCCTCTTCCTGTGCGATGGGTGGGACAGAAGGAACACTGTCTGGGTAAAGGGGGCCTTGAGAGGCAAGGAAGTCCTCCTCTTCCTGCCTCTGTTCTGCCTCAAGTGCCCTGTCCATTATTCCACGCAGCGTGTGCTCCAACAGGTGGACAAGAGGTACAGTGTCACTGATGCATGCACTGTCACTGCTCACCATCCTCGTGGCCTCCTCAAATGGTGCCAGGACAGTGCATGCATCCCTGATCATGCCCCACTGGCGTGGAGAAAAAAAACCAAGCTCCCCTGACCCTGTCCTGGTGCCGTAGTCGCACAGGTACTCATTGATGGCCCTCTGTTGCGTGTGCAGCCGCTGCAGCATGGCCAACGTTGAGTTCCACCTGGTGGGCATGTCACATATAAGGCGGTTCTTGGGCAGGTTCAACTCCTTTTGCAGCTCAGCCAGGCGAGCACTGGCATTATAAGATCTGCGGAAATGCACACAGACTTTCCTGGCCTGCCTCAGGACATCCTGTAAGCCCGGGTACCTGCCCAAGAACCGCTGCACCACCAGGTTAAGGACGTGAGCCACACAGGGCACATGGGTCAGTTGTCCCTGTCGGAGGGCGGAGAGGAGGTTGGTGCCATTGTCGCAAACCACCATTCCTGGCTTAAGCTGGCGTGGCGTCAACCACCTCTCGGCCTGGCCCTGCAGAGCAGACAGGACCTCTGCCCCAGTGTGGCTTCTGTCCCCCAAACACACCAGCGCAAGCACGGCATGGCATCTTTTTGCCTGCGTACTTGCGTAGCCCCGTGAACGGCTACGGAGCACCGCTGGTTCATAGGACAAACCACAGGAAGAGGCCATGGAGGAAGAAGAAGAGGAGGGGGTGGAGGAGAGAGGTGTGTCACAACCAGTAGTAGCATTTTGGAGGCGTGGCGGTGGGACAACCTCCAACACTACTGCACCTTGTCCTGCATCCTTCCCAGCTGCCAAAAGAGTGACCCAATGGGCCGTGAAAGAAAGGTAACGTCCCTGTCCATGCCTGCTGGACCATGAGTCAGCGGTAATATGCACCTTACCGCTGACCGCCCTGTCCAGCGAGGCCAAGACATTGCCTTCCACATGCCGGTAGAGAGCCGGAATAGCCTTCCGTGAGAAAAAGTGGCGTTTGGGAACCTGCCACTGAGGAACCGCACATTGCACAAACTCACGGAAGGGGGCCGAGTCTACCAACTGAAAAGGCAGCAGTTGAAGCGCTAGCAATTTAGCCAAGCTAGCATTCAACCGCTGGGCATGTGGATGGCTAGGAGTGAACTTCTTTCGACGGTCCAGCAGCTGGGGCAGGGAAATTTGCCTGCTAGAATCGGACGTCGGTGTACTGCTAGCAGAGTGGCCGCAAGTACTTGGCTGTGACACACCTAATTCTACAGTGCATGTTTCAGAGAGGACTGAAGTTATAGTGGGGTTGGAGATCCCAGCTGATGCGGTGCAAGGAGAGGTCCGCTTTGTTCTTTGGTGTGGGTCTTTGAGGTAGGCTTGCCAACGAGCTGCATGGCAGGTCAACATATGTCTGGTCAGGCATGTGGTACCCAAGCGGCTGATGTTTTGGCCACGCGATATACGCTTGAGACATATGTTGCAAACAGCAGCTGTGCGATCTGATGCACTAGCCTCAAAAAAGGCCCACACCAAAGAACTTTTTGAATGACGGGCAGAGGCAGCGCCCTGCACAGGCGGAGCTCTGCGGTGTGATTCCGTCGGTGTACTGCCCTTACGCTGGCCACCAAAGGGCATCCTGCCTCGTTGGAGATGTGCCTCCTCCTCATCCTCCTCCTCCTCCTCTCTCCTATTAGGCACCCACGTGGAGTCAGTGACCTCATCATCACCTCCCTCCTCATCACTGGAGCCAATCTGGCAGTATGCTGCAGCTGCTGGAACATGACTGCCAGATTGGTGTCCTTCTTGAGCATCCCCTCTGTCTGCTCTCACGCTACTGCCTTCCTCTAGCTGGGTTTCATCATCAGACCCTTCGAAACGCTGGGCATCCTCCTGGAGCATGTACCCAACACTGTGCTGAAACAGTTCGGGGGACTCCTCAGGAGGAGGACATGGTGGGTCTAGGGAAGGAGTGACTGATGATGAGTCTGACATTGATACCAGGGAAGAGGACGCTTTGGCAGCTGCTTTTCCAGTACCCTGAGCCTGGGTGAGAGAGGATGAGGAGGAGGAGGAGGGCTTGGTCATCCACTCTACCAAGTCTTCGGCATGATGTGGCTCAACATGTCCAGCTGCCGAAAAGAAGGACAAGCGTGTCCCATGGCCATGTGCTGATGACAATGCACCGCGTCCACGACCAGCACTGTTGCCCCCAGACACAGAGCCTGCTTGCCCTCTTTTATTGCCTCCTGACTGTCTGCCTCTCCTTGTTTGCCTTCCAGACATTCTAATAGATGGCCTGCAGGGAGATGGGAAAAAAGCAATTAGGGCTACCTTCAGGTGTCCTTCTCTGTCCCTTGAAACAAGGACTTTGACAGTGAAAGAAACTGACACACTCTCCCTACCTACAGTTTTCTGTCCCTAGAAAAAATGTTTTTTTTTAAGCACAATTTAGCACAAGGAGAATTCACTCAATGTCCTTCCAGGTCCCTGGAAACAAGGACTTTGACAGTGAAAGAAACTGACACACTCTCCCTACCTACAGTTTTCTGTCCCTAGAAAAAATGTTTTTTTTAAGCACAATTTAGCACAAGGAGAATTCACTCACTGTCCTTCCAGGTCCCTGGAAACAAGGACTTTGACAGTGAAAGAAACTGACACACTCTCCCTACCTACAGTTTTCTGTCCCTAGAAAAAATGTTTTTTTTAAGCACAATTTAGCACAAGGAGAATTCACTCACTGTCCTTCCAGGTCCCTGGAAACAAGGACTTTGACAGTGAAAGAAACTGACACACTCTCCCTACCTACAGTTTTCTGTCCCTAGAAAAAATGTTTTTTTTAAGCACAATTTAGCACAAGGAGAATTCACTCACTGTCCTTCCAGGTCCCTGGAAACAAGGACTTTGACAGTGAAAGAAACTGACACACTCTCCCTACCTACAGTTTTCTGTCCCTAGAAAAAATGTTTTTTTTAAGCACAATTTAGCACAAGGAGAATTCACTCACTGTCCTTCCAGGTCCCTGGAAACAAGGACTTTGACAGTGAAAGAAACTGACACTCTCCCTACCTACAGTTTTCTGTCCCTAGAAAAAATGTTTTTTTTAAGCACAATATAGCACAAGCACAAAACACACTGACACTCTCCCTACCTATCCTTCTCTTTCCCTAAACTAAAGGAATCCAGGTTAAGCAAGAAAGAAATAAAAGTCACTGTCCCTGCCTATGCTGCTCTATCCCTGCTCCGGAACACACTACACTAGGCCGCCGTGCTGGCGGCCTTTTATAGTGTGGGGCGTGTACTAAACACCCTCAGCAATAATTGGCCACAGGCATCCTGCCTGTGGCCAATCATTGCTCTCCTCGCTGCCGGCGCTGTGATTGGCCAAGCATGCGGGGTCACAGTGCATGCTTGGCCAATCACAGCGCCTGGATGACACTGCGATGGCGTAGTGCATTGTGGGCCGTTCGCGTCACTCGAATTTGGCGCGAACGGCCCAAATCGTTCGATCTTCGTCGAACGATCGAACAGCCGATGTTCGAGTCGAACGTATGTTCGACTCGAACACGAAGCTCATCCCTAACCATGAGCAATAAGGGCTAGCTTCAGGTGTATAATGTGCAGGAGGCACACTACGCCCGCTGTAAGTGCTGCAGATGCCTGCCTGTGTTACACACAACAGGAAAACACAGCAATAAGGGCTAGCTTCAGGTGTATACTGTGCAGGAGGCACACTACGCCCGCTGTAAGTGCTGCAGATGCCTGCCTGTGTTACACAACAGGAAAACACAGCAATACGGGCTAGATTCAGGTGTATATTTTGCAGGAAGCACACTATGCCCGCTGTAAGTGCGGCAGATGCCTGTTAGTGTAACACAAAAGAAAAAAACCACGAGCAATAAGGGCTAGCTTCAGGTGTATAATGTGCAGGAGGCACACTACGCCCACTGTAAGTGCTGCAGATGCCTGCCTGTGTTACACAACAGGAAAACACAGCAATAAGGGCTAGCTTCAGGTGTATAATGTGCAGGAGGCACACTATGCCCGCTGTAAGTGCTGCAGATGCCTGCCTGTGTTACACAACAGGAAAACACAGCAATAAGGGCTAGCTTCAGGTGTATATTTTGCAGGAAGCACACTACGCCCGCTGTAAGTGCTGCAGATGCCTGCCTGTGTTACACAACAGGAAAACACAGCAATAAGGGCTAGCTTCAGGTGTATACTGTGCAGGAGGTTTAGCAAAAATGACACTGACACTGTCCCCTGCCTATCCTTCTCTCTCCCTGCACACAAGATTTAGCAAAGAATATGTTCGACTCAAACACCGAGCTCATCCCTATTCAGCATCACTCACATTGTGTAAAAGAGACTGACCAAAGCATGCTTTCATCAAAAATTGTGTAAAACATGGCATTTTTGGCAGGCAGGCTGGCAATGGCATACTGTCACTTACTTTTTTAGTAGTCCAGGCCCTGGACTACTTTCCGAACATCAGGCAGAAGGGGACTCCTCCAGCTGCTCCCCCTTCAAGGTCACCTGACTTCTACATTTCTCCCCTCGACCTGAGCTGAATAGGAGACTGGACTGGGGCGGAGCCAGCCGCGGTGAGGCTGTGTGAGCGGCGCCGGCACAAAGAGCAGCCCAGCTGCCTTGGGAGTGGGGACCCAGACAGAAGGACATGCGGCCCTTGCCGTGGAACCAGCCGCAGAGAGGCCCACGTGGACGAGCAGGGCCGGTCCAAGCAGCTGCCTATGGAGTCAGAGTCGGGACACAAAATGACATGCGGCTCGGTGGCCCAGGCCCACCGGATATATGCCCGGTGTGCCTTATGGCCAGTCCGGGCCTGCCCACAGGTACGGCACATACATACTGCTGGATGGGGGAAAACTGCCATACCTAAACATCAGCAACAACCATTTTTTTATTTTATTTTGTGAAGTTGCTTTAAATTTCACTTAAAGTGTTACTAAACCCACAACAGTAAAATCAATGTTTATATGAAGTAAAGCATGCTTGTTATACTCAATGTGGAACCAAAGGGGTTAATCCTCTGCATTGTGTAAAAAGGCTGATCCTGTCTTCTCTGATCCACCCCTTCTTCCACAGTCCCCAATGCATCTCCTGATAGAACAGAGCCTTGGGGACACTCTGCACATCCTCAGTTTGGTGTTTATTGCTAGAGATTTTTTTAATTCTTGGGAGAGTGCATGTGATCAGCACAGGGCTAGTCAGCACTGTCCAGACAGAGGGTCAGGGGTGCGGCAGCCTCATAGGACAATCAGAGTAGAATGAAAACTCCTCCTACAAGCTTTAACCAGACACTGATAGGAGTCACAAGACTGCTATATCCCTTGTGTCAGTAATAGCAGTAGTGTCCCCGTTGCAGATCTGATGGTATTCGCCTGTACGTCGGAGCTCATTAACTAATCCAATAAGGTGTAGTGAGAAGCAATAGGTTTCTTGTAGTGAAGAAGGCTAAAGTTGTCTAAGCACAGTGTTCAAAATCGGTTCAGCAAAGTATTCCTAAGGTAAAGATGTCTATGCAAAGTGTCCCAGTGAAACCGTGACAAAGGGTGGGTAAAGGCTGGGCGATTGCCCTCTCACCAATGACCAGGCCGATATGTCTTCCGAACAATACCCGTGTAGCGTCACTCGTGCAGCGGATCTGCCGTCTCGATCTCCCAATGTGAAGCTTTCTTACACCGACTGGCAGGCGACCGGAGTGGTGCTGGATGAACGTCAAATGACAAGCAGCGGAGCTGGGCCCCTCTGGTACGGGTTGGAGTGTGTTATACCGCGTGGTAGGCGGCGACCCCCTCTTTCCATGCATGGAGGGATCCGTCTCATGTCAGGCCCCGGGGGAAGAGAGCTCTGCGTGGTCTTTTGCTTCTTTTATAGCTACTCCCAGCAATCTTCCTGATGGTAGCAAAGATCCCTAGGATATGTAGTCCAGGCACATAATCATATGAAGTGATTATCAGTCTGAGAAACTACTCATCCCACAATCCTATTAGTTTGACTCACAAATATGATATCACCTGGTAACACTGATCACTAGATGCATGGAAATACCGGAGGATCACTGTCCTTTATGGTTGTAGTCCATATTGCTACACACGTTCAAGCAAATATGCTGCTTTTTCATTTTCCTTGCACGTGATTGGGTACTCTTTGCAAAGTGAAGCCTTACCTCATTTACTAAGCTATGAAGCAACTGCACTTTGCAAAGTGCACAGTCTATTTGCCTTTAGTAAAGCAACCCCAATGTTTCTTTTTCTGCTTATTAGAGGAGAAAAGTGTAAACAAAAAATATGTGTGTAGGAAAAACAAAAATAAAGATAAAATGGCTAGATCAGGGTTTGGACACGACCGTTTTTAATGTCATTGAAAAAAACGAAGTTTTTCTCGATGTGATTCTTCTCAAGCCTGCCTCGCCTACACACTATCATGAAAAAAAATGCTTGAACAAAGCGCGATATGTACGACGGCACTATAAAGAGGAAGTTCCATTCGGATGACGCCACCCTTTGGGCTGCTTTTGCTGATCCTCGTGTTAGTAAAGTTTGGTGAGAGACGATTCGTGCTTTTCAGCTTCGTGCTCTTCAGTCCGTTACAGCGTGACGAATGTGCTATCTCCATTCCGAACGCTAGTTTTACCAGAACGAGCGCTCCCGTCTCATCACTTGCTTCTGAGCATGCGCGTTTTTTTCACGTCTTTAAAGCCTACACACGGCAGTTTTTCATGACGAGAAAAACGACAACGTGAAAAACAACGAGAAAAATTAGAGCATGTTCCAAATTTTTAATGCCCATTTTTCACGTCGTGAAAAATGCTCTGGAGCCCACACACGATCGTTTTTAATGACCAAATAAAAAAATTGCCTTTTTCTCGTCATGAAAAATGGTCGTATGTACGCGGCATAAGGGCCAGTGCATTTTTTTTCTGCATCAAAAACATATGGAAAGCAGGTTATATGGTTTCCAATTGCATAGCTCACACCAGTGTGGTCAGTTCCAGGGTGTTCCAGTTCCAGAAAAAAGTAGAACATGCTGCATTTTTTCTGCACTGGACTGTGCTGGAATGCGGTAAAACACATCTAAAATGCACCGGAATGCACTGAAACGCATCAAAAATGGACTGGACCCCAGTATAGTGAAAAAAAAAACAGCATAAAGAAGACAAAATGCATCTGGGATACATCCGGAAACGCATCAAAAACTTACTGGAACGCATAACAAACGTGTAACCGCGCATGCAGAAACACATCTAGAACGGATTTGGAGTGCATTTTTGTGGTGGGAACCAGGCCTAAGTCAGTGTTAGGCCTCTTTCAGACAGAGCGGAATCTGTCAAGCGGATCTGCCTGCTCAGGGGATCTCTCTGCTGAGCAGGCGGGTGACAGGTCTGTGTCCACTCCGCTATGCAGAGCGGACATGGACAAAGCCTGCTGTCCTCTGTGGGGCAGTCGGATGGAAACGGGCAAACCTGTCCATTTCCATTCGACTATCATCAGATCTGCCGGACGGATGGGGAACGGATCCCGATCCATCTGTTGTTTTTTTTTTGCCGTCCGTAACGGATGCTGGCGGGTGTCAGTGGACTCATGTCCGCCGATATCCACCGCTCCATAGAGAACAATGGGTAGTAGATCTGCCTTAAAAAAACGTTAGACAGACCCGATTGGTCTGCTGATGTAAAAGGGGCCTTAGGATTAGAGTCATGCTCACAGTCAAAGTCAGGGTCAAAGGTTAGGCTCAAAGGTCAGGGTCAGTTTATTTTAGGTAGGCTAGATCAGTGTTTCTCAACTCCAGTCCTCAAGGCGCACCAACAGGTCATGTTTTCAGGATTTCCCTCAGATGAAACAGCTGTGGTAATTACTAAGGCAGTGAAACTGATTACATCCCCTGTGCAAAATAATGGAAATCCTGAAAACATGACCTGTTGGGGCGCCTTGAGGACTGGAGTTGAGAAACCCTGGGCTAGATTCACACTAATGTGATACGATTTTGATCCAATTTCAGTGCAAATTTGTTGTGACTTGGTTACGTTTTGGATGTGGTTTGCATATTCTGTGGACCAAATCACACTGTAAATTGCACCAAAGTAGCACAGGACCCTCTTTCAAAATTGCGCCACGTGAAGTCGCATTGATATAAACGGACACCATTGAAAATAATGTGATTTCCATTTTCATGTGATTCTTTGCTACTAAAGTCACATCTGAAATCACACTATTGTGAACAAGGCTTTAAAAACACTTTTTTTAAATTAGCGTCAGTGTGTTTTAAGTAGGATGAAAAAAGGCGAAATGGGCCCTACTTACGGGTACAAACAACAAATAACATACACTATATTGCCAAAAGTATTGGGACACCTGCCTTTACATGCACATGAATTTTTTTGGCATCCCAGTCTTCGTCTGTAGGGTTCAATATTGAGTTGCTCCACCCTTTGCAGCTATAACAGCTTCAACTCTTCTGGAAAGGCTGTCCACAAGGTTTACGAGTGTGTCTATGGGAATGTTTGACCATTCTTCCAGAAGTGCCTTTGTGAGGTCAGGCACTGATGTGGACGAGAAGGCCTGACTCACAGTTTTCGTTTTTACTCCATCCAAAGGGTGTTCTATCGGGTTGAGGTCAGGACTCTGTGCAGGCCAGTCAAGTTCCTCCACCTCAAACTCACTTATCCATGTCTTTATGGACCTTGCTTTGGGCACTGGTGTGCAGTCATGTTGGAACAGGAAGAGGCCATCCCCAAACCGTTCCCACAAATTTGGGAGCATGAAATTGTCCATCTGAAGAAATGCCTGTGTAATCTTGAGGTCTATGGACCTCAAGTCGCATCAAAGTCGGACCAAAGTAGTGCAGGGACAACTTTGAAGTCGCACAGATATGAATGGTACTTGGAAATCATGGGGTACGACTTGTCATGCAACTTTGCAGTCCCAAATCGCAGGACACGTCGCACAGGTTTGAAAGGGTGTGAAAGGGGCCTAAGGGTACAAGTCCAACCCCTGAGAAACAACCCCACACCATAATCCCCCCTCCACCAAATGATTTGCACCAGTGCACAAAGCAAGGTCCATAAAGTCATTGATGAGCAAGTTTGGGGTGGAGGAACTTGACTAATGTCTTTTATGGCAATCCATGTTTGTTTTCATGGGTACATTACAAGGCTGGGCTCTCACGGAGCGGATCCCCTGGACGGAATCTGCTAGCAGAGCGGGGGATCGATCTGCTGATCCCCATTGAGCAGGCGAATGACTGGTCCGTCTCCGCTCACTGTGCAGGGATGGACCTGTGAGAGCCCCGCTGTCCTCTATGGGGAGATCGGATGAAAATGGAGTGCCTGTCCATTTTCATCCGATTCCATCCACTGAACGAATGGCGAACGTATAGCCATCCATCTGTTTTGAACGGATCTTGAGGAATCAGATGGCAGGCGGGTGTCAGGGGACACATCTCTGTTGACATCCGCCTGCCCATAGAAGTCAATGGGTGGCCTGCTCCGATCAGCCTGAAAAATGGACAGGCGGTCCTGAGTGGGCCAATTGTGTGAAAAGGGCCTGTACACACAGGTCGTCCGTTTTTTAGTTTTTTTGCATGCTAGTCGCATATCAAAAATGTAGAGGTTACTAAAGTTACGAAAAATTCTCGTACAACAGAATAAAAAAATCGCAAGGGATGTCGTGTGTTGTAGTGTGTTTCTATTGTATTTTTGGACAATTGTACTGATTAAACAAAAAAAGGACGATCTGGTATCATATGAGAAAAATGTTCGTGTTTGTATATCAGATGAACTGTCGTAATCGGCTCTCGAAAGCTCTGTACTAACGATCCGATTATCGTACGATCGCTTCGAAAGCGGTATTTTTCATCCGATTTTCGGATAGTGTGTACGAGCCATAAGGGCATATATACGGCCTTCACTATACATTTCTATGTTGCTAACTGTGTTACGTTTTCTTTTGTAAATTTCTATAAATTGTTATGGCAAAAAAAAAAAATATATATATATATATATATATATATATATATATATATATATATATACCGTATATACTCGAGTATAAGCCGACCCGAATATAAGCACCTCATTTTACCACAAAAAAATGGGAAAACGTATTGACTCGAGTATAAGCCTAGGATGTCCATCTGCATGCCTCACTGTGTCCATGCCTCACTGTGCCCATGACTAGACTGACGTTTAACATGGGAGTCTATGGAAGGGGTGCCTGACTTTGAAAAATCGGTGCTCCCCGGCCGTCGGTCCCCCAGACAAAAATCTTTGCACACTTATAGAGGAGAAATGGATCTACATGTGTACCAAGTTTCGGGTCCAGGGGACCTACGACCGGCCGATACCGAGTCCCCAAAATTACCGGAGAAATTACCGTTTAACATAGGAGACTATGGAAGGGGAGCCCGGGTTTGAAAAATCGGTGCTCACCGGCCGTAGGTCCCATGGACAACAATATTGGTACACTTGTAGAGGAAGAGTGGATCTACATGTGTGCCAAGTTTGGGGTCCAGGGGACCTAGGGACGGTCGGTACTGGGTCCCCAAAGTCCGGGAGATCAGGCACAAAAAGGTGACTCGAGTATAAGCCGAGGGGAGCATTTTCAGCACAAAAAAAAACTTAGCTGAAAAACTTGGCTTATACTCGAGTATATATATATATATATATATATATATATATATATATATATATATATATATATATATAATAATAATAATAATAATAATAAATAAATATAAATATATATATATATATATATATATATATATATATATATATTGTGAGGGGGTTGGCTCGGCAGCGGGTGTGTGTGACCCCCGAGATGGGCTCCCCACACAAAAACAGGCCCAGCAAACGGAGGTTGTGGTTTTCAAAATCAAAAAGGTGCGGTTTATTTTCTATTTACAGTGACAAAACACAGCAAAGAAAAAGAAACATAAACAAAATAAATCCTGGTCAACTTGACCTCTGACTAAACATACAGGTTTCCTAACTAACAACTGGGATCAGCCTAGTGCTGTCCTAGTCCCTAAGTCCCTGGTTTTAAATGTCCAAGCAAATAGCCACACAGGCTTTGTCTCACCGCACAGGGGTTCACTCTCCCTAGACAGTCCACACAGGTCTGGGTCCAGGCATGAGCTAACATCTAATGAAGCTGGGAGTTCTTATAGAGGCCTAAATGAGCTGACAAGCTTCAGCTGGTCTCATCAACTCCCTGTCTGCACGACGCCCCACACTCTCCCTAGAGGTATGAGTCATCCATGAGCCCACTAGCCTTATACAACTCTCCACCTAGTTGTATAAGTCGGCGTAAAGCCTGAATCTGGGCGAAATATATCTACCCCCCTGGATGCAACCAGGTGACTTTACCTTCCTGCTGTCACAATATATATTACTGAAATTTTCATCATAAAAATATATAGAAGTTTACAATATATATATATATATATATATATATATATATATATATATTACTATTTTATGTCAGTTTTCCTTGGATAATGAAAATTAGGATGAACTTTTGTCTTTTTTCAGCCTTACCGACTATGTAACCATGTAGGAGATATCCGTTACCATTTCCCACCAAATGAATTTGTCCTGATATAAAACGCGGTATAATCCACCTGGTTACACAAAGTGTACAGTTTTACTAACACACGTCAAAAGAGCAAACTTGTGCAAGTGGGTTCTGCGTAAAATTTCTTCTCGCCTCCTTAAGACCCCTTTCACACTGAGGAGGTTTTCAGGCGTTTTAGCACTAGAAATAGCACCTGAAAACCGCCTCCCATTCATTTCAGTGTGTCCTTTCACATTGAGGCTGTGCGCTTGTGGGACGTTAGGAAAAGTCCTGCCAACAGCATCTTTGGGGCGCCCCTGCCCATTGAAATGAATGGCAAGCACTTACAAAGCGACTGAAAAGCGCTTCGGGAAGCACCGCAACTCGTGCGCTTTTAACCCCTTCCTCGGCCGCTAGCGGGGTTAAAAGCGTCTGAAAAGCACGCCTAAACAGCGCTAAAGCGCCGCTAGAACGAGCAGCTTTTTACCGCTAACGCACATGTTTATACTGTACTTCCTAATTTTCTGCAAAATCTCAATAAACATAATTTTCCACAACAAAATTTGCAAACTGGTGTTCAGGTGTTAGGATTTGTTTGTGAAGGGGTTAAACATGAGTAAAGTGCAATGTGTTACATTTTAATGTTTGCGACCTAGTGAAAGGTGAGTGAATGAGGTAAATGAGGTGAGTGAGGTGAGTCACTGGGTGTTTATTGTCCTGACATGCGCAGTATATAATAGGATTGTTATTATTTGGTGAGGGGACATTTCACAGAAGACTCTTTCTTGTGAACATCTCAGCATCACTCGGTGCCATCCAAAATCCCCATGACGTGCTGTGAGGTGCCGTGTGATTGGTCAGCCTCCTGCAGTCACTGATATGGGAATTTCCAGTCAGGAAGTGAGAGAAGAGTTTAGTGGCCGCACACACCTCCAGCCTCGGAGGAGGAGGAGGACCTCTGTGCTGTGTAATGAGCTCACCCCAAAACCCGCCCAGGAGCCAGAGAAAACAAGGAAACTGAAAGAGGAACAGGCGACACTGGGGCTCAACTCAGCCTGCACCGGTCACAATGGAGCCTTAGAGGAGGAAGAAGAAGAGAGGAGTGGTACCAGCACCATCAGCGCTATCACCACCACCGGGGGGGGGACACACTGCTACAGGTGAGAGAGAGCGCCCCACACTGGCCGGACTGCTAGTAGGGACTTTTATTATAGAAACTTGTGAAGAATATACTCCATGACATGATTACATTACACGAGTCAGCTGTACTATAAGACTTCTTCATACACAGAACACATGTGACAGTCCTCCTGACACACTGCACAGGAAATGGGGGGACCAGGGGCTGAACTACATACAATCACCTCACACTCTGTCCAATCATATTGGGGTTAGAACTCACACTCTGTCCAATCAGATTGGGGGTTCAAACTCACACTCTGTCCAATCAGATTGGGGTTCAAACTCACACTCTGTCCAATCAGATTGGGGTTCAAACTCACACTCTGTCCAATCAGATTGGGGTTCGAACTCACACTCTGTCCAATCAGATTGGGGTTAGAACTCACACTCTGTCCAATCAGATTGGGGTTAGAACTCACACTCTGTCCAATCAGATTGGGGTTAGAACTCACACTCTGTCCAATCAGATTGGGGTTCGAACTCACACTCTGTCCAATCAGATTGGGGTTCGAACTCACACTCTGTCCAATCAGATTGGGGTTAGAACTCACACTCTGTCCAATCAGATTGGGGTTAGAACTCACACTCTGTCCAATCAGATTGGGGTTAGAACTCACACTCTGTCCAATCAGATTGGGGTTAGAACTCACACTCTGTCCAATCAGATTGGGGTTCGAACTCACACTCTGTCCAATCAGATTGGGGTTCGAACTCACACTCTGTCCAATAAGATTGGGGTTCGAACTCACACTCTGTCCAATAAGATTGGGGTTCGAACTCACACTCTGTCCAATAAGATTGGGGTTCGAACTCACACTCTGTCCAATCAGATTGGGGTTCGAACTCACACTCTGTCCAATCAGATTGGGGTTCGAACTCACACTCTGTCCAATCAGATTGGGGTTCGAACTCACACTCTGTCCAATCAGATTGGGGTTCGAACTCACACTCTGTCCAATCAGATTGGGGTTCGAACTCACACTCTGTCCAATCATATTGGGGTTCAAACTCACACTCTGTCCAATCAGATTGGGGTTCAACCTCACACTCTGTCCAATCAGATTGGGGTTCAAACTCACACTCTGTCCAATCAGATTGGGGTTCAAACTCACACTCTGTCCAATCAGATTGGGGTTCAGACTCACACTCTGTCCAATCATATTGGGGTTCAGACTCACACTCTGTCCAAACAGACTTTACTGCCCCTTCTGTAGTGGCCATACCTACGTCTATAAATCATCCAATTAGGGAAATATCAATTTATAGTCAAGAATCCCATCAACCCAAATGCTGGGAAGTGTATTTCAATCGATAATTGGAAGAGACGATCATAAGCCCTCAATCTTAACTCCCATTAGGAATAATTAATGCCATTTACAAACTGTTGTATTTCGGTAGCTGTATGCAAAAGGTAGCGTGTAGACGGATCCAATAGGCTGTATCTAAAATGGGGTATGCCACTATAAGAAAATCAGGCGAACGATCGTTTGATTTTCCTCGTTTCACAGCAGGTCGGAACCAAGGGAGGAAATAAGGTATGAAAATTCCAGGGTGGATTTGATTAAGGCTGGGTTCACACCATTGCGAATTGGATGCAGGATCCCCGCATCCAATTCGCAATAGCAGGAGATTTTGACCAGCTCTCTATGGAGCCTGTTCACATATCTCTGCTGTAGGTCCGGTGCGGTTTGCACAAAAACGCTGAGTCTTTTGGGTCTGTTTCAGGTCCAAATTCAGCCCAAAATTCGGGCTGAAATCGGACCTGAAACAGTGAACCAGGACGCACTGGACCCTGCTGTGAGCCACATGCGGCTCATATGTGAACCCAGCCTTAAATAACTAGTAAAATAGCTTGATTTAAATCAATTAGATTTAAATCATGATTTTTAAAGAGCAACTGTCATCTCTGTCCCGCAGTGGCTCCTCCTCTGACCCGCTGTTGACTCACCGACAGTCCCTGTCACTTTAATGGGACGGCTGGTGATGCGGCAGTGACACAACAAGGAGAGGGACGTGGCGGCAGCAGGTGAGTGGATGCCCGCTAACCAGCGCTGCCATGATGGATCTGAAATGACAGGTGCTCTTTAAATGTAAGGACTTATTTTTGCCGGTAGTTAGAATCGTTAATATTTGCAAACAAAATGAAGGTTTCCTATTTAGAATAAAAAGCTGTCAGGTTAGTAAAACAGCGATATCAGAACCGATTCAATCATACAGTTTTTAGTGTACATAGATTTGCAATACAATGGGATAAAGGAATATTCCTGAACTTTGGTTTATCTCAGGGTTACTGTGAGATTGTGTGAATGCATCAATGCAGTGCGTGTTATCTCATCTTGCAGAGCTTGGATTTATTGAATGAGTTTACCAAAAATGTAAATATTGCAGAATATACAGCCTCATGCTACATAACTAAGCTCCATTTCACGCTGAATAAACTAAATTATTAATGTATCTTACATAGAAAACTATCTTTTAGATTTAGATTTTTACTCCAAAAGCATTTCATTAAAATAAATTTGATAAAAATCAAAGAAATCTGATCTAAATCCCAAAAATCAAATTTTAAAGAAAAAAAAATAGATTTTATCTTTAAAAATCATTGATTTTTGTCCACCCTGGAAAATTCTCGTACGAGAAAAGGCTTTTTTTTTGTTGTTGTTTATTGGTTCGATCATGTGCAATCTTTCGTATCTGATTTTTCTCGTGATGATAAACATTAAACAGTTCATTCTGTTGCCGTAAGAGAAAATTTTTGTAGTTTGTCCCTTTTGGAAATTTTGTTCAGAAGGTCGGAATCAGCTGTCGAAAGTTGTGTACACACTATCAGAAAATCGTACGATCGTTCTGTGGTCAAAAATGTTTGCTTGATTTTCTTATAGTGAGTACGAGCCTTAAGAGTCACCATCAAGAACGTATTTGTTTCTACAGTTATAGAATGACTGCATATGTCATACAAAAGGCAGTACAGGAAGTGGATTTCAATTGTTAGATGGAAGATACAATCATAAGTCATCAATCGAAATGTATCTCCCAATAAGAATAACCAAGTTTATTCGCCGGAAGTGGATTTCAGTCAATAATTGTAAGATACTATCATAAGTCATCAATCGTATCTCCCGATAGGAATAATCAATCTATAGTCGCTAACCCAGTCAATCGATATGCTGCATGTTGGGAAGTGGAATTTCTATTGATAATTGGTAGATACAATCATAAGTCATTAATCATAGATATCTCCCAATAGGGTTATCGACTATAGATTCATTATCCCTATTGGGAGATATGATTAATGACTTATGATTGTATCTACCAATTATCAATAGAAATTCCACTTCCCAACATGCAGCATATCGATTGACTGGGTTAGCGACTATAGATTGATTATTCCTATTGGGAGATACGATTAATCACTTATGATCGTATCTTTCTATTATCGGCTGAAATAAACTTCCCAGCATGCAGCATATCTGTCCATTGGTTTGTGGATTATAAAAATAATTTTTTCTATTGGGGGTTATAATTGATGACTTATGATCGTATCTCCTAATTATTGATTGAAATCTTCTTCACTGCATGTATCAAATCGGTTGATTGGGTTATCAGCTATAGATGGATTATTCCTACTGGTGGATACGATTGATGACTGAAATACACTTCCAGCGATTATAGCTTGATTATTCCAATTTGGGAGACATGATTGATGACTTATGATCGTATCTTCCAATTATGGATTGAAATCCACTTCCCGGCATGCAGCATATCAGTTGATAGGGTTATCGACTATAGATTAATTATTCCTATCAACTGATATGCTGCATGCCGGGAAGTGGATTTCAATCCATAATTGGAAGATACGATCATAAGTCATCAATCATGTCTCCCAAATTGGAATAATCAAGCTATAATCGCTGGAAGTGTATTTCAGTCATCAATCGTATCCCCCAGTAGGAATAATCCATCTATAGCTGATAACCCAATCGACCGATTTGATACATGCAGGGAAGAAGATTTCAATCAATAATTAGGAGATACGATCATAAGTCATCAATTATAACCCCCAATAGAAAAAATTATTTTTATAATCCACAAACCAATGGACAGATATGCTGCATGCTGGGAAGTTTATTTCAGCCGAAAATAGGAAGATAAAATCAAAAGTGATTAATCGTATCTCCCAATGGGAATAATCAATCTATAGTTGATAACCCAATCGATCGATATGCTACATGCTGAGAAGTGGATTTCAGCCGATAATGGGAAGATACGATCATAAGTCGTCAATCTTATCCCCACACAGGAATAATCCATCTATAGTCAATAACCCAGTTGATCAATATGCCACATGCTGGGAAGTGGATTTCAATCAATAATTGGCAGATACGACGATCATAAGTCATCAATTGTATCTCCCAATAGTAATCAATATGTAATTTTAAAAAAAATTATTTTGATAGCAGCATGCAAAAGGCAGAGTGTAGATACATCCAATTAGCTGTATCTAAGAGCTGTCACCAAGAACATATTAGTATCTACAGGCTTAGAATGACTGCATATGTCATACAAAAACATAATATTATAATAATAATAGAATAATTAATCTATAGTAGATAAGCCAATTGATCGATATGCCACATGCTGGGAAGGGGATTTCAATTGATAATTGGAAGATTCGATCACAAGTCATCCTAAGTCATCAATCGGATCTCCCAATAGGAATATTCCAGTCTAATAATACAGTACATAATCTAGTCGATCGATATGCCACATGCTGGGAAGTGAATTTAATTTGATAGTCATCAGTTGTATCTCCCAATAGGAATAATCAGTCTGTAGTCAACAACCCAATCAATTAATATGCTGGAAGTGTATTTCAATCGATAATTAGAAGATATGATCATAATTAATCAATTGTATCTCCCAATAGGAATTGTCAATCTATAGTCAACACCCAGGCAATTGATATGCCATATGCTAGGAAGTGGATTGTAATCAATAGTTGGAAGATACAATAGTAAGTTATCAATCCTATCTTCTGATAGAAATAATCAATCAATAGTTGACAACACAATCGACCAATATGCTGCACGATGGGAAGCGTATTTCAGTCAATAATTGGAAGATACAAACCTAACTTAATGATCTTATTGCCTCTTGTGACAGCACCGTTATAATTTACACACTGGACAATCTGATTGTACGGTTTCTCAGTTTGATAAATAATCAGTTTCTTTTCCGGTCGATCTCTCCTGATAGGACCAATCAATAGTCAGCAACACAATCGCTTGATTTGCCGAACGCTTGGAAGTGTATTTCAGTCAATAGTTGGAAGATACAATCATAAGTCATTGATTAAATCTTATGATAGATAGGAACAGTCAATCTATAGTCGACAACACAATCGATCTAGATGCTGAACGCTGAAAAGTGTATTTCAAACAAAGGAGATTGCAATCAATAGTTGGGAGATACGATCAATAGTCATTGATCGTATCTTCCAATGGGAATAATCGTTTTGATAGCCGACAACACGATTGATATGTCACACTCAAAGAAAGAGATTGCAATTAATCATTGGAAAATACAATTGTAAGTTATTGATTGTAGCTCTGTTTTCATCAGGTATTCTCAAACTATGATCGGATTCCTGACAAAATCATCTCAGTGCTGCTGATCCATGCCAAACGATCGATAATTTTCTGCCCTGGCCGATCCAAAGAGTCAATATTATTATTATTATTATTAATATTATTATACAGGATTTATATAGCGCCAATAGTTTGCGCAGCGCTTTACAGCATAAATCAATCCTATAGGAAGTTGTGTGATTTAGTTTCTGATTTGATTGTTTTCTTTGAATCACACATCAAAGTGTGTATGGCCACTATTAGAATGATCAAAACCGTATAATATCTAAGGGCCGCCATACACTTTACAATCCCACTCCCATCTCTGTAAAGTCAACTGTAGGTCAAACAAAACGTTGTAATATAAAAAACTAAATGATTTAACCAATTTGTATTCGGTGAGGCAGGCCCTTGCACTACATAGTTGTTGCAAGAGCTATAACCTGATTGTAATGTGTGTGGTGAGCTAGGAGATTGTACACTGAAGTTGTATTTTGTATGGTAAATTTTAAGGAGATTGTACAACCAGATGGTATAGTGTATGGCAATACATGTATCAATTTGTGATCAATCTAAGTACCAGTGGCACAAAAAGCTATTCATTAAGGCAGCAGCTTCATGTGGGGGGTTTATTACCATGATTGTGGATTGTTTTTAAACCCTTTCACCCCCTCTCCTCTACTGTCTGATGACATGTGTATTAACCCCTTCACCTACCTTATCCTGGGATCTTCACCCAATACAGTGACCTTTCTTCTTCTGGTCTCCCCTTACAGAATTGGAGAATGTTTCAATGTTTTTGGAAAGAATTTTAACTCCCGGATTACTCACGAGACAAGAATTACGGTATATCATAGCGCCGCGCTGCCTCCTGAGATTGCCACGTCACATTTAAAAGCCAACGATTTACGCGGGGGCCACAAAGTTTGCCCAGACATGGCAGCGCTCTGCCAAGTGTTTGGGAAATGGCAGCAACCTGCGGTCTGTCTGCGCATGCGCACAGATGCTGAGAGTCCCTGCAAGGTCCCGGATCCCAGAACCCAGCAGCATCTGTCCACATGTGTGGGATTCCCCCTTGTATGTGCAGACATGACGCAGATTTTCACCAGGTCCTAGACACTTTACAGAGGCCTGCGGCACATCTACACACATGGGATTTTTAAAGAGGGTGGCACAGAAGGCGAGGGGCAAACATTACAGGGGTGAAGTTCCTCTTTAACCTCTTCATCTCCATCCTCCTTCTCCCTCTGTGTATGACCTATACAATAAAGTATCTACTGCACCATTACCAAACTCCATGATTGAATCCCCTCAAAACCAGAATGTGTATTCATTTCCAAAAATTGTGGCAAAAATTTAGCTCACCTTCCAAAAATTGATAATTTAGAGGGTGGTTGTACTGTCCTGGCATTTTTATGTGATATGATTTATACCAGAAAGTAGGGAAACAGTTATTTTTTTTCTTTTATATCAGGAGTCTGCAAACTACGGTCTGTGGGCCAGATGTGGCCCTTTGCTTGCCTTTATCCAGCCCTTCAGGCACTATTCCTTTCACTGATACATGACACTATTGCTTTCACTGACATCAAAGATGGGGCACTATTCCTCCCACTGACACAGGGGTACTACTCCTCCCACTGACACCAATATGGGGGTACTACTCCTCCCACTGACACCAATATGGGGGTACTACTCCTCCCACTGACACCAATATGGGGGTACTACTCCTCCCACTGACACCAATATGGGGGTACTATTCCTCCCACTGACACCAATATGGGGGTACTATTCCTCCCACTGACACCAGAGATGGGGAACGAATTCTTCCATTGGCACCAATTATGGGGTACTATACCTTCCACTGACACCAGATGGTGAACTAATTCTCCCACTGACACCAATTATGGGGCACTATTCCTCCCGCTGACACCAACATGGGGGTACTATTCCTCCCATTGACACCAGAGATGGGGAACTAATTATCCCATTGGAAAATAAATTCCCTTATTACACAGAAAGACAGTTTGACAGTCACCACATCCCTGTTATATGGACAAAAACAAAACCCCCTGGAGGATGGGACTTTGAAAGTGACTGACAAACCAGTAAGATTGTAATAGAATATAAACTTTTATTATTGTACGTATAAAGGTTAAAAGATATATGGTAGTGACAGACATGTAAACATTACAAATCCATATAGTGAGTTGATGGATGTGGATGTATATGAGGATAGCTCTCACAACTTGACCCAACGTTTCTGGCAAAAGAGCCCTTCTTCAGGGCTTTTATTCAAGCATATAGAGCCAGTCATCTATTGAAATACATATATCATATTAGTACAACAAGTATTGTTACATATAAACATTCTGTACATTAGAACAAGCAAGCAAACAGAGCATACAAAATAAAGAAAAAAGGCAAAACATCTTACAGCAAAAGAATCCACTTGTCACATACAACCGCAAAACCAGATCTTAGCAGCTAACAATGGTGTATGTAGAAAAAAGGGGGGCCTGCCAGCCCACGTCCATAAATATTCCCTACGAGGATCCCATATACTCCCCCAGAATGGAGAGGGCAATCTGTATATTGAAATATATACCAATCACTATTAAGGGTGAATTGATTAACCACTGCCCCGTAAGGGGAGGGGAAAAGGAGGAAAACATATTTGTACATCAAAAGGAGATTTCTTCAATATGGACATAAACACCTACTTGGTGACAAGTAAGAGATCACTCAAAAAGATTTGGGAATTCAAGTGCTGATTCATGAAAGACAAGAGGATGGGATAAACCATGTCCAGGAGGTATACATGTATGAATAGCACAAATAGAGTTTAGTTGAAATCCACAATGATAGCAAAGAGTAGTGATCAATATGTGGCAATATAACATACCTATAGGCCAATGGCAAAAGAAAATCCTCCTGTGGTGACAGGGCCATTGCTGCTGTATGGCGCTTATAAAGGATGAATGAGAAAGCATGCGCCATGCAAATGGCGCCATAATGACGTCATTGCGACAGCGCTATGCATGGACGCAAAATGGATGACCTCATGGCGCATGTGCGTGCGCCATGGCACAAATACAACCTGGAGGAATGTAAAAGGGGTCCCCTGCCCCCACAGCGCGGAGACCAGCCCCTAAGGATGGGACCGAGCTCCGTGCTGAGGGGGCACCGACGCCGAGCTACGGTCAAAGGGATGTGGGTAATTGAAAGGGTGCACACATCATGATACCGACGTAGAGCATCCCCCAACCCCCCCGCCCCCCGGGCGCCGTGTGGGAAAAACCCCCATGGACGGGGCTCCTACATACCTATACCTATACACCAATGTTGCTGCAAACATTGAAAAACACATTTGCAGAATACATCATATGTTTGCACAAGTGGATTCATACAATATCCCATTGGCACCAATTATGGGGCACTATACCTTCCACTGACACCAGAGATGAGGAACTAATTATCCCATTGGCGCCAATTATGGGGCACTATTCCTCCCACTGACACCAGAGATGGGAAACTAATTATCCATTGGCACCAATTATGGGGCACTATACCTTCCACTGACACCAGAGATAGTGAACTATTTCTCCCACTGACACCAATTATGGGGCACTATTCCTCCCACTGACACCAACATGAGGGTACTATTCCTACCACTGACACCAGAGATGGGGAACTAATTCTCCCACTGACACTATTATTATGGGGCACTATTCCTCCCACTGAAGCCAGTAATGGGTCACTCTTCCTCCCACTGACACCAAAGATGTAATTTTTTTTACTTCAATTGACCACCAAGCCTATGGCATTGTTTATTCCCACTGATGCATTCTTTACTCCCTCTGGCCGCACTCCGGCCCCCTAAAGTTTGAGGGGGAGTAAACTCTGCTTTATATGGTTGCCCTCTGCTTTATATAGTTGAAAAAACAGTGGTCACCTCACTTGTGCTACATTAAGAATCAGAGTCCCTCTGCTGTGGTGGCAGATTTGTGTTTTTATGTCATTTACAGATCTCTGTGAATTAATGACCCAGCTGTGGTGTGGCCCCCAAATTCAAATATGATAGGAGCCAGCCGGGAGAAGGACCTCCAGATTCTGTATATAAGGGGAGTGGTGGTTTGAGGGTGAGGGGACTCTAACACTGGCACATTGCAAGTCAATAAAACATTGTTTATGGAAGGGAAAACACTGCAAGTAAGCATTTAAAATGCTTGATTTGTCTGTGCTTTTACCTGCAATTTTTTAAATTGGTGTCAAGGTCTCTTTAAGATTTTCAAGCTTCTATTTTTTTTTGTGCATCTATTTCTGCAAAGAAAAGTTTTAGTCACTGACAAAAGCAGATTTGCATAATACAATTTGTAACTTGATTTTGGTACATATGGCATTTAAATGATGAAGCAGAGCAATGATTAGCAGGAACCTTAGCCAAGAAAAAACCCTAGGAAATTTGAAAATTGTTCATTCGTTTTTGGTTACAGTTGTCATTGTACTTAAAGCAGAGGAGCTGATTTATGAAATTGTTAACTTAAAGTGGTTGTAAAACCTTACACCCAGTGAAGGGACTGTCCTCAGGTGATACACATAGATTAAACAAATCCTCCTACAAAAGTTGTATCCATTTATGCGCAGTCTTCTCTACTTCCATTCAAAGTGCAGAATTTGTAAAGCTTGTCTGAGAGTTCAGAAAAAGGGGCGGCAAGCTCAAGTTACACTCTGCAGAGCTCAGTGTGGAGAGACCTGAGAGCTGATTGGAGGGAAGGGACACACCCCTTTTCACACAGCTCACAGAAACAGAGCTGAGGCTGTCAATCAGCTGGAGTTCCCTCCCCTGTCACCTTTCTTCTCTTGGTGTCAGGAAAACTTGTCAGAAGTGATTCATGCTGACAGCAGTGGAATGAAGCAGCAGACAAGTGACACTTGGTGCTCCTAATTGAGTCAAGTACACACTATAGAAGGATATGCTTTGTTCATATTTCATGTCTGAGGTTTACAACTACTTTAACGTTTGAAATGTAATCTGCCTGCATTAATCCACAACAGCCAACATGGAGGAAAAAATGGAACAGACATGGGTGTCACGTATGTGACATCTATTTTCCAGGTCATCCGACTAAGCAGGGGATGAGCCTAGCCCCACTCAGACCAAACAGTGAGCGTCCAAGTGAAAGAAGCCTTAAAATAATGAATGGAAGAAAAGAATACATACCTTTCTTGCAGCAAATGATGCATATGGTCCCCACCACTGCCAAACTTACCAAACACTTGGAATCAAAATCTTAGTTGAAGGCCCTTGTTGAACAACAGTTAAAATAAAACCAGAAAGTCATCACCACTACTAAAAATCTGATCATTCACTTAAAGTGGAGCTCCACCCTAAATACCAACTTTTGCTATTTGGAACCCTCCCCCCCCTCCGGTGTCACAATTGACACCTTTCAGGGGGGAGGGGGGTGAAGATACCTGTCTAAGACAGGTATTTTCACCCACATCCGGGAGTCCTCTCTCCGGGAATCTGCGGGAGTGACGTCACTTCCCCCAGACTTCCCGTAGTGTTCTGGGAGACACTCGGCTCCCAGAACACAGGAGGACGAATCAGAACGGCGCAGCGCGACTCGCGCATGCGCCGTAGGGAACCGGGCATGAAGCCGCAAGGCTTCACTTCCTGGTTCCCTCAGCGAGGATGGCGGAGGGAGCAGCAGAGTGACGAGCGATCGCTCATCCTCTGCTGCGGACGTCGCTGGACTCCAGGACAGGTAAGTGTCCAAATATTAAAAGCCAGCAGCTGCTGTAGCTGTAGTTGCTGGCTTTTAATATTTTTCTTTCCGGCGGAGCTCCGCTTTAAAGCAGACCTGCCCTTTGGATGTCCCCATCCGGCCCCCAATGCCCCCCACTGTCAGCTTCCTCACTGGGACACAGACAGATGTTCATGTGGAGGGCTGCAAGAACTGGAAGGAGTGAGTCTGATGACAGTACCCTTTAAATTCTGCTTCTGATGGTCCTGAAGTACTCCGTGTATGTATAAAATATGTCATCAATGTATAAATAAAAAACATACACTATTTATTTTGTTACCATCCTTTTGACAAAAAAAGCTATGCACCGTGACCACAGGCATCGATAACGTACTTTTGATGGCTTCAGTACCCCTTTTTTTTTTTTTTTTTTGACAAAATTGAGAGTTGTTTAGTAAGCAGTGAAAGTGGCTACATAAAACAGGATTTCAGAATGAAAAATAGCTTGATTGCTGTAGTGTGGTGTAAAATGGGTATTTACACAGGAACTTGTGTGTATTAGGGAAGTCAGACAAACACTGACTAAAATGTGTCATTTAGAGTGAACTGTGGCCAGGATACAGACAGCTCATTATTTACATATTCTTAACAATATAGAAGCTTTCTATATTCTAGGCATTGACTGCCACTGTTCTACATTGATTCCTGACTTCTATAGTCTCAAGCCTCGTACACACGACCGGTTTTCCCGGCAGGAAAACTGCCAGGAGAGCTTTTGGCCGGGAATCCCGGCCGTGTGTATGCTCCCTAGCAGTTTTCCCGACAGGAAAACTGCCCGGGAAACATGGAGAACCTGCTCTCTATTTTCCCGTCAGGGGATTCCCGGCAGAGTGTTTCCTGCTGAGAAAACCAGTCGTCTGTATGCTTACCTGAAGGGGAAATAAACTGCACATGCTCGATAACACTTCGACGCATGCGCGGTAGCATACAACTTTATTTAGCCATCTCGTCGTAGTCTTTGACGTCACCGCATTTTTGCCATTCAAAAGAACGTCGGGTCTTTTGTGTGGCCGTGTGTATACACCGCTTGTCAAGGCAAGCTTGCCAGGAATCCCGTCAGCAAAACCGACGGTTTTCAAATAGACGGGATTCCCGGCCGTGTGTACAGGGCTTTATACTACCTGATTCAAGTGCATCGCAAAACAAACAGCGGTTACCTTTTTATCATGATTAATCATCCCTATTTGACTGAACCTAAGTATATATACTAGAGCCCTGCACGACCACGCTCGTATTTATTTATATAGCATTGACAATTTATGCAGCGCTTTACATACATATTGTACATTCATATCCGTCCCCTTGCGGAGCTTACAATCTAAGGTCCCTAACTCATATTCATACATGGACATACTAGGGCCAATTTAGACTGGAGACAATTAACTTGCTAGCATGTCTTTGGAGTGTGGGAGGAAACCAGAGTACCCAGAGGAAACCCATGCAGGCAAAAATCAAGGCAGCTCATGGCATGGATGGGATTAGAACCAACAACCATATTTTCAAAAAGTGACAGCGGGGTGAAGATTCCCCGTCCGCTGTCACGCTGAGGGCGGGGGGGATTGAGGGAACTGGTGAAAGGAGCTGGAACATATTACCCTAAATATGTATTACCCTAACATAAATATGTAACATGTTCCAGAAGTTGAATTTAGCTTTTAAAGCTGTCCTTTACTCTCATTTCCATCATTTACTCCTCCTTAACCTAAGGTAAAGAAGAGCTATCACTAATTTTTTTTTCATTATTCCCAATTAGACAAAGCACAAGTAGTGCTTTGTCTCATCTTCCTAGGTGCCCTAAAACACTAGCTGTGATGTTGGACACAGCTCCCTCCCTATTGCACGATCACCCAACACTCTAGCTAGCAAGGAGATGGCTGCTTTGATAATACCTGTCCTAAGCTCCCAGCACCAGCATGAGGAATGCTAAGGAAGGTAATGTGTGTCAGCTTCACCTCGTGTTGATTTTTGCATCGGGCACCAAGAAAGGTGGAACAAGGTTCTTTGTCCCATCAGGACTTAAAGGAGAAGTATGGCCAAAGCTTGGTTCTTTCTTCACTCCCGGGACCCTTTTTCAGCTGACGTCACTCAGCTGAGCCAGGCTTGGGAAAGACCCCAACCATATGGTTCCGCTAAAAGCCTGGGCCGGCCCCTCCCACCCCCTCCACAGTCCAGAGCTCCAGTTAGTGCTGGAGGACAGAGCAGAGAGCTGCTGACTGACATTCACGGCTCTCTGCTCAGAGTGGAGGGAGAGAACTGAGCGATCAGTGGTGTTTGATCGCTCAGTTCTCGGTACAAAGCTGGCGGGGGACAGATGCAGCATTGGATCGATGCTTCATTCACCTAGGTCAGTATAAATGTTTACTTTTTTTAATCCCAAACCTCTTTTTTAATAACATAAAAAAAAAAATTGTGATAGCCACGTACATAAAATGGAAGAACTATCAGTTAACCACTTAAGCCCCGGACCATTTGGTAGCTAAAGGACCAGAGGTGAATATTGAATTTTGCACTGCGCTGCTTTAACTGTAAATTGTGCGGACATGCAATGTTGTACCCAAACGAAATTTGCGTCCTTTTCTTCCCACAAATAGAGCTTTCTTTTAATGGTATTTGATTGCCTCTGCGATTTTTATTTTTTGCGATATAAACGGAAAAAGACCGAAAATTTTGAAAAAAAATGATATTTTCTACTTTTTGTTATAAGAAAAATCGAATAAACTCAATTTTAGTCATACATTTAGGCCAAAATGTATTCAGCCACATGTCTTTAGTAAAAAAAATGTCAATAAGCGTATATTTATCGGTTTGCGCAAAAGTTATAGAGTTTACAAACTAGGGTACATTTTCTGGAATTTACACAGCTTTTAATTTATGACTGCCTATCTCATTTCTTGAGGTGCTAAAATGACAGGGCAGTACAAACCCCCCCCAAATGACCCCATTTTAGAAAGTAGACACCCCAAGGAAATTGCTGAGAGGCATGTTGAGCCCATTGAATATTTTTTTTTTTTTTTTGTCCCAAGTGATTGAATAATGACAAAAAAAAAAAAAAAATTACAAAAAGTTGTCACTAAATGATATATTGCTCACACATGCCATGGTTATATGTGGAATTGCACCCCAAATTACATTCTGCTGCTTCTCCTGAGTACGGGGATACCACATGTGTGGGACTTTTTAGGAGCCTAGCCACGTACGGGACCCCGGAAACCAAGCACCGCCTTCAGGATTTCTAAGGGCGCAAATTTTTGATTTCACTCCTCACTACCTATCACAGTTTTCAAGGCCATAAAATGCCAAAATAGCACAAAACCCCCCCCCCCCCAAATGACCCCATTTTGGAAAGTAGACACCCCAAGCTGTTTGCTGAGAGGCATGGTGAGTATTTTACAGCTCTCATTTGTTTTTGAAAATGAAGAAAGAACATTTTTTTTTTTTTTATTTATTTTTTTTCAATTTTCAAAACTTTGTGACAAAAAGCGAGATCTGCAAAATACTCACAATACCTCTCAGCAAATAGCTTGGGGTGTCTACTTTCCAAAATGGGGTCATTTGGGGGGGTTTGTGCCATCTGGGCATTCCATGGCCTCCGAAACTGTGATAGGCAGTGAGAAGTGAAATCAAAAATTGACACCCTTAGAAAGCCTGAAGGCGGTGCTTGGTTTTTGGGGTCCCGTACGCGGCTAGGCTCCCAAAAAGTCTCACACATGTGGTATCCCCGTACTCAGGAGAAGCAACAGAATGTATTTTGGGGTGTAATTCCACATATGCCCATGGCATGTTTGAGCAATATATCATTTAGTGACAACTTTGTGCAAAAAAAAAAATTATTTTTTCCGCAACTTGTGTCAACATATAAAATATTCCATGGACTCGACATGCCTCTCAGTATATAGCTTGGGGTGTCTACTTTCCAAAATGGGGTCATTTGGGGGGGTTTTGAACTGTTCTGGCATTTTATACACAACATTAGGAAGCTTACATCCACTCTTCTAACCACTTGAAGACAAAGTCCTTTTTGACACTTTTTGTTTACATGAAAACATATTTTTTTTTGCAAGAAAATTATGTTGAACCCCCAAACATTATATATATTTTTAAAGCAAAGGCCCTACAGAATAAAATGGTGGGTGTTGCATTTTTTTTTTCCACACAGTATTTGCGCAGCGATTTTTCAAACGCATTTTTTGGGGAAAAAATACACTTTTTTTAATTTTAATGCACTAAAACACACTATATTGCCCAAATGTTTGATGAAATAAAAAAGATGATCTTAGGCCGAGTACATAGATACCAAACACGACATGCTTTAAAATTTCGCACAAACGCGCATTGGCGACAAACTACATGCATTTACAGGTTACCCCGTTAGATTTACAGAGGAGGTCTACTGCTAAAATTACTGCCCTCGATCTGACCTTCGCGGTGATACCTCACATGCATGGTGCAATTGCTGTTTACATATGACGCCAGACCGACGCTTGCGTTCGCCATTGGGCAAGAGCAGGGCAGGACAGGGGTGCTTTTTTTTTTTTTATTATTAATTTTGCTTTTTTATTTTATTTTTAAACTGTTGCTTCCATATTTATTTATTTTTATCACTTTTATTGTTATCTCAGGGAATGTAAATATCCCCTATGATAGCAATAGGTAATGACAGGTACTCTTTTTTGAAAAAACTGGGGTCTATTGGACCCTAGATCTTTCCTCTGCCCTCAAAGCATCTGACCACACCAAGATCGGTGTGATAAAATGCTTTCCCAATTTCCCAATGGCGCTTTTTATATCCGGGGGGGGGACATTCCCTCCCACTGCTTGTAAAAGCAGTCCAGAGGCTAATTAGCCACTAGGATTGCTTTTACATGAAAGCCGGCCGCTGGCTGAAAAGAATGATACCAAGATGATACCTAAACCCGCAGGCATCATTCTGGTATAAACATTCAAAGTCCAGCAACATACCAGTACGTTGCTGGTCCTTGTTGGACATGTATTGTAATCTTTTTTTTCATGCAGCCTGTTGGCTGAACGAAAAAAAAAGATTGATCGGTGGGTATGCCCACCATTAGAATACCGCCCTTCATCCACCCACTTCTAATGATGGGCATACATGCACCATTTATATATGCCGAAGCATGGGGGCATCTTCTCGCAAAAGTTATGCCGCGTACATATGGTCAGACTTTTCCACGGGCAAGCCTCCGTCGGAATTTCGACCATATATACGCGGCATTAGGAGCAAAATCGCTCCTCCGCTCCTGCTGCCCCAATGCTTCGGCATATATGCTTTTTTTTTTTTAACTGTGGTGGTGAAATCACCTCCTACAGCACTGGAGTCGCAGGGATCAGGTCTGTCTCTGCGAACGCTGCAGTTATGTGTGTTGTGTTTTGCAAGTGACAGTGATCGATCGATACTGCACTTCGGTGGCCTGGGCTGGACGGAGGGGCAAAACGCAGGTGCTAGCAGGTATCTGGGCTGATTCCGCTAACACTGCGTTTTTGGGAACCCTAAACTGCTGGGGACGCTAGTATAGATCTGATCAGATCAGATATTGAGCTGATCAGATACTATACCACTAAGGGGGGGTGTATGCTTCACGTGTGGGTGTTAGCGCTACTGGCACTAACCTGACGCTGCCTGGGGTGTGACGCAGACCCTCTCTGACGCTAAAACCTAACTGATATCACCCGCCGGGCGATCAGGGGGTTAAACCTTTATTGGGTTATATACGGCGGGTGCCTTGACACTATAAAAAGCAAACTAACTAACCAGCGTCACCCGTAACACTTATATGATGATCACTGGTGAAAGGGTTAACTAGGGGCAATTAGGGGGTTAAAACCTTTATTAGGTAATATATGGGGGTACCTGACGCTATATAAAAACCTGACGGCGAACCTAAAAAAAAATTACTGGCTACCTATCGGCATCACCGACACTAAGACAACGATCATAAAAACGATTGCTTAGCGACAGTGGTGATAGGGGGTGAAAGGGTTACCTGGGGGGCGATCAGGGGGTTAAACCTTTATTAGATAATATATGGGGGTACCTGACGCTATAAAAACCTGCAGCGAACCTAAAAAAAATTACTGGCTACCGATCAGCATCACCGACGCTAAGACATCGATCAGAAAAATGATCGCATAGTGACGGCGGTGCTAGGGGGTGAAAGGGTTACCTGGGGGGTGATCAAGGGGGTTACACCTTTATTAGGTAATATATGGGGGTACCCGACGCTATAAAAACCTGCGGCGAACCTAAAAAAAATTACTGGCTACCGATCAGCATCGCCGACGCTAAGACATCGATCAGAAAAATTATCGCTTAGTGACAGTGGTGATAGGGGGTGAAAGGGTTACCTGGGGGGGCGATCAAGGGGGTTAAACCTTTATTAGGTAATATATGGGGGTACCCGACGCTATAAAAACCTGCGGCGAACCTAAAAAAAATTACTGGCTACCGATCAGCATCACCGACGCTAAGACATCGATCAGAAAAATGATCGTATAGCCACGGCGGTGCTAGGGGGTGAAAGGGTTACCTGGGGGGTGATCAAGGGGGTTAAACCTTTATTAGGTAATATATGGGGGTACCCGACGCTATAAAAACCTGCGGCGAACCTAAAAAAAATTACTGGCTACCGATCAGCATCGCCGACGCTAAGACATCGATCAGAAAAATTATAACTTAGTGACAGTGGTGATAGGGGGTGAAAGGGTTACCTGGGGGCGATCAAGGGGGTTAAACCTTCATTAGGTAATATATGGGGGTACCCGACGCTATAAAAACCTGTGGCGAACCTAAAAAAAATTACTGGCTACCGATCAGCATCGCCGACGCTAAGACATCGATCAGAAAAATTATCGCTTAGTGACAGTGGTGATAGGGGGTGAAAGGGTTACCTGGGGGGGCGATCAAGGGGGTTAAACCTTTATTAGGTAATATATGGGGGTACCCGACGCTATAAAAACCTGCGGCGAACCTAAAAAAAATTACTGGCTACCGATCAGCATCGCCGACGCTAAGACATCGATCAGAAAAATTATAACTTAGTGACAGCGGTGATAGGGGGTGAAAGGGTTACCTGGGGGGCGATCAAGGGGGTTAAACCTTTATTAGATAATATATGGGGGTACCTGACGCTATAAAAACCTGCGGCGAACCTAAAAAAAATTACTGGCTACCGATCAGCATCACCGACGCTAAGACATCGATCAGAAAAATGATCGCATAGTGACGGCGGTGCTAGGGGGTGAAAGGGTTACCTGGGGGGTGATCAAGGGGGTTACACCTTTATTAGGTAATATATGGGGGTACCCGACGCTATAAAAACCTGCGGCGAACCTAAAAAAAAATTACTGGCTACCGATCAGCATCACCGACGCTAAGACATCGATCAGAAAAATGATTGCTTAGTGACAGTGGTGATAGGGGGTGATCAGGGGGTTAAACCTTTATTAGGGGGGGTTAGGGGGCTACACTGGACCTAAAACTAAATGTACTGACACTTTTACAGTCACAAATGTCACTGATTGCAGTGATCACTAAATAAATGGTCACTGCAATCAGTGACACTGTGACTGGGGGCTGGGGGGTGATCTGGGGGGCCGATTTATGTGCCTATGTGTCCTGGTGTCAGTGTGCTGTTTTGTGTACTAACCTGGCATCTTCTCCTGTACGGCGCTCGGTATATGTGAGCGCCCCAGGAGAGATGACATCACTTCCTCCTTCCTGGCAGGCAGGGGAAGCTCTCTCATTCGCCGGGAGCGATCGAGAGGGGGTGGCCGGAATCGAACGGCCGTCCCCTCATGCCGTATCGCTCCCGAAGGTAAAACGACCGCTCACTGTAAAGAAGGGGGGTCCGATCGGACCCCCCAACTATACAAAGGCAATCACGTACATATACGTGATTCTGCCTGTCGGTGCCATTCTGCTGACGTATATTTACAGTGGGCGGTCGTTAAGTGGTTAATGATGCATGTACAGTGAATTGGCACACAATGTATCCATTTCAGGTATCACAGGCATTATATTTAATGAGATTCATAAGCCGCTTGTTTGTTTCCATTTTACCATTTTGGTTAATGTTCAATGAAAGCTAAATCATGAATGCAAGTCTTACCAAGTTGTGTGCTGGACTCACAAGTGCAGGCAAGATGTTCTTCATGTCTGAACCAAACATCGGACATTTACAAGGTTGGCAAAACTAAAACAAATGGTAATCTTATAGAACATTCCCATCCCATGCCCTAGTGTTTAGTCACCTATTCCTAGTATTTAGTAGGAAATACCTAAATCTCCTGTCATATATATATATTTTTTTTCTTTTCTTTCAATGGCATTGTCTGTTGTCTCTCTAATACCGCAGACACACAATCGGAATTTCCGACAACAAATGTTCGATGTGAGCTTTTTGTCGGAATTTCCGACCGTGTGTAGGCTCCATCGGACATTTGCTGTCGGAATTTCCAACAACAAAAATTTAAGAGCTGGTTCTCAAATTTTTCGACAAGAAAAGTTATGTATGCAATTCCGACACACAAAAAAACACGCATGCCGGGAATCAAGCAGAAGAGCCAAACTGCCTATTGAACTTGTTGTACGTCACTGCGTTCTTGACGTTCGGAATTTCCGACAACATTTGTGTGACCGTGTGTATGCAACACAAGTTTGAGCCAACATTTCGTCTGAAAAAAATCCACGGTTTTGTTGTAGGAATTTCCGATCGTGTGTACGCGGCATTAGATAGTTGTCCGTAGAACTTAGGGACTCCTGGTCCCTATTAGAAGATTTCACCTTATGCCATGAAAATATGGGTTTCATATTACTTTTGGAGTAAAAAAGCAAATGCCGCTCCAGGTGGACTCTTAGCCCCTTCCCTGTGCAATTAGGTTCCGATCCGTGATCGATGCAATCCAAACATTTAACAAATAGCGGTTGACAGCACTACAATGGCCAGAAAAATGTAAACTTTATTGTATAAAATCCATACACAAAAACTTTACAGTTCCCAGATTCAGGATGACAGCAGTGGTTGTTAACACGTTTCATGCAAGAAGCGCTTAGTCATAACAACTTTGTCATGTATGTGTTGTGTCTAGATTATAGTTGTGTATGCATTTTATGCAATAAAGTTTACATTTTTCTGGCCATTGGAGTGCGGTCAACCTTTCCTTTTCCTTTTCCTTTCGTCAAGGGGACAGCAATAAAAACCTGTCAGAGGTTCTAAGACTTCTTCATGCTTCACCTCCCCTAATTCCCCTAAATCAGGCATGTCCAACGTCCGGCCCGTGGGCCAATTGCGGCCCACGTTCCAGTTTAATGTGGCCCCCCTGGTTATTTGGATATATATATATATATATATATATATATATATATATATATATATATATATATATATAATTTTGTGGCCCCCAGGGCCAGACAGCAGGATGATGTCAGAGTCATATGGTTGGGATCCGCCAACATGCCTGGACCAGTGTTCTGTCAAAATAACCAACTCGTCGAAATGTCCAATTACGTCACTTTCGATGACTCCAGCAGCAGATTTCGATGAGTTGGCTCTACTGCTTATGCGCACGCGTGCACCCAACAGGATAACAGAAACCCCTTCGGCAGCTGTTGGAGAACTCCACGAGTTTTCAAAAAAGGTTAGTGTCGTACCTTACGCATGCACACTGCGGCGATTCGAAGATCCAACTGGATTTCTGTTTTTCTGTCGGGTGCACGCGCGAACATGGGCAGTAGAGCCAACTCATCAAAATCTGCTGCTGGAGAGTCACCGGAAGTGACGTAATTGGAGCTTTCGACGAGTTGACTATTTCGACACAACTCCGGCACCCGGCTTAGGCCGCTGATAGCCTGAGCTGTCTGCTCCCCCCCCCCAGGGACTGACAGTCACCAGCTCTCTGCTCAGGGAGCTGTGAGAACCGAGTGATCGGTGGTGTTTGATCACTCGGTTCTCACTGTTAGAGCCGGCGGGGGACAGATGCAGCATCAGATTGATGCTGCATCCAGCAAGGTAAGTATGATTAAAAAAATTTTTTAAAGCATTCACATACTTCTCTTTTAAATATGTATGGCCTGAGTAAGAACAGCTAGGATATTCAGATATGTTTTGGCAAGTATAATAGCAGTATGAAGGTGATGGAAATAAAGTGCTCCATTCATTTTATTGTGATTCAAGGTGGGTTAAATACATTTCATGTTGACTGGCAAATTATTTTTAAACAAAACTACCGGTATATTAAAACATATGGGCAACAGGACGCGGAATTTAAAAGACTGAGAGACGAGGGCACACACCAGGCCTCCCACTTTAATACCAATGGTCGTTGGCCCACGATAACAGAACTTTCAGACGCCACAGGCCCATTTCGGCTGGACTTCTTGAGAGCCAGCCAACTGAGCCACTTCTTACACTCACTGACAACCCCCCCGACAACACCCCTTCCCCTCACAACATTAGAAGAACTCTGCAACACATTGGGTACCATAACGCACACACTCTCACAAACCTACAGCCTGCTAAACGTACCACGAACAGACTTTACCCCACCAGGGCTGACCAAATGGGAAACGGAACTGAATTGCCACTTCAACACAACTAAGAAACAACGAATAATTAAACACACTCACAAATCCTCGATATGCGCCAAAATCCAGGAGACTAACTATAAGCTACTGTCAAGATGGTACAGAACTCCAGACCTGCTTCACGGATTCTTCCCGACAACGCCGGACCTTTGCTGGCGGTGTCGAGCAGAAAAGGGAACACTGCTGCACATATTCTGGTCTTGTCCTTTACTACACCACTTTTGGAAAGTGGTTCGAGAAGTTATACAAAAATTTACAGACAGCCCCATACCAGTAGACCCCGCTTTCTTCCTACTCCACGCATCAGACACTCCGGAAAAAACATACAAAAAATCGGTAATCAGACACTTGCTAGATGCAGCCAAGGCCTGCATACCGATAATGTGGAAATCCACAAGCCCACCTACCATAGCATCATGGATAGCGAGAGTGGAGGAAATAAGATATATGGAGGACCTCGTCCTCACAGCCCAGCATAGACAAGAGACATTCTCCAACACCTGGCAGTTGTGGATTATCTTCATCTACTCGGCAGAGGGCCAGGCGCTGAAGGGAACCTCAACAGACACACGGAGTTACACCCCGCCACCGCCAATCCCATCTGACACACATGTCTGAATTACTAATGTCCCATGTTCGTGGTCCCCAGTACCCCCATACCCCCCCCCCCCCTATCCACCACCCAACCCACCTTCCCACAACATCTCCCCCTACCCTCTTCTTTTTCTCTTTTTTATATTTTTCTCTTTTCTAATATTCTACCTTTTAACCAATCCCATCCTAAATTGGGGGGGATTTGCTTTACACTTTATTTTCCACCTTTTCTCTAACATAAACAGGAAAAACCGAGGAACTGGGCCCATGTCCCCGGTACTACACAACACGACAACCTCAAGCACAAATACCCTAACGGAGCAAAGGGAACCAACAGACAGAACTGGACACCTAGGAAGGAACAAGTCGCTGAAACAAAATTAAAGACATCAGAGGTCACGAATAAAACTAACAATAGCTCAGACATACTAAGTGACAATACACCAGGGAGCGTAATCTCCACCAATTTGTCCACACTCAGATATGTTTGAACCCTGCTTTTCTTTTCCTTCCTACATCAAGACTGTGTGATGTAATGTATTCTGACTGTTTTGAATAAGTTGTTTGTCTTGATACCCGTACTACTTTGTAATGTATCGACCCGACAGGGTCCCTTTCCTCGTTATAAATAAAAAATAAAAAAAAACATATGGGCAAGGAGATCGAAGTATACAGTTGTTTACTGACAGATGTTCTGGCAGTCCTAGTAACTAGTAGCAGGCATATACATATCCAGTCATCATATCCAAATAGGTACAAAATAAGATACCTTTTAAAATCAAATCATGCATAAGGTGTTTTTTTTTCTGCAGAACTGGTTGGTTTGAATATGGGGATCTATGTTTACACAGCTATAACAAATTACCCCATAATTTGTCTAATATGTATACTGTCTAGGATCATCAGCTCCATCTAGTGGCCATAATGCAGTATTTTTCTGAAATACCTGAATCTGAAAAACACAGTGTTGCATTCACTAGATGGAGCAGACGACCATAGGAAATAAACATATTAGACAATACAGGGATAATTTGTGATGGCTGATGGCTGTGCAAATGCTTGTGACATTTGTTCAGTATTTTTTTCTCAAAATATAAATAGACGCTTGGTATACTAAACACGATGAGATTATGAGACAAATGATCGTCCTTCTTTTTTTTTTTTTTTGCATGCTAGTCTCTATATCATTACTAAAGTTAAGAAAATTCTCACACGACAGAATAAAAATTTGTAAGTGATGTAACGTATTGTATTTATATTGTATTTTCGGCTGATTAAATGAAAATTGTACTATCTGGTATCATAAGAGAAAAAATGTCATGTTTATCCCTTTGGATAATTTCGGATAAACTGTCATGATCGGCTCTCGAAAGCTGTGTACTAATCAGATTATCGTACAATTGCTTCGAAAGCAGTATTTTTCATCCAAGAAACACATGGTTCATATCAGTAGGCTATAATAAATATAGCTTGTAGATGTTACTTATTTCAGTATTGCCAGATATGTCATTCTGCATGTTTGTACCTGCTTTAGACTTGTGTAGCATAGATCAGTTTGTTAAAGGAAATTATAATGGTTTGGGGGCATAACCTGTGTTACGAGAGTTTTGTCTTTTTGCTTGACTTCCTGGGCTGCAATATGGTCTTATGGAATGTTGCAGCATCACATCTTAGGCTTCATGTACACGGGATGTTTTTTCAACCTCTCCTGAACGATTTAACTTGACAGATAGTAACCCACGTTTAAAACGTCCATTTTGCCGCGTTTACATAATGCGTTTAGCAGAGTTTTGCCGCGTTTGCGTTTTAAAAAAAACGCCTGTAAACGAAACTCGGCTAAACGCGGGTTACCACATTTAGCCGCGTTTAGAAGCGTTTGGCGCTAGAAATGCCTCTTATGCCCCATACACACGATCGTTTTTCATGCCGTTAAAAATGCCATTAAAAAAAATGGCCATTAAAAATGATCGTGTGTAGGCTCCAGAGCATTTTTAACGACGTGAAAAACGGCCATTAAAAATTTCGAACATGCTCTCTTTTTTCACGTCGTTTTTCATGTCGTTTTTTTTAACGACGTGAAAAACGATAGTGTGTATGCTTTAACGACGTGAAAAAAAACGCGCATGCTCAGAATCAAGTATGAGACGGGAGCGCTCGTTCTGGTAAAACTAGCGTTCGTAATGGAGATAGCACATTCGTCACGCAGTCACGGACTGAAAAGCACGAGACTGAAAAGAGCGAATCGTCACTCAACAAACTTTACTAACATGAAGGGTGGCGCCATTCGAACGGAACTTCCCCTTTATAGTGCCGTCGTACGTGTTGTAAGTCACTGCGCTTTGCTTGATCGTTTTTTTAAATGATCGTGTGTGCGCAAGACAGGCTTGAGAGGAAACATGAAAAAAAACAACGTGAAAAACGGCAAGAAAAAAAATGGCAAGAAAAACGATCGTGTGTATGGGGCATTAGGCCTCATGTACACTGCTGCTGGTAAATGGACGTTTAGGCGCAGTTGGGCATTTTTTTTCAACTGCTCCTGAACTCTCCTCTATGTTATCTTATCATTACATGTACACAGGGTCGTTTCTAGGCAGTTGAGTTTAGAGGGTTTTTTTGGAACGCAAAAAAAATGGGTTCAGAAGCTGAGTTTTTAGAGGCATTTCAAATGCCAAACGCTTCTAAACTTGGTAACTCGCGTTTAGCTGCATTTTGTTTACAGGCGTTTTTCATTTTTGGCTATTTTGAAAAAAAAACTCTTCTAAGCGCAAACACGGGAAAACAACACTAAACCCGGCATGTAAACGTGGCAAAACTGACTTTTTAAACGTGGGTTACTATCTATCAAGTTAAATTATTTCAGGAGAGGTTGTAAAAATGTCCCGTGTATATTAAGCCTGAAGCCTCGTACACACGACCGGTTTTCTCGGCAAGAAACAACAAGAAAACTGCAGAGAGAGCTTTCTTGCCGAGAAAAACGTTCGTGTGTATGGTTTCTCGTCGAGAAAACTGCCGGGAATCTCGATGAGAAAAATAGAGAACCTGCTCTCTATTTTCTCATCAGGATTCTCGTTTTTCTCGTCTGGATTCTCGTCGGCCTGTTTCCCGACGAGAAAACCGGTCGTGTGTATGCTTTTCCGAGTCTTAAAAAAACGCGCATGCTCAGAATCAAGTATGAGACCGGAGCGCTCCTTCTGGTAAAACTAGCGTTCGTAATGGAGATAGCACATTCGTCACGCTGTAACGGACTGAAAAGCGCGAGGCTGAAAAGCGCAAATCGTCTCTCATCAAACTTTTTGCTAACACGCGATCAGCAAAAGCAGCCCAAGGGGTGGCGCCATTGAAATCGAACTTCCCCTTTATACTGCCGTTGTACGTCACCGCGCTTTACAACGACAAGATATTTAATTGACCGTGTGTATGCAAGGAAAGCTTGACAAGAATCTCGTCGAGAAAACCAACGTTTTTTTTTTACGACGGGATTCTCGGCCGTGTGTACATGGCTTGAGTAGTGATACACACTGATTGCGCTTTACTGTTCCGCTATTTTAGTGCAGGTATACAGTATTAGTCTTCTAAACCTGACAAGAAGTTCACTATGTGGTTTAGGAGATTTTCTTATTATGAGAGCTGCCAAGTTCCACGAGTCACATGAGACTAGAGTGACACATCTTGCATACACAAATAGCCAATTTGAATAAATCCCAGGGCTGTTATGACATGAGGAAGTAACAACACAGGTAAATGGTTCCTGTTCTCTAGGATGGTATGTATGCTACTGCTATCAAAACTCAATACTGATGTTTTCTTATCAGTTCTTTATCTTAAATATTACAAAATCTTTCTCAGATATTTATCAAGCCTAATCCAGTAAGACTATATACATGCAGCAGTTTGGCCCATCAGCGTAAATCCTCAATGTTTTTGGGTGCTCGGGTGGTGCAGAATTCATCCCTGCTGCCAGCAGACTATCAAAATGTTTGATATACTGAAATACACAGCTGGACACTGTACAGAGCATTACTTGCATTTAGGGCTGTATGCATTCAAGGACATATGCCCTGAACACAGCCACTGCGTATTTCAACCTGTCATAGATTTTGTCAGGCTTCTGGCAGCAGTGCTAGATGTTGCACTTGTGCCTTCCTGGATTGGACAATAATGGGCCATATCACCCTTGTGCATGTAGCCTAAGTAGCTTGTACTCCTTTTTTGGCTTTGATAAAAAAACAAAAAACAAACATTTTTATTAAAGCGGTAGTAAACCGCCGGAAAAAACCCTGCCAGACAATAGCATAATGTGCTAGTATGCATCGCATACTAGCACATTATGAAATACATTAGAACGAAGCTCCTGCAGCTCGTCCGCTCACCACCGAGGTGGCGAGCATGTTCCCTCAGCGTTTCTTCCGAGTTTGCGGGCTCCGACGGTATGAGTGGCGATGATGTCACTCCCATACATGCGCGCAGGAGTCCTCCATTCCGGCAAGTTCTGGCACAAGCCGCCGGACCTTCAGCGCACATGCGCCGCTGATGTCAGCGGCTGCATGAAGGGGGAATATCTCCTAAACTGTGCAGGTTTTATTATAGGCTTACCTGTAGGTAAAAATTACCAAGCGGGCTTTACAACCGCTTTAAGAGCAAAAAGATCCATACATTACAGACATCTCAAACATGTGGTTGAAGGTACGGAAAGTCATAGGCAATCCAAGTAACAAATATCATCAAAGCCACGGAGTATAACAATAGAAACAATACAGTCCTTCAAATTATATTGCAAACAAGGATACATCTGATAGCACAACTGCGTCCCAGAGCCGAGTTATTTCAACCCTACATTTTCTGTCTTGTGAGGTTCAAGAAAGGCCGCGTACAAGGACAAGAAAAGTAAAAAGAGCAAAAAGAAGAGGAAAGAAAAAAGGGGAAAAAATGGTGGGGGAGGGCAGAGGGAGGAGGAGAAGGGTCTTAAAGGGGAGTTCCAGGCTTTTTAGGTTTATTAAAAGTCAGCAGCTACAAAAAGTGTAGCTGCTGACTTTTAATAAACAGACACTTACCTGCTCCACGGTCCAGCGATGCGGCCGCCCGGAGCGTCGCTCCTTCCCCCCCCCCCTCTCCGGCGCCTCCATTCACTCTGTGGGCACCCGGCTGTGACAGCTTTCGGCTTCACGGCCGGGCACCCAATGCGCATGCGCTGCGCTCTAGGAGTGGACAGGTGATCTCCTGGGACCTGTCACGTGTCCCAGGAGATCACCTGGAGGGAGGGGCCGCCTAAGGCGAGAGGAGGAGTCGCCCCGGCCGGTCCCTGGGCGAAAAGGAGAAAGTGGGACAGGAAGTCCCACTCCTACCAAAGCCCCCACTCCCCCCCCCCAAAAAAAACATTACATGCCAAATATGGCATGTAAGGGGGGGGGTGAGGAGTGCTTAAAGCAGAAGTTCCACCTTTGGGTGGAACTCCGCTTTAAGTGTTACTAAACCCACAACAGTAAAATCGGTCTGTATATGCAGTTAGGCATGCTTGCTTGTTATACTCACTTTAAAACCAGGGTTTATTCTCTGCATTGTGTAAAATGCCTTTAGACGTAATATCCTACTGGAAGTATCTCACCAAAAATGAAATTTTTATTGCAGGGATGCATGAAATCTGATTTGTATCTTAGGGCAGGCTTCTGGGAAAATCAGTAAGCCAATCACACAAGCAGGAAATTATGTTTCTGGGGGGCGTTCTGTACACATTCTGTGTAAAGAACACCTCCAGGTAGCCTAACATGCATTGCATTTTACAGAAAATTACAGAGCTGCAGATTGAAAAGGAAAGGTAATTTTTAATCACTTAAAATGGAAGTAAACCCTCCTATCATTTTCAGGCAAGGAAGCTGCCATCTTGGCCTCTGTTTAATCTTTAACTGCCATGATGCTGCCCATGTGATCAGTTATGACACCAGCCATTGAATGGTTTGATAGTTTGGTTGAGAGCACAACCAATGTGACAGTTGGCATTCCCGGCATGCCGGGAATGTAACTGCTTTTTGAAACTGATAAATCGATGTGTTTACTTCCGCCTTAAGACCAGAAGGGTTTGCCCCCTTAATGACCAAGCCATTTTTTACGATGTGGCACTGCGCCACTTTAACTGACAATTGCGCGGTTGTGCGACGCTGTACCCAAATAAAATTTATGTCCTTTTTTTCCCCACAAATAGAGCTTTCTTTTGGTGGCATTTGATCACCTCTGCAGGTTTTTTTTTTGTTTGTTTTTTGCGCTATAAACAGAAAAAGACAGACAATTTTGAAAAAAAATATATATATTTTTAACCTTTTGCTATAATAATAATAATAATAATAATAATAAATATTCCTAAAAATGTAAAACAACAAATTTTTTCATCAGTTTAGGCCGATTTCTTTTTTTTTGTGGGATTGAGGTGGACAGATCGGACACTTTTGACAATTTTTTTGGGACCATTGACATTATACAGCGATCAGTGCTAAAAATATCCACTGATTACTTAGATGTCACTGGCAGGGAAGGGGTTAACACTAGGGAGTAATCATGTGTTAAGTGGGAGGTGTTTCTAACTGTGGGGGGAGTGTAGTGACTGGAGGAGGAGACAGATCGCTGTTCCTAATCACTAGGAACAGCAGATCTGTCTCTCCTCCCCTGAGAACGGGGATCTGTCTGTTTACATTGACAGATTCCCATTCCGTCTCTCTCAGGAGCGATCGCGGGTGGCCGGCGGAGGTCTTAAAGCGGCCAACATACAAAGACGGCGATTCACCCGGGAGAGCCAACCACGGTGGTTGGTCTTTAAGTGGTTAATAGCATTCAATTACAATATGACTTGTGTCACAATTGTATACGCTGTATTATTTTTTCTTTGCAATTTTTCTCCCGCAAAAGTGGATTTACCCTTTAAGGGAAATATAGGTTCAGGGTATAGGTGGGTCAGGGACTTTACCCGCTCCCCTATTCCTGTCCGTCCGCCCCTGATAGGACAGTTTCTGCTAATAGAATGTGGATCATAAGTGCATCTGAGAATCAGTAGGATTGAAAGTGTTCAGTAGTTTTGAAGTAGGAGTCCAGCACAAGAATGTATTTGTGAATTTTTTTTTATTCGCTCTTGAGAGATATGAATAAGTTCTTCCATCTCCTCTATTTTAGAGAGCCTGGCAAACCATTCTCTAATCGTCAGGATGTGTATAGACCGCCAATGTACAGGAGTCTTGTGCATTCACTGTATGCATAGCCAGTGAATTGTGATAGTCTTTTTTTGGACAGGGTCGTGTGGTATAAAAGAAATTGCGCTGGGGTAAAGTCCAGATTGAGCGTGATCACTTGTGCAATGAGATCATGGACCTCTCTCCAGAAGGGTTGGAGTAATTCACAAGACGACCAAATGTGGAGAATGAAGCCTTCAGCCCTCCCACATCTCCAATAAGTATTCAGCATGGAAGGGGAGAATTTTTGTAGGAGAGATATGTTCTTTACAATCTAGTTTCGATTTTATTGCAGTTTTTCTAAATAGCTACATTCAGGGAGCCTTTATGCGTGTATTCATAAACGGTATCCCATTCGTCATTTTCATTGGTTTTCTAACCGTAAACCGTGTAAATCTAGAAAAGCCCACGTAACTTTAAAATCTTTGGCAAAGCTGCTTTGCTTTTGCAAGGATGACAAGCAGGGGGACTCCAGTATCGTTGAAATGGCTAAATTCCCCCATGAAAACATTCATTGTTGATGGGGGAATGCCTCCTGCAAAAATGTTGTGTTCTGCCCTTGGGATTGGGGTACAACCAATCTGTCGGTGCAATCAGCCTGTGCCGGCAGCAATAGCTGCTAGCCGTAATTATTATTGTCTGCCAGTGGGTAGCCTTTGCAGCTTCCCACTGGCACGACACAATGATTACTGCTAGTGGCTTTAGCCGTTGACAATAATCTCATGCCAAAAATCCGACAGGCTGGATGTACCCAGGTCAATCAACTTGGGTACAATCAGCCTGCCCATTCATGGATCGAAATTCAGTTGGTCCCTGTTGAACCGGCTGAATTTCAAATCTGTAACAATGAAAATAATTAAATCCAGTAGGACCATGTTTTCCAGACCTGTTTGAGGGTCTTCGATTCATTTATTTTGCCTCACTTTGGCTTTCCAAAGTGAGATGGGGGGGAACAGGGCACCAGGTTCTTTCTACAGCTCCTGGCTGCGATATTTGTTTGGTAGATTTTTCTTGGTTCGGAGCTATGAAGATGGCCCATGTTTTGGAAAAGCAGGCACGTATTTTAAAACTGCAATGATTGGGTCAGTTAAATTTAGACCCAAAAGCAAACAATTATTATATTGCAGCTTACCAATTCTTAGATTTGATGGCTGCATGGTTTTTCTTTTTGAGGCTTTCTTTGCTTGAGATTTCATTTCCGCAGCTTTCAGACAGTACCCACCTCACACATCATTGACCCATTCTGTCAGTGTTCGCTATGGGAGAGCAGGAGCAGATAGATTTATTTTTCGTACATCACGGGACACAGAGCGACTTAGTCATTACTAATGGGTTATATAGTTTACCTTCAGGTGCTGGCACTGGCAACTTCCAAACCGGAAGTACCCTCCCCTATATAAGCCCCTCCCATCCGGGAGCACCTCAGTTTTTTGCCAGTGTCTAAGGTGTTGGCCAAAGAGTAACGTGTTTTCACTGGGCTTGTGTACAGGTTCTTTTACGGGCCTTAGTAAGCTGTTCCGGATCCCACCAAAAAAGCTTCATAGCTAAACGGTCGGTACCCGGGCCTTGCAGCAGAAGAGCAAGGTTTTGCCTGTAATGCCTCTCTTAGGAGGGCTGGACCCTGGGATCCAGAGCTCTGGTCATACCCACGACCAAGATGTTGTCTGTGCAGGGTGCTATACAGGTCCAGGGGAGTGGAATCCTTGGGAACCCGGTCCCTGAAGGTTTAATTACAATGCCTGCCGTGATAGGTGAAGTTTGGGCTTCTGTGGACCAAACAGAGTCCTGCGGCGGGGAACAGGTAAGTGGGGGCCCCCAGGAACTTGGTTCTATTGGGGGACCCCCAAGCCTAATTTGTCTTTCTGTCTGTTACCTAACGGTATTCCCGCTAATATCTGTGTATGCCTGTAACTACTGAAAATGTAAAAATTTAATAGTAGTCAAGAAAAAAAAAAAAAAAGGGACCGCGGTACCTGTGTTAAACCACTAGAGGCCGCTGTGGTCCATTTTTCTTGTCATGTGGATCTTTGGTTTTCTCAAGTCAAAAGATCCAGGCAGTTGGTAAGTTTCTCTGTGGGAATCCACTTCCTCTGCCCTGTTGCTGCGCTCATCTACCGCACAGGCCCTCCGGCAAAAAGGGCCCTGGCTCCTAGTCCCTGTTTGGTTTTCAAAAAGGGCGCCAATGGCGCACGGGCGCGGGCGCGTGCACGCGCCTCCTATGAAAAAAAAGGGGCGGGGCGGGTGGATGACGCTCGATGCGCGCCACGGCGCTTCTGCGCATGTGCAGGCGTCCCAGCTTGTATAAAGACACAGTACAAGTGTCAGCTGGATGCAAACAGAGCTAGCAACAAACAGTGGCACACAGAGGCGGTTGATGCAGGCATCCCCATAGAAAGGCACTTTATTGGACACCAGCTGGTATATAGCAGCAACTGTGTTAGACTATTACCAGCAAAATTGGTGTATGACGACGGGAATACCTCAGCTTTGTGCTTAAAGGATATGTCGTCCAGACGCTCCGGAAATAAGTCTTCCAGGAAGCCAAAGGGGTCTCCATCGGGCTCTGAGGATATTAGGGCATGCTTGTACTGCAGCAATCTCCCCTGAGAATTCAGAGGTCAGTAGCCGTAGAAACCCCGCAGGAGTGCCTGGTGCTGCGGCTGTCCCCAGTCCACCTGCGCCTGTATATATAACAGAGGAGGTTTTATCCTCAACTCTGGGAGGATTGGAAGAGAGATTAACAGCATTGATCGCTGCTTCCCTGTCACAGGGAAAGCGCGTCCGATCTCCGTCTCCTCCTTCAGAGTGCCTGTTAGTGGAGGAACAGCCCCACACAGAGATCGACCTACCTGAAGGGGATCAGGATGAGGTTGATTCAGTTATGGAGGAATCAACAGTGGAAGAACCTTTCTCAGCATCTCAGGCTGAAAGATTATGGGTTCAGTCTCTGACTAACATGGTCCGATCAGCATTTAAAATGCCTCTAGCGGAACCATCAACCACTACGGTTTCCTCGCTGGGGTCGCTAAAAGCTCCCCAGGCTGTCTGTTCCTTCCCAATCCACCCTTTATTAGAAGGGCTTATTTACCAGGATTGGGAGCATCCTGATAAAATATTTGCTCCCCCCCAAGAGATTTCCGGTGATCTATCCCATGGAGGATAAGTTCATAAAAAAATGGAGGGTCCCTACAGTGGACGCAGCCATCTCTTCTGTGAACAAATCACTGACATGTCCAGTAGATAATGTTCCAATGTTCAAAGACCCAATAGATAAAAAATTGGAGTCTTTACTAAAATCTGCTTTCTCTACAGCAAGCATGGTGACACAACCTGCGGTAGCAGCGATTGGAGTCTGCCAAGCAGTGAAAGATCAGTTGAAACAAGTCTTAAGGGACTTACCAGATCAGCAGGCTCTTGCCCTAGCTGACCTGCCTAGAGCCTTGTGTTTTGCGGTGGACGCCATAAAGGATACAATCCAACAGGCCTCCCGCTTTACGCTGTCTGTAGTACATATGCATAGGCTTCTGTGGCTCAAAAACTGGTCTGCTGAAGCTCCCTGTAAGAAACTGCTGGTTAGCTTCCCATTTCATGGAGAACGCTTATTTGGAGAAGATCTGGACAAATATATCCAGAAAATTTCTGCCGGTAAAAGTTCACTCTTACCGGTTAAGAACAAGAGTAGAAGTCCTTCTTTTAAGAGGCCTACTTCTCCAGTCCCGGGCACATCGGCTGTGAAACAGTTCCGACGGCCTCCGCGGTCAAATTCAGGGGGCAGAAATCAGGGGCAATCACAGGGTAACAAGAAGCCCTGGATCAAGAGAGGTACAAAACCTCCCCCCAAGTCATGAAGCGTTGCCCCCACTCAATCGGGTGGGGGGAAGGCTTCAGTTGTTCAGAGACCTGGCGGGACACCATCAGCGACAGATGGGTGCTCTCCGCAGTAAGTCTGGGATACAAGCTGGAGTTAAAAGGCACTCCTCCTGCCCAATTTATGAGGTCAAACGTGCCAAGAGATCCCCAGAAGAGAGGATCCCTCCTTCTGGCACTAGAACAACTATTGCTCCAAGGTGTAATCATGAAGGTTCCCCTGGAAGAAAGCGGATTCGGGTTTTACTCGAACCTTTTCACAGTCCCCAAACCAAATGGAGACGTGAGGCCCATATTAAATCTAAAAGGGCTAAACAAGTTCCTAAATATCAGGACTTTTCGAATGGAGTCGATCCGATCGGTGGCCACCGCCCTACAAGGGCAGGAATGGTTAGCCTCGATCGACATAAAGGATGCTTATCTGCATATTCCCATCTTTCCGGCCCACCAGAAATTTCTACGCTTTGCAGTAGAAGGGCGCCATTTTCAGTTCAGAGCCTTACCTTTCGGTCTGGCCACAGCACCACGAGTGTTCACAAAGGTTCTGGCCCCACTATTGGCCAATCTAAGAACACAAGGTGTAACGATAATGGCATATCTAGACGACCTGCTACTAATAGACCACTCAGTGGAAAAGCTGGAAGTAGCTATTCACAAGACAATCAAGTATCTGGAATATCACGGTTGGATTATCAACCGGGACAAGTCAGCTCTAAGACCAGTCAAAAGTCTGGAATACTTAGGGCTAAGGCTGGATTCAAATCAGAGAAAGATTTTCTTACCTCCAGAGAAGGTGTCGTCTTTAAAAGATTTGACCCACTTAGTGGGTACAAAAAGAAAACCATCCATACGCCTGTGCATGAGGCTGCTGGGAAAAATGGTGGCTTCATTCGAAGCAGTACCCTACGGTCAATTCCATTCAAGGAATTTGCAAAGGGCCATACTGTCAGCCTGGAACAAAAAAGTTCAGGCTTTAGACTTACCAATGTCCCTGTCCCCTTCCGTTCGCAAGAGCCTCCATTGGTGGTTGGTGCCCCAGAATCTGGAAAAAGGGAAACCCTTCAGTCCGGTTTCTTGGAAGGTGGTCACTACAGATGCCAGCCTCATAGGCTGGGGGGCAGTACTGGAGCAATGGTCTCTCCAGGGCAAGTGGTCAGAAGCAGAAAAGGCCCTGCCCATCAATCTCTTAGAGATACGAGCAGCCCGGTATGCCCTAGTAACATGGACATCCAAACTCCAAGGGTCCCCTGTCAGAATTCAATCAGACAATGCCACAGCAGTGGCATATATCAATCACCAGGGTGGCACCAGGAGTCGTGCAGCCCAGAGGGAAGCAAATTGCATCCTGGAGTGGGCAGAAAGATATGTCCCAGCCATATCCGCGGTTTTCATCCCAGGAGTGGAAAATTGGAGAGCGGACTTTTTAAGTCGCCAACAATTATGCCCGGGGGAATGGTCTCTTCACCCCGAGGTTTTCCAGGCAATATGCCAGCGGTGGGGAACACCGGATGTAGATCTGCTAGCATCCAGATTCAACGCAAAGGTGGACAGATTTGTGTCTCGCACAAGGGATCCCCTAGCTTGCGGCTCGGATGCTCTAGTGTTCCCTTGGGATCAGTTCAAGCTGATATATGCATTCCCACCGCCACAATTGTTACCGCGATTAATCCGCAGAATCAGGGTAGAAAGGAAACCAGTGATTCTGGTGGCTCCAGCGTGGCCCCGAAGGGCATGGTACGCGGAGATTGTAAAAATGTCAGTGAGGAGTCCTTGGACCCTCCCACATCGTCCGGACCTGCTGTCGCAAGGACCGATATACCACCCTTCCTTACCAGCCCTAGGTTTGACGGCCTGGCTATTGAAGCCCACATTCTGAAAAAGAGAGGGCTCTCTAATTCTGTGGTATCTACCATGATCAATGCCAGGAAGCCGGTATCCAGGCAGATCTATTATAGGATCTGGAAGGCGTACATTACGTGGTGTGAGGCCAAGAAATGGCATCCACGTAAGTACGTGATAGGTAGGATTTTGGACTTCCTACAGTGGGCTGTAGATAGGAAGCTGGCCTTGAGTACTATCAAGGGTCAGATTTCGGCCTTGTCAATATTTTTTCAAAGGCCCTTGGCTTCGCATTCACTAGTCAAAGCTTTCATACAAGGAGTGATGCGTATTAGCCCTCCGGTTAGTATTCCCATATGTCCATGGGACTTAAACCTGGTTCTGTCGGTTCTACAGAAACAACCGTTTGAACCATTGCAACACATTTCCTTGGTTCTTCTCACCAGGAAATTGATTTTCTTAGTAGCCATTTGTTCGGCTAAAAGAGTATCGGAATTAGCCGCCTTGTCCTGTAAGGAGCCATATCTGGTTGTCCATAAGGACAGAGTAGTATTACGTCCTCATCCAGCCTTTCTTCCTAAGGTGGTATCGAGGTTTCATTTGAACCAAGATGTGGTTCTTCCTTCTTTTTTCCCCAAACCTAGCTCGGTAGAGGAAAAGTTATTACATTCTTTGGATGTAGTAAGAGCAGTTAAAGCTTATCTAAAAGCCACTGCTCAGATTCGCAGAACGGATACTTTGTTTATTCTGCCGGAAGGCCCTAGAAAGGGTCAGGCAGCATCAAAATCTACTTTAGCCAAGTGGATTCGACAGGTCATAATACAAGCCTATGGCTTGAGAAAGAGACCGCCTCCGTTCAAAGTTAGGGCGCACTCCACAAGAGCAGTTGGAACTTCATGGGCAGTGCATCACCAGGCCTCCCTAGCTCAAGTCTGTAAGGCCGCAACATGGTCTTCAGTACACACGTTTACTAGATTCTACCAGGTAGACGTTAGAAGTCAGGAGGATGTCGCCTTTGGGCGCAGTGTGTTGCAGGCCACAAAAGATCCTCATGCCTGATGGCGCCCAGCTTATGTATCCCTCCCCTCATTTGGCATTGCTTTGGGACGTCCCATTAGTAATGACTAAGTCGCTCTGTGTCCCGTGATGTACGAAAAAGAAAAGGATTTTTATAACAGCTTACCTGTAAAATCCTTTTCTTGGAGTACATCACGGGACACAGAGCTCCCACCCCTCTTTTGGGACACTTATTGCTTTGCTACAAAACTGAGGTGCTCCCGGATGGGAGGGGCTTATATAGGGGAGGGTACTTCCGGTTTGGAAGTTGCCAGTGCCAGCACCTGAAGGTAAACTATATAACCCATTAGTAATGACTAAGTCGCTCTGTGTCCCGTGATGTACTCCAAGAAAAGGATTTTACAGGTAAGCTGTTATAAAAATCCCTTTTTTGCAGTCACCACATGTTCCTACATTCTTTCAATGTAATTATATTAGGTTTTTAAAAAGATTATCAGATATCGTTTTTGAATCATTTTTCATATTTTTCTTTACAGGTGAAACATGGCAAGACAAATGTTTGATTTGGATGAGCCAGTAAGTATTAAGTCTGAAAACTATTTAACCCTTTTGCTGTCAAAGATGTTTTTGTGGGGTTTTTTTGCAGACATACAAAAAAAAAAAATGTAGGCCTTTTAGATTAGTTTAAACCCCCAAACAGTATAATGGACCCCTAATGTCTTCCTTGCACTCATATAAAGCTAATCTAGCCCAAATTGCACTCCATTAGCTTCTTCCCCAGCCACATCAGCCGGAGAAAATGACAGCAGAAGTGACAAAACCCTTGTTGCTTTCATGTTCTTACTAGGTAGGAGAGATCAGCAACCACCATGAGGTGGGATGACGGAGCCCAGGAAACATGGTGTAGGACTTGAATGATGCGCGCGCGCGTGTGTGTGTGTGTGTGTGTGTGTGTGTGTGTGTGAGAGTGGGGGGGGGGGGGCTGAGGGGTGAATGTATTGGGGGTTTTGTGAAAAGTGGACAGTAAGCCTGTAAGAAATTAAATGCACAGCAGCCAGGAGCATATATAACGCCTTCCCCACCACAGCTCCTGGGGTATCAGTTTAAAAATTGTTTCTAGGATATAGCTTTAGTAACAATACTTTCCTCTAATGAAATGCGGGGAAGAGACAGATGAATGACAGGATCCCTCTCTCTATTCACAAGTGTTGCATTCTGTGAAAACTATACAAGCACCTTTCTGAATAAAGATAAGGAAAGAAAGGGGTAGACAGCTGTCTGGTGGACAAAAATTTAGCATTTTGAAAGGAACATGTCATTACTGCAGGAAACATTTTTACACTTGGAAAAAAAGTTTTACACTTTAATCATACTTACCTAAGTGGATGCAGCATCGGTCCGATGCTGATCTGTCCCCCGCTGCCCCTAACAGCGAGAACAAAGCGATTAAACACCGCTGATTGATCGGTTCTCACAGCTCCCCGAGCAGAGTGCTGGTGACTGTCAGTCAGCAGCTCTCTGCTCTGCCCCATCCCCACAGGGGAGTGATCCATAGGAGAAGCACAGCCAAATGAATTTTAGCTGTACTTCTCCTTTAACTAAACTTCTTCTTTAAGCTTCTGCTTAAAGCTGAACTCCAGGGAAATGTAAAAACTACCCTTACCCATTCTGCAAGTGTTAAATGCTCATATTTGTCTAGAGTACCAGTAAGAAGCAGTTTTACTTATCTTATCCCTCACTGCTCCTGATTTGTGTCTTCACTTACAATTCAGGACTGCTGATTGTGCATTGTGCAAAATGACATCAGAGGGACAGAGCACTGAAGAGAGAGAAGACTTTGGGAAACCAGTAGCACAGGGAGAAAGAAGCCTGTGGGAGCGAGGGATATGGTAAATACTGCTTTTTAATGGTTCTCTAGGCAAAAATGGGCATTAAACCCTTGGTTACCCCACTGCAAGAGAAATTTTACCTGCGTTCAACTTTAAAGTGTTATTTTCCTATTTTTAAAGTAGAACTGTGGCATCAGGTAGGATTTTCTTACAGAAGAAACTCTAAATGCCTTTTCTACAATAAATGCTTCTTAAAGTATAACTAAAAGCAAAACTTTTTTATTTTAGTTTTGGATAGAGTGCAGAGGGATTGGAACGCTTGTCAGTTTTTATTGTTGACTGTGTCCGCATTAGGAAGATTAATCCCATTTGTCCTGTTTATCATTAAAAATCCCAAATTTTGTGTTGTCCCCAGAAAAGTAATAGAGGGGATATCTTCCTATGGGGACGCTAGTTCTGGTGACCTGGGGGCAACGCTGTATCTTGGCCTAGGCTGACAAGGCAAAAGCCTAGGGCGGCACTTTGCAGGGGGGCAGCACGAAAATAGTCCCCGCCTGCTTGCGCTACACTTTTAGTGTAGCGCCAGTCTTATGGGGTGGATTCGTCCGGGAGGCTAATCGGTCTGGAGCTACCATACAGCAGCCTTTTCTACTTTTAACTGTCCTAACATCACAGCGAACCTCTCATCTAATTTTTTAGCTACAGAGAGATAGATGCTATGTCAGGAGGCTAAAACTGGAGGAGACCAGTAGAGTAAAGAGGAGGAGCTCACTGTGTGAGGAGACCCCATGTCGGGAGAGGTGCAGTGGAGACACGTGAAGGGAGCCAGCAGACTGTAAGTACCCAGGCTGAAAGGAAAACCACACCAGTTGAGTGGAAATTGGAGGACAACTACCTAGCTGCCATGGGGCTTCTAATCTGGATAGTAGGGATGAGGCAGATGCAAGGGAGACTGAGATGGTCAGCTACACTTAGGAAGTAGGTAGTAAGACTTAACTGAAAACCTTTAGGTGATCACAATCTAATATATATACTGTATATACTAGAAACCCCTGAGGGCTTTCGAGCTTGCAGTAATGCATGTGGCAGTTAATTTTTAGGAAATCTTCTTATTTATTTGCCTTTGGTAGAGGAGTTGCTATATATTATAGTGACTTGCCATAGATATCAGCTACTGGTAATCTATATAGGAGGTAAGTGTTAATGTTTATACAGTAGCTGACTAGATTATATAGCATGGGGTAGCCAGGGTAAAAGGAAAGCTACACTATTTGGGTGAAACTTGCATGGCACTTACCTAGTTGCCAAAGGGCTTTTAATCTAGGGATGGTGCAGACACAAGGGACACTGACACGGTCACCTAAACCAGGGCAGGTAGGTAGTATGACTGCTGATGATTGCTGATGAGAAAAAAAAAACCAGATGGATTTATTTGTTCCTGCCCCCAATCCTTCCTTTGCTCAATGCCTAGACTGCATATCTTCATCACTGTGCTATATGTTTTCTGATACACCACTGGCATGGTTATATCATCTTAGTCCTTTCCATAAATTTCCATAGCAGAAATGTGTGCTTAAAGTAGAACTATAGGCAACACTTTTTTTTTTTTTTTCATTTTGGATGGAGTAAGGGAGGGTTATAGCCTGTCAGTGTATTGTTTGCCATCCCTGTCCCATTGCAGAGATTTCTCTTAATTTCCTGCCCCATAGCCAAACAGGAAGTGAGAGGAAATATCTGCAAATTAAGCAAAGCCTTTGCCCCCCTTCCAGGCCCTCAGAACTAGTGCCCCACTGGAAAATTTAAGGGTGGGTCTTAAACAGGAAGGGGTGTGGCCTTGACACAAGGGGGTGGGTTATATTTAAATTAGGGGGTGCCCGAGTTTAGTCAGGCCTAGGGCAGCACAAAACCTAAATACGCCACTGCCTGGGGGTCTCCAAGGAATTCCCCTAATTTGCAGGCATTTTTGGCTGTGGGACAGGAAGTGAAGGGACATCTTACTATGGGACACAGATGGTGAACAGAAACCTGACGACAGGGGTTATAATCCTCCCTTGCTCTATCAAAAATAAAATAAAAAGTTTTGCCTATAGTTCTACTTTAAGCTGGTCATAGGTGGATCAAAATTTGTCTGGTTTAGCAGGGACTGGACAAATTTTGATCCATGTAGCTAATGATCGACTTCTGTGGAACAGGCTTTGTTGGAATTTTTTTCTTGATAAGCAGTTTCAGTCAATGGGGTGATCAGTGTATTTTGACAGCAGAGCAGGGGTTTCCTCTATCCATCTCAACTGTGTGGTTGGAGGAATCTGTTAAATTTTTTTTCGATGGCCAGCCTTACCTGCTTGCTAGCAAATTCCAAAGAAGGTATATTGAGCTGCACATGTGCATCTCAGCATGCACTTGATGCCAGGATGAATTAACTCTTGCGAGCATACACCAGAGTTGCATTATTCCGGGATAGCCTTATTCTGGGATAGCCAAAATGATGGATCCTAAAGAAGAAACCTTTAGAGATGTCAGTGCTAGTAAGGGAGCTTGCAGATGTGGTATCACTAGAGAGGAGGCATGTGTAGTGGAATTTAGTTCTGCTTTAACCTATAATCTAGCTAGCACATACGGTACACCTTTATAGCTGCGCAAACATATGCATATCAAAGAACTAATGCTGCATGCTTTACATTTGTAAAGCACAGTACTATACGTTATAAATGAGATGTTATAATATGGACAGTAGATGCCATAGCGGGTTTTAACATTGTACATACATGGAAATATTATACGTTGTATGTTGGTTTATGTATTAAACAATGTGCTGGTTGAGGTTGGAGCTTTAACTTTTTGCTCTGGCGGGTTTGCTTACACACAGATAGATACGGCTGATCAATCAGTTCACTGAGCACCTAGATCTATAATAATTTGATCAGGTATGCTGGACACATTTTCTCCTGTTGTATCATTGACCATAAAATAATAGGCAACACTACGTTCAAAAAACCAAAATTAATCACCACATCTCTAACTACTCACGCCAAGTAGCAGAAAATCTTGAGGCCTAATCCCCACGGGCGTTTTTGAGCGTTTTTTACAGCTTAAAAACGCCTGTCCATGTTAGTCTATAGCTTCATGCCCACCTAGGCGTTTTTGAGCTGTAAAGAGCATAGGCGTTTGTAAGCTGTAAAAAAAACCCAGGACCAGTGCGTTCCTCAGCGTCAGAATTAGGCAGAAAAAAACGCGAGCGTCAAAAAACGCGCAAAAACGCGCACTAACGCGCAAAAAACGCGCACTAACGCGCGGTCGCGTTTTTAGCTCCGACGTTTTTTTTTTTTTTCAAAAAAAAAATATTTACAATAACATGGACAGGCGTTTTTAAGCTGCAAAAAACGCAGCTGTAAAAACGCCAGTGGGCATGAGGCCTGAATGTGCAGCATGGATGAAATAAATTCAGTCATACATTTTGTCAGTTATATAAGGTTACTGTATCCTTAGGCTCTACTTTATATGTTACTATGTTTACAATGTCAGTGAACATGGCACATATTTCTTTCATTCATTTCTAAAGGCAAGACACAGATAACATGTTTGAAGGTCAATGAAGCGCAACTTTCAAGATAGTATTTTCTAGTGTTTCCACAAGTTCAATATTCAATATACTGTATACTATAGTATGTCACTTTTACAATGCTGTACAGTTTTGTTTTAATGCATTACATTTTAACATTTATGGCACTTTGTTGTGCATTTTAAAGAACATGTTGCAGATGGAGAAACAATTTTGCAATATGATACTTGAATACTGATCTTTTTGCAGGGTTTGACAAATTTGCCTTGAATCTAGGGGCCAGCTAAAAAAGTTAGGAGCCAGTTTGTACGCATGCGTGGCAATATGTAACGTGTATCATGTATGTACATGCATATATATGAGGTGGGCCTCAAGAAAAAAAAATGTAGGGGGGTTGTGTGTGTGGGGGGGGGGGGGGGGGTTGGAGTAGTCTAGATTTTATGTACTTGGGTGTAACTTACTGTATATACTTGAGTATAAGCCGAGTTTTTCAGCACATTTTTTTGTGCTGAAAATGCCCCCCTCGGCTTATACTCGAGTCACCTTTCTTGCGCCTGATCTCCCGGACTTTGGGGACCTGGTACCGGCTATCCGTAGGTCCCCTGGACCCCAAACTTGGCACACAAACTTGGCTCTACAAGTGTGCTAAGTTTGTTGTCCGTAGGACCTACAGTCAGGGAGCAGCGATTTTTTTTTTCAAACCTGGGCACCCCTTCCATAGACTCCAATGTTAAATGGTAATTTCTCAGGTGATTTTGGGACCTGGTACCGGCCGGTCGTAGGTCCCCTGGACCCGAAACTTGGCACACATGTAGCCCCACTCTTCCTCTACAAGTGTGCAAAGATTTTTGTCTGGGGAACCTACGGCCGGGGAGCACCGATTTTTTTCAAACCCAGGCACCCCTTCTATAGACTCCAATGTTAACCACTTAAGCCCCGGACCATTTGGTAGCTAAAGGACCAGAGGTGAATTCAGAATTTTGCACTGCGCTGCTTTAACTGTAAATTGTGCGGACATGCAATGTTGTACCCATACGAAATTTGCGTCCTTTTCTTCCCACAAATAGAGCTTTCTTTTAATGGTATTTGATTGCCTCTGCGATTTTTATTTTTTGCGATATAAACGGAAAAAGACCGAAAATTTTGAAAAAAAAATGATATTTTCTACTTTTTGTTATAAGAAAAATCGAATAAACTCAATTTTAGTCATACATTTAGGCCAAAATGTATTCAGCCACATGTCTTTAGTAAAAAAAAATGTCAATAAGCGTATATTTATCGGTTTGCGCAAAAGTTATAGCGTTTACAAACTAGGGTACATTTTCTGGAATTTACACAGCTTTTAATTTATGACTGCCTATCTCATTTCTTGAGGTGCTAAAATGACAGGGCAGTACAAACCCCCCCCAAATGACCCCATTTTAGAAAGTAGACACCCCAAGGAAATTGCTGAGAGGCATGTTGAGCCCATTGAATATTTTTTTTTTTTTTTGTCCCAAGTGATTGAATAATGACAAAAAAAAAAATTACAAAAAGTTGTCACTAAATGATATATTGCTCACACATGCCATGGTTATATGTGGAATTGCACCCCAAAATACATTCTGCTGCTTCTCCTGAGTACGGGGATACCACATGTGTGGGACTTTTTAGGAGCCTAGCCGCGTACGGGCCCCCGAAAACCAAGCACCGCCTTCAGGATTTCTAAGGGCGCAAATTTTTGATTTCACTCCTCACTACCTATCACAGTTTTGAAGGCCATAAAATGCCAAAATAGCACAAAACCCCCCCAAATGACCCCATTTTAGAAAGTAGACACCCCAAGGAAATTGCTGAGAGGCCTGTTGAGCCCATTGAATATTTTTTTTTTTTTGTCCCAAGTGATTGAATAATGACAAAAAAAAAAATTACAAAAAGTTGTCACTAAATGATATATTGCTCACACATGCCATGGTTATATGTGGAATTGCACCCCAAAATACATTCTGCTGCTTCTCCTGAGTACGGGGATACCACATGTGTGGGACTTTTTAGGAGCCTAGCCGCGTACGGGCCCCCGAAAACCAAGCACCGCCTTCAGGATTTCTAAGGGCGCAAATTTTTGATTTCACTCCTCACTACCTATCACAGTTTTGAAGGCCATAAAATGCCAAAATAGCACAAAACCCCCCCAAATGACCCCATTTTAGAAAGTAGACACCCCAAGGAAATTGCTGAGAGGCATGTTGAGCCCATTGAATATTTTTTTTTTGTCCCAAGTGATTGAATAATGACAAAAAAAAAAAAAATTACAAAAAGTTGTCACTAAATGATATATTGCTCACACATGCCATGGTTATATGTGGAATTGCACCCCAAAATACATTCTGCTGCTTCTCCTGAGTACGGGGATACCACATGTGTGGGACTTTTTAGGAGCCTAGCCACGTACGGGACCCCGGAAACCAAGCACCGCCTTCAGGATTTCTAAGGGCGCAAATTTTTGATTTCACTCCTCACTACCTATCACAGTTTTGAAGGCCATAAAATGCCAAAATAGCACAAAACCCCCCCAAATGACCCCATTTTAGAAAGTAGACACCCCAAGGAAATTGCTGAGAGGCCTGTTGAGCCCATTGAATATTTTTTTTTTTTTTGTCCCAAGTGATTGTATAATGACAAGAAAAAAAAATTACAAAAAGTTGTCACTAAATGATATATTGCTCACACATGCCATGGTTATATGTGGAATTGCACCCCAAAATACATTCTGCTGCTTCTTCTGAGTACGGGGATACCACATGTGTGGGACTTTTTAGGAGCCTAGCCACGTACGGGACCCCGGAAACCAAGCACCGCCTCCAGGATTTCTAAGGGCGCAAATTTTTGATTTCACTCCTCACTACCTATCACAGTTTCGAAGGCCATAAAATGCCAAAATAGCACAAAACCCCCCCCCAAATTACCCCATTTTGGAAAGTAGACACCCCAAGCTGTTTGCTGAGAGGCATGGTGAGTATTTTACAGCTCTTATTTGTTTTTGAAAATGAAGAAAACATTTTTTTTTTTTTTTCAATTTTCAAAACTTTGTGACAAAAAGCGAGATCTGCAAAATACTCACAATACCTCTCAGCAAATAGCTTGGGGTGTCTACTTTCCAAAATGGGGTCATTTGGGGGGGTTTTGTGCCATCTGGGCATTCCATGGCCTCCGAAACTGTGATAGGCAGTGAGTGAGAAGTGAAATCAAAAATTGACACCCTTAGAAAGCCTGAAGGCGGTGCTTGGTTTTTGGGGTCCCGTACGCGGCTAGGCTCCCAAAAAGTCTCACACATGTGGTATCCCCGTACTCAGGAGAAGCAACAGAATGTATTTTGGGGTGTAATTCCACATATGCCCATGGCATGTTTGAGCAATATATCATTTAGTGACAACTTTGTGCAAAAAAAAAAAAATAATAATAATTTTTTCCGCAACTTGTGTCAACATATAAAATATTCCATGGACTCGACATGCCTCTCAGTATATAGCTTGGGGTGTCTACTTTCCAAAATGGGGTCATTTGGGGGGGTTTTGAACTGTTCTGGCATTTTATACACAACATTAGGAAGCTTACATCCACTCTTCTAACCACTTGAAGACAAAGTCCTTTTTGACACTTTTTGTTTACATGAAAACATTTTTTTTTTTGCAAGAAAATTATGTTGAACCCCCAAACATTATATATATTTTTAAAGCAAAGGCCCTACAGAATAAAATGGTGGGTGTTGCATTTTTTTTTCTACACAGTATTTGCGCAGCGATTTTTCAAACGCATTTTTTTGGGAAAAAATACACTTTTTTTAATTTCAATGCACTAAAACACACTATATTGCCCAAATGTTTGATGAAATAAAAAAGATGATCTTAGGCCGAGTACATAGATACCAAACACGACATGCTTTAAAATTTCGCACAAACGCGCATTGGCGACAAACTACATACATTTTTAAAAGCCTTTAAAAGCATTTACAGGTTACCCCGTTAGATTTACAGAGGAGGTCTACTGCTAAAATTACTGCCCTCGATCTGACCTTCGCGGTGATACCTCACATGCATGGTGCAATTGCTGTTTACATATGACGCCAGACCGACGCTTGCGTTCGCCATTGGGCAAGAGCAGGGCAGGACAGGGGTGCTTTTTTTTTTTTTTAAACTGTTGCTTCCATATTTATTTATTTTTATCACTTTTATTGTTATCTCAGGGAATGTAAATATCCCCTATGATAGCAATAGGTAATGACAGGTACTCTTTTTTGAAAAAACTGGGGTCTATTGGACCCTAGATCTTTCCTCTGCCCTCAAAGCATCTGACCACACCAAGATCGGTGTGATAAAATGCTTTCCCAATTTCCCAATGGCGCTTTTTATATCCGGGGGGGGGCATTCCCTCCCACTGCTTGTAAAAGCAGTCCAGAGGCTAATTAGCCACTAGGATTGCTTTTACATGAAAGCCGGCCGCTGGCTGAAAAGAATGATACCAAGATGATACCTAAACCCGCAGGCATCATTCTGGTATAAACATTCAAAGTCCAGCAACATACCAGTACGTTGCTGGTCCTTGTTGGACATGTATTGTAATCTTTTTTTTCATGCAGCCTGTTGGCTGAACGAAAAAAAAAGATTGATCGGTGGGTATGCCCACCATTAGAATACCGCCCTTCATCCACCCACTTCTAATGATGGGCATACATGCACCATTTATATATGCCGAAGCATGGGGGCATCTTCTCGCAAAAGTTATGCCGCGTACATATGGTCAGACTTTTCCACAGGCAAGCCTCCGTCGGAATTTCGACCGTATGTACGCGGCATTAGGAGCAAAATCGCTCCTCCGCTCCTGCTGCCCCAATGCTTCGGCATATATGCTTTTTTTTTTTAACTGTGGTGGTGAAATTACCTCCTACAGCACTGGAGTCGCAGGGATCAGGCCTGTCTCTGCGAACGCTGCAGTTATGTGTGTTGTGTTTTGCAAGTGACAGTGATCGATCGATACTGCACTTCGGTGGCCTAGGCTGGACGGAGGGGCAAAACGCAGGTGCTAGCAGGTATCTGGGCTGATTCCGCTAACACTGCGTTTTTGAGAACCCTAAACTGCTGGGGACGCTAGTATAGATCTGATCAGATCAGATATTGAGCTGATCAGATACTATACCACTAAGGGGGGTGTATGCTTCACGTGTGGGTGTTAGCGCTACTGGCACTAACCTGACGCTGCCTGGGGTGTGACGCAGACCCTCTCTGACGCTAAAACCTAACTGATATCACCCGCCGGGCGATCAGGGGGTTAAACCTTTATTGGGTTATATACGGCGGGTGCCCTGACACTATAAAAAGCAAACTAACTAACCAGCGTCACCCGTAACACTTCTATGATGATCACTGGTGAAAGGGTTAACTATGGGCAATTAGGGGGTTAAAACCTTTATTAGGTAATATATGGGGGTACCTGACGCTATATAAAAACCTGACGGCGAACCTAAAAAAAAAATACTGGCTACCTATCGGCATCACCGACACTAAGACAACGATCATAAAAACGATTGCTTAGCGACAGTGGTGATAGGGGGTGAAAGGGTTACCTGGGGGGCGATCAGGGGGTTAAACCTTTATTAGATAATATATGGGGGTACCTGACGCTATAAAAACCTGCGGCGAACCTAAAAAAAATTACTGGCTACCGATCAGCATCGCCGACGCTAAGACATCGATCAGAAAAATTATCGCTTAGTGACAGTGGTGATAGGGGGTGAAAGGGTTACCTGGGGGGGCGATCAAGGGGGTTAAACCTTTATTAGGTAATATATGGGGGTACCCGACGCTATAAAAACCTGCGGCGAACCTAAAAAAAATTACTGGCTACCGATCAGCATCGCCGACGCTAAGACATCGATCAGAAAAATTATAACTTAGTGACAGCGGTGATAGGGGGTGAAAGGGTTACCTGGGGGGCGATCAAGGGGGTTAAACCTTTATTAGATAATATATGGGGGTACCTGACGCTATAAAAACCTGCGGCGAACCTAAAAAAAATTACTGGCTACCGATCAGCATCACCGACGCTAAGACATCGATCAGAAAAATGATTGCTTAGTGACAGTGGTGATAGGGGGTGAAAGGGTTATCTGGGGGGTGATCAGGGGGTTAAACCTTTATTAGGGGGGGTTAGGGGGCTACACTGGACCTAAAACTAAATGTACTGACACTTTTACAGTCACAAATGTCACTGATTGCAGTGATCACTAAATAAATGGTCACTGCAATCAGTGACACTGTGACTGGGGGCTGGGGGGTGATCTGGGGGGGCGATTTATGTGCCTATGTGTCCTGGTGTCAGTGTGCTGTTTTGTGTACTAACCTGGCATCTTCTCCTGTACGGCGCTCGGTATATGTGAGCGCCCCAGGAGAGATGACATCACTTCCTCCTTCCTGGCAGGCAGGGGAAGCTCTCTCATTCGCCGGGAGCGATCGAGAGGGGGTGGCCGGAATCGAACGGCCGTCCCCTCATGCCGGATCGCTCCCGAAGGTAAAACGACCGCTCACTGTAAAGAAGGGGGGTCCGATCGGACCCCCCAACTATACAAAGGCAATCACGTACATATACGTGATTCTGCCTGTCGGTGCCATTCTGCTGACGTATATTTACAGTGGGCGGTCGTTAAGTGGTTAAACATCAGTCTAGTCATGGACACAGTGAGGCATGGGCACAGTGAGGCATGGACACAGTGAGGCATGCACATGGACACAGTGAGGCATGCAGATGGACACCCCTAGGCTTATACTCGAGTCAATACGTTTTCCCAGTTTTTTGTGGTAAAATTAGGTGCCTCGGCTTGTATTCGGGGCGGCTTATACGGTACATTTTTTACAACTTAAAAAAAAATAGATCTATTTTCCTTAACTTTTCTTTTTCATCACAGCCCTATGTGATGGAAAGTTAAGGAAAATATATATATATATTTTTTAAACTGTAAAAAATGTAAGTTACACCCAAGTACATAAAATCTAGACCACTCACAACCCCCCCCCCCCTTCAATTTTATTTTTTCTTGAGGCCCACGTGCGGGTCCCCGTTGACAGTTTACCTGGCCATGAAGGTAGGTAAAAATTTCAATGCAGTGGGATCTGCACTGCATTACATTCAGTGGAGCACAGGGGAGGCATGCAGGGTCTTTTAGACTCTGCATGTCTTTCTAAAGAGAACCTGTCTCCAAAAAATCATAACATAGGGGATTTTTGTCAAGTTTGTCCGCTTTCCTCCCTCCCCTCTAACCTGTGCCACCTGCTTTGCTGGCCCCAGGCCCGCAGATGGGCAAGCGGAGCCTGTGATACATAGCAGACGATGCGGGCCAGGGGAGGAGGCACTTTAACCACGTGTGTGGAAGCATTCGGGTGGCAGCAGGGATAAATGGAGAAAACTACCTTCCCGGTGCCTGAAACTGCATGTCCCGGGCATCAGGTGATTCAAATTGTGCATCCCTGCAACAGTGAATGGGCTGACAAAAGCCCAAGATGCAATTTCTAGTCGCCATTGCGACCTGGTGCCTGGGATTTGTCAAGCCCTGTCTTGTGTGCCCCTAAAGGTGATGTTACATGACGAAAGACAATCCAATGTCTATGAGACATCAACAGACATTGGTGTCTGAGACTTGTTGTACAGAATAGGTACTGAAAATATTGAAAACCTTGTTCTTCCGCCTAATAAGCTAGAGCCAGGGGCTATCTACGCTGCAGTGTGCCTTAAAGCCTTCCCAGCCTGATAGCTGTGCAATACTGTTATAAAAACACAGCTCACTTACATAATGAAATATCTAATTTTAATAAAACAGAATAAAAAATTATATAATTGAAGATGCAGTTTGCCTTTTGAATGACAAAAACTATGCATGTACTTGCTACTGAACTGTAAACTAAGTTTAATTATTTTTCTTTTCTTTTAATAAGCAGACGCTCGAAAATTATTTCAGGACTAATACGATGGGTGTATATGATGAACAAATTTTGATGCCCCATGAACATCATATTCGACCAGGTAAGCTCAAACATTCATAGTTACTTATTCTTCAGATTTTATTGTATATTTAATTTGAATGTCAACAACTTAATCTAGTTAAAGTGATTGTAAATGCGCAAATGTTTTTTATTAAAAGAACAAACATTTTATACTTACCTGCTCTATGCAATGGTTTTGTATTTCCTTTTCTTTGTTCTCCCGCCGTCACTGCTGGCTCCACCCTGCCGAGTGTCTCCAGAGCAAGCTGCCTTCTCTGAGGTCACTCGTGCATGCTTGCTCCACACAAAGCACGGCGGCCCTTTACCCCCCTCCTCATTGGCTGTGATTGACAGCCAATGGCTCATGCTGCTGTCTTTCAACAAATGAGGAGGGATAAAGCCGCTGCTCTTGTGCACCACTATGGATCAAGATTGGGCTCAGGTAGATATAAAGTGGGGCTGGTATAAGGGGGGGGGCTGAGGGGGAGCTGCATGCAGAAGGTTTATTACCCTAATCTCGAGAATACATTAAGGTAAAAAAAAACTCTGCCATTAGAACCACTCTAATGTATAATGTATTAGAACCACTATAATATAGTGGTTGCAAACCTCAGAAATTAAATATGAACAAAGCATATCCTCATTTAAATGTATTTGTCCATAGCACATAGTGTGGATACTGGCTACTCTCTCCTTCCTCTGCAGTTTGAATGAATCACTTCTGAGTTTTATCTTGACATCAGTCAATCCATGGGAGGATTTGTGTCATCACTGTGTATTACCTGAGGCTAGTCACTTCCGTGGATTTATTATCACTTTAACATTGTTAATTTATGTTAATCTAATTTTCAAATATAGGCATACATGAGATCAGTCAAGTTTGAAAGCTGCACTGGCAGTGTGTGCAGTAACCTGTTTCGGAATGGAGTCCAGTGATTGTATCACTGTCTATGTGGCAAATTAGTTTTCCTAATTGTATATCACAGGACACATAAGACTTGAAATTCATGGCTACTTGGGTTATGCTGACATCTTCCAGTGAAGATGGCCAAAAAAAGGAAAGGTGTCCATGCCCAAGCATAATCCCTCATGCAGGAGGCTTGCTATTGGAGGCACTCTGCATTAGGAGGGGCCAGGACCACCGTTGGGGGACCCAAACAGAAGAGGATTAAGGCTGTTTTCTGCAAAACCATTGCACAGATCAGGTAAGTATAACATGTTTGGTAATTGAAAAAAACATCTTCCCTTTAGAATTAAAAGTCAGCAGCTACAAATACAGTAGCTTTCCTACTTTAAAAAAACAGGTACCAGTCTAGGAGTCTAGTGCTGTCTTCACCCAGGGTGGTTATTTGCCAGTCTTCGGGTCCCTGGCGCCATCTTGGCAGTGAGAAGCCGGTTGTGACTTCCTGCTGCTTTTAAAAAAAATTGGACACTTGCTAAAAACTTTTATTATCATCCAGAGTAATGTGCATTCTAGTGCGTTTAAATGTGTTTACATGCGCTTTATTGTATTCTGGAGAAAAAAAAATGCAGCAGGTTGTAAATTTGTTAAAAGCAGTGGAACTGACTGCACTGGTGTGAACTAGGGCCATTGTAATACTGTACATGACAAACAATGTGCATGCGCTCTGCATGTGTTTTAAAAAGGCACTGGAAAGTATTTGGTGTGAACCAGCCTGGAGTGTAACCAAAGATAATATACAAGTGTATTCAGTAAGGTGCTATAAAACAAACCAAAGATAATATACAAGTGTATTCAGTAAGGTGCTATAAAACACTCTACCTGCTAGACAACAGCAAAATTCCTAAATCTGAAACCTGTTTGTTTTTTTGTTGTTTTTTTTACAATATACTGTATATGGATTTTTTATTTTTTACGTGTACCTGTTGGAAAACATTTAATAAGTAACCCAGTTATTTATTCCTTAAAGTATATATCAACATAATAATAAAAAAATATATACAGTACCACCCTGCGATAAATGCTAATTTCTCTTATCGTCCATGGACTGACACAGCTGGATACTGTAAACGTGTGGGTATATGTCCCTGCTTGCAGGAGAAGATCTAGGCAAAATGTTAGATGTTAGAAACATTCTAGAACAAACCAGAGCTGAACAGCCCCGCCCAGGGGGGCGGTCCCTCCGGACATTACTCTCCCACCAGCAGCCTCAGTTTTTTTCTGCCTAGCAGAAGGAGAAGACGTGGCTCTCTCAGGAGCCAGTCTCCTGGAAGATTTTACTTTTAACATTTATTCCTTTGGGAATTTTATTTTATTTTTGAGACCTTCAATCAACTGTCGGCTAAGCAACAGGTTGGGTACGCTGGTATCCTCGTTGTCTTCCCTGTCTGACAATCGAGCGTGCTGATCCTCGCCTTGTGTGCGTGAGACTCAGTTCACGACATGCCCCATGACTCCAGGGGTAGCCGGGTTGCTTTTATGCTCCCGCGGTCCTCTCAAGATTGAACAGTACCTGACTGACTGTATCTTTCGCGGTGGACCGGGCCGACAGCTACGCAGTACTGCTCTGTGATAGGTCTGGCTGAAACAAGCCAGTGGGTCCCCCTGGGATGGGTAAGTAGTCTCTCCTGCTGCAGGTGAGTACATGCTGGCTGTGTTTCTTTATGTGGGGGGGTTTCTCCCTGTCTCCCCCCTGTTATGCTGCTCTCTGCACCCTGTACTGGTGCTGTGCTTGGGGGTCACTCTGGCCTGGCTGGGGGCGCTCATGTCTGTTAGTGGACTCTGGGAAGAGGAGCAGTGTTCTGGTGTGGGAGGTGGGGACTTATTGCGTGCGCCATTAGCGCTGGTTGCTTTTTTGAATAATGCGCCCAGCGGCCATCTTGCTGTGGTTCAATGGCGCAGTTACTTTCAGTTTCGGCCTCTAGCGGCGGTGCTGCGGCGCGAATCTCCTCACAATCTCCTCACAGATTCTTCACTCTCCTCAGGCTTCACAGCGCGGTTTCTTCAGCAGAACTGAGCGGTCCTTAAGGGTTGGTGAGTCCTCCGGGTATCCCCTCCTCAGCCTCAGCGTAGCCAGTGGGTGGACTGTATATTCACTGTAGTAGTGTATAAGGTCTCAGAGGGTGGCGATATGGAGTCTGGTACACCTGCTTCTCCACACTTGCCTGAGGCAACTGGCAGTGCTCCTGCACCTGCGGTCCCTATGGACCAGTTGTCGGCAGTCCTGGAATCATTCCTTGTCAGAATGGAAGCGGTGTGTGAGCGCAAGGGAGCTGTAAAGCGCCCCCTCCCCACACATTCTCCTGTAGGGGAGTGCTCTGTCTCAGATATGGGCCTAGCTACTGCCGTTTAGGACCCTAGCTCTGAGGATTTTGATGTCTTTGGACAGGACATTGCTTGTGAGGAAGACTCCAGTACTGAACCAGTAACTGACAGGGTGCTTGTAAGTGACCTCATTGATGGCCCCCAAACAGGTTCTTCCCCTCAAACCTCCCTCTCCTTCCTGCCCGCTTGGGGGCCGTACAGGATTTGCTCGGGTGCGGAGTGATTGTGCCGGTTCCGTCACAGGAGAGGTTTTAGGGGTTTTACTCAAACCTGTTTGTTGTCCCGAAGAAGGACGGGGTACGGCCAATCCTGGACCTCAAGGCTTTGAATGCCTATGTGAAGGTTCAAAAATTCCAGATGGAATCCATTCGCACGGTGATTGCGACCCTCCACCAAGAGGATTTCCTGGCGTCCTTGGATATCAAGAACGCTTACTTGCACGTCACCAGAGGTTTCTGCGCTTTGCCATAGGCGAAGTCCACTATCAGTTCGTGGCTCTTCCCTTTGGCCTAGCATCGGCACCACAGGTTTTCACCAAAGTGCTTGCCCCGGTTCTAGCTTTGCTGAGACAGCGAGGAATTGTTATCGTGGGCTATCTGGACGACCTCCTTCTAAGAGCACAAACTGGCTCAGAATTGGAGGAAAATGTGACAATAGTCAGCCAGACCCTCCGGGACTTCGGGTGGCTTCTGAACATGCAGAAGTCGGTGCTAGTCCCGACTCAACGTTTGGAGTATTTGGGTCTGATCCTGGACACTTCGGCAGCGAAGGTGTTTCTACCTGCGGAGAAGTTACTGACACTTCAGTCGGCAATGCGGGTCCTGACGGCCCGAAAATGGTCGTCGATCCGTTTCTGCATGAGGGTCCTGGGACTAATGGTGGCCTCCTTCGAGGCGGTCCCGTATGCCCAATCACACACTCGGGCATTGCAGAAGGGAATTTTGTCTGTTTGGGAAAAGTCCCCGTTGTCATTGGATCTTCAGATCCAGGTGAGTCACTCTGTCAAGGCGTCCCTGACGTGGTGGCTGAGATCCCCGGCTCTTCGGGCCGGGAAGTCGTTCCTCCCTATCCAGTGGACGGTGGTCACGACGGATGCCAGCCTGACGGGCTGGGGAGGAGTTTGGGGAGTCCTGTCAGCACAAGGCCTCTGGACTCCGGACGAATCTCGTCTCCCAATCAACGTTCTGGAATTGTGAGCGATCAGACTGTGTCTCTCCGCGTGGTCGAAGAGACTACAGGGCCGTTCGATCAGAATTCAGTCCGACAACGCCACGGCCGTGGCTTATGTCAACCATCAGGGGGGCACTCGGAGCTCGGCTGCGGAATCCGAGGTTGCCCACATCCTAAGGTGGGCAGAAAGAAGCGTGCCGGCGCTGTCGGCCGTCTACATTCCAGGCGTAGAAAACTGGCAGGTGGACTATCTGAGTCGCCAGTCCTTGGACCAGGGGGAGTGGTCCTTGCATCCAGAGGTGTTTCAACTCTTTTGTCGGTGGTGGGGCACACTGGATGTGGACCTGATGGCATCTTGACTCAATCGCAAGGTGTCGAGGTTTGTGGCCAGGTCCAGGGACCCCTGGGCGGATGCCTCGGACGCGTTGGTGGCCCCGTGGGGTCAGTATCGATTGATATACGCTTACCCTCCACTGCAGTTGATTCCTCGTCTGCTGCGCAGGGTAGCGGCCGAGGGCATTCCGGTGATCCTCATTGCCCCGGATTGGCCTCGGCGTCCTTGGTACACCGATCTGGTACGTCTCATCGCGGACGTCCCTTGGCGACTGCCAATGAGGGAGGACCTTCTGTCTCAAGGTCCTATCTTTCATCCTGCTTTACAGTCTCTGGTTTTAACGGCATGGCTATTGAGAGCCAGGTGCTGAAGGACCGAGGCCTGTCGGATTCGGTGATTTCAACCATGCTTAGGGCACAGAAGTCTTCTTTTAGAAAGATCTATCACCGTACCTGGAGAGCTTACATCGCTATGTGCGAAGAGCTAGACTGGCGTCCACGGACGTACTCTGTTCCCAGAATCCTGCGGTTCTTGCAGTGTGGTGTAGCCCAAAGGCTGGCTTTGAGCACTATTAAGGGTCAGATTTCGGCCTTGGCCGTTTTCTTTCAACGATCCCTAGCAGGTCATTCTTTAGTTAGCACTTTTGTGCAGGGGGTTTGCCATGTGGCTCCCCCTGCCAAGCCTCCGCTCCCTCCTTGGGATCTGAACTTGGTGCTCTCGGTTCTTCAGGAACCTCCTTTTGAAAATATCAGAGATATTCCTCTTTTAACCTTGTCTCAGAAGGTGGCTTTCTTAGTAGCCATCACTTCTGTTAGACGGGTGTCTGAGTTGGCGGCTCTGTCATGCAAGTCGCCTTACCTGGTCCTCCATAAGGATAAGGCGGTGTTGCGCCCGCGACCGTCTTTCCTTCCAAAGGTGGTTTCGGCCTTTCACCTTAATGAGGACATTGTCCTTCCGTCCTTGTGCCCTCATCCATCACATCCTAGAGAGTTTGCGCTTCACAATTTGGATGTGGTACGAGCCTTACGGGTGTGCCTGTCTGCTACTGCTTCCATTCGGAAGTCTGACTCACTGTTTGTGTCTGTCTCTGGTCCAAAACAGGGGCAAGCGGTTTCGTCTGCCACCATTTCTAGGTGGATCAGCCAGACCGTTATACAGGCCTATGCCATTAAAGGGCGGGCGCCTCCCTTTCCGGTTACGGCGCATTCCACTAGGGCAATTGGTGCTTCCTTGGCTTTCCGACATCGAGCGTCGGTTGCACAAGTGTGCAAGGCGGCGACCTGGTCGTCCGTTCATACCTTTTCTAAGTTCTAGAAGGTTGATGTGGCTGCATCTTCGGATGCTTCCTTTGGCCGCAAAGTGCTGCAGGTCGCTGTTTAATGTTGCAGCTCCTCCGTTGAGCTCTGCGTGTTTGGAGTGAAGTTTTGGTTGTTCCTTTACTACTGCTCCCACTCTTCTGATACTGCTTTGGGACGTCCCACACGTTTACAGTATCCAGCTGTGTCAGTCCATGGACGATAAGAGAAAATAGGATTTTTGTACTCACCGTAAAATCCGTTTCTCTGATGTCCATGGACTGACACAGCACCCACCCTTCTTTTAAGGTTTGTACTGCTATGTTACGAACTGAGGCTGCTGGCTGCAGGTGGGAGGGTAATGTCCGGAGGGACTGCCCCCCTGAGTGGGGCTGTTCAGCTCTGGTTTGTTCTAGAATGTTTCTAACATCTAACATTCTGCCTAGATCTTCTTCTCCTGCAAGCAGGGACATATACCCACACGTTTACAGTATCCAGCTGTGTCAGTCCATGGACGTCAGAGAAACTGATTTTACGGTGATTACAAAAATCCTATTTTTTCCATGTTCTATCTCTTTAAAGTTTCTTCACGTACAAAAAAATACCCTTTTGTTTGCCAGAAATTCATTCATTATCAGTGGCGGCTGGTGCTGGAAGATTTTGGGGGGGGCTCAGGCGGGGGCCCCTCCAGGTCCGCACTCGCCTTACGGCGAAGCCCTCCATCTGTCATGGGTTCCCTGGTGCCCGGTGCCGCGGCTTCTGTCTTGACCTGGTCCTCTTTATAGATTCTGGGTCTTCCTGTCCTGATTGGCCGGGAAGCTGGAAGCTGCTGGTATTCACTGGTATACGCAGGGTGGGAGGGACAATATGAAACTGGCCAATTGGAGCCTCAGGATGTGGTCACGTGCCTGTGAGGGGGTGACGGACCTGATCGAGACCTGTTGATCTGGTGCCCTGCACAGTGTGGCGGGGTGGCCCCTGCTCCTCCTTGTGGACTGGCCACCACTTATGTTTTTTTTGCTTACCAGGTATGACACACATCCCCTATATGTATGTATATGCCTATCAGAGTAGTATTACTTGTTATTTTCAACATAGGAGTGCGTTAGTTTAGTGTTGTTTCACATTATTTTCTGTTTTAAGGGGTGCTTTTACATCTTTGATTTAGTCACATAAGAATCCCATTCCAGGATTTAAAAATAATCCTTGTGGTATTCATGCCCTAACTTAAAACCAGAGGGTAAGACCAGAGAGATTTATTAACATTATTGTAACTATCAACATAGAAAGCCTCCATAGATCACATATCTCCTTATTGGTTCCTCTAGAGACCACTATATCCCCCTTTAATCCTGGTACACACTATTTGTTTTTTTTCTGCTCATCCCAGCGAGTTGAACAAAAAAAAACTGTCATCTCCGGCCGGAGCAGCTGTACTCACTATGCAAAGTAAGTACAGCGATCTCCCTCGTGGATGCCCCCCCAGAACACTCCGATCAGCGCTCTCTGCCATTAGCTGAGAGAGCTGATCAAAAGTTGGGCAGATGCTGGTTTTCCAGCATGCACGTCAGACAGAAGCCAGCCAAACCGAATGTCGGCTGTTTTTTGTTTTGTTTTTTTAACCGGCAAATGTCTCCCGACATCCAGCCCATGTGTACCTACCTGGCTTTAGACTATTTGAGAGCATAATGAATATATTGCCTCATTAGACTTATCTTGGTTTATCTGATTAGCATGAATAAAAATGTCTTATCTCTCCATATATTAGCTTGCCAAACTGATCTTAAGTTGTCTGATTTTATGGAAGAGTGTCTCATAAATCTTTTTACTCAGATGTCCTCTCAGTGGATCTGTGCTTACTACTCATATCAAAACTTCCACATCTCATCATGTTTTTCTAGTAATATGAACTAATATCTATCTGAGAATTAAAGATCTCTAGAAGTACTATCTCTAATGCCGTGTACACACGATCGGACATTCCAACAACAAAACCGTGGATTTTTTTCCGACGGATGTTGGCTCAAACTTGTCTTGCATACACACGGTCACACAAATGTTGTCGGAAATTCCGATCGCCAATAACGCGGTGACGTACGACACTATAACGAGCCGAGAAAAATGAAGTTCAATGATTCCGAGCATGCGCCAAATTGATTCTGAGCATGCGTAGGATTTTTGTGCGTCGGAATTGGATACACACGATCGGTATTTCCGACCACAACTTTTGTGGTCGGAAAAATTGAGAACCAGCTCTCAATCATTTCTTGTCGGAAATTCCGACAGCAAATGTCCGATGGAGCCTACACACGGTCGGAATTTCCAACAACAAGCTCCCATCGAACATTTGTTGTCGGAAATTCCGACCATATGTACGCGGCAATAAAGTTATACTCTTCTTATCTCACTATCGCTATCTCTTAAAATTATAGTCTATAGTGTATATATAGTTTAATTCAGTGGTATGAAAGATACTGTATTCTCTTAATCAGTAATCAACAGTAGACAGATTGTCCCCAAATTACAAGTTGCTCCGACTTCAGAAAAGGTTCCTGTACTACTTCAAGGCGACTTCTAGGCAACTTGTACCCATAGATTTCAATGTAAATTGCCTCCAAAGTCAGATCTCCATCTTAACTGAAGCAACTTTACAGGAAAAGAAAATGGTTTACCCAGACAAACCCCTCCCTCCCACAGAGCTGATTATTCTGTGATTGGCCACTGCCAAAGTCGCCTGTCCTGGAGGCAACTTTAAGTCGCGTTGTAAGTTGCTCAAAGTCGAGCTGGAGTCGCCTCCAAATCACCTTGCAAAGTCGCGCTGTAAGTCGGGTTGCCCCTGTGTGAACTGGCACTGAGTCTCAAAGGAAAGATACAGCCAATTTGTATATAAGCCCAGCTGGGGATGGGGCCTATATATTGGGACAGGCTGAACTGTATGCAAGCCATTGATTTATGTCAAAGATTCAAGGAATATATTTTATCTCTCATAAAATACTAGCTGAGAGAGATGAAAATACTTCCTTCTGATCATACACATTTTGGGGTACATGTGTATATAAAATTGTCTACGCAGTGTGGATAGAATCCAGGAGAAATCCCCAAAACGGTTGGATGGAGCCTGATCACGAACGCCAAGCAATGACTGGTCTTCCTGAGATCAGACTGACACACTGCTGCCAAAAATCCTATCTCTGACCCAGCCCTCAGAACCATTCATGGCCCATTTAACTTTGGTCATTTCAGAACACAGAACCGTCCCTTTGGGCTGGAAAGGGAACACTCCCCAGGGTTGAGTGGCCAAGGGCTAAAGTCCAGTCTACATCCACATCTCAATAAAGTGAGGAGCAGGAGATATGGATGGGGTGATTCACATGGAGCCAGTCTAACTGGTGGATTGTGATATTTCTGACATTCTCAGCACGGGATAAACTTCTGTAAAGTTTATTTCTGTGTTTTTTGTTTTTTTATTCCTTTTTATTTTCATAGCAAATGTCGTTTTTGTAAACTCTTTTTCTATGTACATATTTTATGCACTGCCCGCTTTCAGGTTATTCAATTATAAAATTAATAAGTGGCTTCTGTGTACTAAGCCAAGACGCTTATCCCTATAGAGACTGTTGCATTGTAGTGTCTCAGTTCCTTGCTAATCTGTATGCAATTGCGCTGTGTGTTGGCAGATTGCATGCAGATTGTAAATCAGCAGTTCTGCCAGACCGTGATCTGAGTATCTATGGTTACCTAGCAGACCAGTTAGTGGACAATCTGCCAGGTGGTGGCAAGCTACCGTGAGTCGTGTGTCTGGTGTGCATGGGCAGTGGGAAGATTAACACACGCTTGTAAGATAGCTTGAGGAATCCAGGAAGTGTGTGCTAATTGCTAGACTGCTCCTCAAACCTTAGCGTATAACAGATATTCTATGTAAGATTTGTATCTGCCTGTTTGTGGTCATCCAGCTAGCTTGGAGTAAAGTCACCCTCTAGCAGTGGCCATAGGTAGTGCGGGGTGTGCAAAGTGTATCACAACAGCCTTACTTGTTCAAAATAAACTAATTTCCTCCAATCCCAGTCAAGGGCCTTGCCCCGGTTAGCTAGTCATTATGGGCTTGCGTCCTTGACAGAGGACGTAACAGAGTCTGTGAGCTAAAACAGGAAGCATGCAGAAGACACAACACAGTTCAGAATTTCTGAAAAGATCAGCTGTTATTCAGTTGCACTTATCAAACATATACTGTATAACAAAATGCTTCCAATAGTACAGTGGTTCTCAACCTTTCTAGTGCCGTGACCCCTTGATAAAATTTCCCAAGTTGTGGGGAGCCCTAACAGTAAAATTATTTTCGTAGCGTGGGTTGTCAGCACCCAAGGCAAGACAAGTAATTTGCGCCCCTAACCCATGGACATTTAGCACTCCCTGAGCCCCTTCCACTCGTACAGTATTAAAACAAACCCTTATAATACATTTTAGGATGTACCACTCTTTCTCTTTGTTCTCCTTTCTTTCCCTTTTCTCTCTCTATCTATCCTTATCCCCCCCCCCCCCCATCCCTCTCTCTAGCCGTCTTTCTTTCTTGTTCTTTCTCTTATTTCTTTATTTTTCTTTTCTTCCTCCCCCTCTTTTCCTCTCCCTTCCATGTATTCTCTATTTTATTCCTTCTCTTACTCCTTGGTGAGGGGTGAGGGTAATGGAATGAGTGCCAATACTGGTTGGAGTTCTGATTAGCCAACTTAGGTTCTCTCTGTGTCTCTGACTTTGTGGTGTCCCGTAGCAGTGACACCTATGCCGAAATCAGGAGATGGGGTCTCCTCAAGCCCCTTCCACTTCACATTCCTCACCAGTCAGCTGACCTCTAGTCTCTGCCCCCCAACTATGCCATGAACTGAATGGGCGGCAGCGAAGAGGCTGAGTGGGCGGCCGTGGGCTCTAGGAGCAGCCACAGGCTCCAGGGACAGCCCTGCTGGGCGGCCGCAAAAAGGCTGGGAGAACGGTGCAGGCTTCAGAAACAGCCCAGGATTTGGTGACCCCTGGCAAATCATCATTTGACCCCTGAGGGGGTCCCGACCCCCAGGTTGAGAACCACTGCAATAGTATATTAATAAGACTGTTAGGGAACAAATAAAATAGGTTTATTGTTATGGTTTGCATACACTTAAAAAAAGTATTTGATAGTAAATGTTGTTTGCATACAACTAGCATAAGTATTTTTAGGCCTCTTTCACACTGCTCCGGTGTAGTTTCTTCGCAGTATGGGTGCAGTGCAATGTACCCACAATTTTCCTGCAGGTTGCCCGCACTTTGCCTTAGATTTCCATTAGATCGGGCAGTTTTTGTGCACTTTTAGAAAATGCACCGAAACCTCCCAATCGAATAGAAGTCTATGGCAAAGCGCGGGTAACCTGCTCAAAAGTTGCGGGTACATTGTGCTGCACCCGCGTTGCAAGGAAACTGCACTGGAGCAGCGTGAAAGAGGACGAATTTGGTTTCATATTAGGCAATTGAGGTACAGCAGGACTTGGACATGATGAAAGAGTGGCAATATCCCTCCTGACCCAATCAAAACTATGTTGCCTTGCATACTGCACATGCCTCATTATCATGATTACAGGGGAAAAATGGTTGTTCAACTGTTCAGCCTAGCGGCATATGCATATATGAACCTAATAATAACAAATAATGCAACCAATCTGAGTACAGCTAGAAAGCACTGGCCATTTATAGGGTCATGTAAAGCTTAAATGGAATCTAATATGGTTTAAGGTTAATTCAATTTTTGTTTTCGTTTACATGTTTTCAAACTGTTATTTTTAACTCTTTAATGCCCAGCCGTTTAAGAGGTTTCAGACCCCGAGAGCCGGAGGCGGGCATTTCGGTCTTGTGACCGCAATGATTGGCTGTCACAGCGGTCATATGATCGGAAAGTTTTTCATTACCCACCGGTATCTGTGCCGGGAGCATACATGGTGCACACTCTCGGCACAACATTATTTACATTTTGGTACACATTTATGCGGCCTCTTGACGTTAAGGTGTTCCAGAGCACTGTGGGTTTGCTCAATAGGCAACACAGCATTAGTTTCCTGCTTTGAGGCTTTACTTGTCTGACTGAGCTGTCTAGTAAAATCCCCTTCACACTGAGGGCGTTTTGCAGGCGCTATAGCGTTAAAAATAGCGCCTGCAATCCGCCCTTAAACAGTTGCTCTATTGTCTCCAGTGTGAAAGCCCCTAGGGCTGGAGTGGTGCGCTGGCAGGGCGTCAGGAAAAGCCCTGCCATCAGCTTCTTTGCAGCGCATTAGGAGCGGTGAACTCACCGCTCCTAATGTGCTCCTGCCCATTGAAATCAATGGGCAGCGCCTGCAATACGCCGCTGTAGCGGCGCACTGCGGGCAGTTTTAACCCTTTCTCGGGTCGCTAGCGGGAGTTAAAGAGGAAGTAAACCCTGATGGGTTTTACTTCCTATTTTGCTACATGAACAGCCTGCAAATGTAAAGCATAATGGGCTAGTATGCATCACATATTAGCCCATTATGTGACACTTACCTGTAAAAGAATCCAGTGATGTCCCCATAGTAGGAAGCGTCCATCTTCTGTCTCCTCTTCCTTCCGGGCTGCGGACTCCGGCGCTGTGATTCGCCAGAGCCGCGTGATGTCACTCCCGCGCATGCGCACCAGAGCCGCAATTTACGGCACAGGCTGGGGAAGAAACGGCACTTTGTTTTGTTTCTTCCCCGCGAATGCGCTGTTAACATTTGCGGCGGACTACAAGTGAAATATTTCCACTACCTATAGGTAGAAGTAGTCAAAAGCGGTTTACAACCACTTTAACCTCCCTGGCGGTATGATTCTGTCTGGAATTATGTATCAAAAGCGGTACAATTATTTTGCATGGAAATTTGGTGTTATGTATTGTAGGCCTGCAATTCTTAGTAATTACTTACTTAAACCTGACCAAACAAGAGTCTAGTACACATCCCGGGTATGATAAAGTTTGAAACACAAAATCATAAATTATAATATAATAAATAACTATAAATAATTATAACAAATCGTAATGTAATTATAATAAAAATTATTCAATAATGTAATCAAATCAAAAACACTGAAATTTGCTCAGTTGCAGAATTGTCGCTGTCATTAGATTTAGTGTTTGATGACGAATTTCCCCACAAATCGCTATCGCTCAATTCTGCAAGTGATTCTAATTTATTATCGCTGTTTTCTAGCTGGTCTAAAACCACTTTTTACATAAAGGGACACTTTTTGGTTGCTATGGACAATCTCCAGTTTCCAGGCAGAACAGTTTTTATAATATAAAAGTGCATGCAGGACACTGGACAGACCACTAGGGACAAAGGGGATGTGTAATTATTTGATACAGTACTGTAATCAGTAAGATTACAGTATACTGTATGTGTATTGTGTTTTTCACTTTTTGAATTTGGCGCCGAACTTCGCCCCTGTGCGCCCAAACGTTGCAGGGAACGGAGCTCGGCACCCAGCAGTGTGAATCGAGCGAGACACGGCTCGCACACACTGTGGGGAGACATCACAGGATCCAGGGAACAAGGTAAGTAACTTCCTCTGGATACTGCGATGCAGCCCGAGTCTGGCTCGGGGTTACCGTCCTTAGCATTAAAAACTCACCCCGAGCCAGACTCGGGAATACTGCCAAGGGGGTTAAAAGCGCCCCGCTAGCGGCCGAAATGCACTGCAAATCCGACAGTAAAATAGCGGCACCAGTGTGAAAGGGCTCTGGGATTTATCCCTGTGATGAGTCATTCATTTGGGAGTGTAAATTCTAGCTTGATCTATTGAGTCGTTTTAACAACAGGCTTTTAGATCAAAGAAGAAAATCTTTTATTTGAATACATTTTCAGGAATAATAAACATAAAATATAAATAAATAGGTGGTTTAGCACACTGAGGCTTTAGGTCAGGGATGCCCAACCTTTTGAAGAGCGAGGGCCACTTAAGCGACTTGGTAACCGGTCACGGGCCACAATGAGCGGAGCGGGTGGATGGCATGTTCTTGTCTGCTCTGCACATGCTCCACTATACTTTTTAGCAGATCGTATTGGAGGTAGGACACAAGTTTTTTTATGTCTTCCACTACTTAGAGGTGAATAGATGGTCCAATTGGTCAGACTGTCGGACTGACCGTGTGAAAGGGGCCCAAGGCTGCTTTCACACTGATGTGTTGTGGTTTACCTACACCAGGGATATGCAATTAGCGGACCTCCAGCTGTTGTTAAACTACAAGTCCCATCATGCTCTGCCTCTGAGTGTCATGCTTGTGGCTGTCAGAGTCTTGCTATGCCTCATGGGACTTGTAGTTCTGCAACAGCTGGAGGTCCGCTAATTGCATATCCCTGACCTACACCATGGGTGCAACGCAGTGTACCTTTGGCTTTCCTGCACTTTGCAATAGACTTGTATTATATTCTGCAGGTTTGGTGCACTTTCAGAAAGCTCACCAAACTCGCAGGTAATAACAGAGGTCTATGTCTCAGTGCAGGTAACCCGCAGGTAAACTAATCTGCACCTGTGGATCAGTTTTAAAGCAGCCCAGTAACCACTGTAGAACAGATATGCCCATATATACACTGTGATTTTAGTAATAAACTGGCCTTTAATAACAGTCTTCTATTCTATTCCATCCCAGAGCAGGAGGTCGCAGGCCACATCAGAGGGCTCCGCGGGCCACATGTGGCCCCCGGGACACTGGTTGGGCACCCCTGCTTTAGGTAATGAAACTTTTGGATTGTGATTGTACGCTTGGTTAACACTTAGTTAGTAGTTGGTTGTTTTTGTAACGTATAAAAACTGAATAAAAAATGTATTGAACCAGTGAAAACCATAGAAAGTTTAGCACAATGTAGAGTATAAATTAGTAGCAAATATTTGATACAGGTTGTCTAGTGGCATATAATTAATATTGGTGCAAAGACTGTTGTGTTACTATTGGAAAGGTTTGGAACCCCCGTGAGAAGGGAGCCTTGATGTGACACTATAATCCAAATATGGAAAATATTTAGTTATTTATAGTACAAAACTTGCTTGACCATATCTGCATGTTTGTTTAAATTAAATTGTATGTCTTTACTGATGTACAGTGTTTATCATACACTTCATACACTTCTAAATTTGTCATAGCACGCATTTCTGTCTCCATTTTTCTTTTCCCTGGAACACAATAATAGGATTTTTATAACAGCTTACCTGTAAAATCCTTTTCTTGGAGTACATCACGGGACACAGAGCGACATAGTCATTACTAATGGGTTATATAGTTACCGTCAGGTGCTGGCACTGGCAACTTCCAAAACCGGAAGTACCCTCCCCTATATAAGCCCCTCCCATCCGGGAGCACCTCAGTTTTGTAGCAAAGCAATAAGTGTCCCCAAAGAGGGGTGGGAGCTCTGTGTCCCGTGATGTACTCCAAGAAAAGGATTTTACAGGTAAGCTGTTATAAAAATCCTATTTTCTTTCTCGTACATCACGGGACACAGAGCGACATAGTCATTACTAATGGGATGTCCTAAAGCAATGCCAAATGAGGGGGGGGATACACCATATATAAGCTGAGCGCTATCAGACATGAGGATCTTTTGCGGCCTGCAACACACTGCGCCCAAAGGCGACATCCTCCTGACTTCTAACGTCCACCTGGTAGAACCTAGTAAACGTGTGTACTGAAGACCATGTTGCGGCCTTACAGACTTGAGCCAGGGAGGCCTGGTGATGCACTGCCCATGAAGTTCCAACTGCTCTCGTGGAGTGCGCCCTAACTTTGAACGGAGGCGGTCTACTTCTCAAGCTATAGGCTTGTATTATGACCTGTCGAATCCACTTGGCTAAAGTAGATTTTGACGCTGCCTGACCCTTTCTGGGGCCTTCCGGCAGAATAAACAAAGTATCCGTTCTGCGAATCTGAGCAGTGGCTTTTAGATAAGCTTTAACTGCTCTTACTACATCCAAAGAATGCAATAACTTTTCCTCTACCGAAGTAGGCTTGGGGAAAAAAGAAGGAAGAACCACATCTTGGTTCAAATGAAAACTCGATACCACCTTAGGAAGAAAGGCTGGATGAGGACGTAACACTACTCTGTCCTTATGGATAACCAGATATGGCTCCTTACAGGACATAGCTGCTAATTCCGATACTCTTTTAGCCGAACAAATGGCTACTAGAAAAAACAATTTCCTGGTGAGAAGCACTAAGGAAATATGCTGTAATGGTTCAAATGGTTGTTTCTGTAGAACCGACAGAACCAAGTTTAGATCCCATGGACATATGGGAATATTAACCGGAGGACTAATACGCATCACTCCTTGTATAAAGGCTTTGACTAGTGAATGCGAAGCCAAGGGCCTTTGAAAAAATATTGACAAGGCCGAAATCTGACCTTTGATAGTACTCAAGGCAAGCTTCCTATCTACAGCCCATTGTAGGAAGTCCAGAATTCTACCTATTACGTATTTACGTGGATGCCATTTCCTGGCCTCACACCAGGCGATGTACGCCTTCCAGATTCTATAGTAGATCTGCCTGGATACCGGTTTCCTGGCATTGATCATGGTAGACACCACAGCATTAGAGAGCCCTCTCCTTTTTAGAATGTGGGCTTCAATAGCCAGGCCGTCAAACCTAGGGCTGGTAAGGAAGGGTGGTATATCGGTCCCTGCGAAAGCAGGTCCGGACGATGTGGGAGGGTCCAAGGACTCCCCACAGACATTTTTACAATCTCCGCGTACCATGCTCTTCGGGGCCACGCTGGAGCCACCAGAATCACTGGTTTCTTTTCTACCCTGATTCTGCGGAGTAATCGAGGTAACAATTGTGGCGGTGGGAATGCATATATCAGCTTGAACTGATCCCAAGGGAACACTAGGGCATCCGAGCCGCACGCTAGGGGATCCCTTGTCCAAGAGACAAACCTGTCCACTTTCGTGTTGAACCTGGATGCTAGCAGATCTACATCCGGTGTTCCCCACCGCTGACATATTGTCCGGAAAACCTCGGGATGAAGGGACCATTCCCCTGGGCATAATTGTTGGCGACTTAGAAAGTCCGCCTTCCAATTCTTCACCCCTGGAATGAATACCGCAGATATGGCTGGGACATATCTTTCTGCCCATGTCAGGATGTAATTTACTTCCCTTTGGGCTGCACGACTCCTGGTGCCCCCCTGACGATTGATATATGCCACTGCTGTGGCATTGTCTGACTGAACTCTGACAGGGGACCCTTGGAGTTTGGATGTCCATGCTACTAGGGCATACCGGGCTGCTCGTATCTCTAAGAGATTGATGGGCAGGGCCTTTTCCGCATCCGACCATCTGCCCTGGAGAGACCATTGCTCCAGTACTGCTCCCCAGCCTAAAAGGCTGGCATCTGTAGTGACCACCTTCCAAGAAATCGGACTGAAGGATTTCCCTCTTTCCAGATTCCGGGGAACCAACCACCAACGGAGGCTTCTGCGAACGGAAGGGGACAAGGACATTGGTACGTCCAGAGCCTGAACTTTTTTGTTCCAGGCTGACAGTATGGCCCTTTGCAACTTCCTTGAATGGAATTGACCGTAGGGTACTGCTTCGAATGATGCCACCATTTTTCCCAGCAGCCTCATGCACAGGCGTATGGATGGCTGTCTTTTTGAACCCACTAAGTGGATCAAATCTCTCAAAGACGACCCCTTTTCTCGAGACAAGAAAATTTTTCTCTGGTCTGAATCCAGCCTTAGCCCCAAGTATTCCAGACTTTTGACTGGTTTTAGGGCTGACTTGTCTCGGTTGATAATCCAACCGTGATATTCCAGATACTTGATTGTCTCGTGAACAACCACTTCTAGTTTTTCCACTGAGTGGTCTATCAGCAACAAGTCGTCTAGATATGCCATTATCGTTACACCTCGTGTTCTTAGATTGGCCAATAATGGGGCCAGAATTTTTGTGAACACTCTTGGTGCTGTGGCCAGACCGAAGGGTAAGGCTCTGAACTGAAAATGGCGCCCTTCTACTGCAAAGCGTAGAAATTTTTGGTGGACTGGAAAGATGGGAATGTGCAAATAAGCATCTTTGATGTCGATCGTGGCTAACCAATCCTCCCCTTGTAGGGCAGTGGCCACCGATCGGATCGACTCCATCGGAAAGTCCTGATATACAGGAATTTGTATAGCCCTTTTTGAATTAATATGGGCCTCCCGTCCGCGTTTGCTTCGGGACTGTAAAGAGGTTTGAGTAAAACCCGAACCCTCATTCTTCCAGGGGAACTTCCATAATTACTCCTTGGAGCAATAGTTGTTCTAGTGCCAACAGGAGGGACTCTCTCTTCCGGGGATCCCTTGGCACGTTTGACCTTAAAAATGGGAAGGAGGAGAGTCTTTTAACTCCAAACTGTATCCCAAACCTACTGCGGAGAGCACCTATCTGTCTTGATCGTGTCCCGCCAGGTCTCTTTGCGAACAACTGGAGTCCTCCCCCCACCCGACTGAGTGGGGGCTTCAATGAATTTAACTTTGGGGGAGGTTTTGTACCTCCCCTGACCCAGGGTTTCTCATTACCCTGTTACTGTCCCTGTTTTTTACCCCCGGGATTTGACCGAGGAGACCGTCGGAAGTGTTACACAGCCGATGCCCCAGGGACTGGAGAAGCAGGCCCCTTAAAGAGGGACCTCTAACTCTGCTTTTAACCGGCAAGAGCGTATTTTTACCGCTGGAAATTTTCTGGATATATTTGTCCAGGTTTTCCCTGAATAAGCGTTCACCATGAAATGGGACGCTAACCAGCCATTCTTTACAGGGAGCTTCAGCAGACCAGTTTCTGAGCCATAGGAGCCTACGCATATGTCTATAGACAGCGTAAGGCGGGAGGCCTGATGGACTGAATCCTCTATGGCGTCAACCGCAAAGCCTAAGGCTCTAGGTAGATCAGCTAGGGCAAAGCCTGCTGATCTGTCAAGTCCCTCAAGACCTGTTTCAACTGATCCTTCACTGCTTAGCAGACCCCAATAGCTGCTACTGCTGGTTGTATCACCAAGCAGATTTTCATAAGGACTCCAATCTTTTATCTATTGGGTTCTTGAACATTTGGACATTATCCACTGGACATGTCAGTGATTTATACATACAAGAGATGGCTGCGTCCACTGTAGGGACCTTCCATTTTTTTTTTTTTTTTTTTGATGAACTTATCCTCCATGGGATAGACCACCGGAAATCTCTTGGGGGAATAAATATTTTCTCAGGACGTTCCCAATCCTGGTAAATGAGCCCTTTCAGTAAAGGGTGAAGTGGAAAAGAACAAACAGTCTGGGGGCTTCTAGCGACCCCAACGAGGATACAGTAGTGGTTGATGGTTCCGCAAGGTGCATTTTTAAATGCTGATCGGACCATGTTAGTCAGAGACTGAACCCATAATCTTTCAGCTTGAGATGCTGAGAAAAGGTTCCCCCACTGTTGATTCCTCTATAACAGAATCAACCTTATCCTGATCCCCTTCAGGCAGGTCGATCCCTGTATGGGACTGTTGCTCTGCTAACAGGCACTCTGAAGGAGGAGACGGAGATCGGGCGTGCTTTCCCTGACAGGGAGGCAGCGATAAATTTTGACAATCTCTCTCTAATCCTCCCAGAGCTGAGGAAAAAACCTCCTCTGTTACATACACAGGAGCAGGTGACTGAGGACAGCCACAGTACCAAGTACCCCTGCGGGGTCTCTACGGTCACTTACCTCTGAACTTCAGGGGAGACTGGTGCAGCAGGAGTATGCCCAAGATCCTCAGAGCCCGATGAGACCCCCTTCGCTTCCTGGAAGATTCAGTTCCGGAGCTACTGGACGGCATATTCCTAAGCCTAAAGCTGAGGTATTCCAGCCGTAATACACCACTTTTACTGAGAATAGTCTAGCACAATTGCTGCTATATCACAGTTGGTGTCTACTAATGTGCCTTTCTAGGGGATGCCTGTATCAACCGCTTGCTGTATGCCTTTAAATGTTGCCAGCTCTGTCTTTGTACTTCATAGCCAGCTTACTGCAATAATGTGGCTTTTTAAAAACCTGCTGGGACGCCCGCACATGCGCAGAAGCGCTGCGGCGCGCACAGAGCGTCATCCCCCAGGCCCCGCCCCTTTTTCCGGCCACCTCTATATATAGAGGCGCGTGCACGCGCGCCTCGGCGCTAATTTTCAAACATGGAAACCAGGGACAGGAGCCAGGGCCCCCTTTGCCGCAGGCCGGGGGATAGACGAACACTGCAACATGGCAGAGGAAACAGTTTCCTGTAGGAGAACTCACCAGCTGCCTGGACTTTGCTCTCTGAGAAGAAACTAGTCCATATGACAAGAAAAACATTCCACAGCGGCCTCTAGTGGACAAACACAGGTACCGCAGTTTAATATACTAAACATATATAAAAAAACATTCTTTTTTTTTTTTTTTTTTTTCTTGACCACCATTAAAAATTATTACATTTTTTTTTTTTTTTTTAGTAGTTACAGGCATGCACAGATATTAGCGGGAATACCGTTAGGTAACAGACAGAAAGACAAATTAGGCTTGGGGGTCCCCCAATAGAACCAAGTTCCTGGGGGCCCCCACTTACCTGTTCCCCGCCGCAGGACTTTGTTTGGTCCACAAAAGCCCAAACTTCACCTATCACGGCAGGCATTGTAATCAAACCTTCAGGGACCGGGTTCCCAAGGATTCCACTCCCCTGGACCTGTATAGCACCCTGCACAGAAAACATCTTGGTCGTGGGTATGACCAGAGCTCTGGATCCCAGGGTCCAGCTCTCCTAAGAGAAGCATTACAGGCAAAACCTTGCTCTTCTCTGCAAGGCCCGGGTACCGACCGTTTAGCTATGAAGCTTTTTTGGTCGGATCCGGAATAGCTTACTGAGGCCCAAAAGAACCTGTACGCAAGCTCAGTGAAAAACACATGTTTCTTCTTGGCCAACACCTTAGACACTGGCAAAAAAACTGAGGTGCTCCCGGATGGGAGGGGCTTATATAGGGGAGGGTACTTCCGGTTTTGGAAGTTGCCAGTGCCAGCACCTGACGGTAACTATATAACCCATTAGTAATGACTATGTCGCTCTGTGTCCCGTGATGTACGAGAAAGAAATGACTTCAAGACTCCTAAAATACAGCAAGAATAAACTTACAATGCTCTTAACTTAAAGTGGAACTAAAGTCCCCAAATACTTACCTTCTCTCACTTAACAAACTATTATACACCATAATGGCTTTAGTGTTTACATTAAAGAGTAACTCCACTTTTGTTGAGAAAAAAAACATTTTAACTCTTTGTGATCTATATAAATTGCAAGGATTTTAACAAACGTTGTTGCAGAGTCCTAACTTTGGTTATTCTGAAGAAATCCATATGTGTTTGTCTGTGTCCATGTTCAGAAGTGAGTCTAATGGGAGTAGTTTCCTCATTATCAACCAGCTGCTGCACCTGCAAAGCTCTAATGAGGAAAATTGCAGGGCCTGCATCCCTTTTGATGTAACTTCCTATTGGGAGTATCTTATCAAAAATGAAATTTTTGTTGCAGGGGATGCCTGAAATCTGACTTGTATCTTAGTGCAGACTTTTGGGAAAATTAGTGAGCCAATCACACACGCAGGCAATGACATATCTGGGAGTCGTTCTGTACACATTCTGTGTACAGAACACCTCCAGGTAGCCATATTGCATTACTTTTCACAGAAAATTACAGAGCTGCAGATTGAAAAGGAAAGATAATTTTTAATAACATTCAATTACAGTATGACTTGTGTCCCAATTGTATATGTTATTATTTTATTTTGTTATTTGCTAATTTTTTTTACCACGAAAGTGGAGTTACCCTTTAAAACTGCTAGAGATTAATCTCATTAACATTTTATCCTGTTAGTTACTGTGTTGTGATTTTCTCTTTTTTTTCTAGTAGATGGGCCATACCTTGAAGTAACTGAGCAGCCTAAACAGGTAATAAACTATTGATTTATCCTTTTTACTCCATTATATTCCTAACCATTAATTTGTGGATCTATCACATGCCTTGATATTCTTCTGGTGATCTTGTGGTGTCTGGGTTATATGTAAAGCTTGATAAACAACTATTCTTGATATTACTTAAAGATGAACTCTAGTCTGCTCACATAATTTGTAATTAAAACATCTTTGCCATTCTGAAGCTTCTCTCCAACCACTTAGCATATTATTTTATATATGCTGTGATTCTGTACTTGCCAAATATGCTGCAGAAATCTCCCTTCACTAAGTCTGGCTGCATCCATTTTAACTGTGGGCAGCTGAAGCTGCTGTCTGTTCACTTCCTGGATTTACACAGAAGCACACCTCCAAGTCTGCAGCCACGCAGCTCTCATTGGCCCTCTTATGACTCATCCCCCTTCCATTCCTGGCAAACTCTCAGAGAGAGCTGTGCATGATGTCATAAGCCTAGGCTTTTTAACAGACAAGAAACAGGACGTGGGCTGTATAAGGTATTTACTGACAGGAAAAAAAATATTCTATCCAAAGTTAAAACAACAAGGGCAGAGGATTTAATAGATGCAAAGATGAAAAAATTACTGAAGGTCTGCTTTAAACAGTGGATGCAGGAATATGATTTCTGTAAACTGTCCTAGCATTCTACAGTTATTCATAAATATCAAATCCTACGTTCATACAGGCATAGAAATATTTGCTGAATTACTGTTTATCTTTATGGGTTATAACTAGGGTTGTCCCGATACGAGTATCAGTATCGGTACCGATACCAAGCATTTCCCCGAGTACCGATACCAAGCATTTCCCCGAGTACTTGTACTCGGGGGAAAATGCTCCGATGCTTCACTCGATACTTGGGCAGTCAGGGATGATCGGTGCGGCGGGGGGAGTCACAAGCATCGATCTCCCTGTATAGATTTCAATACAGCCTGACGGCTTCTCCCCCGACCCCCCCCCCTTTTCAGCTGTTTTAATGAAATCTATACAGTGGTGATCGGTGCTTGTAACTCCCCCCAAAGCCGCACCGATCACCGCTGACTGTCCCTGTATCTTCTCCAGTTCCCCCATCCATGCTGCTCTCCCCCTCCGCGCTCCGTGTCCCCCCTCCGTGCTGCTGCTGTCCTCCTCCGTTATTCTGCTCTCCCCCCCCTGCGCTCCGTGTCCCCCCACCGTGCTGCGGCTGTCCTCACTTATTCTGCTCTGCCCCCCCCCCGCGCTCCGTGTCCCCCCTCCGTGCTGCTGCTGTCCTCCTCCGTTATTCTGCTCTCCCCCTCCGCGCTGCTGCTGTCCTCCTCGCTCCGTGTCACCCTCCATGTCCCCTTCTGCGCTCCGTGTCACCCTCCATATCCTCCTCCGCTCCCCTCTGTCAGAATGGAGAGCGGAGGTAGGAGCCGCTAAACCTGGCTCCTACCTTTTCTGAATGAACAGAGTCAGTGATCACTGACTCTGTCCATTCATATAACTGAAACATTGTAACCTGTGTTTACGATGCTTCAGTTTATGAATGGAGAGGTGCCGTTGTCTCCTCTCCATTCATTTTCAGTGCAGCTGAGAAAGGGACTGGGGAATCTGTGTCCTTAGTCCCTTTCTCTGTCTCAAAGGGGAGATGTCAGAGGTCTGTTGAGACCCCTGATATCTCACCAAAGCCCCCCAACAGGGCTAAAAAGAAAAAAATTTATTGCAATAAATAATTGTAAAAAATAATAAAAATTAAAATAAAAAACACACTGACACCATCCACACCCCCCCCCCCCCCCTCCCCTAAGAAAGCATTGTAAAAAAACATAACAAAAAATAGTAAAAAAATAAAATAAAAATACTGACACATGTCACATGACATTAAAAAAAAGTATCGGTATTCGGTATCGGCGAGTACTTGAAAAAAAGTATCGGTACTTGTACGCGGTCTTAAAGTGGTATCGGGACAACCCTAGTTATAACAGATTTTTTTAGTTCTTGGTGGACCTTAGTAGGTTTATTCGCTTACTGGCACATAGCAGCAAAGAATGTTTGGAAAGAAGACAGTCAGTTCTGTATAAGCTCAAACCTCTGCTCCAGTTGGATCTTACACAGGGCTGACTATCTCCCTGCCCACATGTAACAGTGCTGAACCACTTACTAAAAGCACTATGACCCTGGTTAACTAAAGATGTAAAGCATATCGACCTTCAACTCCTAAACTAAGCTAGCTAAATAGAAATCACTTTGCAAGGAGAAATTTTACTTATTGTAAACTAAGTGAATTAGTCGACATTGTACTGACTTCAGTCACCCAATCATGTCTAAGCAAAAATCATGTTTTATTTTAAATTTCTTTGCCTATGACTGGGTATTTTTTTACAAAATACATTTTTACTTTGTTTCATCTGGTTTATTAAGATAAGTGAAAAGCCGTACTTGTAATGTCTGTCCCACTGGTAGGAAGCTGCTACAGGTATATCAAAAAGCTGAACCTTGACATTGGCAACCACCCACATCTTGGTAGGATATGGCAATGAATACTGAAGACTTAGCTTCTGGAGATGTTGTTTGGCTTATGGAATTTTGCCCTGTGGTTTTGCATCTTGAGTGAGAAATCCAGGGAAAAAATAACTCTGTTGCTCTGAAGAGTAACATCTTTAATAAGATCTCTGGATCAAAGGAGGATGTTTTCCTTGTCTCTGTAATTCAGGAGGTGTATGAGTAAAGGTCTCAGAGGGTTGCCTGGAGACAGGGGGCAGGTAAAGACCCTGTGCACTCTTTCCACTGTAAACACTGGAGAAAGCTGCATTTTGACAAAGGTGTCAAGTAGCTAGTACTTTGCATACTCTGAAGGGTTTGTGCTCTCTATGCACCCAGGACGGCCTACCAATCTGATATTTTTGCGATGGTTCCCGAGATCCCTCAGGAACTGGCCACACCCCCTGAGATAAATGAAAAATCACCTTAAAAATTGGTCACACTCTCCTCCCTTAGTAAATCAACCCCCATCTGTTCATATGTTAGTCATGCATGTATCCATTCATATACTTTCAAATGCATACATTTTTCTGAAAACCTTGCAGAGAGGGTTCCGCTTCCGATATGTGTGTGAAGGACCATCCCATGGAGGCCTGCCCGGAGCATCCAGTGAGAAAAACAAGAAATCCTATCCACAGATTAAGGTATGATTTTCATGATTAAAGTGGATCACATACTCTTTATCTTGGTGACTTTAAATGTGAACGAAACACCTACTGTAAATACACAGTTGCACGTTGTGTATGTGTTAACTAGCTTACTTCCTAAAAGATTTGTAATTCTGTACAGAGTTTTTTTTATCCAGATATGATTATTAAATACTTTACTACATCTGGACCATTTACCGTCCTTTAGTTCAGTCAAAGCAATACATCTTGGTGGCCATAGATGCAGTGGAGGAGCAAATCAAAAGAAGCTTGAAAAAAGAAATGCACCCACCACACCAAGCACTGATAAGTTGCAATATAGTATACTTTTGGTTTGGGGTTTAGATACACTTTAATAAAGTTAAAGTAGAACTATAGGCAAAACATTTTTTGTTTTCATTTTGGATAGAGTAAGGCAGGGTTATAACCCTTTCAAGGTTATTTTTGCCATCTTTGTCCCATTGGGGAGATTTACCTTAATTTCTTGTCCCATAGCCTAACAGGAAGGGAGAGGAAATCAATGCAAATTAAGGGAATCTCTTGGGGACCACCAGGTCACCAGAACTAGTGTCCCTATTGGAGGATTTCCCCTCTATTACTTTTTTGGGGACAACCCAAAATTTGGAATTTTCATTTACCGGTACTTTCACTGACAAATATTCTAATCCAGCTCCCCTCATTACAAAACTAAAAAAAGTTTTGCTGTTAGTTATACTTTAAGTAAAATTGTTAGCATTCAATTTTTATCATATTTGTCTTAATGGATAGTCAAATGCAACACTCCTGCAGCTCCTAGAATGAATATTTACTGTCAAAAACCACAATGACTTGTCAGACAAATCTTTTTAGTCTTTCTTGTGCAAAGCAAATTGAAAGGTTCTGTACAACAGAGAATAAATTGCGATAGTAATCTTAGTCTATGGTTTTCTTATTTCTTAAAAGGACTGCTAAAAAATACAGAGGTTAAATTATGCAGCAGAGGCAAAAAGAATGAAGTGCACCACTATTTATACTTGTATAAAGGTTTCAGTATCTGTACATAATTATCCTTGCACACTTATCAAAGTGAGGAAATCCTTCCTGTTAACTTACTTGTAGCTCAGCTTGTAAATATTAAAACTCTCTGTAAAGAGCAGTGGTTATGGGGTTGTTTAAAAAAGTAGAGAGCAGTATAAAGGCAGTTCAAAAGAACTATTCTCTGTTTCTTAGTGGCAAAATTAGAGCTTTTAAAGTAGATTATATCCCAGACTGAGTGATATTTAGCTTACTAGAACAGAGTGTAAGATAAACAGTGTCAATTAGTATACTGATCTCTTAAAGCCTCTTTACAGCCACTTTCTTTTAACATACTGTACGTGCACTCCAGTTATAGCTGCATGGCATTTCACAGGACGGGTGTCCTGATGGTGAGAACAATAGACCATACCTACATAATCTATTAAAACAGCTACGTGTAGTCTCTATTGGAAGCCCATGCAACAGGTGGTAATGCAGGAGCACAGATGAGAAACAGGATTTTTACTGCATAATAGCAGGTGTCTTAAAGTTGAATTCCAAGATCGACTTAACTAAACTTAAACCCGCTCCCTTACTCCAATACTAACTACCCTGTAGAAGGAAGATGCTTATACTTGCCTATTCTGAGGGTGTTCCGGTCTGGTCACAGGGGATAGGAGAGAGTGACAACAATAACTTGAATGCCAGGACGGTGACGTTATTCATAGGCTTACTATGGGGCATCGGTTGTTGCTTGTCGCCCCCCCCCCCCCCCCTGAATCCAGCTGCTGGGAGTCGATCATTTGACCGTACTGGAGCGCTCTGACAGTAGGTAAGTATAAGCATCTTCCTCCTATAGGGTAGCTAATATAGGATTTAGAAGGAGGGTGGGAGCAGGTTTAAGCTTAGTTTGATTCTGGAATTATACTTTAACAAAGAACTTCACAGCAGGGTTGGCTGGTGGTATTTTGATGATTTAAAATAAAGAAAATTACTTTTTAAATGACTTTTATGTTAAAGCGTTTATAAAATTTTAGTGATTAGGTTCAGGACCCTTTCACACTTGTACGACCTGAAAGTCACGCAACCTTGATGCGACTTCAAGCGATGCCTATGTAATGTTGAGGTCTATGGAACTCAAGTCGCATCAAAGTCGGACCAAAGTAGTGCAGGGACTACTTTGAAGTCGCATAGATATGATTGGTACTCATTGGAAATTATGGGGAACGACTTGTCATGCGACTTTGCAGTCCCAAGTCGCAGGAGAAGTCGCACAGGTGTGAAAGGGGCCTTACTCTTCATTGCAGCGATAGCTGTACTTTCTAGCATAAATTAAAGTATTATTTTATCAATGCACAGCGGTGAACTAGACCCTCATGAGAGGTCACTTTTGTCACAAAAACCTCTCTGCCTGGAGTTTCACTTTATTTGATGCTCTTCACATTAGTGTTATAGGAGTTTACAATAAATAGGGTGGTACTATTTAAAAAGAATATATACGCAAATGATTTTGATATTTACAGGTATAGATAACAGCTAGTAGTATAGTATTCATTTTGCTTTTCATAGTTATGTTTTAACCGTTTTGAGAAAGGGGAAGTCTTAAGTTCTGCAAATGGTGTGCTAACAGAAGGAACTTGGAAATCAAATAAGTCATCTATTTATACTTTGAAGTTAGTCTGTTACAGAAAATTGCAGCATTTCGTAATGTTTTTGGCAAAAGCATTGAAGGGGCTGGATGACTGCCATCAGTTAGTAGTTTTACTGAGATTAAAAATTGTCAGATGTTTGCTCTCAATATGGGTAGAAATTACCTAGAAAACATGATCATACCTAACAACTGTCTGGGGAACTTTCCGCTGAATTATTGCTGTGCTCAGTAGTTAGTGCATGATATCTAAAAGCTCTGCGAATACACAAGTTTTTTTCCCTTGTATAAGTGGTGGTCAGTGTAGGCTGTAGTTTCTGCAGCAACCAACAAAACAGTTTAACTTCAGGCACAAAAACATTTGTTTAAATATTCTCCTTAATAGCCACAAAGTGTATAAATCTACTTTGTATGCACCAAATGTCTTTGATAACCCAGTTATTACTTTATAAATGTAGCACTGACATCATCACTGTGCTGTCTATAACCTACACAGAGAGCAGAGTTGTGGGAGGGGCCCAACCAAACCAACCACCACAGGCTGCTGGGGAAAACTACAGGAGTGGGTGGATACAAGACAAGCTAACTTGCATCAAGAGAGAGAGAGCAGAAGTGACTGGTCTTAAAATACAACTACAGTGGAGCCTTGGATTACGGGCATAATCCATTCCAGGAGAATGCTCGTAATCCAAAGTACTCGCATATCAAAGTGAGTTTCCCCATTGAAGTCAATGGAAACGAAAATAATTTGTTACGCATTGACTTCAATGGCATGCAATACTGCATGCGGCCAGAAGCAGGGGGGTGCCGGAGAGCCTCGGAAATGGCCGGAAAGGTCCGAGGACACCTCGGCAAACCTCGGAAAGACTCAAGTTACGAGCCTTTTCAGAGGTTTGCCGAGGTCAGCCGAACTGTCCTTGGGCCTTGCGGCCGTTTCCAAACACGCCAATCGTTGCCGTTCGCCCCCCCCCCCCCTGCCTCAGGCCAAATGCGGTACTGCAGGCCACATTAGCTTGAATTCTGCTTGTGTTGCGAGACAACACTCGCAAACCGAGTCAGAATTATTTTAAAAAAGTTGCTCATCTTTCAAAAAGCTTGTTAACTGAGTTACTCGTAAACCAAGGTTCCACTGTACTTTGTTTCTAATCTGTTCTTGAATTTTCTAAGATTGTGGCATGATGTGTGACTTTTTGTGATCTGTTAGTGTGCTTCACTTTGTCAGACAGCTTCTATTTATGTGATTTCTTGATTGAACAGGTCTGGTAGTAATCAGGCCTGGGTGTGGCAAGAGAAATTTAACTCGGCTTTCCAAAAAATTGTGGTTAATCACAGTTCATTCATAATTCAGCATGGGAGGAGGCAATTACTTTTTCACATAGGGCCAGGCAGGTTGGATCAGCTTTTTTCCCTTTAATAAATGTAATAATAATTTAAAAACTGCATCCTGGATTTACTCGGGTTATCTTTGTGTAATATTAAAATTTGTTTGATGATCTGAATCATATAAGTGTGAGAAATATGCAAAGAATTAAAAATCAGGAAGGGGGAAAATACTTTTTTACAGCACGATTTATATGGGCGCTCCTTAATTTGAGGGAACTTGATTTGATAGGTGAAAAAAGAGGGGTGCAGAGGTCAGAGCTATAGACAGGGCTCAGCTACTTGGACAGGAGTTTTTTTTTTCTCAAACAAAGGTCTTTATTGAGCAAAAGTAAAAGAACAGAGTTCCAGAATACAAACCGTAGCAAGCAGTGTGACGCAGCACACCCATAGCTACTTAATCCATTATATCACGCATTCCCCCCAGCAAGAAGTTGTTACACATATTACCAGTGTATGCAGCCACCCCCAATCCACACCTCCCATCAGTATACTCTGACAAGTAGACAGTATAACCAAACATAGAGAATCATACACCCTCCCTGAGCGGACTCAAAATAGTCGATCATATACCAGATCCATCGGGGCTAGACCCAGGACGTTCAGCCACGGGGCCCACAGTTTATCATACTTAGTACTAGTCCCCCTACGATGATACACAAGTTTTTCCAAACGAAGTGTAACTCCCATTTGTGTGATCCATTTCTGCACCGTAGGTGGTTCGGTATCTTTCCAGTGTCTCAAGATCATCAATCGGGCCTGAAATAAGGCTCTGCCAACAGCCTGCTTAGAGATATCCTCCATCTGGAGGCCATCTATTATCTCCAGCAGGCAAGCTTTAGGGTCTAAAGCATGGATATGCAATTAGCGGACCTCCAGCTGTTGCAAAACTACAAGTCCCATCATGCCTCTGCCTCTGGGTGTCATGCTTGCTGCTGTCAGAGTCTCGCTATGCCTCATGGGACTTGTAGTTTGGCAACAGCTGGAGGTCCGCTAATTGCATATCCCTGGTCTAAAGGTATCTGGCCCTGGAAAGCACCATTAAGAGTGTCGATGACCCTCGCCCAGTATAAGTGGAGCTTCGGGCATCTCCACAACAGGTGAATAAGATCACCGTAATGCCTGCAGCACCTGGCGCAGGACGGATCAACATTCACTCCCATACGGGCTAGTCTAGCCGGTGTGTAATGGACCCTCAGGAGGATATAAAGCTGAGATAGCCTGTGTGCCACGTTCAGGGAGCACGTGGGGATTGCCCCCAGGGCCTCCTCCCACTGCTCATCCTCAAACACGCCCACATCTTGTTCCCACAGGGACACTGCCTTCAGAGGGGCGCCCTGAAGGAAGAGATTTAGCAACCTGGCATAGCAGCAAGATATAAATCCCTTATAGGTAGTCACCTCAAACAGGTAATTGAAGACAGATGCAGAGTCCAAGGACCAAACATCCGTCTCCCTCTGTGCGTCAACTGCATGTTTAAGCTGCAGATAGTAAAAGTGCATGGAAGCTGGCAGCCGAAAGTCCGCGCTGAGCTCCTGGAAGGATCTCAGTCTGCCAGCCCTAAATATGTGAGTCATATGTGACACCCCATATTGTTTCAATTTCAGACCATAAGGTAATTTAGCTATTTCCCGGTAGTATAATTTGTCCCAAATAGGTCTGTATTTAGTAAACCCAGTCACCCACTGAAGCAGTCTGACCTTGTTCCAAATTTTCTGCATGAGCGCGTACGTGAAATCCCTGTACTGAGGGACAGGCCCGGATTATGGCAGCCAGGGGCTCGATGGCCAGGGCAAATAGGAGGGGGACAGGGGGCAGCCCTGTCGTGTGCCTCTATGTAAGTTAAATGTATGTGAAATCCTCCCCCCCTCCCGTATAGCCGCTACTGGGGACGAGTACAAAAACTGCACCCATTTAATAAACTCATTCCCAAACCCAAACTTCCTCATTACCGCCCAAAGATACTCCCACTCGACGCTGTCAAATGCCTTATGGGCATCCAAGGACAACAATGCACGGTCCCCTATGTTGTCTGCCCGAGACAATAAGAGCCTCTGCAGATTTATTGCAGTCGACTTTTGGGGCATAAACCCGGACTGGTCCGAGTGAATTATGGTGGAAATGGCGCTATTTAATCGTACAGCTAAGACTTTGGCTAGGATCTTGACGTCATTTTGCAGGAGAGAAATGGGCCTGTATGATCCTGGGTCTAGAGGGTTGGACAGGAGTTTAAAGTGGATGTAAACCCTCACATATACCCTGTGAAGTGAACAGCCCCAGGTGATACACAGAGATGAAACAAGCAAAGTGCAGCTTCCCTTGCAAAGTGAACAATATATATGCCTTTAGTAAATCAGCCCCAGAGAATGTATGCTCATCGATTCCACCAGGACACTAGATTTTGTACATGTATGTATTTTTCATATTCTGTGCTCTACTTGATGATCTTGGGCATTTACTCAGTAAAAGGCTGTGGAATATGCTGGTGCTATATAATTATGGATAATAAAGCCAAATCAAGCCTGCCCAATTGGTTTGTTGAGGTTTTCATGTGTCCTTTGCAATTAGCTTCTGGCCATTGTCCACATTCTGGTTAACTAAGCACTTCCCTGTTTTTTTTGTGCATACGTGTTTAATTCCTCAGAAATAAAGTATGGCTGTGGGTTATTCTTTTAACTGAAATTAGTAGTCCATTGTGGCATGCACAATACAGCAAATCATAGTCCCTGCATATACAGTATGACAAGTGCCATGGCTAAAATTATTAATATGTGTTTATAAAGGAATATGTTCTTAAAGTGACCCTAATCCCTCTAAAGGACCTTGGCCTTTAAGGCTGGGTTCACTAAAATGTGAATTGGATGCGTTTGCAGCCGCATCCAATTTCCATAAAAGGTGAATGTGAACGGCTTTCAATGGAGCTGGTTCACACAAGTCTTGGGTGGCTGTGGTGCGGTTTGAAAAAGGGTCCTGTCCGTTTTTGGTTTCAAACCGCAGCTGGACATGTGTGAACCCAGCCTAACAGCCTTACCAAAATGTTCCAGTACTTATCTAACACCCAATTCAGGTTTTCTGGGCTCTGTAGCCAAGACTGGAGGGTCACATGAGCACTGTCATCCACCAGGAACTGGATTTAGCCAAACCCACTGATTGCTTGATTTGCAGGCAGCTGAACTTTACCAGATTTGGCTGCCGGAAAAAAAATTGAAACTTATATTTTTATAAAATACTGTTTTTTGTTTTTTTTTTCCGTCAGGCTGTTGATAATGTTTACAGCCAATGGATTGTATGAATCTTTTTAAACTGCAGAAAGATGTGGCCCATTTTTTCATGAGTGAATGCAACTCTGGACTAGAGTTTTGAATAATTGAGGAAACACATAAGGAGGCATGGTTTAGAGACACCAGTCAATGTTTAGCTGTCATTTTCTTCGTGCAGGCTAGAAAAAATATGTTCAGACCTCACTGGTTGCTCAAGTAAATGTAAACCCGTGGTATTTAATCTGTGGCACAAGGGCTACATGGGGCTGTTTGGCACTTAATGTTTTACTTGCCTAGGTACCTATGGAAAGACAGCTAAAAAAAATATTTCTTAACCTAAACTCTTCTAGCACAATTATTTTATTTTATTTCACACTTTCTTGCTATATTTCTATGCTGCCCAATCTTTTTTGTATTTGTTTTTTTTTTTTTTTTTCCTTTTGCATTATAAAATAGATGTTACTAAGGGCAATATCAAATAGCCTAGCAGTACCTTGTAGCAAGTCTGAAGTCTCTGACGGCTTCCTACAGCAAGTCCCTAGTCTTCATCCCCACCTGTACCATGTCTTCAGTCTTTGACAATTGTTTTAGCCAGTTTTCTAGCCATTTACAAACTGATATTTGAAAGCCTGTAGACTTTACCTTACACATTTGCCATGTGAAGAAATCAGATTTGTTTGACAACCTCTGTCTTTCATGAACCCCTGCTGTCTGTTGCTTAACCACTTAAGGACCGCCCGCCACAGGAATACGTGGCTATTTTGATGAGGAATACCGTTGTTATGGTAGCAGCTAGCTGCCATAACCCCAGTACCCTCTTCAAGAGCGGGCGGTCCGCTTTCAGATAAAAGTGGTCTCTGCGGCGGATATGCCGCAAGATCACTTTTATCGGCTACGGGAGAGGGGCCCGCTCTCCGGTGCCCTCCGCCGCTTACCAGAGGCGATCGGGTCTGCTCCCTGGGCTGACATGGAGACGAGTGAGGGGAAGATGGCCCTCACCTGTCTCCATATCATTGCAGGGCGGAAGCGACGTCAAAACGTCACTTCCGCCCAACGCTCTATAGGGACATTTCTTTTTTATCTCATTTAAAAAAAAAAAGTCTAAATATGAAATCTAAAGGTCTATTTGACCCCAGATCTCATATTTAAGAGGACCTGTCATGCTTTTTTCTATTACAAGGGATGTTTACATTCCTTGTAATAGGAATAAAATGGACCCATTTTTTTTTTTTACAGTGTCAAAATAAAAAAATGTAGGTAAGATAAATAAGAAAATAAATTCTACAGTATCTTCCCAACTATAGATGGTAAACTAACTAACAGGTCTGTAGTTACTTGGTGAAGATTTTGTTCCCTTTTTAAATATAGGCACCACATTGGCCCTACCCCAATCCAGTGGTACTACTCCAGTCATGGAGTGCCTAAAAATTAGATACAATAGCTTTGAAATGACAGAGCTCAATTCTTTTAGGATCCGTGGGTGGTTGCCATCTGGTCCAGGTGCTTTATCCACCTTTTATTCTTTCTAAATATTTCTGGACTATATCACTTTTGAGCCATTGTGGATCATTTGGGGCTATGTCAATACCATCCCCATTATGGACTTGAGCTCCCCCATGCTCCTTTGTATACACAGAACTGAAGAAAGTATTTAATAAATTAGCTTTCTCTTTGTCTCCAGTCACCCACATGCTCAAACCTGACCTTTTTACTAATAATATATTTGAATACTTTTTTGGGGTTTGTCCTACTATCTTTTGCAATCTGTCATTCGTTTTGAATTTTTGCACTTATTGATTTCCTTTTTACATATTCTGCTATATTCTTTGTAACATTTAAATGATGATAGTGTTCCTTCATTTTTATATTTTTTAAAAGCACTTTTCTTATTTATAGCTTTTTTAACTTTGGCTGTAAGCCACATGGGTTTTATTTTTAGCCTTTTAAACTTATTGGATATGTGAATAAATTACTGCGCCACCAATGTGAGAATAAGCTGCTAACACAACAATAAGACTAATTGTATAAAAATGAGAATGAAAATGTGTAGCGCTAATAAAGCATGTAAGCCCCAGGTAAAAACCTAGGGTTGTACAAACATTATCAGGGTGATAAAACCAAATAATCAAAATACATGTAAAAAAAGAAGAAAAATTTGAACAAACTCTTTCAAAAGATAAATTCAAATCAAAAACAACATATATTGGATATTACCATGACACCTGGCTGAACTGAATACAGGCATATGAGGTAATATCTAAAGTGCACGTGTATAACCATAAATGTTCAGATAAACAGAAACAAAATGTGACAAAGTGATAAGTCCATAAAAATTGGATTTCAGGAAATGCTCCACAAAGGAAATCTTTAGTAGAATGAAAGATGTTAATTCATCCCAAAAAGTGGCAGGTGATGGTATTCCAATATTCAAAAAAAGAAGACACCCAGGACTGTGCTTCTGCCACCCAGGGGAGGAGTAGGTACTCTTACCATGAGTTGTGGACCCACACGCCAGTGGCGGTGAGTCATGCAGGCAAGGATGCAAACATGAATTGCAGGTTACAATCTCCTTAGATAGCTGAGATTAAGGCACACTCCAGTAATTGTGCAGCAGTCAAAGGGTACAAGAACCGGGAACTAAACTGAGATCTCCTAGTACTGTGCAATATCCACAAATCGCTCACCAATCAATGATGGGAATGGTGATCATAAAAGAAAAAAGAGAGAAGGCTTCCACATAGCGCAGATCAAAAATATAGGATTTTACTGTAAAAAGGTGCAAATATCGTATCAGATGCGTACAACAATAAGGTGATCACATAAAATATGTAGAAAATGCGCAGTGTGTACAACTTTAGCAAGCATTAAGCCAACACATTTTGTCCTACAGGACTTCCACTGGGTGAAACACGTCGGGATAAGCTTGCTAAATCTCTTCACAATGCGCATTTTTTGCCTTTCCTATGTGTTTTTTGTTTACAGCTAACCTCAAATGAAATCGTGTTATGGTCACTGCTACCCAGATGTTCGTTTATATTAACATTAGTAATAAGCTCTGCATGGTTTGAGATTACCAGGTCCAACAAAGCATCATTCCTTGTTGGGAATAAATAAAAACAAGCTAGATTAAGTTTTGATCTAGGTCAGTGCCAGGATTTGTGTTAAACTGTACCATAAAAATTGGACCATAAAATTGTCCTGTAATAGGTTTATAAATTTTTGCCCCTTAACTTTTCCAGCAGTGCCATTACTCCAGTCAATTTCCGGGTAGTTAAAATCTTCCATTAGTATCACCATCCCAGCCCTTGCAGCCCTTTCCATCTGTGCAAGAAGCTGAGTCTCCACCTCCTCATTAACATTGGGTGGTCTATAACAAACTCCAATGATTAACTTTGAACTACGCACATCTATATGCAGTTCCACCCATAATGCTTCAGCCACATCACACTCTCCATCAATTAGGTCCTCATTCACTCTCGCTTTGAGATCACTTCTCACATAGAGACAGACCCCGCCACCTTTCCTTTTTACCCTGTCTATCCGAAGGAGTACAGGAATATTAATATCCCAGTCATGTGAGGAATGAAGCCAAGATTCAGCAATACCGATTACATCATAGCTCTCCTCATGCACCAGAGCTTCCAACTCACCTATTTAGCTTGGCAGACTTCTGACATTGGTGAAGAAACACTTTAGTGCATTATTACTAGAGGTCGACCGATATGGGTTTTTCTCTGGCCGATGACGATATTTAGAAATTGGGGCGGCCGATGACGGATATATGATGCCAATTTTTGTGGCCGATATTTTAGGCCGATGTAAAAAAAAAAAAACACCCACTCCACTCCTTCCTGCTTACTCCTGTCACTCTAGCACACACTTGATGTCCTCAGTACAGATGGCACTGGCAGGTGGCACTGGTTAGGAACTGACAGATGGCACTGGTTGACATTGGCAGGTGGCACTGGTTTGGAACTGACAGGTGGCACTGGTTTGGAACTGACAGGTGGCACTGGCAGGTGGCACTGATTTGGAACTGACAGATGGCACTAGTTTGGGACAGATGGCACTGGTAGGTGGCACTGATTGGCAGTGGCACTGGCAATTGGAACTGGTTGGCACTGGCAGGTGGCACTGATTGGCGGTGACACTGTCTGCCAGTGGCGGGTGACACTGTCTGCCAGTGGCGGGTGACACTGACAGTTGGCACTGATTGGCGGTGGCACTGACAGATGGAACTGATTGGCGGTGGCTGGTGGCACTGACAGATGGCACTTATTGGCACTGACAGATGGCACTTGCTGGCACTGACAGATGGCACTTGCTGGCACTGACAGATGGCACTTGCTGGCACTGACAGATCAGATGGCACTTGCTGGCACTGACAGATGACACTTGCTGGCACTGACAGATCAGATGGCACTTGCTGGCACTGACAGATGACACTTGCTGGCACTGACAGATCATATGGCACTTGCTGGCACTGACAGATGGCACTTGCTGGCACTGACAGATCATATGGCACTTACTGGCACTGACAGATGGCACTTGCTGGCACTGACAGATGGCACTTGCTGGCACTGACAGATGGCACTTGCTGGCACTGACAGATGGCACTTGCTGGCACTGACAGATGGCACTTGCTGGCACTGACAGATTGCACTTGCTGGCACTGACAGATTGCACTTGCTGGCACTGACAGATTGCACTTGCTGGCACTGACAGATTGCACTTGCTGGCACTGACAGATTGCACTTGCTGGCACTGACAGATGGCACTTGCTGGCACTGACAGATGGCACTTGCTGGCACTGGCTGGTGGCACTGGCAGGTTTCACACTAAGCCAAGTGTAACTGTGTGAAACTGACAAGAGAGGAGAGAGAGAGCTGTCGGAATGAGCTCGATGTGGGGGTGGGCGGGACCCGGGACCCAGCAGCTAAATTACACCAGCCAATGATTGGGCTGCTTTAGAAGGGGGCGGGGCCAAATACACATAGCGGCCCACCCAGATGCCATCCCATTGGCTGGTGTAATATAGCTGCTGGGTCCCGCCCACCCCGGCCGGGTCCCGCCCACCCCCGACATCGAGCTGACAGCTCCTCTCTCCTTCCTCTCTGTTACATGTAAGTTTGACACACTCAGCGCGGCGCTTGATGCTGTCAGAGCCGCTGAGTGTGGAGAAATGAGGAGGAGCAGCGGTTAGTGTAAAATATCGGCCTAATTTTGATAATAATCGTCCGATGCCGATTTATCAAAAATGGCTAAATATCGGCCGATATATCGGCCGGCCGATATATCGGTTGACCTCTAATTATTAAATTTTGCTCTGGTGTTTTGCATATATTTTTTAGTAGTACAAATAGCACTATCATTTCCAATGGTTGTTTTCAACATGGGTACCTTCTTGTCACCTGCCATAAACCTCCCCTATCTATCCCCATTCCCCCCTCCATTAATGTTTGACCCCTTACTGACCTGTCTGCCCGATTAAATTCAAGTTCACCCTTCACCCTCAATCCTAGTTTAAATACTCCTCCAACCTACCCATAAACCTCTCCCCCAGCACAGCAGACCCCCTTCCATTCAGGTGCAAAACATCTTTAGCATATAGGTTGTACCCCAATGAAATGTCAGCCCAGTGCTCTAGAAACCCAAACCCTTCCTTCTTACACCAGATCTTAAGCCATGCATTCAGGTCGCTAATCTCCCCTGCTATTCCTGTTTTGTGCATGGCACAGTCAATATTTCAGAGAATATCCCATTAAAGGTCCTTCCCTTCAACTTGCAGCCTACTGCAACTAGCGCATTATGAAATCCTTACCTTAGAACGAAGCCCCCCGCAGTGATGCTCAGTCACAGCTGAGGGGGCTGACATGATCCCCCAGCGTTTCTTCCGGGTTCCCTGGCTCTGGCACTGTGAGTGGCCAGAGCCGCGAAGACGTCACTCCTGTGCATGTGCACAGAAGCCCTCGGTTCCGGCAAGAAGCTCTGAAGTTCTGGCACGATAGTCAGCAGCTGCATACAGGGTGAATATCTCCAAAACGGTGCACGTTTAGGAATTATTCATTTTACCTACAGGTAAGCCTTATTATAGGCTTACCTGTAGGTATAAATTACAAAGTGGGGCATACAACCGCTTTAAATAAGGGTCAAAAGTCAAGGTCAGTATACTTTGGGCAGGATTTTTTTTTTATTTCAATATTTTTATTGAAGGTTTTCACAAAGAGTAGAAAAATAATGTAGATGATTGAATAATGCACAGTTTACACAATCTGAAGTGCTTGTATACCAACAAAAGAAAGGGTTTGCATTATCAGTCAAAGGGAAAGAACCGGAAGGCGTGCACACACATTATTGAGCCAATAATGATGTATTGCATAGAGACTGCAAGTACACAGCCAACTCGTTATAGTTTAATAATTGCTTAATAGCCAATGAGGGACAATGGAGCTTGGGATTTGCCCCCCGTGTTTTGGAGGAGAAGACGCCCTCCTCCATGAAGAGGGGACCCCCTATCATCCGTTACTAGAATTGCAAATTCATAACCTATAAAGCGCATAATTCAGAAAAGAGGAAGAAAAGCAAGAAGGGGGAGAAAAAAGGATGGGGGGGGGAAAAAAGGGAGGGGGAGGAGGGAAGAGGAAAAACCAAGTGCTCTGGCCCGTGCCACCCGAAGACATATAAGTCAGGAATAGTCCGGGGGTCACCAGTCAAGTATCTGATCCACGGACCCAATACCTTTTCAAACACCTTCATCTTGTCATTTAAAACTGCTGAGAGCCTTTCATTGACCATGAGCCAGGAAAGCTTGTGCTTAAGCTGGTCAAATAGTATGGCGGCCGACTTACAGTTTCTAGCTATGGGGATTCTAGCGGATACAAATATATAAGTGAGGATTCGTCTCTGGTTTTTGAAAGCTTCATCAATCTTGCAACCCAACAGAGCATGTTTGGGTGATTGGGTTAGACTGATTTGAGTAAGGGAAAATATGAAATTGTAAACTCTGATCCAAATTCGCCTCACCTTGGAACATTGCCACCATATGCCGTTCCATCCTGCCTGCAGCCTCTAACACTTTGGAGAAGCTCCCGGGACATAGGTAGCCAATCTGGTCGGCACCATTTACCATCTCAAAAGAACCTTATAATTGGCTTCTATGATAGAATTATTGATTAGTGATTTTGATGCTGCCTGAGCAATCGAATACCACTCCTCAAGTTGAAGGCTTTCCTGGAAGTCTTTCTCACATTTGACCATGTAATCCTGTTTGGCTGAGGTATGCATTAGAATAGTTTACAGTTCAGATATATGACCCCAAATATTACCATATTTATGACACAAATATTCCATGGATGACATAGTCGCAAGATCACAATTGCAAGATATAGTGCTGCAAATGAATGTACCGAAAGTTTTCTGAAGCTGGCAGCTGGAACCTACCAGGGTCTGTTTGGTCAACATGCCCCTATTGTCACAGAGATCTGCTATGCGCAAAATGCCTTTATTGGTCTACCAGTCAAAAGTGTGGGGGGTGAGGCCTAGGGTGAAGTCTCCATTTCGCAGCAAAGGAGACAATGGGGCAGGATTTTTTTTAAAAAGCATTTTTTAAATTAGTATCAGTGTCAGTTAGCGTAAGTGTGTTTAACTGCTTGCCGACCAGCGCACGATGATATACATCGACAGCATGGCACGGACAGGCAGAAGGACGTACCTGTACGTCCCCTTTAAGATCGCGGCATTGTGGACGCGCGCACCCGCCGCAAGCTCCGTGAGCCTGACCGTGGTTCCCGCGGACTCGATCGCTGCGGGGATACCCGTGATCGTCTCACGGTGAGTTAGAACGGGGAGATGCTGATGTAAACAAGCATCTCCCCGCTCTGCCTAGTGACAATGACACTGATCTCCGCTCCGTGTAATCGTAGCGGAGATCAGTGTCATGTCACACACAGCCCATCCCCCCTACAGTAAGAATCACTCACTAGGGCACACTTAACCCCTACAGCGCTGCCTAATGGTTAACCCCTTCACTGCCAGTGTCATTTTCACAGTAATCAGTGCATTTTTATAGCACTGATCGCTGTAAAAATTACAATGGTCCCAAAAGTGTCCGATGTGTCCGCCATAATGTCGCAGTCACGATAAAACTCGCTGATCGCCGCCATTACTAGTAAAAAAAAAAATTAATAAAAATGCCATAAAACTAACCCCTATTTTGTAGATGCTATAACTTTTGCGGAAACCAATCAATAAACGCTTATGCGTTTTTTTTTTTGTTTTTTTTTACCAAAAATATGTAGAAGAATACGTATCGGCCGAAACTGAGGGAAAAAAAAATGTTCTATATATTTTTTGGGGATATTTATTATAGCAAAAAGTAAAAAATATTGCCTTTTTTTCAAAATTGTCTCTCTATTTTTGTTTATAGCGCAAAAAATAAAGAGGTAATCAAATACCACCAAAAGAAAGCTCTATTTGTGGGAAAAAAAGGACGTCAATTTTGTTTGGGAGCCACGTCGCACGCGCAATTGTCAGTTAAAGCGGCGCAGTACCGAATCGCAAAAAGACCTCCGGTCTTTAAGCTGACAAATGGTCCGGGCTGAAGTGGTTAAGAGAGGATAAAAAAAAAGCAAAATGCGCACTATTGGTTTTGGGCTGTACTACGGGTACAAACAACAACTAACATACACATATGTGGTATTGCTACGATCATCTGGAGAAGGAGAATTTTAATTTGGATTGTTATTTGGTGGTAAATTATTGTAGTAAGAAGAAATATATACAGCTAAATAAAAAAAATAAAAAGATTTCTATTTACTATTTTGGCCCATTTTTCCTTTGATAATAAAAAAAAATATCAGGAGATATCCATTACTATTTACCACCAAATTTAAGCACAATTTGTCCTATATAAAAAAAATGCGGTATAATCCACCTGGATGCACAAATTAGTTGATATGCACGGTTTTACTAACGCATGTCAAAATTGCAAAATTGTTGTTGGGCATTAACATTTGTTTTGTCCTTAGGCATGAAGGGGTTAAAGATTAAAGGAAGTCACGTATTCTGAATACAAGAGAACTATTGATATGTTAAGAAGTCCTGAAACTATTCCCTTTTTGGCTCCAACTATCAATAATGAAATTAGCTAAGTCTGTTTGGACCAAAGTTAAAAGTCGTCCTTCGTAGGTTTCCTAGCTGATTTTTCTTTCTGGGACAGCCACATTTTTTTAACAAATTACCACTATCCCGGACAGCAACATTTGGAAAGCTTATAGCATATTATCTTTCCCAGATATTTACCAGGAGGGATCATTGCTATCTTTTACACAACTACAAGAAAGATAAGACTTACCACTGTGTTTCTTCTACATTTTAGAAAGTACAAGCATATGTCTACCCAGAAATAGGGATAACAAAATCACAAAGTCTCAAAGAGTTGCTTATCACTTTTGATTCCTATTTACTGTACATCAGGGTTCCCCAACCTCCGGTCCGCAGCCCACTGCCGGGCCGTGGCCTATTTGCAGCCGGCCCGTGAAGGCTGCACTGTGTGAGGTGCGGCGGCGAGCAAGCAGAGAGATGACATCTCTCACCGCCCGCCCAGATCACGGCACTTCCGCCCACACAGCGGGGCTGCTACACTGCGGCGAGGCGTGGGAGCATAGAGATGAGATCATCTCTCGCCGCCCGCCCGGAACACGGCACTTCCTCCCACACAGCGTGGCTGCTATTCTGCGGCGAGGCGTGGGAGCAGAGAGATGAGATCATCTCTCGCCGCTCGCCCGGAACACGGCACTTCCGCCCACACAGCGGGGCTGCTATACTGCGGCGAGGCGGGGGAGCAGAGAGATGAGATCATCTCTTACCGCCCGCCCCGCATTACCGCTGTTCTCCCTCACTGGCCTGTGCTGCCACCACGGCAGGTGACAAACAAAATCTAGTGGCAGAAGGGAAACCACATCTGGTGGCATGTGGCAATCCACACCTGGTGGCAGGTGATGTGGCAATCCACACCTGGTGGCAGGTGACATGGCAAGTAGCAATCCACACCTGGTGGCAGGTGACATGGCAAATGGCAATCCACACCTGGTGGCAGGTGATGTGGCAATCCACACCTGGTGGCAGGTGACGTGGCAAGTGGCAATTCGCACCTGGTGGCAGGCGATGTGGCAATCCACATCTGGTGGCAGACGACGTGGGAATCCCCACCTGGTGGCAGGTGATGTGGCAAGTGGCAATCCACATCTGGTGGCAGGCGAGGTGGCAAGCGACAATCCACATCTGGTGGCAGGTGACGTGGCAATCCACACCTGGTAGCAAGCGACAATCCACACCTGGTGGAAGGCGACGTGGCAAGTGACAAACCGCATCTGGTGGCAGATTCTGCATTATGGTGAGTTTGAACTATTTCATTTTATATTACAATGCAATGACAGAAATAATGCGCTTCAATCATCCCAACACCATATCAGCCATTGCTCTGCGATGATTGAAGCGCTAAGACCAGCCATTTCCCAGACAAATTGCCCGCGAAAAGCTATATAACAACCCAACCCCCCCGGGCCTTGGCCCGATTCTATTCCACAACGCCGGTCCTCGGTGCCAAAAAGGTTGGGGACCACTGCTGTACATGATGTCAGGCAAAAACACCTCTGACTGCTGAATAAAAAAAGCAAGCCAAATATGTTCCTAGAGAAGTGGCATAATGTTTGCTCCTCACACATGCTAGTCTACTAATGAAAAATAACAGACTCATTCAGCCGGTATACCAAACCCATTTATCCCCCTGTCCATCTGCATCTTATGTGACATATGGATAGCACAATCTATTTTAGATGTACTTACCCTAAAGCTAATTTTGTACACCTACTATGGAACTTTTGGGCATTTTCAGATTTTTGGAACCAGGTGGCTAACCACCATACCACAACTTTCTATCCCCTTTACGACTAAAATTTACATAATAAGTATACTACATGAGGAAATATGGTCACACTATACTAGATTATTCCAGAGAGAAACGCTATTTATGGCCCATAGAGTAGTAGACATAAATTGGATGAACCCATCCCCTCCAACTATAGCCCACTGGATATCATTGATTAACCACCAAACTACCCCTTATAAGAAAGATATATATTTGACAACAGAAATAAAATTCTGGAACATGTAGGACCTGTGGTATAAATCTTCATTTACCCCCAAAGTAGAATGTTTCACTTTTGTTGCATGTGTATACAAGGGGTATACAAGGGAATCACTTGACACTGTCATTGTTTCATTATTTTTTTTTCAGTATTCAATATTAAAAAACAAAAAAAGTGGGGGCGTGTCCGGATGTGAGAGCCGGCGGACGTGTTTTTGAGGAGCTCCGGCTATCCTGTTTGAATCCTTTGCCATCCGTGCATTTCCATCGACTTAAAAGAGTAAATACTCACTCCAGCCTGTTCCCCTGTGTCCCCTGTCTCATCCTGGGACAAAATTGTGGAGACTCTCTGCCCGGATCGCCTGCACGCCTGAACCTCCACTCACCTGCGGCCGCCGCCATCTTCCCGGCCTGCAACTGTGTTGTACTGAAAGGACCCGATCCCAGCTTGCCTGCAGGTAAGAGACTGTCATCCGGCCACATCTGCCTGCCCATCCACCTTCCTGGCCCGATCCGGAGGTCCGCCGGGCCGAAAAAGGGATCCGTGGAGGCCGCGACCCGGTGCGGCCTAGTGCGGCCTGTGAAGCACCGGTCTTTCCTAAACCGCCGCCCCGCCGGAAGTGCACCGCGGCCGACATCGACGAGCGCAACAGCGCGGATCGCCTGCCTTCTCACGCCCTGTCATCCCTGCCAAGGCCTGGGGTACTGTAGCACTGAAATTGCCTAAATTGGATCAGCTGTGTTACTCCTGGAGCCCAACTTCTCCGATCCTCCGCCACCCCTCTGCCTCAGCCTTGCTGCTCTGGTCCCAGCTTCTCATCCTTACCACCCTGTCCCTACTTATTTGTCTGCTGTGGGGTGGGGGGCTGCCGGTAACCACTGACGGCCTGCCCTGCTGGAGGGCTGTCTTTACCTGGTGTCCGCAGTGGAGCCTGACTGGTAGCGGCACCTGACATAAACTCTCCTGAGACACCTGCTGTGGCCTGGGTCGCCCCTTACCTACCTCCTGGGTGCTCATCTGAACACCGACAAATCTCCTGAGAGTGGGCCCCCCCTGGCGAACTGTCAGATGTCCTCCTCCTCCAAAAAAGGGAACAGGTCCTCTAAAGCCGCAAAGACCAACGTACCACTCCTGCTGCCACCGCCATCTTCCCCACAATCTGATCCCATACTTCTGGGTCGGCTTCGGGCCTTGCTGGCTGGCTTAGAAATGGACCCCATTGAAGCTCCGCCGACAGAGGGGCCAGCCCCACTGGCTAAGGATGGTACAGCGGTGAACCTCGCTGCGATCGAGCAGAGTAGGACCTCGCTTTTGGTGCATATTGACCACCTCGCTGAAGAATGTAACCTCATATGAAACGACCTTGACAAAATGAGGGGTAGAATGGCGAAAACTGAGTCCAGAGTGTCGACCACCGAAGATCTTACGGCCTCCCATGCCGCCTCCATTGCCGAGCTGCAGCGCACAGTGCAGTCCCTCGTCGCAAAGTCAGATGATGCCGAGAACAGGCTGAGGCGCAACAATGTCAGAGTCCTAGGTTTGCCTGAGGGGGAAGAGGGAGACCACCCTGCTATATTTGCGGAGGAGTTCTTTAAAAATCTCCTGGGCCTTACAGACGTTCCCCCTACCTACGTGGTGGAGAGGGCACACCGGGTGCCCACGGGCCGAGCCACCCCGGGGAAACCCCCCAGGCCCTTCTTAGTCCGCTTCCTTAACTATCGGGACAGGGACAAGATTCTGTCGGAAGCCCGCCAACATCCCACGCTCAAATATTGTAACTCCTCTGTCCTCTTCCCTGACTTTTCGGCGGACTTGCAGAGAGAGGAAAACCTTTAACGATGTCCGCAAACGACTTAGAGATAAGAACATTAAATATGGCATGCTTTACCCAAGCCGCTTACGAGTCCAACATGAGGGGGCGGTCCGCTTCTTTGATAACCCAGCGGATGCTGACGACTGGCTGACCAACTTGCGTTGAAGGGATCTTCTCACGGACTCCTATGATACACGGATCTTCCACATCCTTGTTCGCTCTATCCTACTACACTTTCTTCAACCACCGGAGTTACTTCAAATGTACCTTTACACGAGACCCCCACGAGGCTTTAGATTGCCCTTGTTTTCGCTTTTGTTTTTGTTTTTTGTTTTTCCTCTTAAAACACGGACTTTATTTTCCGCTGACTTTGAGGATACAGGTTTATGGGATAGATATCCCACGTCCCTCTGCTCCTTGTTCTTACGAGACGGACGAGACACTGCCCGTCGACAGAGTGGATGAACTACTACCAGAAGTGTAGGGCCCCCAGTGTAAGGGTTCACTAGCACTCTTTATAAAAGTTTTTCTTTTGGGTAAAAACTGTTCCCAGACCTTCCCCCCCTGTTAGGAGGTAGGCTGGGTATAGTAGGATAGGCACCGTGCCTGGGAAGTTAGATTAGGGATTTAGTCATCCCTTGTTCTTATGGTTTTCTATTTCTTATTTGTATACTTTTGTTTTGTGTTACGCTTAGGTACTGTCAGCATTTTCTGCAATGTGACCGGGATCTTGCTGCTTGTGGGGTGCACCGGTACATGCCCTCTAGAGTATCTCCTTAATTGTTCTTCCCCATCACCCAATGGCTAGTCAAGTAGCAGACTCCTTCACTGTTCTCTCCTGGAATGTCAGGGGTCTTAACTCCAAATTTAAGCGAGCCCTTTTATTCAAATACTTAAAATCTCACTCCCCCCAGCTTATTCTCCTTCAGGAGACTCACCTCACGGGCAGCAAGATTTTGACTCTCAAGAAACCGTGGATACAGCGAGCGATACATGCCACATATTCTACATACGCCAGAGGTGTATCGGTCCTTGTCCACAAGAATTTCCCCTGTGTTATTGAGGAGATCCGTACTGATCCCCAGGGGAAATTTGTGATAGTGGTGTTCACGCTATGGTCTGTCAGGTATATTGTTCTTAATGTATACATCCCTCCCCCGTTTTCATCCGCATTATTGTATGAGGTTCTAGAAAAAATTTCACCTTTCTGCCCAGGGAAGGTTCTGGTAATGCGTGACATTAATGCCATTTTATCGCCTGAGCTAGATAGACCTGCCCCGACTAAGAAACAGTGTATGGACCTCTCTGCCTGGGCTCAGGCGGTGGGGCTGGTGGAGATCTGGAGGTGGAGGCACCCTACCACAAGGGCCTATTCATGTTTTTCGGCATCCTATAAGACTGCGTCGCGGATAGACCTAGCCTTCTCCAACCCTGCACTGTTAGCGGATGTTATGGAGACGTCCTATCTGCCTAGCGGTCTGTCCGATCATAGTCCCTTAGTGGTGGTGCTTCGCTTCCCGGAGCGCTGCGCTCTGGAGGTTGGGCACACAATGGGTCTCTCATCCTGACCTCGCTGGCCAGCTGCCACCCCTGCTGTCTGAGTTCTGGGAAAATAATAAAGACTCCTCTTCTCCCGATATTGTATGGGATGCCTTTAAAGCTTTCACGAGGGGACAGTATATTTCTTCTATTGCTAGCATCAAAAAACAACAATCGGCTGCAGCGCTGGCGCTACAGAAGGCTGTTGACGATCACACTGCTACATATAGCAATGACCCCACCCCAGTTCACTTTGACCTACTAATGGCGGCTCAGAGGGAACTGCAGTTGCACCTGGCTGAGGTCACGCGACTCGAGTCGTATAGAGGTAAACAGAGGGCCTTTGAACAGGGTGACCGGAATGGCCGCCTGTTAGCCATGATGGCACAACACGACCAACCCCTTACCCTTGTATCCACCCTACAGACCCCGGGGGCGGGACGGTGTCCTCCCCCTCTGATATTCTACAGACGTTTAACTCCTTTTATGGCAAGTTATACTCGTCCGGTCTGTCCTCAGAGTTTCAGCCGGAGTCGCTGAACGGTCTGTTAGACCCGTTGGCGCTTGGCTGGCTCTCGGACCATGAAAGAGAGATTTTGGTCCAACCTTTTACGGTCTCGGAGGTCGTAAAGGCTATCCGATCCTTCCCCCCCGGCAAGGCGCCGGGGCCGGATGGGTTTCCAATAGACTTTTATAGGGCTCATGTGGAACTTCTAGCACCCCTGCTGGCACAACTATATACTGTATGCCTGGCAGACGGTAGTCTGCCTGTTTCAATGTACCACGCCTACTTGACACTGATATATAAGGCTCCCAAAGACCCCACTTCCTGTGCTTCATATCGTCCTATTGCATTGCTTAATTCTGACTTTAAAATTCTGACTAAGCTTCTGGCCCTTCGGTTGTACCCCATGCTACCCTCAGTGATAGACCCAGACCAGACGGGTTTCATGCCCCGTAGGTCCACGGATGTGAATCTCAGAAGACTATTCACCAACATACACGCTCACCACCTCAATAGGGGATCTCGAACGATGGCCTCTCTGGACGTGGAAAAGGCCTTTGATACGGTCGAGTGGCCCTTCTTGTGGGAAACTTTGCGCAGGATGGGGTTTCCTCTGCTGTTTATCAGGTGGCTCCAGGTGATCTACAAATGCCCCACTTCCTCGGTGCGCTTGGGAGGTGGACTATCGGCCCCCTTCGGGCTTACCAGGGGAACGAGGCAGGGCTGCCCTCTCTCTCCGGCTTTGTTTGCCCTTGCTATCGAACCGGTGGCGGAGGCACTTCGCACCTCACCGCACATTAGGGGTCTCCGACTCGGGTTGCTGGAGGAGAGGGTGGCCCTGTACGCGGATGACATGCTACTCTTCCTAAATGATGCCGGCCCGTCCCTGCAGGGAGCGCTAAATATTCTGGACACCTTTGCAGAGGTCACCGGTCTTAGGGTAAATTGGTCTAAATCCCTCCTGTTCCCAATTGACCCAGCGGCTAGGTCCACATCCCCTCCTGTGGGTAGACTCCTTTACATACTTGGGGTACATGTCTCTGGTTCAGCCTCAGACTATATATCCTTAAATCTAGCCCCGTTACTATTGGAGTCCCAGATGAAGCTCAAATCCTGGAGTAACCTGCCCCTGTCTTTATGGGGGCGAGTTAATCTCATAAAAATGAAGATTATTCCCAAACTGACATATCTTTTCCGCCACTCCCCACAATGGGTGCCCAAGTCCTTTTTTTAAAAATTGAACTGCATCTTTTCTTCCTTCTTATGGGGCCCCTCTCCTCCCAGATATAGATTGACGACTCTAATGAGGCCACGAACGCAGGGTGGCATGGCATTCCCGGACTGTCATAAGTATTACCTCTCCGCGCAGTTGGTGACTGCGGCGTGGTGGCTACAGCCGGACAGAACAAACTCGTCGACTGTGCTGGAAGCAACAGTGGTCGGTTCGTTGGAAGCTCTTCAATTATTACTTTTTAGGGGCCCTCGTGCCCCGTATCCTCTGACCCCTTCTATGCTTACCACCCTGCGGGCATGGCGGACAGGATTAGCCATTGAGAAATGTAAACAGTCTGAAATCTCCCCCAATGCCCCTATCTGGCTGAACCCTAGTCTATCTCACATTTACAAGATCCCTGACCCCTACGCATGGACAAAATACGGTATCAAACTTGTGTCACACATAATATCTCAAAACTCCCTACTCCCCTTCTCGCACCTTTCCTCCCAATACAACCTACCCAACCATTTCCTATTTAGATATCTGCAACTGTCCCACGCATTTGCGGCGCAATTTCCGCAATCTTCGTGCATCGTGGCCCAGTCGGAACTGGAGAGGACACTTAGATTTAGCTGTGAAGACAAACCCACCTCACATCTTTACTCGTACTTGATCTTTGTGTCTCTTCCACCTCCTGGATAAACTCTGGAATAAATGGCAGACTGATATCCCCACATTAGATAGGGATGACTGGGACGACGTGTGGGACCTCCCCTTCAACTCCTTAGTCTCCATGCGTGACAGGTTAGTGCAGTACAAAATAGTTCATAGAGCTTATTTCACCCCACACAGACTGCATAGAACGGACCCTGCCCATTCCTCGGGGTGTTGGAGATGCGGCGCCTCACCGGGCGACTTCTCCCATATCTTCTGGCGGTGTTCAGGGGTCCAGCGGTATTGGGAAATGGTGCTGGATCTAATTAACAGAGTTGCCTCAGTCGCTGTGCCTTTGTCAATGGAGGTGTGCCTTTTGGGGCTCATTGAGACCATTGTACCATCCTCTGCCAAACGCACGCTAATTTCCTTGCTGCTCTTCTATGCCCGAAAGAATATTGCTATGCAGTGGAAGAAGCCTGCCCCCCCCTCTTTGGCGCAATGGAAACACTTGGTAAACAGCAGCCTTCCTTTATACAAAGATACCTATGCCAATCGGGGCTGCCCACTGAAATATGACAAGGTCTGACGCAATTGGTTAGATGAGCCGGAAACAGCCTAGTGAGTTGGGGGTGAACCAGGTCATTGTGTCAAGGTCTTGCCTTGCTCTTCTACCTTCCTCTTCCTCCGATGACCTCTGATATGTTTTCATTGACTAGTGGGTCTTACCATACTGGATGCCCTCCTAGATTTTATTTGGGCGGTGCTGCTGTACCCTTCCATGACTGTGCATTGTATCGCTGGGTTCACATTGCAATTGTATTCTCATCTGTACATTTTCTTTTTCTATGACTGTAGGTGCTTAAGCTGTATGTTTTGTACGTGTTAGAAAATTCAATAAAAAACAATTATAAAAAAAAAAAAAAAAAAGGATAGCGGAATCTGATGTGGTTATTGGCTTAAGAGTAATATTATGCCCTATTCATTTTCTTTGAATTTTTTGGGACAGGTTGTCAGGAACATTTAAATCTCAGCATAATCCTCTTGCTTCATTACTACATAACTCTGCTTTCGCGCAGGGTCTCTCTTTACAATACTTTGCTTGGTGGACTAACAAAGGCTTTTTGGAAATAGCGGATTTGTGTGATAGTCGGGGAGTCTTATCAAAGCAACACCTGCAAGAAAAATACCAATTGCCATATACGGAACACTAGATACACTCAAATAGTAAATTTGTTAGCCTCTTTGAAAGCCCATTCTGATGTTACCACTTCCATGTCTATGGAACACCTTTGCGGGAACTTTGATGTGCTCGCAGGTCATATTTCAAAAATATATAACATACTTATCTCTATGTCTACTAAATTGTCCTATATGGACAAATGGAAACAGGATATGGCAGAGACTTGAAATAGATGACTGTTATAATTTAGCAATGCAGGCCTTGAAAGCACTCATTAATACTTCCATTACAGAAGTTAACTATAAGGTACTTCTGAGGTGGTATATGGTTCCATTAAGAGTGGCCTGAGGGCTTCTTCACTATGTTTCAGAGGTTGCGGCTTGGAGGGCTCAGCATATCATTTAGGTGGACATGTCCATGGGTGAGGCATTTCTGGATACGCTTATATCATAATTTTATCTATTACCTCACCCACATGAATCTTCTTAAATGGCCCCCAACAAACATTGCTGGGTTGTCAGGTGGGGGGGACTCCGAGACACACCAGGTGCTTGATTGCATTAATTTTTGTGGCTGCGAGAATTTCCACCACTAGATCTTGAAAATCACCAGTTATCTCTTTTGAATTAGTAAAAAACAAGTTGTCAATGATCATGGTTAACAAACGCCTTTCGGTGATTCTACAAGACAAACTGATCTTTTTTGAGAAAATCTGGGATCCCTGGATCAACTACTTGACTGGAACCACTTAACACGTTAGTAAAAGCATAACTTTGGATTAGAGAGGCCCTCAACCTAAACCCCCCATGGTATCGCTTTCCCCTCCATCCCCTACTTTTTTCCACACTCTGGGGGGGGCGGGGTTTCTTCCTGATGTCTGGGGATAACGCTCTCGGAAGCATATATGGTGCAGTCAGGTGATCCAGTTGTTCCTTCAACTCCTATGGTTGCTCAGGTAGCTATAATGTTGGCCTTTTTGGTTACAGTCTGCTTGTCCAATACAAACTGGATACCTGGGTCTTTAACTTTAAATTAGAATATCATCAAAAAGCTTATTTATTTCAGTAACTCAATTCAAAAAGTGAAACTCATATATTTTATATAGATGCGTTACACACAGAGTGATATATTTCAGACATTTCTTTTTTTAAATGTTGATGATTATGGCTTGCAGCTAGTGAAAACTCAGAGTTCAGTATCTCAGAAAATTGGATTATTACATAAAACCTAGTTAAAACTTTTGTTCTTTTGGTATCTTACTCTAATGCCGCGTACACACGATCATTATTCACGGCGGTTAAAAAAACCGCCTTGAATAATGTCATTTAAAACGGGGGAACAGCTTGTTCCCCACACACGGTCGTTTTTCACGTCATTTTTTCTCTTGACGAGAAAAACGACCGTCTGTGGGCTCCGCGGCAGTGTTTCCCTATGGGAAACACTGCCGCGGAAAACATGTCGAAAAAAACGACGAGAAAAATTAGAACATGTTCTAATTTTTCTCGTCGTTTTTAATGCCGTTTTTCTCGTCGAAAAAAACGACAGCCTACAGACTATCGTTTTTCTCGTCGAATGGGGAAAATGATGTTTTTTTCGACGAGAAAAACGGCCGTGTGTACGCGGCATTACGCGTTATAATACTGCCATGCTTAGAGGAAATAAAAGTCAAACTAATGTGGGGCATGGCATCACTTTAAGATCACATGGCAGGAATGAAAAGAGATGGGTGGTACATAAATTGGCGTTCAGCATAGGGAATGAAAAGCATATGCAATAAGGGTGAATTGTAATGTAGTGGTAAGTCTGGATCGAAATTAAGCCAGTTCAGCAGAGACCATCATATATGTACTGCTTAATATACTGAATATATAATCTTTCATCTTATGTGAGCGTGTAAAGTTTGCTTTCTGTTTGCCTGATACTGTATACCTCTGTAAGTGAAACATTTTGGAATAGTTCTATGTTGAATTAGGAAAGTACAGCCTTTTATGTACTTTCCATTACAAGGAAGCAGATGCTTGTTGGCTGCCTTCCAGATGCATATATTTATTTAGAAGCTACCTTCAGCATTCTTAAATATTATTCTGTAATTTTTGGTTTACATTCCTTCTGCTACATAATTTCTGTGTCAGTGTGTTGTGTTCTATAGTAATCTCCTATAAATAGCATTTATTTTGATTTTAACGGAGAGGTGTAAAGCAAGCAAAAGGAATTGCAATATACAGAGGCGTCAATTGTCCTGAACCATCACAAGCAGGTGAAATAGGAAGTCTCAGAGTATTGGCATTACGTCTGAGTAAACCTGAACTGGGTACAGAGGTTTTAGCTGTAAGCTGCATTTACTGTCTGATAATCATGCATTTCATTAATTTGCCAAGCCCATCTTGACCTTGACCCCAGAGGGACAAAAGCACAACCTGATCTAAAACTGACTATAAAAGTACTGTATATCTAAAGTCAAAACTTTTTTTTTTTTTTTTTTTGTTTAGAGTATAGAATTATTAAAATCCCTAACAGGTTTTTTTTTTTACCAGATCTAATATCACCTTTGGAAGATTCCTCCTTTATTCCTATACCTCACTTTTAGTCCCAGTGACAATGCTCACCATGACAAACACACAGGTTGAAGCTCCCAAACAGGGACATCAATAGACAGCAATAAAACCCTAATTGGAGTTCAAACATCTCACTACTCTGCCTAGGTTCACACTGTGAATCGCACTACATTCCTGTGCAAACTTATGCGATTCTGTGCGGTGCGATTTGAGCCCATTCATTCTAGATGGCTCAAATCGCCCCACATCAACATCGAAAGGGTGCAGGCAGCTTTTTTTTATTTAAACTGGAACCGGATTGCATAGGCATTTCAGACAAACACGCTGCATTTGCAACTTGCTTTTGGGGCGGTGTTAACTTTCCATTGGCACCCGCAGCAGATCACAGCGATTGCTATGCAGTGCGGAAAATGCACAGGGATCACTGCGTTTCCCGCACCACATCAATGTGAACGGGGCTTTTTTCAAAACAATCGCCAAAAATGGCTTTAGATACTGCCCTCAGGCCTGATTCACACCTATGCAGTTTATTTTTGATCCGTTTCTGCAGTGTCTTTTGCGGTGCATTTTTTTTTTTTTAGGTCTTTTGAACCAAAAATGCACCGTTTTACATTTTAGAAAGTCCCTGACCCTTTTCAAAAATGCCGCGGCTGAAAAAAAAGCATAGATGTGAACATGTCCCATAGGAAACTATGTTAAGTGGACTGTAGTGCGTTTTGGCAAAAAGCATTAAAAAAACACAAAGGTGTGAACTGGGCCTCAAGGTACACTATTTTGTCATCTTTTTATCTATCTGTAACTTTTCAACTCAAAAACAAAAGTGGCAGTTGTGCTCGGTTCACATATATGCAGTGCGGGAAACTTGGCAAATCCTGTGTGTTTCCTGCACCGCATTGAAATCGCATGGTGTTTATGCGAACTGCAGCGGGTGTCATTGTTAGGTTAAGGACACCCCAAAATGGTTTGCAAAACGCAGTGCAATTGACAGAATTGGATTGCATAGCTGTGAACACCCATGCGATCCGATTCCAGTGGAAAAGAGTCCTGGACCTACAAACTAATGGCTCAAATCGCACCACACAGACATCACTTTGAATAGGAATGCAGTGCAATTCCTATCTGAATCACATGTGGTGTACCGCACCTCATATACTGTATGTGAACCCAACATTAAAGGGTTTTCAAACTGTTTACTACTGACAAGCCCCGTACACACGATTGGTTTGACTGATGAAAACCGTCCGATGGATGGTTTTCATCAGACCAACCGATCGTGTATGGTACCCATCGGTCTTTTTTCCATCAGTTGTAAAAAATAGAACTTGTTTTAAAATTTTCCGATGGATCAAAAACCAATAGCAAATTCCGATCGTCTATGGGCAAGTCCATCGGTTAAAAAACCCACGCATGCTCAGAATAAAGTCGACGCATGCTCAGAAGCATTGAACTTAATTTTTCTCGGCTCATCGGAGTGTTTTACGTCACCGCGTTTGGAACGGTCAGTTTTTTGACTGATGGTGTGTGGCCAAGACTGATGAAAAACAGTTTCATCGGATTTCCGATGGACAAATCCATCGGACGAAAATACATAGGTTATCCGATCGTGTGTACGGGGCTACAGGGGTGCTTGCAATGGTCAGCTTTTATTCATTTAAAACCTTTATTCCAAATTGATTATTAATATAATATGGCTCTAAAAGACATGGCACATCCTATATATCCAGTATCTATCAAAAAAAATGTGCAGAAATAGCAGGACATTTGAGGCACTGTAAAACATTGAATTTTACATAAAACTCACATTTTTATTTATTATTTAAAAAAAGACAATCTGTCTTTTATAAATAATAAAAACTGAGTTTTATGTAAAATTTGATGCTGTACAGTGCCTCAAATGCCGCTATTTCTGCACCTTTTTTTGATTGATAGATACTTTATCCCAAATAGAAGAAAAAACTGTAACTGCTTATAAGGCATTGGCTGGAGTTTAGCTTTAGGCCCTTTTCATACGCGCTTTCCGATCAGTTCCGCCTGTCAATTTTTCAGGTGGACCTGATCGGACCCACCATTCACTGCTATGAAGCTGTGGATGTCAGCAGTGACATATCCGCTGACGCCCGCTGCTATCCGGTCCGATCCTGTCCGTGAATTCCAGATGGATGGAAAATAGGGTCACCATCCGTCTGGATTTCAGGTGGATCGAATCGGATGAAAATGTACAGGTGGTCCGTTTTCATCCGATCTCCCCAGAGAGGAGAGCGGGACTCTAACGTCTCAGCTCAGTAGGCGGAGATGGGCCTGTCATCTGCCTGCTCAGCGGGTATCAGCGGATCGATTCCCTGCTGAGCAAAGTGGAGTCTGCCAGGCAGAAAGGACCCTTCATTTATTAGTCAAGTCTATTTAAATCTGCTAGTGCATATAACACTACCCTCTCCCAAGATTAACAATTCTGCTATCTAAAGGTGGTTCCTGCACCCTAAGGCTCCATTCACACTTGTGCGACTCCAAAATCGCACAATTTCCATTTTGACTTTGAAGCAACTTTGGATGGGTGTGATTTGGATGTGACTTTGACTGTTGACTTTGGCTTTGACTATTGCACGACTGTCGCATTGATAACATTAAGATGTGACTTTTGAGAGTTTACATTGCAGTCTATGACATTCGAGTTGCATTAATGTCGTATCAATGTAGTGCAGGAACCTTTTTAAAGTCGTATAGATTTGAACGCCTTTCATTGAAATACATGCAAGTTGTCATGTGACTTTATGTATCCAAAGTCATTGACAAGTTGCACAAGTGTGAAACTGTGAATGAATGAAGCCCAAGGCCGGCCATAGACAGTGTTAAATATGTACGATTCCCCCACTAACACTGACAGTGCAGACAGGGGAATCACTCCTGCCGAGCAATTGTCTGCTTCCGATGGGGGTGAGCGGGAGAAGCCATCCCCACCAGGAGAAGACAGTGATTATTGCTAGTGGCTATAGCAGCCTCTAGCGATAATCGAAAGTGAATCCAGCAGGCTGGTTGTACCTAAGTTGATCGTTCGATCAACTTGGTACATTCAGCCTGCCTACACATGGTTCGAAACTCAGACGGTTCCTGATGAACCTGCCGAGCTTCGAACCGCCTATGACCAGCCTAAGAGAGGAAGTGTGTTACTGGCCATATCACCAGGTGAAAATAATGGAAAAAAGTCAAAAAAAGAGTAAATTAATGCAGACATCACCTTTAAGCATTAAAAAGCTGAAAAGTCTTTTTGTTTTGGGGTTAAATAACGGGTTCCAGGACTCCCATTCTCATCTTTAGGAGTAAAATTCTTAAAGCCATTTACTAATATCTCATATAAAATATGTTTGTCATATCAGTCTTTTCAGAAAAAAACATATTAGTTTAAATGTTGTGCCGTTGGGGTCCTATTTAGTGTGTGTCTGGGAGACCTTCACACTCATTTCACATCAGTCATCTGTACATGGAAACTGGAGAGATGACATATTCAGACTAAAATATTAACCAGCTGTTAGTGTGTCAGATGTCAAATGTAACAGACTGTGGTCTAGGAAATATACTATTTAATAATATTTAATAATATAGTATATCAAAGGCTCCGTTTGACAAATATCTGAAAGCAGATGTTTATACCGTATCTGCCTACTAATGTCGTCATGAAACCGGATGTTTCCATCAAATAGCATGCAGATGCTAATTCTTGGTTTCGAATGTTTGTCATGTAGAGCTTTTCATGTACTTTTTTTTTTTATTACCTTTTATTGTTAGTTTGATTTGGTATCCAATAGTAACAAAAAGTTAAATCTAATCTCCAGGCAGAAAAACAATCCAGTTAAAACAGTTATGTGTTTATTAAAAAATCATAACTTATTTTTAAATGCTGCTTGTGTACAGTGCCTGAAATGATCTTGGTGTCGAGTTCCTGTAATTCTCTTCACTTCTATACAGCAGCCAATTAGGTGTGTTGTGTGCATTGTGCATTGATTAAGAAGGACTGGAAGGAGAGAACAAGTTGAGCTGAGGGATGAGCTCATCAATGTGCTGCTGCTCATTTTTTGTTCAATCACAGGCTGGAAGGGAGGAAAGGTGGTCAAACTGTATTGTTTAACCACTTCAGCTCCAAGAGGTTTTACCCCCTTCATGACCAGGCCATTTTTTGCGATACGGCACTGCATTACTTTAACTGACAATTGCGTGGTCATGCGATGCTGTACCCAAATAAAATGTATGTCCTTTTTACCCCCACAAATAGAGCTTTCTTTTGGTGGTATTTGATCACCTCTGCGGTTTTTACATTTTTTGCGCTATAAAAAAAAAAGACTGACAACACATCCATTAAAAAAAAAATTTAAATCTAATTTCTTAATCGGTTTAGGCCAATATGTATTCTGCTACGTGTTTTTGATATATATAACAAAAAAAATCCCAATAAGCGTATATTGATTGGTTTGCACAAAAATTATAACCTCTTTAACAAAATGGAAGACCTCATCGTTACAAGCCAAGACAGACAAGAGGCTTACTCCAAGACTTGGCAATTATGGAATATTTTTAAATATTCAGAGGAGGGACAAGCCCTCAGAGGAGGAGATCCATTAACCTAAAACCTTAGAATTTAACCATACGGCTCCCCAACATGAAGTTAAGACTGTGAGATAATATACGAGTCCCTGCATTGACTGTGTGGGTGCATGTGTCCATGTTCGTGAACTTCCCTTTTGTTTTTACTAGTATTGGCAGTGATCAGCAACTTATATCGGGACAGCGACAGTGAGGCGGACAAATCAGACACTTAAGCCCCGTACACACGATCGGATAACCTATGGATTTTCGTCCGATGGATTTGTCCATCGGAAATCCGATGAAACTGTTTTTCATCAGTCTTGCCCACACACCATCAGTCAAAAAACCGACCGTTCCAAACGCGGTGACGTAAAACACTCTGAGCCGAGAAAAATTAAGTTTAATGCTTCTGAGCATGCGTCGACTTGATTCTGAGCATGCGTGGGTTTTTGATCCGATGGACTTGCCCATAGACGATCTGAGTTTTCGATCGGTTTTTTTATCCATCGGAAAAATTTAAAACATGTTCTATTTTTTAAAACCGATGGAAAAAAGACCGATGGGTCCCATACACGATCAGTTGGTCTGATGAAAACCATCCATCGGACGGTTTTCATCAGTCAAACCGATCGTGTGTACAGGGTTTTAGTGACACTTTTTGGGGACCAGTGACACCAATACAGTGATCAGTGTTAAAAAATATGCACTGTACTAATGACACTGGCAGTGAAGAAGTTAACATCAGGGCGATCAAAGGGTTAAATGTGTACCCAGGGGGTGCTTATACTGGGGTTAGCAGAAACACAGGATCTCTGTCTTCCCTTGTCACAGGACGGCGATCTGCCTTGTTTGCCTCTGTCGTGATTGATCAGTGGGTCCCGGCAGACATTGGGTCCGCCGGACCCACTGATTGGCTTCAGCTGTATCCAATCACTGCAATCCGCAGACCCGGAAGTGCATAATTACGTACCTGTTTGTGAATCTGCCTGTAGGAGCTGCCGCCCTGAAGTATATGTATGTGGGGCGGCCGGCAAGCAGTTAAAGAAGACCAGAATTGTGAAACTTGTGCCCAAAAAAAACAAGCAGGAGCCAATGGACTGGTCAGCGGCGTTGCCTATAGGCTCCCTGCAGCTAATTAAAGTGGTTGTAAAGGCTCTTTTTTCCCTAAAATAATAAACATGTTGTATTTACCTGCTCTGTGTAATGGTACTGCACAGAGCAGCCCCAAACCTCCTCCTCTGGGGTCCCTTGCCAGCGCTCTGGGCTTCTCCGAGTGCCCTCATGGCAAGCCTCTTGCTATGGGGGCACACGTGTCGGCTCTCTTCCAAGCCAGGTTTTGTGCGTCTATTGACACATGCACCGCAGCTAAGCTCCGTCCCCCACTCCCTCCTCAATGAATTTGACTGAAAGCAACAGGAGCCAGTGGCTCCCGCTGTTGCCTGTCAGTCCCTGTGTGAAGATGTGATGAGAGGTATAGGAGAGAAGACCGTGGCCAGGATTGACCAAGGAGTGATGGAAATATTTGATGAAGGGAGGCACATGAAGTCCTAAAATGTTTTTACCTTAATTCGGGGAATGCATAAGGTAAAAAAAACTTTTTAGCTTTAGAACTACTTTAAATTACTGTCTTACCAAGCCTTTTTTTGTATAAAGGCAGTCATCTTGGTAAAGTGACAGGCTTTGATTTATCATGTCAGTGGGCGGTTGGTGGTCTGTCGCCGGAGAAATAAAATATAGATTCTCTGCGGCAGCAGACAGGTTGGAGAGCGGGGGAAGGAAAGACCAGGAGAACGAGTGCCGAGGAAGCTTATGTCACAGCTGTGTGTGACCGCCGTCCTTTCGGATCGTATGATGAGCTTCTCAGTGCGACTCCAGAGGAGCATGTCTGTATTCAGTCATGCTGAAGTTAACTAGCCAGGGAGAGGAGGTGAGTGCTGCGGGGAGGGAGAGGAGGTGAGCGCTGCGGGGAGGGAGAGGAGGTGAGCGCTGCGGGGAGGGAGAGACAGAGGAGCGGAGGGGGGGCGGCGGTCCGCTGTCACTGAAGCCGGCCCACTGAGCAATCGGCCCACCGGTAAACTCCCGGTAGTCCGGATGGCTAGTCCATCCCTGCATAAAGTTTTTCAGCTTTGTGATAGCTGTTTGCCTAGAATTCAGCTTTAGTGAGTGAGTGAGTGAGTAACTTGTATAGCGCTGCAATTGCGAACTAAATCGCCTCAAGGCACTTTGCATCCAGTGTCGTTGAGATCGTTAGAAGAGATGGGTCTTAAGTATTTTCCGGAAGGCCCGATGGTTTTCTTCCATGCGGATATTCGTGGGTAGCGCATTCCATAGCCTTGGTCCTTGGACAGCAAACCTTCGTTCTCCCTTGGCTTTGTAGCGGGTCTTGGGGATGTGGAGGAGGTTTTGGTTAGTTGATCGAAGGTCACGAGTAGTGGTGTAGTTTTATTTTCTCGCATAAGTATTCAGGAGCGTTTCCTTGTGCGCATTTGTGGGTGAGGCAGAGGGTCTTGAATGTGATCCGATCCTTTACGGCTAGCCAATGGAGGCTTTTCAGGGATGGTGCGATTGATTCCCAGGGTTTTTTCCCTGTTACCAGTCTGGCCGCTGTGTTTTGGACGACTTGTAGACGTGCAACTTGGTATTTGGGTAGTCGTAGGTAAAGTGAGTTAGCGTAGTCAAGCCGTGAATTGATAATGGTTCCGACTACTACTGCTCTGTCTTTTTCCGGGATGAACGGGATGAGTCTTCGTAGCAGGCGGAGAAGGTGGTGGGATCCACTGACTACTGATCCTATTTGTGCGTCCATAGTCATGTCTGAGTCAAAGATAACTCCCAGGCTTTTAACTTTGGTGCTTGGGGTTATGTTTTGTCCCAGGATGGTGGGTGGCGTCCATGTGGTCCTGGCGTTTTTCTTTCGGTTAGCGTGGAAAATGAGCAGTTCTGTTTTGGATCCATTAATCTTGAGGGAGCTCTCTGTCATCCAATTGTTGATCAATGTAAGGCATTTTTCCAGTCCGTAATATTGATCTTTTTTGTTGTTGATGCGAAAGTATAGTTGAGTGTCATCTGCATAGGAGTGATAACGCATGTCCTGTTCACTGATGATTTTGAGGAGTGGCCGAAGGTAGATGTTGAAGAGTACCGGTGACAGGGGTGATCCTTGAGGTACTCCGCATGTATTTGTGCGTGGTGCCGAGGTAAAGGCTCCCAGTTTCACTGTCTGGGATCGGTTTTCTAAGAAGGATGCGAACCATGGTAGGTCCGTGTCTGCAACTCCTGCTACTTCGGTGAGACGCGTAAGTAGGATTTTGTGATCTACTGTGTCAAAGGCTGCACTGAGGTCCAGCAGCACCAGGAGACATGATTCTCCATCATCTGCTGCTTCTAGTACGTCGTCCCATATTTTGAGAAGTGCCGTTTCCGTCCCATGGCCTGGGCGGAACCCCGATTGAAGTGGGTCCAGGAGATTGTGGGTATCCAAATGAAGTTGTAGCTGTTGTGTTACAACTTTCTCGATAATCTTGGAGATGGTGTTCAGGCTTGTTACCGGTCTTCTAAAATTTGGGTCATTCGGGTCAAGGTTAGGTTTCTTTAGGAGGGGTTTGATTATTCCTTGTTTAAGGGAAGTCGGCACAATACCTTCTTTGAACGATTGGTTGATGAAGTGTGTTATGTGGGGTGCCAAGATGTCGGTACATTCTTTCAGCAGTTTTGCCGGAATGATGTCGTTCGGTGAAGTGCTATCTCGGAGGCTTCTGATGATGTTTTTAGTAGTGTCGATTGTAATTGGGACCAGAGTAAATTTCTTTGATTGCAGAATATTTATCTGGTTCTTTTCTTCCTTTGGCTGTGTGGGGTTGTTTGATTTTTCCTGCTGAATTATTTTCCTAATGTTATCAATTTTGTCGATAAAAAAATTGGATAGTTCATTGCAGAATTCCTGTGTTTCGTTTGCTGAAGACTCCAAACAGGTGGGATTCATGGTCTGAGCTACTAGTTTGAAGAGTTCGCGGGGGCGGTTTAGGGCTTTTGCGATGGTGTTTGCGAAATGGTCTCTTTTTGCTTTGAAGATTGCTTTTATGATATTTCCTAGTGAGTGCTTTGTAGATTGTGTAGTTCTCCTTTGTTGCATTTCTTCTCCAGGCTCCTTCTGCTCTTCTGCGTTCTTGTTTCAGTAAAGTAAGAGCGTCATTGAACCAGCCTGCATTGTTTTTGCGGATGAGTGCTCTGCGTCTTGGAGCAACCGTATCTGCGGTCTGTAGCAAAGCATTGTTCAGGAAGTTGAGTGTTTCTTCTGTTGAGTGGTTTTGGTTTAGCATTTCCATATTGTTCAATAGCGTGGTTTTGAAAAGCTCAGAGTATAGTTTCTTCTGTGATCTTGTCCAGTGTGTTGCTGCTGATTGTATTGATTTTTGGAGGGCCGTGTTGGTCGTTATAGTAAACTTGATGGCATGATGGTCTGTCCATGGTAGAGGCTGGTTGTCCAGTGTGTTGATGTCCATATCTTGTTTGAAGATTAGGTCAAGAGTGTGACCTGATACATGAGTAGGAGTATTTATCAATTGTTGCAAGCCTAGTTTTTCTAGTTGGTCGATGCAGGCAGTGGCGATAGGGTCTTCGGGGGAGTTGGCCCAAAGGTTGAAGTCTCCAAGTAGCAGCAGATTTTTGGTTTTCATGGTGTATGTCGAGAAAAATTCATTTAAATGTGTGAGGAGGTGTGTCTTGGGTCCCGGTGGTCTGTAGCAGAGCAGTATGTGGATGGTATCCTGGGGTGTAGTTTGTAGTTGCAGAGTGAGTGTTTCCATGAAAGGCAATGAGTTCTGTAGAGTTGGTTTGATGAACGTAAGGTGGTCTTTGTAAATTACTGCTAGGCCCCCTCCTCTTTGTCCTGTTCTATGCTCCGTTAGGATGCGGTAGTTCTCCGGCACTAGTTCTGCTAGGATGGTATTGCAGTCGGGTGTTAGCCAGCTTTCCGTGATGAAGAGGCAGTCTATGTTGTGTTGGGTTATGAAATCATGGATTTCCTGTCTGTGTTTGACTGCAGATCTGGTGTTAATTAGGGCACTTGATAGATGTTGTAGATGCCATGGTGCTCTGTTTTTTCCTGTTGATAGTCGACTGATTCTTACGATTCGTTCTTTTTGTAATTTTTTTTGGATGGGTGTTGGTAGTGTTGTGGCAAAGTTCTTTAGGCTTTGGATGGTGTCGGCTGAGTATATAATGTTAACCATGTTGAAAAAGTGCTGATAATGATGAGGCGATGAGATGATGTTGATAACGATGATGATCCTGATGTTGATAATGATGATGATGAGCGATGCGATGAGAGAGCTGCTGAGGTGTGCTAATGCTTGAAGTTGGTGTTTGATGTTGACAAGGATGATGATCCGATAGTGATGAATGATCCGATAGTGATGAATGATCCGATAGTGATGAATGATCCGATAGTGATGATGATCCGATAGTGATGATGATCCGATAGTGATGATGATCCAATGCTGATGATGATCCAATGCTGATGATGATCCTAGTGATGATGATTCCTTCCTAATCCCTGGAGGCGGTTGGAGCCAGAGGCGTTGCTAGGGGGGTGCGGGGGGTGCGGTCCGCCCCCGGGTGACACCCGCTAGAGGGGTGACACCCTCCCTTTTTTTTTTTTTTTTTTTTATTTATTTTTTTACAGCTGACCCATTCATTGATTAATTTCACCCCGCTGGGCTGGAAGCCTGGAACAACACCTCCAGCGCCGCGGCCGCGCCTGGTGTGTGTCCTCCAGCTCCTTATTCTTCCTATTCCTAAATTCCAATCCTCCTCCCTACCCTACAGAGCCAGCGAGCGACTCAGCCTGTCACATCATCACACTGCACTGTGATGATGTGACGACACGCACTAGCGTTGCTAGCCAGGTGCGGGGGGGGCGGGCCGCACCCGGGTGACACCCACCAGAGGGGTGACACCCGTGGGTAGCGCAGCGGCCACACTGACATCGCCCGCCCGCTGCCCTGTGCCTTAGGCTCACGCTGCGGCTGTGTCCCTCAGCGGAACGGAAGGAAGCCGCCGCCCCCTCTGCCTCCTCTCTGTTTACATCCACAGAGGAGGAGGAGGAGACCGCGCTCGAGAGACACACCGCTGTGTGTATCTGCCGCTCTGTTCTGAGGTCTGTAAGGTAAGGGGGGCATCTTTACTGATGGGGGGAGGGGGTGTCTGTACTGCTGGGGTCTGCACTAGGGGGAGTTTGCACCAGGGGGGCTGTAACTGAGGGGGGTCTGGTACCAAGGGGGTGTCTGTACTGAGGGGGGTGTCTGTACTGAGGGGGGTGTCTGTAACTGAGGGGGTGTCTGTACGAGGGGTGTCTGGTACTGTGGGGGGTGTCTGTAACTGAGGAGGTCTGCACTGCGGTGGGGGTGTCTGTACTGATGGAGCGGTCTGTACTGAGGTGGGGGTGTCTGTACTGAGGGGGGTGTATGTACTGAGGGGGGTGTATGTACTGAGGGGGGTGTCTGTAACTGAGGGGGGTGTCTGTAACTGAGGGGGGGTCTTTAACTGAGGGTGTGTCTTTAACTGAGGGTGTGTCTGTAACTGAGGGGGTGTCTGTAACTGAGGGGTGGTCTGTACGAGGGGGAGTCTGTACGAGGGGTGTCTGTAACTGAGGGGGTGTCTGTAACTGAGGGGTGGTCTGTACGAGGGGGAGTCTGTACGAGGGGGAGTCTGTACGAGGGGGTGTCTGTTACTGAGGGGGGTGTCTGTACTGAGGGGGGTGTCTGTACGAGGGGTGTCTGTAACTGAGGGGGGGTGTCTGTAACTGAGGGGGTCTGCACTGAGGTGGGGGTGTCTGTACTGATGGAGCGGTCTGCACTGAGGTGGGGGTTCATACTGAGGGAGGCGGGTCTATATTGATGGCGGAGAGTCTGTACTTAGTGGAGCGGGTTTGTACTGAGGGAAGGGATCTATACTGTGGGAGTGGGGTCTGTAGTTAGTGGAGGGGGGTCTGTACTGAGGGGGGACACCATTTTTTTTCGCACCGGGTGACACCAACCCTAGTGACGCCACTGGTTGGAGCTACCCTAACCTTCCCGCTAATGGAAGGAGTCCGATATACTTACCTGGTTATCAGGTTTGATGGACGACTGATGATGATGATGATGATGATGATCCTGGTGTAGACGGCGCTGCTCCCCAACTATCTAATCCCCCCGTTGATCCAGAGGAAGGCGAAAAACCCCAGCCAAGCACGGGCCAATAGTGCTAGAGCGGGGGAAAAAATTCCTTCCTGATCCCTCTAGAGGCGATCGGGTCTGCCCTGGATCAGCTAGCTAATGGAGGAGCCCGGTATACTTACCTAGTTGTCAGGTTTGCCAGGACAACTGGTGGTGATGCTGAGAGGAGGATGAGGATGATGATGAGGAAGATGCTGCTGATGAGGATACCGATGAGGATGATGATGATGAGGGTGAAGATGATGGTGCTGAGAATGAGTATTGTCATGAGAATGAGGATAAGGATGAAGATGATGGTATTTGCAGAGTATATTTCCTGCTATACTTTTCTTGGTACTGTCAGGGTCCTGATAGATATGGGCCCAGGTGTACCAAGATGGCCACTGGTGCCTAGATTGAGTCAGGAAGTGCTGAGGCCGGGCGGGTGTACCAAGATGGCCGCCGCGGCTGGAAGTTAGGCCGGAGCCGCGGACTGTCCTAAAAAGGACAGGCGGTGGTGGTTGCGGCTTCGGGCCGCTTGGGGGAGCTCCGATGCGGGAGACACGGCTTGCCCGCTAAGGATGGGGGAGAGGGGGGACGATGCTGGGCTGGAGGAGGCCGGAACTAGGCCTCAGCCACGGACTATCTTGCCGGCAGTTGCCGGTCAATGCCGAATGGCGGCCCGGATGGCGTCTTCCGATGGCGAGTGGACGAGCAGTGCTCCGCTCTGGGAGCAGCTGTGGAAGGATAGGGCCGGGTGCCAGGGGCCGTGGCCTGTTAGGCAGCCCCTGTATGGGAGGAAGAACCGCGGAATGTGCCCTGGAAGGCAGACGGCAGGAGCTCCTGCTTTATGTGGCAGAATACTTGTTATAATATACTATTTGGCTATACTATTCGGGTAAACATTTTCCTCTTCTCTCAACAGATCTACAATTACAATGGCCATGCTAAAATCATTGTCCAGCTGGTAACCAATGGCAAAGATGTCCGGCTACATGCCCACAGCCTGGTAGGGAGGCATTGTGAAGACGGAGTTTGTTCTATAAATATGGGTCCTAAAGACATGGTAGTTGGGTAAGCATTTGCTGGAGTAACTTATGTAATACAATTTTCTTACATGTTTTCTCTAATGGTTAAAGGGTTAAATAAACGAGAGCAGGAAATAACTAGTAAGCTTTGGTACATGAGCTGTTCAAATATTCCAAACCACAGCATGCCTCACACTTGCATGACATTATTTTGAGGTTTATGCACAATAAAATGGCACTTCCCACACTAGATGACTAGCGACACCAATATTCACACCAAATCTTCCTGTGATGCTAGAAAGGCGTTGCATATCTTAAAGCTGACATGGGCTGAAAATTTTGGAAAATTAAAGCATCAGATCATTTGTTTTTGTTTTATTGTTGTTTTCTTTGCCTTAGGTATTTTGCTGTTGTCATTTAAAGCGTTTGTTAACCCGAAAAAATAATTCATATCCTAGTCCCTTAATGTAGATTACATAGCACAGTGCTTGTGCTATATAATCTGCCCCCCTCTAAACTGTAAAAAGAAAAAAAAAAAAAACTTAACACTTTCTGTATGCCCTCTCTAATCATCCCATGATAACCAGGGCAGCACCACCCTGATCACCGTGGGTAAAGTGCCTCCCTCAGTGATAGGCTGCTGTCCCCTCTGCTCTCCTCTCTCCCCCCTCTCCCCCTCCTTCCTCCCTGTCAGCGCCTCTCTGTCTGTATCCGCTCAGCCCCGCCCCCCTGCCGCTATTATTAAAAAATAAAATAAACCTATAATTGTCACTGCCAGCCCCTATATTAGAGGCTGGCATAGTACACGGTGTTAAGCATTTTTTAAAACGAGTTTTGTAAATACCGATTATTATTTTTTTTTAGCTGTCTTCAGGCCGGTCGCGTGACTTGTGGCCGCTTTACAGCTATGAGACGGGATTCTGCAGGGGAGAGGAGCGGTTACGTGATCTGATGTCAGAGGGAGATCACGGCCCCTCCCTCAGAAGCCTTCCGTCGGAGCTGGAAAGCGCCCGCGAGTCATGTGACCAGCCTGGAGGTGGCTTAATATCGGTATTTACAACATTCATTTTAAAAACTGCTTTACACAGTGTGCTATGCCAGCCTCTAATAGATGGACTGGCAAAAACTTTTAAAAATTAGTTCACAAACCCTTTAACATAAAAAAGCCATGCATAAATGTAGTACTCTACAAACATACTTATTCAGTAGTAATAACCTTCAAATTACTACATTTTAGATTTAAAGCATTCTGGGGTTTGCAGTCTAGCAATCCTATTTGGCAGCACCACTGCATTGTGGGAACACTTGTGGGCCAGTGTAAGCTACTTGGACTGATCACTGTCATTCAGTACTAGTTAATCATTTTGCAAGATTCACTACCACTTGAATTTTAATGACACTCGCATAAGGTTGAAGAATTTACAAAGAATGTCAAAGAAGTGTTTAGGTGGAGGTATAATGGCAGCTAGTATGTGCAAGGGAAAAATGCAGGGAGTATGATGACAACCCATATGTGCACGAGAGTGTATGACAGTGGGTAAAATGTGCAGGAGAGGAGTGCACAGGTTATACAGGAAAGCAGTATGTGCAAGAGAGGGGTGTGGAGGATATTATGGCAGGCAGTATGTGCAGGAGAGTAGTATGGAGAGTATAACAGCAGGCAGTATGTACAGAAGAGGCATACAAAGAGTATGATGGCAGGCAGTATGTGCAGCAGAGAAGTGCTGAGGGTATGACAGCAGCCCATATGTACAGTAAAGGAGTGCAGAGGCTAATGCAGTTTGCTTTTGATCCGTTTCTGCTGTGCGTTTGGCATTTTTGCACACACGATTTTACCGTGATTTGTGATTTGCATTTTTTATGCTTTTTTGGCCAATTTGTTGGCCACATTAAAAAGTGCAAATTGCAGCACAATCGCAGAAAAAACACAATACATGCTTCTCTGCAGCTTCTCTATTGAAGTCTATTGAACCAAAAAGGTACAAAAAAAGCACAGTTTTGCGTTTAAAAAAGTCCATGATCCTTTCCAAAAATTCAGCAGCAGAAAAAAAGTATAGATGTAAACGTGTCCAATAGGAAACCATGTTAAATTAACTGTAGTGCGTTTCTGCAAAGAGCACCAAAAAACACATAGGTGTGAGCCAGGCCCAAGACAATAGGATATATGTGCAGAGAGAAGTGTGGATGGCGTGACAGCAGGCTGTATGTGCAGGAAAGGAATATGGAGAGTGTGATGGCAAGCAGTTTGTGAAGGAGATGGATAGTATTAAGGCAGGCAGTAAAAACAGTAGAGGAGTACAGAGAGCATGATAATAGTTGTACATAAGATAGGTAAGGTTTTCCAATTGGTATGGTGTAATTATCAGTTGGGTACACAGGAGTTAGATAAGGTTATTCAGCAGGTAGCTAAGCAGTATTAATTTTGGCATCGCATTTTGGATTTTTTAGTTAGTCTTTTGACTAAAATGCCATTTTAGTTTTAGTCCCATTTTAGTCATCTGCAATAGTTTTAGTCATATTTTAGTCAACTAAAATCTCCAGTACATGTTGGTCGAATAAAATTATTTTAGTCAACTTAAATCACATGTGTTTAGTTAAATTGTAACAAATTATTTAGGAATTGCTATAGAATTTCCAAACTCGTTATATACTCCTGGAGTAAAAAAATCGAATATCATGTTATTATTTATGGTATTAAAAGGGTTGTAAACCCTTGTTTTTTTTGTTTTTTAAATCAAACATGTCATACTTACCTCCACTGTGCAGTTAGTTTTGCACAGAGTGCCCCGGTCCTCCTCTGCTGGGGTCCTTCAGCGGCACTGGTGGCTCCTCCCCTCATCGTCAGTCCACCTTGGAGAAGCGCTCTCCTTAGTGGACACCCGTGCGGGCGCACTCCCGGGTCCCGCGTCTGTGTCCATGCACACAGAATGCAGGACACGGCCCCGCCCCCCGGCGCCATGTCATTGGATTTGATTAACAGCAGCAAAGCGGGAGCCAATAGCTGCGCTGCTATCAATCTATCCAATCAGAACACGAGACACCAGCTAGAGCTGGTGTGCATGTTCCCGGCCGTAGAAAGATCGGGGTCAGGTAAGTAAAACGGGGGCTCGGGGGGGCTGCAGCACCACAGAAGGTTTTTCACCTTAATGCATAGAATACATTAAGGTGAAAAACCATGAGGGTTTACAACCCCTTTAAGGTATGAACAAACTCGTAGATACAGATTTAGCCATTTTGGACGGTTTGAGGAGGCCTGTAATGCTGCACAGTGCTCTGGACGGTGGTCTGAGGAGACCTGTAATGCTGCGTACAGTGCTGGATAGTGGTCTCAGGTCTGAGGGATGGCCTGTTATGCACAGTGCTCTGGATTCCGGTGGTCAGTTGTTACTGGTCAGAGGAGGCCTGTAATACTGCACAGTGCTGGATGGCGGTCTCAGGTCTGAGGGATGGCCTGTAACACACAGTGCTCTGGATGCCGTCATGCCAGTGGTCACTGGTCAGAGGAGGCCTGTAATACTGCACAGTGCTGGATGGCGGTCTCAGGTCTGAGGGATGGCCTGTAACACACAGTGCTCTGGATGCCGTCATGCCAGTGGTCACTGGTCAGAGGAGGCCTGTAATGCTGCACAGTGCGGGATGGTGGTCTCAGGTCTGAGAGATGGCCTGTAATGCACAGTTCCCTGGATGCCGGTGGTCAGAGGAGGTCTGTTGTAATGCTGCCCAGTGCTGGATGGTGGTCTCAGGTCTGAGGGATGGCCTGTAATGCACAGTGCCCTGGATGCCGGTGGTCAGAGGAGGTCTGCTGTAATGCTGCCCAGTGCTGGATGGTGGTCTCAGGTCTGAGGGAAGGCCTGTAATGCACAGTGCCCTGGATGCCGGTGGTCAGACAAGGTCTGTTGTAATGCTGCACAGTGCTGGGTGGTGGTCTCAGGTCTGAGGGAAGGCCTGTAATGCACAGTTCCCTGGATGCCGGTGGTCAGAGGAGGTCTGCTGTAATGCTGCACAATGCTGGGTGGTCGTCTCAGATCTGAGGGATGGCCTGTAATGCTCAGTGCCCTGGATGCCGGTGGTCAGAGAAGGTCTGTTGTAATACTGCACAGTGCTGGGTGGTGGTCTCAGGTCTGAGGGAAGGCCTGTAATGCACAGTGCCCTGGACAGATGGTGGTCTGAGGGGAGGTTTTACCTCAGGCCTGCTGTAATTGTAATGTAAACTACACACTCACAGTGGGTGCTCTGTCTGCTCTCTGCTCTGGACATGGGCGGTCATCAGGACTCGTAAGTAGGACTCTTGTGCTGCTCTAGTCTCTGACAGTCATACTCATTACAGTGTGAGACCTGTAATGCTGGCTGCACACAGTCGCTTGCTTTCTGGGAGCGGAAGCAGGCGGAGTTCAGTGGAAACTGGAAGTTAGTTCACGAGGGTAAACGTCCCTGCCTCACATTTTCGTTTAGTTTTCGTTTGTTAACGAAAACGGAATTGATTTTCGTCAGTGGATGAAAATGTGGTGTACTTTTCATTTTGCTTTTGTCGCTGTAAAAATGCTGCTGACCAAATTAACACTGTAGCTAAGTTGATTCATTTATAAGGTGTTGCAGAGTAGATATCAGGTAGGTATACAGTAGGTAGGTGGTAGGATAGAGGTAGGTATACCTCATTGAGCAGGTTGGTGCTCGCCACAGTGAGCTGCTATCAGTCACAATGTTATCTTTTGTGGTAGTAGCTGTACTGGTCCTCAGAGTTCCCCCTCTTCTGCACTGATTGAGCACGGTTCTGTATACAGGGCTGGGGGGAGTTGTTAATACAATCCAGATACAGAGCTGATCAAGAAGCTGTACAGCCACCTAGGAACTGTAGTATGAGATGCAGTGACAGCCAAGTCATTTGAGGATACCCAGAGGAGGGCTGGCGGCCTTAGGCCTGGGGGGCAAGTCCAGTCAAGTGGCTCATTGAACCGCCGAGTCAGCTCACCATCCATGGCCCACCTGTTTTTTCAATGCAGCCTCACCAGTGCCCATCAGTGCAGCCAAATCCAGTGCCCATCAATGCAGCCTGATCACTGGGGCAGGTTACATGGGGTGTATGGGGGGGAGCTGGGGGGTCAGCTAGGGGTGTCAGGGTCTCTCACCTCAGCGATCTCAGCTCAGCAAGTCCTTGCATGCCACGGTTTCCTGGGGGGTAACGCTCCTGATCCTGGGGTCAAGTTGCAGCCAGCGCCCAGCCCTGCAGCCCGACTCCCTGGCACGCCCTGCCTCTGCCTGCTTCCAAGAATCCGGTCCCAGGGAGTTGTAGTTTCCTCTGCGCTGCTGTGTTTTCCACCCACCAGAAGCTTGAGTGCGGACTACAACTCCCGGAATGCAACAGCTAGTGGTCAGCCGCCATGGCCATGCCCCCGGCCCGACTTCCTAGACCAGAATAAAAAAGAAAATGGTAGCGGGCAGCGGCTGCCAGCCATTTTGAACATAAGTTAGGGCGGCCTGGGAGGCAATTGCCACCCTGCCCCCTGGCCCAGCCCTCCCCTGAGGATACCCAAGGGAACTAATTCAGGACATCAATGTGCATCACCTGGGACTCAAGTGACCTCCCTGCCGCTGCCTGACATTGTGGCGGTAAACAGCCCACACTGGCTGTATTTCAAATGCATGCTTTGTCTCCAGCCATTTTAATTTATAGTGATTTTAAGCCTCAGACGTGACATATGAACAAACTATATCCTTGTACTTAGTGTAAAAAGTAAACCCGTGCTGCCTCTATGCAACTAGCAGCTAACACAGCAAACAGATAACTATAAACCAAAAAATTGTATATATAAAGTCTAGCGCTAAATGTCCAAGTCAAATATTTAAATGACAATCAGATTTGGTAGGATGTGAACCCCTGAACATAAATGTTTAAAATGAACGTGAAAACAATATTTATAGTGCAATGCAAATAAAACAAATACGTGTGGTTTAAAGTCTGTGCAGAGAACAGTTAAGAGTCCACTGTATAACTAGACCAAAAAAACTGTGAGAAGAATGAATGAATGAATGAAATCTTCAATCCATCATGCTGGTATCCATACGGTGACTGCAAACAAATATTGAAAGTGAAATGAACCGCCACCAAATGCAATGAAGGCTTACCAAATGGTTTGAACTCAGGGGAACGTATGTTTCCGTGAGTCAAACAAGCTTGTGTTGTCAGGCAACAGAGACTGGTAGAATCCTCAATAGTTGAACCACAAAGACATTCAGATGTTCATAGAATCATAATCAACAAAATGGCATGGATATTCAAAGAGAGGAGAACAAAAAGGAAGACCACATAGCGTAATTCCGTAAAAGATGAACAATAGTTTAATGTAACTAGAAAACTTACATTTAGAAGGATAATAAGTGCTTTAAGTCATAAATTTTGGCAGCAGTGGAGTCCTGCCGACGCGTTTCGTCTCATTAGACACAAATAAACAATCCTGTGCTAAAGAATAAAGACAATACTCTAATAAATAATCATATATAAAACAATCAGTAATAAAATAAAGTGCATAATCATGTATCCGTAGAATACAAGTGTATTCCGATATTAAATAAAGTCCATTTGTAAAGTGCATACAAGATAATCTGATGTGTAAGACAGAGAAACTCTGTCCTTTATTCCAAATGGGATCACCTCCCAGGCAAACAAATTGAGACGAGGGGGAAATGGAGAGGTAAGGTAAGCTCTGCAATCTCACGCTGTTCATGGTCTCTCATAACTTGAAGATCTGTACGTTGAATCAAATATGAGTGCCCAGAACATACAGATGGACTCCAGGATCATAGTAAACAGGTGTGCCTGGATTACAAGACTGGATAAACACTCATTCCTTTGATACTATCCCTAAAGAGAAAAGCTGGAGGAACTGGATGAATAGCCGCAGAGATCTCTTGTCTTGGTCATTGCAATACTTTCTGTCACACCGTATTTGAGCAGCGGTCTTACAAGCGCACTTTTTGGGGAAAAAATACACTTTTTTTTTAAATTAAAAAATAAGACAACAGTAAAGTTAGCCCAATTTTTTTTTTTTATATTGTGAAAGATAATGTTACGCTGAGTAAATTGATACCCAACATGTCACGCTTAAAAATTGCATCCGCTCGTGGAATGGCGACAAACTTTTACCCTTTAAATCTCCATAGGCGACGTTTAAACAATTCTACAGGTTGCATGTTTTGAGTAGGAGGTCTAGGGATAGAATTATTGCTCTCGATCTACCAATCGCGGCGATACCTCACGTGTGGTTTTAACACCGCTTTCATATGCGGGCGCTACTCATGTATGCGTTCGCTTCTGCGCGTAAGCTCAGCGGTACGGTGCGCGTTCCTGGCTCCTAACTTTTTTAGCTGGCTCCTAGATTCCAAGCAAATTTGTCAAGCCCTGTCATAGGGGATATTTACATTCCCTGACATAACAATAAAAATGATAAAAAAAATGGAAGGAACAGTTTAAAAATAAAATAAAAAAGCAAAATAAATCATTAAAAAAAAACACCCCTGTCCCGCCCTGCTCTTGCGCAAAGGTTAACGCAAGCGTCGGTCTGGTGTCATATGTAAACTGCAATTGCACCATGCATGTGAGGCATTACCGTGAAGGTCAGATTGAGGGCAGTAATTTAAGCAGTAGACCTCCTCTGTAAATCTAACCTGTAAAGGCTTTTCAAAATGTATGTAGTTTGTCGCCACTGCGCGTTTGTGCGAAATTTTAAAGCATGTCGTGTTTGGTATCTATGTACTCGGCCTAAGATCATCTTTTTTATTTCATCAAACATTTGGGCAATATAGTGTGTTTTAGTGCATTAAAATTAAAAAAAGTGTATTTATTCCCCAAAAAATGCGTTTGAAAAATCGCTGCGCAAATACTGTGTGAAAAAAAAAATGCAACACCCACCATTTTAATCTGTAGGGCCTTTTCTTTAAAAAAATATATAATGTTTGGGGGTTCAACATAATTTTCTTGCAAAAAACAATTATGTTTTCATGTAAACAAAAAGTGTCAGAAAGGGCTTTGTCTTCAAGTGATTTTGAAGAGTGGATGAGGTGTGACATAAGCTTCCTAATGTTGTGCATAAAATGCCAGGACAGTTCAAACCCCCCCCCCAAATTACCCCATTTTGGAAAGTAGACACCCCAAGCTATTTGCTGAGAGGCATGTCGAGTCCATGGAATTTTTTATATTTTGACACAAGTTGCGGGAAAAATATATATATTTTTTTTGCACAAAGTTGTCACTAAATGATATATTGCTCAAACATGCCATGGGCATATGTGGAATTACACCCCAAAATACATTCTGTTGCTTCTCCTGAGTACGGGGATACCACATGTGTGAGACTTTTTGGGAGCCTAGCCGCGTACGGGACCCCAAAAACCAAGCACCGCCTTCAGGCTTTCTAAGGGTGTAAATTTTGGATTTCACTTCTCACTGCCTATCACAGTTTCGGAGGCCATGGAATGCCCAGATGGCACAAACCCCCCCCCCCCCCCCCCAAATGACCCCATTTTGGAAAGTAGACAACCCAAGCTATTTGCTGAGAGGTATGGTGACAATTTATTTTTTACAGGTTACCAGTTTAGAGTTACAGAGGAGGTCTAGAGCTAGAATTGTTGATGGCGCTCTAACGCACACGGCAATATCTCACATGTGTGGTTTGAACGGCGTTTACATATGTGGGCGGGACTTGCGTGTGTGTTCGCTTCTGAGCGCGAGCTACCGGGGACAGGGGCGTTTTAAATAGTTTTTTTTTTTTTTTTTTTTATCTTACTTCATTTTTTCTTCTTTTTGCACTTCTTTTTTTAACCACTTCCATACCGGGTCATTGTAAAATGACGCCGGCAGGAACCCTCTCTCCCTCCGGGTGGACGTCATATGACGTTCTGGGTTTGAGGGGGGATATCTGAATGATGCCTGCAGCTAGAGGCATCATTCAGATATCCTTGTCTTCAGCCGGCGATTCTGCGCACCATAAGAATGATCATAGCGGCGGGAGGGGACATCACCCCCCTCCCGCCGCCATCCAGTGCTTCTCCGGGCTCTCCTGTGCCATCGGGGGGCCCGGAGAAAGAATCGTCCGGCGCCGGTGGTCACATGACGAGGAGAATAGAGATGACTAGTGACCAGATGGTCACCAGTCATCTCTATGACCGTCGGAGGCCCGGGCGCGATGTGATGACGTCACGCCGAGTCCTCGGAAGTAAACAAAGCCACCATTGCGGCTAGTAAGCATGAGATCGGTGAAATTTGTTTCACGATCTCATGCTTTCCAGCCTGGAGGAGAGATGTGGGGTCTTATTGACCCCGCATCTCTCCATTAAGAGGACCTGTCACACACATTCCTATTACAAGGGATGTTTACATTCCTTGTAATAGGAACAAAAGTGATAAAAAAAAAAAAGGGTAAAAAAATAAATAAATAAGTAAAATAAAAAATATATATATATATTTTTTTTAAACGCCCCTGTCCCCAATAGCTCGCGCTCAGAAGCGAACGTACACGTAAGTCCCGCCCACATATGTAAACGCCGTTCAAATCACATATGTGAGGTATCGCCGCGTGCAACAATTCTAGCACTAGACCTCCTCTGTAACTCTAACCTGGTAACCTGTAAAGATTTTCAAAGTGTCGCCTATGGAGATTTTTAAGTACCGAAGTTTGTCACCATTCCATGAGTGTGCGCAATTTTAAAGCGTGACATGTTAGGTATCTATTTACTCGGCGTAACATAATCTTTCAAATTTTACAAACAAATTGGGCTAACTTTACTGTTTTGTTATTTTTTAATTCATAAAACCATTTTTTTCCAAAAAAAAAGGCGTTTGAAAAATAGTTGTGCAAGATAAAAAGTTGCAACGACCGTCATTTTATTCCCTAGGGTGTCTGCTAAAAAAAACATATATAATGTTTGGGTGTTGTGATTAATTTTTGAGCAAAAGAATGATGATTTGTACATGTAGGAGAGAAGTGCCAGAATAGGCCCGGTATGGAAGTCGTATAAAAAGCCCTGTGTGGAAAGGGTTAATTTTTTATTTTTATTTTTTTTGATCACTTTTATTCCTATTACAAGGAATAGGAATGTATCGTGACAGGTCAATAAGACCCCACATTTCTCCTCCAGGCTGGAAAGCATGAGATCGTGAAAAAAAATTCACAGATCTCATGCCGACAGCCGCAATTGCGGCTTTGTTTACTTCCGGGTACCCGGGCGTGACGATAACGTCACGCCGGGGCCTCCGACGGCCATAGAGATGACTGGTGACCATCACCTGTAAGAACGATCAAGCGGCGGAACTGCCGCTATGATCATTCTTATGGTGCACAGAATCGCCGGCTGAAAATAGTGATATCTGAATGATGCTTGTAGCTGCAGGCATCATTCAGATATCCCCACTGAAAGTCCAGGACGTCATATGACGTACCTTGGGCGTGAAGTGGTTAATAATAAGCGCCACTTCACTTTACTATTCATACCTATTGGTGCTGGCAACACTAACAAAGTATTGGTTGCTTTTTATTTATTTCACTTAGCACTTTATATACTAGCACTCTACTCCACATCAGCACTTTGTGTTAGCGCATTAGTATTTTTGACATATTTCGTCTCATTAGACATCGTCTGGGGGACGCTTATTATCCTTCTAAATGTAAGTTTTCTAGCTTCATGGTCGAGTCGCCAGAAGAAAGCCATTACTATGCAAATGCCACAAAGTATCCCGCTTACAATACGCCAAACATCACAGAGACAAGCCTCAAACCTTCTGGAACAAAGTCATTTGGAGTGATGGGACCAAAATGTAGCTTTTTGGCCACAATTATAAATGCTACATTTGGAGAGGAGTCAACAAGGCCTATGATGAAAGGAACAACATTCCTACTGTGAAACACGGAGGTGGATTGCTGATATTTTGGGGATGTGTGAGCTACAAAGGCACAGGAAATTTGGTCAAAATTGATGGCAAGATGAATGCAGTATGTTATCAAAAAATACTGGAGTAACATTTGCATTTATCAGCCAGGAAGCTGCACATGGGACGTACTTGGACATTCCAACATGATCCAAAACACAAGGCCAAGTCGACCTGTCATTGGCTACAGCAAAAAAAAAGTGAAGGTTCTGAAGGGGCCATCTCAGTCTCCTTACCTCAATATCATTAAGCCACTCTGGGGAGATCTCAAACATGCAGTTCATGCAAGACAGCAGAAGAATTTACAGGAACTGGAGGCTTTTTGCCAAGAGGAATGGGCAGCTTTACCACCTGAGAACATAAAGAGCCCCATCCACAAATACCACAAAAGACTTCAAGCTGTCATTGATGTTAAAGGGAGCAATACACGGTATTAAGAACTGGGGTATGTAAACTTTTGATCAGGGTCATTTGGGTAGTTTCTGTTGTGATTATGATTTAAAAAGAGTAAATACAGAGTAAATACAGTTGATTAATAATAAATGGCTTCAGCCAAAATCTAACCAGGAGTGAAAGAAAAGTTTTTGTGTTATCAATTATATTCTCTAAAAATGGCCAAGAAATCATAAATTCTGCCAGGATATGTAAACGTATGAGCACAACTGTATCAAATTAAAGTGGTTGTAAACCCTTACATATACCCAGTGAAGTGACTGGCCTCAGGTCAGGCCACAGAGATTAAACAAATCCCCCTACATCAATTATGCCTGTTTATCTATATGCTCATTCACCTACATTCATTCAAAGTGCAGAATTTACACAGAATCTCTCAGCTCTCTGAAAAAAAGGGGGCGGGGAGCTGATGTTACATCAGTAAAGAGAGCTCTGAGAGCTGATATATATGTATATATGTATGTGTGTGTGTGTGTGTATGTATATGTATGTATATATATATGTGTGTGTGTGTGTATATATATATATATCAGTGTAAAGAATGAGTGATTGACTGCTGCAGATGCAAAATCCACTTTTACTTTCTTCCAGTGTTTGTCTTTGAGGCCCTTTGTGTGAAACCATACTTTCAGTACATGAGACATATTTGTAATACAGAAACTTTTGGTACAGGAAGTAATTATAATTTTGTTCACTGATAAAGCACTGAAAAATATAAATATGCGTGTTTGTGTCCAATTCTCTGTGAACCAACTGATTTGCAGCAAAAAACGATTTGACTGTACTTGTTTTTAGCTTATTATGCAAATTTAAGTGCTCTTTAGCTGGCAACAAAAATATATTGGCACCTCAGATTATTACTGTTTATTTGGGGACACTGAACAGAAGATAGTCAATGTGGTGTACAGTTTATTCTTTTTTATTTACAGGATACTTCTTATGAGCCTAGTTCCCTGGCTTTCATGCTTATGTTAGGCATTCTATGGATACACACAGCCCAACTCGGTAGCATTATTAAAAATAGATTTTAGTATCACTTTAAAGAGTCGGTTCACATAATTTGTAATAAAAACATCTTTGCCATTCTGAAGCTTCCCTCCAACCACTTTGCATATTATTTTATATATACTGTGATTCTGTACTTGCCAAGTATGCTGCAGAAATCTCCCTCAACTAAGTCTGGCTGCATCCATTTTAACTGTGGGCAGCTGAAGCTGCTGCCTGTTCACTTCCTGGATTTACACAGAGGCACACCTCCAGGTTTGCAGCCCTGCAGCTCTGATTGGCCCTCTTATGACTCATTCCTCCTCCCTTCCTGGCAAACTCTCACGAGAGTTAGAGAGAGAGCTGTGCATGATGTCATAAGCCTAGGCTTTTTAGCAGACGAAAAACAGGAAGTGGGCTGTATAAGGTATTTACTGGCAGAAAAAAAATGTTTTACTATCCAAAGATTTAATAAATGGAAAGTTGAAATAACTGAAGGTCCACTTTAAATTATTTTTTAATACAAGCAGTACCTGCTTTTGAGTTTGTATCAGCCTTTTTCAATCCACTGTATAGCAGAGCTCAGATGGGAGAGGGAGAAAATAAAACAATGAGCCAGTCAGCTGTGCTGCAGTGCTCATGTGCTAACAAGAGGCATTAGTCCATCAGTGTGCTACCTCTCCTGTCCTGTCCTTCTCCAGCCTTATAGGAAGGATAAGACCTGTAAAGATTATTTAAAGAAGAAATCCAGCCTGAGCTTGTTTGGCTGGGTATCTCCTATGGCTCGTTTTTCACTCCTGTGACCCGTTTTCAGCAGAGAGCCGATTGAAGTCCGCTCTCTGCTGACATCACAGGAATCAGTCCAGGCACTGTGTCATCGTGACAATGGAAGTCAGGATCCGCCAGGTGCCTGGACTTACACCCATCTCAGACTCTCGGCGAGACTGAGAGAACGAGCCATCGGCGATGTTCGATAGCTCGGTTCTCAGGGCAGAGGTGGTGGGTGCGGCATCCACCTAGGTAAGTATGAATATGGGGGATTTCCTAATGGTGAACAGCAGCCAACAGATGGACTGAAGAATGATATGCCCATTAGGGCAAATGGCAGAAACTACCTTAGGCAAGAAGAAGGTTCTGATGATAATTGTAAACAGGATAAATAGTGAGGGTGAATCTCCTTAAAGGGGTTCATTTACTAAAACTGGAGAGTGCAAAATCTGGTGCAGCTCTGCATTTGAGCTAATCAGCTTCTAACTTTAGCTTGTTCAATTAAGCTTTGACAAAACAAACTGGAAGCTGATTGGTTTCTATGCAGAGCTGCACCAGATTTTACAGTATCCAGTTTTAGTAAATCAACCCCACAGCCAGGTGTTCTAGTCCCACTCCACTCGATCCAAAACAAAAAAATTATAATTTTGCCTTTAGTTATACACTTCCTGTGTCCCCTCATGGAGGAGAAAGAAAGACTGCTCACATAACTGTGACACACTTCAACACATGATATACAATAATATTTTTTTTATGTGCTGCATAAATTACAGGTTCCCCAATCTAGGAATTCTTCATGTCACAAAGAAAAAAGTGATTGAGATACTGGAAAGGCGTATGATTGACGCTTTTAAGAAGGGATACAACGCTGGTCTTTTGGTTCATCCTGAGTTAAATTACCAATATTTGGGGGATAGGCCACTGACTGGTGGGTAATATTTATTTATCATCTTATTTCTTTTATCTTTTAATTTTTAATGTTGATGGATGCATTTGTTTTTAATAATAAGTAGCAAAATTGTCTGTCTTTTTGTTGTCTGTTTGTTTTAGGTGTGCCTGTCCTTTCTGTTCTGTGTCTGCTTTACCAATATTTCTCCCTTAATATGTTCGACTATTTTCCTGCCTTCTCCATGTTTGCTTTCAAAATATCTTGGCTATTGGTAATACATCAATAACTGTACCTTCCATTAAGGAATTTATGAAGCTAGTCAAACACCAACTTATCCTTACGTGCACATGTTTTTATATGCACAGCAACGTATTTTTGACACTTCATCACATTTTTTATTGAACAAGCCCAGTTATTTTCAGTGGGCTCTCATCTGCACATCACAGGACCATAAAAAGGCACTCTATTTTCCGTATATACTCGAGTATAAGCCAAGTTTTTCAGCACATTTTTTTTGTGCTGAAAATACCCCCCTCGGCTTATACTCGAGTATGTGTCCATCTTCAAATTTGTGCGCCTGATCCCGGCCAGCCGTAGGTCCCTTGAACCTCAACCTTGGCACACATGTAGCCCCCTTCCTCTACAAGTGTGCAACGTTTGTTGTCCGGGGGACCTATGGCCGGGGAGCACCGATTTTTCAAAGCCGGGCACCCCTTCCATAGACTCCCATGTTAAACGTCAGTCTAGTCACACAGCGCCGGAGATCAGGTAGGGAGATTGGGCACAGTGAGGCATGGGCACAGTAAGGAACAGTGAGACATGGACACAGTGAGGCATGCACATGGACACAGTGAGGCACAGTGAGGCATGCAGATGGACACCCTAGGCTTATACTCGAGTCAATATGTTTTCCCAGTTTTTTGTAAACAATGACTTCACAGCTGTGCCTGCCAGCCATAGAGACAAAAAAGGCTTTAGAGGATTAGTCGCATGGAAGGAGGAGCCTACAGAAGTGAGGGATAAGGTACGTAATAAGTGCTAAAAGCTGGCACTTTAGGTAAAAAGGAGCATTTAACCCTTGCAGTGTGGGGGGAGCCCCACTACAAAGGTAATTTTGTTTCTGTTGCCCAGAGTTCACCTTTAAAATGAATAAGCTTGCAACCAATAGTGCATACAAAGCGTATTGTACCATGGGTTTACATGCTCACTACAATGCACATAAAGTGTTAGTTTGCCTTAAAGTATAGATTATACTAACTGAAAAAGGATGTGTAACTTTTTTAAATATCCTGTTTACAAATTAGTAATTAATGTAGGTTTTGAAATTTTCTTATACAGTATATGCATGTACTTTTTTTACCAAATATTTCACAGCTGCCCAAATGGTTTAGAGAGAAATTCTCAGCCAATGAGTAATTTTGCAATGTTAGGCCAGTTGTATTTAGCCCTCTCCTAGATCAGGCTCCTCGCCTCCATGATACCTTAAGACTATACTGATGAGCAAAATTAGGAGCTATTTCTATACCATTTTTGTGAAAATCTGAGGTGGTCTGTAAAATCTCATTTTGGAAAAATGCTTTGGAGTCAGTTTGGAAGATAAAGTTAAGATAAAATTAAGGTTATTTTTAAGCGTAAAATGGGATTTAAATGGTTGCTGAGGGGTTCTGGAAGTTTCTCTCAACTACCCTAGACTTTTTCTTGTGCCAAAAAACAGCTTCTTTATGAAAGTGAAATAACTAAATGTGACAGTACCCAAATAACGATCAAATACAAAAAAAAGGAGAAAAAAAATCCCCTCTTTGTTTAAGCAAATTTCACAGCAGCTCAGTGAGCAAAATGGAAACTTTGGCAAAATCTTACCAACAGCTGCAAAATTAATGTTGGAAAAATCACTTCACACATTGCTACTTTTTGGCCCCGTTCACACCACCCATAGCGAAAACCTGCGTTTCTGCTTGCAATTTTTTTTTTCACAAACGCGCTGTGGGCCTTTTGCCGCAATTTCAGAATTGCAGCTATTCTGATTGTGATTCCAAATCACCCATATGTGAACAGGCCCTTTTAGAAAGCCACTCCTTTTTCCTACAGTCCCCAAGTTACTGCTTACCCTGACCTGAACGGGCCTGTAGTCCTACTCAGAAGACTCTGAAAGCTAACTTTCAGTTGATAGAAGTTGATAAAGTTAATACAATTTAAAGCGGAAAATAAACTGTATCTGAACACCACAAACTGAAAGTGTGGTTAAATTAGTTTTTAATATTCAAAGCAAACTCACCCATTCTTAAGCCTTGTACACACGGTAGGACTTCAAACAAACTTTCTCTTATCGTCCATGGACTGACACAGCTGGATACTGTAAACGTGTGGGTATATGTCCCTGCTCGCAGGAGAAGATCTAGGCAGAATGTTAGATTGTTAGAAACATATATTCTAGAACAAACCCGAGCTGAACAGCCCCGCCCAGGGGGCAGTCCCTCCGGACATTGCCCTCCCACCTGCAGCTAGCAGCCTCAGTTTTTTTCTGCCTAGCAGAAGTAGAAGACGTGGGTCTCTCAGGAGCTAGTCTCCTGGAAGATTTTACTTTTAAATTGTATTCCTTTGGGAATTTTATTATTTTCTTTTTGAGACCTTCAATCAACTGTCGGCTGGGAAACAGGTTGGGTACACTGGTATCCTCGTAGTCTTCCCTGTCCGACCATCAAGCGTGCTGATCCTCGCCTTGTGTGCGTGAGACTCAGTTCACGACATGCCCCATGACTTTAGGGGTGGCTGGGTTGCTTTCATGCTCCCGCCGTCCTCTCAAGATTGAACAGTACCTGACTGACTGTATCTCTTGCGGTGGACCGGGCCGACAGCTATGCAGTACTGCTCTGTGATAGGTCTGTCTGAAACAAGCCAGTGGGTCCCTGAAAGGGACGGGTAAGTAGTCTCTCCTACTGCAGGTGAGTACATGCTGGCTGTGTTTCTTTATATGGGGGGTTTCTCCCTGTCTCCCCCCTGTTATGCTGCTCTCTGCACCCTGTACTGGTGCTGTGCTGTGGGGGTGCTTGGGGGTCACTCTGGCCTGGCTGGGCGCTCATGTCTGTAGTGGGTTCTGGAGAGAGGGGCAGTTTTTCTGGTGTGTGAGGTGATTATTGCGTGCGCCATTAGCGCTGTTTGAGGTGGTTATTGCGTGTGCCATTAGCACGCATTAGAGCTTAGAATTTTGCGCTCGGCGGCCATCTTGGCGTGGTTCAATGTCGCAGTTATAGCTGCGGCCGGCGGCCATTTTCTTGTAGCTGCCGCGCATTTACTTTCGGTTTTCGGCCTCTAGCGGCGGCGCTGCGGCGTGAATCTCCTCACAATCTCCTCACAGATTCTTCACTCTCCTCCGGCTCACAGCACGGTTTCTTCAGCAGGACTGAGCGGTCCTTAAGGGTTGGTGAGTCCTCCGGGTATCCCCTCCTCAGCCTCAGCGTAGCCAGTGGGTGGACTGTATATTCACTGTATAGTGTATAATGACTCAGAGGGTGGCATTATGGAGTCTGATACACCTGCTCTACACACTTGCCTGGGGCAACTAGCAGTGCTGCACAGTTAAACATTTTCATATGTTTCCTGAACCTGCGGTCCTTATGGACCAGTTGTCGGCAGTCCTGGAATCATTCCTTGTCAGAATGGAAGCGGTGTGCGAGCGAAAGGAGCTATAAGCTCCCTCTCCCCACAAAAATCTTCAGTGAAGAAGTGCTCTGATTCAGATATGGGCCTAGCTACTGTGCTCAGGACCCTAGCTCTGAATATTTAATGTTTATGAACAGGACATTCCCTTGTGAGGCAGACTCCAGTTCTGTGTCAGTGAATGACAGGGCGCTTGTAAGTGAACTCATTGATGATGTGAGGAACACTCTCAAGCTGGGTGCTGTGGCTGAGGTACTTCAGGTGGACGCTGTTTCCCTTGGTTCCTTCAAGCTTTTCTTTTACACAGCTTCCTCACTGTTTTCCTCACACGCTGCGTCAAGAGCAGCATGGATGATACAGTGGTACACAGTGTTTCCCTCCCCCTGGTCGGTGCAACATGGTGGGGGGGGGGACTTTATTCATTTATGTCTCTAGTGCCTGTGAGCCTTCTGTGTGATGTCCTGATGTAACAACAGGGTCTCTGCACCTGTGGTTTCCCGCCATACCTGGGGAACGCTCTGGGCTCTGACAGACACACGGTCTGAGGATCAGAGGTTACCTGTTACCTGCATGCTGCTTCAGCAGCACAGTCAAGCAGGTTGGAATGATACAGAGAAGAATATGCGCCTCTGCGCCATAATTTAAACTCATCCTATACCTCTACACTGCATACATTCACAGTGTATGTATGTGTTATTGGTCTCTGTGTCTGCGTGGGTGTCCCCCCACGTTCCAATGCTGGGTTTCAGTGCCATACATGATATAAACGTACAAAATATGTTTATGCAAGACTCCAGATACATTCACAGTATATGTATGTATTATACTCTCTGGGTCGGCGCGGGTTTCTGCCGGGGGCTCCGGTGTCCTCCCGTGCTCTCATGGTATGTGCGCTTCGGCTCTCTGCACAGTATAGACATGTTCAATATGTTTATTGCACATACTATACATGTTTACAGTATGGGTATACTGTTTGCGTGGGGTTCCTCCGGGTACTCCAGTTTCCCCCCACGCTCCAATGGAAATGCACAGCATAAACATGTGCAATATGTTTATTCACATGCTATCATTCCTACACGGTATCTGTGCTGTCTGCGTGGGGTTCTTCCGGGTGTTCCGGTTTCCTCCCACGCGCTGACGGTATGTGCGCCTTTGGCCTTCTGCACAGTTAAACATGTTCAATGTTCATCACGCATGCTATAATACCTTCAGGGTATGTGTATGTAGTCTGTGTGGGTTTCCTCCGGGTACTCCGGTTCCCTCCCACACTCCATTGGTATGGGCACTTCGGCGCTATGCACAGCCTAAATTTGTGCGATTGGATATCCACATACTAACATACCTACCCGGTATGTCTGTGTGCAGGCTGCGTGGGTTTCCTCCGGGTCTCCGCCCACGCTACATGACATGCGTGCCTTTGGTGCAATACACGGTGTAAACATACACATTATGTTTATATACATCACTAAATACATTCACAGTAGTTGTAGGTATTGCAATCTCTGGGTATGCGTGGGGTACTTTGGTTCCTCCAACGCGCCAACGGTGTGCGCGCCAACGGTGCTATGCACACATGGGCTTGTGCAAAATGTTTAGCACACATACTATAATACCTACACGGTATGCGTATGCAGTCTGCATGGGTTTCATCCGGGTGCTCAGGTTTCTCCCCTGCGTTCCAATGGTGTGTACATTTTCAGCGCTATGCACAGTATAAACATGTGCAATTTGTTTATTCGCAGGCTAACATACCTACACGGTTGTGTACGCAGTCTGCGTGGCTGGTTTACGTCCAAGCCCCGATGATGTGTGCGCCTTCGTTGCTGGCACAGTATAAACGTGTTTTAATAGGTTTATCCACACATACTAAACTACATACGCTGTATGTGGTTGTATTATGCTCTTTGTCGCTGGGTGGGTTTCCTCCCGCACTCTGTTTGCGCGTTTGATGCAATACATAGTATAAACTATGTGTTTGTACAATCAGCACTTATTCATGGGTAGCTGCTGGATGGAGCATTGTCACAAGGATCCCTGGTTTCAGGGGTACCACTTTCCACCTGCTTTCAGTGGTGATCGGAAGCGCTGGCTTGGACTGTGTTCGCCAGGCTGAGGTTAGCGTTACGCCCGTTAGTGGCTGCGTCTCTGGCGTTTTTGTAGCTCAATGACTGGGCAAAAGCCTCTGCTTCATCTATCAGTCGACTAGCAACTGCTTTAGCCTTTAGGGTCTCTGTGTAAGGGGTGGGTTTGCGCCACCTGTGGAGGCTGAGGTACTGGTCCTCTGACCGAGTTTCTAGGGAAGTTCTGTCAAGTTGCCTTTATTGGCCAACAGTTGAGGCACCCTGTACACCGGGGCCTCTCTTCTCTGATACATTGCAGAGTCTCTTTGGGATTTTCATACATCTCGCTGCAAGACGGTCCTGTCGGCCGTGTGCATTGCAGGGGAAGGGTCCTTGCATCCGGAGGTGGGGCACCGGAAGTAGACCTTTATGGCCTCTCGACTCACTCGCAAGGTAGCAAGATCGTGGTCAGGTCCAGGGACCCCTGGGCGGACGCGTCGCCTGATATATGCTTACCCTCCGCTACTGTTGTTGCCTCGCCTGCTTCGCAGAGTAGGGGCTGAGGCCATTCCGGTGATCCTCATTGCTCCGGAACGGCAACATTGGTACGCCGATCTACTTCGGCTAGTCGCAGACGTTCCTTGGTGACTGCCTATTGGGGTGGACCTTCTGTCTCATGATCCCATACTTCTTCCTGCTTTACAGTCCTTGGCTTTTAATGGCATGGCTGTTTAAAGCCAGGTGCTGAAGGACCGAGTTCTCTCGTATTCGGTCATCTCTTCTATGTTGTTGACACAGGAATCTTCCCCCAGGAAGATATCTCACCGTACCTGGAAGGATTACATCGCTATGTGCGAGGAACTTGAGTGGCGTCCTCGGATGTATTCCGTTCCCAGGATTTTGCTGTTCTTACAGCGTGGTGTGACCCAAAAGCTGGCCTTGCATACCTTTTTGAGGGTCGGATTTCGGCCCGGGCTGTCGTTTTCAACGACCGCTACCGGGCCATTCCTTGACTAGCACCTTTTGTGCAGGGGGTTCGCCATGTGATCCCCCCTGTCAAGCCTCCTCTCTCTACTTGGATCTGGATTTGATGCATCTCGGTTCTCCAAGAACATCCCTTTGAGAATTTCAGAGAGATTCCTCTCTTTTTTTTTTTTTTTCCTCTCTTGACCTTGTCCCGGAAGGTGGCCTTCTTAGTGGCCATTGCTTCGGTTAGACGGGTGTCTGAGTTGGCGGCCTTGTCCTGCAAGTCGCCTTACTTGGTCCTCCATAAGGATATGGTGGTGTTGCGCCCACGACCGTCCTTCTTCTTTTCAAAAGATGGTCTCGGCCTTTCACCTTAAGAAGGACATTGTTCTTCCGTCCTTGTGTCCTCACCCATCGCATCCCTGAGAGTTTGCGCTTCATACAATTTAAGATGGGTACAAGCCTTACGGGGGTACCTGTCTGCTACTGTTTCCATTCGGAAGTCTGTCTCTGGTCCAAAACAGGGCCGAGCGGTGTCGTCTGCCACCGTCTCTAGGTGGATCAGGCAGACCGTCATACAGGCCTATGCCCTTAAGGGGCGGGCGCCTCCCTTTCCGGTTGCGGCGCATTCCACCAAGGCAATTGGTGCTTCCTGGGCCTTCCGACATCAAGCGTCGGTTGCACAAGTGTTCAAGGCGGTGACCTGGTCGTCCGTTCATACCTTTTTAAAATTTTATAAGGTTAATGTGGCTGTATCTTCGGATGCTTCCTTCGGCCGCAAAGCATTGCAGGCCGCTGTTTGATGTTGCAACTCCTCTGTTGAGGAGCTCTGCTTGTTTGGAGTGAAGTTTTGGTTGTTCCTTTACTACTGCTCCCACCCTTCTGATACTGCTTTGGGACGTCCCACACGTTTACAGTATCCAGCTGTGTCAGTCCATGGACGATAAGAGAAAATAGGATTTTTGTACTCACCGTAAAATCCATTTCTCTGATGTCCATGGACTGACACAGCACCCACCCTTACTTTTAAGGTTTGTACTGCTTTGTTACGAACTGAGGCTGCTAGCTGCAGGTGGGAGGGTAATGTCCGGAGGGACAGCCTCCCTGGGCGGGGCTGTTCAGCTCTGGTTTGTTCTAGAATGTATGTTTCTAACAATCTAACATTCTGCCTAGATCTTCTCCTGCGAGCAGGGACATATACCCACACGTTTACAGTATCCAGCTGTGTCAGTCCATGGACGTCAGAGAAATGGATTTTACGGTGAGTACAAAAATCCTATTTTTCCGTGGATTTTTGTCCGAAGAGAGTTGGCCGGGCACACCCATAGCATACACACGGCAGGACTTTTCTGCAAACTTTCCCAACATCACGTGGTTTTTCTGCTCTTTACCACCACCCTTTGGTCAACTTCTGCTATTGTTGGTTGATTTTAACATTGGTTCTGGGCATGCGTATTTGTACTTCGGACAAAAGTCCGATGGATTTCTGTACACACGGTCGGACTTTGCACCATCGGACTTTTGTTGCCGAAAATGTTTGTCCGTTTGCAGAGCGAACTTTTGTCCGATGAAAACCGAAAAAGTTTGTCCGATGGAGCGTACACACGGTTGGATTTTTTGGAAAACATGCTCATTTTGAAGTTTGTTGGCAAAAAGTCCGACTGTGTGTACGAGGCTTAAGGCTGGATTCACACCTATGCATTTTTAGTGCTTTTTGCATTTTGCAGATTTTCACTACAGAACGTGTTCCATAGGAAACCATGTTAAATGAACTGTAGTGCAAATCTGCAAAATGCAAAAAGCACAAAAAATGCATAGGTGTGAATCCAGCCTAACTTGTCTTCATGCTTTATTTTGTTGGGAAATCACTTTGAAAAACACCTCCCCTTAGCATTTCTAGCCATGGCAATCTTGAGTAAGAGCAGATAAGTCATTTAGCATTTACCTGTTGGAATCCATCTGCCCTTAGGCTAGGGATGCATGCAGGAAAGGAGGTTGTGCTTACCTGAGAAGGCTCCTCCTCACCTCCTCCAGATGAAAGAAAAAAAATTCCCGTGGGATGAATGGCATCATTTTGGCCTAGGCCAAAAAACGGGAAGCAGCTGAAGAAAGGCAAAAAAGTTTAAACAAGTGAATATAGTATAGTTTCCAATCTATTTACTAATGCTAGCAGCATAAGGATTAAAAATTGTTAATGCTGATTGAGAGATTTTAGTTTCAGTTTAAGTAAATTGAGTAGACTATTCTAGCATAGTTGCACCGTTTCAAATAGATTTTTCCTTTATCATAAACAGGTGACCCTTCTCCCACCCCAAAAAGCAGTTTGGTAAAGCGGTAGTATTGCCCATAAGAATTAGGGCATTATGCTGCTATCAGATTGTCTCTAAAAAAAATCTCTCACGAATGTGTTCTAGAATTTAGCCAGAAATAATAGTACTGTATGACAGTACCAGTCATACAGTAGTAAAGAAAAGGTTCCATAATCCCATGTCCTGAAATGTGTAATTAGTCTCCAAACACTTCTCTTGTATGCTTCCTCCAGGTCAGTGACTAGGACTAACCTTTCCAAACAAGTCATTGTAAGTTTACACATTTTTTCTATCCTCACAGGTTATACTTAATCCAGAGTTTGCATGGACAAATCTATTAAAGATTGTACATTTACAAATGTAATTTGTGTGTTGTAGAGCGAGAAAAAGAGATTATTCGTCAAGCAGCGTATCAGCAATCGAAAGACATAGACCTGAGCGTGGTACGACTTATGTTCACCGCTTTCCTACCTGATAGCAATGGAAGCTTTACAAGAAGACTGGAACCTGTTATATCAGTCCCTATCTATGATAGCAGTAAGCATATTCCTCAAATATAACAACATAGTACATTCTGTGAGCAAACCTAAAGGCCCTAGCTACCAACTTTTTTGTTTATGTGATCTCACGTATTTTACTATGTTAAACATACCCCCATTGACATGAAGTGGTTCTAAAGCCTCAAGGTTTTTTACCTTAATGCATTCTAAGAAAAAAAAAGATTAGAAGCTGTTTATTTTGCCAGAATGAATCATGTATTAAAACAAAATCAGTTTAGTGTATTATTGTTCTATATATATATATGTACTTTATTGATGCCATTTGCCTTAGTTGAATGAGTACTTTTTATCAGTGATTTTTTACTTGTTTTATTGCTCCTTTTTTTTTGCAGAAGCTCCAAATGCTTCTAATTTAAAAATTGTGAGAATGGATAGGACCTCTGGTTGTGTGACGGGAGGTGAAGAGATTTATCTTCTATGTGACAAAGTTCAAAAGGGTATGTGGAAATTTGTGATTCATATAGTACCCATTCCTCTTGCTTATTTGTTACTAAATGATGTAGATATTCGATTAAAAGCTTTTTTTTTATATATATAATTTTTTATTCTGGAGTTTACTGTCCCTGATCTAGAAATTCAAAAAAATTGATGCACACTAGCCCAACATAACCGCTGCTTTGAATATAACAAAATGTTCCATATCTTATGGTTAATGCTAAAATATGCAGGTTCTCAATGAAATGACCGTTTACACTTTTATGGCAGGCAGTGCATACAGTAAAGTACCGGTAATCATGATTATCCTCCTAAAATGACCACATATATTAGAGATGGATCATATTTAATTACATGGCAATCCTTAGAATTCAGCTTTTCAATAATCTTTAAGACTAATGCTGCAACAGCTGTTTTGTGCACTCCAACTCTTATGCCCTGTACACGCAATCGGATTTCCGATGGAATAAAATCCGATGGAATTTTCCGTCGGAATTCCGATGAAGCTCACTTCCATCAGTCTTGCATCAGACAAAATTCCGACCGTCCAAAACGCGGTGACGTAAAACACTCTGATGAGCCGAGAAATATGAAGTTCAATGCTTCTGAGCATGCGTCGACTTGATTCTGAGCATGCGTGGGTTTTTTCTCCGTTGGAGTTCCACACAGACGATCGGAATTTCCTATCTTTTTTTTTTTTCCCATCTGAAAAATGTAAAACATGTTCTATTTTTTTGCACCGAGAAAAGTCAGATGGGGCCCACACACGATCGTTTTTTCCGATGAAAAGAGTCCATCTGACTTTTTTCATCGGAAAAACCCGATCGTGTGTACAGGGCATTAGTAATGTGGCTTCATATTGTTCTAAAGCTAATTAGATTTTATTTTGTTTTTGTTTTTACCTGATACATTAGTAGTTTGTCTGTTGTAGATGACATTCAAATACGTTTTTATGAAGAAGATGAGAATGGCCATATTTGGGAAGGATTTGGGGACTTTTCACCTACAGATGTTCACAGGCAGGTATGTACTGTTTTAGAGCTAAAGAAAGCAATAAATATCAGTTCAGATCTTTGAAAATGAATGCTTTAGTGGCTTTATAAGTAGGAACACAATGAGAGTTTTTCATAGTCTGGGTTTAATGACACTTTAAGTGTATGTCCAGCCAAAAAATGTTTTCTTAGTGTTGAATAAAGTGAGGAAGGGTTTGAACCCCTGTCAGTTTTTTACTGCAGTTCTGGGCCTGTGATAAGCCATGGTTGTGATTTCACCATCTCTGCCAGACTGCATTGGCAGATCAGTGTCCTCTCTGCAGAATACAATGCAATTAAGCAATTCAGCTTAGTCCATGATTCAGTCCATAAGTGAATAATAAAGAACCAGAAGAATAATGATGAGGTCATCCCTTTCCCCTTGGGCATGCTTATGTGTTAAATTGACAGCAGTGGGCAAAGCAGTAGATCTCTGCTTGGCTTGTAGCACTGCCCTTCTCTCTCCAGTGTCACTGATGCTATGTGGGAAATGGCAGGAGCCTAAAATAAAGACAGATTTAGGCATTTATGAGAGTTATATATGAAATAAATGTGATCATTTTTAAATGAATATATAACAGGGTGAAATAGTTTTTTTTTTTTCTTATATCAGTCAATTATTGTCAATAATTCAGTTTAAGAACGTTGACAGATAAAAGCTAAAACCTTACAATAAACATTTTTTTTGTCTCCTTTAGTTTGCCATTGTATTTAAAACTCCTAAATACAGAGATCCCAATATTTCAAAACCTGTTTCTGTGTTTGTTCAACTTCGGAGAAAATCTGATTTTGAGACCAGTGAGCCCAAACCATTTCTGTATTATCCAGAAATAAAAGGTAAGAAACTTTTAATCAAAGCCACTGAGCCAATCAGGTGATAGAGGGTGGGGCTAAGTAAGAGCGTGTGAATGGCCACGCAGAGCCGCAGCTCGGCGAGCAAGCCTGCTCGAGTGCCCCCATTGCAGTCTACTTGCTCTGGGGAACTCGGCAGGAGGGAGGAGCCAGGAGCTTCGGCGGGGCTTCTCTGTGCAAAATCAGTAAGTATAACATGTTTGTTATTTAAAAAAAAAAAAATGAGACTTTAGTATAACTTTAACAGGTACTTCAAACAAACAGAGCCTTATAATGAGGTATCTTTTTCGTGATCAACATCTTGTGAAATGATAAAATACGATAGGCTGAGAGGTGTTCAAATGAGAGATTTTGAGATAACTTATGGCTCATGTATGCTTTGTGGCAACAAACTGTATTTCTCTTTTTGTCCATGGATGGACACAGCTCCTTAAATCTTGACCATTGGGTTATGTTCCTGTTCTATAGGAGAGGCCTAGGCAGAACATGTTAGATATTTAATACATGTTACTTTAGTTGAACAGCCCCGCCCAGGGGGCGGTCTCTCCGTACATAACCCTCCACCCTGCAGTCAGTAGTTTTTTTCTGCCTAGTAGAGGAGAAGGACCTGGCTCCCTTTGGGCCCAGAGTCCTTAAGAAATTTTTACTTTTTATTATTTTATTTTTTAGAATATTCTATCAACTGCCGGCTGGGCATGACAGGCAGGATAATATAGATCCTTGTAGTCCCTCCAGTCCGGCCATCGAGCGTGAGCAGGCCTTAGCTACGTGCGGGGTCGGCCACGACATACCCCATGGCTCCAGGGGTGGCCGGTGAGCTATATGCTCCAGGGTTCACATATGACCGGGCTGCTTGCTGTCTCAGTCACAGTGGACCGTGCCGACAGCTACTCCGTACTGCTCGGTTGGGTTGTAGGTCTGTCAGGAACGCACCAGCAGGTCCTTGCAAGGACAGATAAGTACAGTTCCTCCTGCTTCGGTGGGATGGAACAGCTGGGCATTCCCGGGGGGTCGGTTAGGGGGTCTAATGTCCTCCCTTCCTCTCCCTCTGTCCCACCCTTTTTTTTTCTTCCTCGCCTTGCGGGGCCTGCTACGTCGGCCGGGGTATACCTGAGGGGGGTTCCGTATCCCGGTTTGGGGGTGTGGGGGCGTCCGGGTCCGCTCTCTGTGGGAAGTGGTCTGCCTCTGGAAAGTCTCCATTCGGTATCTCTACGGCCTTCTCGTCCACCTCAGGTGCTTAGGCACCATTTTTTTGAAGCGCCGACGCCATTTTTTTTTGGGCCTGTAGTTTGCATTGAAAACTCCATTGGCGGCCATTTTGTCGTGGCCGCGTTATGACGCAGGTCTTCATTGGGGGCGGCCATTTTCTTGTAGTCCACACCCTATTTCTCTGAGGCATTCGGCGGCCATTTTGAGGATGTTTTTTTCTTATTGATGTGGCCTCTAGTGCTGGGAAGGCTTCCTGAATGGCGTGAATAGCGCTCTTCACATCACAGAACACCTCAGACACAAGCTGTGTGCGGAGGGAGAGCAGACAGCGACGCTGGGCAGCCTCTTACTTTGGTGGTGAGTTTCCCTGGGTAAAACCCCGGTCAGAGCAGCAGGGAGGGTGGATATTTTTTGGTGCCATTACCTTGACTTAAAGTGGGTGTAAACCCACTTTATAAACAAAGACCTACCGGTAAGCCTAGATTAAGGCTTACCTGTAGGTGCATGAAATATCTCCTTAACCTACACGGTTAAGGAGATATTTGCATTTAAAATCGGCGACGCTGACGTCACACGCATGCGCATGGGGTTAACCCCATTCACAAATTCGGCTAGGTCGCAACATTCGATGACGTAGCCGAATTCGACGGCTCACGCGCGCATGCGTGGAGTCACGTCTTCGCCGCTCCGGCCAATCACAGCTGTGATTGGCTGCAGCGGCGATACCCGGAACTAACATTCCGGCTATCGCCGCAGCAATGGATGCGGCTAGAGGAGGGACACGGACTACTTCGGGGGCCCCGATCTAAGGTAAGTGGTACATAATGAGCTAGTATGCTAGTCATACTAGCTCATTATAGCTTTGTCTTGCAGGTTAGTTAAAAAAAAAAAATTCTCAACAGGGTTTACAACCACTTTAAGTCCTTATATGCTGTCAGTGGGTGGGCATGGAGTCAGAAGCTGGATGCTTCTTCCCCAGACATTCCAGGGCAGCAACCAGTGTCCCTACACCTGCGGTGCCTATAGACAGTCCTGGAGTCATTTGTTGCCAAGGGCGGGCGTAAGGGGGGGTGAACAAGCGCCCCCTCCCCCCGCCATCTCTGCCTCAGACTCGAGCCTGGCTGCGGCACAGGACCCCTGTTCTGAAGTGTCAGAGGATGCGAAGACCGTCCGGGCGGTGAGGGTGACTCCTCGCCCGGGTCAGCGCAGGATAGAGCACTTGTGGTAGCACTTATCACAGCAGTGAGGGTCACTCTTAAGCTGGTGGATACAGCTGGGACATCCGCTGAGGTGTCAGTCCCTTTTGGGTCTCACAAACTGACCCGCTATCAAGGTTTTTCCTCAGCGCAGGGCGGTCCGTTACCCATTTGAAGAGAGCCTTTTGAAAAAATGGGCTTCTCCTCCGGTCGTTGATCCCCGGGTCTCTTGGTTAAATAAAGTAACCACTATCCCGGTGGAGGGGACCCCTGCCTTTACGGATACTTCTGATAGGAGGTCCGAAGCGGTGAGCCGCTCCATGTTCACCATGGTGGGGTCAGCATTGCAGTCTATATTGGCTGCTACCTTGGTGTCCCAGACACTCCTAGAGTGAGCTAAAGTATTGCACCAGACTGTCACTGGCCGAACAGTTGGTACAGGGACTTGTGTACGTCTGTGTTGCAACCCTGGATGTGGCCCCTTTAATCTCCAGGGCCTCTCCATCTGTGGTGGTATTGCGCCGCCTGATATGGCTGAAATGCTGGTCCGCTGATCAAGCTTCCAAGAAAACTCTGGCAGATTTGCCTTTCTAAGGTGGTGTTTTTTTTTGGTGCCTCACTGGACGACATCATTAAGGATGTCACTGGAGGTAAGAGCATACTGCTCCCTCAGTCCACTAAAGGGAAGGAGCCGTGCCGTAAGCCGGGGCCCTCCTTCCCACACGGAAGTGGTATTTTCGTCAGTCAGGACCTGCTGACAGACCCTCCCAAGCAAAACAAAGTTCCAGCTGGGGGACGGAAGCGTCCCTGGGTGCACCAGCCCACCAAGCCAGCAAACAAACCTGCTAACGCATGAAGTTTTGTCCCCGCCTGACTCCTGGGTGGGGGATGGCTTTGCGGGTTTGCAGCTCGTGGACCTCCCTACTCTCCGACCAGTGGGTCTGCGAGGTAGTCACCTTGGGGTACAAGATCGAGTTTCTTTCTTGTCCACCAAACAGGTTCTTTCCCTCAAATCTGCCTCTCCTTCCGGCTCGTCGGACTGCCCTGCAGGGGGCAGTGCAGAACTTGTTGAGGTGCGGGGTGATCATACCCGTACCACCGCAGGACAGGTTTCAGGGATTCTACTCGAATCTGTTTGTGGTCCCAAAGAGGGACCCTTTGGTGGTGGCTGCACTCCATCCGGGGGACTTCCTGGCATCCTTGGATATCAAGGACGCATACTTGCATGTCCCCATCTGCGTTTGGCATCAGAGGTTCCTGCGCTTTGCGATCGGCGAAGACCACTATCAATTTGTGGCTCTTCCCTTTGGCCTAGCATCGGCACCAAGAGTTTTCACCAAGGTGCTCGTCCCGATTCTAGCTTTGCTGAGACAGCGCGGCATTGCTATCATAGGCTACTTGGACGACCTTCTTCTGAGAGCTGCTTCAAGCTCAGAATTAGAGGAGGACGTGTCTATAGCCAATCAGACCCTCCGGGAGTTTGGTTGGATACTGAACCTCCAGAAGTCAGTGTTAGTACCGACCCAGCGCCTAGAGTACCTGGGGTTGATTCTGGACACCTCGGAGGCCAGAGTCTTTCTTCCCTTGAAGAAGTTGCAGACACTCCAGACTGCGGTGAGGTTGTTGACATCCCGCAAATGGTCGTCTCTCCGTTTTTGCATGTGAGTCCTGGGCCTCATGGTAGCCTCTTTCGAGGCAGTACCATATGCCCAATTCCACACTTGGGTCTTGCAGAAGAGGATTCTCTCCAAATGGAACAGATCTCCATTGTCTCTGGATCTTCAGATTCAGATAAGTCATCTTGTCAGGTCCTCTCTGAGTTGGTGGCTGAGTTCCCTGGCTCCGGGAAGTCATTCCCCCCCCCCTTTCATTGGACTGTGATCAGGACGGACGCCAGTCTGACCGGTTGGGGGGGAGTCTGGGGGGGTTCAGGCAACCCAGGGCCGCTGGACTCTGACCGAATCCCAACTGCCGATCAATGTTCTGGAACTCCGGGCGATCAGGCTGTGCCTCTCCAGGTGGTCTCAGAGACTAAGAGGGCTTCCAGTCAGGATCCAGTCAGACAACGCCACGGCTGTGGCAAACGTCAACCATCAAGGAGGAATAAGAAGCTCGGCTGCAGCGTCGGAGGTCGCTCACATCCTACGGTGGGCGGAAAAGAGCGTGCCGGCCCTATCGGCAGTTTACCTTCCGGGCATGGAAAACTGGCAGGCGGACTACCTGAGTCGCCAGATGCTGGACCACGGGGAATGGTCGTTACATCCGGAGGTTTTTCAACTCCTTTGCTGGAGATGGGGCACGCCAGACGTGGATCTCCTGACTTCTCAACTCAATCGCAAAGTGTTGAGGTTCGTGGCCAGGTCCAGAGATCCCTGGGCAGACGTGTCGGATGCGCTGGTGTCCCCGTGGGGTCAGTATCGTCTAATTTACGCCTTTCCCCCACTGAAGTTGCTTCCTCGTCTACTCCGCAGAGTAGAGACCGAGGGAATTCCGGTGATTCTAATCGCCCCAGATTGGCCCAGGCGTCCCTCGTACACCGACCTCGTGCGGCTAGTGGCGGATGTGCCCTGGCGACTGCAACTGAGGGAGGACCTTCTCTCGCAAGGTCCCATTCTTCATCCTGCTTTACAGTCGCTGGCTTTAACGGCATGGCTATTGAAAGCCAGGTACTAACGGACGAGGCCTGTCAGATTCGGTCATTTCAACCATGTTGAGGGCACGGAAATCTTCTTCTGGGAAGATCTACCATCGCACTTGGAGAGCCTACATCTCTATGTGTGAGGAGATGGAATAGCGTCCACGGACTTATTCGGGTTCCAGGTTCCTGCTCTTTTTACAGCGCAGAGTAGATCAGAAACTTGCCTTGAGCACCATTAAGGGGCAGATTTCAGCTTTGGCTGTTTTCTTTCAGCGACCCCTGGCGGCTCATTCACTGGTAAGTACGTTTGTGCAAGGGGTCCGACATGTGGCTCCTCCGGTGCAACCACCACTACCTCCGTGGGATTTGAATCTGGTGCTCCAGGCGCTTCAGAAACCTCCTTTTGAGAACATCAGGGAAATTCCTCTTTTGACGCTCTCTCAGAAGGTGGCCTTCCTGGTAGCCATCACATCCATCAGGAGGGTTTCTGAATTGGCGGCCTTGTCTTGCAAGTCCCCATATTTGGTCCTCCATAAGGACAAAGCGGTGCTACGCCCGCAGCCTTCTTTTCTTCCGATAGTAGTTTCAGCCTTTCACCTGAATGAGGACATTGTACTTCCATCCTTGTGTCCTCGGCCATCGCATTCCAAGGAGGTTGCACTACATTCTTTAGACGTAGTACGTGCCTTGCGGGTGTACCTGTCTGCTACGGCTCCGTTCCGGAGGTCTGACTCACTGTTTGTGTCGGTGTTTGGTGCGCAGAAGGGCCTGGCGGTCTCGTCGGCCACCATTTCTCGGTGGATCAGGCAGACCGTCATCCAGGCCTATGCCCTTAAGGGGTGGGCGCCTCCCTTTCCTGTCACGGCGCATTCGACCAGGGCTATTGGTGCCTCTTAGGCTTTCCGACATCAAGCGTCTGTATCACAGGTGTGTAAGGCGGCGACCTGGTCGTCCGTTCACACTTTTTCAAGGTTTCACAAGGTTCATGTGAGTGCATCTTCGGATGCTAGCTTCAGCCGCAAAGTTTTGCAGGCGGCTGTTTGAGGTTGCAACTCCTCCATTGAGGAGCTCTGCTTGTTTGGGGTGAAAATGTTTTTTTTTGATTGCTGTGCCCACCCCTCCTTTTTTGACACTGCTTTGAGACGTCCCAATGGTCAAGATTTAAGGAGCTGTTGTCCGTCCATGGACGAAAAGAGAAAATAGTATTTTTTGTACTCACCGTAAAATCCTTTTCTCTGTAGTCCATGGACTGACACAGCACCCACCCCTCCTTTTTTAGTTTGTACTGCTTGTCTACGAACTGAGGCTGCTGACTGCAGGGTGGAGGGTTATGTACGGAGGGACCGCTCCCTGGGCGGGGCTGTCCAACTCTGTTAAAGTAACATTTATTAAATATCTAACATGTTCTGCCTAGTCCTCTCCTATAGAAGAGGAACATAACCCAATGGTCAAGATTTAAAGAGCTGTGTCCGTCCATGGACAACAGAGAAAAGTATTTTACGGTGAGTACAAAAAATCCTATTTTTCTTTCCTATTAAAGCATTCAAATGAAAGAATTTCTGGGAAAAAAACTTTCCAGTTATGAAGACCCCCATCCACATGTAAAATGCTATTTTGAGTGGGGGGTAATGGGGAATCTTGCATATAAAATCAGATTTTTGTTTGCAACTTCAATGTAGGGATTCAGAATGAATTTTCATTCTCCATCTCTGTTCCCTCACTGTAAGTTTTAGTGTTGCCTCAGGTGTCCGATCTAATGAGCTTGGTTTAGTGTGATCTGTTATGAGATAAGGTGAACAATTATCACATGTGGAGGTCTTTTTTGAACATGTAATAGAGGTTAAAACAGAACTTTACCCATAACGGTTTGATAAAAAATAAATAATATTCTTTAGCAAGAAACATACATTCCACATTAAAGCAGCGTTCCACCCAAAAGTGGAACTTCGGCTTTAAGTACTCCCCGCCCCCTTACATGCCACATATGGCATGTACATTTTTTGGAGGGGGAATGGGTTCTTCGTTTTGAAGGGGACATCCTGTCCCACTTCCTCCTTCCGGCTAGGCGACTCCTCCTCTCCCCCTAGGCGGCCCCTCCCTCTAGGCGATCTTCTGGGACACGTGACATGTCCCAGAAGATTGCCTGTCCACTCCGAGTGTGCAGCGCGACTCGCGCATGCGCAGTGCGCGCCCGGCCGTGAAGCCACAAGCTGTCACGGCCGGGTGCCCACCTTTCTAATGATGGCACAGCGGAGAGGAGGGGGCCTCCATGCGGCCGCATCGCTGGACCGTGGGACAGGTGAGTGGCTGTTTATTAAAAGTCAGCAGCTATACTTTTTGTAGCTGCTGACTTTTAATAAATTAAAAATAGCCTGGAACTCCGCTTTAATAATTATGCTACCAAAATTAGTGTATGCTGTAAATTGCCTCCAGCATTGTTCCTGTTTCTTCTTGCTTGAGGCTACCATTTTGCTGAGGCCTAGAGCCCCTGAGCAGCAGTAAATCTTCAGGCTGCCAGCAGATGGGCCTCTACAATTGTCTGCACGGTGATGAAAAATAGAGAGCAACTGAGCATATGGAGAACAGGGAGTTTATTACAGAATTTTAAACGGTATAGGCCAGTGATGGAGAATCTTGGCACTCCAGATGTTTTGGAACTACATTTCCCATGATGCTCATGCACTCTGCAGTGTAGTTGAGCATCATGGGAAATGCAGTTCCAAAACACCTGGGGTGCCAAGGTTCTCCATCACTGGTATAGGCACTTATTTTTAATCTTTTACATACATGCAAAGGGGGTCAGCCTGAAGTGATCTAGCAGGACTTAATTTTCTGACTAAGGTTCCACGTTAAAGTACAATTGGAAACTTTTTACCACCTGACTGTTTGCTTTGAATCCCAAATTATGTTTTGGGTAAAAAAAAATGTACTGAAAACTTATGGGGTGTTTCACGTGAAAATAGGCTTGGGTAAAAATTATTAATTTAGTATATCATTCATACATGGGAGGAATTCATAAAGTAAGGTGTAGCTGAATCAGGTGTCCACTCATTGCAGGTGACGTATGCAACATATCTATCAATTCAAAACATTTTTGGGAGATTTTGTGTGATTTGGAGTCAAGCCCTGTACACACGACCAAGATTTTCGTCAGGAAAAAACCTGTCGTTTTTCCTGACTAGATTCTTGACAAGAATCTTGTCCCGGCCGAGTGTACACACACTCCATTTAAAAGAACCGCTGTTCTTTTGAATGGAACGAACGTGGTGACGTCATTGACTACGACGAGCGTGCGCTCGTCACATTCGATGCCGTCGCCGCCATCTTGCTACACCCTACCTATGCCTAGGAAGCTACCGCGCATGCGTCAAAGTCATTTCGAGCATGCGCGGGTTTCCACAGCGACAGGTAAGTATACACACTCTCGGGTTTCTCGTCGGGAAACAGGCCGACAAGAATACCGATGAGAAAATAGAGAGCAGGTTCTCTATTTTTCTCGTCGAGATTCTGGGCAATTTTCTTGACTAGAAACCTGAAAGCCTCGTACACATGCACGCTTTTCTCGGCAAGAAAGCTCTGCCAGCAGGTTTCTTGCCGAGAAAACCGGTTGTGTGTACGAGGCCTTAGAGTTAGGCCCTGTTCACACTTGAGTGACACTGCTGCAGCGTGTTTTTTGGAGCAGCACTATTCATTTTGAATAGGCCCCCCCTCCACTCCAAAAAGGTGGCAAAGAAGCTCATGTACCAAACTTTGGCACTGAGTCAGACTCACTAGGCGGTGCATTTTTTTGTAGCGATTTCCATGTGTTTTGTTGCAAGACAATCGCACCAAGTTTGGGTGCCATCTGCCGGTAAGTCCAGTACTCTTAAGCCCTGTACACACGATCGGTTTTACAGATGAAAACAGTCCGATGGACTTTTTTCATCGGACAAACCGATCGTGAATGGGCCCCATCGGTCTTTTTTCCATCGGTGTTAAAAAATAGAACATGTTTTAAATTTATCCGATGGAAAAAAAAACGATAGCAAATTACTATCGTCTGTGGGGAACTCCATCGGATAAAAAACCCACGCATGCTCAGAATCAAGTCGACGCATGCTCAGAAGCATAGAATTTCATTTTTCTTGGCTCGTCGGAGTGTTTTACGTCACGGCGTTTGGGACGATCGTTTTTTTGACTGATGGTGTGTAGGCAAGACTGATGGAAGTCAGCTTCATCGGATTTCCGATGGAAAAATCCATCGGAAATCCGATCGTGTGTACAGGGCTTTAGGGGTGAACAGGGTCTTAGAGCCAGGTTTTTAAAGAAAAAAAAATGTACAAACGAAGATACAATGTAACAGTAAATACATCTCAACAACTAAATATAACTATGAGACTGATTTACTGAAGGAGTTGAGAATCTTGGCTGAACAGTCAGTTCAATTATCTAATCGACTGTGAAAAGTGTGAATCTGGCGTTAAATATATCATGCAATTTGACAATAACACAGCATAACACAGCAGTCTTTGTTTTCTGAGACCCTGTGTAACAACGTTTATTACCTGTTGGTCCAGCCAGTAGGTCTGTCATTTAGTAGATCTGTCAGCTGTAACTACTTAGCCTCTTACCTAAAGTTAGAGCTGCACGATTAATCGTTAAAAAAAACGGGTAATCAATTCAACCACCCTCACGATCTTAATCCGGTGTTCTATCAAATTGTGCCCTCCGTCAAAAAGTGGCCGCACATGCGCAGAACGGAAGGGCACTCTAGCTGAGTTGGGATCAGCTGGAGTGACGTTTTTATAGCGCATGCGAACATCACAGGAGTTTTTTTTTTCTGTGGGCGATACCATTTCACGGGCACAATTGAAAACTATGCAAAGAGTGAAGGGATGCCGTAGAGGTCACATTGTGCCTCGCTGTAAACCTGCGGCTCAACAGTGAGGCACAATACGACAAATACGGTCTCCCTCCGCTGTTTGCATAGCATTAAATTGTGCCCGAGAAATGGTATCTCCTGCCAAGGCTGCTCTGTGCAAATCCACTGCAACAGAGCAGGTAAGTATAACATGTTTGTTATTTTTATAGGAAAAAAAACCCAAGACTTTACAATCACTTTAAGTTTAAAAAAATATATATTTTTTTTTTTGGGCTGCCATAAATAAGAAAACACTGCTCCAGAGCTTTGTCTTGTGCCCCAAACCTTAGGCAAGGTCTTCATGTACCTGACACATTGTGGGTGGTTTATATCATTGTTTTCTATCATAGAGACTCTTCGCAATTATAAGCACTGAAATTAACATTGTTTTGATTCTGATATTTTCGGTATTACTAAAAGCATAATCTATTCTCACTAGACAAAGAGGAAGTTCTTCGAAAGCGTCTAAAACTTATGCCTAACTTTTCTGATGGGTTTGGTGGAAGTGGAGCAGGATCTGGAGGCAGCGGAAGTGGTGGAGGAGGTGGTGGCAGTATGTACGGTGGTGCAGGAGCATCCGGATCTGGTGGCGGTAAACATAGCCATATTTTACACCTTTTGTTTTGTTAAACTGCTTTTTGATAATGATCCTATAACCTCTTTTCTATTTCTAGAACTGTTTTGAAAAGAATAATTGACCTTTTCCACTGAACAGTGATTATTTTGTATTTAGTTGGAAAGATTAACCACTTAGCTGTTTACTATAGCTTTCAGGGTGGGGTATTTGCACTTAAAGGATAAGTTCACCTTTGAACAAAAATAAGAAAAGCACATTTTTTTGCAGGTAAAAAAATGTGCATTTACAATGTTTTGTTTTAGGAGCCTGGAATGCATTGCACAAGCAATCAGCAGATCGCTGATGACATGCAAGTCTCCGCAGACTGTCAGTGTGAGCTGTCTGCCCATGCATCATACGGGCAGTCAGTTTTACACTGCCAAAAAGAATCCGTGAACTACCAGAGCTCTCAACAGTACAATGGTAGTTCATTGAGAACTACAGGCCGACAGCTGCAAAGGCTGTCGATACTTGTAGGCCATTGATTTCCAGGGATCTGTGAATCAATGATGCCGCCGTGTGGGCAAAGCCCCGCACGACTGCGATCTTTTTAAATTGTGGCAGCGACTGCGGGCAGAAGATCCCCGACTCCCTGCCACAAGCGGGGGGGAGAGGGGTCTGATGCTCAACATGTTACGCAGCTGGCACTAAGGGTGTACACTTCCTGCCCAGGGATTGTGGTTGTTGCTGATTGCAAAGCTGTAGTTCTGACTCTGGCAGGGGCGTGTCAGACCACTGAAGGTAGACCGCTGATTTCGCACAGGGTGCAGGGGTCTTTATCTGATTTTACACAATGCACATCAGTCTTTATCTGCAAAGGTCTGACACATCTTCTGCCCCAGTCATAACTAAAGCTTTGTAGTCGGCAATGCCCACGCCTTTTGAGCTGAAAGGATGAGTATTGTTGACTGTGGAGCTCTAGTCCTGACCAAGACAGGAGAGCATGTCAGACTGCTCCAGATAGACTGCTGGGGTCTTTATCTGCCTTGATCTCAAAAATTAAAGCAGTCATTACAGGGGAGTCTCATTCTTCTTTTGGATTCTTTATTTTTTTATAAGTTGAAAGCACAGGATGAGTTGGAACACCCCAAGGTGGGAGATAACATTGAAAATTAGTAAGTGGGTCACAGCAGATAATTATGGGGAGATATTGTCTCTGGAGTCACCAGGAGGTAGAGTCTGCCCAAAAGGTTCCACTTTTGTGTGCGTAGACTCACTAACTTAATGTCTACTACACATTTTTATTGGTGCCATAGGGTGTTTTAAAGCAGGGATCAGTGGGAGTAAACAGTGCACCCCCTCTTTGATATTAGGGGGAGGAATAGTGCCCCATTGTTGGTGCCAGTGGCATTAATTATGCCCCATTTTTGGTGTCAGAGGGCAAAATAGTGTCTCATATCAGTGGGAAGAATAGTGCCCCAAGGGCCAGATGAAAGCAAGCAAAGGGCCACATCTGGCCCCTGGGCCGCATTTTGGAGACCCCTGTTTTAAAGGAAAGGTACCATGTTGTCTTACATTACATTGTGTGGAAGCAGGAGTGCAAATCATATTACCCATTTATTTTTTCAAGTCATTAATACAAGAAATACCCCCTCCCCCAGCCCCACTGTAGCCATAGCCACACCTTGACGTCTTTATGGGTATAAATGTAGTCGGTGAGAGTGAGATTTTACCAAAGGGTTCAATAGAATTTGTCAAACACTGTTTGGGTGATTGGAAAGTACTCACAAACATTACCCGTATTGCCCTTCATTTTCTTCTAATGAAGATTCATCTGGTTATGTTTTTCTATGATATAGTAGCTTAATACTGCCAGAGTTGCTGATAAACTTCAATGCTAAAATTGAAGGCTGCAGGTAACGTGAATGCTGTTCCTACTACTGAAAGCATTTCTTTAATGATCTTACTATGCGCTGCATGCTGTAGCTTGTGCTACTTGAGAATACACAATAAAAATAACCATTCCACAATGACTTGCACATTACTTGACATGAAAATGACTTTATTTTTTGATTGGCTATTACATCTGTACCTAACTTTGGCTCAACAAGCTGTGACATGCATGTGATGACTGAATATAACTTAGAAATTGACTTGTATGCTATTAATATGACCTCAGGATCACAAAGCCTGCAATACAAGATACCTTTAAAAGCATACTGTACTGTTGCCTTCGTAGAACAGCATAACTGATCTGTGTTTAGGTGGAAAGGGCTTATATAAATAAAAAATTATTGTAGGTTATGCCATTTGCGCTTATTCTTTTTTTTTTTTTGCATTCTACATTTTTGCAAAAATATCCTAGCAAGCACCATCGATTCTAGGTTCTGGTTCTGAATGATTACATGCCATACAGTTTTTTTTATCTTCTGCCATGGCATTTAATTCACAATGGCTGAATATTATGGCCAATATCAGTCTAGAAATATATGCACTGCACAAACTATACAATCTATTTCAACTTCTGTTTAGTCTGTGATACTGTACTATATTTTTGTATGAGAAAAGGAGTTGAAAATAGCCACTTTTGCAGTTTTGACACTGGTTGCAGGCTTGTGTTGGTGTCTCTTTAAAATTTAAAGTTGCTATTCAGACTTTTTTTTCTTATTGTGTAAAATAGTTTTAAATAATAAGGTGCAACATAAAAATTCAAAGGGACAGCAACAGTCTTCGGAGGAGATAGCCAAGGAAGTAAATGGACAGCAGTAGCAAACCCTGCAAAGCCCCCAATCTGACAGCATTCATTTTATGGCAGGGTGTCACAGGCTGATGTTCTGAAGGCACACACACCCTTGTGCTCCAGATCTGAAATGGTGTCTGGGGCACAGTGGACTTCCCATTGAGCATGGATGGGCGGGTTTTGAACACCAGGTGCGCCTAAAGTGTTTCTGACATGTGGACTGTGATGGATAGTCTGACTTTCCTTTCTGTATGCTGAGCAACAGGCTAGATGGCACCGCCCAACAGGCATACAACTGGGTATCGGAAACGGATTACAGCAGAGTGATAATGTACGGGTGCGTTTATAAGCTAAGTAGTTCATATTTGGCAACAGTGTCTGTAAACATCGGCAAAATCAAAGGGATTTTTTTAGGGACTTTCTGCTTTACCTGTTGATTTAGCAGTTACCCTCCTGAACCTAGCCAATTGAAATATAATTTTTCTACATACTGAAGAATACAGCTTACAGTATACCTTTTATGGTAACTGAACATTCTGAATGTAAGTTGGCAGACGGCTCAGTCGGTGCAGCTCTTTCATGTCAACATTTTGAGGTTTAGAGCACTAAACACATCAAGGAACATCAGACCATTTCCCATTGAAAGGCAATAAATGTTGAGAATTTGGGTACTGTCTTGCATTGCTTTAGAAAAAGTCATACAAATGGATAGAATAGATGAAATGAAGATAACAAATGTCTTCTTCACCTTGTATCTCCATGTTTAGTTTATTTTCCATATCTGCAAATACAAAAATAAGTTTGATCTTTTATATTGTATGAAAAAATAGTATAAGCTAAAATTATCCTTTTCCAGAACTATGTAGGCTGCCATTGCTGACTGCTGCTTTTAAAAATGATATATGTCTAGCGGTCATGCTGATGCTTTGCATTCGAAACATGTTGGGGCACTTGCGTTAAAGCCAAACTTTAGGAAATATCTTTTTGCAAAATTAGTATTATTATTATAATACAGGATTTATTTAGCGCCAACAGTTTGCACAGCGCTTTACAAGGTTAAAATGACATTGGTCCAGTTTGGGTTAATATAAGTATCTATATCTGTTATCTGGAGGGTCGCTAGGGTGCTGAAAATCACTGTAGTAGTCCACACTACATAAAGTGATAGCCATGATTTTCTGGGTGCTTCTCCAGAGGCTTCCCCTCTGCATACTGATTGCAGTGGGTCACTAGTTTGGCACTGCTGCCATTCAGACAACATGTAGTTTTTTTCCAGTGTATACAAGGCATTCTCTGATTGAATGAGATGTAGATTGGGACAGGGGAGGGCTGGTGGCCTTAGGCCTGGGGGGCAAGTCCAGTCAAGTGGCCCATTGAACCGCCGAATCAGCTCACCATCCATGGCCCACCTGTTTTTTCAAGGCAGCCTCACCAGTGCCCATCAGTGCAGCCAACTCCAGTGCCCATCAATGCAACCTGATCACTGGGGCAAGTTACATGGGGTGTATGGGGAGAGATGGGGGGTCAGCTAGGGGTGTCAGGGTCTCTCACGTCAGCGATCTCAGCTCAGCAGGTCCTTGCATGCCACAGTCTTCTGGGGGGGTAACGCTCCTGATCCTGGGGTCAATTTGAAGCCAGCGCCCAGCCCTGCGTCCCGACTCCCTGGCACGCCCTGCCTCTGCCTGCTTCCAAGAATCCGGTCCCAGGGAGTTGTAGTTTCCTCTGCGCTGCTGTGTTTTCCACCCACCAGAAGCTTGAGTGCGGACTACAACTCCCAGAATGCAACAGCTAGTGGTCGGCCGCCATGGCCATGCCCCCGGCCCGACTTCCTAGACCAGAATAAAAAAGAAAATGGTAGCGGACAGCGGCTGCCGGCCATTTTGAACATAAGTTAGGGTAGCCTGGGAGGCAATTGCCACCCTGCCCCCTAGCCCAGCCCTCCCCTGGATTGGGATGCCATCCTCCTTCTTCACCTTGTCCAATCAGAGAACATATTGTATTCATTGAACAAAATGTAAAGCCCTGTACACACGATCAGATATCCTATGGATTTTCGTCTGATGGATTTGTCCATCAGAAATCTGATGAAACTGTTTTCCATCAGTCTTGCCCACACACCATCAGTCAAAAAACCGACCGTTCCAAACGTGGTGACGTAAAACACTCCGATGAGCTGAGAAAAATGAAATTCAATGCTACTGAGCATGTGTCGACTTGATTCTGAGCATGCTTGGGTTTTTTATCTGATGGATTTCCCCACAGACGATCGGAAATTGCCATCAGTTTTTTATCCATCAGATAATTTTAAAACATGTTCTATTTTTTAAAACTGATGGAAAAAAGACTGATGGGTCCCATACACGATCGGTTTGTCTGATGAAAACAATCCATCAGACGGTTTTCATCAGTCAAACTGATCGTGTGTACAGGGCTTAAGGGGTTCTCTGAATCGCAGTGGTGCCAACCCCCTGTGTTATGTGAGCTGAGGGGAAGCTGCTTGAGCAGCACCCAAAGGATCACAGCTATCAGTGTATGTAGCATGGACTCCTGCAGTGATTTTCAGCATTTTTTCCAGCAGCCTCCTACTATCAGATATGGATATTTCCATTGGGGCAAACTGAACCAATGTATGTTTTCAAAAAAAAAATCCTGGAGTTTCGCTTTAAGGAAATTGACATTTCTGTGACTTTTATTAGCTGCAATTTTTCCAGTTCAGTGACTCAGAAGTATAGAATCCAGACATAGCCAGGCAACTAGCATTTCAGAGGGAGGTCAGTAATGGTAGCCCTTATATTTAGGCTTCATGTACACGGGACGTTTTTACAACTTCTCCTGAACGATTTAACTTGACAGATAGTAACCCACGTTTAAAACGTCTGTTTTGCCACGTTTACATGCCGCGTTTAGGGGAGTTTTGCCGCATTTGCGTTTAGACGCATTTTTAAAAATCAATAATTTTTTTAAATAGCCAAAAATGAAAAACGCCCGTCACCTAAACGCGTCTTAATGCGAGTTACCGCGTTTAGCCACAATTTGAAGCGTTTGGTGCTTGAAATGCCTCTAAACTCAACTGCCTAAAAACTACTGTAAACGACCCTGTGTACATGTACTGATAAGATAACATGGAGGAGAGTTCAGTTGAAAAAAAAATGCCCAACTGCTTCTAAACTTTCATTTAGCAGCAGTAGTGTACATGAGGCCTTATTCTTATGACAGGTATGGATTACAGCCAATTGCAACCAAATCTCTGCTGACATTTTTGGTGACCTGCTGGTATTACATGATTCTTTAAACCTAACCTTTCTTCTAGAAACAAAGTAGTTTAAAATATTTTACTTTAAATGCAATCTTATGATATATTTTCAAAGCTACAAATATTTCCCATCCCTCTGCAAGGTAAAAACATTGTCATTTACGACCACAAATAGATATCATGGCCTGTTTAAAAAGGGAAGTATATGTTATTGTAGAATACAGCCATAGGAATTTTTTATTAAAATAAAGTATATTTGGTACAGTATGTGGAATAGGAGATTTATTATGCAGAACTGACAGATAACGCTATACTTGAATATTTTTAGCGGTGATGGCTGTTCTGCTCATAAAAATGTCTCAACTGACAGCACCGCTTTTTTTTCCAATTTACATGATTTTATATGATAAAATTATAATATATAAAGAAAAGACCTACCGGGTAGAAAATTGTCCATGTACCATAAAGCGCAATGTAAGCAGATAAATAATTTCATTTTTCAATGCTTTATTTCCATTGTACTTTGTTTTTATACTGTTTTTTACTGAATGTTTAGAAAGAGACATTTCAATAAAATGGTGATACATGACAAAGGGTCTACAAAATAAGGGTCTAAAATTGTCTAGGTACCATAACAGACAGTGTAAGCACATACACTATTTAACCTCTCATTGTTTGTTTGTTTTTTTTTCCAGGCTATAATTATTCCACATTCAACTACACCAATAATTATGGAGGCCTGAATTTTCAAGTCGGCACAATGAACTCCAACACAGGTATGGCACACCCTAACTAATGCTGGCCACATTTTGTTGGACATTATTTTCTGCAAGTTGGTAATGTACATTCAGAATTGTTTTTTTTAAGTGGTTTCAACAGAATAAACATTTTGGATAGATATTCAGGCTAATACAGTAAGGCCTCATGCCCACGGACGTTTTTACAGCCGCGTTTTTGAGCAATTTTTACAGCTTAAAAACGCCTGTCCATGTTGGTCTATAGCAGTGATTCTCAACCAGGGTTCCGTGGAACCCTAGGGTTTCTCCAAAGGTTGCTAGGGGTTCCTTCAGCATTGGGCAATTTCTGCCTCTCAGATAAGTTCCCACTGACACCATTGATATTTTTAGCTATCTGTAAGGACCAATGACCACAAGTGTAAGGACCATTCTTCCAACTGACTGTCACACTAATCGCAGTGTTTCTTAATTCCAGTCCTCAAGGCGCACCAACAGGTCATGTTTTCAGGATTTCCCTCAGATTAAACAGCTGTGGTGATTACTAAGGCAGTGAAACTGATCAAATCACCTGTGCAAAATAATGCAAAGCCTAAAAACCTGACCTGTTGGTGCGCCCTGAGGACTGGAGTTGAGAAACACTACACTAATGAATCATGAGTTATCGATTTCTAATTTTTGGCAGGGGTTCCCCGAGACCGGAGACTTAGTCAAGTTCTTCTCTTTCCCATTTATTCTTTTAATCATTTATCAATGTCACAGATGAATAATCTTACATCTTTCTTTGCTTGTAGGTACTACAATAGCATAGAGTTGTTTTTAGATAAGCACGTTATGGGCAGTACTGTACTTTTTCTATTGGAATAGAAATACAAATACCACAGATGTGCATTATCAAGCATGTAAACAGACACCATCTTTTACCATTAATAAAATCTACTTCCTTGTTAGGGATATCTTAGCCCCACACGGTTCTTTGCCATTTTTATTAGATAAACTCAAGTGTTTTTCTAAGAGGTGACAGCTGTTAAATACATAAAAACTATGGGCAGCATAATATAGTATGCAAATGTTTTGTGTACTTTCAGTTTTACATCCCCAGTGCGAAGGAGTCCAGGAAGAGACTGAAGCCTTGTGCTCCAAGCATAAACAGAAATACCTGGAGGCTTTGATCACAGAAGGTGATGTGCAAACAGAACTTACACTAGAAGAAATCTGCAAAGTACCAGGTAAATGCAAATGAAATCACAGGTTGTTTAGTGATTTCACAATGCAGTTTTCTATGTGCCAAAGCTTTTTGTGTTGTTTTTGAATACAGTGGTCAAGGCTTAGAACTGCTTGCATGTTTTTGTCAACTTTGAAGGAATTTCCGCCCGCCTCCTGTCCTGGTGACTTCTACAACCATTATACTGCCACAAAAGGTGTTTTTATTGCCATATATGTACAGTATCTCATAAAAGTGAGTACACCCCTCACATTTTTGTAAATATTTTACTTTATTCTTTCATGTGACAACACTGAAGAAATTACACTTTGCTATAATGTGCAAGGTCTCTAACGTCCATCAGCTCCGTGATGTCATCATGGAGGAGTGGAAGAGGACTCCAGTAGCAATCTGTGAAGCTCTGGTGAACTCCATGCCCAGGAGGGTGAAGGTAGTGCTGGAAAATAATGGTGGCCAAACACAAAATATTGACACTTTGGGCCCAATTTGGACATTTTCACTTAGGGGTGTATTCACTTTTTTTGTCAGCAGTTTAGACATTAATGGCTGTGTGTTGAGTTATTTTGAGGGAACAGCAAATTTACACTGTTATACAAGCTGTACACTCACTACTTTACATTGTAGCAAAGTGTCATTTCTTCAGTGTTGTCACATGAAAAGATATAATAAAATATTTACAAAAATGTGAGGAGTGTACTCACTTTTGTGAGATACTGTGTATGTTAAAAGTGATTGTAAAATAGAAATGAAAGGCAAATCATTTGTGTATAGATACAAAAAAATTATACATTTATAATAATAATTGTTATTCTAATTTTTTTATAAGTGATCATAGTCTCTCTAATCTCAGCTGCATAAGAGCTGGGGGAGGAGAAACAGCAGTACACTCATCTTCCCAGTGAAAGGCTGTGTGGAGGGGGGGTCAGGACAAGTTTGGTCATTGTAGGACAGCAGGCTTCCCAGCACAGCTAGAGAACTGACCATGCTGTGTTCTCCTGCCTAGTGTGGTCAGTTTTTAATAGGAAAGCAGAGGGACTGTCAGGAACAGCAGGGATTTCACACAAAGGGAGCAATACAAAGACAACAGGATACTTTTTCATACAAAAACATGGTAGAGCAGGCACATATCAAGAATATGAAATGTTGGGTTTACATATTCTTGAAGAAACCTCTCCTTTTGCTACTCTTTGTGGCAGTCAGCTGCACTTAACAGCATACCACATAACAGAGAGCACTGGAGGGGCAGAGCAGAGTCAGTGGCTGACAGCCATGGCTCTCTGTTCAGAGCAGAGGGGGAGAACTGAGCGATCAACAGTGTTTAATCGTTCAGTTCTCGGGTAGAGTGGGCGGGGGCAGCTGCAGCTGCAATCGGTGCTGCAGCCATCTGGGTAAGTATGATTTTATTTTATTTTTGCCATACCTGCACTTTTCTTAAGAATTGGTGCAAAGCTGAAGGTTTTGGGTATGTTAGTCATGATGCTAGCAGGTGCTCTGATATTGAGCTGTGCAAAAGAGATGGTCTGCATCTCTCACACAAGGGCTCTGAGCTTCTTAGTATGGAATTCAGGAGATTTTTGGACATGCATTTAAACTGAGAACTGGGGGCAGAGATTTAATTGTAGAGGAGCATTTCTGCCCCAGCAGGTTAAAACAAATGTGAGGGTTTGTATTGGTAAGGACAGGGCTGGTGGGTAGTTACTTCACTTAAAGTTTTTGATTATAAAAATAAAGCAGTACATAGCAGTGTTTGTCACGTAATGTAATATGTACTAATGCTCGTAGTTTAGGCAGCAAGCTTTGTGAGCTGACAGCTCTTATGTCTAGGAATGTTGCAATTACAGAGACGTGGTTCAAGGTTTAAATGACTGGGAAATGACTATATCAGGGTACACACTATACAGGAATGACAGAGTAGGGAAGAGGGGAGGGGAAGTTGCCATGTATGCCAAAATCAGCAAAAGACTAATGCCGCGTACACACGATCGTGATTCACGGCGGTGAAAACACCGCCGTGAATCACGGCATGAAAAAAAATGAAAAACGAGGGAACGGCATGTTCCCCCACACACGACCGTTTTTCCCGTCATTTTTTTCTTTGACGAGAAAAACGACCGTCTGTGGGCTCCGCGGCAGTGTCTCCCTATGGGAAAACTGCCGCGGAAAAAAATTATGGAAAAAACGATGAGAAAATTTAGAACATGTTCTAATTTTTCTCGTCGTTTTTCCTGCCGTTTTTCTCAACGAGAAAAACGGCATAAAGCCCACAGACGATCGTTTTTCTCGGCGAAAAAAAAAAATGTCATTTTTTCCGACGGGAAAAATGATCGTGTGTACGCGGCATTAGATTAATAAAAAAAAATTAAAAATCCTTGAAACCCTCTGGGTCTGCCTTCCAACCAGAGATCTTCCCTTAGAATTGGTGTAGTATACAGACCCCCAGGACATGTGAAGATTATGATAACTTGTTGATTGATGAGATGACTCAAATGGGAATGAAGTGAGAGATTTCAATTATGGGTGACTGCAGGATGCCCAACATTAAATGGAATTCTCAAACTGCTATTACAAGCAGGAGCAGGGATGTAATGGAAGCACTGAATGGGGTTTCTCTGAAACAGTTAGTAAAAAGCCCAACCCAAGGTGATCATATTCTGAGCCTTGTACTGACAAATGGGGATCGATTGTCTGAGGTTGAGGTAGGTGAAAATTTGGAAGTTTTAGGCTTCAAAAGAATTTTTTTTGCAAAAATGGAGGAATTTCTAAAAAATTAATTAAAGGTTGGAGTAGAACGATAGGAGTCAGTAATCAGTGGGCACTGTTAAAGTCTATCATCCTGAAGGCATCTAGATTATACTGTATGTCAGGAAAATTAGTTATGCCGCATATACAGACCGGTTTTCCCGTCGGAATAAACTCTGATGGGTTTTTACGACGGAATTCCGCTCAAGCTGTCTTGCATACACACGGTCACACCAAATTCCGACCGCCAAAAACGAGGTGACATACAACACTACGACGAGCCGAGAAAAATTAAGTTCAATGATTCCGAGCATGCGTCGAATTGATTCCGAGCATGCGTGGTTTTTAGTCCGTGGGAATTGCATACAGACGAATAGAATTTCCAATAGAAATGTTTTCTGTCGGAAAAAAATAGAACATGTTCTCTATCTAAGTCCGTCGGAATTTCCGAGGGAAAAAGTCCGATAGGGCATACACAGGGTCGGAATATCCGATGAAAAAATCCAGTCGTACTTTCTCCATCGGAAATTCCGACCGTGTGTATGCGGCATAAGAGTAGATGGAAAAAGAGGTAGGTAAGAGGCAGCACAGTGGCTTAGTGGTTAGCTTATATGCCTTGCAGCACTGGGGGTCATATTTTGGCCAGGACACTATCTGCTTTGAGTTTATACGTTCTCTCTGTGTTTGTATTGGTTTCCTCTGGATGCTTTGGTTTCCTCTCACACTTCAGAGACATGCTGGTAGATCAATTGGCTCCTTTCTAAATTAATTAAATACATGTTTCATCATATTCTGTTTGTCGGTCCCAAGCAGAGCAATTGAAGAGGGTTGCGGAAAGACCTGGTGACCTACCATGTGAAGAAAATTGCTAGGAACATTTTACAGAAAAAGCTTTTAAGCGTGTCAGTCATGGTGGCAAGAGTGTTGGTCTATGTAATTGCAGAGAGTCAGATACAATTGAATGAATGTATACATGCATAAATGTAAAACTTAAAGTGTATGTCAACTCTAACAATGAAAGTCTCTCTTTTGCCTGCTTTAGTCTGTTAGTGTCATCATTTAAAGCATTCTATTATATCTGCGCAATAAGTGCAAAAAAGTACCCCTGATTTTGTCAAGAATTCAGAACTGCCTGTGTCCTGTCCACAAGTCTTGTATTATTCCAAGGAGCCTAATCAGCCCTCACAGTTCGTTCATATGTTGGACTACAGATCAATTAGTGCTCATGATGTGGACATGAAAATAGGGGCAAAATTCAAAATAAAACTGGGCAGGGCTGACACCGCTCATTCCACAAAATGCTGTGTGTTGTCCACTAGGGGTGGAATGCATTTCTGCCACATCAACACATATTTTTCTTTAGAGAGATAAAACATGGTGAAATGTTTTTTTTGTCTGCAATTTGAAGATTAATGACAGCTGGTAGAGCGCCGGTATTGCGTAGCAATGTATGTTTCTAGCTGGAGGCCGGGCAGCTGTTTATCTTTACTAACAATTGGGAACCAATCAGCATGATTCACGATCACATGGTTTACAGTTTTACCCATATTTGCCAGATTTTTTAGATATTGTACCATCTTTCCTTTAAGGCCAGTTGCAGATGGGTTGATTTACATGATATTTGGTTTATTTTGGATACAAAAACTGCTACCAATATCACAGGAGTTGATTGTGTAGACATTTAATGACAGATTATTCCAGTATGAACAATCTCTTAGAACAGTGGTCTCCAAACTTTCCTTGCCTTTATGTCACCCATGGCGCACTAGTCCATTAACTGACACCAATGATGGGATGCGATTTCTCCCACTGATACCAACAATGGGGCCTTCCGTTATAACCAATGATGGTGGATTGTTTATGCCCACTGATGCTCCCTGCTGGCCACAGTCCGCCCTCCCCAAAGGACAGTAAACTGGCCCTTTGCTTAGAAAGTTTGAAGACCCTGTCGTTGAGACTAAAAGAGCTATAGAGCTTTACAACATAAGGGCAGACGGTACAATTACAATACAATTTAATACAGTAGGAATCATAGGGCCTGCTTATTATCATAATTACAATCTAAGAGACATTGTATACATCACAGCATAGATAGTAAAGCAAATGCTGTCCGTTATGTCACTTTCACAATCTTTACTGCGTTACAGATATGTTACTTTCATTATTTGCAGGTTGTCACTTCCTGGAGAAGGCCATGCAAGTTGCTAAGCACCATGCTGACTCCCTTTTCGATTATGCTGTGACAGGAGATGTAAGAATGTTACTGGCAGTACAACGCCACCTAGCTGCAGCTCAAGATGAAAATGGGGATAAGTAAGAATTTAATAATTTTTTTTTGTCTGTTTTTCTTTCTTCTATTCTTTTTTGTGTTTGTTTTTATTATTTAGTTTTACTTATTACTTTATGTTAAATAACTTTTATAAGTAAAATAGCTTTACAGACCTTAGTTTTGCTTGATATCCAGTGTGTTACTGGCATGATTCATGAAAGGTTGACCGCACTCCCAGGTACGAAGCAGTGATAATTACTTTATTGAAGATAAAAATCCATCAAGATACATCATAAGACATCATGAGACCTCTATGCAGGCATAGCAAGATTACCGCGTTTCACGAATCAAGGTTCGCTTGGTCATAATCACAGATAGTCACAGATCATGACCAAGCGAACCTTGATTCGTGAAACGTGTTATGCCATGCCTGCATAGAGGTCTCATGATGTCTTATGATGTATCTTGATGGATTTTTATCTTCAATAAAGTAATTATCACTGCTTCATACCTGGGAGTGCGGTCAACCTTTCTTGAACCATTGGCTCTCATTCAGGCTGCGGACTGGACCTGCACCACAAGGTTGAAGGTAGCAATCATTCCCACCTGGGGCGGCACAGCTCTGTCTTTGTATCAGTTATGTTACTGGCATGACATCAAGTTATAGATGTGAACCTGTTATGATAGAAATAAGTAAGCTGCCACTGCTAACATATTTCTGGAAATGCTAGTTGCCTGGCTGTTTTGCTGACTCTGTTTTTAATAGTTTATTTTCTGTTCAATATTTTTTTTAATCTTTCCTAATAAAATTATTATTACATATAAAGGAAAACATGTTTACATTCTCTGTTATTCCCAGTGTATATGAAAACAGGGTGGCAGTTAAAATCTTCACATGAGATTGACATATTCTTTGTGTCTCAACAGTCAAATTATATAGATAAGTTGGCTGGCCATTAATGGGTTTCAGGAGCCAATTGCCCTTGCCCTTGGAAGATCTAGAGAATTCTATAATGCCACATCATTTATGTTGAGAGGAAATTATAGAAAAAAGAAGAGGATTATAGGGTGTTGAAACACACTGGGTGTATACAGTAGATAAGGGTGGGGTTAAGGGGAAATGGGGTAGGGGTTTGGAAAGGGATGTCTATCTTTCAGGCTTGACTGCCTACTCATCCCCCTATGCACCTGAAAGATATACAGTATGGTTCCCCAACACCCCTGAAAGCCTCCATCCTATCATTAGTATTGTGAATAATTTTTAATTAATCAATAATCTGGAGAGTGTAGCTTTTACTAATTCAAACATCAGTGCTTCAGATAGGGGACTTGCTACAGGGTTGTTTTAGGTAAGAAAGTACAGTATGTAAAATTGTATATTGTAGTCTACAATCTCTAGTTTTTTTTAAAGGCAAATCCACCATATGTGGTTAGCCATACCATTATATTTGCATTGACAGAAGCAATTGGGTGAGCCATCAGGTACAAAGATGTCTAATCGGAATGGAACCATGTACCATCTTAACAATACCTTATAGTTTGCCTTGAAAATCAAAGTTTCTCTTAACGTCCATGGACTGACACAGCAGGATACTGTAAACGTGTGGGTATATGTCCCTGCTCGCAGGAGAAGATCTAGGCAGAATGTTAGAAACATACATTCTAGAACAAACCACAGCTTAACAGTCCCGCCCAGGGGGGCGGTCCCTCCGGACATTACCCTCCCACCTGCAGCTAGCAACCTCAGTTTTTTTCTGCCTAGCAGAAGGAGAAGACGTGGCTCTCTCAGGAGCCAGTCTCCTGGAAGATTTTACTTTTAAAATGTATTCCTTTGGGAATTTTATTATTTTCTTTTTGAGACCTTCAATCAACTGTCGGCTGGGCAACAGGTTGGGTACACTGGTATCCTCGTAGTCTTCCCTTTCCGACCATCGAGCGTGCTGATCCTCGCCTTGTGTGCGTGAGACTCGGTTCACGACATGCCCCATGACTCCAGGGGTGGCCGGGTTGCTTTCATGCTCCCGCGGTCCTCTCAAGCTTGAACAGTACCTGACTGACTGTATCTTTCGCGGTGGACCGGGCCGACAGCTACGCAGTACTGCTCTGTGATTGGCCTGTCTGAAACAAGCCAGTGGGTCCCTCTTGGACGGGTAAGTAGTCTCTCCTGCTGCAGGTGAGTACATGCTGGCTGTGTTTCTTTATATGGGGGGATTTCTCCCTGTCTCCCCCCTGTTATGCTGCTCTCTGCACCCTGTACTGGTGCTGTGCTGTGGGGGTGCTTGGGGGTCACTCTGGCCTGGCTGGGGGCGCTCATGTCTGTTAGTGGACACTGGGAAGAGGAGCAGTGTTCTGCTGTGTGAGGTGGGGACTTATTGCATGCGCCATTAGCGCGCGCATTAGCGCTGGATGTTTTTTTTAATACTGCGCCCAGTGGCCATCTTGCCGTGGTTCAATGGCGCAGTTATATCTGCGGCCGGCGGCCATTTTCTTGAAGCCGCGGCGCATTTACTTTCGGTTTCTCCTCACAATCTTCTCACAGATTCTTCACTCTCCTCAGGCTTCACAGCGCGGTTTCTTCAGCAGAACTGAGCGGTCCTTAAGGGTTGGTGAGTCCTCCGGGTATCCCCTCCTCAGCCTCAGCGTAGCCAGTGGGTGGGCTGTATATTCACTGTAGTAGTGTATAAGGTCTCAGAGGGTGGCGATATGGAGTCTGGTACACCTGCTTCTCCACACTTGCCTGAGGCAACTGGCAGTGCTCCTGCACCTGCGGTCCCTATGGACCAGTTGTCGGCAGTAATGGAATCATTCCTTGTCAGAATGGAAGCGGTGTGTGAGCGCAAGGGAGCTGTAAAGAGCCCCCTCCCCACACATTCTCCTGTAGGGGAGTGCTCTGTCTCAGATATGGGCCTAGCTACTGCTGTTCAGGACCCTAGCTCTGAGGATTTTCATGTTTTTGAACAGGATATTCCCTGTGAGGAAGACCCCAGTTCTGAATAACTGACAGGGTGCTTGTAAGTGAACTCATTGATGCTGTGAGGGACACTCTCAAGCTGAATGTTGAGGCTGAGGAACCTCAGGTGGAAGCTGCCTCCTTTGGTTCCTTTAAAGCCGTTTATCCAAAAAAGGTTTTTCCATATGTGCCTTTTTTTGATACATTCATTGACCAAGTCTGGGATAAGCCGCAGAAGACTTTGACGGTCCCGCGGTGCCTAGCCATGAGGTACCCCTTTGAGGAGGACCTGGTTAAGAAGTGGGCTCTCCCCCCAGTGGTTGACTCCCCGGTCGCCCGTTTGAATAAGGCTACCACGCTTCCAATGGAAGAGACTCCTGCATTTAAGGATCCCACTGACAGGAGGTCAGAAGTAGTTTACCTTATTGGGGTCTGCCTTACGCCCTATAGTGGTTGGGCAAAGATTTTGCACCAGACAGTACAGGAGCATAATCTCCCTCCTGAGACCATTTCCCTGGCTCACCAACTTGCGCAGGGTTTAGTCTCTGTGTGCGAGGCCACTTTGGATGCGGCCCCTTTAATATCTGGGGCCTCTATCTATGCTGTGGTGCTGCATCGCTTTATCTGGCTGAAATGCTGGTCGGCCAACCTAGCTTCCAAATAGCTCCTGGCTGACTTGCCCTTTAAGGGCGGTAGACTGTTTGGGCCGCCCTGGATGACATTATTGTGGATGTCACAGGGGGTAAGAGCACCTTCCTTCCTCAGTCTGTTAAGGAAACAGAGCCCCACTGTAGGCCGGGCCCTTCCTTTCCGGCAAAGAAGGAGTTTTTCGTCAGTCAGAATCCACGGGTATGCCCGCCCAGACTGAGAAAAGTGCGGCTGGGAGGCATAAGCGTCCCTGGGTGCGTAAGCCTACCAAGCTAGCTCCCAAGCCCGCCACCGCACGAAGTCTTGCCCCTGCCCGACTCTGGGGCGGAGGGACGTCCTTGCAGGTTCACGGTTCAGTGGACCTCCCGGATCTCCGACCGGTGGGTGTGCAAGGTGGTCACCTCAGGATACAGGATAGAGTTCCGTTCCTGACCCCAGACAGATTCTTTCCCTCAATTCTCCCTCTCCTTCCTGCCCATCGGGTTGGCCCTCTTAGGGGCCGTACAGGATTAATCAGGTCCGGAGTGATTGTGCCGGTTCCGTCACAGGAGAGTTTTAGGGTTTCTACTCGAACCTGTTTGTAGTTCCAAAAAAGGGACGGGGTTCGGCCTTAAGGCCTAAATGCCTTGGTAATGGTGCAAAAGTTCCGCATGGAATCCATTCGCACGGTGTTCGTTACACTCCAAGGGGATTTTCTGGCATCCTTGGACATCAAGGACGCCTACTTGCAGGTTCCGATCTGCGCAAGTCTCCAGTAGTTTCTGCGCTTGCGATCGGCGAAGTCCACTATCAATTTGTGGCTCTTCCCTTTGGCCTAGCCTCGGCACCAAAGGTGTTTACCAAGCTGCTTGCTCCGGTTCTAGCTTTGCTGAGACAGCGAGGCATTGCTATCGTGGGCTATCTGGACGATCTTCTTCTAAGAGCAGACAATGGCTCAGAATTAGAAGAAGTGTGACTATCGTCAGTCAGACCCTTAGGGACTGCAGGTGGCTCCTGAACATTCAGAAGTCGGTCCTGGTCCCGGCTCAGCATTCGGAGTATCTTGGTCTGATCCTGGACTCCTTGGAGGCGTAGGTATTCCTACCCCTGGAGAAGTTACTGATATCTCAGTCTGCAGTGCGGGTCCTGACGTCCCGAAAATGATCGTCAACCCGTTTTTGCATGAGAGTCCTGGGACTCATGGGGGCCTCGTTCGAGGCGGTTTCGTATGTCCAATCACACACGCGGGCATTACAGTAAGAGATCCTGTCCACTTGGGACAAATCCCCGTTGTCCTTGGATCTTCAGATCCAGATGAGTCACCCAATCAGGGCGTCCCTGGCGTGGTGGTTGGGGTCCCCGGCTCTTCGGTCCGGGAAGTCGTTCCTCCCCATCCAGTGAATGGTGATCATGACAGACGCCAGCCTGACGGGCTGGGGTGGAGTCTGGGGAGTCCTGTCAGCCCAAGGGCTTTGGACTCCGGACGAAGCCCGTTTTACCGATCGATGTTCTGGAAATGCGGGCAATCAGACTGTGCCTCTCCTCGTGGTCTCTGTCGGCCATCTATATTCGAGCGTAGACAATTGGCAGGTGGACTATCGGAGTCGCCAGACGCTGGACCAGGGAGAGTGGTCCTTACACCTGGAGTTTTTTTTCAAATTCTGTGCCAGCGGTGGGGCATGCCGGATGTGGACCTGATGGCCTCTCGACTCAATCGTAAGGTGTCGAGGTTTGTGGACCAGGTCCAGGGATCCTTGGGCGGATGCCTCGGATCCGTTGGTGGCCCCATGGGGTCATTATCACCTGATATCTGTTATCCTCCACTGCAGCTGCTTCCTCGCCTGCTGCGCAGGGTTGTGGCTGAGGGGATTCCGGTGATCCTCTTGCGCCGGATGGGCCTCGGCGTCATTGGTACGCTGATCTGGTACGTCCCATCGCGGACATTCCTTGGCGGTTGCCAATGAGGAAGGACCTTCTGTCTCAAGGTCCTGTTTGTCATCCTGTTTTACAGTCTCTGGCTTTAACGGCATAGGTATTGCAAGCCAGGTTATGAGAGTCCTAGGTCTCTCGGAATTGGTCATTTCGACCATCTTAAGGGCACGGAAGTCTTCCGCTAGAAAGATATATCACCGTACCTGGGAAGCTTACATCGCTATGTGCGAAGAGCTGGACTAGCGTCCACGGACGTATTCCGTCCCCAGTATCCTGCGGTCCTTGCAACGTGGCGTGACCCAAATGCTTGCTTTTGAGTACCATAGGGGTCAGTTTTCGGCCTTGGCCGTCTTCTTTCAGCGACCGCTAGCGGGTCATTCCTTGGTTAGCACCTTTGTGCAGGGGGTTCGCCATGTGCTCCCTCCTGTTAAACCTCCTCTCCCTCCTCGGGATTTGAACTTGGTGCTCTCGGTTCTCCAGGAACCTCACTTTGAAAATATCAGAGATATTCCCCTCTTGACCTTGTCTCCGAAGGTGGCCTTCTTAGTGGCCATTACTTCTGTCAGACGGGTGTCTGAGTTGGCGGCCTTGTCCTGCAAGTCGCCCTATTTGGTCATCCATAAGGATAAGGCGGTGTTGCATCCGCGACCTTCCTTTTGCCAAAGGTGGTCTCGGCTTTTCACCTACATGTGGACATTGTCCTCCCGTCCTTGTGTCCTCACCCATCGCATTCCAGAGGGTTTGCGCTTCACACATTGTATGTGGTACGTGCTATGACTCACTAGTTGTGTCTGTCTCTGGTCCGAAACAGGGCCGAGCGGTGTCGTCTGCCACCTGGGGGATCAGACAGGCTGTTATACAGGCCTATGCCATTAAGGGGCAGGGCGCCTCTCTTTCCGGTTACGGCGCATTCCACCAGGGCATTTGGTGCTTCCTGGGCTTTCCGACATCAAGCGTCGGTTGCAAAATTGTGCAAGGCGGCGACCTGGTCTTCCGTTCATACCTTTTCTAAGTTCTATAAAGTTGATGTGGCTGCATCTTCGGATGCTTCCTTCGGCCGCAAAGTGTTGCAGGCTGCTGTTTAATGTTGCAACTCCTCCGTTGAGGAGCTCTGCTTGTTTGGAGTGAAGTTTTGGTTGTTCCTTTACTACTGCTCCCACCCTTCTGATACTGCTTTGGGACGTCCCACACGTTTACAGTATCCTGCTGTGTCAGTCCATGGATGATAAGAGAAAATAGGATTTTTGTACTCACCGTAAAATCCGTTTCTCTGACGTCCATGGACTGACACAGCACCCACCCTTCTTTTAAGGTTTGTACTGCTTTGTTACGAACTGAGGCTGCTAGCTGCAGGTGGGAGGGTAATGTCCGGAGGGACCGCCCCCCTGGGTGTGGCTGTTCAGCTCTGGTTTGTTCTAGAATGTATGTTTCTAACATTCTGCCTAGATCTTCTCCTGCGAGCAGGGACATATACCCACACGTTTACAGTATCCTGCTGTGTCAGTCCATGGACGTCAGAGAAACTGATTTTACGGTGAGTACAAAAATCCTATTATTTATAAATGTCTTGGATACCTTGAAAGCTAGTTTATGCTATTCTGCCAATTCCATCTTGTTCCTTAGACCCTGTTCCTATCTTTCCACACAGGGCAATATTTTAGATGCTGATCTGGAAGTGCAGTAAAAAAAAGTCAGAGGGCATAATGTCAACACTGTATGTGAGTCACTGACAGTCTGTTACACAGTGTCATGACCTGAGAAACACTAGTATGTTTTAGGCTGTCTTTAGATTAGGGTGAATAAACAGAACCTGTGCCCCCTTATATCAGATATCCCTATTAGAATCCTCCTTTACATAAGGAGTCCTCATCAGAGTCCCTCTTTACATCACGAGTACTATTAAGAGTCCTCCTTTAAATCACATTCCAATCAGAGTACCCTCTTACATCAAGGTTCCTATCAGGGTGCTCCCTTACATCAGGATCATCATTAGAGTGCCCCCTTACATCGGGTGCCCCCAACAGAGTGCCCCCTTACATCGGGTGCCCCCAACAGAGTGCCCCCTTACATCAGTGTCCCCATCAGAGTTCCCCTTACATATGATCATTTATCCCAATCCGAATTCCCCCTTACATCAGCAATCCCCATCAGATTGCCCCTTACATCAGCTATCCCCTTCCGAGTGCCCCCTTACATCAGGTGTCCCCATCCGAGTGCCCCCTTACATCATGTGTCCCCATTAGAATGCCCCCTTACCACAGGTGTCCCCATCCAAGTGCCCCTTACATCAGGTATCCCCATCAGAGTGCTCCCTTACATGGATTGTCCCCATCAGTGTGCCTACTTACATCAACTGTGTGCATCAGACTGGCTCATGGATCAGTGGATACATTCTTGAGACCTGGGAGGCACAACTAAAATCTGGGCCCACACCCCTAGATCCGACCCTGCATCTCATCCGGTTCAAATTTCTGCAGAGATATTCAGATAACGTCATCATAATCAGATATGTCTAGGAACCCAGCAATTTCAGGAAATTAACAGGTTAATTTTAGTGAAATAGTTTTGTGTTGGGCATATTACATTTTTATTGCAGGAGTGATCATGGCAGGATTTTCTGAATAATGTACAGGTCAGCTATCCTCACAAGACCTTTATTGGTCCAGGGTCCAAGGCCCAGGGTGAAAGCTGGGTTAAAGAGGATATGGGCCAATGGGTTATGAGGAGATTTAAGTTTATGTCTGGTGCAAAGAAGGTCCCAGGGAGTGAGAGAACACGAAAGACTGGATATAAAGAACTATTGGGATTTGTATCCTTTCATAGAAAGTGCTATGGAGGGTGACTGGTATTTGTTTCTAAGAATTTGCAGGAATTGTGGGGCAAAACCTAGTGACTGTAAGGTAAAAGCAAGAGAAAATCATTACCCTGATCTAGGGCTGGGAAAAAAATCGATTTGATTTAAAAATGGAGTTGGTAGGTCAAATCGATTCATATTTTCAAAAAATATTTTTTTTGGATTTTTTTTCCCAGGAACGGTGCTAAGAATCCTCCTATTACTGGGTGCGGACCCTCACAACTGACCCTCCTGTGTCCCTCCTGCCTTGGTGGCCTCTCCGGGGTATGCAGGGGAAAAGTCAATCCGCCGCGATCCTGGGAAAAGGCCACAAGGCCGGACGCCGCGGACTAGGCCGAAGCCGCGGCCTCGCCTAAAAACTATTGCCCGCAGCTCCTCAGGACTGGCGCGGTGTCCATCAAATTAAAAAAAAAACTATTTGAATCGTAAATCAAGTTTTTTATAAAAAAATCGCAGATTTTTTTTAGGGGGAAAAAATTGCCCAGCTCTACCCTGATCTTGTTTTGGGTCACTGACTCCACAAAATACAACCCAATTTCCCAAAAAGTTGGGACGCTGTGTAAAATATACAAAAAAACTGAATGCAATAATGTGCAAATCTCATGAACCCATATTTTATTCATAATAGAAAACAAATCAAATATTTAAACTGAGAAAGTTATTTAATTATAAAGTAAATGTCCGTCACTAATTTCTTGCCACTTGTGTCGCTTATACTTCATTCCTTCTGCCACCGTATTTTGTGACTTCAGTGAAACTTATCTTCCACCATTATATTGTGCAAATAATCATGTTACTGACTTGTTGCCAACTAACCTGATTAGCTGCAAAATGTTCTTCCAGCACGTCCTTATTAGTACCATTTACTTTGCCAGCTTTTTGTTGTTCCGTCCCAACTTTGTTGAAACGCGTTGCTCCAATCAATTTAAAAATTACCTTATTTTTTTCTTAAAATTGTACATTTTCTTATTTTAAACATTAGCTATGTTTTCTATTTTCTATTGTGAATAAAATTATGGTTTTATGGGATTTTCAAATAATTGCATTCTGTTTTTATGTAGATTTTACACAGCTTCCCAACTTTTTGGAATTGGGTTTGTAACAAGCAAATCAGTGTGATAACAAAACAATTGGCATCTTCAGGAACACTCAACAAGGCACCTTCTTGGTTTCCAAAACAACAGTTTTTTTTTTTAATCTCTACAATGTTTGTTCTGTTTGCAGTGTCCTTCATCTTTCTATTATTCACCTTCATGCTGCACTGGTTAAGATCTTTCTGGAAATAACGTCTGGGGTCATATGTGAAGAGATTATCAATGTGCGAAATGATCTTTATCAGGTAAGCAACTTTCCTTTCTACCAAGAAAAAGACTTTTAAAGCAGGGCTCCTTTTTTAAAGCCCCCCCCCCCTACTTGTTGCTTTTAAACTCTGTCCATTAATACCTTATTTCCTGTTGTCAGTCTCATGACTGGGGTATGTCCATGACAGCCTTTGCTCACAGGAATTTGGTTGAATGACGCTGACTGTAGCTTAGGGTTGCCACCTGTCTGGTTTTGTTCCGGACAGGCCGAGATTTGAATGCTGTGCCCTCTGCCTCAGACCTGGACTCTAGAGCTGCCGACAGGGGGTACGTAGTAATATCCCTGGGTCTCCCTGAGTTTTAAAGACACTTGTATTTTTTCAACTTAAATACTAGAAGAAAAAAAACAGTGCTGTAGCCTATAAGAGGTTGCTATGGATTCCTGCACTTTGTACCTCATGATTTCTCTTTGCCCTTCTTCATTAACTACTTACTGAATGTGGCTTATAATTTTGGGAACATCACTTTGGTTTATGCATTTTATAAATAATAAACACAAAACATAAATACAGAAGCATGAAATCAACTATTGTTTAAGTGGAACTCCCAGAGTTCCACTTTCACTTACTATTGTTAGGTGAGAGTTGAGGAAGATCCCTGTTTATAAACTGCTCTTGCTCAGTATAGAACATGGCTTATGCTAATAATCTCTTTCTACATTTGTAGACTCCTTTGCATTTGGCTGTCATCACTTGTCAATCTGATGTAGTTGAAGTTATTCTGAAAGCAGGAGGAGATCCATTAATGTTAGATCGTAATGGGAATTCTGTCCTGCACCTTGCATGTAAGGAAGGGGATGCAACCACTCTTAGCATTCTTCTTAAACACCCAAAATTAACTGAGATTATCAATCTTCCCAACAACGACGGTAAGATAGTAAGAATTAATACTGAAGTGAAGCAGTACAAACTGACCTGTAAAAGAAGATCATGTATATGTACAGTATCTTTCCAGTAGCTTGTGTCTTTAAATGCTACTGGTTTGTCCTGTTGTGACATACGAGCCAGCAAAAGGAAATACTGCCTGCTGCAGGAGGAGCAGCCTGGTATTCACATGTATAGAAGCATGGAATGGCTGCATCAGCCAGGGAGCAGAAAAGTGGCTGTATTTGAAGACACGGGCAGCCAGAAAGTTAAGTATGCAGGATCTTCATTTACAGCCCAGGTTTCTTTTACAAGTGACTATGTAGTTACAGGTTCACATTAATATTTATATGGAAATGCTGTCCTTTTTCTAGTATTCTATATTGTTTTAAAATCCTTGTTTCCTGGTGTAGTAATATGTAATTACTTAGAAAGGAACAGCCATATTTGCCTCCTTTACATTTCTTATATCACTACAAATCTACAAGACAGAGAGGAAGATTTACTTGAAAGAGAAGTATGGGATTCATGAAAAAAAAATTATACTCACCTAGGTGGATGCAGCATCAGCCCGATTCTGCATCTTCCCCTGCTGGCTCCTGCCCGAGAACTGAGCGATCAAATACCACTGATCACATAGCTCTCGATCTGCAGGCTGCAGAGAGCTGGTAACTGTCAGTCACCAATTCTCTGCTCTACCCCTGGAGCACTGGGCTGTGGAGGGGGAGAGGGAGCGGCTGGCTCAGGCTCTCTGCGACTCACTAAGAGGCTGAGCTAGCTGCCGGTCCAGGCATCTGGGTGGACCCCGATTTATATAGTCAGGATCTTTTCAGAGCCTGGTCCGGCTCTGTGACATCAGCTGACAACGGGCTTTAGAACGAACTGCACTCCTGTGATCCATAGGAGAAGTACAGCCAAAAAAGCTTTGGCTATACCTCTTCTTTATCTGGTACACACATTCAGGCTTTTTTTTTTTTTTCATTCAACCTAGTAGGCTGAACGAAAAAAAAAAAAACTGAGAGACCAACTGCCTTTGTGTTCTGACAGGGGGACTCCCCCCCCAGCCATTGGCTGCAAGTGCTGATTGGATGCTGGTTTTCCAGCATGTCCCTGGACCAGCTTCTGTCAGGACAGCTGTACACTTGGTCCAGATGTTGGCTGGACTGGCCTAAATTCGGACCGTGTGTATCCAGCTTAAAAGTGGCTTCTAGGTTTTATTGGCAAAGCTTAATTGAACAAGCTGAACTTAGAAGATGATTGGTTACTATGCACAGCTGCACCAGATTCTTTGAGCACCAGTTTTAGTTAATTACCCCAAGAGATTTTCCCTTTTTGAAAAAAATTGATTCTACACAGTCTCTAATGGCTCGTACACACGATCCGAATATCATACGAATAATGTCGTCCGATGAAGAATCATACGATAATCGGATCGTTAGTACAGGGCTTCCGTGAGCCGATCGGGACAGTTCATCCGATATTATTTTATCAGACATGCACGAAAATTTTCCTTGTACGATACCTAGTCATACGATTTTCGTTTAGTCAGTATAGTTGTCGTCCGAAAATACAACACAAATGCATTACAACACATGACATCACAGAATTTTCGTGACTTTAGTAACCTGTTCAATTTTTACTTGCGACTAGTAAACGAAAAAAGTCGGATGATCTGTCGTCCGATTTTCGGATCGTGTGTACGGGGCATAAAGCTGGTCATAGATTACCCATCTCAGCAGGCTAAGTTGGAGAGGCCACACATGGATTGTTGAACCGGACAAATTTTAATCCATCTATGGCCAGCTTAAAGATTGGTAGCTGGCTACCATGTGACCTAGTTTACCTAGGCTTGGCGGTCAAAAGGTGACAGAAGCAGTGTTTATACTCTTAATCAACAAAATCAACCATGCTGTTTAGTAATGCATGCTAAGGATTCATATGGAGAATACATTAATTTATACATGTAATTTTATTGCATTTATATATGTTTTTGAAATAAGTGAGATAATGCTGTGGTGCCCACCAATACTTTGTAGATGATTCTTTTGGGTTTCATTATTAGTATTTGTCCTGGTTGTGCACGCTAGAATTGCAGTAATCAGTAGTGCTAATTTTGGTAGTTATGAGTTTTTTGTTATTAGAAGTTCTGCATGGACTAATAAAGTATGAGAATTTCTAAAAAATGATAAATGAAATAGTTATGTTTGTCAGTGTATCTAAAACAAATGAAAATGCTGCTCAAACCATAATAGCTCTTTGTTCTCCACCAGGCTTAAGCGCAGTGCACACTGCAGTGATTGCAAACAGCATGGGCTGCCTTCGACAATTAATATTAGTGAGGGCAGATGTGGATGCCCAGGAGCGGAAGTCAGGGAGAACCCCTTTGCATTTTGCTGTTGAACAGGACAACATCTCTCTGGCAGGCTGTATTATTCTTGAGGTGAGAATATGGAGATGTTATATATACAGTCATGGCCAAAAATATTGGCACCCCAATATTTTTGTCAGATAATGCACCACTTCGCCCAGAAAATTGTTACAATTACAAATGTTTAGGCATTCCCATGTTTATTTTTATTTTCTTATTGTATTGTATTGGTATGACACAAAGAAGTGGAGAAACAAAAAGCCAAATTTGACACGTGTGTGTGTATGTATGTGTGTGTGTGTGTGTATGTGTATTATATATATATATATATATATATATATATATATATATATATATATATATACACACACACACAGCGGGTAAAATAAGTATTGAACACGTCACCATTTTTCTAGGTAAATATATTTCTTTAAAGGTGTTATTGACATGAAATTTTCACCACTTGTCAGTAACAACCAATGCAATCCATCCATACAAACAAACCAAAACAAATAAGTTCATAAATTAAGTTATGTGTAATAAAATGGAATGACACAGGGAAAAAGTATTGAACACATAAAGAAAGGGAGGTGCAAAAAAGGCATTGCGAGCCAAGACACCAGCTGAAATTTATCAGTAATTAGAAAGCAATCCTGCCCCTTGTCAGTGCCAATTAAAATCAGCTGGTTCAGTCTGAACTGATGGCCTAAAAAAGGTGTGTCATTACCAAGGTGTCACACAAGAAACATCTCATGATGGGTAAAAGCAAAGAGCTGTCTCAAGACCTTTGCAACTTTATTGTTGCAACACATACTGATGGCATTGGTTACAGAAGGATTTCTAAACGTCTGAATGTTCCAGTGGGCACTGTTGGGGCCATAATCAGGAAGTGAAAAGAACATAATTTCACTATAAACCAGCCATGACCAGGTGCTCCTCGCAAGATTTCGGACAGAGGAGTGAAAAGAATGATCAGTGTTGTCCAAGAGCCAAGGACCACTTGTGGAGAGGCTTCAGAAGGACATGGAATTAGCAGGTATAATTGTTTCAAAGAAAACAATAAGTAATGCACTCAACAGCCATGGCCTGTATGTACGCTCACTACGCAAGATTCCATTGCCAAAGAAAAAGTATGTTGAAGCTTGTTTAAAGTTTGCTGCACAACATTTAGACAAGCCGCCTGTGAAATACTGGGAGAATATAGTCTGGTCAGAGGAGACCAAAATTTAACATTTTGGATGCCATAATACACATCATGTTTGGAAGTCAACTGGCACTGCACATCACCCCAAAAATACCATACCAACAGTGAAGTTTAGAGGTGGAAACATCATGGTGTGGGGCTGTTTTTCAGCATACGGTACTGGCAAACTTCATGCCATTGAAGGAAGGATGAATGGAAAAATATACCAAGACATTCTTGATAAAAATCTGCTGCCATCTACCAGGATGATGAAGATGAAACGTGGGTGGACATTTCAGCAAGACAATGATCCCAAACACAAAGCCAAGGAAACTCTCAAATGGTTTCAAAGAAACAAAAGAAAGCTGCTAGAATGGCCCAGCTAATGACATGACTTGAATCCAATAGAAAATCTATGGAAAGAACTAAAGATCAAAGTTCATAGAAGAGGACCATGGAACCTTCAAGATTTAAAGACTGTTTTGAAGAATGGCCCAAAATCACACCTGAGCAACGCATGTGACTAATGTCTCCATACAGGAGGTGTCTTGCAGCTGTCATTAGCAACAAAGGATTTTGTACCAAGTATTAAATACATTTAAGTTAGCGTGTTCAATAAATTTTCCCAGGGGTCATTCCATTTTATTACACATACAGTGCCTTGAAAAAGTATTCATACCCCTTGAAATTTTCCATATTTTCTCATGTTACAACCAAAAACGTAAATGTATTTTATTTAAATTGTATATGATAACCCAACACAAAGTGGCACATAATTGTGAAGTGAAAGATTTTTTTTTTTTACAAATAAATATCTAAAAAAGTAAGGCATGCATTTGTTTTCAGCCCCCTTTACTCTGATACCCCTAACTAAAATCTAGTGGAACCAATTGCGTTCAGAAGTCACCTAATTATAAATTGATTCCACCTGTGTGTAATTTAATCTCAGTATAAATACAGCTGTTCTGTGAAGCCCTCAGAGGTTTGTTAGAGGACCTGAGTGAACAAACAGCATCATGAAGGCCAAGGAACACCCCAGACAGGTCAGAGATAAAGTTGTGGAGAAATTTAAAGCAGGCTTAGGTTATAAAAAATATCCCAAGCTTTAAACATCTCACGGAGCACTGTACAATCCATCATCCGAAAATGGAAAGAGTATGGCACAACTGCAAACCTACCAAGACATGGCCGTCCACCTAAACTGACAGTCCGGGCAAGGATAGCATTAATCAGAGAAGCAGCCAAGAGGCCCATGGTACTTCTGGAGGAACTGCAGAGATCCACAGCTTAGGTGGAAGAATCTGTCCACAGGACAACTATTGGTCGTGCACTTCACAAATCTGGCCTTTATGGATAAGTGGCAAGAAGAAAGCCATTGTTGAAAGAAAGCAATACGAAGTCCCCTTTGCAGTTTGCGAGAAGCCATGTGGGGGACACAGCAAACATGTGGAAGAAGGTGCTCTGGTCAGATGAGACCAAAATTTTACTTTTTTGCCTAAAAGCAAAACACTGTGTGGCGTAAAAAGAACGCTGCACATCACCCTGAACACACCGTCCCCACCGTGAAACATGGTGGTGGCAGCATAAAGTTGTGGGGTTGCTTTTCTTCAGCAGGGACAGGGCAGCTGGTCAGAGTTGATGGGAAGATGGATGGCGCCAAATACATGGTAATCTTAGAAGAAAACTAGACCCTAAACATACAGCCAGAGCTACAATGGATGGGCTTAGATCAAAATATATTCATGTGTTAAAATGACCAGGTCAAAGTCCAGACCTAAATCCAATTAAGAATCTGTGGCAAGACTTGAAAATTGCTGTTCACAGATGCTCTCCATCCAATCTGACAGAGCTGAGCTAGTTTGCAAAGAAGAATGGGCAAAAATTTCACTTTCTAGATGTGCAAAGCTGGTAGAGAAATCCACAAAAAGACTTGCAGCTGTAGTTGCAGTGAAAGGAGGTTCTACAAACTATTGATTTAGGGGGGTTGAATAGAAATGCACACCACACTTTTCAGATATTTATTTGTATATTTCTATTTGTATATTTCTACTTCACAATTATGTGTCACTTTGTGTTGGTCTATCACATAAAATCCCAATAAAATACATTTATGTTTTTGGTTGTAATTTGGGAAATTTCAAGGGGTATGAATACTTTTTCAAGGGAATGTAACTTAATTCTAAACTTATTTTGTACTGGTTTCTTTGTATGTATGGATTCCATGGGTTGCTACCAACATGTGGTTAAAATTTTATGATAATAGCACTTTTAGAAATATATTTACCTAAAAAAATGTGACGTGTTCAATAATTGTTTTAACCGCTGTATGTACAGTATATGTAAGTGTCTTATTCATCTGTTATCAACAAACACAGTGCTCAGTGGTAATTTTCTGTTTGATAATGTACCCCAACTGTTCTTTCTCTTCTGGGCAGATGAATCTTGCCATCCTTCTTTAGGTTGCATAGCTCAGAAGTGTATCTAACAACAGTACACATTCATTCCTATATTTAATGGTCTAACGGAGACGCAATTCTATAATCTATCATCTCAACTTGTTTTATTCTGCATCTTCATTGATCAGAACTGGCAGTGAGGTAATAGAGGGTAATTAAGGGGTTCTAAATAAGAAGAAAAAGAAAATGGTTAAAGTAAGTGTCACAACTGAATATTTTAGTATTCAAAACATTATTAATGAATTATCGATGTGACATCCGGTATGTATTTAGAATCGGGGAATGCCCCAAGGCTCTGTTTTGTACCTTCATTTAATTTGAAAATGAATAAAAAGAATTTGAAAAAAAGTGTTACAAATCAGATCAGAAAATCAAAAAATATTGGACACTCAATCATCAAGTGTAAGCCAGCAGGTTACGTGTAGAATGACCAGTCAGATAAAATGTAGGATGCTTAATCACTGTGTTTTTTTTTTTTTTTTGCAGAAATATTGAGTAAGTACTCCCACATACTGTATAGCTATAAAGTCTATTCATTGTATTCAAAAGATTAAAATATTGAAGCTTTGCCATCTGCTGGTTTTTACTACTGCAGTTTATATCTGCCCTTATCGGTAATGCCTAAAGGGTAACTCCACTTTCATGAGAAAAAATATTGTAAATAAAAAAACAATTGTATAACATGCTCAATTGTGACACAAGCCATATTGTAATATAACCTTTCCTTTTCAATCTGCAGCATTGTAATTTTCTGTAGAATTCAATGCATTGTTGCAACCTGGACGCATTCTGTACACAAGCGGTGTAAGGAACGCCCCCAGAAATGTCATTTCCTGCTTATGTGATTGGCTCACTGATTTTCCCAAATTTTGGGCATTCTTTGCAACAAACATTTTAGTTTTCTCTTATCATCCATGGACTGACACGGTGTCTCTTTACACTTTACACGTGGGTTTATGTCCCTGCTTGCAGGAGAAGACCTAGGCAGAATGTGAGATGTTATACATACATTCTAAAAGCCAGAGCTGAACAACCCCACCCAGGGGGCGGTCCCTCCGGACATAACCCTCCCACTACAGTCAGCAGACTTCACTTCAGTTTTTTTCTGCCTAGCAGAAGGAGAAGACATGGCTCTCTCAGGAGCCAGTCTCCTGACCTATTTTTTATTCCTTTTGGAATTTTTCCCTGTTTTATTCTTTTGAGATCTTCTATCAACTGTCGGCTGGGCAACAGGTTGGGTACAAGATATCCTCGTAGTCTTCCCTGTCCGACCATCGAGCGTGCTGATCCTCGCCTTGCGTGCGTGAGACTCAGTTCACGACATGCCCCACGACTCCAGGGGTGGCCGGCTGTATCTTTTGCGGTGGACCGGGCCGACAGCTACTCAGTACCGCACTGTGATAGTTCTGTCAGAAACACACCAGTGGGTCCCTCAGGGGACGGGTAAGTAGTCTCTCCTGGCTGCAGGTGAGTACATGCTGTGTGTTTCTTGTGTGGGGGATTTCCCTGTCTCCCCCTGTGTTTTTTAATGTCACTCTCTGTTCACTAGTGCTGGCGCTGTACTGTGTGGGGTGCCTGGGGGCCATACTGTCCTGGGGGGGGCTCATGCTGCTCTGCATTTTGCTGGGGCTGTTTTTTTGAATGTGAGGGGCCTGGGCGCCGTTCGGCGCCATGTTTGGTGTGTGTCCTGTTTTTTACATTGGCGGCCATCTTGCCGTGGAACACATTGCGGCGGCCATTTTCTTGTAGCCGCACGTTTTTAAAGCACTAGTTTGGCCTCTATCGCCGCTGGAAACGGCGCGAATCTCCTCACACTCTCTCCTCTCAGCTCACTCACGCTGAGCAGCGCGGCGCAGAGAGACAGGGCAGCGGAACCGAGCGGTCCTGGTCAGGTTGGTGGGTCCCCTGGGCTTTTCCCCTACTCAGTCGGCACGGCCTGTGGGTGGTCTCAGAGAGGGACATTATGGAGTCAGAGTCGCCAGCTTCCCCTCACATGCCAGAGGCAGCAGGCAGTGCTCCAGCACCTGCGGTCCCTATGGACCAGTTGTCGGCAGTCCTGGAATCATTTCTGACCAGGATGGAAGCTGTGTGTGAGCATAAGGGAGCAAAAAAGCGCCCTCTCCCCACTTTATCTCCACAAGGGGAGTGCGCTGATTCAGATATGGGCCTTGCTAGTGCTGCTCAGGACCCTATCTCTGAATATTTGGATGGTTTTGAACAGGACATTCCTGGTGAGGAAGACTCCAGTTCTGAGTCAGTAAATGACAGGGCGCTTGTTAGTGAACTTATTGATGCTGTGAGGGACACTCTCAGGCTTAATGCTGCGGATGCAGAACCTCAGGCGGAGGCAGTCTCCTTTGGTTCTTTTAAGGCCAAGCCTTCTAAAAAGGTTTTTCCATATGTACCTTTCTTTGACCAGCTCATTGACCAGGTCTAGGAAAAGCCGCAGAAGACTTTCATGGTCCCGCGGCGTTTGTCTATTAGATACCCCTTTGAAGACACCCTGCTTAAAAAGTGGGCTTCTCCCCCGGTGGTCGACCCCCCAGTCGCCCGTTTAAACAAGGCCACCACTCTCCCGATGGAGGGGACTCCTGCGTTTAAGGACCCCACTGACAGGAGGTCAGAAGTGGTGAGTAGAGCCATGTTCGCCTTGTTGGGATCCGCCCTACGGCCCGTAGTAGCGGCGACCCTTGTGTCTCAGACACTCACGGAATGGGCAAAAATTTTGCACCAAACTGTACAGGAGCGTAATCTTCCTCCAGACACTATTGCTCTGGCCCACCAAATGGTGCAGGGCCTGATATATGTGTGTGACGCCACGTTGGACGCGGCCCCTTTAATATCCAGGGCCTCTGTCTCGGCGGTGGTATTGCGTCGTCTTATCTGGTTGAAATGCTGGTCTGCTGACCTAGCCTCTAAGAAGCTCCTTACGGATCTACCTTTTAAGGGTGGTAGACTTTTTGGTGCTGCTCTGGATGACATCATCAAGGATGTCACAGGAGGTAAAAGCACTCTCCTTCCTCAAACTATCAAGGATAAGGAGGTCCGACGTAAACCGGGTCCATCCTTTCCAGCAAAAAAGTGTTTTTTTCGTCCGTCAGAGTCCACGGGTAGGCCCTCTCAGACTGACGGCAGTGCGGCTGGTGGGCACAAGTGCCCCTGGGTGCGTAAGCCGAACAAGCGGCTCCCAAGCCCGCCTCCGCGTGAAGTCTTGCCTCCGCCCGACTCTGGGGTGGGGGGACGACTTCGCAGGTCACGAATTGGTGGTCCTCCCGAATCTCCGACTGGTGGGTGTGCGAGGTGGTCACCTCAGGATACAGGATAGTATTCCGATCCTGGCCCCCAGACAGATTCTTTCCCTCAAATCTTCCTCTCCTTCCTACCTGTCGGGTAGCCCTCTTGGGGGCTGTACAGGATTTGATCAGGTCCGGAGTGATTGTGCCGGTTCCGTCACAGGAGAGTTTTCAGGGATTCTACTCGAATCTGTTTGTCGTCCCAAAAATAGGACGTGGTTCGACCTATCCTGGACCTCAAGGCCCTGTATGCCTTCGAGAAGGTGCAGAAATTCCACATGGAATCCATTCGCACGGTGATCGCTACTCTCCACCAAAGGGATTTTCTTATGGCGTCCTTGGACTTCAAGGACGCCTACTTGCATGTTCCGATCTGCGCAAGTCACCAGACGTTTCTGCGCTTTGCGATCAGCGCAGTCCACTATCGATTGTGGCTCTTCCTTTCGGCCTAGCCTCAGCACCAAGAGTGTTCACCAAGGTGCTTGCTCCAGTTCTAGCCTTCTGTTACAGCGAGGTATTGCTGTCGTGGGCTATCTGGACGATCTTCTGCTAACAGCAGGAAGTGGATCAGACTTAGAGGAAAGGTGACTATCGTCAATTAGACCCTCAGGGACTCGGGTGGTTCCTGAACATTCAGGAGTCAGTCCTGGTCCCGACTCAGTGTCCGGAGTATCTAGTTCTGATTCTGGACTCCTTGGAGGCAAAGGTATCCTACCTCTGGAGAAGTTGCTGACACTTCAGTCTGCGGTGCGTGTGCTGACATCCCATAAATGGTTGTCAATCCGTTTTTTGCATGAGAGTCCCGGGACTCGTGGTGGCCTCCTTCGCGGCCGTTCCGTATGCCCAATCACACACCAGGGCATTGCAGAAGGAGATCTTGTCCACCTGGGACAAATCCCCGTTGTCCTTGGATCTTCAGATCCAGGTGATTCACCTGGTCAGGGCGCCCCTGACATGGTGGTTGAGATCCTCGGCTCTTCGGTCCGGAAAGTCGTTCCCCCTCCCATCCAATGGATGGTACTCACGACGGACACCAGCCTGACGGGCTGGGGTGGAGTCTGGGGGGTCCTGTCAGCTCAGGCCTTGGACTCCGGACGAGCCCGTTTACCAATCACTGTTCTGGAAATACGGGCCATCGGACTGTGTCTCTCCTCAGGTCGGAGAGAGTACGTGGTCGCTCCATCAGGAGCCAGTCGGACACCGCCACGGCGGTGGCGTATGTAAACCATCAGGGGGGAACTCGGAGCTCAGCTGCGGCTTCCGAGGTAGTCTGTATCCTGAAGTGGTCCGGAAGAAATGTGCCGGCTCTGTAGGCCATTTTACGTTCTGGGCATAGACAATGGGCAGGCGGACTATCTGAGTCGCCAATCGCCAGACGCCGGACCAAGAAGAGTGGTCCTTGCATATTTCAACTCCTTACCGACGGTGGGGCACGCCGGATGTGGACCTGATGGCCTCTCGACTCAATCGCAAGGGTCAAGGTTGTGGCCAGATCCAGGGATCCTTGGGCGATGCCTCGGATGCGTTGGTGGCCCCATAGGGTCCTTATCGCCTGATATAAACTCCGGCGATCCTAATTGTTCCGGATTGGCCTCAGCATCACTGGTACGCTGATCTAGTACGTCTCGTCGCGGACGTTCCCTGGCGGTTGCCGATGAGGGAGGACCTTCAGTCTCAAGGTCCTATGTTTCATCCGGCTTACAGTCTCTGGCTTTAACGGCAGGGCTGTTAAAAGCCAGGTGTTGAGGGACCGAGATCTCTTGGACTCGGTCATTTTGACCATGTTAAGGTCACGGAAGTCTTCCTCCAGGCAGATCTATCACCGTGCCTGGAAAGCTTATATCGCCATATGCGAAGTGCTAGACTGGCGTCCTCGGACGTATTCCGTCCCCAGAATCCTGCGTCCTCTGCAGTGTGGAGTGACCCAAAAGCTTGCTTTGAGTACCATCAAGGATCAGATTTCGGCCTTGGCCGTCTTCTTTCAGCGACCTCTAGCGGGTCATTTCTTGGTTAGCACCTTGTGTTGGGGGTTCGCCATGTGCTCCCTCCTGTCAAGCCTCCTTTCCCACGGTGGGATCTGGATTTGGTGCTCTCGGTCCTCCAGGAACCTCCTTTTGGGAATATCCGGGATATTCCCCTCTTGTCTTGTCTCAGAAGGTGGCCTTTTAGTGGCAATCACTTCTGTTTGACGGGTGTCTGAGTTGGCGGCTTTGTCCTGCAAGTCGCCATATTTAGTCATCCATAAGGATAAGGCGGGGTTGCATCCGCAACCTTCCTTTTTGCCAAAGGTGGTGTCGACCTTTCACCTACATGAGGGCATTGTCCTCCCGTCTTTGTGTCCTCGCCCATCGCATCCCAGAGAGTTTGCGCTGCACATATTGGATGTGGTACGAGCCTTACGGGCGTACCTGTCTGCTACTGCTTCTATACGGAAGTCCGACTCACTGTTTGTGACTGTCTCTGGTCCATATCAGGGGCAAGCGGTTTCGTCTGCCATCATTTCTAGGGGAATCAGACAAACCGTCATTCAAGCCTATGCTCTCAAAGGGCGGGTGCCTCCCTTTCCGGTTACGGCGCATTCCACCAGGGCAATTGGTGCCTCCTGGGTTTTCCGACATCAAGCGTCGGTTGCTCGAGTGTGCAAGACGGCGACCTGGTCGTCTGTTCATGCCTTTTAAGTTTTATAAGGTTAATGTGGCTGCATCTTCGGATGCTTCCTTCGGCCGCAGGGTGCTGCAGGCCGCTGTTTAAGGTTGCGACTCCTCCGTTGAGGAGCTCTGCCTTCTTGGAGTGAAGTTTTTGGTTTTTCCATTTATACTGCTCCCATCCCTCTTGACACTGCTTTGGGACATCCCACGTGTAAAGTGTAAAGAGACACCGTGTCAGTCCATGGATGATAAGAGAAAATAGGATTTTTTGTACTCACCGTAAAATCCTTTTCTCTGACATCCATGGACTGACACGGCACCCACCCTTCTTCCTTTTTAAGTTTGTACTGCTTTGTTACGAACTGAAGTCTGCTGACTGTAGTGGGGGGGTTATGTCCGGAGGGACCGCCCCCTGGGTGGGGTTGTTCAGCTCTGGCTTTTAGAATGTATGTATAACATCTCACATTCTGCCTAGGTCTTCTCCTGCAAGCAGGGACATAAACCCACGTGTAAAGTGTAAAGAGACACCGTGTCAGTCCATGGATGTCAGAGAAAAGGATTTTACGGTGAGTACAAAAAATCCTATTTTTTGGTGAGATACTCCCAAAGGGTTAAATGCATCTAAAGGGATTTAGACCCTGCTGCTTTCCTTATTAGAACCCTGCAAGTGCATCAGCTGATAATGAAAATGTCACTCGCATTCACGTTGCACATGGGCACAAATAAACAGCTATTTTTTCAGGATAACAAAAGGTACAAATCTGCAACAAAGTTTGTTACAATCCCTGCAATGTACATTGATCACCCAGAGGGGAATGTTTTTTTTTCTAAACAAAAGTGGAGTAAGTAATCTTTAAGTACACTGCTGGACATTCAGACTGCTGATCAACAGTTTAGTCTTTCTGATGATGTCTAGATTCAGGGCTGTCTAACCTCTGACTGTTCATGCCCTGGATTACTCCTGTGTGTTCGAACTGCATTTGTCATCACCCCACAACCGCTTTGTCAGTCGGTGCTCTGCCTTCATTTCTGAAAACTGATCTCTGTTAGGCTCACACTGGCATTAAAAGCAGGCATTTTATGAACGTTTTTAACTTGTTTTTAACGCTTGTAAAACGTCTGTCTAACACCCATAATAAAGCTCTTTGACGCCAGTCTAACCCCCGTACTAAAGCTTATTAGCGCGACTCTAACGCCCATACTAACGCTATACTGTAGTAGCATTCGCAAAATGTTGTCGGGTGTGAACATGCCCTTAAAGATTGGTTTGTTGTGCCTGATCTGGCCACTGATGTATTACCTCTTCTACTGTCTACTGATTGGTCTGACCATCTGTTTTGGAATTTACACCCCTCTAGCTGTCCTGGCTGTATGGCGCGGTCAGAGTGCGTCCACTGAGCTCTTTAGCAATAGCAACTAGTGGCTCTAATACGCTGCAGATTCACAATCTAAACAGATGGCCTGTGCAGTATTTATCGAGTCCCTGCTTGCAGCCACCACCATAAAGGCTCCAGGGCTGGCAGCTACAGCTAGTGTGAAGAAGACACGTGGGTCTTGTTCATACTACCAGTTTCTTTTTAGATTTGGATGCAAATTAATACTGTATTTGAATGTTGAATATTTATAACCTTTAGATACAATAAAGAGATTTGTATGACCACATGTGGGATTTGCAGGTCAACCTATCACACTTCAGTGTAAAAGTAGGTATCCTTTTTGGGCCATACATAACATGCTGTGTTATAAAAACAAAAAGAGTAACTAGTTTTGCTGTTGCTGTCACTGGCATGTGGTTGCAAAGTCTGTATTCTTCTCTTCCCTCAATATTTGCTTCCTTCCCACAGGGTGATGCATGTGTAGATAGTACAACGTATGATGGGAGCACCCCGCTTCATATAGCAGCTGGCAGAGGTTCTACAAAACTCACAGCTCTCTTGAAAGCAGCAGGTATGCTCATATCTAAATTTGTCCCACGGTTGTAATATCATGTTGCTGTTTGGGGAGTTTATTATGTGTTCTTTGTATGGATACCAGAGCTTAATTTATTAGAGTGCTAGAGATAAGACTCGTACTACTTTATAGCAACCATCCAAATTTTCATTCTCCACCATTTTCTACACAACATTGAATATGATCAATGACTGATGCAATACATTTTCAAACACTTTGATTCATTTTTCACATATGAAAAAGTAAATCCAAAGTGATCTCAGTGAGTTAGTACATCTGCAATATATTGTATCTACACTGGTTTTATTATGGTCCATCGGTAAGACATGGGGGATGGGGTGCTTTGTTTTTGTAAAGATTTTAAAAAGTTTTAGTAGAGAAAAATCAGAATAAAAGACCTTATTAGAATAAATTTGAGATAAAAGTAACTGTAGGAAGAAAGTTTACATGCACATGGCTAAATTCCTGTCATATGCAACTAGACTATATGTACAACAACCCTTTAAATTCCACAAAAATATATCAAATTAAAAAGTGATAAAAGTTGATAAATGTATATATTGTGCTTTATATACTCATCTTTCAGCTGATTATTAAAGGTACCAAATACTCCGGTGGGAAAATGTGCCACTGATACTGTTGTGGATATTAGGGCCCACCACCAACAAAATCTTAGCGACCTTACTTGTTTAGCATTATGCTGAGTAATACCAGTTGGATATACAGTATCTCACAAGAGTGAGTACACCCCTCACATTTTTGTAAATATTTTATTATATCTTTTTATGTGACAACACTGAAGAAATTACACTTTGCTACAATGTAAAGTAGTGAGTGTACAGCTTGAATAACAGTGTATATTTGCTGTCCCTCAAAATAACTCAACACACAACCATTAATTAGTCTATTAGTCTAAACTGCTGGCAACAAAAGTGAGTACACCCCTAAGTGAAAATGTCCAGTTCAATCAGCCTTTCAAAAACAAATTGTGGAATATATTGCCAGCATTGTTTGTTAAATAAGATGGTCTTTGTATTATCTTAGATGAAGATCAAATCACATTTTTGTAGGTATTAATGTTATTGTATATCTTATTTTATTGCTATAAGGTGCGGACTCATTCATTGAAAACTGTGAACCACTGTATAACCCTGAGGACATGGATGAGAATGATATAGATGAAGGCATTGTTCCTGGAACAAAACCAACAGACATGGCAATCAATGACGAGGTTAACTGCTGCAGTGATTTGCATTCGATATTTCTCTATTATTTGACATTTCTTTTAAAACACCTGACTAAACTTTTATTTTGCAATATCTGATTTGTGACCACATAAACCACAGTGGATTTAATTAGAGCTGCTGAATTGTCCATGGACAGCACATCACAAGACCACCCGGTGTTCACTAAAATACCAAAATGATGCACTTTTCAGGCCACTAATTTGAGAATTGAGGTGCAGTCTAGTGTAAATTCTTCTCTACGTTAAACTGATTATTGTAGTGGAAATTAATTATTTATATGTATTGTATTAAACTAAACAAGTGTGTGTGGTTTACAAAAAACTATATATTTAGGGCATGTGCTCATTGACTGTTGGACTGTGTTTGTGCTTGGGTGTGCATGTGTCAGGTTCAACATAGACAGGCTGCTGTATACACAGGCCGAATGGTTTAACAGAAGCCGTTCTAGCGACAAGCTTTTAGCAAAAGGGGATGCTGGAAAACCAGCGTTCGATCAGTGCTTGCAGCCAATGGCTGTGCGTTCTCATCAGTGTTTTATGGCGGGGGCAGTTCCCCTGTCAGAACACAAATGTTTAGCGGGGGAGATTGCCGCACTACCATCTCTTAGTACATCGAGCTCTCTGTTTTTTTTTTTGTTTGTTTTTTCGTTCAGCATGCTGGGTTGAATGAAAAAAAACTCCCTGTGTGTACCTAGCATTACTTTAAGAATACCTTTTATTGTGAATACTATTGGGTTCACTGATCAACCAGATGGAACATGCAGAGCTTTGGTGCATGTTGAACAATATTCTGTAAAATTTTTAGTAATTACTGCAGCTGCATTCATTATAGAGATGTTTCCAAAGTGTGCATTGAATTGACATGAATGGGAGAATTTAGGTTAACACATGCAAACCATTATGTTTATTATTTTCAAAGTGTACTGCACGGAATTGGTGAGAATCAACACCTACACCTTTCATATGATACACTTGGCCAACTGTTGGAAAAAAAATGGAATATTTACTACATGAAACTGTCTAAATAGCTTACAGGATGTTTATGTATTCCGAGAGGGAGACTCAATGTTATTATCCCTGGCTCAGATACATTAGCAGGTGACACTATGTACTCTTTATTTGGTTATGTTTCTAGAGGTCCTGAAAGTGCACTCAGGTATTGTCTGCCTTTATTTATACTGCTTTACATGGAAACAGACAGTTCAATAAGCTCTAGTGATGTGCTACTCCTGTCTTTTTTTTTTTAAATGTCATTATTATCTGTCACAGGTGCTGGAAATACTGAATGGAAAGCCATACACAACAGCGTTTTCGTCCGATTGCCCACAAGGTATTTTATCCAGTGTTAATAATTTCCAGTGTTACTCAGTGTCTTTGCTATCAGTATATGCATAATAAAGTTGTAATAGTAAAAAGTCCAGCAAACTAAAAATACAAATGTACAGTAACTTAAAGGAAACAAACTCTAATGGCATTCATAGATATTTACAGAAAGGTTTCCATATCTTTATGCAACCTAAAGTGGTTCTAAAGCCTTCGTTTTTTTTTTTTTTACCTCAATGCGTTCTGTGCATTAAAGCGGTGTTCCGGCCCAAATTGTTTTTTTTAAAACCAGCAGCTACACATACCGCAGCTGCTGGCTTTTAATAAATGGACACTTACCTGTCCTGGAGTCCAGCGATGTCGGCACCCGCAGCTGATGTTTCCATCAGCTGTCGGGTGCTGCCGCCGCCATTGCGGGTAAGGGTATCCGGCAGTGTAGCCTTTCGACTTCACGCCGGGAACCCTACTGCGCATGCGCAAGGCCTGCTCCTCTCTCTCCTACTGGCCCGGCAGCCGGGGGAGGAGGAGTGAACCCCCGCGCTGACGTCACGGGCCGCGGCCCGTACTCCCGGAATTAGGAAAGGTGCCAATTGTGGCACCGTAGGGGGGGAGGAATCCGATGAGTGGAAGTTCCACTGTGCTACAGAATCCCCCCTCAGCCCCCCCCCCCTTATATTTACCTGAGTCTGATCTTGATCCTGCACTGTGCACAAGAGGAGCGGTACTCTACCCTCCTTGCAGGGCAGATCGATAGTAGCAGGAGCCATTGGCTCCTGCTGCTGTCAATCAAATCCTATGGCTGACGCAGGCAGTGGGGCTCGAGATCATGCCCGCACGAGTACCCCCCTTAGCAAGCGGCTTGCGGGGGGGGGGTACTTGGAAGGGGGAGGGGCCAGGAGCGCCAGTGGGGAACCCAATAAGATGAGGATCGGGGCTGCTCTGTTCAAAACCATTGCACAGAGCAGGCAAGTACAACATTTTTGTTATTTGAAGAAAACAAACTCTATGGACCATGGTGCTTAAAAACTGACAGAGCGGACCTGATCGGTCTGCTTGTGTGAAAGGGGCCTTAATGTTGATTGAGAAAGTTTGCATCCACTCTAAGCAGTTGTAGCAACAGTTTTTATTTACCGTATATACTCGAGTATAAGCCGAGTTTTTAAGCACAATTTTTTGTGCTGAAAGTGCCCCCCTCGGCTTATACTCGAGTCACCTTTTTGCGCCTGATCTTCCAGACTTTGGGGAGCCGGTACCGGCCGGCCGTAAGTCCCCTGGACCCACATGTAGCCCCACTCTTACTCTATAAGTGTGCAAAGTTTCTTGTCCGGGGGACCTACGGCCGGGGAGCACCGATTTTTCAAAACCGGGCACCCCTTCCATAGACTCCCATGTTAAACGGTAATTTCTCTGGTGACTTTGGGGACCCTGTACTGGCCGGCCATAGGTCCTCTGGACCCCAAACTTAGCACACATGTAGCCCCACTCTTCATCTACAGGTTTGCAAAGTTTCTTGTCCAGGGGACCTACGGCAGGGGAGAACTGATTTTTCAAAGCCGGGCACCCCTTCCATAGACTCCCATGTTAAACGTCAGTCTAGTCATGGACACAGTGAGGCATGGACACAGTGAGGCAAAGTGAGGCACACCCTAGGCTTATACTCGAGTTAATACGTTTTCCCAGTTTTTGTGGTAAAATTAGGTGCCTCGGCTTATATTCGGGTCGGCTTATACTCGAGTATATACGGTACTTTTTTTGATAAAGGTTTTACATAAATAAAAGCTGACTATTGTAAGTCCCTCTGTCAGTGTGAATGGTGAATGGTTTGTAGTGTACCTCAAACCATTCTTGAACTCATCAGCTCAGGCCACCTTCTTCCATTGCTCTGTGGTCCAAGTCTGATGCTCACGTGCCCATTGTAGGCGCTTTTGGCTGTGGACATAGGTCAGCATGGGCACTCTGACCCGTCTGTGGCTGTGCAGCGCCATACACAACAAACTGCAATGTGCTGTTTGTTCTGACACCTTTCTATCGGAACCAGCATTAACTACGTGCATCAATTAGCCTTAGCAGGCGATGACCCTGTCGCCAGATTGCCAGTTTTCCTTCCTTAGATTACTGTTGGTAGGTCCTGACCATTGCAGACCAGGAACATCCCACAAGAGCTGCAGTTTTGGAGTTGCACTGACCCAATCGTCTAGCCATTACAATTTGACCCTTGTAAAAGTCACTCAAATCCTTACACTTGCCAGCTTTTTCTGCTTTCGATACAGCAACTTCAGAGGCAACATGTTCGCTTGCTGATTAATATATCTTGCCATTGTCAGGAGTTGATCAATGTTATTCTTTTTACCTGTCAGTGTTCATAATGTTACGGCTGATCGGTGTACGGTACCAAGTTAAAGAGACATTTACTGCTTCAGCCAGGGTGAAAATACTAAATATCTTAGCAGATTTATTATGATTGATTCATTTGCAAGGTTACAGAACTGAATTACCCCAGTTAGGGGCAAAGTGCTAATCCTATATGTTTATGTAGGAGACTTGAAAAACCTGAGTGAGGAGACGAAACAGAAGCTGTATACATTGTTACAAAGTGAAGACACAGACAAGAACTGGTCCACTTTGGCACAAAACCTTGGCCTGGGAATACTGAACAATGCTTTCAGGTTAAGTCCTCAGCCTTCGAAAACCTTACTGGACAATTTTGAGGTAAGCAACATTTTACACAGTGACATTTTTTATTTCCACAGAGAAAAGTCATAGAGTGTTCACATTAAGTGCCCGAGTTGTTAAGAGTTTTAGTTTAGAGTAATTTATTTATTTCTAGACCAGCATATCTTGAAATGTTTGTAGATCTGAGCTGTTACCTTATTCAGATGGATATGGGTACATGATTTCATGCCTAAAATGTAGCCAGATGCCACTGTTTAACCACTTCCTTACCGAATCATTGTAAAATGACGTGGACAGGAACCCTCCCTCCCTCCGGTCAGAGGAGAGAAGACCGATGTGTGTTCCCAGTACAGAGGAACACAGATCGGTCTCCTCCCCTTGTGAGTCCCCTCCCCCTACAGTTAGAATCACTCCCTAGGGAACATATTTAACCCCTTGATCGCCTCCTAGTGTTAACCCCTTCTCTGCCAGTCACATTTACACAGTAATCAGTGCAGTTTTATAGCACTAATCGCTGTATAAATGTGAATGGTCCCAAAAACGTGTCAAAAGTGTCCGATATGTTCGTCGCAATGTCACGGTCACAATAAAAATCGCAGATCGCCACCATTACTAGTAAAAAAAAAAATTATAAATAAAAATGCCATAAATCTATCCCCTATTTTGTAGATGCTATAACTTTTGCGCAAACCAATCAATATACGCTTATTGCGTGTTTTTTTTACCAACAATATGTAGAAGAATACATATCGGCCTAAACTGAGGAAAAATAAAAATAAAAAAATTGTGATATTTATTAAATCAAAAAGTAAAAGATATTGTGTTTTTTTTCAAAATTGTCGCTCTTCTTTTGTTTATAGCGCAAAAAATAAAAACCGCAGAGGTGATCAAATACCACCAAACGAAAGCTCTATTTGTGGGGGGAAAAAAATAAAGATTTCATTTGGGTACAGTGTTGCATGACCGCGCAATTGTCATTCAAAGTGTGACAGCGCTGAAAACTAAAAATTAGTCTGGGCAGGAAGGGGGTTAAAATGCCTGGTATTGAAGTGGTTAAAAAAGTTTAGTGATTGGACAGGATTAGCAGTGTCCTAAGTTCCCTTATAAGTTGCATGGAAAGGAAGAAAGCAAGAAATAAACTCCCTGTATGCAACCAGTAACAACCACATGATTATATTTCAGTTTCTTTGTTTAAAAAAATTGATAAACATAATGCACAAAGGTATGTATCATAAAACAGTCCTAATAAAGCACTATGACAGCCTCCTGAGCTCCCGATAAAGTTGGCGTTGAACCACATACTTTGTTGACACTAAACTCTGGTTTAAAAAAAAAATGTATTTCAAGTATGTATTCATTAATCTAAAAAGGTATCTCCTATCGCTCTCCTATTTTTGCTGCTGTGAACTTGCTTTCTTTTAGAGGGTGGCTACATTCATTCTCCATGATCCCACTGTATTAAGGAAAGTAGCCAGCCGTAAATTGTTTAGTTTAACTTTAAGCTAAAGGCAGCTCTTCCTTCCCAACACCTGATAGAGAAAATTTTAAGGAAGAGAATATTGAGCTATCACACTCTTTACTTTTTGCTTTTGTTTCTTTCCATAAGCGGCTTTAGAGGATGTTTCTACTTTATACACACCTTTTATAATCATATATTTCCATATATTAAGAGCCTTCTGTTTTATTTATTGAGGATTGTCAAAAGGCCAGTCAGCCTAACATCAATAGTAGGTAAATTGTTGGAGGGAATGATAAGGGACTATATTCAAGATATTGCAGAAGAAAACTGCACATTAGTAGTAATCAGCATGGGTTTACAAAGGGTCATTCCTGCCAGACCAATCTGCTAACATTCTACGAGGAAGTGAGCTGTCATCTAGAGGCCTAGGGGGAGGCCTGTGGATGTGGTGTATCTGGATTTTGCAAAAGCATTCGATACAGTCCCCCATAAACGCCTAATCAACAAGCTGAGATCTACAGGCATGGACCATGTTTGTTCTTGGTTAGAAAACTGGTTACAGGGGCGTGTCCAAAGGGTGGTGATAAATAATGTGTACTCAGACTGGTCTAGAGTGGTAAGTGGGGTACCCCAAGGCTTTGTCTTGGGACCAATTTGGTTTAATTTATTAATAAATGATTAACCACTTAAGCCCCGGAAGGATTTGCCCCCTTCCTGACCAGGCCATTTTTTGCGATACGGCACTGCGTCACTTTAACTGACAATTGCGTGGTCGTGCGACGTTGTACCCAAACAAAATTTCCTTTTTTCCCCACAAATAGAGCTTTCGTTTGGTGGTATTTGATCACCTCTGCGGTTTTTACTTTTTGCGCTATAAACAAAAAAATGTACCAAGGCTGGCAGAATTTTGGCATGCATAAAAAAGGAATATACTCCAGAGATAAAACTATAATCCTGCCACTTTATAAAACTCTGGTCAGGCCACATCTGGAGTATTCAGTCCAGTTCTGTTTACCAGTACTCAGAAGGGACGTGCTGGAGAGAGTCCAAAGAAGTGTAACGACATTAATAAGGGGGCTGGAAGACCTCAATTACAAGAAACGACTACAAGCACTAAATTTATTCTCGCTGGAGAAGAGACGCTTCAGAGGGGACACGATAGTGATTTACAAATACCTCAATGGTGATCCCAGCATATGATGTCAATGTCTATAATCGCTTCTCATATCCCTGTATGTTGTGTTCTTTAATGCCGCGTACACACGATTGATTTTCTCGACGGTGAAAACACAGTCGAGAAAATCGACGGGAAAAACGAGGAACGGCTTGTTCCCCTACACACGGACGTTTTTCCCGTAATTTTTTCTCTTGGTCGAGAAAAACAACCGTGTGTAGGCTCCCCGGCAGCGTTTCCCTATGGGAAAACTGCTGCGAAAAAAAATGCAGTGAATCACGACGAGAAAAATTAGAGCATGTTCTAATTTTTCTCGTCGTGATTAATGCCGTTTTTCTCTTCGGGAAAAATGACCAAAAGCCCACACACGGTCGTTTTTCTCGTCAAAGAGAAAAAATGTAATTTTTTCCCGACGAGAAAAATGGTCGTGTGTACGCGGCATAAGATTCACATCCAAGAGTCTCTTAAAAATATCAATACTCCCCACTGACACCACCAATTGTGGAAGAGAGTTCCACATCCTTATTGCCCTGACAGTGAAAAACCCCCTGTGCAGCTTAAACTGCTACTCCTGTGTTTGGTAAAGATATGAGCTTGGGTGTGTTATTTGGATATATATATCTTTTGTGGCCCCCAACGAATCCCCGAGAGCCGCTCAGGACTAAGGATGAGCTTGTCATGTTTTTTGGATATACCATATTTTTCTCGCCGTATAACACGCACCTTCACTTTTAGAGGGAAGTTTCAGGAAAAAACGTAAATTTTAAATAAAGAACTTCTGCCCATCTGCAGCCTCACCATTGCCATGAATGCAGCCTCACCATTGCCATGAATGCAGCCTCACCATTGCCATGAATGCAGCCTCACCATTGCCATGAATGCAGCCTCACCATTGCCATGAATGCAGCCTTACCATTGCCCTGAATGCAGCCTTACCATTGCCATGAGTGCAGCTTTACCATTGCCATGAGTGCAGCCTGATGGATGCCCATCTGCAGCCTTGGAGGGGACAGGGAGGGGGCGGGACGAGCGCCAACAGATTACATACAGGAGAATCTCCTGTTTACTCAGTGGCCTCTTTAATACAAAGTTCCGCCTCCTATGATAGACAAAAACAGTCATCCAATGGCAGCCCAGGAGACGGGACCTCCTATTACAGACGCTGCTGAGTAAACAGGAGATTATCCTGTATGTAATAAGACAGCGCTAGTTCCACCCCCTCCCTGTTCCCTCCGATACAGCGTAGATAAATACAGTATATATCTTTTGTGACCCTGGGGGCCACAAAAGATATATATATATCCAAATTACCAGGGGGGCACATTAAACGAGAACGCGGGCCGCAATTGGCCCGCGGGCCAGACTTTGGACATGCCTGCCTTAGGCGATCACATTGAGCTTAGGAACCACTCGCTGATGACGTAATACAACCCAGACAAGGGCTCTGACCTCTCTATTGAGTAGACCAGACATAGTGTGGTAAACTGACTGGACCAAGCTTAACAGGTATAACGCCTTTCAAGCATACCAAAATATTACCTTTACAGCGGATCAGCTGCGTTTCCTTTTCCCTATTCCCTATTCCCTGCTTACCAGCACAGATCCGTCCTATCAATATTACTTTAATCATTTTTACATAATACTTTCCTGACTGGCCATATGTTATTACACATCGCCATTGTCTAGGCAACAGGCTGACTGTTGGCATTTTAAACACGGCCCAATCTATTCATATGTCTATGCTCCTGAGGAAGCGTTTCACTAACGCGTAACATGTAGAGCAAGTCCTCCTTCTCCTCTGGACCCACCGCTTGGTTATCCACTTTACAGTTACATTGTTATCACCCTATGTTACTCTTTTGAGTTGTCCTAGGGACACTGTATTTTACTGTCATTACTGTGATAACCTATGTGGACCAGTTATAATATTGAATAACCACTCGATTTTCTATAACTGTTTTTTATATGATATTTGCTATATTAAAATACCCTTCGTTTTTTACCTCGTTTACTGTGTGCCTTTGAAAGTCCAAACTACTAGTTTCTAGTTAAAATCTACACTTTCTTGTCGCTTGAATATTTTGAAAACTGCCTTTTTCCCTAAATAAAAAAAATTTGGAAAAAAAAGAATAGACAAAAAAATGGCTGGATCAGGTGACCTTCATGCAACCTGTGCAGACAAGTTCGTTGGCCAGAATTTCCTAGCCAATCGCAACTGTTTTTTTCCTAACATAAATTTGGCTCATTAATGTGCCTGAAGACCATTATGAGCAGATATGCTACTTCTATAATTGTTGCAAAGAATGGAGGTCAGATATTCTTGCTATCCCATGTCCATTGCCTAATATAATTGTCAGTGGTTACCTTCGGACACCTGAGCCTTTTACTGCTACCAGCAGCCTGTTCGTGATTTTTAATGGTGTGTCTTTTGTACCCTGAGCTATCTTGCCCGTGCCTTGCAATGCAACATGTCAGATCCTGGACACATAGGGAACAATCCTGCTGCTGCCCCTGATTCCTTCAGCTCGCAATGCAGTGTACCATCGCCTGAAGTGCCTGGCACTAACAACATGGAATTTCTTGGAACTCTGCTTGAGTCTATGATGTCCTTGGAGTTCTGTTTGGCATTATCCCTGCTCAGCTCTACCTGTATCCTGAAAAGATTTCACCACAGTTATGTGGGATTTTATGTGCCAAATTGCAACTTTAATTTCTGACTTTGACCACAGAGGTCATAAGCATGCTTCCACACCTTCCCTTATCTGATCCCTCATGATATTAGCAGCCTCTAATCCTTCAGCCATTTAGACTCTGTTAGATGTTGAGTCACTTAAGTCCTTAACCACTTCAGCCCCAGAAGGTTTTACCCCCTTCCTGACCAGAGCACTTTTTCCAATTTGGCACTGCATCGCTTTAACTGGTAATTGCGCGGTCATGCAATGCTGTACCCAAACAAAATTTGCATCCTTTTTTTCCCACAAACAGAGGTTTCTTTTGGTGGTATTTGATCACCTCTGCCGGTTTGAATTTTTTGCGCTATACACAAAAAAAGTGACAATTTTGCTATAATAAATATCCCCAAAAATGTTTTAAAAAAAACAAATTTCTTCATCAGTTTATGCCAATATATATTCTTGTGGAAATAAGAAGAATATTGCGCTAGTCCTATGACTAAACCAAAGCTGAAAAACAACAAGTTGAAATAAAACAAAAGCGGCTGCACAAAACGTGACCAAAATTCAAATACAACTTATAACTAAAATGCAGTGCTAAAAACTGAATCGCACCAAGTGAAAGGCGTCATAAAGTGCTCAGTGTAAAAAATAATGAAATAAGTCCACATAAAGTCCGTTCAAAGACCGTGGAATGTGATGTTTAGATCCAGATGCGTGACAATATCAGTCATCTCATAAACCTTCAGACAAAGGAGTAAGGGAGAATACTCTTACCGGAATTGATGGATCTACTTATTAGGCAGATCGATAAAACGTATGAAATCCCAATGGCAAGTCGCATCAGCTGGCAGGAAGACTCTGGATGTACCACATGAATCGCAGATGGTCATTCGTTGCAAGGGAATCCCAACGTCGAAGAAACTCTGGATTCACTGGATATCCCTGTGGTCTTCAAGTGATGACAAAATGACCTCCAATCTAGGAATCCTTTTCAGGACTGAAGGATGGTATGATGGAAAAAACCTCTAAGCAGCAACTTAATCGCCCACAATCATGAAAGAAAGGGAAAATAAAGAGGTGCTCCAATGGTGCAGGTAAATGTGGGTTTATTGGAAAGCCGACAAAATTTTAAAAGTGATCACAGTACAAAAGATAGAAAAGGGCAATAAGTGGAGTGGTGAACCAAGACCGACGCGTTTCGTACACAAGTACTTCAACTGGGGCATCAACCAGCTCCCACAATTTGCCTGACATTTATAATAAAACACTCCAAACATGAATAAAATCTAACCGATCAGTAAAGTTCCCAATACTGACACCTAATTGGAGGAAGGCTGCCACATGATCAAATGGGCATGGCCACCCAAACACCATAAACCAATCGGAATCACTGCTGAGAAAACTTTCTAGGTCAAATGATGACCATAAATGACTAGGCAGGAAGTGAACCCACAGCGGCCAATCAGAACTGCAAAAAAGCCAGCGAAAATCGTGAGGAGGAGAGGACTGCGGTGGTAAACACCCACATGTCCACTCATGCATCCCCATTGGCGGAACATGGGCCCTGAATGTCCAATGGAATATGTGCTGTCTGCACAGAAGGTCATTTTCTATTAACCATATTACTCCAATAGCATCCCGCAGGACATAGGCCATACATACAAACACCCTAGCTGCAGTAAGGACACTGCGCCCAAGGTAAACAGAAAACTGCAAGATATCCATCTCATTGCGACCCCTGAAGTCTCTGGGCATGCGCAGACCGGACCTCATCCGCCGCCGCGTGACGTCATGACGCACATCTGACGCCATGACGGACGTGCAGCCCTAAGTAACAAGGATGGACGCTCATGCAAAGCCACTGTAATGTAGCATACAATGTGCATGAATGGCGCTTCAGGAAACATCTCAATAAGTGGCAATGGGCGACAGCGCTGGCGCCATCTTGTGGAAGCAAACAAAATCGCCCAGTCCACATAGAGAGAGCTGAAGCAGAATGAAAATAAAAATACAAATGAATATGCAAATAAATGAGACAAGTGGCAGTAAATGTACACCGACACCTGTCCTACGAGACTGACAGAATATAAATACATAGAATTAAAAGAATAAAATGGAAGAAAAAGGGAAAAAAAAGAATGCACATGAATCAAAATGGAAAATGGTCAAAAATCATGAATGACATAGACCCTAAGAATAGGGAAAAAAAAGGGAATTGGAAGGATATAATGCATGAGGGGTGAAAGTGAAGGGGACAACAACTCTAAGCCATGTTAATGAAAGAGTTGATGTCCCACTCCACATTCATACCAAAGGGCTCATAAGTGTGTAGTTCATATATCCAATATGTTTCAAGGGGGGATACTCCTCTTATACAGGACTCTCCCCTCCAATGAGAAACAAATTGGTCGATTACCAAAAACTGTGTCCCCTTGGGGTCACGGTCATGGTGCTCTAAATAGTGGCGAGGAACACTATGATTGGTCTTGCCACCCTTAATGTTGGATATGTGTTCACCTACCCTAATAGTGAAGGTCCTAATTGTATGCCCAACATATTGCCTCTTGCACGGGCAGGTCAGAAGGTACACTATATATTGAGATGCACATGTAGAAAAACACTTAATTTGATAGACACGCAGTGTAGTTGTTGACTGGAAGGTCTCACTTTTGTGTCTGCCACTGGTATTGTGCAAACAGACCTTACACCTACGACAAGGGTAATAGCCTTTGCAATCAGGAAAGAAGGAAACCCATTTGGGGGGGGGTCTATGATGTTAGGTGCAATCTGAATGGACCTAGTACCCCTAAAAATCACCCCGGCTTGTTCCGGCAATACATACATATATATATATATATATATATATATATATATATATATATATATTCTACATATCTTTGGTAAAAAAGATCGCAATAAGCGTATATTGATTGGTTTGTGCAAAATTTATAGCGTCTGCAAACTATGGGAAAGATTTATGGCATTTTTTATTATTTTTTAATTTTTTTTACTAGTAATGGCGGTGATCTGTGATTTTTAGCGGTATTGCGGTGGACAAATGGGACACTTTTGACACATTTTTGGGACCATTGACATTTATACAGCGATCAGTGCTATAAAAATGCACTGATTTCTGTGTAAATTACACTGGCGGGGAAGGGGTTAACACTAGGGGGCAATCAAGGGGTTAAATGTGTGTTCCCTCAGTGTTTTCTAACTGTATAGGGATAGGACTGAGTAGGAGAGGAGACATTTTGCTGTTCCTACTTACTAGGAACAAACGATAGGTCTCCTCTCCTCTGACAGCACAGGGATTTGTGTGTTTACACACAAACCCCCGTGCTGGTGCTCATGCTTGGCCGGCGGCGACCGCCGGCCACGCGCATCGGGTCCCGCGCCGTGCAGCGCGCACCTTCTGGCGGCTCTTAAAGGAGCCCTGTGTGTATATATATATATATATATATATATATATATAATATACACACACGGGGTTTCGCGCAGCGGTGCCACTGTGCTGCAGTATATGTACGCGAGTCGGTCGGGAACCTGTTAATGGATGATGCTACAACTTAGAAGTCACTGCAAGTACTCCCAGACCATCTACCTTTGCTGTACAGTGGGCAGAATGGAGAGCCTGAAATTCCTGCCCTGATCTGCCCACTGTACAGCATAGTTAGATGGATAGTCTCTAGTGGTGCAACGGATCGTCACCAATCCGTGATCCGAACGGGTCAATCTGTTCGGATCGGCGCACCACGTGATCCGCCTCGGCCATAGGAAAGGACGCAGCTTCGGCCTAGCTCCGGAGCGGTGACCATCTTGGCACACCCGGCGGCGGCCGCCGTCTCATCAGGAAGTGACGTTTCGTCGCCATCTTGCTACACCCCACACTCCTGCACAGTAATAATAGAGTGAGAAGGGGGCAAGCGGACATCTTGTTACACCCACCGGAGTTTTAGATTTCACAGTTATTTTCAACACAAAACAGAGCTTATATGCTTAAATACAGTATTTGTAAATCCGACAGACTGTTTTTAGATGTTAAATGTGAAAATCAGAGGTGTTCTGTCACATTAGCAACCATGTAAGGTCAGCAGGTTTGCTGCTGCTTTTAAAATTGAACATCTAAACAGTCCGTCGTATTTACAAATACTGTATTTAAGCATATAAGCTCCGTTTTTATGTTGAAAATAACTGTGAAATCTAAAACTCTGGTGGGTGTAACAAGATTTGTCTTGTTTTTTTTTTTTTTTTTTTGCGCTGATCCGAAAAATTATCCGATCCGTGACTCTGATCCGAGGAACGGTCCGATCCGTGAGTTTTTTGATCTGTTGCACCCCTAATAGTCTCAGACTTCTGGTCCAATCCACCCACAATCTTAATGGGTGGCAATGTGGGCACGACTGTGGGTGTGTATAGGATGAATATGTGTATGGGATTAAACAGACTCATAACCTATGCTGTACTATTGGTGGATCAGACCAGGAGTCTGGAGACAATCCTGTCCACCAACTGTAGCTTTACTGAAAACTACAGGAGGGTAAGGTGCAAGACTGGTGGCTCGGGGAATAGAGGGCATTGGGGCCACCAGTCTTATTAACAGATTATGAGGGGGAAACAAGGGTTCCTCGAAGGCTGGATTTGTGACTTCCAAGGGATTGTGCAGTAAAACATAAAGAAATTATTTAAAGGTATGGGAATACATGTGTGTGTATGTGTATGTGTATATATATATATATATATATATATATATATTGCATAATATTTCTTTAAAGAAACTGTATCTGCTTGTATTGGCACAGTTCACATCACTTTGAAGCTAGAGAATGAGAAAGTGGGCTGCTCCTGCTGTGGATTAAGCCTATCCCATATTAACAAAGCCTTAACCATTCTGGTAGAGGATGCGCATGTTTTTGAGGACCCTTGTGACAGTTTTATGGTCCTGCCAATCAGCTTACCTTTCACTCCCTTTAAGTGTTCACCAAGGTACTGGCCCCCGTGCACACCTTGCTACACTCCCCATTTTCAGGATTGAAATAAAGGGCATTCCGTTGATCCTCACAGCTCTAGACTTCCCCAACTAGATTTGGTACTCCACCCTGATCAGACTCCAGGCATATACACCATGGACTCTTCCAGATCGTGTGGCTGTTATGTCCCAGGCATGGGCTCACTGACCTGCTTCACGGTCACCGAGTTCAATGGCATTGCTGTTGAAACCTAGGTTTTGAGGAAAAGGGGCATTCCTGAAAGCTTGAAAGTCAACTTTCATCGGGTTTCTCTCATTGGTTTCCCCTGTGTGCTAACTCCATGGGATCTGATTTTGATTCTTTCAGCACTCAGTGTCTTTGATCCTATCAGGGAGATTACCCTTTCCACTTGCATTCACAAGGTTGCTTTTCTTGTTGCCACATTGTGAGTCTGAGCTGGTAGCTTTGTCCTGTAAAGAACTCATTCTGGACAATGGACAAGCTGGTATTAAAGCATATGGACTCCTTCCTTCCTGACATGGTTTTTGGCACTTTGCCTCAACCTGAACATTATTGTTATTCTGTCCTCCTCCAGTTCATCAGAAGATCTCTTTTCATTGTCTGTCTGGATATGGCTCATACTACTGCTGCTATTAGAAATATTGACTCACTCTCTCTCTCTTTATCCCTGATGGTCCAACAAGAAACGATGGAACAAGAAGCAGGCTCCCCACTTCTTCTTACACCATTTCTTGATGGCTCAGTAAGATCATTATTCAAGCTTGTGGTTTTAAGGATCGAGTTCCACCCTTTTCTGTCAAAACACACTAGCTCTGTGAGTGCTTTTTGGACTGTTTCTAAAGCCTCGTACACACGGTCGGACTTCCATCGGACTTTTCCGTGGTTTTTTGTCCGAACAGAGTTGGTCGGGAACACCCATAGCATACACATGCTCTGACTTTTCTGCAAACTTTCCCAAAACTTTTTGCAATATCACGTGGTTTTTCTGCTCTTTACCTTTGGTCAACTTCTGCTATTGTTGCTTGATTTTAACATTAGTTGTTTTGTGCATCGGACAAAAGTCCAATGGTTTTCTGTACACACGGTCGGACTTTGCTCCATCGGACTATTGTTGGGCAAAAGTTTGTCCGTTTGCAGACCCAACTTTTGTCCGATGAAAACAAGAAAAAAGCAAAGAAAGTTTGTCCGATGGAGCGTACACACGGTCGGATTGTTGGTCCAACTTGCTCAAAATGAAGTTTGTTGGCCAAAAGTCTGACCGTGTGTATGGAGCTTTAGATTGTCAAGTCTGCCACTTGGTCTTCTGTTCACACTTACTCCAAGTGCATGTTAAGGCCTCATTTAATGCCACCTTTAGGCATAAGGTCATTCAGGCATCAGGAAGATACGTGTTTTTTTTTTGTGGGGTTGTTATTGTTTTGTTGCTTTTGTCCATCCCTGAGTTAGAGACTGTTTTGTTGTCCATAAACAGTCTAAATTCATGTGCCCCTCAATTAATGTGAAAAAATTGATCTTTTGCACTTATTGTAAAATAAAATTTCTTGGAGTTTATTGAAGTACACATGATCATGTACACCCCTCTGTACATGATCATGTTTTTGTTACTGCATTTCCATCAAACTCAAGCATGCTGGGAGTAGGAGTAGGAGGGATTATATAAGGCTGGCCACTGCTTTTTTTGTTTGTCAGTGTCCAAACCCTCCTGTAAGCCGCAGTTTACCCCAACATTCTCTGAATTCCTGTGTCCCAAGAACTATAAGGAATGGACTTCATGGTCAAGTACAACAATCCAAGTTTTTTTATAGTGCTACTTTAAGCGCATTTGTTATGTTGTAAGACTTAACATTATGACTGATATTTTGGTTGCATTCACTGACACCCAAATACTTGTTCACGTGTTTGTTCCAAAAATGTTTTGCTTTGTGACTTTTTATCCTTGTGTAACCCAAACCTGTACAATTCGGTTTACATATAATACTGAAAGCTTGAGCACAAGTGACAATAAAAGCTGAGATTTATTTATGTGACAGGTATGTTTTTCTATTCTGGTAGGTATCTGGAGGGACGATCTCTGAACTTTTAGCTGCCTTAAATGTGATGTCATTCACAGAAGCCATTGAAATCATTGAAAAGTCACAGCCAAGCCATTCTGATGCATCCCAAGAGGATGATCCTTCTGAAATCTCTCAGGAACAAGGTGATTGTGGTATGTATATTCAGAGGGCAGCCAGATTTTTGTTCGTGAGAAATGTATTTATTGTGAAAGCTAAACAAAAAAATGGTATGCCTATCTATGTAAGGTACATACAGTCTTGATTTATCATCTCTGACAAAAAGGGGGGGGGGGGGGGGATTTGGATGTGTATTTCCTTTGGTGCCCATTATAAATGTCACTCCAGAAAACACCCTCTTGTGCCTGCCAGTACGCCCATCAGTGACTGACCTGAGTGCAACAATGTGAACCTAGCATAAAACTAAACAATTTAAAGGTCTCAAGAAATGGGATACATTCATTTTTTTTCAAAATATAGTACAATATACAAAAAACAATGCTAATTAAGTACCACCAAAAGAAAGCTTTGTACATAAAAAAATTATATAAAACAAATTTTCTGTATGGTGTTGTATGACCCAGTAATCCAAACTAAAACCACTGAAAATTGGCATGTTAATGGAGAGGTATACACAGGCTAGTACACAAGTGGTTAGGGAACATATGTTTGTGGCAGTTATTAAACCAAAACTCTACAGCTATTCATTGGTTATCCTAACTTCCCAACAATGAAGTCTTCTGACCTAAATATTTGCATTCTTTAAAGAGGAAGTAAACCACAGGGTTATTTATTTTTTTCACCTACAAAGTAAAGGCATAATGTGCTAGTATGTATCGTATACTAGCACATTATGTGAAACTTACCTAAAAACGAAGCCCTCCACCGATGTGTTGCCACTGCTGGAGGCCGCATCCATCTTCACTCGTCTTCCTTTCCGGGTCCACGGACTCCGGCTGTGTGAGCCGCCGGTCACGGCACAGGGCTCTGAAGGAACGGCACATGCGTCAATGACCTCATGGGCTGCATATACAGTAAATATCTCCTAAACGGTGCACGCTTAAGAGATATTTACAGTACTTATAGGTAAGACTCACCTATAGGTACAATAAAATCTATGGGATTTTACAACCACTGTGTCAAATGCTCACGTAAGCAAATGCAATGTCATTCGGAATTTTAGCAATCACAAACCTTTTACAAAACAAATCTCACCATCATGCTTATTTGGGTCTTCATTAATGGTTTGATCGTGTCTGAATGTTATGCTAACATAACATTTATAGAAGAACAAAGCTGTTCTAAATTAAAAAGCAAACCTTCACTTTGAGCATTACATTTTTTTTTTTATACTATATAACAAAGAAAAAAAAATACTTATGTTACATCTTTTTAAGGGCTCATTCAGATGGGGAATTAAGCCCATCCTCTGTGCAGAGCTGTTGTGAGATGCGTGTGCATCCACCTCAGAGCTGCGTACAGGCAGCCTATAGAAGTGGATGCACACACAGCACTGGCAGAAACACAATGACATGTCAAAGTTTTACATGCAGGCAAAAGCAGGTGCATGGATCTGAATGCAGAGCCACTGGCTCATCTGCTTCTATGGGCTGCCTGTACGCATGTTGGAGGTGGATGCACACACATCTGCCAACAGCTCTGCACAAAGGACTGTTTCAATTCCCTGTCTGAATGACCTCTTAGCAGCAGATTTTGATTTTGTTCGATTTTAGGGGACATATATGCTATCATGCCCTGTCTGTCCAATGAAAAATGATGTATGACATGTTGTGGTAGACAACAAAACCTATAAGTTTTAAGGTGTGAAACCAAGATATCACACTGAAAACGAAAACTAAAATGATCTTGGACTCAATGATCTCATATTGAAAAGGCCCATGGTTGAGTGGTTAAAGTTTAGGAACCTTCACAATCGAATATTTGACAGCTAATAGTTTTTCATGCAAGTGATTTTCTTTACCTAGTTACATATTTAGGCCAGTCTGACTCTTCATTCCCTCTGTTTAAATTCAGTAACAACACAGCACTGGAATAGCATGCATCCTAAAAAAGCTGTTTTCCTAACAAGGACTTTCAGTACAGTTAAAAAAAAAAAAACATGTTGCCTTAGTTTAGCTACAAGCAGCTATTTTTCCTTGCACAAAATAAGCAACGAGACATCTGTACATCCTGAAACTTGTCACCATGCTGCCTAGACCTGTCACTACCTTCTCCACACACTAGATTGTGTTAGAGCACATGTGGTCAGCTGCTTTTTGTAGTAAACAGCAGTGCATGCACTCACACAGAGCAGTTGGGCATGTCAGCCATGTCAACTCTGAATACACTTCATCTCCACATAGAGCAAGGGTCCCACTCTTCAGCTGTTGCAGGGTATGGGCTTTTCTACTCAGACAGTGGTTGCTTTAGCCTAGGTTCACATTAGAGCAATTTGAGAGATCAAATCGCATGACAAGTCACAGCCTATTGGAGGCAATGCCACTGTTCCAATCGGTGTGACACCAATTTTGCAAAAGTAGTTCCTGCACTACTTATGACGATTTCAGGTGCGACTTCAATAGACATCTGTGTATGAAGCCACACAAATGTCTATCAAGTAGCACCTGAAATCGCGCTGACCTTGCTACTAAGAAATTGCGCTACTTCAAGTGAAGTAGCGCAAGTTCAAAGTAGCATCAATGTGAACCAGGGCTTAGAAAGAAAGCAAACTGAAATTGAACACATTTTGCTTTGATGCACTTTGAATGTATGTGGGCGATTTAAACTGAGGGTTTATTTGTGCATTAATGCAGCACTGCAACATTGCGATTGATTTTATAAGCACAATAACATACAGTATATTCCCTGTAGAGTTATAAGCTGCAGTATTTAATCGCCTGAAAAGTAAGGCTGTTATCTGAAACATGAACTGAATAGCAGATTACGCAGTTACTCTGGAGAATAAATTTACAAAATGATACATTTTATAGCAGCTTTAGCTGAAAGAATCTGATACAGTATTAATTGGGACATACAGGAGAATTCTTTGATATAAATTTCATCATGCCTGCAGTGTGGGCAACCGATTCCAACAGATACATGAATTTGGGGCAAGCACCACATGTGCAGGCACAGTCAGGCCAGAGTGTCTATATAGACAAACCGACAGCGCAGCAGCTGCGGATTTTTGAAGTTGGGTGGGCAGATTCAGATGGAGATTAAGAGACACTAGTTCCCCCATCAGCAAACAGTGATAAAACATTATCAATAGCTAATAGACAGTCTGACAGCAGGCAGATTCTATAGCCAGAAACAATCACATGAAGAGGGTGGACCGGATATAAAAATCTAGTGTCTCAGCTTCCCCTTTAGGCCCTGCCACTGTCAGTGTTTCTGGCTGCTGGGAGGCGGTTGTCTGTAAAGCAGACCACGTCAACAACCAGTGACAGGTTAGGAAGGGAGGAGGTAGCAGCAGCAAACATACCACCTGCTACACAGCCTACAGAGACAGGCATTCTGCTTGTCTCTGTATGCCAAGTTACTCTTGGTCCTAATTACCTCCCATTTTCTTATCTACTAAATAATTTTTGAGCTTTGTGCCGTAATGGCACGATTCTGTAAAAGTGGCACTATTAAGAACTACTTGAACCTAACCAACGTTGCTTTTCAGTTGCTGGAGGTGGCCACACTGACACTGACACTGCCGGACACTGGCACTCAAAGTCAGGACTGGCTGTGAGGTAAACAAACCAAAGGAGGCAGAGATTATGGAAGGGTCTACTTGACCTTTTCCTAATGTAGGTGTCACTGTGCAGGGAGTTAGGGAGGGGTGATAGGTGTCCTGAGTTATACCTCCACCAGGGGATGTGGATGTGCTTGCATGTCCATCCCTTACACCCCCATACCCTCACTATGGTATGCTCTACTTCCTGTCTGTAATGGTTCTGGCTAATATCAAAGCAGTTTTCTGAATTTTTACATGATGGCATTTAATAAAACTTGTAATCATTTTAACAACCTTAGCCTTTAGAAGAAAGAGGTCATAATGTTATTTTGCCCAATGTGCACATTACTATAATTAAACCTTACCGTATTCTTGTTTGCATAGATCATCATAGAGGACCATCTGATGAGTACATACAACAGTATAATGACAGTATGTGTGACAGCGGAGTAGAGACATCCTTCAAAAAGCTGAGCCTTTCATATTGTGAACTGCAGAAAGCAGAGAATGAACACTCGGCCCCTCTTTCTGAACTCATCTGCAACAACTGATGTTCACACAGAAAAGACTATACTTTTAGGCATATTTATAGTGTGGTAAAACACTGGTCTCACAAGGAATGTCAATGTTACACAAAAAATGCCAGCAACGGTGAGAAAAGGCTGGTGTGAATGAAATGTAACGACTAAAGATGTTAAATCCGCATCCTGATGCAGGTGCTGAAGTAGCCCATAGCCCACTGCTATGGGGACCCATACCGTATGACTCCTTAATAACTTATCTAAGCAACAAAAGCACTTCGCAGATAAATATGAATGTATATGTACTCCAAGCTTTAAGCTGCAGGTGGGAAGGTCTGCTAACACTGCAATGACATTAAAATCAAGACTGTAATGACATTGCATCTTTTCCCCACCTTGGTAAATAGTGTAGAAATCTCAACCAAAGACATTGGTGTCTCACACCGACATCCTCCTTGCACTTACTAATTTAACAGGCCAATCGATTTTCTAGGCTGCTCAATTGGAGAGTTGTTGAATCTTACTGGGTGTTGCACATAATGTACAAGTAAAAATATACAGACTTTTCTGCATATTATTTTTTACACTTGTGAGTAGAAAATATTGAACTTTAAATATATTTACATATTGCTGTGGGTTAAATGTCATGTCTAGTAATCATGTCTTATTTTAATACAGTATAAATATTATATATTTTAAGTAATGTTTTTTTATTGTGCCTTTTTGTAATAAAAAAGATAAAGGCAAAAAATGGTTGTCTATTTATTTTAACATGTTCTTTTCTTATTATCTAAAATTGCATGTTTTATATTTATAAATAAAAACATTAATGAGCTTGAGGCACAGATCAAGTAATGTCCTATTATGCTTATTATAGGGTAGACAGTGTATAGCTCTTGAGTTATCAATGTTCTTTCTTAGTAGTACTCAATTGTGTTAGACCCTAAAAATACCTCAGAAATATATTCTGGCTGCCTACTGTAGTGCTCAGGCATTATTACATGGATTATTGGCCCTTAAAATCTCTTTTGCCATCTTTCCCCTGTGTGTCACAGGAGGGCCTTAGTTCTGTGCTCCTGTTACCCAGATTCAGCTGACAACAGGCTAAAACCCCCGCTGTCAACTGTCAGCTGGTCCAGGCTCTGCAGGGATCCAAACAATAATGTCGGGATCAGCTCTGATGCCTGAATGGCAGCTGAATCTCAGCACGCCGTTGAGAGACTGAAGCAGCCACTTCCGCCCCCTTCACAACCTGGCACTCTAGTGAATGTTAAAGGGGCAGAGCTCAGAGTGAACCCAGAAAATTATTGATCAACCGTCTTTGATTGCTCAGTTCTTGGTGTAGAGCCAGCGGGGGACAGCTGCAGCATCGGATCCTTGCTGCAGCGATCTAGGCGCACATAAATGTTTTTTTTTTTAAACCTGCACTTCACTTTTAACATCTTTGAATCTATGGAGATGGGCTTTGATGCATGATAATTTATAATCAATGGTGACAGATCATTACCACTTCAGCCCCAGGCCATTTGGCTGCCCAAAGACCAGAGCACTTTTTGTGATTCGGCACTGCATCGCTTTAACTGACAATTGCACGGTCGTGCGACGTGGCTCCCAAACAAAATTGACGTCCTATTTTTCCCACAAATAGAGCTTTCTTTTGGTGGTATCTGATCACCTCTGCGGTTTTTACTTTTTGCGCTATAAACAAAAATAGAGCGACAATTAAAAAAAAAAAAACTATTTTTTACTTTTTGCTATAATAAATATCCCCAAAAAATATTTTAAAAAAACGTATTTCCTCAGTCCAGGCCGATACGTATTCTTCTACATATTTTTGGTAAAAAAAAAATCGCAATAACCGTTTATTAATTGGTTTGTGCAATTGTTACAGCGTCTACAAAATAGGGGATAGTTTTATGGCATTTTTATTAATAATTTATTTTTTACTAGCAATAGCGGCGGTCAGCGATTTTTATCGTGACTGTGACACATCGGACACTTTTGACGCCATTTTGGGACCATTGATACAGCGATCAGTGCTATAAAAATTTACTGATTACTGTAAAAATGGCACTGGTAGTGAAGGGGTTAACCAGTAGGGGACGCTGAAGGGATAAGTGTGTCCTAGGGATGTGTTCTAACTGTGGGGGGCGGGGCTACGTGTCACAAAACACTGATCACCACGAGCTGTGATCAGTGTCCTGTCACTAGGAAGAATAAGGAAATGCTTGTTTACATAAGCATTTCCCCGTTCTTCCTCTCCGTGAGACGATCGCGGGTATCCCTGCGGACAGAGCCAATGGGACTCGCGGTCGGACTCGCGTTGCTCACGGTGGGTGCGCGCCCACAATGCCACATCTTAAAGGGGAGGTACCTGTACGCCCATATGCCCAGCTGAGCCATTGTGTGGACGTATATCGTCGTGCGCTGGTCGGCATGTGGTTAATCTTTTTTTTCTTTTTTTTTTTTATATCTTATTTAAAATTTGAGCCACTGCAAAATGGCAATCATGGCTAAGTTTTGGATATGCACTAAAATCTGCATTATTCGTTAATCTTATTTTATCGTGAAAATCCTAATATGACTTGCTTCAGGTTAACTTGCTCACCTAAAAAAATGTAGGCATTACAAGAAATAAAAAAAAAAACTGTACAGAAATTGTAAATCACACTTCAGAAAGCATGTGACCAGCTTTGTGACCAAGTCATAAAACCTCAATCTATTAAAAATTCAGTTGTGCTCATAAGTTTACATACCCTGGCAGAATTTATGATTTCTTGGCCATTTTTAAGAGAATATGAATGATAATAGAAAAACTTTTCTTTCACTCATGGTTACTGTTTGGCTGAAGCCATTTATTATCAAATCAACTGTGTTTACTCTTTTTAAATCATAATCACAACACAAACTACCCAAATAACCCTGATCAAAAGTTCACATACCCTGGGGATTTTGGCCTGATAACATGCACACAAGTTGACACAAAAGGGGTTTGAATGGCTATTAAAGGTAACCATCCTCACCTGTGATCTGTTTTCTTTTCTTTAATTAGTGTGTGTGTGTATATAAAAGGGTCAATGAGTTTCTGGTCTCCTCACAGACCCTTGCATCTTTCATCCAGTGCTGCACTGAAGTTTCTGGATTCTGAGTCATGGGGAAAGCAAAATAATTGTCAAAGGATCTGCGGGAAAAGGTAATGTTCAAACTATAATCAAGAAGTGAAAAATTAGGGGTTTTGTTGAAACCAAACCACGGTCAGGTAGACCAACTAAAATTTCAGCCACAACTGCCAGGAAAATTGTTCGGGATGCAAAGAAAAAAAACCACAAATAACTTCAGGTGAAATACAGGACTCTCCGAAAACATGTGGTGTGGCTGTTTCAAGATGCAAAAATAGGATTTTTATAACAGCTTACCTGTAAAATCCTTTTCTTGGAGTACACCACGGGACACAGAGCTAGTCATTACATAATGGGTTAAGGGTCACCAGCGGTGATTGGACACTGGCACAACCAATGGAAGACAGTTCCCCTCCATATAACCCCTCCCATCAGGGAAGTACCTCAGTTTTGTAGCAAAGCAGTAAGGTTCCCATAAGAAGGGGGGGACCTCTGTGTCCCGTGGTGTACTCCAAGAAAAGGATTTTACAGGTAAGCTGTTATAAAAATCCTATTTTCTTTATCGTACACCACGGGACACAGAGCTAGTCATTACATAATGGGACGTCCCAGAGCAATGCTCATATGAAGGGGGGGAGACACAGATCAAAACAGGCCGCTTGCGGACCAGAAGCCCTATACTGCTGCCTGCAGCACACTTCGCCCAAAGGCGGAATCCTCATGTCCTTTCCCATCTATTTGATAGAATTTGGAAAATGTATGGACTGAAGACCAAGTTGCAGCCTTACAGATCTGAGCCATCGAAGCCTGGTGGTGCACTGCCCATGAAGCACCTATCGCCCTGGTAGAGTGCGCCTTAACAGGAAAAGGAGGAGTCCTGTTCTTTAAACCATAAGCTTGAATAATTACTTGTCTAATCCACCTGGAAATGGTGGATCTTGATACCGCTTGGCCCTTCTTGGGCCCATCTGGTAAAATAAACAAAACATCTGTTTTACGTATCTGAGCGGTTGCTTGCAGATACACCTTTACCGCTCTCCCTAGATCTAGAGAGTGTAATAATTTTTCCCCCGCCGTCCGCGGGTTTGGAAAAAATGAAGGCAGAACAATGTCTTGATTCAAGTGAAAAGCCGACACCACCTTAGGTAGAAAAGCCGGATGGGGTCGTAGTACGATTTTGTCCTTGTGACAAATTAGACAAGGCTCTTTACAAGAAAGAGCTGCTAGCTCTGATACTCTCCTAGCAGAAGCTATAGCAATCAGAAAAGCCAACTTCCTACTTAATATAATTAAAGGAATATGGCGAATAGGTTCAAAAGGTTGCTTTTGCAACACTGACAATACCAAATTCAAATCCCATGGACACAAGGGAGTCCTAACTGGAGGATTTATCCTCAGTACCCCCTTAATGAATGTCCGAACTAGGGAGTGAGATGCCAATGGTCTCTGAAAGAAGACTGATAGAGCCGATATTTGCCCTTTGATGGTGCTAAGGGCTAAACTCATATCCACTCCTAACTGGCAAAAAGCAAGAATCCTGCTTATTTCATATTTCTGAGGATTCCAACTTCTGGATTCACACCAGGAAACGTATGCTCTCCAGACTCTGTTAGATGAGTCTGGAGGCTGGCTTTCTAGCATTAATGAGCGTAGAAAGAGCCAGACCAGAGACCCCTCTCTTTTTTAAAAATGTGGGTCTCAGCAGCCAGGCCGTCAACTTTAGCCTTTGTAAGGAAGGGTGGAATACTGGACCCTGTGACAGCAGGTCGTGTCGGAGTGGAAACTTCCAGGGCCTTCCTATCGCCGTTTTTACAATCTCGGCATACCCAGGCCTCCTGGGCCAGTTTGGGGCCACTAGGATTACTGGTATTCCCTCCTCCTTGATCCTGCGAAGCAGTCTTTGTAGAAGAGGGATCGGAGGGAATGCCTAGATCAGTGAGAACTGATTCCATGGAGTTATTAGAGCGTCTGTATTATTAGAGCGTCTGTCCCGTAGGCTAGAGGATCCCTCGTTCTGGACACAAAGTTGTCCAATTTCTTGTTGAACCTGGCAGCTAGCAGGTCTACATCTGGGTTTCCCCATCTCAGACATATGGCCTGAAAGATCTCGGGGTGAAGAGACCACTCCCTGGTAGCAGCTGCTGACGACTCAGGTAGTCTGCTTGCCAATTTTCCATCCCTGGAACGAAGATTGCAGAAAGGCAAGGTACATGCTCTTCTGCCCATGCCAGGATCCGGTTCACCTCTCTTTGGGCTGCCCGACTGCGGGTGCCTCCTTGGTGATTGATGTAAGCTACTGCAGTAGCATTGTCGGATTGAACCCAAACTGGGTAGCCCTGTAACCTGTATGTCCAGGTTTTGAGGGCTAGATATACCGCCCGGATCTCTAGCACATTGATGGGCAGGATCCCCTGAGTCTTGGCCCAGGTTCCCTGGGTAGAAGCCTCCTCGAATACTGCACCCCAGTCCGATAGGCTGGTATTCCTAGATACCACCTTCCAGGCCACTGGGAGGAAGGACTTTCCCTTCCGTAAATTCCTGGCTTCTAGCCAGCAATCGAAGTTGTGGCGTACTTGTGAGGACAGGCGCATGGGTATATCCAGAGCTTGGCTCTTCCTGTTCCAGGAAGCTAAAATATTGCCTTGAAGTAGTCTCGAATAAAACTGGGCGTAAGGGACCGCCTCGAAGGAGGCTACCATCTTTCCCAATAGTCTCATGCAAAGGCGAATAGACGGCCTCTTGTTTGCTTTGACCTTGTGGATCCGGTCTTTCAGAGACTGTATCTTCGGTTCTGGCAGGTATACCTCATTTTGGGCTGTATCTATGATCATGCCCAGGTACCCTATCCTTCTTTGGGCCTGGAGAGAGGATTTTTGTAAATTTATAATCCATCCTAAATGCTCCAGGTATCCTACTGTAGTGTGTACAGCGTGACCCAATCCCTCCTTTGACTGATCTATTACTAGTAGATCGTCCAGATAGGCTGTTACCGCAATGCCCCGTGTTCTTAGGTTACTAACAGAGGAGCTAGCACCTTTGTGAACACTATGGGCGCGGTGGCTACACCAAACGGCAGAGCCACAAATTGAAAGTGGCGATCTTCTACCGCAAACCTTAGGAATCTTTGGTGAGCGGGGAGGATGGGTATGTGTAAATGTGCGTCCTTGATATCTATGGACGCCATGAATTTTCCGCCCTTTAAAGTGGCGGCCACGGATCGGATCGTTTCCATTCGAAAATGGCGATCGTTCAGGAACTGATTTAGGGATTTTAGATCCAGGATGGGTCTGACATCTCCATTTGGCTTTGGAATCACAAAGAGGTTTGAGTAAAAACCTGAACCTCGCTCTTTTTGGGGTACGTCTGTAACTACCCCTTGAGCCATTAAGTGATTCAAACCTTTGAAGAAGGATTCTCTTTTTTGTGGATCCTTGGAGAGTCTTGAACCTCGGAATTGAGAAGATGGGATCTCTCGAAATTCCAGTTTGTACCCTGAGGATATTGTGGATACTACCCAATTGTCCTGGATTTCTGACCACCAAGTTGCTCAGAACTGACAAAGCCTTCCTCCCACTTGGCCGAGCGGGGGCGCCCCTTCACTGAGAGGCTTTGGGGGCTTGCTTATTAGCTCTTGCACCCCACGGCTTCTTGTTCTTCTGAGCTTGCCCCTTGGCTTTTGTGGGCGGCTAAAACAGGCCGCCGCCACTGGTTGGAGTCAGATTTCCCGGGAGCTGGGGAGAGAGCGTTTAAAACAAGATCTCTTGTTTTTCTTTCTCTCAGGTAAAAGTCATTTTACCACTTGATCTTCTGTATATATTTTTCTAAATCTTCCCCAAATAGGCGTTCGCCATGGAACGGGAACTTGCCAACAGCTTTTTGCATGGGGTCTCCGCTGACCAATGCTCAAGCCAAAGTACTCTGCGCATCTGTACCAGCTGGAGTGTAAGGCGTGATGCCTGTATGATAGAATCTCTCATGGCATCCACTGTGAAGCATAAGGCTTTTAGGCAAATTTTTCCCAATTTCTAGCCTGCTCTGAAGGCAGTTCCTTCAGCCCCTGCTTTACCTGTTGGCTGATGACCTGACCCATACCGACTGCTGCTACTGCAGGTTGGGTAATTGAGCCGGCCAAAAGGAAGGAGGATTTCAACTTCCTCTCAGAAGGATCTTTTAAACCCTTGTACATTATCCACCGGACATGTCAGGTTTTTATTTACACAAGAAATAGCCGCAACTACCGCAGGCAGGCTCCATTTCTTAAAAAAAAAATTTTTTCCCCCATAGGATAAAGAATGTTAAACCTTTTTGGAGGTGAGAAACGCTTATCTGGATGTTGCCAGTTTGCGTATATTAGATCCTCTAGTAACGGATGAACCGGGAAGGAGCATGCACCTTGCAGGGATCTTAATGACCCTAGGGAGGAGACAGGTAATTCCGTTACCTCCGCAGAGGTTAACTTAAATGCACTGCTCTAGCATTGTACCTGTGACCTTAAAATCTGGCTCCTCATCCTCTGCTGATGTAGCCTCCTCCTCCTCATCCTCCTCCCTCAGGTACTTCTGAAGGGAGGTCCAATACTGGAAGAGACCTGCTTCGCTTATTGTTCCTTTTTAGAGGACTTAGCGATTAAGGTAGCAATTTTTTCCTCCAGATTATTTAGGGCAGCTGATAAAGTGTCCTCAGTGACATATACAGGCCCAGGCTCCACTGGGGAAGCCGCCATACCTGACAGAGGTAATGGCTCATCCTGAACAGGTGCATTTAGCAACCCAGGAGAGAAAGGTACCGAGTCAGCACAGTTAGAGCCTCCTCTCAGGCGGTGGTGCTTTCTTATCTCTTTTTGTCCGTATTACTTCCCCTGGAAGGCTTACCGTTTAGACAAAATACAAGGTACCTAAATGCATATACTACCGTGTTCAGTTTAGCAAATACATTAAGTATGCAACTTTTAACACATAACTATGCATAACATGGATGTCTTCTAGGAAGTACCCAATCCAACCACATGGAGTCTTACGTCCCTGTATAGCTGCTGTGTTTCTCTGCCAAAAATAAGAGAACTAACGAGCTTGCTTGCTGCTGCAGTGCTTCTCACACTGACAGTCTTTTAAAATTGGCGCCGTTTCTGTGCCTGCGCGCGCCACGTGCCCGCGCACGCCTTCGCCCCCCCCCCCCTCCGATAAAGCGCGCTCCCGCGCGCTGCGCGCGGCCCTTAGCGCTATGGCGGTGGCCATAGTGAGCGAGGACTCTCATCAGCCCTTGTTCCCACTTACCTGCATCTGCAGGTGTCTGGTCGGCCACCGAAAGGAGGATCGGGGTGCCCCAGCAAGCTCAGCAGCGGAGGTGACGAGCAGTGTACTTCGCCGAAGCCGACACTGAACAGAGTGAGGTGAGTATATTCAGCTCTTTACTCCCCCCAGTGGTGGAAAAAAAGAAGACATCCACTTTTTGAAAAAGGTCCCAATCTAGTTATGGACCTTCTAATCTCACCTTATCCACGCCGCAGGTTTTTCTGCTGAAAGATTTCAGACAGATACCAAACTTCACCCTTCACGGTGGGCTATGTGTGCCAACCTTCAGGGATATGGGTTCCTATTTAAAGGATACCTCTCCCCTGGGCCTTGTACAAGACTCTTACCAGGACTTTATAGCGAAATAGCGAAAGTGCTGGATCTTAGAGCCCAGTCCTCCGAAGAGAGACATTACAGGCGACGCCTCATGGATGAGGCCCGGATCCCATCCAGGATTCAGCTCATTTGTAGGCGTCTTGGATGGATCCAAAAGCATAGCTCTTTTACCCCCAGAGGGTCTCTTTGGTAGAGCTTTCCTTTAGCACCTCCTAACGCGTCCAACACCTTTCGACACTGGCAAAAAAACTGAGGTACTTCCCTGATGGGAGGGGTTATATGGAGGGGAACTGTCTTCCATTGGTTGTGCCAGTGTCCAATCACCGCTGGTGACCCTTAACCCATTATGTAATGACTAGCTCTGTGTCCCGTGGTGTACGATAAAGAAATAAGGAGGCACTTGAAGAAAGATGGGCTGCATGGTCGAGTCGCCAGAAGAAAGCCACAAAGTATCCCACTTACAATACACCAAGCAGCACAGAGACAAGCCTCAAATCTTCTAGCACAAAGTCATTTGGAGTAATGAGACCAAAATTTAGCTTTTTGGCCACAACCATAAACACTACATTTGGAGAGTCAACAAGGCCTATGATGAAAGGTACACCATTCCTACTGTGAAACACGGAGGTGGATCACTGATGTTTTGGGGATGTGTGAACTACAAAGGCACAGGAAATTTGGTCAAAATTGATAAAGATGAATGCAGTATGTTATCAAAAAATACTGGAGGAACATTTGCATTCATCAGCCAGGAAGCTGCGCATGGGACGTACTTGAACATTCCAACATGACAATGATCCAAAACACAAGGTCAAGTTGACCTGTCATTGGCTACAGCAGAATAAAGTGAAGGTTCTGGAGTGGCCATCTCAGTCTCCTGACCTCAATATCATTGAGCCACTCTGGGGAGATCTCAAAACGTGCAGTTCATGCAAGACGGCCCAATCATTTACAGGAACTGGAGGCTTTTTGCCAAGGAGGAATGGGCAGCTTTACCACCTGAGAAGATAAAGGGACTCATCCACAAATACCACAAAATACTTCAAGCTGTCATTGATGTTAAAGGGGGCAATACACGGTATTAAGAACTGGGGTATGTAAACTTTTGATCTAGGTCATTTAAGTAGTTTCTGTTGTCATTATGATTTAAAAAGAGTAAACACAGTTGATTGATAATAAATGGCTTCAGTCAAACACTAACCATGAGTGAAAGAAAAGTTTGTGTTATCATTCATATTCTCTGAAAAATGGCCAAGAAATCATCAATTCTGCCAGGGTATGTAAACTTATGAGCACAACTGTATACCTGCTGTAAATTCAGTAGAGAAAATAAGCTTAAGCCATCAGTGCAAACTTGTTTCATTACACTCTTTATGCTGGCAGTTAGCACGACCATTACGAAAGCGCATGTGGGGTTTCATTCCATTCAGCCTTTATTTGTGGTTGGCATCATCCATGTAACAAAACTTGCCTCATTGAAATTTACATTAATATATAAGAGTCTAATAGAGTGATGAACTCAGTATTATCCTTAAGGGCCCATGGTTAGCCCTTTCTCCACAGACCAATAAAAGATATCCCTGGGCTGAGCAGCATTCTCATTACTCATATTTTTAAAGCTACTAAGCAAACCATTGCTCAATTGTGGAAGTCTCCATCTCTTAATCTTGAGGAGGTCAAATCCAGAACCCAGGGTAGATTTGTTAATGAAAAATTAACTGCTATCCTAGAAAACAACCAAGACAAATTTCTATCGATATAGCAACTTTTGCTCTAATTTTGATGGTCTGGTTAAGCACTCCTCTTTGAATGCTTTGTCAGCGTTATATACATGGCCTCTGTGGTCATTCCCCCCCCCCCCCCTTTTTCTTTGTTTTTTTACTTCTTTAGTTCCCTTTTTATTTTAACCACTTCCCGCCCAGCCTATAGCAGAATGACGGCCGGACGGTGGTTCAGTTATCCTGACTGGGCGTTGACATCCAGCAGGATAACAGCCGCCGCGCGCCCAGGGGGGCGCGCATTGCGGCGATCGGTGGTGCGGTGTATCAGTCTGACACACCGCAACACCGATCTCGGTAAAGAGCCTCCGTCGGAGGCTCTCTACCACGTGATCAGCCGTGTCCAATCACGGCTAATCAGGATGTAAACAGGAAGAGCCGTTGATCGGCTCTTCCTCACTTGTGTCTGACAGACGCGAGTAGAAGAGAGCCGGTCGGCGGCTCTTCTGACAGGGGGGGGTTTGCGCTGTTTATCAGCGCAGCCCCCCCTCGGATGCCCAGACTAGACCACCAGGATGCCGCCCAGGACCACCAGGGAAGCACACAACATGTGGATGTCCCCCATGGCCATCCACATGTAAAAAAGTATGCACAACATATGCCAATCAGTGCCCACAAATGTGCCACCCACCAGTGCCCATCCATGCCCATCTATCAGTGCCGTCCGTGCCACCTATCAGTGCCGCCTATGAGTGACCATCAGTGCCGCCTATGAGTGACGCATACCAGTGCCACCTCAATGGTGCCCGTCAGTGCAGCCATATCAGTGCCCGTCATTGAAGAAGAAAAGGTACTTATTTACAAAAAAAATAAAATAACCGAAACAAAGAAAAAAAACGTTTTTTTCAAAATTTTCGCTCTTTTTTTATTTGTTGCGCAAAAAATAAAAATTGCAGAGGTGATCAAATACCACCAAAAAAAAGCTCTATTTGTGGGAACAAAATGATAAAAAAAATATGTTTGGGTACAGTGTAGCATGACCACGCAATTGTCATTCAAATTGGGACAGCGCTGAAAGCTCAAAATTGGCTTGGGCAGGAAGGTGTATAAGTGCCTGGTATTGAAGTGGTTAATCTAGCTTTTTGCTGACATTTTTTTCTCTATTTTTAATCAAACATTGGTGGTGAAACTAGAGGTACACTTGGTAGGCAGACATATTTAGATTCAAAAGTCAAACTCATGATTAAATGTGTTCATACTATAAGTGTTAACCCCTTTCTTGGGCTGATTATTGGTTTTGACTTCTGCGTTGAGCTTATGCCAACCCCTATGCAGTGTCTGACCGTGATTTTGATCTGTTGGTCGGATGGCCCTCAATTGGGTTTATCAGTTACTTTATGTTTTCTTGTCCATATGTCACATACACTAGTTCGTTACAGTGCCTCGAAAAAGTATTCATACCCCTTGAAATTTTCCACATTTTTGTCATGTTACAACCAAAAACAGATGTATTTTATGTGATAGACCAACACAAAGTGGCACATAATTGTGAAGTGGAAGAAAAATTATAAATGGTTTTCAATTTTTTTTACAAATAAATATCTGAAAAGTGTGGCATGCATTTGTATTTAGCCAAACATTCTCAGTGCTACCCTTCTCTGTAGGGTGTCAGAAAACCAAAAAAGGTATAGATCATAAGTTTATAGGGTGTACTGTCCATAAAAGAGTCCAGGAGACAAATGGCTGAAATTAGCCTAAAGAGTTAAAACCCAGTAACTAAAAATTTCAAGGGACTGTATGCCTGTACCTTTTTACCCCATTATCAATAAAATGTATTGGTACTATAAATTCACAATAAAACCCATATATCTTCATAAAGATAAAATCAAGCTTCTTTTTAGGGAACCAGCTTTTACCAAAATGCTACCATTTTGACCATCTGCAGCACTGGTGGTTAACTTCCTAAAATTATGAAGGGGGGGGTGTTCAAGTACGGCCCTAACATCACCAGAAGTGATGCACATTATAGTTGAAGCTGTCAGAGGCAGGAGAGCAGTAAAAGAAAAAGCATAGAAAGACAAGAGAACGCAATATTGAAATAAACCAAACCATTTATATACTAAGAGCAGGTCTAAAGCATATTTGTAATTCACAGTCAATTCTCAACACAGCATAAAAATCTATTTGAGTTAAAGCAACTTGAAAAGAGGCAACGTGCAGGAATTGAAATTAAAACAAACCTTTTTAGGAAGATTATCAGGAGGCCAAGGCTCATAGGCCATAACACCATGATTTTATTATGCGAAAATGACCATATGAAAACTGCCATTCCAAGTTCTGGAGTTGTCATGCTGCCCTTCCCTTCTTCATAGTCTAACTGTGAGGATGGACATGAAAGCAGCCATTGCTGGTTTTGTGGTTGGCATCCTGTTTTTCAGTACATATTGAGTAGACAGTGACTGATGCGTTTCAGTTCACGGACAGCAGTTCGCATTTCTGCAATGAGGATGCAATCGGTGAAGTCTGAGATCAGACCAATTCATAACAATAGAACAAGGGTGATGGCTATAAGGCCTGCGCCTTGAAAAAAAAAATTCTGCTTTCACAGGCTCCCTTTAACTTATATCTTGCCTGTGGTTATTATACAGTATGCCAACAACATATCAATAAAAAGGACAACACAAAGCCTTACAGTTTTGGGTATATAAAAATAGCTGATGGAATTTTAATAAAGTACATACAATAATGTTTTCCAGTTACAATTGAAATATACAATACTATGTCCAACGATGGAAACATAAAAAGGAATAGCCCAAAAAATAAGTAATGATGACATTTTATGATTTATAAGTAAGTGAATTGTTTTATTAGAAGAGAATGTTTTTACTCCTGCTTTGCTTTGTATCCAGCTCAATATCAGTATATATCTCTAAGAGTAGTTATGTGTAATGTCTTCTCCAGTTCAGTAACCGTAGTTGGTTTTTGGGCAAAAAAGTAAATGACAGTCTTGTACTCCGTTAGAAGAAAACCATTATCGCTGAACCTTCCAGCTACGTTTCCAACATCCAACCATACAAAAAGAGCTGGGTAGGTACTAATTAGAGTAAACACATAGGTCCCCTGGATCATCTGATAAATGGATACCTGGAGAAACACAACATGTTGATACAAATGAGTCCTTTCAAAAAAGTCATTTAAAAGTTTTAGAAACTCCTAAAATATATTCAATTTACCTATTATCTTAGTTTAAGTTCTTAATAATTTATTTGAAACAAGATTCATTAAACTATTTATAGTGTTTGCAGACAGACGTGCAGCCTGGTCCCATGACTCTGCTGAGCCACATTTTAAATCGGATTAGTGTAAAAAAAAAAAAACTTTTGCTTTTGTTCTACCTTAAGAAAAGTCAATCAAGAAAAGCATCTCTGTTGTTCATTGCAATCATAATCCCGGTTTGCATTTCTACAGAGCAGGCTAATTAAAAAAAAGATATCTGAAAGACTTCTAACAGCCAAACTAGTTCTTATTTCCCTACCAGTTTTATAGGTATGCCCCATAATGAAATCTGTTAAATCTGTGACTAAAAGCGCATGAACCAATAATATAAAAAAACTGTTCTGGCACAATTGTCTGGGAGAAAACTGTAATCTGCCGCTGCTTGAAGACGTCACATGATGAAACGTACGTAATGCGGGGCAAAGACGCTGATGACATACTCGCAGTCTTTGGTAAGCTCGACGTTGACCAACAAACAAAGCTGAGCGTGTTTCCCTAGTCCTAGGTTGGCACTTTCTACATGTGAGTGGAATCTATACTGTTTTAATAAAGCCTGTGGTACAGTTTTACGCTATGGAAGCCTCCTTTTTTGTCTTCCACATTGGTTACTGTAATCTGTGAGATGGGATATACTGACCACATACCTATGAGGGGATTCAGTTGCAGTCAGCAATTATTGGGAGATAATTATGGCATATCTGCTGGTTTATAATCTTACCAGCATATCTATCTGGTGAGTTCATTTTAGTAGGAGTAGTGAAGGATTCACATTGCGGTGGAGCACGCGGGATTTTTGATATTAGAGCACTTTTTTGGACTTCACATCACTAATCCAAACAGAAGTTTGTTGAACTAATTTTCTATTTTGTTGTCACTGTTGACATTTTAGGTGTCTTTAAAAATATTATATGGATCATTAAAGTGGTTGTAAACCCACATTTAGTTTTTTTTTTTTTCCCCCCACCTGTAAGAGAAAGGCATAATGAGCTAGTATGACTAGCATATTAGCTCATTATGTACCACTTACCTTAGATCGGGGCCTCCGAAGCCGTCCGCGTCCCTCCATCTAGCCGCATCCATCGCTGCGGCGATAGCCGGAAGGTTAGTTCCGGGTATCGCCGCTGCAGCCAATCACAGCGCCGCTCCGGCGCTGTGATCGGCCGGAGCGGCGGTGACGTCACTCTGCGCATTCGCGCAAGAGCCATCACAATCGGCTACGCCCAGCTATTGCTGGGAAGTAGCCGATTTTGTGAATGGGATTAACCCCATGAATGCGCCGTTCTCTACGGCGCGCATGCACCGTAGACACGGAGCAATGTCATTTTTACTAAATATCTCCTAAACCGTGTAGGTTTAGGAGATATTTCTTGCACCTACAGGTAAGCCTTAATCTAGGCTTACCTGTAGGTGCAAGTTGAAAAAGTGGGTTTACAACCACTTTAATGATGTATTTTTGCACTATTGTTTGATTTGCACTTTCCTTGCACTTCATTTACATTGAAGATATATTTTTTGCACATAGTTTATTAGGCAGAATTGTATATATACAGTGGGGAGAACAAGTATTTGATACACTGCAGATTTTGCAGGTTTTCCTACTTACAAAGCATGGTCGGTTTATCATAGGTACTCTTCAACTGAGAAACGGAATCTAAAACAAAAAAAAAACAATAAAAAACAGAAAATCATATTGTATGATTTTTAAGTATCTAATTTGCATTTTATTGCATGACATAAGTATTTGATACATCAGAAAAGCAGAACTTAATAGATCATACATTTCCTGTAGTTCTTGACCAGGTTTGCACACACTGCAGCAAGGATTTTGGCCCACTTCTCCATAAAGAGCTTCTCCAGATCCTTCAGGTTTTGGGGCGGTCACTGGGCAATACGGACTTTCAGCTCCATCCAAATATTTTCTATTGGGTTCAGGTCTGGAAACTGGCTAGGCCACTCCAGGACCTTGAGATGCTTCTTACGGAGCCACTCCTTAGTTTCCCTGGCTGTGTGTTTCGGGTCGTTGTCATGCTGGAAGACCCAGCCCCAACCCATCTTCAATGCTCTTACTGAGGGAAGGAGGTTGTTGGCCAAGATCTCTCGATACATGGCCCCATCCATCCTCCCCTCAATACAGTGCAGTCACCCTGTCCCCTTTGCAGAAGAGCATCCCCAAAGAATGATGTTTGCACCTCCATGCTTCACGGTTGGGATGGTACTCATCCTTCTTCCTCCAAACACGGCGAGTGGAGTTTAGACCAAAAAGCTCTATTTTTGTCTAATCAGACCACATGACCTTCTCCCATTCCTCCTCTGGATCATCCAGATGGTCTTTGGCAAATTTCAGACGGGCCTGGACATACGCTGGCTTGAGCAGGGGGACCTTGCGTGCGCTGCAGGATTTTAATCCATGACGGCGTAGTGTGTTACTAATGGTTTTCTTTGAGACTGTGGCTCCAGCTCTCTTCAGGTCATTGACCAGGTCCTGCCGTGTAGTCCTGGGCTGATCCCTCACCTTCCTCATGATCATTGATGCCCCACGAGGTGAGATCTTGCATGGAGCCCCAGACCGAGGGAGATTGACCATCATCTTGAACTTCTTCCATTTTCTAATAATTGCACCAACAGTTGTTGCCTTTTCACCAAGCTGCTTGCCTATTGTCCTGTAGCCCATCCCAGCCTTGTGCAGGTCTACAATTTTATCCCTGATGTCCTTACAAAGCTCTCTGGTCTTGGCCATTGTGGAAAGGTTGGAGTTTGTTTGATTGAGTGTGTGTGGACAGGTGTCTTTTATACAGGTAACGAGTTCAAACAGGTGCAGTTAATACAGGTGGAGAACAGGAGGGCTTCTTAAAGAAAAAATAACAGGTCTGTGAGCCGGAATTCCTACTGGTTGGTAGGTGATCAAATACTTATGTCATGCAATAAAATGCAAATTAATTATTTAAAAATCATACAATGTGATTTTTCTGGATTTTTGTTTTAGATTCAATCTCTCACAGTTGAAGAGTACCTATGATAAAAATTAGAGACCTCTACATGCTTTGCAAGTAGGAAAACCTGCAAAATCAGCAGTGTATCAAATACTTCTTCTCCCTACTGTATATTGTTATATGCGTATATATTTTGCACAATAATGAGGATTGGTGTACAGACCTGCGCTACTCTTACTATATCACATTGCTTGTTTATTGTATTTTCAAGAATCTGAGCAGCAGTGGTCCATTAGTTTATGTGCACACACCTGTGGCGCTGGTATCTTTTAATATATTGTAATCTATAGCTAGTCACGTAAACAAAAAGCTAAAAATACAAAGACTTTCAAGAAAAGCACCAATCTTTTCTGATACATTGTATACTGTTATTTCCTCTATGTTGCAACCACTTCAAAGGTTGAGCTATGCAACAGAATTTTCCCTAAATCTACAGGAATTAAAGAACAAAGTCTGCACCTGCACTGCAGTTAACTGCTTAGGTCTAGGGAAGGGGTAGGCAACCTCGTCCTTCCAGCTGTTTTGAAACTACAAGTCCCATGAGACATTGCAAGACCCTGACAATCACAGGCATGACTCCTAGAGGCAGAGGCATGATGGATTTGTAGTTTCACCACAGCTGGAGTGCCGAGGGTTGCCTACCCCTGGTCTAGGGGATGGTAAAAGCACTTTACTCACCTGGTACATAGTGATCCTCCATGCTGCAGCAATGGGCTGTTTCTTTGTCCTCATGTCCAATGTAGGGCTATAGACCCTTGAGGACATCAAAAGACCTTAAACTGCCAGAGCATAGGGGTGAAGAGGCTGTGGGGACCAGCTTAGCAGAGCAGAAGAGCCTGCAGGAGCAGAGCATCAGGTAGTTAAAATGTGCTTTTACAAATCCCCTAGGCTTTAACAAACACCTACGGTTTTGCACAGAGCAGCCCACCGCCTGCCTTCAGGTCACCTGCCGACATTCCTGGCTCCTCCCCCTTGCCGCATGGCCCCATAGGAAGCCGCTTCCCATGGGGGCACTTGTGCGGTTTCGTTACCAAGACAGGCTGTTTGCGTCTATTCAGACACAGCTCAGCCCCGGCCCCCTGCTCTCTGCTCACAGGTTTTGACTGACAACAGCAGAAGCCAATGGCTACCGCTGCTCTCAGCCAAGCTTAGGAAGAGGGGAGAAGAGATGCTGCAGACTGCACAGTGCTGGGCCGAGATCGGTCTCTGGTGAGTATTTAGGATGGACTGCAGGGGGAGCGGCACTTAAAAAGATTTTTTTTACCTTAACGCATAGAATGCATTAAGGTAAAAAGCCTTTTACCTTTACAACCACTTTAACCCTTGTAGCACGGCCGTTGCCCCACTGCAAGGAAGGAGTTTTTGTTTTTCTGGTGTTTAGCTTTAAAGCTGAAGATTAGTTAGATATTTTTGGTTAGTTTTAGTCCAGCAAGTGCCATACCTGTCTGATCCTGTGGGGGCTGGAGATCACTACTGTTGTCACTGCTGTTACAATGATCACTGATTGCTTCCGGGTCGCATGCCGATTAGCTACCCTGCTGCTTAGTGAACATAGGAGGTGGTTTGCTCAGTACAGGAGCCATTCAGAGAACATTTTGCATCCTCTCAATGAAGGTAAAACGTTCTCCGATTGGATGAGCTGGCGGGCAGTGATCTCTAGGTATGGCACATGCATGCTTACATTGGACTAAGGTGGACCAGTCTAACTATGCAAAAATATCCATACCCGAACTTCAGATTCAATGGTTTATATTAAAATTAACTACATGCATTTAGAAAAGCCAGCAAATAAATTGCTTAAAGCGGATGTCCCGCGGCCGTTTTTTTTTTTTCTCCTCCCAGTCTATTACATTCCGCACTACATTACCATACTCACTACTTAGATGTTTTTAAACCACTGCTGTCTGTTTTTATGAGCAAGGATAACAGATAACCTGCTGTCGGTCGTTTCCATTTTGCTTGTGGGCATTGTGAAGCCCACAAGCACCTATTTCCGGGAAGCAGTGAATACATATCACCCACCATTCGCCGCTCGATCCGCGCATGCGCAGTGTTAACGGCGAGCCGCGCCGTAAACTTCATGGTTGCCATGACAACGGTCGATTTGCCTGGGCTTCGAGCCGCACTGAGTCATGGGATGCATGACACTTCGCTCCCAGGAGACAGTGTGGCGCAGGAGAACGCCTACTCCCGCGGGAGAGAGACGCCGGAAGTAGCCCTTCAGATGTAATAATTAAGGTATTGTGATGGGGATTTTTTTTTGGAGTGACAATGTATTATGTACACATTATACTGATTCATATAAGGTACACTTGTCAATTTGCGTGGAACTCCGCTTTAATTTTTTCCTAACCCCTATTAGTTACTTTTGCTGGAAAGCCAAGTCTGCATGTAAATGTGGAGAAAAATGTATAAATACATGCAGGTGAAATATAAAAAGAAATTCATATATCACTACACGAGCTGCACAAACTAATCAGAATACAGTATTTTTCACACTATTGGTCCTTTAAGCTTCATCATACAGTGATTTAGGAATAAATACTGTTTTTCCTTCTGGTAACCATTATTTTACTTCTAGTAAATGTGTGCCAATTCTATGAATGGCTCATTCAGGATAGAAGAGGAAAAGCAATAAGACAGCCGAGATAGAACATGCAAAATGCAGGAACCCATAGCAACTAGTAAGCACTGGTTGGTGTGGGGAACTTTTCTCTGTTCACCCCTGTTCCCACATACATTAAGTACGGTATGCACAATAGAACATATGTATGTAAATGGGGTATGAGTAAAAAAAAACAATGTATTTTGTCAATAAGTTCTCCTTACTGTAATATTGGATTTCAAGAGCCCTTCAGCTTCTTTTGGTGAACCCAAGAAATGCCAGTTTTTAGTGCCATAAATTTTTCCGCCATGTAACAAATAGTAAATGAGCACAGCATTCAGTCTGGTGGAGTTGGTACATCTCTTTAGTAATCCTGAAACAGCTTCCTGGTAAACTTGTCCAGAACTCCCAGATTTTATGACAAAGTCTTGTGTAACGGTTTCACATGCTGGTATCAGAGAATCCCAATTGTAGACTTTAAGCTGAAGAAGATAAAAATAACACTTAAAACACCAAAGATGTCTTGCACAATATACAAAAAGCTGTTAGTTTAAAGGGGAGCTCCATTCAACATAAACCAAATCACCAGTCACCTGACATTATATCCTGTTATCTGGGCTTGCTATTTTCTGTTTCATGTGGCTAAAAGTAACGTGTACAGGCAAGGGTTCCAGGCAAAAAGCTAAATACATACAGAAAAAAAAAAAGTAAAAAAATAAAATAAAAATGTATAAGCCGACCCGAATATAAGCCGAGGCACCTAATTTTACCACAAAAAACTGGGAAAACGTATTGACTCGAGTATAAGCCTAGGGTGTCCATGTGCATGCCTCACTGTGTCCATGTCCATGCCTCACTGTGCCCATGCCTAGACTTACGTTTAACATGGGAGTCTAACTGGGTCCCCAAAGACACCAGAGAAATTACCTTTTAACATGGGAGTCTATGGAAGGGGTGCCCGGCTTTTACTGCCCTGACCTCTGCCATATCTGAAAGCACCACCAGTGGCCAACTCACAAGTCAGGGCAAGGTTTTTACATCTGTATCTATACATGAAAAAATAAAAACTTACTGCAAGCTTGAAAGAACAGTCCTTCGGAAGATCTGACACTCCATAAATATATAAAATATCTTCATCTTCAAATGCACTTGTAGCAACAGGGGCAAAGAAATCTTTGGCATAGTAATGAAGCATTTTCCACTTCCCTCCATACTCTTAAAGATAAAAAGGCATGCATAAAAAAAAAACACAAAACAAAAAAAAAAAAAAACACAACTGCAATATTGTAATTGATGATTTGACTAAATTTTTTTCGGAATCCTCCTTGGGGAAAAAAATCTATTTGCCAAGTTGTCAATGCACTATTCCCAATGCGCATGTTCCTGCAGAAGTGGCTGTATGTATAAATGGGTGCTGAAGCAACCACCGGCTTAAACCGTGAACAATCAGAGTGAAAAATGTCACCAGCATACCATGGGTCTCCAGAATGGGTCCAAAGCTTTTTTCAGTGATCAAATTGTTACAGCAACGTTTTGGAGCCTCACAGGGCCCCTTACATCAAAGCGTGATACAGAACCATCAGTGATTGGTGGATGGTTCTTTAAATATTTTCTGTTCTGTATCACACGGCTGATGAAGGGGCCCTACAAGGCTCTGAAATGTTGCCGTTTGCAATGTGATCGCTGAATAAATCTTTGGACCCAATTTGAGACCCATGGTGTGCTGGTGACATTTCTTGCTCTACTTGCCAAGTTGGGAACTTCTCATGCCTCGTACACACAACCGTTTTTCTCGGCAGGAAAAAAAACAAAGTTTTTCCCAACGGGATTCCTCTCAAGCCTGCCTTGCATACACACGTTCAGGTCAAATACTGCCCGTCCAAAGTGACGTACAACACGTACGACGGGACTATAAAGGGGAAGTCCCATTCAAACAGCGCCACCCTTTGGGCTGCTTTTGCTGAGCCTCGTGTTAGTAAAAGTTTGGTGAGAGACGATTTGCGCTTTTCAGTCCGTTACAGCGTGACGAATGTGCTAGCTCCATTACGAACGCTAGTTTTACCAGAACGAGCGCTCCCATCTCATACTTGATTCTGAGCATGCACGTTTTTTTTCCCCCTCGGAAAAGCATACACACGACCGGTTTTCCCGACGGGAAAAAAACCACCGGGAATCCCGACGGGAAAAAGAAAGCTGGTTCTCTTTTTTTTCCCCCCGCAGTTTTGTCGGGAAAACTGCGATGGAGCATACACACGGCCGGTTTTCCCGGCCAAAAGCTCTCATGGCAGTTTTCCCGACGGGAAAACCGGTCTTGTGTACGAGGCATAATTCACAGCTTGTGGATTAGAAGTATTCACAGATAAAATGGAGTGGAGGTCCATGTCCATTACCAGCCAACACTTACTGTACATTTATACTTGTACATGATGAGTGTGCATGCGTTTATGAAGAGAGTGTTCAACTTCAGCTCCATACACACTAGCATTTTTTTAAGCTCCTAGAGGCGGTGATAAGCATTTTTTTCTGCACCTAGAAGCTAAATAGTGTTATCCTTTGTGTCCATGTACACTACTTTAGGCTATTAGCGTTTTTTTGAGCTTCAGCGTCTAGGAGCAGAAAAAATAAATTTTTGAAGAGTTTCTTGGAGCAATTTTCTAGCAGAAATGCTCCTAAACACTAATAGTGTTTTTTTTAGTTTTTATCCCCTTTTACTGCAAAAATTCGAATAAAACGCTAATGCCCAAAAACGCTGCTAAAAACGCTACTACAAAAAGCTATTACCAGCGTTTTTTATCAAGCATTTTTTTTACATTAAAAGAAATTGCTAGTGTGCATTGATAACATAATTTTTCAAACCGTTATCTAAAATCTACAACCAGCACTCCAAAGGCTCCTATAGGACAGTCTAAACAAGTACCAAATACAGTTACTATGTGATGCACAATAAAGTAAACTAATACCCTAATAAAGTAAACAAACTATAAACTTTATATCTGCTGGTCTATCTGCAGTGATTCTACTGTTAAAGTGGATGTAAACCCACTCTCATGTCTAAATTACTTCCATAGTGCTGATCTATAAGGATATACATGCCTCTTGCAGGTATCCTTACCTGTCAAATACCTCCCCTTTAGCTGTTCGGAGCCCTGCAATACTCTGGATTCTGTGGGCGGGTCTGTTGTCCAGGGCTCGGTGGGCGGAGTCACGATGTCAGACTCCACGCCCACCTCTACACTCCCCTTGGCCAGACATCAATATATTTTAAGCCCCATACACACGATCGGACTTCCAATAAACTTTTCCGTAGATTTTTGTCCGAAGGGCATTGGCCGTGAACTTGGTATGCATACACACGACAGGATTTTTTCAGCAAACTTTCCCAAAATCACGTGGTTTTTCTGCTCTTTACCGCCACCCTTTGGTCTACTTCTGCTATTGTTGGTTGATTTTAACATTGGTTCTGAGCATGCGTGTTTTTACTTTGGACTAAAGTCTGATGGAATTCTGTACACACGGCAGGAACTTGCACCGTAGGACTTTTGTTGCCGAAAAGTATGTTAGTTTGCAGAGCGAACGTTTGTCCGATGAAAACCGAAAAAGTTTGTCCGATGGAGCGTACACACACGGTCGTAATTTTTTGAAAACCTGGGAATTTAGAAGTTTGTTGTCAAAAAGTCTGATCGTGTATGGGGCTTTACACTTCTGCTGGTCTCGTGGATTATGCCCCATGATCACTAACATCCAGTCAAAACCCAGGAAAGTCATCACATGCCCAATCATGCTGAGGTGTAGAGCAGTCAATCCTGGGAGAGCTGGAGAAGAAAGGAGGGGGATGTGAAGTACACCGAATGCCTCTCTCACACTTGTGCATAAGATGAGGAAATCACCCGTCACTCACAGCAAGGGGGAAGAAGCAGACACCTATTTCTCTGTGTGTCTGTTTTTTATCTTATTGAAGATAGATACGAAGATTGCTCAGAGCTGATTAACTCTTCGTGGCAAGACTGGGCACAGATTAAAATTACATCCTCTGCTGTAACAGATATGGGTCTCAATTAAAAAAAAAAAAATTTTTGAGTTTACATCCACTTTAACTCTATTTCTGTATGTGTACCACGATCCTTGCCCATGCTGCTTGTGGTTTGTGGAAGCCTGTAGGCCCCGATAATCCCTGTAGGACGTCAAAACGGATAAATAAAGATTTAAAAATAAATAAAAGTAAAACAAAAAAATTTCCTTTACCTTTCCTGACTGAGCCCAATCCTCTGTCTGTGGGAGAGTTTCAGTAGCAGAGGCAGTGCTGTCAATCCAGAAAGAAGTGGGCAGGACAGGTTGTGGCAAGCTGCTAATTGACAAGCTACAGGCTTTTGAATCAGCAGCCAGTTACAATGCTGATAGCCATGCCCCCCCTGAAATATCTTCTCATCCCACTGTAATGCAGTTGTTCCGTCAGAATTGGTGACCCGTTAGATTAGGTAACGGAGTTGACGTTCCATCAGCTGCGCATGTGCTCCACAGCTAACAGGTATTCTCATCTGACAGAACACCTGCAGTCAGAAGAAGGCAGAGCGGACATCTTACTACACCCAGCTACGTCTTGAATTTAACAGTAATTTTAGCAATAAAGTGAGCGTATATAAATAAATATAGTATATTGACATATGTGATGATGTTTTGATGTTACATTTTGAAAGAAGCTGGACGCTAGCAGTAGGAAGGTGGCGGAGGCCTTGTCGGTACACCCCGCACTGCTCAGCGCTAAACCTTTATGCTTTCAAAATTAAACATGCAAACACCATCACAGATGTCAATATACTATATTTATTTATATAAACTCACTTTATTGCTAAAATTACTGTTAAATTCAAGACGTATTTGGGTGTAGTAAGATGTCCACTGCTTTCTTCTAACTGCAGGTGTTCTGTCAGATTAGCAAACCCGGTATTGGTGGAGCGCATGCGCAGCTGACAGAATGTCACTTCTGTTACCTAATCTAACAGGTCACCGATTCTGACGGAACACAGGCACAGCCTACATGAGTGTGGCTGCTCTGCTCTGAATTCAGAAGCAGTGCCGAATTGTTTCCACACCATCACAGAAAGATGCATTAGATGGGCTTCACTTGCAGGATCAACAGGATCTGTGGGACTTTGCAGTGGGATGAAAAGATGCATATGCATTAAATGCTGCAACTTATATTTTTTTTAATGGGAGGCCAAAGTTCTACTTGCTCCCATTCACACTGGTGTGACTTGTAATGTGATTTGACAGTTGCAAATCGCATTACAAGTTGCACCCCATTGCTGCCCATGGAACCGTTCATGTCACTGCGACTCATATCGTAGCAATTACGAAAAAGGTTCCTGCACTACTTTTTACCAATTTCATTGCGACTTGCATAGACTTCTGTTAAATAATGTTGCAAGCCGCAATGAAATTGGCAGTGCAAATTGCACTGATGTAAGGCTTTGAAATCACGATGAAGTACCACAATTTCAAAGCGGAGTGTGAATTACTAGATTTTATGTTAACCGGTTCCCGACCGGCTGCTGCAGTTACACTACGGCAGGATGGCTCCCCTGGGGGAGCCGTTGTAGCTGTACGTCAGCTCTTTAAAGATACAGTAGGAGGCATGCGCACTCCTGCAGCGTGTCCCCGGAGCCCATTCGAGTGCCGGCGGGCACCCGCGATCGCTTGTGACAGAGCGAGATCCGGGATCTGTGTGTGTAAATACACAAATCCCGGTTCTCTCAGGGGAGAAGAAAAATTGTGTGTTCATACCAAGTATGAACACTGATCGGTCTCCTCCCCTAGTCAGTCCCATCCCCCCCACAGTAAGAACACACCTAGGGAACACAGTTAACCCCTTCCCTGCCAGTAACATTTATACAGTAATCAGTACATTTTTATAGCATTGATCGCTGTATAAGTGTCACTGGTCCCAAAAATTTGTCAAAAGTGTCCAATTTGTCTGCCACAATATCGCAGTCCCAAATTGGGATATTTATTATAGCAAAAAGTAAAAGATTGTGTTTTTTTTCAAAATTGTCGCTCTTGGGTGATCAAATGCCACCAAAAAAAAGCTCTATTTGTGGAAAAAAAAGGACATACATTTTGTTTGGGTACAGCGTTGCACTACCGTGCAATTGTCAGTTAAAGCGACGTGGTGCTGTATTGCAAAAAATGGCCTGGTCAGGAAGGGGGAAAATTCTTTCCGGGCTGAAGTGGTTAAAAAATGTAAAAGGAAATTTAAAAAGGAGCCAGCAAGGCCATTTAAAGGCTTATATACTGTATAGCCATCAAACCACCTATTATTTTGATGTACATCTATATGAATGCTGTTCAGGGAAAAAAAAAAAAAAAACCAATCAGGTTGGTGACAGTAATAGCACAGCTGAAAAGCTAACCTTGCAAGGAATGAGAGGAGATCTTGAGAGGATCCCATACAGAATACTGTAGGTGAAGGAAACCATGTAAAAAGGTTGGACCATTTTAGTGCCAATCAGATCCTTAAACCACATTGGGTACATTAGGATAATATGATTTGTAGATGTTGACTTGGCTTCCCACCCCTACAGCCAAAGCCTTACTTTGACCCAACAGTTAGATGGGTATTCTCGCTTACAGTAAGTCTAAGGTGGGAGGAACAGGCACAGTCAAATATTTGACTTCGGAAGAAGGCTCAATATGTACAAGTCAGAATGGCCAGGCATTCAGGTCATTGAAATGCATGGAGCTGAAATGCAGATACCAGGAGGAACTTGCCAAGTGCTGCCAGCTTGGATGAAGTACATATATTCTATTTCACGACTGTGCTATGACTTGCGTTTCATTTGCAGGTACAGGATATCTTGCTTACCTATGGATGACCATGAAGGAGCTTGCCAAATATCATTTAGCTGCCAGTAGAGGGCTCCCATTGTAAAGCCAAGACCATTCACAATCTCACTCCTACTTCGTCTGTAGAACTCAGTCTGAAGCTTTACACACTGCGCCTGCATGACCTGGAGGGGAGAAGCCGAAAATACTTCATAAATTCACTATTCATATCCTTTAAAGGCCCACAGATGATTGAATGACTGACACCTCAAAACACATGATCCTATCACAATGCAATGATGATCAAATTGACCCAAGAGTATCTAACAAAAACCTTTATTATGTGATTTTCGATCGAAAAAAAAAAAAAAAAGCCAGCCAGCTTTGAATAGTCCCTGGCCTAATGGCCCTGAAAAAAAAGTGTTCATTAGAAGCTGCAGCAAGTCAACAGCTGACATATGATGGGCACAGTGAGGCTGCAATTGATGGGGCACAGTGAGGCTGCAATTGATGGGGTTTTTTTTTCAGTATTTTTCAGTTTGTTTTCACCCCCCCCCCCCAAATGTTGAGCACCAGTCACCACTGGTTGGGGTGCTGTCCCTGCCGGGAGAACAGTGATTCTAGCGGCTATAGCAATAATCACTTGGGCATAATCAAAAACAAATCACTCTGTGTTGACAGTGTTGATGGGAGAAATCCCTCCCACTGAGCTTGTATGTTCTCCCGGCAGGGAATGGGATGCCGTCCCTGCCAAGAGAACAGTGATTATTGCTAGCGGCTCCCGGGAGAGCACAGTGATTATTCCTAGCGGCTCTAGCAATAATCACTTGGGTATAATCAGCCTGCCCATAAATGGTTCAAATCTCGTCTGGTCCCTGTTGAACCATCCGGGATTCAAACCATCTACTATACATTCCCTATACATTAGTCTATAAATGTCACGATCATGCAACATTAACACTGTCATACAACATCAACACAGAGAAAGCTTGGTGAACCAGTCACAGATTTACCTGGGTTAGGTACAATGTGTCCTGAAATGTTTTAATGGGATCGCTGCTCACTGGCATGTTGTAATGTAGAGCAGCCTGGTCAATCATCTGCATGTTGCCTCCAGAATGATGTTGCCGATGTTCAGTAAAATTGTTGGTGTAGGACCAGTCTTCAGGAGAAGAGATCTATGAATGAAGAGATCTATGAATGAAGATATCTGATCGTATGCATCATAGAAGTGCTAAGAACTAAATTACATGTCCTCTTAAGGCCTGGTTCACACCTATGCAGGTTGCAGTTTGCATATTCACGGTGGATTTTTCAATACACGTTTTTGATCCATTAAAAAGTCTATGGAACAAAAAGCCAGAAAAAAAAAAGTCCCTGCCACTTTCCATAAAATGCACAGATGTGAACTACATCCATAGGAAATCATGTTAAATGGACTGCAGTGTGTTTCTGCAAAACTGAAAAAGTGATAAAAAAATGCATAGGTGTGAACCAGTCCTTAGAATGCAATAAAAAGTTGAAATGGAAGAGGAAGAAATGTATCAGAATATATTACTCTCATTGTTGTCAGCTCCAAATAGTTACAGTGGAGTATGAAAAAAAAAAAAAAAAAAAACACATGCTCAAAAATTTCTTAATGCAAATACAGGGAAAGAATACTGTACTTTGTTAAAAATTCCTCAAGCCCTTTAACATGGAGGAATCTTTCAAATAATTTTCCAGTCCCATGGAATCCCTGCTAATTACTACATCTACAGCTGGTAGATTGGTGTGATGGTAATTGGTAAGTATCCTACTTATACTTGTGGTCATTGGGAGCAGTCCTCCTTTGAGATAGCTTAAAAGATCACTGTTGTCAGTGGTTACTTATCCGAGAGGCAGAAGTTGCTCATTGGTCAGGAAAGTCCTAGCAACCTCTAGAGGAAATCTAGGGTTTCAAGGAGCCCTGATTGGGAAAGGTTGGTCGAAAAGATTTTACACAGTACCCAGACAGAATTTGCACAACCAACATTCTGTCTAAATTAGACCCAATATTAAATACATTGCAGGATTCATCCAATACGCTTTTTCTACTTTTTTTTTATTGAGAATCTGAGAAACCACCCAAAACTAGTAGCTTACCTAGGGGGTGCGGTCCACACTATTGGGTGCCAATACTTGCAGGGTGCTGTGGGGCCAAGAGCACAAAAATGATGGGCTGTCGCTAATTTCTCACCATCCGCTCAACTTTGTTTTTCGGTGTATATTGCACGCCACTGTAGTGTCTATTGTATTTGCACTGCAGTGCTGCTTCTGGTTGCCTGATGGTGGCATTTTGGAGCAAAGGAAGAGGAGGACTTCCCTCACTCTGAACCGCTGTTGCATCTTGTGAGGGAGGGGTGAAATCTGTCCAGATGGGGGGGGATTTCTGACGGGTGGGGGTTTTGTACTGGGCTGGGAGGTAGACCTCTACTGAAGGGAAATCTATACTGGGGGGGAGATTTATACTGGTCAAGACGTTGCTGAGTTCATTCTCTTCACACAGCTGCAATGCCTATTGTATTTGTGCTGTGGCACCATTTCTGCCCGCCTGCATAACAGTTAAAAGCAGAGAAAGACTCCTTTTCTGGTCCAGTCATGCTATGTGGAGGACTCTTGTTTTTTATGGATGTCAGAGTTTAAAATTTGACAAGTGGCCCGGCTGGAATGGAGAACCTTGCGGTCTACTCTTGGATACTATTCCTGTGACTATCATCCTGACCATCATTACTAAATGCTTGGTTAAACCTGCCTCATGGTAAGCGTATTCAATCTCCTCTTCTGGTGGTGGATGCACTTGTCGTGGTGACTCCCCAAGTCAACTTTTGGATTTCTATTTTCATAATCACCATTGAACATGAACTTTTGTCTTTTTTCACTATTTTGGACTAATAAGATGATGTTACGCCACTTATATTGTTTATATAAGTTTTATTGTGCTGATTGATCTCAGGTTTGTAAGTGTTAGACTTTTGCTTGAGGCCCAATAATTCAAGCATATTTTGTGGGCAAAAGACTGTGGCATATATGTGCAGTGTATAAAGCCAGCAGGCTCGAGTTTTATAGTTAACCACGCCCCTTTAAGCACCTCCCACTGCTAGAACACTTTGGCCACACCCACCATTCAGCTTCATTACTGACAATAACATACTAGGTATGCCACTGCCCAAAACCACACACATCAAGAAAGGACTGGGAACTTTTGGACTGGGAGGCAAGCATAACCAACCAATAGGGATAGTTTTCTGTTAGCTAAGGAGCGTGTACCACACAAAGTATGCTGCAGTGATCGGTGGCCATTGAGGTGGGTGTTGTAAAACACCTTTCCCCATAAAAGTATGGCAGAAAAGTGGAATTGTAAGTTATAATTTGTAAAGGAAGTACTATATGCACTAAACAAGATTACTGCTGCCCTGTAAAAATTATATGGACTTACCCAAGTAAAACTGCATGCCATGATCAAACAAGCTTTCTTTAACAAATAAGCAACAACATGGTATCTCCGAGCCACAAAGACCACTCATGTTGGACGTCTTACTTTTGTAAGTCACTAGGATCACAGGTCTGAACAGGGAACAGATGACTATAATATGACCAATAGTTTTCACTCACTGCAGATTCTGTTCTGATCAAGGTCTGAATGAGGCAGAATCTCTACCAGGGTCACTAGATCCAAAAGTATTGGGTTGCCTGCCTTTACGCGCACATAAACTTTAATGGCATCCCAGTCTTAGACCATAGAGTTCAATATTGAGTTGGCCCAAGGCTGTCCACAAGGTTTAGGAGTGTGTCTATGGGAATGTTTGACCATTCTTCCAGAAGCGCATTTGTGAGGTTAGGCACTGACAAGGCGGCCTGGTTCGCAGTTTCAACTCCAATTCATCCCAAAGGTGTTCTATTGGGTTGAGGTCAGGACGTGGGGTCAATTCTGCTCTGCCCTGCCCTCTAACACAGTCCTCCTCTGCCCCAAACATATTTCTATAGTAGCTAAACCTTCATATTTTACTGCCCATTGAGGCACAGAAGAAGAAGAAGATCTTCAGGGCACCTCAGCTGACTTTTGTAGGTAGGTATGTACAGTATTGATCCCCTTAATCAAAAAACACCCTTACACTGACTGGTAAGTGTGTTGGTATCAATATAGCCAAAGCTGCACACTCACAACTCTTCTCTATGACTCAAGTCTACTGAAATTGACAAAAAGCTAATTAAAAGAATAAAATTGTGTGCAAATTGGTTCTACATAAGATTCACTCATTTTTCTCGTCGAGGTAAAATGAATTGGGTTTCTATATTAAAAGATAATCTTATTTAGGGCACAATATTGGGTAAATGTGTGCTATACAAAGATTTTTTGTATAACTAGCAACCAAGCCAAACATCAGCTGGCAAATGTGGTACTTGCCTAAAAGTTTGTTAGTTTTTGCTTTATAGAGTATGATTTCCTACAGTAATTCTTAAGACGAATAAAACGAAATGTGCAGTATCAAAAGGCAGACTTGCACTGAATATCATTTTCAATCTATTTAACAAACTATTCTTGTGATTTTTAAATGGAAGTATACTTAAATGACCCCATAGAACTGTAATAAATAATCAAGTACATGAAATAACTTGCTTTACCTGAGCGACCGTACTAAAAGATGGCCAAGACTGGAAACCATATTCAGAAGCAAAGCGAGACCTAGGGTATGACTTCCAATCCCAACAGTCTGTGACATAGTTGTAGTAATGTGTGTCACCATAGTGATTGTCATACGGATCTTTGGAAAGCCAATGCTCTTTGATTGTCTCTTTCCCATTGGTAGGGCTTGAAGCAATGAAAGGACGAGTCCCATCCATCTGTGCAGAAGCACAAAATAAACTCAATATTACATTTAAAAAGGGAAAGCAGAGAGAGCAAAAATGTAGATGACTTTTAAAGAAGCACTCTGGTGTCACTAAAAAGCTGCAGCTTCACTGCTCCCCATCTGCTGCAGGCGTTTGACCCTTCTGGGTGAGTTGAATACCTGCTACTCCTGCTGCACACAGTGGTTTAGCCTGCTAGCTTATACTGGATTCCCTGCAATGACATTTGGGCAGAAGGAACCACTGTGTATGGCAGGTTCAGCAGGTATTCGATCTACCCAGAAGGGTCAAATACCTGCAGCAGCTGGGATCGGTGAAGAGGTGGCTTTTTAATACGAATAAGCTTTCTCCCCTTTTTTTTTTTTTTTTTTTTTTTAGGAGAAGTAGGTATTAACACATCAAAAACCTGTGGAATACCTGCAACAGATCGGGAGCAGTGAAGAAGCAGCATTCCGAGACAGGGGAAAGATAAGTCTAAATCCAGTTCAATTACCAGGCTAGCCTTCTTTTAAGTGACTTAGTGGCATTATTAACTGTAAGGCTTTTAATGCTGCATGTGACCTCAACTGGGGAGATTACTCCTCATTTTTTATCCCCGGGACAAGACAAAAAGTGAAAAGGGTGGGAATGAAAAGGCACAAACAGTAAAAACGTTCCAGAAGTTCTGTTTTTTTACTTCACTGCTTTCTGCAGTTTTCTTCACATGAATATGTCAAATACCAACATTTCCAGGACACACACGTCCTCTTTATCTAGGTGACAAAACATTTATTTACAAAACAATTGTTATACAAAGAATCAGATTATTAACATTTTAAAAAATAGAATTAAAATAGAATTAAACCAAAATCATCATAGTTTTCTTTTATTAACATAGTGACTATTGCAATCAGAGAGGGATTAATGTTAAGCCCCGGTTCACACTTCCGCGACTCGTCATGCAACTTGAGAGTTCAAAGTCGCATGACAAGTCGTCAATGTAACTGGTCTAATTGTGTGACTCACGTCGCTCCGACTTTAAAAACGGTTCCTGCACTACTTTGGTGCGACTTCAATACGATTTGCATTGACTTCTGTTAATGAAGTCGTATGCAAGCCACTATGAAGTCACGCAGAGATGTCGGATTGGAAGCCTTGGCAGTGTGAACAAGGGCTGAATGAGACGCTAGGCGAGGTAGCGGCTTTGGTCTCCCATTCCTTCTATTGACACTGATAAGGATTGCAATAGGCACAGATAAGCTGCCTATTCTCAATTTGCAATGGCTGTACTGGCATGGCCTCCTCAGACACCAATTGCTCTACAAGTTTACCCCTCTTGAGTAATGCAAGGCAAGTGAACAGTTTTGGCCAGCTGTACTTTCCTCCTGGTTTACTGCAGGAGCATGAAGGTTGCATTTGGGCCCCCTAAAATCTACCTGACCCTAGACTCCTGCTTAGGTTGCTGTTTGGATGATCTGGCTCCGATTGCAATAAATCTACATGGACACGTTCTATTTCTGTGACCTGAAAGTCCATAATCACCTTCAAATTAATAATAGGAACAAGTACATGGTGGCACATAGCCACTGTTAACTACACAATCATGGAAGTGACTAATCAGAACTGCAAAATACCACTTGTACTGTAGCTTGCTCCCATTAGGTTGCGTGGATTCTACATTGCTTCTGTCATTTTCTTTGATTAGCCAAAGATGAAAAAAATCTGGCCATAAAAACAGAACTAAAATCAGATTTGCATCACAGGAGCTAAATTAGATTTACATAAAAACCTCCCAGTGTTTGATTATTACTTACATTAATAACAAGTTCTCTAATGGTATTTATGTAGAGAGTAACATAGTCTTGTACATACACCTCTCTCATAGAACTAGGTATTGAAAACCAATTTTTGGCAATGGCAGCCTCATTCTCATTGTTACCGCTCCAGACAATAATACAGGGGTGAGATTTCAGTCTTCTGATCTAGGTCAACAGAAAAAAAAAAGTTTTACTATCCAAAGTTAAAACAAGAGCAGAAGATTTAATAGATGGAAAGTTGAAAAAATGACTGAAGTTCTGCTTTAAGCAGCCCCCACATTTATCATATTTTTTCGTTCAACCAGCAGGTCAAATGCAAAAAAAAGATCAGATTCCCCCATGCACACATTTAAGGTGGATGGAGAAATCGCTCCCACGGTGCTATTGTGTTTTCAGTGTTGCCAGGTATAGATCGTTCAGGAAAAACCTGAGAGGGTAGTTGTAGAAAACTTGATCAACTTCTGTACAACCAGGGTGCCCATACATGGATCAAAATTACGATCCATTTATTCCAGCCTTTAGGCCCCTTTCACATTTGTACGATCTGAAAGTCGTGTGACTTTGATGTGGCTTGAAGTACCAAAGTACCACAGACCAAAGTAGTGCAGGGACTACTTTGAAGTTGCTGCGCACAGTTATGAATGGTACTCGTTGGAAATTATGGGGTACAACTTGTCATGCGACTTTGCGGTCCCAAGTCGCAGGACAAGGCGCACAAGTGTGAAAGGGGCCCTAGGGTGTCTGCATTCTGGATGAAGTAGTAAAGTAGACACCTTTGGACAGGAGCATTGTCGGTCTGGGGAGAGGGTAGTTTTAGACTGGCAGATTTAGATGTACTTGACTATAAAGTGTTAGCTGGCATTCAGCTTCAATTTGTTAAACAGTTACAGCCAACAATTTTTCACCTGTTGGGAGAAAAGTTGTACATAAATGAAAAAAGATGATCATTGTAAGCGCCTCTATCAGTGTTAAATGATTTGTCTCAACCCTCTAATTGCTACTCTTTCTGAACAGCTTGGTCTGTTAAAGCAAGTTGAAAAATAACAGACTTATGCCGCGTACACACGATCGTTTTTAATGACGAGAAAAATTAAATTTTTTAAAATGGTCATTAAAAATGATAGTGTGTGGGCTTTCCAGCATTTTTCCCCGACGAGAAAAACGCAGAGAATCACGACGAGAAAAATTGGAACATGCTCTAATTTTTCACGTTGTTTTTCTCGTCATGAAAAACATCCGTGTGTGGGCTTTAACGACGTGAAAAAAAATGTGCATGCTCAGAATCAAGTTTGAGACGGGAGCGCTCGTTCTGGTAAAACTAGCGTTCGTAATGGAGATAGCACATTCGTCACGCTGTAACGGACTGAAAAGCACGAGGCTGAAAAGCGTGAATCGTCTCTCAACTAGGGCTGCAACTAACGATTATTTTCATAATCGATTAGTTGGCCGATTATTGTTTTGATTAAGAAAAAAAAAAAAAAGGTAATTTTGCTGCGATTGGCATTTATTTATTTTTGGCCAATTTGTTGTTGGGCAGATTAAAAAGCACAAATTGCCGCAAAAAAATAGGATTTTTTACTCACCGTAAAATCCTTTTCTCTGAGTCCATGGACCGACACAGCGTCTCTATTGACAAAGTGGGTATTATCCGTTAATTAGGAGTGACTAGGCAGAAAAACTTGTAAAAAGTGTTGCATCACACCTTCTACAGTACCGCCCAGGGGGCAGACCCTCTGGGTATACCCTCTCAGTCTGCATCTTCGCAGATCAGTTCGTCAAAAAGCAGTACAAACTTAAAAGGAGGGGTGGGTGCTGTGTCGGTCCATGGACTCAGAGAAAAGGATTTTACGGTGAGTAAAAAATCCTATTTACTCTTTCGTCCATGGACCGACACAGCTTCTCTATTGACAAAGTGGGACGTCCCAAAGCAGTGTCAGAGAAAAAAACGAGGGGTGGTAACAGCATAAAAACAAACTTCACCCCCAAAACACAAAAACAGCACTCCAATGGAGGAGTTGCAACTCTAAACAGCCGCTTGCAAAACCTTGCTGCCGAAAGAGGCATCCGAAGATGCACCTACATCAACCTTGTAGAATTTTGTGAAAGTGTGAGCGGACGACCAAGTCGCCGCTTTACATAGTTGGGAAACAGACGCTTGATGTCGGAAAGCCCAAGAGGCACCTATTGCCCTGGTCGAATGCGCCGTGACAGGAAAGGGGGGCGCCTGACCCTTTAAGGCGTAAGCCTGGATTACTATCTGTCGGATCCACCTAGAGATGGTGGCCGATGAGACTGCTTGGCCCTTCTTGGGACCAGCCACCGAAACAAACAGTGAGTCTGACTTCCGGAACAGGGAAGTAGCAGATAGGTATACTCTCAAAGCTCGGACAACGTCCAAGGAATGCAACGCCGACTCCTTAGGATTCGACGGCTGAGGACACAAGGATGGAAGTACAATGTCTTCGTTGAGATGAAAAGCCGAAACGACTTTCGGAAGAAAGGAAGGCTGCGGCCGCAGCACCAGTGGCGTATCTAGGGTATGGCACGCCATGGCAAGTGCCATGGGCGCCCTGGGAGGGGGGGGGCGGCAAAATAAACTAAACTAAAAAAAAAAATTCCCACACGCACCTGTCCTCCTGCGGGCCGCCTCCCGCACTATAGCCCCCGGCGGCGGCATGGCACTTCACTTGTAAGTGCTCTTACTTGGCTGGATGTCAGTGTGACAGTGTAGGAGAGTCAGTGACAGGTGCGGGCGCCCCCATGTTTGTAGATTAGTGTGACCGTCCAGACGTCAACTGCGTCTCCAGACCGTCATTCGGCTAACTGGTGGAGGCGGAGCTTTCCTCTTCTGCGCTGCTTCCATCTTCTCCCCGAGCGTGAGCGGGTCGGTGACGTCACCGTCGCTGAGGAGGAGAACTTCAACTAAACTGGACTGAACCCGAACCCCCAAGCCAGGCAGCAACTGCAGCAGGTACTAGTCAGTGTACATTGTGAATAAAGCATTTTTTTATTAGAGAAAGTTTTCACTGTGAAGTCAGTCAGTGTTAATGATGTGTGCCAGTATACTGTAGTGCCTGCTTGCTCAATATGGATTAAATAAATTGTAATTATGCATAGCCATAGTTATCATAAATAAAGTGATTTGTGCAAGTAGTACCTGCTGTTGCACAAATCACTTTATTTATGATATCTATGGCTATGCATAATTAAAATGTATTTAATCCATATTGAGCAAGCACTATATTTGATTGGCTGCTTGCTTCTGTTTGGGCCTGTGCCTGGCACATGATGACTTAGGCTATTTTTACACTGGAGCGTTGCACCATCAGCGGTAAAGCACTGTCGCTAGCGGGACGCCTCAAAGATGCGGCTGCCAGGACTTTTTTGAGCATCCTGCCAGCGCACCGCTAGTGGCCCAAAAAGGGTTAAAACCGTCTGCAAAGCGCCACTGCAGCGGCGCTTTGCTGGCGGTTCGGTGGCGCTGCCCATTGATTTTAATGGGCAGGGGCGCTTTAGAAGCAGTGTACACCGTTCATACAGTGCCTCAAAGATGCGGCTCGCAGGACTTTTTTGAGCGTCCTGCCAGCGCACTGCTCCAGTGTAAAAGCCATGGGGCTTTCACAGTGGAGTGAAAAAAGAGGCTCTTTCAGGGCGCTTTGCAGGCACAATTTTGTAGCGCTGTAGCACCTGCAAAGCACCTCAGTGTGAAAGTAGCCTAAGACCCCTTTCTCACTGAGGTGCTTTGCAGTCGCTATAATGCTAAAAATAGCGTTTGCAAAGCGCCCTGACAGAGCGGCTCCATTCACTCCAGTGTAAAGCCCCGAGGGCTTTCACACTGGAGCGGTGCGCTAGCAGGTTGGTAAAAAATGTCCTGCAAGCAGCATCTTTGAGGCGCTGTAGGAGCGGCTCCTAAAGCACCCCTGCCCATTGAAATCAAAGCGGCGCTTTACAGACGTTTTTTTTTTAACCTTTTCTCGGCCGCTAGCAGGGGGTTAAAAGAGCCCCGCTAGCGGCTGAATAGCGCAGCGAAAACGACAGTAAACAACGCCCCCCACCGCCCCAGTGTGAAAGAGGCCTTAAAGTCAACATCATGTGCGATTGTGCGTGTGTGCTAAGCAGAAAGGCCGCTAGTGATCCTACTCCCTCTCTCCCTCTGTACAGTGTCAGAGGCGCTGGTGCAGCAGTGGCGGAGGACTGTTTTCATTATGAGGAAACATCCCCTGCACCGCTGCGTGTCCTTGATCATCACAGTGCCACTGCTAGTGAGTGTGACCTGTCTGTGTACCACTGCGCGCAGTCACTGTCTCTAAAGTTCCGTTCCACTCTGATGTTCCACTCCAAATTACTGCATTTCTGGGTGCTGGAAAGGCTGCATTTATGGGTGCTGGTAAGGCCCTAATTATGGGTGCTGGTAAGGCCGCATTTATGGGTGCTGGTAAGGCTGCATTTATGGGTGCTTGTAAGGCCGCATTTATGGGTGCTGGTAAGGCCGCATTTATGGGTGCTAGTGTGCTGAGTGTAGAAAGTGTAGAATAGGGTGACCAGACATCCCCGGTTTCAGGGGACAGTCCCCGGATTGAGGACACTGTCCCCGGATCAAATCTGTCCCCGGTTTTGTCCCCGGATTGGATTTGGACAGGGGCTGGGGCAATTTTAAAGACAGTCAGTGCAGAATAAAAATAAAAAAAAAATCGGAATTACACACCGCCGCTCCTACTAGTTTAGGGGGGTGTATTTTTTTCCATTATCTGTGCCCCTTTCTGATGATCATGTGCTGGTCGGAGCGGAGGGAATATTTCTTCAGTTTCGGGTGCATGCCCATTCAGCTCCGCTCGCATGTTCTTCTGCCTTGGCTCAAGTCCCGGCCAGTCACCTGCCTGCTTTATCTCCTTGCCTTCCTTGGTGGAGTGATCTTCCTCCGCTCCCCACACAGTAGTAGCCGGGGCCCAGAGAGTAAGACTTGACAGGCTGTGAGGCGGGCCGCGGCGACGGGCAGAGAGTCGCTGATTGCCGCTATTACTAGTAAAAAAAAAAAAATATGTCCCCGGATTTCATTTTAAAAATCTGGTCACCTTAGTGTAGAAAGAGAAGAAACAGAAAAAACTGACTTTGAGCAGATCATAGACCAGTTTTCATCAGTGAAAGCAAGGAAGGTGCAGTTGTAATTTTTATGTAGTGCCAATCCATAATTTGTTAATTGGAAGATTAAAGAGTTTGACTTGTAGTTTTGTCAGCTGTTTTTTTTTGTTAAGGTTATCTGAAAGATGGGTTTTAAATGTTTTGACAGGGGCGCAGTTTCAGTTCTTGCCATAGGCGCCATTTCCACTAGATACGCCTCTGCGCAGCACCACCTTATCCTTGTGGAAAATCAAATAGGGAGCCTTGCAGGACAAGGCTGCCAGCTCAGAGACTCGTCTAACTGACGTAACAGCCACCAAAAAGACCACTTTCTGAGAAAGTGTCAACAGGGGAATATCTCTAATATTCTCAAACGGTGCCTTCTGAAGCACCGAGAGGACCAGGTTCAAGTCCCACGGAGGTAACGGGGGACGGACCGGAGGGGCCACCTGTCGGACCCCCTGCACAAATGTACTCACGAGAGAGTGAGTCGCCAGGGGTCGCTGAAAAAAGACAGCCAGGGCAGATATCTGTCCCTTAAATCGTACTTAGGGCAAGCCCTTGGTCCACCCCATGCTGTAAAAACAGCAGGATTCTGGAAACCAAATAGGTACGCGGAAGCCATTTCATTTCCTCACACCTGGAGATGTAGGCCCTCCAAGTGCAGTGATAGACCTTCCTAGAGGACGGTTTTCGAGCACTTCTCATAGTAGAGATTACTGAGTCTGACAGGCCCCGGTCTCTCAGTACCTGGTTCTCAACAGCCATGCCGTTAAAGCCAATGACTGTAAAGCAGGATGGAATATGGGACCTTGCGATAGCAGGTCCTTCCGTAGTGGTAGGCGCCAGGGGACGTCTGCTACCAGACGTACTAGATCGTCGTACCAAGGACGCTGAGGCCAATCTGGAGCGATTAGGATCATTGGAATTCCCTCTGCCTCCACTCTGTGGAGCAGAAGAGGAAGAAGCCTTAAGGGAGGGAAGGCATAGATTAGCCGATACTGACCCCACGATGCTACCAACGCGTCCGTTGCGTCTGCCCATGGGTCTCTTGACCGGGCCACAAATCTCAATACCTTCCGATTGAGTCGGGAAGCCAGAAGATCTACGTCTGGTGTGCCCCATCTTTGGCAGAGGAGTTGGAACACCTCCGGGTGTAAGGACCATTCTCCCTGGTCCAGCATCTGGCGGCTCAGGTAGTCCGCCTGCCAGTTTTCCACACCCGGAATGTACACGGCCGACAGTGCCGGTACGCTCCTCTCTGCCCACTTCAGGATGCGAGCGATCTCCGATGCTGCAGCTGAGCTTCTTGTTCCTCCTAGATGATTGACATATGCCACTGCTGTGGCGTTGTCTGACTGGATCCTGACTGGACGCCCTTGCAGTCTCTGAGACCATTTGAAGAGGCACAGCTTGATCGCCCGGATCTCCAGGACATTGATCGGCAGGAGGGCTTCCTCTGGGGTCCAGCGACCCTGCGCCGACTGGACACCCCAGACTCCCCCCCAACCTGTAAGGCTGGCGTCCGTCGTGATCACTATCCAGTAAACCGGAAGAAATGACTTCCCCGGCCATTAGAGCCGGTGCTGTCAGCCACCATACCAGGGATCTCCTGACTATGTGGCTCACTCGGATTTGATAATCCAGAGATGAAGGGCATCTGTTCCATCTGGACAGAACTTCCTTCTGTAACACTCGAGTGTGGTATTGAACATATGGGACCGCCTCGAAGGAGGCTACCATGAGGCCCAACACTCGCATGCAAAAACGGAGTGACGACCAATTCCTGGAAGTCAGCTGCCGTACTGCAGCCCGGAGGGTCTGCAACTTTTCCACAGGGAGGAATACCTTTGCCTCTGAGGAATCCAGAATCAACCCCAGGTACACTAGGCGTTGAGTGGGCACCAATACTGACTTTTGCGTGTTTAGTATCCAACCACAGTCTCGAAGTGTCTGACAGGTAATGGACATGCTTACCTCTAATTCTGAGCTTGAAGGGGCCTTCAGCAGAAGGTCGTATAAGTAGCCTGTGATAGCGATACCCCGCTGTCTTAGAAGTGCCAGAATCGGAGCGAGCACCTTGGTGAACGTCCTGGGTGCTGAGGCAAGGCCCAACGGGAGGGCCACAAACTGGTAGTGGTCCTTCCCGATAGCAAATCGCAGAAACCTCTGGTGTCTGGAGTATATGGGGACATGCAGGTATGCGTCCTTGATGTCCAAGGAGGCCAGAAAGTCCCCCGGATGGAGAGCCGTGACTACAGATCGAACCGACTCCATCCGAAAACTTTGTACCTTCACAAAGCAATTGAGGGCTCTGAGATCCAAGCTTGGACGAACCCCCTCCTTTGGCACAATGAACAGATTTGAATAAAAACCCTGTTCCAGTTCTGGAACTGGAATAACTACCCCGCGTTCCAGTAGACCCTGGACCGCCCCATACAGGGCCTCCCGACGGGTCGGTAGTAGCTGGAGATTGGAGGTGTTGAATCTGTCCGGTGGACAAGAGAGAAACTCTATCTTGTAGCCTGAGGAGATTACTTCGCAAACCCACCTGTCGGAGATTAGTGCTGTCCACTGAGTCGCGAATTTGCGAAGACGTCTCCCCACCCGAGAGCTGGGTGGGGGTGGACCTTCATGCGGACGCAAATCTGTCCGCAGGCTTATTGGGTATGTGGGACCAGGGACGCTTTTGTCCTTGGGCAGGCGCTTTATCGGCCTGGGGTCTTTTCCCTGTCGCCCTAGGGGGACGAAAAAACCACTTGTGTGCAGTAAAGGAGGGCCCTTGCCCTTGGCGTGGCCCCTTACCCTTGCTAATTTGGGGAAGAAAGTGCTTTTACTTCCTGTGGCATCCTTGATGATGTCATCCAGAGAAGCCCCAAAAAGTCTGTCGCCCTTAAAAGGCAGATCCAACAGGGCCTTCTTGGAAGTCTGGTCCGCAGACCAGCCTTTTAGCCAGATCAGGCGGCGTATTGCTACTGCATAAACCAAAGTTTTAGACAGCAGGGGAATAGTATTCATGTCTGACTCGCAGACAAACCTAAGGCCCTGGACCAACAGGTCGGCCAATGTCATCTCATCAGGAGGAGCATCTCGCTCCTTAACCCCTGGAGTAGCAATCTTGCCCATTCAGTAAGTGTGTGAGACACTAGGGCCCCCGCCAATGCCGGGCGTACTGCCGAGCCTACCACTGAGTATAGGTAGCAAGCGAGTGCTTCAGCCTTCTTATCCACAGGGGAAAGGAAAAACGTACCGCTCAAAAGCTTGAGAATTCACCAAATAGCTGCTTCCGCCCGGTCACTCACACAGGTGCTGGCTCTGCACTGATGCATGGGAGAAAAAGAAACCCTGGACTGCCGCACTCTGTATAGACAGTTATTTATTCCAAAATTTCAGGTAAAAAATCCAAATTCAAAATAAATCCATAAATCCAAAACAACAAATGCAGATGGTGTGCATGCAGGGAAGGGTGGCTAACGCGTTTCACGTCACGAATTGACGCTTACTCTACTCTTACTCTTACACCCTAGCTATGAGTAAGCGTCAATTCGTGACGTGAAACGCGTTAGCCACCCTTCCCTGCATGCACACCATCTGCATTTGTTGTTTTGGATTTATGGATTTATTTTGAATTTGGATTTTTTACCTGAAATTTTGGAATAAATAACTGTCTATACAGAGTGCGGCAGTCCAGGGTTTCTTTTTCTCCCATTCTTATCCACAGGGTCCTAGAAAACAGGAGCCCCTTCTACAGGAATTGTGGTGGCTCTATTAAGTCTGGACACCGGAGGGTCCACTATAGGGGGGAGAGGTCCATTTCTTCAGAAAACTCTCCTCAAAAGGGGTACTGTACCGCAGACCTCTTTGGGGCTGTAAAGACCCTCAGTGGGTTCTCCCATTCCTTGTATAAGAGTTTATCAAAAGACACACAAGGGAACACCTTAGCAGTGCGGGCAGGTCTATGAAACCCAAGTGGACCGGAGTCTCTGCTGCTTCTGCAGTATTTTCCAATTTTAGCATATCCCGCACTGCAGTAATAAGGTCAGATACCAAAGCCGTCTCGCGTACTGACCTGGACTTTGAGTCATTCTCACTGTCCGGTCACGGTCTGCAGTCTCTGATGCGTCAGAATCTGGGCCCCGAGCCGTAGCTGAACCTGGTTCTGCACCAGAATTATCCCCAGAAGCTTGCAGGGGATGGGGCGATTACTACCCCCTGTATTCCCGTGTCCTGCTTCCACCCTGGCAGCAAACGCCTCTAGGATTGCAGTCATAGCGTTCATAGACACCTCAGGGGCACCAGCTGCCATGCTGACCACACGCTGACACTCACAGGGCTCCAGGCAAGATATCAATAGGCCACCCTCCTGTGCTGCAGAGAGGCCGGGTCACCCAGAGGACTCACCACCCTGGATAGGTACTGCTATGCTGCGCCTGTGATGCTGTCCCCCCTGCTGCTGTGTCAGTCTGCTTCTTTTATCAGCACTTCCTGTGTGAATTTTCGCGCCAGTGTAATGCACCCTAGAGGCCGGAGGCTCTCGAAAAATGGTTGCCAAAAACGTCTGTATGGAAGATAATGTGGGCTCTAAGAAAATGGCCGCCGACAGAAGATAGAGGTCAAGCAGCCATAGCCCACAAAAAGATGGCCGCCGAACGGCAATATCTGCACACAGGGTGGACAAACATGGCCGCCGATCAGCTGATAGGGGCCAGTGGGTGTGGCCGAACCACAGGAAGATGGCCGCCGGGCAGTCACAAGAGGCCAAACTTGGCATGGACCACCTCAAAATGGCCGCTGACAGCATGGAGGAGGAAGGACACAAACACAGGTAAGAAAAAATGACATTTCTTTTAAATGTTAGTTACAGCCAGCCCCGCTCCAGTGGGACCCCCTAGGTGACCCCCAGCACCCAGCAACCTTTAGCTAGAAGCCCAGGGAGGAGGGAAAGGCAGGGAGAGAGGGAAGAAAGGGGCCACAACCACTTACTTGATCTCTCCAGGAATGTCCAGCTAAATCACCCAGCCGAGGCAGGGGAGTTTTACTTACCTATCCTGCATGTATTATGCTGGAAGACATTCCAAACAGATCATCGTCCGCACACGGAAGGTGACTGTTGGCCAGGCATGCTGTGATTGGACCCAGAAGGGACGATCATATGTATGCCCTGGAGCATGACGCTCACCGGACAGGCTGCTGCGACTCGGCCGTAAGGTCAGCCGAAGCTGAGCGGTCCGATGCAAGCCTTGGAGCGTAAGCTCACCGGCCAGGCTGCTGCGACTCGGCCGTAAGGTCAGCCGAAGCTGAGCGGTCCGATGCAGGCCCTGGAGCGTAAGCTCACCGGCCACCCGTGGAGCGACGGGCATGTCGTGGAAAACCCAGCGCGTAGCTAGGGTCGGCACACGCTCGATGGCCGAAACTGGGGAGACTACAAGGATCGAGGATCCAGCCTGTCACCCAGTCGGCAGTTGATCGAAGATCGCAGGAAACAACAAATGTAGCAAAAAATAAATAAATATAAAATATATATATATATATATATATATATCTTTTTTCCCCCGGACCAATGGGCCCGAAGGGAGCCATGTCCTACTCCTTGCTAGACAGAAAAAAACTGATCTGCGAAGATGCAGACTGAGAGGGTATACCCAGAGGGTCCGCCCCCTGGGCGGTACTGTAGAAGGTGTGATGCAACACTTTTTACAAGTTTTTCTGCCTAGTCACTCCTAATTAACGGATAATACCCACTTTGTCAATAGAGAAGCTGTGTCGGTCCATGGACGAAAGAGTAAACACATTTTTACATGCTTTTCTGCAGCTACTCCATTGAACTATATTGAACCAAAAAAACAAAATAGCACCGTTTTGCATTAAAAAAAAGTCCTTGCCCTTTCCAAATAAGCAGCAGCTGAAAAAAAATCATAGATGTGAACATGTCCCATAGGAAACCATGTAAATGAACTGTAGTGCGTTTCTGCAAAAAGCACCAAGAAAAAGAGGTGTGACCCAGGCCTGAGATGTTTAGTAACATAATGGGGTTAAAAAAAACTAAAATTAGTACAAAAAGAGCAAATAATCGCTACTGTAAGGGGTTCATTTTTTACTGTGGGACAGTGAAATTAATATTTACAGTAGAGATTTGCTCTTTTTGTGCTATAAAGGGAATATTTTAGTTTTTTTTTAACCCCATTATGTTACTGGCCGATTAATCGATTATGAAATTAATCGATTACTATTTTCATAATCGATTAGTTGTCGATTAATCGATTAGTTATTTCGGCCCTACTCTCAACAAACTTTACTAACATGAAGGGTGGCGCCATCCGAATGGAACTTCCCCTTTATAGTGCCGTCGTACGTGTTGTACGTCACCGCGCTTTACTCTGACATTTTTTTCCACGATAGTGTGTAGGCAAGGCAGGCTTGAGAGGAAACACGAAAAATCACGTCGAGAAAAATGCAGTTTTTTTCAAGGACATTAAAAACTATCGTGTGTACGCGGTATTACTTGCAGGATCACCAGGTGAAAACAGAAAAGGAAACAAAGCAGCCACCACATCTAAGAATTGGTAAGCTACAACTTTTTTGATTTACACCATTACACAATTGTCTCTTTGCTGTGGCGGTTGAAAAGGTGGGGGCTTAGAATTTACACTGAGGCCCCTAAATTGGAGATGTGGAAAAGGTCTAGTTAGCTAATGAAAGCAGAATGGTTAGCTACCACCCCTCCCTGACTGTGTCTGTAGTTCTGCTGCTTAGTAATGTATTGACTTTGCAGATACTGATAGTTCTCATGCTACCTGTACTTGATTTTGATATGCTTTATATTATCATCAATGACAGTAGGGAGGTAATTCAAATTTTGCTTAGGAGCCCCATGATCTTTTGTTATGGCCCCAACTGTGATGTGCATCATTCACAATGTTATTGTATGCGATTTATGACAGTGATGTATATGGTCAAGTTTAAAATAAAAATTGTTAAAAGTTACATTTATAATATAATAAAACAAATTGACTTGTTACCTGATGGGTGACTTCTGCTCTCACTGTGTCCAAAAACCAGTCATCAGTCGGGTAAAGAGAACATGCAAACATAAAGTCATGCCAGACCTACCAGAACAACAAATTAATATACACATATATATTATATATGTTAAAACTCTTATAAAGGAAACAAAACTGGGATCTTTTGACCAAAACCAGTGTGAGACATTACACCAAGATGGATGACTTTTATTCAGCGCACACCACATTAAAAAGGAATTAAAGCCGAACTTCACCCAAACTAGGAAGTTTCACTTTTCCACCCCGACTCCCCATCACTTTTTGGATACAGTTCTTCTTTGGGCGGAGAAGGTACCTGGTTTAGGTTTTTGCCCGCAGCCTTCTGGGACATGTCACAGGTACCAGAAGGCTGCAATACCAGAAGGGAGGTTTATGGAAGGGACTTTTAAAAAGGCCTTGCGCACGCGCAGCGAGAAGCCACTTCCTATATATTCCAGCAGACTTCAAAAGAAACGGCCATCTTCTCATGAAACGCTAATACTTGTAGAAATGTGCACACATGACATGGTGTGAAATTACCATAATTCCCAATTCATTGCATAATTTGTAGAAGTCGTCACTCTCGTATATTCCTCCACCCCAGACACGTACAGTGTTCATATTGGCATCGACAACTGAACGGAGCAGGACAGAGAGCCTGATAGAAATAAAAATACAACCACTGGCACATATAACACACTGTTTTTAAACTGATCAATTATTCAAGCTGCAGTAGTAGAAAATAAAGGAAAAAAATTGACCAAATTTTATACTTCTATGATCATTAAATGGACTTATTTAAAAAAAAATAAAAAAAGCAAAAAAAAAAAAACAAACAACTGTTTCTTTACCTAGATCATTTTTTTTTTTTAAGGCCAAGTTAAACTTTTCAGGCAGAATTTCACTTTTCATTATAAATAGAAGCCTTTTCTAATGTATTTTCTGCCCAGGCCATCCCAATGTGCTTATCTCTCATTAACCTAGTCCAGTATTTCTCAACTCCAGTCCTCAAGGCGCCCCAACAGGTCATGTTTTCAGGATTTCCAATTATTTTGCACAAGTGATTTGATCAGTTTAACTGCCTTAGTAATTACCACAGTTGTTTCATCTGAGGGAAATCCTGAAAACATGACCTGTTGGGGCGCCTTGAGGACTGGAGTTGAGAAACACACTAGGTCCTAGTCCATGGCCGCTTTGAATCTGCTGCCATGGACTCCTGCTCTGCAGGAATGAGAACAGGAGGCACAAAACATTGCAGCATTTTCAGTCGGGGGGGGGGGGGTAGCTGGTTAACAGATTTAGATACGCTAATAAATGGAAGCCAAATCCAGCTCACACCTTATCCCAAAAGGAAAAATATAATGTTTGCTGTAACTGATTATAAAGGTTTTACATGAATAAATAAAAGCTGATAATTTTAAATCATCCCTGCCAGTGTAAGTGTTTTTTCTCCATGCAATCTCTATGTAAACTGATACATTCTGCTGGAGAGTTTGTGCTGTGAAAAACAGACTTGCTGGCTCGATTACCAGATGAAAATAGAAGAAACGAAAACCCCAAAAATAAAAAACTAATACAGCCACCACATCTCAGAACTGGTAAGCTGCAATATAATAATGTAAATGTTTGCTTTTGTGTTTAATACTGCTTTAAACTCTTTAGCAGTGTACACACGATTGTTTTCATCTGTAAAACCTGTCTGATGGACTTTTTTCATCGGACAAAACGATCGTGTATGGGCCCCATCTGTCTTTTTTGCATCAGTGTTTAAAAATAGAACATGTTTTAAATTTATCCGATGGTTAAAAAACTGATAGCAAATTACTATCGTCTGTGTGGAACTCCATCGGATAAAAAACCCACGCATGCTCAGAATCAAGTTGACGCATGCTCAGAAGCATTGAACTTCATTTTTCTCAGCTCATCGGAGTGTTTTACGTCACCGCGTTTGGAGCGGTCGGTTTTTTGACTGATGGTGTGTAGGCAAGACTGATGGAAGTCAGATTCATTGGTTTTCCGATGGAAAAATCCATTGGTTTAAAAACCATAGGAAATCCGATCGTGTGTACAGGGCTTTAGGCTCCATGCACACAGGACGTTTAAAAAACGCCAGCGCTGCTGCCAGGAAAAAGCAACGTTAAAAACACGCTGTTAGCCGCATTTTTGAATAGCGTGTTTTCACTTTTTTTTTTTGTAAAAAAACACTCCCTATAATGTAAAAACGTTTAAAACCGGCAAACACAGCTAACAGCTTGTTACAGCGTTTAGGGGACTTTTCTGTTTTTACAGCTCAACAGCCTATGCTCCTGGACGCACAGGCTGTCATTTTTATCTACTGTCCCTAAACGCTTATGTCTCCAAATGCCTCTGAAAGTTTATGTGCGCATGGACATAAAGGCCAACATGGAGAGGCGATTAGAGGCAGTAAAGAAAAAAAAAAAAAAAGTGAGACGCCTCCAACAGCAACTGTAAAAATGTCCTTATAGTTCACTACTAAGTAATATAGAAGACTACTTGACATGACTGAGGAATCTCTGCTACTCCATGATATCTCCCCATACACAGCAATGCAGTTTGTACATGCAGTTTGTACCAGTTTACCATGGCACATGTGCAGTAATGTAAAGCAGGAGCTTCAGAAGGCCAGTGAGGTCACCATTGCTTGAAGTTTGTATTCATCGATAGGAATATTATAAAAACTATAGAAAATCAAAAAGAATAAGCTGGTTTATACATAGAGACAAATCTTTATGCCATAATCTCCCTTGAACATTGCACCTACTCTTCAGAGTTAACCCTGTCTTGGAAAGAACCAGCTGGTATCCAGTTGGAGCCTTTCAGGAATATGGGAACTCCATTAATCTTCATATAGAAAGACAGGCCAGGAGAATCTGCAATTGGCTCTTCAATGAGCTCCACTGTGCGAAAGTAAATCTGTGGGAGAGCACAAAGTGGGAAAATATTATACCATGTAATTTATCTATACATAAGGCTGTTTAGTGCTTTTGCAAGCTTCATATTAATAAGGTGTAAATTCAGAGCCATTTCATGAATTTAGTCTGGTTAAAGTGTTTGTTACCCCCAACACTTCAAATTCCTGATATGTGCCGGCTGTACCATGTACTTGTATGAGAAAGTATCCTGTTCTCTTTGTATCGCTTCCTTTGTGTGAAATCCCTTGTGTTCCTGCAAGTCCCTCTTCTGTCCTATTAAAAACTGACCATGCTCAGCTGGAGAGCATATAGGGTCAGTTCGCTAGCTGTGCTGGGAACTCAACCTGCTATCCTCCAATGATCAGACTTGTCCTGACATCCCCCCCCCCACTGCAGAGCCTTTCACTGGGAAGCTTAGTGTACTGTTGCTTCTCCTCCCCCCAGCTCTAATGCAGCTTATAACAGAGGGAATGTGCTCATTTTTTTTTTTTTTTTTGTTATATATCCATTACACAGGATGTTTTATCTTTCATTCCCATTTTAAACTGAATGGGTGGTTTTACAAGGTGATTGTTTACATATTTTTTAAAGCAGCACAAAAAAGTAGCACTTGCTCCCAATATATATATATATATATATATATATATATATATATATATATATATATAAATAAAATAAAAAAGTGTATTTAGCAAATGTGTTTCTTCATACATTTGTGTATTGCTCAATTTTATTGACATGTTATAGCTCTGAAATTCCCCTCCCACTTCTAAATCTCACATTGGAATGCAGCCACCTCTTTACCAACTTCTGCTCTCTCTAGCATTACAAGGTGTGTGCAAAGCACAGTCCGGTTCAGGGGCTTTCAGGTCTACCACTGACTGCATAATTAGGCACTTTTTGAGGTGGTTATATGTGTTTTATGTGTGTACCAATGCCAGGTTCAGCACGATGACCTGTCGGCTATAAATTTGTAAATAGCATAAACAAATGCTATAAATAAGGCCCTTTTCGGGACACTGTATACATCTTACAGTATACAGATAGTCTTGGTAAAATCCCACAGGCAGGAGGAAAGATGTCAAGGGTAGCCAAGTGGAGAGAAATTTCTCCATTTTGTCATTAAGTTTAACTTCCATTTTTTGTGCAGGACGACTGAATTTATCCCAGGTTTGGTTTCACTCCACGAGAGGGTGGGCGTCTTCCAGGCCTTAGTTATAGTCACCCTAAGGAGATGCAATATCAAATTAAAAATGTATTTAGTTTTACCCAGAGGTTTATAATTTAGGAGAGCATGTTAAGCCAAAACAAAGGAACTGGGGCATCTGAGAATTCTAACATTATCCGAAAGACAGCTTTCCAAAATTGGTGTACTACAAGACAGGTCCACCATACATGAAAAAAAGTGTGTAAAAATAACATTGCAGTGCTTAGCAAATAGATTTACATAAATAGACCATATAATAATACCCATGTCATGGTTATGCAGTAATGTTTGCCTCTCAGCCTACCTCTCCTCCATGTGTCCTGCTTTAGAGGCCAGCCACTCTCACCTGGCAGCTTAAGTAATCTCTCCTCTAGGCATGGCTCCACCCCAGGCCCTATCAGGGAACACTATATTAACCTGTGCACTGCAAGCCAGCCGTGCTGATCAACGTTGTTTGTTAAGCTAGTGTGTGTTTGGGTTCCTGTGTGCAGAGTGCTACGTCTGTCTCTGTTTTACCGATCTTGGCTTGTTCTCGACTATTCCTGTCTGCTTATGACCTTGACCTTTGGCGTGTCCTTTGTTTATCCTTGTCCGCTAGTCGCCCCGACCTTTGGCTTATCCTCTCACTATCTCTTGTATCCTGAGCTGCTGCTTCCTCTCTATCCTCTATAGCCTACTGTGAGTGTGAGCTGGGGGACGCGACCTGGATCCAGTTGCAGCCCAGTCCATCCTCACCACTAGAGGCTCTGGTGAACACCTGCTGGAACTTAGACTCCGCGCCCTGGGGAATCTTAGGCTCTAGCTCCCTGTGGGATCCGTTAATGCTCCAGTGGACCTGCCTTCCTTAACCATCCAGAGTTCCATCCGCAGCAGTCAGCCATAAGGTTCACTACCTTAGCGATGCACTCCTGACCCCAACGGTGTGCATCTGTCACCTGGCTTCAGGTGACCTGACCACCCAGATAGGAGAAACTGGGATCTAAATGAAGTGCAACTCCAAAAATATTATTGAAAAATGTCCAGATATCAAGCCAGAATCTAATTAATGAGTTTTCCCCAAAGTGCTTCAGTGATCTCACCACCTATGTACGAAATGCACACTCACTGAAGGAAATGGCTGCTGTTACAGCAGCATAAATGCCTATGACAGCACAACACTCAAACAGGGTCCATTAAAGCATAGGGACTTTCTGAACTTCTCCTTTAAAAGCCTCCAGCTCTAAGTAAATAAATCTCGCCAGGAGCCAGAGAAGGATCCAATAGTGTAGTACTTTAATTTAGTATTGTTGCGCATACAGTACAATGAGGACATTGAAAAAGAGTAACTTGCATCTAAAAGCTGCTGTGGACCCAGAATCGAGCAGCGGCGTGACGTCAGCACCAAATTCTCCACCCCAACGTATTTCATCCAATAGGACATTATCAAGGGGTCATGTGGTACTGACGTAGGTGCATATAAATCTTCTTTTACAGCTGAGTGCAATCAGCTGCTTATTTATGTTGCAGGTGTTCTGTCAAAATAGCCAATTCGACATGATCACCCAGATAGCAAGGATAACTTGGCACAAATTTATGGCAGTGTTGTATTGCAAGTCTTGGTGACTTGCTGCACATTTTCAATTCCATATTGTACACTTGCAGAGCACTTGAGGCAAGTTCTAGTTGACACTTCCAATTTGTAGCGAATTTGCGTGGCAGGTCTCTAGCAAGAGCAAAGTTGCCGTGGTGAGTCTACAGCAAAAGCTTAGCAAGTCACAGTGACCCCTGTGGTGGGATGACTATTGCACAACATAACTGAGCCAGAACTTGCAGCAGACTTGCAGAATGTTTGCAAAGAAAGTAGATCTGGAGTCATGCATTGTGGACTTGCTGCAATTGTGAAACAAACTTGTGAAGCCTGGCAAGTCTAGCAATAGCTTAACAAGTCATTTTCAAACATGCAGCACAATTGCTTGCTATCTGGGCATGTCACTTCTGCTTACTGTAAACCATCAGTAATTGGAGATTTAGACGACTTGCTGTTTTGACACAACACCGGGAAGCGTGTACACTCCGGTACACAGAGTTTGCGGTTTTGACAAAAGAGCGGCTATGGAGGAAACAGTTGTCGCCACCATGTTTTTGGTCAATAACGGGCGGACTTACAATGTCCACTCAGAATATGTACCGGAATGTACACGCTTTCTGGTGTTGTGTCAAAACAGCAATTCGTCTAAATCTCCAATTACTGATGGTTTACAGTAAGCGGAAGTGATGTGATTGGAGATCTCGATGAATTAGCCAATTTGACAGAACGCCGGACATCCCCCCCCCCCCCCCCGCCGCCGCCATCCAGGGCTTCTCCGGGCTCTGCCATCGGGGACCTGGAGAGAATCGTCCAGCGCCGGTGTTGGGTCACGTGACGAGCACCAGTCATCTCTATGACCGTCGGAGGCCCGGGCACGATGTGATGACGTCACGCCCGGGTCCTCAGAAGTAAACAAAGCCGCCATTGCGGCTATTAAGCATGAGATCGGTGAATTTTTTTCACAATCTCATGCTTTCCAGCCTGGAGGAGAGATGTGGGGTCTTATTGACCCCGCATCTCTCCATAAAGAGGACCCGTCACACATCATTCCTATTACAAGGGATGTTTACATTCCTTGTAATAGGTATAAAAGTGATCAAAAAAACAAAATGAAAAAAAAAACAAAATGAAAAAAACTGTAAAAATAAAAAAAATTAAGTAAAATAAAAAAAATAAATAATATATATATATATATATATATATATATATATATATATATATATATATATATATATATGTTTTTTTAAACGCCCCTGTCCCAAATAGCTCGCGCTCAGAAGCGAACGCACACGCAAGTCCCACCCACATACGTAAACGCCGTTCAAACCACATATGTGAGGTATCGCCACGTGTGTTAGAGTCCCGGAAGTTCATCAAGAGCGGCTCCGCCAGAAATAGCCGAGTCGCTATTTTGTCGTAGTCCCGAAAATATCATAGTCCCATTGAAGATGTAATTCGAATGGGGATACAACAATGTTGCGAGGGGACACAGCAATGATAGTAAACACACTATACAACTGGACTAAAAAGCAAGGCAGTATACACCGCACAGTTGTATAAATCTCGTATTATAAGAAAAAACGATTTGGGCTGACTGCATACAACTGTAAATATGAGTAATAATGGTATACATGTATAAAATAAAAAAATAAATAAAAAAAAATTGGCAGAAATAGAATCATAGAGAGACCAGCTCAACACATAAAGCATAAATCAATCATGTATTATGAATTGTATGTAAAAAATAATAGAAATAAAAAATGTATATAAAAAAAAAGGGATCAAAAATATATAACAAATATTAAAAATGTATTTAAAAATATGCAAGGGGGAGGGGGGGAATCTACATCAAAATTCAAGTGGCGTAATATTAGCCACATGGATTGATAAAAACAGAGGTTTTCTATGAAAAGATCTTATTTTATCTTAGCCAAAAGTAAATATCTTAATGAATCATAGGCAAGAAACGAAGTTCACAACTGAAGGAATATGAATAATTATGGTCAGACTGACTAGGACAATCCATGCTCATTTAGTATCTATAAAGTAGTTAATGTCCCAGTCTATGTTTAACCCATGAGGTGCGTAGGACTTAAGCTCAAAAATCCATTCCATCTCCAATTTAGATACCTCTTTGGGTTTTATTGCATCCTCCCCAGTGTGGATCCAGCTTATCTATGCCCACAAAAAGTTAAGATTTTTAGGGTTCCTGTTATGAAATTCCCTGAAATGCACTGATAAACTATGGCTCTTAAATCCTCATTTGATGTTGTAGATGTGTTTGTTTTTTTTTTAATACGAGATATATACAACTGTGCGGTGTATACTCCCTGGCTTTTTATTCCAATTGTATAGTATTTTTGCTATCATTGATGTGTCCCCTTGCAACATTGTTGTGTCCCCATTTGAACTGCACTTCGATAGGACCATGATATGGCCCCTGTATTATTTTCAGGACTACGACAAAATGGTGGCTCAGCTATTTCTGGCGGAGCCACTCTTAATGAACTTGCGGGACTCCTTAATTGCTTGCCGATCAGCGGCAGGTTAGCACAGCTGCGCAAATCACCGTAGCTATAAGTCGGCTCTTTAAGACGCTATAGCAGTCGTGCGCCCGCAGCGTGTCCCCGAAGCCGATGCACTTGCCCGTCGGCCGCTATGTCCGCCGGGCTCCCGCGATCGCTCCTGACAGAACGAGAACGGGGATATGTGTGTGTTAACACACAAATCCCAGTTCTGTCGGGGGAGTAGAGACAGATCGTGTGTTCCTACAACGATATGTCTCCTCCCCAAGTCAGTCACAACCCCCCCACAGTTAGAAACACACCTAGGGAACACATTTAACCTCTTGATCGCCCCTAGTGTTAACTCCCTCCCTGCCAGTGACATTTATACAGTAATTAGTGGCCATTTTTAGCTCTGATCGCTGTATAAATGTCAATGGTCCCAAAAAAAAAAGTGTCAAAAGTGTCCGATCTGTCCGCCACAATGTCCCAGTCCCGATATAAAAATAAAATAAAAAAACCCCATGTACATCGCCTGCATTACTAGTAAAAAAAAAAAAATACAAAAAAAAAAATAAATTATAAAAATGCCATAAGTCTATCCCCTATTTTGTAGACAATATTACTTTTGATCAAACCAAGCAATATACGCTTATTGCGGTTTTTTTAACCAAAAATATGTAGAAGAATACATATTGGCCTAATGATGAAGAAATGCGTTTTTTGGGGATATTTATTATAGCAAAAAGTACAAAATATTGTGCTTTTTTCAAAATTGTCGCTCTTTTTTGTTTATAGCGCATAAAAATAAAAACCGCAGGAGGTGATCAAATACCACCAAAAGAAAGCGCAATTTGTGGGGGGAAAGGGACATCAATTTGGGTACAATGTCGCACGACCGTGCATTTGTCAGTTAAAGCGACGCAGTGCCGTATCGCAAAAAATGGCCTGGTTAGGAGGGGGGCAAATCCTTTTGGGGCTGAAGTGGTTAAATATGGCCGCCGCAATACATCCAGTGACATAAATAAGCGGATGATTGCACCCAGCTGGTAAAAGACGATTTATATGCTCCTACATCAGTACCACATGACCCCTTAATAATGTCCCATTGGATTAAAACGCGTCGGCCGGAGAATTTGGTGCGGACGTCACACCGCTGCTAGAAGTCCTGAGAGTCCCCATGCTTCAATAGACCCTGCTTGTACTGGCAGCCATTTTCTTCGGTGAGTGTGCATTTTGCACATAGGTGGTGGGAAATCACTGAAGCATTTTGGGGAAGAATTGGGTTACTAACGTTAAAGCTACTTTGCACTTTTTCAATATGGACTCATTACTTAGATTCTGGCTTGCTATCTGGACTTTAATATTTTGGAGTTGCGCTTTATTTAGATCCCAGTTTCTTCTATCTGGGTATTAATATATGGTCTATTTGCCAAGCCCTGCACTGCTATTTTGGCACAATTGGATTGAAGCACCGATATACTTTGGGTGTCAGCAGCTTGCACTAATTTTTCCTATTCACACAGCGCAGATTTTTGGTTGAGGTAAGTGCGGGGCTGGCGGGCGCCGAGTGGTGGAAGCGGCGATTGACCGAGTGTCGGGGGTGGGTGGAGCACCAGCCGCCACTGGTCAGGCAGATGGGTGGAGCCAAAACAAATAGTTAACCATGATAGAGTCACAGTTGAGAACTTCTAATGCCACCCAGATAGGAGTTTTAAATGTGGCATGGAATGTACGTATTTGGGCTAGTTGTGCTGCTAGCAAGTATTTTTTAGAGATGTGATAGACTGAGTCCCAAGTATATGCATCTAGTAAGGGTGGATTTATTAAAGACAAGGTATTGCACTATGCCACACAAAGGACACAATTTGACAATACAACCAGATTTATTTTTATTTTTTCCCTCATTTGGCATCAGAGAAGGACAGTTACATTGGTTGGGTTATAGGTTATTATACTTGAATATCTTCACCATTCTTTTCATTGTCATCAAGAATGGTGAGGAGTGATATTTTGTTATAAAAAGATTACTCTGTCCAGTAAAGCCTCTGAATAACAGTAACAGCCAAAATGATCATCCTGACAACAGATGATAACAAAATATCTTGCCACACCCAGCTATGCATGAACTGCAAACTGAACAAAGATCTCAGTTTTTTTTAGAAAGAATTCCAGGACAAATTGTTAACTTTGTCTGTTTTTGAAGTTGGTGATAATATGTAAAGGAAGAAGCCGTAGAATATAGACAGTGAGCTTGTCTGGATACATTCAGCCTGCCTAGAGTTATATGCATATACGGCCTTATATCACGCTTTAACCTGAACATTCTAAAGTCTAAACCTCCCCATCAGTTTTGGTACAGAATATCAATTCAAGCCTAGAGTCCTTATTTGTAGGGCATCAATTGTGTGGTGAATGCATGTGAGCAAGCAAGCAGAAGGGTGTGGCAGGTCCCTTTATAGGAATTAATGGAAAATTATTAGTGGTGCACCGAAACATATCGGCCAAAATTTGTGTTTTTCGGCAGACGGCCGAAAGAAAAAAAAATGGTGATAATGAAACCGAAAAGGAGGCGGAGCCACCCCGTTGGGTGCCGCGCATCCTGGTGCGCCCCACCTCTCCTTGCAAGCGTCAGATGCAGCCTCACCAGTGCCTGATCTCACGCTGTGACATTGTTACAGCGGCTGCCTGGCGATTCATATCCAGCTCTGACACAGCGTGAGATTGTGCTACCAAGCACTGGTGGGGCTGCATCTCATGGGCACTGGTGGGGCTGCATCTCATGGGCACTGGTGGGGCTGCATCTCATGGGCACTGGTGGGGCTGCATCGATCTCTTGTATCATGTCTGCAGTCTCTGACCAGTTCCTGTATCATGTCTGCAGTCTCTGACCAGTTCCTGTATCATGTCTGCAGTCTCTGACCAGTTCCTGTATCATGTCTGCAGTCTCTGACCAGTTCCTGTATCATGTCTGCAGTCTCTGACCAGTTCCTGTATCATGTCTGCAGTCTCTGACCAGTTCCTGTATCATGTCTGCAGTCTCTGACCAGTTCCTGTATCATGTCTGCAGTCTCTGACCAGTTCCTGTATCATGTCTGCAGTCTCTGACCAGTTCCTGTATCATGTCTGCAGTCTCTGACCAGTTCCTGTATCATGTCTGCAGTCTCTGACCATCTCCTGTATCATGTCTGCTAGAGGTGCACCGAATGGAAATGTTGCCAATACTATTAGCAATGTGTTTAAGTAAGAGATTGCAGACATGATACAAGAGATGGTTAGAGACTGCAGACTGCATTTTCTTGAGATTTTCTTGCAATAAAATGTGCCAATAATGGCCAAAAATAAATATTCATTTAAATTGATGATATTAATTAAAAGTGGAATATAATACAATTATATATAAAAATATGATTTATTTATTTTAAACGGTCATTTTCGGTTTTCGGCTAAGTGCATCCTGCATTTTTGGTACCAAAATTTCCATTCGGTGCACCCCTAAAAATTATTAATAAATATAAATTATTTTGTTATGTAAAAACAGTGAAATATGCAAAATAGAGATAATACCAAGTACTTTGCACTGCAAATATGACAAATGTAACAAACCGCAATTACAACTTGTACTTCGCAAAGTGTTTCTTTAACCACTTCCCGCCCACAGTATGTCATATGACGTCCCAGGCTTTAAGTGGGGGTATCTGAACGATGCCTCATACGTGCAGGCATTATTCAGATATCATTTTCCTCTGGCAATTCCCTGCACAGCTGTTCAGCCGCATTATTGTTTTTACAGGTGGTGGTGGTGGCGGCTCCACCCCCCTCCTCCAGCCACTCTCTGGTGCTTCTACTGGCTTGCCTGTGCGATCAGTGAGCCGTGTTCTGTCAAAAGAGCCAACTAGTCAAAAACTCCAATTACACCACTTACAGTGACTTTTAAGCAGCAGAAATTGCAGATTTTGACGACTTGCCCGTTTTCACAAAACACCAGCAGCATATACACTACGGTACACGATATAATGAGTGGACATGGTTAGTCCGCCAGCTACTAACAACATGGCCACCTCCAAGGCGGCGACAACTTTTTTACTCCTTAGTCAGTGTTCTGTCAAAACAGCCAACTCGCTCTGTACCGTAGTGTATATGCTGACGGTGTTCTGTGAAAACAGGTGTCGAAATCTGCAATTACTGCTGCTGGAGAGTTACCAGAAGTGACATAATTGGAGATTTTGACGAGTTGGCTCTTTTGACAGAACACCGGAGAAGCGATCCGGCGGCAGAAGTTCACCATAGAGAATACTGCGGACCAGATGGTCCCCAGCAATCTCTATGACCTTCGGAGGCCGGGCACGACGTTATGACGTCACGTCCGGTCTCGGAAGTTGTAAGCACTGCCTTGTATTCAGCTGGAAATGCGGAGATTAAAAAAAACAAACAAACAAACAGTCTTTCCAGGCTAGAGGAGAGATGTGGTTTCTTATAGACCCCACATCTCTCTGTAAAGGACCTGTCATGCCCTATTCCTATTACAAGGGATGTTTACATTTCTTGTAATAGGAATAAAAGCGATACAAATTATTATTATTTTAATTATCAAAAAATAAATAAAAAAAATAAGGAAATTGTAAAAAATAAATAAATATATAAATTAAAAGTGCCCCGTCCCCACGCATGCAGAAGCAAACGCATACGTACGTCTTGCCCATATACATAAATGGTGTTCAAACCACACATGTGAGGCATCGTCGCAAACGTTAGATCGAGAGCATTTCTATCCCAAGCCCTCCTCTGTAACTCCAAACAGGTAACCTGTAAAAAATTGTTGTCTATGGAGATATTGAAGTCCCGAAGTTTAGCGCCATTGCATGAGTGTGCGCAAGTTCAAAGTATGAAATGTTAGGTATCTATTTACGCAGCGTAACATCATCTTTCACATTATACAAAAAAAAAAAATTATCAAAATTTAAATCATGAACATACTGTGCGACATAAAAAATTGCAACAACCGCCATTTTATTCCCTAGGGTCTCTGCTAAAAACATATATAATGTGAAGGGGGTTCTGAGTGCTTTCTAGCAAAAAAAATTATGATTTTTACATGTAGAAGATTGCCAGAATCGGCCCGGTATGGAAGTGGTTAAGTTGAGATTTCACACCTAGAAAGGGTTATCTTAGATCAGCAGTAAAACTACAAAAAAATAAAAATAGAAACAGAAACACATCTTCATACCTGGGTTGTTGTCTGAAAAATGTAATCATTCTTAATGCTAAAATTAACAGATATATTGTAGCCACTTTGCATTCCATATCCACTTGGCCACCACAAATTTATTGATGCATTCTAAAAACAGAAGAAAAAAAAAAAAAAATGGGGTTGATTTACTAAAGGCAAATAGGTTGGTCACCTTGAAAGGGAATTTCCCCATAGAGTTTAGTTAGTCTGGTTAAATGTCATTTTGCAAACAATATCTTACAGTATCTACTGTAAGTGTGACTTGGGACTGCAAATGGTGTCAGCATCCCGATCAAGAAATCTATCCAAAAGAAAAAAAAAAAAAGAAAATTCTATAGTGGGTGTATTGGGTTGCGAGTAGCTGCGGGAATCACAGCGATTCCCACACCCACAGTGAAAACACACTGCTGTGAGAAAACATGCAAGGCTGCCATTCATTCCGAATGGCACCACACATGTAAAAACGCAACGCAGTTGCGAGTACCAGAACGGCAGGGAAATCGCATAGTCAAAACCATGCGATTTCCCTGTGCGCCGCGTTTGGAAAAAGGTGCAGGCACCTTTTTCTGTAGGAAACGCAGGCATGGCAGCCCACTCAAATTAATGGGCTTCCGTGCCCGCGCAAAGGGGGCTGCAAAAGCACATACAGGTGCAAAAATGTATTTCCGTAATTCAATTCAAAAAGTGAAACTCATATTTTATATAGATGTGTTACACACCGTGCTATTTCAAGCATTTCTCGCTTTTAGATTTGACAATTATGGCTTACAGCTAGTAAAAACCCAAAATTCAGTATCTCAGAAAATTTGATTGTTGCATAAGACCAATAAAAAATAAAAATAAATTGTTTTTTTTAATACAAGAAAAAAGCGATCAGCATGTGGCACTGCTGAGGTGTAATGGAAGCCCAGTTTGCTTTGATAGCGGCCTTCAGTTCGTCTACATTGTTGGGTCTGGTGTCTCACATCTTCCTCTTGACAATACCCCACAGATTCTCTATGGGGTTTAGGTCAGGCGAGTTTGGTGGCCAATCAAGCACAGTGATACCATGATCATTAAACCAGGTATTGGTACTTTTGGCAGCACTGACTTTGGACTTGATAAAGCATAGTGGACAAACACTAGCAGAGGACATGGCTCCCCAAATCATCACTGACTGTGGAAACTTCACACTGGACAGTGGCGGCTGGTGCTCAAATTTTTTTTGGGGGGGGGCGCAAACAAAATGAAAAATTTGTAAATAAACATCAATTGCAGCCTCACTGTGCCCATCAAACGCAGCCACTGTGCCCATCAATTCCAGCCACTGTAACCCCCCCCTGCATGTCACCTTTTTTGACAACTATTAGAGCCTATGGCTCTAATCAGGCGCTTCAAAAACACCCCCCGCTGGTGTAATTCAGGCGCCCGGCAAGGGGCCGGGCGCCTGAATTAAGGGGTGGCAGCGGCGGCCATGGATAGATTAATGCCATGTATGAATCTATCGGTCATAGAGGGGGTGGCTGGAGAGAGGGGGCGGCGCAGCCCTCTATCAGAAAGTTTTAGAGCACTTCATGCTTCCCTCTGCTAACCAGTTTTATGGAGATGCCAATTTCATTTTCCAGTAGGACTTGGCATCCAGTCCCCACTGCCAAAAGTGCCAATACCTGGTTTAATGATCATGGCATCACTGTGCTTGATTGTTTAGAAAACTCACCTGTGAGCTAAACCCCACAAGAAAATCTGTGAAGTATTGTCATGAAGAAGATGAGACACCAGACCCAACAACCAAAGCAACCTGGGCTTCCATAACACCTCAGCAGTGCCACAGGCTGATCGCCTCCATGCCACGACACGTTGATGCAGTAATTCATGCAAAAGAAGCCCCGACCAAGTATTAAGTGCATACATGAGTACATGGAAAAACTTTAGTACGCCAACATTTCTTTTAAAAAAAAAAAATAATAATTTGTTTTTATTGGTCTTATGTAATATTCAAATTTTCTGAGATACTGAATTTTGGGTTTTCACTAGCTGTAAGCCATATTCATCAAAATTAAAAGAAGAAAAAAAAATGCTTGAAATATATTACTCTGATGCCCCGTACAGACGACCGGGAAAACTGCGAGGAGAGCTTTTGGCCAGGAATCCCGGCCATGTATGCTCCCTCGCAGTTTTTCCAACGGGAAAACTGCCAAACCCGCCGGACAAAAAAAAAAAAGAGAACCAGCTCTCTTTTTTCCCACCGGGATTCCCGACGGACTTTTAGCCATCAGAAAACCCGGCCGCGTGTAGCAGAAACCGGCCATTTTTGGCAGTTTTTCTGTGGGGAAAAAACTCACATGGAGCATAAAACACGGTCGGGATTCCCGAGGAAAAGCTCTCATCTGAGTTTTCCCGATGGGAAAACCGAGCGTCTGTACGGGGGAAAAGTAGAGAGCAGGCTCTCGGTTTTCCGACTGATCTTTTCCTTTTGGGAATCCCGGTCGTGTGTGCTAGGCATAACACATCTATATAAAATATATGAGTTTCACTTTTTCAATTGAATTACTGAAATAAAATTAACTTTGATATTCTAATTTCATGAGATGCACCTGTGTATATATATATATATATATATATGTTAACTCGAAGCTTAAGTTACCAACACAAAAAACATACACATAACATGTTTTATTATAAATTAAAATTAGAACAAATAAAACAAATAGGCTGAATATCTTCACAGATCAGGGATACCCCTGGTCTGTCCCGACACCCCTGCTCTGAGGCCAGTCATACCTTTGGATGGATGTGAATGTGAATAAACCAGCACTTATATTTTAATTAATTACTTTAAAAGAATCTCTGTGAATACCTTATACATAGCAAAATGAACGTTCAAGTCCAAAACAATAAAATATTTTGTAAACTTTTTTTTATGTGCGCAAAATTTACACCAGTATATGTAGATATTTAAGACACTACACTATATAGTTTTTTTTTATGTTTTTGAAAAAAATCTTTTGTAGAATATAAAAAAATTGAAAGAATTGCGGAGCCCTGATTTGGATGGAGAACTTAATTACTTGGGGAGTCCAGTCATTATTCGATCAAGCTCTATATGACCCATTATTTTAGAAAGGGTCAAAAATATCTGGTGAGAGTTTATAGGTAATGCTTATAAAAAGGTGGAAGAAGAGACTACTGCACAAAAATATTTTATTGTTTAGGGCTTTTTTCGAAAGTTGAATGCACTGTACTGTATATTAGGTTATTCACAGAGTTTCTTTTAAAGTAAGGGTCTCAAACTGGCAGCCCTCCAGCTGTTGCAAGACTACAAGTACCATCATGCCTCTGCCTGTGGGAGTCATGCTTGTAACTGTCAGCCTTGCAATGCCTCATGGGACTTGTTGTTCCGCAACAGCTGGAGGGCCGCCATTTTAAAGTCATTCACATAAAAGCACTGATTTGTTCACATTCAGATTCACTGCAGCTGTCCAGAAGACAAGGTATCTATTTACCTATAGATACCCCAGCAGCTGGGGTATCTATAGGTAAATGGTGTTTTTACCTGGGCACTGAACATTTAATCATTATAGTACCTTTGGATGGACCTAGTCAAGCACACTTCTTTGTGTCCCTGCTGACCCAGGAATCTTTGCATGCTTCCCTCGCTACTCAGGTTCTGACTGGCATTGAAGTTCACGTGGTGAATGATTTTTACAATTTTGGCATAGACTTATTACATATGGCTCTCATAAATGGTGTTAATTTTTTTCCTCTGAAGAGGAGGAAACTCAAAATGCCTTAGCCATATACATTCGGAAACAGATGTTCCATTGTTGTTGAGGTCTAATTATCAACCAGTGAGCTATGATATTGACACCGGTATGAGAGGAAACCGGTTTAAGCCATTTTATCTGTTTTAATGTTTATATTATTAATAAAACATGGTTCTTATTATATGTACAGTACTGTGCCAAAGTTTTAGACAGGTGTGAAGAATGATGTAAAGCAAGAATGCTTTCAAAAATATATAAATTTTACAAAATGCAAAGTGACAGAACAGAATCAAAATCAATATTTATTGTGACTACCCTTTGGCTTCAAACCAACATCAAATCTTACACTTGGACACTTTGTACATAGTTAGGACTTTTCAGGTGTATGATTAATCAATTATACCAAACAGGTGCTAATGATCATCAATTTCATATGCGGGTCAAAACACAGTCATTAACTGAAACAAACAGCCGTGTAGGAGACGTAAAACGGGGTGAAGAACAGCCAAACTCTGCTACAAAAATTAGGGTGTGGAGGATAGTTTTATGTCACAGGTCATACACAGGGCAAGACCGAGCACAGCAACAAGACACAAGGTGGTTCTGTAGCATCAGTAAGGTCTCTCCCAGGCAAAGTTTTCAAAGCCAACTAGGGTTTCAAGATGTGCTTGAAGAAGCACCAGCAGGCAATGTTGGAGGACCTTAGATGCAGTGGTAAACCAAGGAAACTTAAACGCAGCAGATCAAAAGACACATCATGCTTACTTCCCTTTAACATCGGAAGATGTCCAGCAGTGCCATCAGCACAGAACTAGTGGGAACCAGTGGGACCCAGGTACACCCATCTACTGTCCAGAGAAGTCTGGCCATAAGTGGTCTTAACATACAGCCAATGTCATTAGGAACTATCTTCAGTGTAAAGAACAAGGAGTCCTGGAAGGGATGGTATTTCTCCCACAGAGCCCCGATCTCAACATCAATGTTACATGAAAAGACAGAAGGATTTCTGAGGCAGCCTACATACACAAAAGATATGTGGTTAGCATCTCCAAAATGTTTGGAACAACCTACCTGCCATGTTCCTTCAAAAACTGTGTGCAAGTGTACCTAGAAGAATTGATGCGGTTTTGAAGGCGAAGGGTGGTCACCCCAAATTTTGTTAAGTGATAAAAATAAACACCTCCATTTACAGCATTTTTCACACCTTCCAAAGACTTTTGCACAGTACTATTTTTATATATATATATATATATATATATATATATATATATATATACATATACATACATACATACACACACACACACACACACACACACACACATATACACACACACACACACACAACCTGCAACATTTTTCTGATCGGTATGGAAAGAATGCCAAAACCTCATGGCCTGCTCACCTCACTGATTTGTATCATGATTTCATATGTCTGTTGTCCAGGACCTAGGATTATATAACTTGCGTGATCAAGATAAAGGTCTGGCACCTTGACTGTCACATGTCCTTCAAGAGGTTTTTCAGAAATAACATCAAAAACAGGCTCAATAATAATCATCCATTGTAATGTAGTAGTATCTGTAAAGGAGATGTTATACAAAAAAAAAAAAAAAAAAAAAAGAAGAAGGAGCATTTCAAAATGAAGCAGGGGAAAGAAAAGCAGAATCATGTCAGTCAAATATTCAAAGGTTGGCTATAAAAACAAATAACTACCAGCTGCCTAGTTTCAAAGCAGGACTGTCCCATAGCTTATATAGCTGATATGGTTAAAAAAAGACACAGTATCTCACAAAAGTGAGTACACCCCTCACATTTTTTGTAAATATTTTATTATATCTTTTCATGTGACAACACTGAAGAAATGACTACATGCTACACTGTAAAATGAGTGTACAGCTTGTATAACAGTGTAAATTTGCCGTCCCCCCAAAATAACTCAACACAGCCATTAATGTCTAAACTGCTGGCAACAAAAGTGAGTACACCCTTAAGTAAAAATGTCCAAATTGGCCCCAATTAGCCTTTTTCCCTCCCCGGTGTCATGTGACTCGTTACTGTTACAAGGTCTCAGGTGTGAATGGGGAGGAGGTTTGTTAAATTTGGTGTTATCGCTCTCACTCTCTCATACTGGTCACTGGAAGTTCAACATGGCACCTCATGGCAAAGAACTCTCTGAGGATCAAAAAAAAAAAAAAAAAAAGAAAAGAATTGCTGCTCTACATAAAGATAGTCTAGGCTATAAAGAAGATTGCCAAGACCCTGAAACGGAGCTGCAGCATGGTGGCCAAGACATACAGCGGGTTAAACGGGACAGGTTCCACTCAGAACAGGCCTCATCATGGTCAACCAAAGAAGTTGAGTGCACGTGCTCAGCATCATATCCAGAGGTTGTCTTTGGGAAATAGACGTATGAGTGCTGCCAGCATTGCTGCAGAGGTTGAAGGGGTGGGATGGGGGGGTGTGTGTGTGTGTGTGTGGATATGTCAGCACCCCTCTCCACACACACACACACACACACACACACACACACACACACACACACCTGTATATCTGTCAGCCCCCCACACCTGTATATATATATATATATTTGGGGAGAGGGGGGGGCTGATATATATATATATATATATATATATATATATATATATATATATATCAGCCCCCCCCTCTCCCCAAATATATATATATATATATATATATATATATATATATATTATATATACACACATACATCAGCCTCCCCCCCCCACACACGTATACAAGTCAGCCCCCCACATACACAAATCTGTAAACACACAAGGCTCTGGCCCCTCCCTGTACACAAACAGCCCCCCTCCCTTTTCTTTACAGCCCCTACTTGTAAAGAAGGTCTTCCTACCTAGTCCAAGCTTGTTTTCTTCACAAAGCGGACATGTTGCTGAGATATACACAAGGGCTGCAGCCGATCACAGTACAGGCATCTCACATGAGGGGTGCACATGCACATAGTAGACAGAGGTGGCAGTAAAGAGCTTGATGTCTGAGCTCAACAACACAGAGCAGCCGAAGCTGCTGAGATCATTTCTACAGTGCACAATATGGCTCCCCTTCACCCGTCCTGTCTTCTTCTGGCCCGGGCAGGCCACTCAGGCCCCCTAACAGTTGTATCAGTTGTCCCCCCCTGATGGCAGCACGGCCTGTGGTCTGATGAGACCAAGATAAAACGTATTAGGTTCAGATGGTGTCAAGCGTGTGTGGCGGCAACTAGGTGAGGAATACAAAAACAAGTGTCTTGCCTACAGTCAAGCATGGTGGTGGGAGTGTCATGGTCTGGGGCTGCATGAGTGCTGCCGTCCCTGGTGAGCTACAGTTCATTGCGGGAACCATGAATGCCAACATGTACTGTGACATACTGGAACCGAGCATGATCCCCTCCCTTCGGAGACTGGGCCACAGGGCAGTATTCGAGCATAACAACCCCAAACACCTCCATGACGACCACTGCCTTGCTAAAGAAGCTGAGGGTAAAGCTGATGGACTGGCCAAGCATGTCTCCAGACCTGAACCCTATTGAGCATCTGTGGGGCATCCTCAAATGGAAGGTGGAGGAGTGCAAGGTCTCTAACATCCACCAGCTTCGTGATGTCATCATGGAGGAGGAGTGGAAGAGGACTCCAGTGGCAACCTGTGAAGCTCTGGTGAACTCCATGCCCAAGAGGGTTAAGGCAGCGCTGGAAAACAATGGCGGCCACAAAAATATTGACATTTTGGGCCCAATATGGACAATTTCACTTAGGGGTGTACTCACTTTTGTTTCCAGCAGTTTAGACATTAATGGCTGCAAGTTGAATTTTTTTGAGGGGGACAGCAAATGTACATTGTTATACAAGCTATACACTCACTACTTTACATTGTAGCAAAGTGTCATTTCTTCAGTGTTGTCACATGAAAAGATATAAAAAATATTTACAAAAATGTGAGGGGTGTACTCACTTTTGTGAGATACTGTAGGTCCATAAAGAGAAATATTTTTTGTGTTTGATCCAAAAGGAAGGCAAAAAAAAAAAAAAAAAAAAACCCCTACACACATAGGAAAGTATGCTGTAAAAAAGGTGAAAAATTCTTCCTGCCCTCACACCAGCAATTGGATAAATCCCTGGATCAACCTCCTATCATATGGAAGGCTTCCTATAGCCCTGTATGTTTTTCTGACTGAGGACGGTTTCTAATTTATTTATTTTTTGTCCATCAACACTCTTAGCTAATGCCACATCCTGGAGAAAAGAGCTCCAGGCTTTCTCAACTAGGATAACTTGGAACCCTAGAGATCCTCCAGAGGTTGATAGAGGTTTTTGAGGAATGAGCAAATACTCAAATTATCTCCAATTTGCACATCTGTAATGAGCTCTGTGTATACCGAATCGATCCAACAGATTTTTTTTTTTTGTAGCTTCCACCATCTGTCCATGAAACTATCCTGCAATAGGTTCAAGAAATGACAAGTCTTTACCAAAAGTGCAGATCCATTAACCCAACCAATATCAGGGCTAAATGGAATTCCCCATTAAAAAGAACATTCAATCTGTGAAAAAAGCTAATCTTGTCCTCATCTTGGGGCTTATAACATATTTTAGCATTTAGTGCACTTACATAAAGCATTTTGTTGCACTCTTATGAATGGGTTTGCACTTTCAATAGTAAAATCCTTATGCCCTGTACACACGATCAGATTTCCGATGGAATAAAATCTGATGGAAGTCGGCTTAATCGGATTTCTGATGGAAAAATCCATCAGTCTTGCCTACACACCATCAGTCAAAAATCCGACCGTCCCAAACACCCTGATGTAAAACACTCCAAAGAGCCGAGAAAAATTAAGTTCAATGCTTCTGAGCATGCGTCAACTTGATTCTGAGCATGTGTGGGTTTTTTCTCCGATGGAGTTCCCCACAGACGGTCGCAATTTGTTATCGTTTTTTTTTTCCATCGGTAAAATTTAAAACAGGTTCTATTTTTTTATACCGATGGAAAAAAGACAGATGGGGCCCACACACGATCGGTTTGTCCGATGAAAAAAGACCATAGGTCTTTTTTCATCAGAAAAACCGATCGTGTGTACGCGGAATTACTCTTACTCACTTCCGAATCACTCCCAAAATATAGGCATACTACATCACCTTTTCTATTAAACCCCCCCCCCCCCCTCCTCCTGGATATTAATAGCAGAGGCATGCCAGCTGCCTAAATAGGTTTCTAATGCTCCCAAAAAGTAAAAGTGTTCCTCAGGAAACAGAAGTTCTAGCTCTGCCATTTTGTTAGCCAGACTACTTGCATTTGAAAACGTATTCATTCATTTTGCTTTTGTATGTAAAATTATCATTGCTTAATCAGGATTTACAATCTGATTCTGAAACCCTGTCTTCTAGTTGAGGGCTGGCTGACTGTGGCACAGGGTGCAATCAGTTGTGCACTGAGATAACATTTATTTAATGAGATTGTGAAGAGCCATAACAATAAACAGTCTTCTTAAAAACATGAAATCCGAGTTACTATTATTGTTTTACCATATTTATTATATGTGCCAGACAGGGGCATATTTAGTTAATCATGCAAAAGGCGCCATGCTAAACAACCCAACATTACAAGCCTTTACAAAAAAAAAAAATGTGTTTTTTTTTTGTAACACAGTAAAGCCCTGTACACACGATCGGATTTCCTATGGATTCTAGTCTGATGGATTTGTCCATCAGATATCCGATGAAACTGGTTTTCCATCAGTCTTGCCCACACACCATCAGTCAAAAAACCGACCGTTCCAAACGTGGTGACGTAAAACACTCCGATGAGCCGAGAAAAATTAAGTTTAATGCTTCTGAGCATGCGTAGACTTGATTCTGAGCATGCGTGGGTTTTTTATCCGATGGACTTGCCCATAGACGATCGGAATTTGCTATCGGTTTTGGATCCATCGGAAAAATTTAAAACATGTTCTATTTTTTAAAACCGATGGAAAAAAGACCGATGGGTCCCATTACACAATCGGTTTGTCCGATGAAAAAAATCCATCGGACGGTTTTCATCGGTAAAACCGATTGTGTGTACAGGGCTTAAGCCTGCAAGTGGGCCTCCCAATAGGAGCTACTTCAGGGTGTACGACCGACTCAGAATACTTACCTGTGTATAGAATTGTTTTAATCTTATTGACCTCAACAGACTAGGCATAGTCGTTTTGTTAGGAATTTGTGGTTTATGCTAAAAAAAAGCCTAGCTGGAAGGGACTGGACCTATAACCTACTATATAAGCACGGTATTTACCCAAAAATCACTTCTGTTAGGAAGCCTTCTGGGCGACTGATTTACTTGGAAACATTGGAAGGTATACAAACTTACAAATTTGGTTCTAAAATGCAAAACAAAAATAAAAATTGCTGAAACTGCAACTCTAAAGAAAATATACTTGTGTAGATTGTCAATTCCTGTGAATAATGCTAAAATGGTGAGGTTGGTCACCAAGGATCTTTGCTCTATAATACCCAATAGCCAAGATAGCTAATCTCTTGGCTAACGTTCTCGGTATTTAGGCCAATTGAAGTATAAAATGTACATGCTGTGCACTTCAAAGGATCAGCGAAAAACGTTGGCCTAGCTGCAAGCATCAGCACTTGGGGTTTCACACTGCTAAACCAAACTGCTGTGCACTGGGTGAATGTGGACTTTACTTGGCTTGTATTTCTGTAACTTAAGATTGATGGACGGGCAGATTGGCCAAAAATCTGCTTTTATCCTTTCACTAAAATAACGGCTGCTATCAGAGGTCTGATTATTATATTTAAAAAAAAAAAAAAAAAAGGTATCCACTACCCCATCCAGAAGTTTAAGATATCAGTAGATATGCATGTTCTCTGAATATTGAATTCTGTAGGTATATGTCCACCATGAAGCAAACAACTTACCAAAGACTGTCATGTAGGAAATATAATCCATGTGGACAAGATTATAAGCTTCAATCCTAATATCTCTCCAAATACCTTGCGTGGGGAAAGAGGGGCCCCAGTCCCAGCTGAATGAACACTGAGCCTAGAACATAAAAACACAATTAAAAAATAGTGCACATAATCTGGCAATCCCACATCAGAATATTTGAGATATAATTTGCACAGCGCTGTCTGATTTCATATATGTGAGTAGCATTGTTTTTTAATATATATTGGATACCATTGATATTATAGTATGTGGACTAGTCTAATTTTTCCACGCACATTCCCCTGAGTGGCTGTCGATATATAAATTCAAGTGGCGACATCATACAGCATATCCAGAATTTGAGCTAATCTCTTAACCACTTGCCGACCGCCTAACGAACATATACGTCGGCAGAATGGCTTGTGTCGGCAAAGCAACGTACCTGTACGTTGCTTTGCTAATCCCGCTGCGCGCACCCCGGCGCGAGCTCCGTGACTGTGCCTGCGGGACCCGATGTCCGCTGGCGTCCCGCGATCATGTCACGGAGCTGCAGAACGGGGAGATGCCTTTGTAAAACAAGGCATTTTCCCTGCTCTGCCTAGTGACAGGACAGTGATCTACTGCATTCTGATCGGGAGCAGTGATCACTGTCGTGTCACTCGTAGCCCAGCCCCCCCAGAACGACTCCCTAGGACACACTTAACCTCTTCCCTGCCAGTGTCATTTACACAGTAATCAGTGCATTTTTATATCACTGATCGCTGTATAAATGACAATGGTCCCAAAATAGCGTCAAAAGTTTCCGATGTGTCCGCCATAATGTTGCAGTAACGATAAAAATCGCAGATCGCCGCCATTATTAGTAAAAAAAAAAAGCCATAAAACTATCCATTTTGTAGACGCTATAACTTTTGCGCAAACCAATCAATATACGCTTATTCTGATTTTTTTTTTTGCCAAAAATATAGATTCTTCTACATATCGGCCTAAACTGAGGAAAAAAAAATTGTTTATTTTTTGGGGATATTATAGCAAAAAGAAAAAAAATATTGCTTTTTCCAAAATTGTCGCTCTTTTTTTGTTTATAGCGCAAAAAAATAAAAAAAACCAGAGGTGATCAAATACCACCAAAAGAAAGCTCTATTTGTGGGGAAAAAAAGGACGTTTGTTTGGGTACCACGTCACATGACCGCGTAATTGTCAATTAAAGCGTCGCAGTGCCGAATCGCAAAAAGTGCTCTGATCAGGAAGCGGGTAAATTCTTCTGGGGCTGAAGTGGTTAAACACTATATGACTTCTCAGTTTGAGGGTCATACCGTTCCGGTAAGCCTTTGATTTGGACACTGGTGGCGGAGCATGGCATGTTGCTTTTTTCACCTAGGAGGTATGCTTTACACTATATGAGGGTTCTTAATCTACAATTCACAGCAGAGTTATTTTGTTTGCATAGACATTCTATTATAGACACACATACTGGACTGATATTAGTTATGTTAGTTTTGTTTTATGAGCGCTGCACTTTAGTTTAAGTTTAATATGAAGCATTTGCAAATAAATAAAATTTATATATATACCGTATTTATCGGCGTATAACACGCGTCGGCGTCTAACACGCACCCCAAGTTTAGGAGGAAATTTTAGGGAAAAAAACTTTTAGCAGGGAAGTTTAAGGAAAAATAACTTACATTTAAATGCAGCCTTGTCAGTGTCCATTGCAGTCTTGTCACAGTGCAGCCTTGTCAGTGTCCATTGCAGCCTTGCCCCAGAGTGCATTTCAGCCTTGCCCCAGAGTCGCCGTGCAGCCTTGCCCCAGAGTCGCCATGCATCATTTTAAAATTGGCGCCGAGACTGTGCGGACGCCGCCGAGAACGCCGGGGACGCAGGGACTGGGCGGAGCCGCCGCCGAGATACACATAGCCGAGTGTACTCGCCTATACTTGGCTTTTCTCGGCTCCGCTCACAGTCACGCCGAGTCCTGC